>CM036252.1:20724455-21980705 GCA_020698575.1 Bostrychus sinensis
TCTGTAGCTACTTTTAGTGGTGACCAGGGGAGACGTGAGGGGACAAAGCAGTCGCCCTGCCTCTTCTGACAGCGGTCGGGCATTGGGTTGGTGTGTTCCAGGCTTCAGGTCCAGTCGTCACTGGGGAAGTTGCCAGGCATCTGAAACAATACTCACTCCCCCAGAGGGGAGCAGGACAGAGGGACAACTTATGAATAGCTTTATACTTCCCCTAGCATTTAGCTCCTGGAGCAGCTTAGATTCAACTGTAGAGTTAACTCTGCATCTTAGCATCGAGAATCAGTAGGAAACAGAGCTGTACACCATTTTTTGGATAAAGGAGACTGGATGTAGAGGGCTTGTTGATTGGTTAGTGTTTTCTGAAGTGGGAGAGGCTTAAGACTTTTCAACATCATGTTTAGTTCTTTACTTATATATGGAGAATGAAGTAAATAACCATTTGTGTAGAGCAATGGGAGAGAAGAGTTGTTTCGGTGTCTGTGCATTGGTTAAATTGTTGTGGGGTAAATGAAGCGTCGGGCATCTCCCCCTGCTGTCTCTGGGGCGAAAGTGATACTTGCCAGTATGAGTGTAGCCGACCCAGTGTCACAGAAGTCTCAGGTCTTGGGAGAAAGTGGGACATCCGGTTAGAAAAACAACAAGATAGCGATGGCTTTACTTCTGGATTTTTGTTGTGGTAGAGCGGCCAAATGGAAGAAAAAACTTTCTACAGTTACGGGGAAGGAAAAATGAAAGTAAATGAAAGTAAAGCGAGGGGTCACACAGGAGTCACCTGGGCTTTTGAGTATTTACGAAAGTGCTTTACTCCAAATTGTAGGGGGAGCTTTACAGAGGAAAATACCACAACAGCAAAGAAATGAGCAACTTTACTGAGTTCCGCTTTAAAATTATTATTTTTTTTTTTGTATTGTTGTATTTGATAGGACATGGTCAGGCTGTGCTGAGAGCTAAGAACTGAAAACGACCATGCCAGGGAAGAGTGGATTAGTTTAAAAATGTGTGAATGAAGCAAAACACAACTCCAGGTATGTTTTTTTTTATGAGGGAACAACATTATAACATGGGTAAAAGTTAAAAAAAAAAGTCCCCTTCAAGAAACTCTGTATCATTTCGAGATATAAGGGTTTTGTGGCTCAATTGGAAGAGCATTTACACCTGAACTAGAAGATCTTTGAGTCAATGTCTAGGCAGTAGACTATAAAGGACTTGGCAGAGGACTACGCTCTTTTTTTCTTTCTCTTTTTTTCTTTCTCTTTTTTTTTTTTGTATTTCTGTTCACTGATACACCTTTGTTTGTCCTCAGCCTTTCTTAAAAACCTGTTCAAGACTTTTGCGCAGTCCTGTACATAAAAATTAAAGCAGGGTCACAACTGGAAAAGAATCTGCTCTTGTGTCCACATACATAAATTATTTTGCATTTGGCTGCGTTTCTGTGCCAGACAAAAACTATGACCCAAAAGGAGGCAAGGTTCTCTACTGAGTTTTTGTTTTGTGTGAGAAAGGCACAATGGACTAATAATTAAAGCTTCAAGCTGTGAATATGCTTGCTTTTTCATAAATAAAACAGACTGGGCCATTTAAGAACTACAGGGAAAGTGTTTTCAGAGCAACACAAAAGACGTGCTCAGAGTTTAATGTGACCTATTTTATTGCCTAAAAGAATGATTTTTTTGGAGCACCAATTTGAAACCAATTACAGCAGGTGCAGGAACCTGGCCTTGAAACCTCACATTGACTATGCATTTTATCTGTTTTTAATAATTTTACTGTGGCAACCATCATCTGTTTTATTTATATTTGTAGATGTATATATACATTATGTCTTGCTATAGCTGTTGTGATTCAGTTTTCATACATGCATTCAGTATTTTAAGTGAGGCAGCAAGAGTAATTGTTGAATTACAAAAGGGAACATGGCATTGTGTAGTGAGATCAGAAAAATTATAATTAACATTATTTTTTTTCTACTGCTTATCCTTAGACAAGGTTTGCCATGAATGTGTGGTTAGTGGCTCAGCTGACTTTTGCATTTTTGTGCTTAAGTTATTACCTATGCCAAATGTTTTTACTTGGTTAGTTTGCTTGTTTGTTTGCAAAATAACTCTAATAGGATTTTGGTGAAATTCTCAGGTTAGTAATTGACCAGGGACAGAAATTAAGGGTGCTCCGATCAGGGTTTTTGAGGCCGATCACCGATCAGCCTCTGCTGTGATCGGCCGATACCGATCATGGCCGATACCGATCACGTGGTCTTCAATGTAGTAATGTATTGTATGCAGGCTATTATTAGTTCCATTTGAAAAATCCTGTAGCCTTTGTAAATATAAAAGAACAACAAAATTCTACTTATTTTTGTTTTAGAAGAGGTTTTGTTGCATTATCGGTCTTTAATGTGTGCCCAGTGTCTGTGGCTTTGTTTGAATGCTCCGCTGATGTAAAAATCAGCTGTTCTTAATTGGTTCCTTTAATGCGAGTCTGCGGGTGCAGCGCCTGTGTCCGCGTAACGCGCAGCCAAACCAGGTTGAAACACAGTGGACTAAAAAGCAGACAGCTCCTGCTGCCAGTTTTGACAACGTCTGAATGAAGAAAACGTGCAAAGAGAGCAGAGAAGACAACGATGAAAGGTGCTCCTCTCAGACACATGGACACATGGGCTGCCTTTTTACTTTCTCTTTCCATTAGCAGCCATTTGGTGCAGTTTAAGCCACAAAACGCACAGTTTTCTCCGCGCAACAAGACACAGGCAGACTCCGAACTTTCTTAATGCTTTTAACGTAACTGTTAGCGGGTTAGCTGTAGCTCTATTTACGTTGGTGTTTGCAAATACACGCACTGCTGCGCCTCGGTTCTGTCCCGTGCGCTCCTAAAGCAGGCGGGGATACAGCGGGGACACAAAGCAGCGCCTCCAGGGCAGGTTTGTGTTAGTTATAACCAGGGCTTAACTTAAAAACACTGCTAAAATAACGCTACTGCTGTTTAATCAAACCGGAGTTGCAGGACAGTAAATGTGAGAGCCTCGCGTGTTTATTGTAATTTGATCGGCCCTTCTGATCGGCCCATTTTACCGATCACCGATCACTCTATTTTTAGCCATGATCGGCGATCATGATCGGCGGCCAATCGATCAGAGCACCCTTAACAGAAATGATTAGTTTTTGGGGGATCAGTGCAAAATAGGGCCAAAAATAGTAACTACAACCACAAGGAATCACCACTCTGAAACAGAAGGACCATGTAGCTTTACCATTCAGATACTTTGGCGGAGGTGTGCCTTCCAGGCCTATCCTGACCTGTTCACACATGAGGATTAAGTTGTTAGGATGTCAGTAGGCTTTGAACACATCAGGACCAAACTATAAGAAATAAGGCCTTTTTTATTTATGCTCCCTACAAATGGAATAACATTCAGAGACATCTTAGACTGGACACACTAGTGCCTCTCTCAAACTTTAAAGCACTGGTGGCTGATATACACAGACATAAATGTACTTGTTTTGGAAATTGTTGGGATGTTCCTATTGTGCAGTATGTCTGTATTTGAAGTTTAGTTCAGGAAGCCCATGGGAAAAAGAGAGTCCAAGACTTTCATTGGTGCGCTCTCTGTATAAATAAAGATAAATAAAATTTTAGTACACATGAGAGGAGTATGTCTGTGTGCAACATGGGCTGAGTGGACCGGGATATGACGCTTAAAGACTATATTATGCAAAATTGAGTTTTATGAGCTTTTACAGTGTTGTTCCCTCATCAAAAACATACTTACTCCACTGTTCTGATCCCTCATAATGCTTTTTTGCACAAATCTCCACCTCTCCCACAAACCCTCGCTCACTCCAGGAAGCAATGACCTATCAGCAAGCCCTCTACAGCCGGGCTCCTGACCATCTCCTCGCACATCCAAACATCTGATCGCTCTGGACATAGCACTAAAGCCCTCCTGGGATCAAGTTCAGGTGAGAAAAGTTGGCAACAACTAAGTGTTCCTAAAGATTTCAGGAGAGGGTTCAGGTGACGGTTCATGTACGTTAAGGGCTTGAGTGTGTCACATTTTTCAATATTTTGTGGCACATATATAGTCAAATTTGTTTTAGAATCTGTACATTTGTTGTCCAAATCATTTAGGCTTCAACTAATGCGTCTCTCACTAATGCAAATAAACTTGATTTCATTCCGTATACTTATTGTTGGTAGGGGGTGTTCTTAACCCTGAGCTTATATTAAGAGAGGGATTATCTCGGAGAAGGCCACCAGCTGTTCCTTCTTGTCTTTAACAATGCATCAGCCTGATGGCAATTTCCACTCCATCATCAAGCTCAATTTTCAAAAATGTGCTGCCAGACTATTTGATATTTATCGCAGAATTGGCAAGTAATGTTAGCTTCTGTGCTGAAAAGTCCCAGCAGCCAAGACGATCCATTACTCATGCAGGCACAGTATGGTCGACTTTAGCCTATTCATTTTGTTCCAGGTCGTGACTAATAGCTCTGCCTATTCTTTATGTGGCTGCAGGGGTATTTACCTATGATTTCTTAATCATCCACAGGCAGAGGAGGAAAGTAACTAGATACTTTTACTCGAGATTTATATTTTCACTGCTTATTAGGAAGGTAATCAATTTGCGGGTAAAGTAGCAATCAAATAATTTGTTAATGACGTTCATCCTCCCATGACCTTATATCAGCTACAGTCTGTTACTTTTCACCCCTCATTGGCAAGTCATTCAACCTCCTAAAGATTGGCCCATGCAGGCTCCCTTCCCCCTCTTGCCATTTAATCAGTGCACTCAAGTACATCCACAATCTCACTGGAAGCAGAGGACAAATGATTAGCAATCATTTTGTTTAGGCTGCTGCTTGGAGAAGTGTAATTCTTGGGGTTAATGTCCGATATGACAAGAAGTGTGTGGGATGTCCCGGTACATCTGCTGACCAGCACTTGGCTACAGGCCTGGTTTGGTGATTGATATACAGAATGTGCTGCTGAGGCGGAGGTGGGCCGTAATTGCAGCCACATTATTTTGACAGAAAACGTTCTCTTTTGGATGATGCATAGCAATGAGGCAGCTGTGAACTGCGGCTAATCGATCGGGGCAGGACAGCCAATCACTCAGGAAGTTTGTTGTTGGGTTTTTGGCACACACTCACACACACATTAATAAGAACTCTCAACAGATAAATAATGTACAAAAATGTTTTTTAAAAGGACTGAGTTGACGTGCAGGTATCTGAATGCTCTGCATCCACCTTAGCCAGCTGTAAAATTTGGTAGCCTAATTATGTATGTTTTTTTCCTAATGTGGGTAAAGCAGCCAAAAATTGTACTCAAGTAAGAGAACTGTTACTTCAAAATAATATTACTCAAATAAAAAATGTAGTCACTGAAATATTTATTCACATTAAAGTCAAAAAGTATTTGGTGAAAAAATACTCTGAGCAAGTGTTTTTAGTTGTTTTAGTACTGATGCAATTGGACAGACAAAATGTATTGAGTGTACAATTCTGGTATTTCCAAGCAATACAAAAAATAATATTAATAAAGTGGACTAAAAAATAACAACAAAGTAAACTGGAAACTGACAAGTAATCAGCTACATGTGTGATATCCCAGGTCCCGAATAAAAAAAAAAAAAAATTGTATTGTAGGATTTAGCCATTTTATTTTGCATGTCTAATTAGCATAAAAGCTAAAGGCTACATAATGTAATTTTCTTATATTTTATGTTATGTAGGACCAAAGTTTCAGAAATCTGGAAGACCACAATAGTGTAACAGTTTATTCTCAGATTTAATCTATCAGCCACCATGCATTCTACTTTAATCAATAAACTTTAACAAATGGAGGTGTCTATCAGATCGTGGGTGCTATTAATTCAATAATTTAATACTTTTTATCTTCTAACAGTCCTTCAGTTTGTCTGTTGGCGATTTAGAGATGAAATGCTTTTTTTTTTTTTTTTTTTTAAGGGTTGAATTTGGGCCTCAAAATGGTGCAGACAAAGCCATTCAGAGAAAATGGGCCATATAGTACTGTTAGGTCTTGGCATTTTGAACAAAAAGCCAGGCCCATGTTGCCTGTTTTCAAATGAACTGTATTTGCTGGCAGCCCCCTTTGGACTCCTCACAAAGTAGCTTGACTACACAAGACTTATTTCCTTTTGTGTGAGATTGTGTATTTTTTTAAGTCGGAACTGTTGTTTACAGGAACCGACTGTCAAAAAACTGTGGCGGCCTCCAAAGCCCAATTGATAAAAGTAACAGAGTGAAAAGTGTGTGCTCTTATTTCTGAATGTGTGACAATTTTCAAATCTGCTTGTGTGATTCGGGAAGTCAACTTTTTATGCTTTGAAGTGTGAATGTGCAAAATGCATGTGACAACAAAGCAGAATAGATGCCTCCACTGGATTTGTCTATTATTAAATTATATCGGCGCAGTGAGTTAGCGAGGTGTACGGCCTAATTATTATTCCTCTGAAAGCGGCTGCTGTTATTCCAGAGTCAGACAAAATGGAGGCTGGTGCTATGAATACATTTTTTCTGTTGCTAAAGTTGGCGTTGTATGCTGGAGAATACATAATGCATATCTGCAAAATGTAACACAAATACAAATCTGTGTACAGGACAGGATTAACTCATGACAACCCCAAATCTGGCATCCAGTGTTATGTTCTTCTACAAACTTGGTTTAAATAAAAGTAAACAAAATGTAAAATGTAAATAAAAACACAATTCACAGATCTAACAAAACCATATTTTTCTCACAGTAGAACATAAACAATATATCAGGTTTCCAAACAGATATTTTACCTTTTGATGAAAACTAATAGCTCATTTTGAATTTGATGGCAGCAACACATCTCAAATGATTTGGGACGGGACAACAAAAGACTGCCAAATAACCTAATTAGTTGCTAAATACTCTTCCAGCTCTTTAAAAAAAAAATTAGAACCACTTTAAATTTCCAGCCTTTTGTTGCCCTCTCCCAACATTTTTGAGACGTGTTGCATAAGCTACATGCAAGACTAATAAAAGAGACTACCTAATCATTAAAGCTAAGAGTTAAACTATATATAAATTTCAACCCCAGGTATGTTTTTTATTTTTTATAATAAATAAACTATAGATTTATGAATATAGATTTGCAAACAATTGCATTCTGATAAAAAGAGAAAATGTCTGAGGCAATCTGGTCTTTGCTGCAATTTTTTATTCAATGCCAAAGCATTTCGACTGCATCCGTTTTTTTTATCAAGGCATTTGTAGTACAGGTGCGTCAACACACTTTTTAGAGAGACAAGTCATGTGATCAGTGATGTGAGAGACATATTACTACAAAGCACATATCAAAGAAATATCAACATAACTATGTGGCAAGACACTACTACAAAGGATATATCAGAAAAGTAACAATATAGATATAAAATCATTATGTAACAGATCACACTACTGCTAAGCATGTATCAAAAAAGCATAAATAAAAATATAGACATCAATATTACAGATGAAAAACATGTGACAATAGAACAAATCGGATGTAAACTACATACAAATGATAGCTCACATGCAGTGTGAGGTATTGTCACATACACCCACCTCTAAAAATCAATCGTCACACCTACTTGAAACGTTTACAAATAGCAACAAATGTACAACAATAGCATTCTGAGTTATTTATATTTTTGGTAGATATAGAATTGCGTTTGTAAATAAGTATGTATCTTCATTTAATTTCATTCAATACAACCTTTGTGAAAATGTGACCCATGTAGCAATTTGTGCCTTCTCTGTCTCCTGGGCTAGTGCTCCAAATGCTGTCCCCTGCTGAGATAAGGAGCGGACAATACATTTGGTGTGTGTCAGTCCGTGGAATTACCTGAGCTTCCTATCTGTCTCTGACTGTGGTTCTAGATACTTTTCTAGATGTATGTCTCTATCTTTCACTTTGTAATTGATCACCTAGCCTTATATTATCAACTGCCCTCACTTATCGCTCTGTTAGGACTAATGTCTAAGGTCTCAAGACCCCTTTGAGAGAAAAGTATTTTTTAAATGTATTACCTTTTGGTTAATTCAAAGTTTTAGCTTTTATGAAAAGACCCAGTTGAGAAAGAAAAGTTGGCTTTCAAGCACATATTAATGTTACTACACAGTTAAGCCAACATTTGTGTTTATAGTGCCTCTTGTTTTGATGCTCTTTGTGCAGTGAATGGCAAGGTCACTGCATTTATTGTGAAAGTTAATTGCGTGTGTCTAATATGTAACGCTGCATTTTTCATGTCTCCTTGAGTTGATATCTGTTTATTACCATGTGCAATAAGTTCAACAGTCATGGCAACTTTTGTAAAGATACCACATTTTGGGCAGCAGATAGTAGACCCCCAGAACTAGTAACTAATGCTATAGGGAGCCAAGCAATGTTACGCATCATTGAGCTGTAACATCTAATTACAGGACCAGTATAGTGTATTGAATTTGTCAACCCCTTGGAAAATGCTGTATCCAATGGTAAGAGGTTGTAGGCCTGCCACACAAACTCTTTTCTTATTCTGTACAAAGAAGTTGTCTGGTACCTCTTTGGTAACATTTCATTTCTGAGGCGGAACAATGACAGGCGGAGTAACCAATCAGAGAAAAGAAAGGCGGAAACTAAGCAGCGCACCATGTTTGTTTTTTTGTTGTTTTTTTTCTTTTCTTAAAACACCAGAATACACTGCATTATGAGCAGCTCTGTAATTATTTCTGAACAGGGACAGCAGCAGAAGCCAGTTGTACAAAGATTTTTTTTTTTTTTTTTTTTGTTATGCGTTTGTTAAATCGGATGTCAGCGAGACTTAACTGTTGTTAAAATGGCAATAAGACAAAGAAAAAAATCCCACAGAAGACTACAATCATGTGGACTTCAGCAGAACCAACAGGTGATGAAGGAAAAACTAAACGCCGTTAATCAGGTCAGAGAAATTATTAAATTAGCTCAAGAACGAACTTGGTTAGTTCTTCCACTTTTGTAAGATGCAATGCAGATTAACGACTGTGATAGGTCAGTTCTAAATTGAACCAGAGAAACGCTTCGCTCCGAGAGAGGAACCAGGCTGTCCTGCTTGTGAAAAGCAATGAGGACAGCCTGGCTCACCAGGCTAAAGAGGTTGTACTTTTTATAGGCTCCTGTTTTAATTGTTCATCTGAAATGTTTAGTGTGAAGGAGAGAGCAAACTGTAGTTAAGTGACTGTTGTTATAGTTTTGTTGGACAACAAGTAACATACTGTAGCAACAGATTGTTAAAAATTTTTAATATTTAACTTCAGTGGAAGAAGTAATAATAATAATAATAATAATAATAATAATAATAATAATAATAATAATAATAATAATAATAACTCTAGTACAAGTAATATGCATTTGCATTATGAAATCTACTACCACTGCTACTGCTAACTGACTAACCAGGCTTGAACCCAGGACTTTCTGATTGCAAGGCAAGCATGCTACCCACTTTGCCAAAGTCAAAATACTAGGTGTGTAACACAATACAATATGTACCGATTAAAAAAGTTTTGATACAATTCAATAACAATATTGGCTGCAATATTGGAACAATACAATTCGATACAATTCAACACCTTCATATCAATAATTGATACAGCAACTTTTAGCCAAAAATCATTAAAGTTTACTCTCAAATGTAGCATTGTGGCCAGGGTTGAGTATGTCCAGCAGACAGAGAGTGAAGAAAAGTTGAATATAACATTTTATTTCATTAAAAACACAAAAGTTACATTCAAAAGCTGTATCTGGTTTTATTTTAACAAGCAAATTTCTAATATCGATATTTCCAATATTATCGATCGATATTCCATGTATATTGGTATACACTTCCTAAAAAAAAAACAACGATTTGATACAAGGTAACATGTATTGATATAATTGTATCATAGGAAAAAAAACGATACAATGATATAGTTACTGTATCGTTACACCCCTACAAAATATTAATTATTTCAATATTTTAAAAGTTTGCTTGATTATAAGTAACAATTTTCCATCAAAAGTTTGCTCAAGTCAAATATTACAAAATGTACCAATGTGTCAAAGTATCTAGTTACTTTCCACCTCTAGCAAACTGTAGATGCCAATTGTTCCTGGGATTTAACCATAATGAGAACTATTCACATCATTAGACAAGCATTTATTACTTCTTTATTTCAGTCCATTTGTAACTATTGCATCAGTAACCTTCATATTATTGTCAAATCCTTGATACAGAAGACCTTTATATAAGCTAACCCGCCAATCTGCTCCCAAACTCTTCACATACCTCTGCCTACCGCGCTAACTCTCATTACAAATTGTGGCATTATCTGAACATCCGCCAGCCTGTCAGAAGTGCTTTCTAATGATTACTTCCGCTGTTCAATTTATGTCAAAAATGCCAGTCGGCCATCAAAGGTTAAAGAAGGATGTTTTGATACATAAAAGACAGAAAACACCTAATGCATAACCTTCAAAACCATGAAAGCTCACGATTCTTAGAATAACTTAGACCATGAAGCAAGACAGACAGCGCATCCGGGACCAATTTACATCATGACACTGCCAGGATGGGGACTCGGAGGTGTTACATCTGGAGGTGACTTGTGCCGAGAGCTTCAAAAAATTATGTGCACATATTTGAATATTATCACCAAGTTTGTTTTTGAGTAGATGACAATATGAGATGAACATTTTAACATTTTTATTATGCAAATCGTCCAACAAAAGAGAAAGGTCTTTGACTTAAATTACACTTGTAACTTTAGAGTGCCTCTTATAGACTGTGTGAAGTGGGAGTGTTGAACTTTCATTATGCCTCCCCATAATGGTGTGAGATTTGATTATCTGTTGTGGGAGGGAGCAGAAGCCAAGAGAAAATAACACAAAGTCACAAGAAAGTAAAGCAGAATCATCTATAATATACCGCCATTGTAGGTTGATGTTGCACAACTGATTAGACAAAATTGGGTTGATTTGTAACATACTTATTGACAATCATGACAATGCTCGGAAAGAGTGATGTGATGCAACACTTTTTTCATACTATTTAAAAACTAAATAAAAAGGGTAATTAGCCTGCCCAACCACTCTTTCTTCCATTCCCTGGAAATAATTAGACCCTGTTGATTTAAATTTGCTTTCCAGCTGGTGGAACAAATAGACAAATGCAATGACAAAACCGAGGACATAAACCAACATGCACACAAACAGATGAAACTCAGAAGCACTTGGAGAACAAAGATTTCCTTTGCACTTATAAGCAAAAGCCTGGACTTTAACCAGATCTTCTCGTTCAGAGGTTCTAAAACGTTTCACACCAAATACTGCCTCAGAAAATGTTTGGCTCTATAAGAACAATCTTTATAAAAAAAAAAAAAAAAAAAAACTTAAGACCTGACTCCTCCCATTTGCAATACACATCACTCCACCTGGACTCTTGACCAATCAGAAACCACCTGGACTCACACAAAACGTTGCTCAGTAGTCTGTCAGAGAGTTCACTATAAGCAATATATTAATAGCACTGACTACTCCAGTGAGCCAGTATTATCAAGGATGCACAGCCTTCCTCACAATCTTTAACAAACTAAAATAAAGTATTACGAAATAAGGACTGAATCAACCCATATTCCCCTCTGCATTTTTCTCCACTACATTTATCCACTCAAGTTTTTCCTACAAATTTCCACACTGCAATTCCTGCTCTACAAATTCCAACTGCATTTATACGCACTGCAAACACACTGCAAATTCACATACTGCATTTTCCATTTCCCACAGTCATTATTCCTGCTCTACATTTTACCACACCTCTTTTTTGTGCATTGCAAATTCTCACACTGCATTTTTCCACACTGCAAACACACTGGCAGAAAAATTCACAGGAAAACTCTTAAGGGAAAATGCAGTGTGACATAATGCCGTGTGTGTTTTTGCAGTGCGGTAAATGCAATGTGAGAATTTGTAGTGTGGGAGATGCAGGGTGATAATAATAATTAACACTGGACTTAATGTCAATCTAATTTTACAAAGAGACAGGGTTTTCTTGGTTTCACTGAAGGTTATGCTAACCACACCACACAGAAAAATGTGATTGATTTCTTAAAACTTTACTAAAAATGCATTGCTAATTATACAAGCCTTTTACTGAACTTATTATGATACAGAGATGGCATTATCAGACTGAAAGACAACACATAAGTCAGCTTTCTTTTGTGGCTTTCCCTGCCCTGTTCTTGATTCAACAGCCGATTTAACATTCGACCTAGTTTCTCCAAGGTTCTCTGCTGGGACCCAACCCAGAAGTGTCATCCGGCAGAACCAGAATAATAAGGGGCCCTTGCTCTTGAAATAAAAGCAAAGCATCCATGGTTTATGTTTCAGAGATTAACACTTGGCAATCTTTCTGTACGGGTGATCTGTGCACTTAAAAGGCAAACACAGTTGTCGGCTTGCATTATTAAAATGAATGTGGAAGCTCGGAGACTCATGCAAGAGCAGTACAGTAATCCAACACACATATAGACAGCTCATTCTGGAGACTCATTATGTTCAGTCTACCCTTTGGATGTTAGTTTGCAATGAAGATGACAGGACACAATTTTATGTGACCCTCAGCAATGTAATTACTATCATAATATAATGCAATTAGTCCTTCCATTGCCATGTAATCACACCACGCTTAAGTTATCAATAGTTAATTTTCAAAGTAGGACACAAACAACCTGATTGTTTTTTTGTAGCTTGGTCTCTATGAGCTGCCCTCCAGGTCTCACAGTTTTTGAAGTTAGATAATACATTGTCTCCAAGCCTGCAATTATTGTAATTATAGGAGCGCTAATACAGACCTCGCAACCTTTGCTGTGTGTTTCGCCACAAATCTAAACAGTGCTACATCAAACTGACCTTGTGTCCGAAATCGATTCAAAGTTGTTTCTTTTTTCTGTACTGAATGCAAAATAAGTGTATTATAATTTGGCAGTCTGATATTAAACAGTCAGTGATTTGCTCTTTTATAGTATAAATATCACATAAGATGGATAGTGAGTACAGCAGTGTATGCAGCTTCATATAACATACTATTTTTGTAGCAGTTGATACCTGCATCTCGGGATCTTTTCCTGACCTTATGTCTATATGCAAAATATGTAGTTTTTTTCTTCTTATCAAGAAGGACAGGGGATGTGTTCAGTTTTGTGTAGTTATTGTTTATGTTTGATTGTGCGTTTGTGATGGGGCTCTTCCAGAAAAATGAAAGTAAATGGCGTAGTCATAAAATTATGTTTTTTGTGCTTTTTGTCCTTCCACGGTGCAAAAATAGTGCTCAGGAACAAAAATGGTGCAAAAATGTATTTATAGTATTTACAACAATGACTAAGAAACAGCCCATGCTAAACAAACAAACAAACAAAAACAAAAACAAAAACAAACAAACAAACAAACAAAAAAAAACAATAAAAAAAACCTCTAAGGTCACCTTCACTGTAAAAAGCTCTGGCCCACACTACTCTAGTCATGGGGAAAGGCCCCTCCTCCCAGCTAATTAATCTCAAATATTGGGAATTTTTCTCAAATGTCACAGTTAGTTACTAAACACAAATTACCATAAATTCCCCAAAAATACAATGAACAAACATGGATCAATGTACCTCCAAAACAAGGAAAAAATGTAAAATTAATTTGGTGCAAAAACCGACACTTTGTGGTGATGTCACCATGAGGAGCAGAGCAAATGGACAACAGGTAAGTGGTGAGTATGTGGGTAAGCGTGCGCGCTTAGAGGAGCAATGGTGCTTTTCCTGCGGGACCTGATGGGGCTACTCCACACCATCCTCCTCCTCCCGGAGGTTGACAAAGTCTTGGCAACCTGGACAGGTAGTCTGCTACCAAATTGGACTTGCCAGATCAGTGCTGGACCACAAACTTGAATGGCTGCAGTGATAGATACCATCGGGTTAGGGGGTTGTTGTGGTCTTTCATGGAGTTGATCCAGGTAAGGGCACGATGATTTGTCTCCAGATCAAACTCTCTTCCAAAGAGGTAATATTTAAGGCTCTCCAAGGCCCACTTGATGGCGAGGCCTTCTTTTTCCACCACTGAGTACCTGGACTCCCTGGGAAGCAACTTGCAGCTTAGGTGCAGAATAGGCTGCTCAGCTCCGGACTCTCCCGGTGCGAAGACTGCTCCCAGACCATCTCAGAGGCATCCACCTGCACCAGGAAGCGGCAGCTGAAATCAGGACTGCACAACGCAGGTATGTTTTCAGGGTACGGAAGGCTTTTTCACACTCTTCAGTCCAGGACACTGGGTTTTTCTGCACTTTTGTGGTCAGAGGGGTGAGTGGTGCAGCAGTTGTGGAATTGGGGACCAAACCTCCGATACCATCCAGCTAGCGCCAGGAAGGATCGTACCTCTTTTGTAGTTTGCAGATGAGGGCAATTCTGGATAGCTTCAATCTTATCCATCTGGGGTCGCACCTCTCCTCTTCCCAGCTGATATACAAGGTATCAGGTTTCTTGGCATGCCCACTCGCATTTTTCTCTAAAACCTTCTTCAGATTCACATCCTTGGAGAACTTTGTCCATAAGACGTTGGAAAGCAGCAGGGGCGCCTCGCAAGCCAAAGGGCATTACTGTGAACTGAAACAGTCCAGCGGTCCGGAATGCTGTGTAGGGTTGGCTGAAGGCCTCCAGGGGCACCTGCCAATAGCCTTTACAAAGGTCTAGCATTGTGACATACCTCTCCAATTCAATCTTGTCGAGGAGGTCGTCTTGGCATGGGGTAAGCATCAAACTCAAAGATGGAATTGAGTTTACGTAAATCAATACATATGCGTAGAGATCCATCGTTTATAAAAACGATCACAACTGGACTACACCATTCTAAAGTGGATGGCTCTATGACTCCCAGTTACAGCATGGACTCTACTTCCTGGCGAAGCTGTGCCAGTCCTTGACGTGCGTTCTGATGCTGCAAAGCCAACTTCGCAGCTGTCATTCCATCCTCAGGCTCATGCTCCTTCACCCAACAAGTGCGGACGTTGGCTGGCAGGACACGGAGGAACTGCTCCAAGATGATGAGCCCTCCAGTCTGCTCATTGGTCACCTGGTCTGAGTGGACCCAGCGCTGGTAGAGACCTTTGAGGTGGTGGTAGGTCTCAGTAGGTGTTTCTACAGCCGGCACACTGGAGGCCCGGCTGCCTTTATGTTTCCGGCAAAATGTCAAATTTAGCCAACAAGGCTGCTTTCATGTCCTTGTAGCAGTGTGCCTCATCTTCATCCATGGCTGTATACACTTCCAAAGCTTTGCCTGACAGGAGTGGTACGAGCTGGCATGCCCACTCTGTCTCTGGCCATTTCCATGTCTTTGCAATTCATTCAAATCACAGAAGGTAATTCTCAATGATGTGATCTGATAAGAAAAAATGTGATGTCCCAAAATCTTGTTCCCACATAACTTATTTAATTTATTACTAGAAATGTCTAAGGCAGGAACCACCAACGAGGTGCCCGCGAGCACCAGGTAGCCCTTCTGGAGCTTGTGAGGTGCCAGCGAGGGATATTTATAAACAGTGACTACTGCAGTGTTTTAGTCATAATTTACTTTTTTAACTTGTTTTTATGTTTAATTACAAGATTATTTTTATAAACATTATCATTAATGCAAAGCAAACAATCTACAATCCTAGTGTCATTTGAAAGGTATGTCAAGACTTTAATATAAAGGATTATTTTGCACGAGTAGCCCTCAGTACAAATTCTCATCTTTTGGGTCGCCCTCAAATCCAAAAAGGTTGGAGACCCCTGGCCTAAGGACTTCATCAGTGCTAGGAATAATATCTTTATTAGTTTTTTATTATTTTCCCAAAATTTTATTAAAAATGTATAGTTTCATCCTTACCGTATTGCAATATATCATAGTATGCACAGAAATGTAATAGTTGTGTGAGAGTCTTGCTTGCCACAGTCCTAACACAACAGTGTTTTAAAATCTGGTTATACGTATGTGCCCCTTTTTCGCTTTGAGCATCTGCCCCTGTAGAAGTCTCTGCACGTGCATGCCGCGGGACCCGGCGGGGCTACTCCGTCACAGCGTTTATGTTTGATTGTGTGACTAATTGTTTGTAAAGCCCTATTTTTGGGCTATGTAAATAAAACTGAATTGAAATTGAAAAGCTACAATTACCTCAGCCAACCCAATGCTTGGTGGGTTTGTTTGTTAAGATAACTCAAAAAGTAAAGGTCAGATTTGGATGACATTTTCACGTAAAAGGTAAAACATATTTGAGTGTGGATCCAGAAAACCATCTGTATCTAAGAATTTAAATGAATCTAATCCATAGATGCGAGATAGGGCAGAAGATAATAACTCCATCCACAAGGGGTCTGTAAAGGAAGAAATTATTAGTTTTACCATTGTGAGATATAAGGATTTTGTGGCTCATAAGATGGGTAAATGCAAGATGGGGTCAATGCCCTGGACGAGGTCCATGCTGTCTAAGTCAGTGGTTCTCAGCTGGTGGGCCGGGACCCAAAAGTGAGTCACAGAACTGTTTTAAGTGGGTTGCAGGCCTTTGTCAGGGCAAAAAAGAAAGTAAAATTTTTAAAAATACATCATCAATTGACACTACTTAACAGTAGGTGGTGACATATAGAATAGAATAATATAAAAGAAACTCAAAAACGAGGAGGAAAATTAAGACATATTTAAGGAGAATTAAAAGATACTGAGGCAAATTAAGAGATATTTTAGAAAATTTTGAAGATATTGAGGAAAAGTAAGCAGTACTCACGTCAACCTTAAGTAACAGTAACGCTATAGAACTGGATTTTTTGCTCTGGTTATTTAGGTCGCGGCTTGTCATTATAGAGTGATGGTTGTTCCCAAAGCCAGGTCAGCTGAGAATCACTGGTCTAAGTTCTTCTAATTATAACTGTAACCAAGCTTTTGTTGCTAAATTTTGCAGGTAATTAGCATGTTTTGTCAAAGTGTCCTGTGGGTAGAGTACTCATTGGTGACTGTTATACAACAAAGAGCCGAGATCAAATAAAAAGCAGGTGTAATTCATGTAAAATGCATGCATACCGGTTTTAAAACCAAGACCAAAAGGCTTCTGTGTTATCTGGGGCAGCATGGTGTAGATTACGTAGCCCATGTAGTTGTTTTTGAGTGCCTTTTAGAGAGCGTCTTTTCCTCTATCCAGTCCCTAAGTGTTACAGCCATAATTAGCCCAGATTAATGAGTGGGCCACTTCAAAATGGAGTCCATGAATAATAAAGGTGCTGTTATACAAACACCGTTTCATCTTTTATTGTATGTAGTTTTCATACGGGAGAGGGGGGAAAAAAAGAGATGTTATCAAATTTATTAAGGGCACGCTTGCTGTTTATGTCTGTGAATATTGATGAAGATGGATTTTGTTGTTGTTTTATCTTGATGATATTCTAGTGTACATTTATATGTGACATTTTGAATATAAAATCACAATCAAAACAGCCAGTGGAAAAAAATGTCTCTTTTATCTTCTTCTGACAGTGGCCATGACACTGGTCGGCTTGTATTACAACGGCTTCTTTTCTGCTCTCAACATGTACAGATAATTAAACCTGTGGGGAATAATTGTAATTCTTTGGAGGGATCAGAATAGCTTGAGGGAGTACAAGTCTGTAGTTCTGTGAAAGGAAATCATATGCAAACAGGGAGAGAAGGAAGGATTCCCCAAACGGCCTTCATCAAACTATGTATAAATCATTTTAGAAGGAATATTTAAGTAAGTGAAGCCCTAAATTTGTCTTTAGGGACGTGAACGTTGTTAATTGCCAAACATTGTATTCCCACGCTGCTTACGTCCAATTATTATTATGTAAGTTAACTTATGTCTTAATCTTGCTGACCTAACCATTTACACAGAGGTAGAAAGTAACTAGATACTTTTACTCAGTGCATGGATACATTTTCAAAAACATATATCTTTACCTTTATTGAAGTTCAAATTTAAGTTCTCTAAATTCAGTCATTTACCTTTTTTCTGTTGGAGGTCCCAGGTGGCTGGAGCTTATCCCAGCAACTATGATCCTTAGATGGGGTACACCCTGGAGAATAGTTAGTTGCAGGGAAAACATACAATCAAAAGGTCAACGTTTGGGAACAGTAGTAGTAGTAGTAGTAGTAGTAGTAGTAGTAATAGTACTAGTCTGAGTTGTAATAGTAGTGGTGAATGGGCTTTGTACTTATCATGCAAAATCATTTCTGAGCTTTCTACTATGCTATGACAATACATCAATATGATACCTGGAGTTGTGTTTTTGCTTCATTTACACATGGAATCTTCTATTCTCTGGCACAGGCTTTTTGAGGCCTCAAAATGCTCGGTTCCATTACCTCCCCCTCTCCCACATACCCCCGCCCTCTCCAGGAAGCACTGACTAATCAACAAGCCCTCTACATCCAGTCCACTCATTTATCCCCCCAAAAAAAAAAAAAAAAAAAAAAAAAAAACTTAACAGTGTACAGCTCTGTTTCAACTAATTCCTCACAACTATTTTTAATTTTGTAGTAAACATGGCAGTGAAGTGAAGGAAGTGAAGTGCTTTTTCTTCTCTGAATATGTTCAAAGACCTCAACACTCTGCTGTTTTTTTTATTAAAAACTTTCTTTTTTTAGTCAGATAATGTTTTTAAAAAATTGTAAAACATGCAAGTCTGTCCTAGAGTAATATTATTTTGAAGTAATAGTACTTTTACTTGAGTGCAAACGCATTATACAGTATGATTCTTCAGCACTAGTAGCTGCCAGTCTTTGCATCAACGTGTTATTTCCAATCTCACTACACGCTGCTAAAACATTTAGTATTTTGCAGTTCCTTCCTCCTATTCACGACTTCCTTCCAAAAAAGAAAAAAAGAACTTAATGGAGATCTACATAAAAAAGACAAAAGAGTAATGGTCACATATCGTCAAATTGGTGTTCCACTTGGGCCAGCATTGCAGAAACGACTTTAGAAAATTACTGCTGGGAATGAAATAGAAGTCATTTTTTGTGTTTTTTTTCCCCTCTCTCTCTCTGAAGGTTTCCAAAAAATGAGAAGCATCATCATTCATATCCCCCCTCATCCCCATAAAGGCTTGCTTTGTACTAAGTTAAATTTAGCAGGACGGGATGAAAGTTAATTTCCACATTAAACAAATGTGCTGATCTCTGGTTTCGGAGCAACAACACACAGCACTCACTGAAGTGGAAAAGTGGAGCAAACTTTTCATGTATCCAGGCCAATGCTTTACCCGCTGCCAAGCACAGAGTACCCCAAAATGCCAGCGATACTCTGTGATTGTTTGAACTAAGCCCACACATAAAAATATTTTTCTTTTAATTGGGACTCCTTAAAGAAAAGTGTAGGACGGAAGGAGACGGAACTCCTCAAAAACAAAAGAACAAAGTGAAGAATTTACTCTCAAGAAAGATAAAGCCCCTGGCACGTGTATCCGCTTGGGTTGAAGTCTGACTTTCTTTCTTTAACCCTGCATGCTGCTTCTCTCTGAGGTTTCTCCTGCAAGATTATCCCCTTCAGGAGTGCAGAGAGTTGACCACCAGTGGACATTAACAAAGACAGTTCATGTATTTGGCAGCGTGCACCTCAGGGCCATTGGCAGTCCAGAACCGGGGCTGTTTGATCTATAGAGAACACACCGTGGCTGTCAGAGTTAGGATGGTTATTTCTCTGGGGAAGCAGCCAGCGGGGACAGCAACAATCCAAGAGGCTAAAAATATATTTGTGGAAGGCGATTACAGGTATAAAGTCAGATGTGAGTAGCAGGACAGCTCTGAAATGCTAAATTAGTATCTGCCTGTCAAAGATACAATGCTTTTACCCTTGCACATATAGATTGTACATATTTGAGACTTGGTTAGATAAGAAGGCATAATTATGTTCAGTTGTGCAATGTTCTACATGTACAGTATCATTGAGGCGTTATTATATAAGATGAGACTGATGTTACTGAATATAAAGAAAAATATAATTTAGCTGTAACCTTTTGGTGCAATGTTCAGATGAAGCCGAATACATCTGCATTAATGTCTTATAGCTATTTTACCTGCCATTCTTCCTACACCCAAGGTAGGCCAGCATGGATGAGAGATTCATTTTATTAAATAAAATAAATATATTTTAGTTCTTTCTCTGGTATGAATTTATTAAAGCACAGGAAAGCTGAAGAAGTCTTATTAGGATCAGTAATAGTCAGATTGTAATGAAATGTATTTAATTAAATATAAAAAATGTCTATGTCTGACCTTAATAATAACACCATATCAAATAAAATATAAATAAATGAATTAGTAAAATATAATGATGAAACTGAGGAAAGTGTCTGTGTGTAACCAGCCCCTGCTTCTATTAATGTTTATTTGTACCTGACATCCAGATCCTGTGCTTTCTGTTTGGGTTTATGGGTTAAGTTTTTCAGCACCGTCTTATTTCTTTTTGTTTGTCCTAGGTGTATACTGCCCGGTCCCAATTCGGGTTGATTTGGCAGGTTATCTGTTAGCACATGCTATCTGGTAAGTCTAATTTGTTCCTGTTTGTCATGGTTTGCTGTTTAATTGTTATTTTGCCCTTTGTCATTTGTCTCACTGGAAAGAGATTGGGCTGGAGATCCACTAGCACGTTTCGTGCTAAATGGAACGTGCAATAAATGGGAATGTGCCTCCAAACATAGTCCTGGTGTCTTGTGGGTTACTCAGCCACCACACACACATACACACACACACACACACACAAAACTCAGACACAGGAGTTCCCCGGTCAAACATGCTTGTATACTTTTCCTAAAAAAAACATTCCCAAATACATCTGTTCTATAGCTTTTTAATCTGTCTCTCCTTCTACACCAAATTGCCTGCCATTTGCAACCCAGCATGTAACAAAAAACACTTAACAGATGCTTTCCTTATCAGCGGCCTCTCCAAATTCTCACTATGTCCCACCTTTTGTTGATTAGGAGTGGCTCTGGACACAAAAGAGCAAACACACTTATCAGACCAGGATCAGGGTAGAAGAAAAATAACCCTTGTGGTGTGACTTGGTCGGCCAGCAGAGGGAGGGGCATAGAGGACATCAGAGTGTGTGCCGATGAGGAAAAACTTGTCAAGATGGCGGATGATAAACACGAAGCTCCATGTGGGTGGAAGAACTGAATGATTGCGCTTGCCCCTTGGGTGGCTTTACAAAATGTGTGCAACAAATGCAACTTGTGTCGCCTTGGAATTCATCATTTAGACTTTTTTTGGCAAGGTCTCTGCTTACATAAGTCACTGTGCTCCACGCGGACATAGTCATAGGCACTGTCATGATGCCAAGCAGCGTTAAATAATTACGTGGATGTCTTATTTTGAGCTTCTCCATAACTATTTTCAGCCACGAAGGGAAGAGGTGTAAAACTGCAGAGAAGTATCAGGAGGGAGGACATCTTGGCACAAAGTCAGTAGCTGCCGGTATTATTGATGTAAAACTTTAAAAAGGTGAAGTGAGGTAGCGTAAATGAAGACAGGCGGGGCACTCACAGATCTAAGAATAAAGTGATCTGTTGCCTCACTGCGCTCACAAGTTGAAGCGATGGAGATTTTTTGCTAATGAAGTGTCAAAGCTAGAATATGTAATGGCTTATTATGTATTTGTTGTTGTCTCTTTGTTGGAGTAGATACAATATTAAGGGTTAAATGTCTGACTGCAGGGTGGCATAGGGGTTACCACTTTCATCAAAGAGGTCCTGGGTTTGATCCTAGGGCTGGGTGTCACACGATCTCTCTGAGAGGAGTCTGCATGACCTCCCTGTGTTACAGTTTCTCTCCAGGTGTTCTGTCCTCTGTCCATAGAAAGACTTGGTGAGAAATGGTGGCTCTAAATTGCTCCTAGTGAATGAATCCAAGAGTGAATGGTTGTCTGTCTGTGTATGTCTATATCTGTAGCCATTGTCCAGGCACCAACGAACCCTTAAAGTAAATTAAACATTTTGCCCCTACAGCAAGTAATGCCACCCAACTCCCAGTCAGGAGAAGCCGACAGAGACAATGATGCAGTTTTTGTCTTTGAATAGCTGCTAGAGGGACCACTGAAAATACACTTAAAAATACAAATACACAAATAAAAAACCTTATAGTGAATATACTCATACTTATCTATGTAGTATGTCTCTGTGTTAGCTCTGCAAGAAAAGAAGAAGAAGGAAAAAGTCATGGGCCTTAGGTGTACCCCGCCTAAGGCCCATGGTTCCATCAGGAATAAGAAGATTAATGAATGTCTGACTGTGTTAACCTACTATTTCAGGAGCTTACCAAATTACATTCTTAGATTATTAAACACACATTTGGACAAAGGCTACACAACGCCCCACATAATAAAGAATTAATGAAGTGTTTGCCTGGCCTGATGCATATTAAGCTGTGTTTAACAATCTGTCAGCCACGGTCTCGACAGCCACTTGGTCGAGGTGATAGATTTGAAAGCGCCACGAGGCATCAATCACTGTCCCGACGTGATCGGTTGTTTGTGTGTGTGGCGGGTAGCCCTCCATCTTGGTGAAGGCGAAGGTTGGTGCTGATTGCTCGCTCCTCATTCATTGTAGCCACCTGACAACATGTTATACGCCCAACGCAGGCTGTGGAAATGCTTATTTACACTTGGCCAGCCTAGCAATACACAATATCTGATGCCAAATAGGTTGGTTGGTGTGCTATCAAGAAATGGTTTAGTGATCTGGCCATTCCTCCACCGGCTGCTTTTGTCCATTTATTCCAAGATGGGTTAGATGGAAGAGTGCTGGCTGTTTATTTTGCCGGACTGCCTGTCTTCTGGCACCACCATGACGATAGCTGACTGACAAGTGGTTAAGATGTCTCTTTGTGCTTATCAAAAAGTTAGCACATAAGGATGAAAAGCTTTGCTCTCTCTGTGCTCTGAGGCTCAATGGAAATCATGTTTGGCTGATGGAGTGGCAAGCTGGTTTGAAAATATGATACTCTGTAGCAACAATCATAATACTTAATCTTGGTTATGCATTATTTAGATTTGTTTAATGAGACTATGATGTCTTTATGCAGTAAGTATACTGTGCTTTTCTCAACAAATATATTTCTGATATGCCTACAGGAAATTTGTATGTTTCTTGTCTGACCTAAGTGTCATTTAGGAAACATCTCATGAAGGGCTCTCACAAGACCTTTGCAACCCATGCTGATGGCAACCTTCTGAATGTTCCAGAGTTGGGGCCATAACCCAGAAACATCCACCATAAACCAGCTATGAAATTAATTTGTTAAGTAACTAGTTAAAATATTAATTTTACCTGATGTACATTATTTTTACTACTGTAAAATGGTCACCAAATATTATCAAGTGTTATCTGCCATATGGTTTTGTATTCTACAAACAGGCATATTGACAAAAAATGCTCCCTTTTGTATTATAGTTTTTTGTAATATAGATAATTGTTGGGTAATTGTTAACTGACTCCTAGTTTGGAGGAATAGACAGGAGTAATATTTGCCTTGTGTAAGGCTGCAAGTGTACACAGTGACAAACTTGAAACTACTCAACATCTTATACATCTCACTTTACTTTACTGCTTTTTTTATTTTAATGCATTGCCCAGGTTTTGTTTCAAATAGCTAATTCCCCTTCCTTTTAAAATTTTCAGCACTGTATTCACCATGAGGCAAAACATAAAACTTACAGTGAAAACAGTAAAGCGGACACAGTTGGTGGTAAAACACACTTGGAGTTCAGATGGGATTTGCTTTTACTTAGTCATGCTCTCTGTCCTTCAAGTGAGCTGATGTATTACCCTTCCCTTTAGTATGCCATATCTTGAATTAAAAGTAGAAATTTTTGCTTATTTAAAAACTTAAAAGTGTGAACTCACAGTGTGGTATTGTTTTTGGAGTGGTTTCCCCAATGATCTCTTGTGCCATATTTTATCATGGTGACACATTTTCTCATTCTTATCAGTCTATTTTTATTGCAACCATTTGCATAGTCTCATAATTCTAATATAAAACCATGGCACCATTAAACGGCATTAATAACCAATTATTTGGTCTGTTTCTTTTGTTCAGTAAAATCCTCTTATCTTGCCTATGTGATGGTGGTGTAAAATAAGGTTATAAGAGCATATTTAAACATATTTACATATGACGTTATACATTTTGTGACATTTTGTTACTTAAGTAATTTTATAAAGTCTCAAAAAAAAAAAAAAACATAAAATACATTCTGACCTTGCAAAATGGATAGCAGCAGCAGTAGAAGTAATAGTAGTAGTAAAAGTGGCAGTTGTACAAGTAGTAGCAGTAGACGTATTAGTAGTAATAGTAATAGTCATAGTTGGAGTAGTATATGCAAGTACATAGTACTTGCAGGGTGGCAGCAGTAGCAGCAGTAGTAGCCTTTCAGTAATAGTAGCAGCAGTAGTAGTAATAGTAGTTGTGGTAGTAGTAGCAGCAGTAGCAGAAATAGTAGTGTAGTAATGATAGAAGTAGTATTAGTTGGAGTTGGAGTTATAGTAGCAGCTGTACCAACAGCAGTAGTATTAGAAGTACTAGTTGGAGCAGTAGCACGTAGTAGTATTAGTGACTGCTACTACTCTGCTTTTGTTTCTGCTGCTATAGTAACAGAAGCAGTAGCAGTAATAGTAGTAGTAGATGAAGTTGTAGCAGTAGCAAGTAATAGTAGCATGTAGTAGTAGTAGCAGTAACAGTAACAGAAGCAGTAGTAGATTTACCATGCTGCTGTTTCATTTATCAGATTGCTGATAAATGATGATTCAAAAAAAGGTTATGTAAGCTGCTATTTTATTTGCCCTGACATATTTAAACCCTCATAACCATTAGCGTATTTGGCGAGTTCAGTATGTGTTTTCTATAGGCGCTAATCTTCCTTCTGTCTGTGCAGCCGACAGTTGTCCTCTCAGATGTGCTCCGTTTGCTCCACTGTTCGAAGGCCTTAGCTCTAATGCCTCCTCCAGATGGCCCTCTTCAATATAGGCTATTTTTTTCCTGACAAAACGACGTGGGTGCTCAGACTCTCGACACTTAGGTAGCTGTATTTTGTGTTGTTTCCTTTCCGTCCTTCACAGTATTAGTCATAGCGGTGTGAGCAATATTACGGTCAAATTAGCGCCCTGCTGTGGTGGAAAGCACATGAATGATTGAGGAATATGCAATCATTGTTCTGGAGGGCGGTCATGTTACCCAGGGAATGACCTTCTCTACAGCTGGAAGATAAAGGAGATATAGAAAATGTACTTTCTAATGTTTAAGTCTCTGTTTGAAATATATTTTTTGTAGTGGGTAGCAGCAGAAATGTAGCAACAGTAGTAATAGTCAAAGCACTTTACAACAACCAGAGTTGACCAAAGTGCTTTACAATGTTAACTAGCAGTAACAGTAGTAGTAATAGTAGCAGCAGCATTAGTGTAGTGTAGTAGCATTAATGGTTGTAGTAATGGTAGCACAATATGTATAACATAACAGAAATGGTAGTAGTAGTAGTAGTGGCAGCAATAGTGATCTTGACTGGTGGGAGTAGTAGTAGTAGTAGTAGGAATACTGCTAGGTAGCAATTGCAGTAGCAGTAGATTTTATTGTGCAATTGCAAAATACTTAATAAACACAGTATAATTAGTTTTTTTTTTTATATGTGCTTTACAATGTTAACTAGCAGTAATAGTAGTAGTAATAGTAGCAGCAGCAGCATTAGTGTAGTCCTGGTAGTAGTAGTAATAGTAGCCAAAGTTGTATAACATAACAGAAACAGTAATAGTAGTAGTAGTATTGGCAGCAGTAGCAGCAGTACTGAGCTTGACTGGTGGAAGTAGTAGTATTAGCAGTAGTAGTAGGAATACTGCTAAGTAGCAATTGCAGTAGCGGTAGATTTTGTTGTGCACCAGCAAATTATAGCATTGTTTGTACTCAGTAACTTTGTAATTTTGTTGACTACTTTTACTTCTATTTGAGCAATACTATATACTTTGCAGTACTTTTACTTGTGTGCAATCCACCTATAACAGGCAGCCAGCCCAAAAAAAAAATAATAATAATTTGACCCATATTGGAGGCTTATGTCACTATCAATACCTAACAAGACGTTTTGCCAATATTTTCGGCATGTGCGACATTTGAGTGACAGATTTGTGTTGCCATTGCTCTTCACAATTCCAGCCTGAGCGAGCAAAAACAAACCCTTTAATAATACCCCCCCTCCCCCAAAAGTGAGTGCGCGGTGGCCTGCAGAGCACAGCATGAGCAGCGTTATGACCAATAGATTCACTTTTTCTATCTCCATCTGTATTGACGATCTTGTGGAATTAAATCTCAGCATGGTGCCGGCCTGATTGCAGTGCCCTTTCTTTGACAAAGGGGTCAATGCTAATAACTAGATTACTTGATTGCAGTCTAGGTCGGTCTTTTAGCAAAATGCCTGGTCCCAAAAATTGAACAGGCTTTATGATTTGAAGGCACATCTTCATAATAATGCTTTGATATTGTAAGTAGATGGTGTAAATGGACAATAGGGCATTAATGATTTCTCGCTACGACATTTCGTCTCATCAAGCGCTTGTAAAGATATTACTGATAATACAGTGGTTCTCAAACTGTGGTACAGGTAGAACTGGTGGTACGCGGGCTCTTTTTCATCTTTTTGACAGTTCAAGACCTTATTTAGTTTAATTTAGAGAAAGAAGTCCTGGCTTAGGCTCGATTTAGATTTGGTATAGACCTGGATTAGACATGGTGTGTGTGGATTAGACTAATATAAAGCCATGGCACACATTTAGACCTGCTTTAGTTCTGGATTGTGCTGCTTTAGACCTGGTTTAGTCATGCTGACCCGCACTGGTTTAGACCTGGTTCAGTCATGCTTTAATACTGGTTTAGACCTGGTTTATTTCTGGATTGTACTGCTTTAGACATGGTTTAGTCATGCTTTAGTCCTAGTTTAGACCTGTTTTAATTTTGGGTTTTTGTACTGGTTAAGCCCTAGTTTAGCCCAGGTTTAATCAGTATTTTAGCCCATTAAATATGATTGTTGGAAATATTTTCTGAGGTGGTACTTGGTGTGAATAGTTTGAGAATTACTGATCTGGTTCTTGTGTTCCCCTTTGAATGTGTCCCATACAAAGTTTTTCCATATCAAGTTACCTACACAGATATTACTCAACTTAATGAATGAGGTCAGGGATCAAGTGAATATAATATAGATCATTATCATGGAGGTTATTACAGAGGAAGGTGAATATGAGAATTGTACTTTGACATACAGTAGCCATAGCAGTCAATACTTTTATCTCCTGAACTATCACCTTTCAGCTTGCCTCATTACATGCCTTGATCTTTTATGTAGTCAGATAAAACACACAAGCCTCGCCACGCTTTGATCTGCGCCGTGAAAGCTCCCCAAGAACTGACAGCATTTCAAGATGGAAAGATAGGACACTTTGGACTAAAAATATTGTTTGATATTTTGATGCATTATTGACCGAGAAACAAAAAGTAAGACTTCATTAAATATTTAAGGATGGGTGTGACAATATGAGCGGAACAACCTTGCTGTCCTGGGTATTTCTTACCAAGTGACAGACTGCCAACTCATGCCGTGTCACTGGGCTAATTTTTGAGACTCATGACTTGACTCTACAATATTAATTGTTTTGAGGGCTCAAACTTGGCCTTGGCCTTCTCACAGACCAGGACTTGTGGCCTGACTTGGACTCTGATGTAACTCGGACAAGTCTTCAGTTACTAGCTAAAGTGCAGTGCAGGTTGTATAACACAAAACTCGGAGTATTTCCAAATGCATCTTTAAACCACTTGAGTATGTTTTCTAATTAAGAGTGTGTTTGGAGACATCGGTAGCAGTAGGAGACTTCTTTTTCATGTCTGGTTTGGTGATATTTGCTTGCTCTTCATCTAAGTTGTTAGACTTGTGTTTGAACAGTTAAACATCCACTCAAACAGACTTTCATTTGGGAATTACAAAATCCTAAGTGACTCGCTTAATTTGTACCAACAAAGCAAACAGAGTGATGATTCATTCTGAGTTTTCTCTTTTTGGAAACAGTTTGGCGATAAGCAGAATCCAGACTCTTTCTGCCCATATGGTGGTCAGAACATTGTGTGGAAGCACATTTTAAGACTGATTAGTGAAATTAACTGGCAAACGTAAATGACTGGGCTTTATTATTGGGCTTTTTACTGGGATTAATTATTAGTTAGAAAATATTAATCAGTTTTAATTGGGCATTGTGTTTGACTATCCGAATTGTCTATCCAACCTCTTACCTCTGACAAGGAAGTTATGTTTTTGTCAGTGTTGGTTTGTGGTTAGGGATGGGTATTGTTAAGATTTTACAGATAATACTATTCTTATTGATACTGCTTATCGATCCGATCTTTTAACGTTGCTATTATCAATACTTTTTTTTGTGCAAAAATATAATAAAGAACATTAAATACTCTGTTTTTAAACCTTTGGACATTTTTCATTTACAATAAAGGCTACTTTATGTTTGTAATATTTTTTTCCTAAAATAGTATTAAAATAAATCTACAAATATGAATGAAATGAGTATAATTTAAGAATCAGCTGCCTGTAACCTATTCTTATATAGGCTAAATAAACTGTGTGGTCACAGCTGTGTTTCAGGAAACTTTACAGGTGAACTCAGATAATCACTGGGTTTACGTGGACAAACTGTTTGCCGGAGGAGAACTCAACCCAACTTACATCTAGGAGAACGAAAGGCATTACAATAGCTAAAACACAGCAAGGACTTCATTATCAAACAGGCAGATAAAGAGGAACAACTGTGATTTGGGGTAAGAGCCACTATGTTGAAGAGGCATACAGAGAGTTGAACAATACAAAATACTACACGCCTCTCACTCTCAACCCCACTGATGCCATTAAACAAGAACTCATAGAATTGACTAATGTAGCCCTGGATAATAAGTGGATCACAGAGAATGAGTGTAACTTTGTCGTTCCCCCACATCCCAAAACTGCTACATTCTATTTATTACCAAAGATTCATAAAAACTTGACCTCCCCTCCAGGACGTCCAATCATCAGTGGCATTGACATCATTTCAGAGCCTGCATCCAAATACACTGATTTCATCAATAACTTCGTCATTACAGTCATACTTACAAGATTAAACAGATGTGCTAAACAAATTGGAACATCTTCAATCTGTACCTAACTTATGTTTTTTAGTCACCATGGATGCTGAATCTTACAAATATAAGATTCAAATATTACGGCAAATATGATGGCCTTGAAGCTCTAAAACACAATCTGGATTTAAGACCCGATTCTACTTCTCCCCCAAGTGACTTTGTTGCATCACTTACAAATTGGACCCTTCAAAATTATATCTTTATGTTTCAGGACCAATGTTACCGCCAAATCGGAGAGGAACAGCAATGGGAGCTGCATATGCCCCAAACTATGCTGGACTCTACATGGGCCTATGGGCAAAAAGATATGTACCAATATTAAAAGACCCCCTAGATAAAAGTGCTGTGAGTGTACCTAAACCAAAAACATGGCTGTCTCAAAAAAGTAGTACTTACAAATGTGGAAACTGCACTCATTGTAACAATATTTTGAGAACGGGCTCATTTAATTATATTTTCCACCAAAAAATCTACATGTGTACACACTTTGCCAACTGTGCTACCACCTACATAATTTACTGACTTGAGTGTGAATGAGATTGTTTTTACATCGGACACACCAAATAGAAATTCATAACATAAATATGCAATAAGGACCCAAAACATACTTTATCCTATGGCAAAACATTTCAAACTAGCAGGCCATAGCAGCCCCAATTCACTTAAAGCAATGGTTATTGAGATCATCTTACACAACCTTAGGGGTGGGGACAGTTTAAAAAAGCTTCCCCAAAGAGAAACATTCTGGATACACACCTTGAACGCTATGAAACACCCAGGCCTCAATGAGGAGAGAGACTATTGACCCTTCCTTTGACAGCACTGCTAGAAGGCTACCATAATTCCCATTATACCCCCTTCTGCAACTGCATCATCATAATACTCAATTCACAATACATCTCTCTGGTCATTTTTCACCACTCCACCCCTGTGTGTTGAGCAATTCAGGTAATTTATAGCAATATTTTGTTTTTGTGTATCCTGGACAAATGCTATTAGTTTGAACAGTATATACACATGTTTTTAACCCGTTTTGGGATATACCGTCGGGCCTCCTCCTGCTGCTCTAGAATGTTACGTAGCTTAAAATGTTGTCGAAGTTCTTGTCTTGTTTGACATTCAGTTTGAATGACTGTATTATGATAATTATGTAGACTGTATTTGATAACGTGCAGTACATGCAAACTGTCTGCAATCCACAGAGTGCCTCAGTTTCCTTTTTCATTATTTATCGGTATGTGCCCAACCATCCTGAAGAGCACCTGTTTGTTTGCTTTTTTTGCCATGTTTGAGGTCAAGAGCCACGCCATTTGAGCCAGTGCAGCACTCTCACTATATCTGCTTTTTCACAACCACTGGGTTTAGTTGGTTCTTATAGACTAGCTGTTGCACCTGTGGGCTGCTTACATAACATTAGCCTAACATCTTTCTGTGTTGTTACGTGTCTGCAGTGCTTGTCCCCGCTGTCTCCGCGCACAGTGTCGGCGTCTACTTTGGCGAAGTTGAGCCACACTTTTCCTGTGTGGGTTAGGGTTAGGGTTAGGGTTAGGGTGCGCGGTCGCAGTGCTCTATTGTGTGCCAACCCCACCAGCTCTGCTCCACTCTCACAGACAGCAGCTGAGGGAACCACGATGTCTCGTCTTTTATGAGAGGAGCAAAAAGATTCCACTCACGTATTTGACTAAATGGCATTTACTGCGACTACTCAGTACAGTTAACGCTGAAGCTTATTGGTCCACCTGGACCATCATGACGTGGCACCAGTGCCGTTATAATACTGGGTCTCAGTACCCATCCCTATTTGTGGGTTTGTTAGTAGCAAGATAATTCAAACACTAATAGTTGCATTATAATGGTCAACGAGAGCACCCCTTAACTATTAAAACACCTGGGTCTGGGCTCTATTGTGAGATAAGGCTGGGGCTTTGTATGGGGAAACTGGCCAATGTGCTCAAAAGTAAGTGGCCTTTGAAAAACTTTCACCAGAAGTGTGTTTGTGTTTGTTTATGGATTTTTTGCTGTGGAATGAACAAAAATTACATATTTAATAGGAATGTGACGTCGCAAGATCAAAATGTCACAAGATTCTTGTGAAGGATCAGTTTTTGTTTGTGCTTATACAGGCAGAAGCCAGTCCGTTGAGTTTGAGGGAAAACATTCATTCATTCATTCTTTTTTTGCTTATTCCCATTAGGGGTCGCAAGTGACTGAAGCCTGCAAAACACTTGGCAGAATACATTTAAAAATTTGGCTAACCCTTAAGTTGATTTTAAAATGCTCCTAAAGTTTTGCATTGCATTTTATTGTTTTCAGTTTTCAGAATAAAATACTTTTTATTACCTTGCACAGCAAGCTGGATTGTCATGAAATTTGTGAGTTCACAAATTCACGAAATCCATCTTGTCAGGCTCCTGCTGATCCGTTTGGGTCTGGCCCAAACTGGACCGGCAGTACTGCTGTGAGTGGGCAAGTTTTAGGTTTGCCGACAACATCAAGCAACATGGCGATGTGGAACAATGTCTTTATTGTCTCTTCACTGTCGTAGCAGTTTGTTGTTTAGTTACAAAGCAGGGGATTTATCCAATCACTTCCCAGAATGTCCCAACGTTTTCAACAGGAGCCATTCCGGATTGATAATAGGGTTAGCAACATTTTGCCAATGGTATAGCAATCTGGCTTTTGCCAGATTACATTTTTCATTCATTTTTTTTTTTTTTTTATCTTTAAGGAATTATTAAAATAGTGTTAAAATCTTGTCTCGTCTTGTTCTTGTAAACCCAATCAAGTCTCATGGGATTTGTCTTGTCACAAAATCACGAGACTTTGATTAACAAACTCTAGCAGTTCCCCAAATTTCAACATTCTCTGTCCCATTTACATTGTGTTAAAATAAACCATTCAACACAGATGTATTTAGGAACCTTACATGTCCAATGACCACACTCCCCTTGGACCCTTGGTTTGGCCCATGACAGTGAGGTCACCACAGGCTCCTCCTCCCTTTGTTTGAGACACGAGGACAAAGAGGTGAGTAAGGTAAGTTGCTTGTGACTGGCTAATGCTAATAATTTAACAATTTTAAAGAGTTTAATAAATGATATGTTTTTGTGTGGTAATTAAATGAAAATATCAACTATAAAAAATGCTAAGCAAAATAATAGGATAGTTCTGATTGTTCAGTTGGTTTTGGTTGAAAATGTCTTGCACGTTAATTGATTAGTACACTACTAAAATGCTAGATGAACTAAAGAGACCTAAACCCACTTTTTCACACTTTGGTGCAGGATGTCACTCTCTAAGAGATTTTTTCACAATAGTAGTACATCAGTAGCCATTTATTGTGTATTTATTGGCTCAACATGCAGTTTCAGTGAGGCATAAGAAAAACATTTTTAACTGATTGCTAACGAAATAAACACATTAATAAATTATTATTTTCTTATTTTGTCATAAAAACGTTTTGTGCAGATCACTGTTTAGATCAATTTGTGTTTTTTAAGAGCTTCTGTACCATTTTGAGAATCCATTCAAATCACCTTAATCACCAAAAAAAGAATGACCATTGGGACATTTAAGGATTTTGTGGCTTAATGGAATAAGCACAAGTATGGGTACTACTTCTATTTCTTTTTATTTTGCCTATTAGACATGACCTATAAATCTCCCATTGTCCATTCATTATTATGTCTGTTACTGTTAAATTATACTTCTTCTTTCTTGCAGGATGTTTAATTGCTTTTTCTTTCTTTCTTTCTTTCTTTTTTTTTTTTTTTTGCTACATTTCTTGAGCTCATGCTGCGTTGAGTCACCTTTGTGCAGGTATTTGAGGTTTGTAAAATATGCAGCCCTCAATTATACTTTGAATGGCTTATTGGCTGTGCCCCCACTGAGAATAAGAATGAGTGGTGATGCCTGAGTAATCATGTCACGGTAAATGCAGGAGAGGGTCTGAGTCAGTCTGAGCACCAGCAGGTGGACAGTAAATCTCAGTGGATTTGACTTTGGCTGCTCGGGGCGTCCGAGAATTTGTGTAGCGCTCATTTAATTTCAATTTGCTCATCAGATTGGTGCTGATGATATTATCCAATTAATTGTCTTCTACGAGGCAACAGATGAAGTCATATATTGAACTCGGAACAACAAACTTTTCTCTAAAACTCTCATGTGAACTGCAGCAGACAGTGAAGCTAATGACCCACAGCTAGGAGGGGCACTTTGTCACAACATAATCAGCTTAGCCACACTTTAATTTAAAAATATTGGAAGCAATGTGAATATAATGCAAGATGAAGTCCTTCTGTGTCTAAGCAATAAAGCCTCCCATAATTTCTGAAGTCATTGTTATGTTATAGTGCTGCAAATCTAAAGGCCGAGGGGGAAAATGTACTCAAAATCTGCACTCTTTTTTACTAATTTCTTACTAAAGGACTTTTGGCTGCTCCCTTTCTTTCCTTGATGATTTATCCAGGCTTGGGTCAAGCACAAAGTAGCTGGAGTTTTTTGGGGAAAACTAGCCTGGCAAGCAAGACTAGTTCTCTTTCTATTCTATACAGAAAACTAGTTTGGTAACGCTCCCATTCAAAGAGATTTCAGAGGGGTGGGAGTAAGGGATGCAGAGTTAACCAATCAGAGGATGTAACGCAAGTAGAGCAACGGTAGCTTTTCATAACAAACATGGCCGCCACAGTGCGAGAGACTCGTTTGGAGGATTTTGCCGATGTTCTGGAATTCCTTCCTACCCGTCAAGACATCCTACCCTACTATCCACTTCCTACACTATGGTTAAGGTTAGGGTGGGGGTTAGGGTGGGGTTAGCGTGCCATAGAAATTGAATGGATGTAGCTTATTTCGACAAGGTACACATCTCATCAGAACACCAGTTTTAGAATCGAAACTCAAGAATATTCAGGGTTATCAGCATCTTTCTATTTATTTTTAAAAGAGGACAGCAGCAGCTCAAACAGCCATTGCGTAAGGTTTGTGTAAACATGTTTACTGGGACTTTACTGTGATCAATGTCGCAACACGACGAAGCAGATTCATAGGAATGAAGTACAACACAACATGCTTCAGCAGAGTCAGCTGGTGATAAAAGAGAGCACTCTACGCCATCGAGCTTTGGAAAAGTACCGTAGCCCTGCCAAGTGTCTCAGACCATTGTTGATTCTTAATTACTTTATGAATTACCATGAGTCTAATGTTATTTTTAATGAGGCTGAAGTTTTAAAGTGCCACTCAAATCAGTTACCAAAGCTAAAGTAAATAAATTGTGCAAACCAATGAGAAATAAAGATGGGAGAAATGTTTCTAACATGTTTGATGCTTTACATGTAGCTGCTTTATATAGTTTGTGACCTTTATCTTACCTACAATAAAGTTTATAGTTTACATAAAAATGCTTTTTGCCATTTACTGTGTAAAAGTTGTTCTTTTGTTTACCCATGTAACATATTTTAATTAAAAAAAATCACAAGTCAAAAGTATTTTATTTACAGGACTGAGTAGTTTCAGCAGTTACAACCACAATCAAACGTGTATAATAATGTATTTATCTTATATAGCACTTTTCTAATCATTCTCTTTACAATTAGATGTATTATTCATTCACTCTTCACTCATACTCTGTGGTTCACAGCAAGAACAGTGACAATTTTTTTTTAAATATGTCTACTATATAAGAACTGATCAAGTACTGCAGAGCAATCTAGTGTTCAACTCAGAACTACACTGGGATGTCAGATCTTTTTCTTCCATGGATCCATGTACTGTATGTTACGTGTGGCAGGAAAAATCTTTGACGTGTAGCTGGGATATCTCATGTATAATCTCAAGAACAACTTGTGCATGTTAAAATGTGAATACCAGGAGGTGTTACAGGAGAAATGTAATATCTAATATGATGTGCTCTGTAACTGCATTAATGCAATCTCCAAATTCAGTGCAAGCAGTATTAGAGCTGACCAGATGTGTGGTTTCCCGAGGTATTTCTCCAAGAATACTGTGCAGTTTATGTGTAACATCACATACCCATAGAAGTAGAGGGGTAGGCTCTTCACAACCTTGTAAGTGATAAGCAAAATAAGAGACACTATGTACAGCTCATAGAGACTGCTGCAATAGTTCTTGGAAAGTTATTGTGCTGCTGTACAGAGCTTTTTTTTACTCCAGTCTGCAGATCAGCAATGTCAGTACAGGTGAACTCCAGATCAGCAGATGTAGCTAATATCAGTACAGGTGAACTCCAGATCAGCAGATGTAGCTAATATCAGTACAGGTGAACTCCAGAGCAGCAGATGTAGCTAATATCAGTACAGGTGAACTCCAGATCAGCAGATGTAGCTAATGTCAGTACAGGTGAACTCCAGATCAGCAGATGTAGCTAATATCAGTACAGGTGAACTCCAGAGCAGCAGATGTAGCTAATATCAGTACAGGTGAACTCCAGATCAGCAGATGTAGCTAATGTCAGTACAGGTGAACTCCAGATCTGCAGATGTAGCTAATGTCAGTACAGGTGAACTCCAGATCAGCAGATGTAGCTAATATCAGTACAGGTGAACTCCAGATCAGCAGATGTGGCCACTGTCAGTACAGGTCTCCAGTGTCTAAATGGATGTGTACCTGAAAGACAAAACACACAACTCTAATATGTCAATCTCACTAAAAAGTAACAATAAATACAAAGGTGAAAGTTATATTTTAGATAGATATTATGGGTGCAGTTTATAATTTTACTTCTCAAGATTCAGGCCAAAACATAGTTTATAATAAGCCTTAACTACATTTTAACAGAAAATGTTTTAGTAACTAATAGGGGCTGGTGGACTACAGTGGCGTTACATAAGCTTTGTACCAGCTTACAAAAGCTTCTCTTAACAAACTGTACATTAAATAAAACTATTTGGGCATTATCATTTCCATCTATCCATCCATCCATCTATCTTCTGCCGCTTATCCAGGACCGGGTCGCAGGGGCAGAAGTCTAAGCAGGGATGCCCAGACTTCCCCCTCCCCGGACATTTCCTCCAGCTTGCATGGAGAAACCCCAAGGTGTTCCCAGGCCAGCCGGGAGACATTGTCCCACCAGCGTGTCCTTTCCCGGGGTCTCCTCCCAGTGGAACATGCCCGAAACACCTCCCCAGGGAGGCGTCCAGGAGGCATCCGGAACAGATGCCCGAGCCACCTCAGCTGGCCCCTCTTGATGTGGAGGAGCAGTGGCTCTACTCTGAGCTCCTCCCGAGTAACTGAGCTCCTCACCCTATCTCTAAGGGAGTGCCCAGCCACCCTGCGGAGGAAACTCATTTCAGCCGCTTGTATCTGGGGTCTTGTACTTTTGGTCCTGACCCAAAGCTCATGACCATAAGTAAGAGTAGGAACGTAGATCGACCAGTAAATCAAGAGCTTCGCCTTTCGGCTCAGCTCCTTCTTCATCACAACAGACCGATATAACGACAGCATTACTGCAGATGCTGCACCGATCCGCCTGTCAATCTCACGCTCCATCCTTCCCTCACACATTATTGCCTGCAGTCTCACTGCACTGTGGGCAGAAAAGACTGCCCAAACTTTGATCAGGACTTCTGAACCTATGCTGTATGATATTTTTTATAAAATTACAGCTCAGATATTGGGAGAAATGTCTCATGTAAGTCCATATGCGGTAACAAGCTTTGCTAACCGAGTAAACTGTACGACACATAGTTTTGTTGTGTTTTAGGGGTCCTATCTTGGCAAACATAAGGCTGATTTTTATAAAATAAAGACACATTTAAGCAGTGAAAGGAGTGTAAAACATACCTGCTTTGTGAAAAGTCCACAATTCGCTCCGTCTTGCAGCATTACATTTCTCATTTTTAGCCTTTCTTGCTGGCTCTCCCTGTCTGTTGCTCCAATGGAGACACAACGACTGAAACTTTTTTGCAAACGTCAAAACATCTTTAAGAGTTATAATGACTGTCTTCATCACAGAAGCGAAATAAGTTACGAAGCTAGCCCTGCATTAGCCTCTGCATAGCCTTTGCCATGTTTACAGTCCAAAAAACATTTCAGGCGCAGAGTGTGACACGGGTCCTGATGCCACGCTCTGATTGGTTCGGCTCCAAGGGAGCCAGAGAAATCATTGGATTATGGTGCGTTACCATACCCACTTCCTTCGCTAAGAAAGGAAGTGGGTATGGCAGGTCAGGCTAGGGGAAAACAAACCCTTGAAAGACACTTTGTCTACTCTTATTTCAAAATATTACTCAAATACCTGTACTTGAAATAGGCAGTAACATTATTTCTTGAGTAAAAGTAAACAAAATAGTTCATAGTAAAGTTTAGGTAATTTTCACTTTTTTTGTAATTGCAAAATCTACTACCTGGTGTGCTACCCATTTTTACATTCCTGGATCCTTTAAAACTCAACTGATTTTTTTTACCACTATAGTTAAAATCAATTATGAAAATTATTAAGAGGGGCACAGTGGCAGAGTGGAGCAGCATGTAGATTGTGGGTTCAATCCTCGCGCCAGCCAACACACAAACTCTCTCTGCATGACCTCCCCATGTTACCGCAGGTTCTCTCCATGTACTCCGGCTTCCTCCCACCATTCAAAGACATGGACGCAGGTGAACTGGTGACCCTAAGTTGGCCCTAGTGAGTGAATGTGAGAGTAAATGGTTGTCTTTTTGTGTATGTCTCTGTATCAGCCCTGCAACTACCTAGCCCCTGACCAGGGTTTACCCCGCCTAAGACCCAAAGTTACTGGGATAGGCTCCAGTACCCCTAATGGAAAGAAGAAACTTAGAATTATGCTTAACAAGTGTACTCAAAAGGGTTAGGGTTTTCACTTAGATTACTTGATTATCTAGTTACATTCCATTGATTGATTTCCTTGTAATTCCCACTTCTGTTTCTCAATAACGTATGCCTGTTTGGTGTACCGCTCTGAAGTACCCTTTCATAATATGTGAACACCATTATAAGACCGACAAAAGAGATTACATCTAAGCTACATGTTTTGAAGTACAGACGGTGCATCTTGAATTGTTTACTCTTTCTTCTGTTCCATTTGAATATGCATGCAGGAGAGAAGCACTTGTACTCCCAAGGATATATGTACTGTGGAGAGAGATGGATCAAAACAGAACTGGCTTAAAGCGGCTCATTCTCAAAGAGGAGTTAACCTTGTTGTTTCCCTTGATCTGATTCAAAGTGTTGGGAAACAAAGATGTGAAGATTTGGAAACTTTTCCGTACAGTAAATTGTGTTATTTTGTCCTTCAGTTTGGAATGGGTTGTTATTTTAAAATGGAACCTAGTTAAAATTATCAAAGGCAAAGATTTATTTTTGATGTTCTTTGATTCCCTGTCTACCTGCTTTTATGTTCTACAATAAATTGAACTTATATTTTAGTCTATGCATTGTCTCCGGCTTCCTCTCACTGTTCTTATTAAGTAAACTACACTTTTTACCTTTATTCAAGTAATACTTTTGTTGAGTATTTTAACTTTAGTATAATTTTTGAGTATTGTTAAGTAGCTACAATTAGAGTTGCAATCCGAAGATCAGATGGGGACCTGTTATAGGCAGTAGCTGAAATATAGGGATTTGTGCATCTATTTAGTGTCAGTGTCTCTAACCATGAAGCGACTGACGTGAATTGCTGTCACAGGTCTTCAAATCCTTTCTTCCCTTCTATTTGCTCTTCACTTTAATAGCATAGTTACATAATATGATGAGTCAAATGGAAAATCCACCTCAGAAGAGAATTAGCATATTCTTGTCTTGTCTGAACGTGAACATGAATACAGATTTCCTCTTTGTGGCTGGTGTGTCCATTTGTGTGTCTTTGTCTGTTGTATACTTGGGATAAAAAGGTGGATTTGAGTATTTGGTTAGTTCATGGTAGATGATTGCTATTGTATGTTTTACTTGGTTACTGTGGGTACATTATAAGAAAAAAAATGTCAAAAAAATGTGTGAGTAAAAACAGAGCTATGCATTGGTCTGATGTGTATGTCAACAATATTTTAAGACAGTTTGAGTGTGTGTGTGTTTACAGGTAAACATGCATTTCTTTGGACAGTGGGAGGAAGCCGGAGCACCCACAGAGAACCCACGGTAACACAGGTAGGACACGCAGACTCCACCCAGAGAGATCGTGTTGAATTTGATATTTACTTGTGCCTCCTTCCTGACTGGACTCATGGACATCCTGTCCGCATAATGGACACTTTCCCTTCACAAGTTCACTGCAATAATAAATAAATAAATAAACAAACATATTTTATTCTTCTTGAAGGTTTGTTTATGTTTTCCAATCTATACTTGGTCTAAAAGTAAAAAAAATATATGCAGTATAGACATATATAATTGGGGACCAATAGAAAGCGGAGCTAGACTTACTGGGGCCCGGTGTTACGCCAGAAAGAGTACCCAGACTGACTTGGGACCAGTGTTACACCAGAAATCAGATCTGGACTAAATATTAACTGGTGTTACCCCAGAAAACGTGTCCAGACTATCTGGTGACCAGTGTTGCACGAGAAAGCATATCCAGAATAGCTGTTGGCCAGTGTTGCACCAGAAAATGTATTCAGATTATCTGGTGACCAGTTTTGTGCTGGAATATGTATTCAGACTAACTGGTGACCGGTGTAGCACCAGAATACATATACCGATTATCTAGTAATCAGTGTTTTGTAAGAATACATATCTAGACCAACTGACCGGTTTTGTGTTAGAAAGCATATTCAGATTATCTGGTGACTGGAGTTATGCCAGAAAACATATCCAGACTAATTGGTGTGTGTTGCCAGAAATTGTATACAGATTATCTGGTAACCAGTGTTGCGCCAAACAGTGTATCTAGATTATAAGCATATCCAGATTATCTGGTAGCCAGTATTATATGCCAGAAAGCATATCCAGATTATCTGGTCCCCGTTGGTAGGCTAGAATTTGTATCCAGACTAACTGGTGACCGGTGTCATAGCAAAAACCATATCCAGATAATCTGGTGACTGGTGTTACACCAGAGAATGTATCCAGGTGACCGGTATTGTGCCAAAAAGTGTGCCCGTACTAATTGGAGGACTTTGTTGCACCAGAAAGCATATCCAGACTAAATGGAGACTGGTGTTGGGCCAGAAAGGGTACCCAGACTAAGTGGAGACAGGTGTTATGCCAGAAAGGGTACCCACCCTAACTGGAGACTGGTGTTGTGCTCGAAATAATATTTAGAAAGGAAGACTAAAAGCATATCCAGAGCGAATTCAGACAAACTGGGGACCAGCGTTGTGCCAGGAAGAGTTTACATATTAACTGGTGACCGATGTTACACCAGAAATTATATGCAGATAACTGGGGACCGGCATTGTGTCAGAAAGCGTACACCAACTAAATAGGGCTGGTGTTGCGCCAGCAATGGTATCCAGACTAACTTGGCACCAGTGTTATGGCAGAAAGGGCAACCAGGCTAACAGGGAAATGCAATGGAACACCACTTCTTGTATTTCCCACTTGCAAACTCGGGTTGACTGATGATTGATTCACTGACAAGCTAACAATGGAGCACAACAATGGGGGCCCCAACAGAGCTGTACACCTGAATGATAAAACTTTAACTTAAGTACTACATTTATTGGTCATACGTAACTGACTAGATTTTCATTATTTAACATTGTCTGCACCTAAACTGGTGTGAAAACATCATTATAATGTTATCTTCTCTGTAGTCTACAGTCATAGCATGGTCATACCAATCATTGATAAAATGTATTTTATCAGCGATTACAGTGTCAGTTTAATAATTTTAATAATACATATTTAGTTGTATATGGCATTATAATTACTAATAAGCACTTTTATTTTCACAGACAACAATACTACAAAATAAAGGGGTACTTGAGTCAAATGTTTATGGAACTTAGACTTAGACTTGGACTGCTGCCACTGTGGTTAGCGCATGTGCAGTTGAGACAGTTCAACAACCAAATACTAAATGATGTTTTTATAAAGTGTTTCCCAATTATTAATTGTTCTAGAGATAAATCAAAAACACAAAATCATCCTTGGTTTTATAGTGGATTGAAAAAGTAATCTTTAAAAAAAAAAAAAAAAAAAAAGCTCTATAGGAAGTATGTAGCTTCACCTTCTCCTTTAAATTTAGCTATATACAAATTATATAAAAATAAATACACCCACCTTCTTAGGGTAGCAAAGAACAAATACATCACTGAGCATTTTTACAAATCTGTCAATATTAGGGGGACACTGAAAACAATAAATGTTCCTTTAAGTTTTCCTTCAACTTTTTCAGATGGAAGCAGTACTTTCTGTGACCCTTTTGATATTGCCTGTAGGTTTAACAACTTTTTCTCTAATGTTGGTGCTTCCCTTGCCAAGAAAATCAATGACACAAATGTTAATCCATTAGATTATATAAAAGGTTCATTCCCAGTTTTAGTAATTTTCAACCACCTGATGCTAATGAGGTGAAGGAAAATTTATCAGAGCTAAAACCATCTGCTCCTGGACATGATGGGATAAGTTCTTCCCTTATCAAAGAAGTTGTACCAACAGTTACCGAAACTTTAACTTTTATTTTTTCACTGTCTATGAAATCTGCTTTAAAGATAGCTAAAGTTATACCCTTGTATAAAAATGGTGATCAAACATCTTTTTCAAATTATCGATCTATTTCAATTTTTCAATATTGCCTTGTTTTTCAAAGATTTTAGAGAAACTAGTGTACAAAAGAACTAACCAATAAGAATAATGTCACTTTCTCAGTTACTGGAATAAAATGGTTATCTACATTGTCTTACTATGCAGCTAACTATCTCTTACACCCACTACTGCTACTGAAAATCTTCCAAACTGTCGGGCTTTAATCTGTGACCAGTAAAATTGAGAAAATCAATCAATGTTCTGTTCTGTTAGTGTTGAGCTTTTCTTGGTCTCCATACAAGCTGTGTTGGAAAACTGTTCCCATCACTTGTGGCTGGCATTTTGGCACCTTTGGAGGAATTTAACCCTTAACCCATGCACCAAAGTCAAGAGGTTATAGGCTAAATAAAAGTTCAGTCCCTCAAAAATAGACATGATTCTATACTGGAAATCACTGCATGGTTCAGGAACACTTCCAGGACTCATTGCCTATGAACAAAGCTATATCATGCAAAGAATTTATTTTATTTTTTTATTTTTTTTTGTGCGTTGATGAAAAATGCAAAAACCATGAGAGCAGAAAATGTAATATAAACCTTTTGCAAATAAAATACTAATAAACAGATGGTTGTGGCAATAAGTGCTTTTGAGTGAGGTCTCCAACCCCCAGCTCTGCAGCTGTGTGTCACACTAACGTCCATCCGCATACAGTGACAGACACCTCCTCTAAGTGCAAATGTACGTATCTGTGCAACCCTGTCATATTAAAACATGCTTTCAAATTCCCAGCTGCCTTATGATTGAATGCTTTTAAAGTGTTTTTTTTTTTTTTGTAAATTATTACAAGCCCTGAATACTTTGTCTCATTCAATACATCCTACATATTTCTCAGTTTTCTAGCCTTGCATACAAGACCGCTATTGTTGAAAACACCCACATTCAAAGTTTTAATTTATATGGTATTATAGAGCATTTTAGTAATACTAGTAGTAGCTAAAGCAGAAATTCAGCATTTGGTGTGATGGTGGGATCCAGTTTAATCCCTGATCGTTTCATTAGCCCACATTTTACAGAAAGCAAAAGATTTTTTCTAAATTATTTTACTACAACCATTATGGCACATGTTTTTTTTAATAGGCTGAACTTTGAAAGTACTCAAGTGTCTGCATGTTGACACTTATAAAGAGACCTTTGTAATGAGTTTTTGGAGTAAGCGAGATGGGACATTGAAGAATCAGTGTCTTTGTTTGACAGTCTAATTTTAATATTTCTTCCTTTCACACCAAACTGTTGTTTTTCTTTGGAATAATCTCTGTCCTTTTGAAGATAACTACTCCTTAAAGAGACATCAAAGGTAGATGTTGAAGAGAATGCAAATACCTTAACTATCAATAACTAGTAGATATTTTCTGATCATCATTATCATCTACAGCGTCTTTGTTCTATGGGCAAATGTGCCTGGAGTGCTTCAAAGCCATGGTAATCAAGTCCTGTGTGAAGATGCCAGGAGACCAATTACACTTGTGAGCCGCACTTCAGTTTTCTCATTTACCCGGATCCTGCTGCTCAAACATGGTTATAGCCCAGATTTCTTTTTCCACGCTGATGAAATAGTTGACCTTGACAAATAGCAAAACGCAGGGAGGGATTGGTAACATAGAAACAGCATGGGAGAGCTTCTTCTTGTGGGCAGCTGTCAATTTCAGCAGTATCCGTTGTGGATACAATAATTCACAGGAGTTTTTTTTTTCTGAGCCCATGATGGAGATTTCATTGCTGAAGCAATTTTCTATTGATATTTTTATATTAGGGCTGGGACTTTAACACATTAATCAAGACTGACTAATGCATTAAATTGCGCTTCTTTATTGCAACACAAATGTTTCTCTGTTTCCTAATTTCTGGCGCAATGTTAACCAGGGCTGAACATCAACACCAGCCAAAATGCCAAAAGAGGGTGGACTTCAGCTTTGGCCACTTGGACATACATATACATACAGATACAGTGCAATAGCATTAGCTCCAAGGCTGGCCCGCCCCCACGTAGCACACGGCTTACAACTTTTATTCTTACACTTCATGACAGTTAAAAAGGCTTTTTCGAGGCTCACAGACACACACTCAGAGGAGACAGAAAGCATCAAGTTCAGGTGCGAAGAGAGACATTATGGTCTCTAGGGTCAGACACACTCCTGTGCAAGTAGGCCAGATGCACAAATGCTAAATATTGCCGTTTGTCTGCAGTGTTGGCTTAAAATTTTATTAAAATATGCAACAACATGCAAGCTCATATATTGAATTTCTGAGAAAAAAATTGCTATTTGATAAAAAAAAATGTGATTAGTTGTAATTAATTCATTACAAAGCCTCTAATTAATTCGATTTTTTTATCACCTCACACACTAATTTATATATTGCTATATAAATATTATATACCCCACAAGGGGTCACAAGCCAGTGTACTCCCTGTGCCAGTTCCAGGCCTGGTAAATGGTGAGGGTTGCATCAGAAAAGGCATCTGGCATAAAACATTATGCAAAGTATGCAAATCACTGCTCACTAAGAGGCAGATGAGCTGCTGTGGTGACCCTGAAAAGGAAAGAAGTAATTGAATTGATCTGTGTAAAATAGGGCTGGGACTTTAACGTGTTAATCACAATTAATTAATTACAGAGAATTAACGCGTTAAAAAAAATGAACGCAATTAATCGCACTTGTCTATGACAACACAGAACTTTTCTCAGTGACCTAGTTTCTGGCGCACAGTAACCAGGGCTGGACATCCACACGACCAAAACAACAAATCTGTGTGGATTTCAGCTGTGAACAGTTGGATAATGTACCTACAGACTGCATGACAGGTAACTGCAGGGTCGAGGTCGGCCGCATCCGCGCAACCAGCGTAATTTTTCTTTCACTTTCAATCACGCTGCTTCAAGTCACCGCTCATCGTCTCTCCGATCATTCTCACAGCTGACTAGTGTGAAATCATGTTATGTAATTTAGGCCTAAATATCAATGTTTTCAATAACAAGACACTCCCACTGTCTGCTGGTCTACACAGGTTGTTACAACAAATAAACTACAGCTCTTCTGCTTCTCAGTGGTCAACTGGCCTTGTGGTTTGAGTTACTGATATAGCAATGTTTTAATCTTGCTGACCAAAGGTTCACATCCCACTCTCACCACCTTTCTGCCATCGATAGACATATTTTCTAACCAGTAACATTACATCATTTGTTTCTTACTTTGCAATTGGCTCTCTATTTGCCAATGCTCTCTTGAGTTACTGAATTGTGTTTCAAGATGCTTTTTATGCATTTATTAAATTGCCGTGTGTTGACCTTTCTCGGCCACCTGACAAAAGAAAAGGAAAAAGAAATTATCATAAATATTGACATGCATTTCACAGGGTCATTGTGTATGGCATTGTCTGGCAGATGAAGGCTGGGGGTTGCAGTTATGAAGAAAGGAGTTTTAGGCATGTTAGCCACCACTTTACGTCTATTTTACAAGGCCCATGTGCAACATGCTAACTCCAAACGCTGATAACTTTGTCAACAACCCAAGGTCACTTTCATCTTATCTGCCAACCGAGATGTCAAGGCACGTTGCCAGTGATCCTTCAGAGGTGGGGCTCATAGTGAACAGATGTGGCGTGAGCCCCCGGTCCATCCAGCTGTTTCTTATCTCGCCTCAGGGGTGGACTGGAAAACCAAAAGAATCAGTCACCGGCACACACAAAAAAAAAAAAAAAAAAAAAAAAAAGTGTTCCCAGTGTGCATTCTTGTGGCCCTAGCCTTCCCCCCATCCTAATCATCATCCATCCATCCATCCATCTGCCACTAGATTGATGCGCCCCCGGATGTCTTGAAAAGCCCCCGCGTACCCCTCGCTCGCGGTCCTGTCCTTCCTCGGCTGGCTGTGCATTCTGTTCACACCAGGACAAACTTGATTTGACCAGAGGGAGGCTCTTGTGATTGATGATTCAACCACATATCTTCAGCCACTGCAATCTGGACTCGCTCGACTGCTGAGCGAGTGCTGGCGTGTGCGTCTGAGAACATGTGTGCACAGTAAAGGTGATGGCGTATCAAGTATCAAGTCTTTCTATTTACCCGCTGCTTGAGGACTGGTAGGTATATGACTGCGGACATGTCACCGAGACAGCACTAGCACCTCAAGTTTCTCGCTTACTGTTTCCCGAGCATATGACAAGCTGCAGGCTCTATCCAGGCAATGTTCAGGAAAGCTCAAAATGCCATTGGCTTTACCCGCACAGCTATATCTTGAGCTGTGGCAGTAATCAGCAGTGAGAAGTGCCATCCATGGCTCAGTGCACCAACCAGAAGCTTTCCACACTTTCCTCTTAAATGTCATTTCACTTTGAGTTCAGCCTCTGTGGTGTTCCTTAGACTAACAAACATGAAGACACGGGCACTTAATGACAATTTCTGCACAGCTCGCCGATTCTTGCTTTTTATGGTCCATGGATCTTCAGACATAGACAGTATTAAGAAAAACACCTTGCTCTGAAATTAATATGTGAAGAATGGCATTTAGCAAAACAAAACATGGCTTTTGGGACTTCGATATATAAATGTAAAATGGCATTTCAATTAAATTAACACTTACTTAAAACTAACAATTACTTTTTTATCTTAATAATGGGGAATGAAAAGCATTAAAGACTAGAAGCAAAATCTAAAGTGCAGACCAGTTTGTAAACAATCTTGATCCCGTCTGTTCCTTTATCAACCCCTTGTGGCCAGAGTTAGTATGTTTGTGGTGCCTGACCCAACTCGCAACAGAATCCTTTAAAGTATTCCTGATCTCCCAGAAAAACTTTTTTTTCCTTCCTCTAGGCCCATTACTGACCTTTTCTCAATTTCATCAATTCTAATCATTATTTTTGAGCTATTTTACTTACAGTGATAAACTAACAAACTACCCAGTGCCACTAACAACATTACCTTTTGGGCAAAAGTAATTATAGCCTTGATTTAGTTTTATTGATTTCCTAACAAGAGAAGAAGAAATAAATTGACTTTCATGGACAAAGTGCACTGTATTTGTCAAAAAAATTGTCTAAAAACTTTACAAAATATATAAATTGAAAGAAAAGAGCTAACAGAGTACAGTTACAGTACTGCTTTTAAGAGAAGCTGCTACCATATATGTATGCCAAGAATGTCCACCAAAAAGAATTAAAGTTTAACCAACACATAGTACATGAATTAAGTTTTGCCAATAACTAATTGCCTTTCAAGTGAATCTTCTTTAATTTAGTGGGGAATTTCTTTGCACAGTGCCTGAGTCACTGTGTGTGCCTCATGCGGTGTGTGAAAACCTCACAACCACTCAGGGCCACACAAAAGCATCCCAACCTTAATGACATAAATGGCATGTAATGGTGATGATACAGAGCTGGAGGGAAAATAAATCACTGATGTAATGTTTCCGGTGGAGGAGCTGCTTATGACACCAAAGTGAACGGCTCCCTCTACTGTTCACTGCTGTAAATGTCTCACAGCACGGCAGCACTCCTCGGCCATATATAGGAATTCAGCAATGAGGCTAAAGGCAATAGAATTTATGCCTATGAATTATGGACATACAGGGCAAGCGAAGGCCAATATATGTTTTATACCATGCTCCATCCATCCATTTGGCAGGGTTTCTAACATGATAGCTGGCAGTCCTTTTGATGATGGACTTCTTGATTTATATGTCTATGTCTGGCGAGGCTATCAATTAAGACGGCTTGCCAAGACAGACATTGGGGAAGTACTGTCACCTGCATGTTGTTTATGAGCCGCTGGTCTTACGAGACTTGTGCACTGGACTGCTTCTCCACACCGTTTGATGAGACCGTAAAACACTGCACACTGGCTGGCTGCAATTCGTCTTGTATCTATTCCACAACTTTTTATACAGAAATTAAAATAACCATAAAATGGCGAGGCAACCCTATCCGGTTTGTTTTATAACCTCTTTGCATGGAAAGAGGGAGAGTATCATTTCTCACCAATAGACTGATGTATACAGTATACAGTCCATTCCCCTTGAAGCCATCGGCAGCTATTTCCTTTCTCTTTCATCATTCTAAATGCAGCTAAATGGTTTGGGTGGGGTTGGGGAGGAAGGGGGGGGGGGGGGACTCCAGCTTCAATAACCACAACTTTGTGTCAGGAGGGGAATTTGGAATCTTTGATGCTCTCACTGGCATCAAATGTATTTACAAATACCTTGGTGGGAGCCAATAAAAGGTTTAATATTTAATTAGGCCTAAGGGCATCTCGCCGGAGCAGGCACACAGCTGTGATCAATGGAGTGATGGAGTGAGTCTTCCCTCAATGTCAGTCTGTGGAGAGAGGGAGAGCGTCCATCTTTAAACGCTACATTCACCTTGATTGCACTGTGGGGAGACGGTAAAATATCATGTTTATGGTGTTTCTTAAAGTAGAGATAAGAGCTTTTTTGAGTAATGGAAAGGTCAGTTTATCTTAGTTCAGCTCAACATGAAACATTATATATTAAAGTGAAATATCTGAAGCATTTTTTTTATTTTAATTGCGATGATTATTCTGGCTTATCTCAAAATTAGAATATATATAATATTACAAAATTATCATATTCATCACAATTAAAATACATGCTTCAAATAGTATTCTGTGTCTACTATCAACTAACCGCTGAAATAAATTCATTTATTAACCGTATTCCAACTTTAAAAGGAATATATGAAAAAAACAAGATACTTAATACTTCAACTAGTGTCTTATTGGGGCATACAGTCATAAGTTATAACATAGCCTTGTCATAAAGTGGCAGTGTCTCACAAAATAAAAACAATGAAATTAAACAAATTATATAGTATTTTTCCACCATTGTCTTCAATCCACAACTAATAACCTACCATTCAACAACCACTGATGTAGGCTTTATTATCAAGCATCACAAAATATTAAACAAGGCAGAGATAATTGCCAAATGGCTTAATTGCAAAAAGGTTTAATTAATATTAGCCAAAAAGGTTTATCATCAAATAGTACAAATTATTTTGCAATGGTAGGAATTAATAATTTAATCAAGGACGATTTTCTTTCTTCATTTTGGCTTTTCTCTTTTGGGGGTCACCACAGCAAATCATCTGCATCCTAGTTTTCAGTGATTTGCATAATGATTTGGCATTAGGTTTTTAAGCCAGATGTTCTTCCATCCTGACAATCCTCTACCATTATCCAGGCTTGGGGCTGGCACAAAGCGTACACTGAAATGTGACTTCTTGTGGCTGGATTAGCTTTAAGGCAGACTACAAAAGCTAATTTGCGTTTGCGTGGTGATAGGGCTTTTTAGTTTTTGATGATTACCATGAATGATGAATGGGGAATAAAAAATGTATTTGGCATTGTCTTTGCCAAAGCTGATAAAAGTTTCATGACGCCTGTTGGGAAACTGGGCATGTCATGGTGCACTGTCAGATGAGAATGTATAATGAGGAGTCTTAACTTTCACAGAGCCCATGGCTGTTTTGACAGTCCCTCTTTTGTTCATCTTTTTTTGTAAAAGCATGATAATAAATACCAACAAAGTTCAGACATGCCAGTTTGCAGTTGACAGCTAAAAACAAAAAACACACCCATAGACAAGTGTGAATAAAACCATTGCAATAAATGTTGTAAAAATAGGACGACACATAGAATTGAAAGTTGCTACATTTAGTTTAGCAGTGGGTGTAACTTCTGTGGTAATCTCTGAAGTTAACATTTAATTCCTCCTTTTGGTATGCAATACCAGACTATCATTATGTTCGGTAAAGTCTAAAAGAAAATGGTGTATATTTTGGTGTATTTTTTTTGTGAATGGATTTCTTGTAAGAGAATGTTAAGAGACTTATAAATTACTTAAAACTCACTTACTTTTGTACTCAAAACAATTCAACCTCAGTGTAGGTTTGCAGGTTTTTGCAGAAATTAAAAATAGTAGGTAGAATTTAAAAAAAAATAAAAAAATAAAAAACAGTGAGTGGTACATCTTTTTTTTGCCCACTGTGAACAAACTGAACATTTGTTGTGACTTGAAGACTCATAATCATTATTTATTATCTTTTATAGAACAATTTATTAACAAAATTTGAATTACCTTCTGCCAAAGATGTTGCTTTCACAGATGTTGTTTGGTTGATATAAGTCTGTAAGTGAGAAAAATCTATTTTAATGACATTTTTAAAAAGATCTGGAATGGGGTTCTTCTGCTCGCAATTTTAATTTTATTTTGGCTCCATTACAGGAAGTCAGCCATTTTGTTTTTGCTCTCAGTAATCACATGTGGTGAGTTTCATCTACCGGCATCTGTCTTCTGTTTATGCCATTCACCATCATTTGTAAGTTTTATTTTGAAATATAAGAGTAGGATATTATTATTTAAGCTTCATTTTGTAGTAATACATCTTGTGAATGTAAATTTTGTGAATCTTAAGACACTGACTGTTTAAAAGTGATTCACTCTGGGCTGTGGACATGTCTGGTTAGTTTTCAGTATATATTCCAGCTATGCTAATACCAGCTAGTTTTTGTCTTTTCTACAGTTTTAGTTCATGGTACAATACAATTTGGAGGTAGGAATCTCTTATCAGGATACTCACAAAATTCACAGTCCATCTTGTCAAGCTTAAGCCTTTTTGCTCAGGTCCGCACCACTGGTTTAACCAATAGTGTTTGGCTGCATCATATGAGTCATTGCTATGATAAACATGAGAGGCAGTCACTAGCAGGTGCTTCACCCACCAAGTTTTCTTCTTAAAGCTCATGCCTCTTGCAAATGCTTAAGTAAGGCTGGGGTCTCTGTTTCATTTTAATTGTGACAAACTATCTAAAAATGTGTGTAAGAATTATTAATTCTCAATATCACCACCAGATGCTGTCAGAAACAACCCACTCTGCCTTTTTCTGAGATTATGTGCTGCACTATGCAATGTTATAAATGCACCCTTGAAACAAAGCTTTAGTGCAGCAGTGGTCACTATCCAATGCTGCCTTTTGAAATATTCTTAGATGCACCCACTCTACATTATTTTCCCTACGTTTTGACACAGATCAGCTAATTTGGCAAAGATCTGATGTCAGGGCAGAGCAGGCGGCTTTACGCAAGCGTTATTGACTAAACCTCACTGTTGTGTAAATTAGCCCACCTGCTCCTTGGCGCCAGAGCCTTCAATGTTGCTCTATCAAAATACACAAAGCTTAACAACAGCTGTCAAGGCTTCGTGGCACCTGTCATGAAGTCAACACATTTTTATTCCTCTTCTCTCTTTGCCACAAGTCTTTGGAAACTTTTTGAAAGGAAATCTGGTGCGTCACATTTTGCGTTCCCGGTGACAGAATGAATTTGGGTTTAATTTTAATCACAGGGGATCCTGCCAAATCTGGGAACCAAATGTGTGCTCAGCTTGGGATACTGTTGTTTTGCTGCCACCAACTAACGTCATAGAGCATTAGAGACGCATATAAATGCTCAATTATAGTTGCTTCAAAGAGAGATGCGTTTAAAATTTTATAACATGGGGAGCATTACATAAGATCCATTGCTTTGTTATGCAAGTGGTCCAAATAGAACTGGGGGTTTTCATTTGGGTGCAATCACTTCTAACAAATATGATTATGTATTTAGACAGTTTTTTCTTCTCTATAAAACAGATAATGAGATGTGAGTAAAACAGTATAATAGGAATGAATCTAAGCCAGTATATTCTTCATGCCTGTCCCAAGTCTGGATAAATAAAGAGGGTTGCTTCACGAATGGCATCCGGTGTAAAGATTTAAGGCAAAACAGAATGCAAATCAGTGAGCACAAGATGACTTGAAAAAATAATATTGTAATAGGGGAAAAAAAGACGTTAAGGCATCATAAGTTTAATGATTTTTATAAAGGGCTGTTGAGTTAATGGCTGACGGAGAAAGTAGTAGTAGTATGTATTTAGTGCTGGATTGTACATAGAGAAACAGTACAAAAAAGAAAAACAAATAGTAAGAAGGGACGCAAAATAAAACACTAATTAGGCTAATTACATTTATGGTAAGCTAAAACCCTCAGTTTGAAGTGACCAAAGTACTAGTGGCAAATTGGTTCAGTTTTACATGTTTGTTGTTTGATGGATGGTGGGGTCAGAAATGCGAGATCACAAATTTCTAACAACAGCCAGAACTGTGAAAGTAATGTCCAATAATGTTGTTTTAAGAATTTGCTAAAGCTTCAAGGTTTTTCGTGGAAATTTGTTTCAATTCAAGGCTCTTTTGTCTGCAAAATAAATGGCTTAGTCACCGTGTAGTAATTTTCCGACAACCTTAAAAATTACTTTTCCAATATTGCAGTTGCATTGTATTTTTTTCCGCAAAAATTTGGATACCACAATCATCTGTCAATCAACATAGTTGAATAAATTGCAAATTCCTCCCTCTTTCCGTCATAAGGTAAGCATAGAAACAGTTCTGCAGCTATGAAATATTGTAAAGCTTCAGTACACAGTGCCGTTTCCATGGGTAGACTGTTATTGAGATAAAGTGGCTCGGTCAAAAAAGAAAGAAAAAGAGAGAAACTCCTCAAATTGCTGCGTATCCTTGGGCACTGTTCTCCAGCCTGACATTGAATGGATTCTAGGTCAGGATTTGGGGTCTGGTTAGATACTGCTGTTGCAAATAAGTGAATTAATCAAGTCCAAGACCTCTACCATGACCAAATATCACTTCATGAATTTTGAACATTGTGTAATAAGACAAGGACACAGAGTTAGTCAAGTCTGAGAATTTTAATTATGCTTCTGAGTGCGGTAGCAATCTGACAAGTAATAACTGTCAGATTATTACTAGAGTAAGACTTTTGTTGCATATTCTCATTTTAAATTCGACTTATGCACACATTTATTTATAGATTTCCTATGATTGAGTAAAAATCTGTCTAGCCAGATGCTGTCTGTCAAAAAAGAAAGACAGAGCCTCAAGGCAGAGAGACTTTGTAGTTTATGATCTTGTCAATAACTTGAATGAACTTCTGAACTCAAGTTTGGAGGAACAATTATTTGTGTTCAAAATTTAAGACTATCCTCAGCTATCTTATGCCTTAACTTTTTTTCCTCACTTGTCAGTCTCAAAAGTGGGATGTGTAGTTTTTGGCAGTATCTTTGGGAAAAGTTGCATATTGCAATCCTATCGACTTACTTTACTTGTTTCTTGACAACGTGAACACATACGTTAGCCCTGTGGGGATAAAGAGTTGATGAGTTTTTATTTTAAACTTTATTCATTTTTATGACATTTACAACTAACATGTAGGATATTTTTTGGCAATGTTGGTTGGTTTGTTGGTCTGTTAGCAAGATAATTCAAAAGGAAAGTTCAGATTTTGGTAAATGTTTTGGGAAAAGTCAAGAAAGAAATGACTAGTTTTTGCTGTGGATCCAAAACACCGTCTAGATCTGGAATTTTTTCTGTAAAAATGCGAGATAGGGCTAAAGATACTAACTTCAACCTGGCGTCTGTAACAGAACAAATCAGAGTTATTCCTTATCATTGTGGAACATATGGACACAATCAAGATCATTTACTCCTAAACGTCAAGATCCCTGGTATGACTCCAGGTCTTTTACCACTGTGAGAAAGAAGGTTTGCAATACCACTCCTACCAAAATAATAACAACTGTAAACCATTATCATCTCTTGTAATAGGTTAGGTTTATCCGTTTAATTATGTTCCTGTAATGTCTAGATTTTACAGCTCCTGATGGATAAATAAAGATAGTATTAGGCTAAAGCCCTTGCTGTTAAGGACTCTCTTATTTTCCGGAAGACTCACTTGTGAGACTATAGAAGATTACCCAGTCGAATGAAAGGCACACCTGTCCTGAATTTCAAAGTGTTACTCCTGCTTTGTCATGCTGTGGCAGCACATTGGTAATGTCTAGTCATGTTATATCCTCTTAGTTATGCATGAGCCGTCTCTACATCTTCCCAGTGTTGCAGTGAGTTTTTGCCTTGCAACGCCTGTCTGCCGCTTTTGTCCACTCTGCCAGAGGGAAGGGCTTTCCTATTATTGCCTTCCACCCTGCCAAAACCATACAGTAACTCATTTAAATCCTCTTGCTTGTAGTAGAAATGAGATATTCTCCTTTTTTCCCTTATCGTGGTTCACTTTTTTCCCCCTCAAATACAATTGGGCCTTCCCTGACACACACCTCAGTAAATCCCTGATGGCTCGGCAAAATCATTCCAGCCCCTCCAGAGGCCGACTGCGATTCCAATTATGAAGAAATATGTACAGGAGATAGGCAACTGTCATAGGTCCCATAGAAATTTCATTTTAATTAATCTCGAGTAGAAATTGGCAACTCAGGCTTTGTGACACTCGGAGCTCCCTGAAGTAGAGCCAATTTTCTGTCTCAATAGGCATTAAATTAGCAAGAACATTTTCACCTTCGTCACCCTGGCACGCATAACAAATGAAGTACATTTGGCTACGTGATATAATGGTGTGCTAATAAATGAAAGGAGCTGGGCACAGGGGGGTGGTGGCAGGTGAAATGTGTTCACCGACAGCTCAGAACGGTTGACATAACTCTGGCAATGTCCACAGTCCTGTAGTTGAGTCACCAGTTTTCGAGTCCATGTCACGCTCAAGTCCTCAGTGTTCAAGATCAGATTCAGGTCTATGTTCAAGTCAGCAAAAAATGTCAAGGCAAGTGCGATATTAGTAATCTTGATCAATTCAAGTCAAGTTCAAGTCTCGTATTGGGATAGTTATTGTATATTAATTAAAAGAAAATTTAAGAAAGGTTTGATTTTGTTCATACTTAAATAAAGTAATAATTAAAGCATACTGAAAATACTGGAGTGTCACTTACAAGTGCCCAAGTCCAAGTGCGAATCATTGTTCACAGATCCATGTCCAAATCATGTAGTAATAGTTAAAAAAATCTGTGTCAAGTCATGAGTTCTGGTCTGTGAGAAGAAGTGAGTTCAAGTTGGAGTTTGGGACATCTAAATAAATACTCAGGTCCAAGTCGTGTCAACTCGGTAATCTCAATAGTTTGTCCATTGAGTCTGGGTCTCAAGTACTCCATTTTTGCCATTAGGATACTCTTTTTGTTTTTTCAGGTCTTGACACAGATACATTACTTTGATAATATGATTGGCTGTTGTGAGAATTCTGTCCTTATTTTCTCTTTGTCTCATTAGCCCATCCTTAGTTGTCTGATCTTGCATCACCTTGTGTTTGCTCATGGCCCACACCGGGATATCATTTGCGCCTTCCACTCCCTTTGAATTAGTTGTTCTATTTTTCCAAATGTTCGTCTTTATTCAAAAGTTCCTCTGAATTAATTTCAAGTCAGAAACTCTTCACACTGCATATTCGCACGGAGAAGTGTATTCAGTGTCGGAGAAGCATGTTGTTAATTTGCTTGGGTGAGACAGAAGTTGATATGGGCTGCCAAACTTTCATCATCCCATGTGTCAATGCGCAAAAAAAGAGTAAATCTATAATAGAGATGTACATACCTCAGCATTGCTATGGGGAATGGCATCAGGGCCTTACTGTGGCTTTATTATATTGTTCAGGATCCCTAGCTTGACAGATGATACACTTGAAACTGAGGAAGTCTCACCACATCAGTGCTCCACTCTCATCCTCCTACACAGAGCTGAACCACGAGGAATAATTCAGCATAAGCAGCACCTACTCTACATCATTAGCAGCCATTTTTCTGGCAAATCAAGAAGTCTTTCCACTCTGTATTTAGTGCACATTGTGACTCACTTCTCTCTCACACTCAGGCTAGAGTGGATCAAGGAATTAACTATGGCCTGTCCAGGGTATAAAGTGACTGTTGGACTAATGCATGTAGTTAATAGTGACAGAGAGCTTAAGAGAGCTCCTTGGGGTTAATCATATTTTATTAATGAAAATCATTCTTTCATTTTCTTACACTTATGTCATTTGTCTTTCCCAGTTACTCTGCGCATAAGGCTGAGTACACCTTGAACAATTAATTGCAGTGCTAACACAGCTCTGTCTTCTAAAGAACAAACTTTATCCAGATGCCTTCTTTTATAAATACTTTTAAGTGTTCCAAAAGCTAGTTTTGGTTTTCATACTATGTTTTGTATTCTAAGCTCAAGGTTAATGTTTTGTAATTCTCTGCTCTGCTTCTTTGATATTCACTTAAGTCCCACTACAGATGTTGGGGCGCCACTTCGTAAAATATTAAAAAATTTTTATCTTTTGTAAAAGTCTCTTTATCGCTGTGATATTAAATAAGCAACATTTGATAGCTTATTTGACCTTTGAGCTTTATATCTTCATTTATTTTAGAACACGGTTAAGACAAGCTAATGAAAAATATCCAGTTTCAAATGGAACATTATCTAGCACTACCATCATTCATAACAGCTTTTTGTATTTTCAGCCTTTCAGCAACATCCTAATAGCTTTTTATTACCTCTATGAGTCTACATCATATTTTTATGGATAGGCCTATAATGGCTGAAGTGAGGTGTGTGGAGTTCAGAGACAGTAAAAAGAGTTTAAAAATCCCCTATTATGCTAAGTCGACATTTTTGAGCTTTTAACCATGTCATATTTCCAACCTTAAAAAACATACCTGGAGCAGTACTTTGTTTTGTTCATGCATGTTTCAGTAATGCCGTATGCTGAGGCTGTCCTCTTCTACCAATCTGGAAAAGCTTGGTCTCACCACTCTACACAGACACATGAAACCAGAATGTTTTAAAACCCGTACACCATCACCGGACTTACAGCCATTTTGTCCAGTCCCCACCATTGCCAGCAGGGGAGGAGAGACACCAAATCCAAGCGATCTCTGCAAATTGAAAGAAACAATTGAAACAGCTCCCCAAAAGAAGACATTTTCAATACATAGCCTATACCATGGATGTGTTATGGAACTGGATAATGAATGATGTCACAACCGCCGTTTTTTTCAATAGCCGTGCTTATTATAAAGTTTTTTACTTCTGCGTTACTTCCGCGTTATGTGGCCCATAGAGCAGGCGCACTGCGGCCCTCGAGCAAGCGATCGGCTCTGAGAAATGGGTGCGATGGCGGGAGAAAGCGGTAACGTCACAAAACATAAAAAGTAATTTTTTTGCCAAATTAAAGATTTCAAAGAGGGGAAAAAGTCCATGGTGTGAAAATAGATAATAAACGCTACAATATCCCACCATTTTGGAAGCCGTAGGTGTCCTGTCAGCCGAGCACCAGGCGTTTCTTTTTACATTGCGCTCTATGGGAAAAATCCTTTCTGGGCCCATGGGATTTTTTTTGCTGCAGTTCCACAGAGCAGCCACTAATCAAAGTGGCATCAGGGGAGAGGGGGCGGTGCCCTATCCAGGTCTTATTATACATCCATGGCATATACAATTTAAAAAACATGAACTAGCTACAAATGCAAATGTGACCAGTGTGTTCTGTCTTCTCATCTTAATTCTTTGTACAATGACCCACGGAGAGTTGTTTGGGTTGGTGTGACAGCAGTTTATATTTTGTCTAGTTCTGCACAAAATAACATGAACATGGTCTGTGAATGAACTTCTCATGGGCAGTCACCATGTGCCGTGTGTCTTGTCTCATCTTGAGTCCTCCATTACAGTGAGTGCAATAATATACTATATAACAATATGACAATAATAGGAATATAATACTCTTAGTTACATTAGTAATATGACTTAATTACACTTTACTCTTTCTTGTAATCATATAGTGGATTTTTGTATCAACAATTAAATAAAACATCAAATTAAAGCAGTATTACATTTAGGGAAATACCTCTTAATAAAATACCTGTCTGTCACTTAACAGGAAGTGCAACACACCATAACTCAACATATGAAATGTATAAAACATGTGACTACACTTTGCCATAACACATGGTAACGTGCCTGCTCAAAATAACATGGACATGGTCTGTGAATGGACTTCTCATGGGAAATCACCATGTGCTTTGTCTTGTCTGTGAAGACAGCACAAATGTTAGCAGCTAACTAAGCTAGACACATTGACAGTAAATCATGGTAATATCAAATAAAACAGTAGCCTAAGCAAAACATGGTGAAAATAGCTTAGCTTCAGAGTGCCTTTACATAGTTTAAATATCATTTTTGCCCCTGCTCATTCACAGACATGTTACCTCGTCTTGAGTCCTCCATTACAGTGAGCGAGGAGAACCCACAATGCCCGCGAGTACTGTACTAATTTAAGCCAGAGCCAACAGAGGGTGCTGCTTCCCAAATTAGTGGGTTTTAACCATGGCTCTTTTCAACTATGTTACACAAAGGTGTCCACAACTAGGCTATTTCAAAAAGCATAATATAGGACCTTTAAAGTTTTTTAATCTCAGCAAATGTGATAAGAAGTGATAAAAGATGAATTATGATTTGTTTACACCTAGCCTATACACAACTCTTCCGGCTATAACGACCACATTTTCTCCATAATAGCATGGTCTCAGTACTCACCCAGAGAATCCCAGAATCCTTAGCTTCTCCTTCCCTACCTAAGCGAGCGTTTCTCCAGTAACAAGCCTCCATCTTTAACCTCCGTCGCTGTCATCATCTAACTTTGGCGGCGCGTTTTAATTGGCTGAGGCTGGCACTGCCGCTTCAACCCAGCTGTTTTCTCCCCTCTCCACTTCCCGGAGCGAGTCTGCTATTCCCCGCTAATTACCTCTGCTGTCTGCCGTTGTGATGTGCCTTACCGCCATCTCCAGAAGCATTTTTTTTACAGCACCTAACTCATTTACTGTATACCTGCCAATACCTTCAGTGCAAAAACCAAGTGAAACTATTGCGCGCACGGGACGCAAAGCCATGAGAGAGCGAGAAAGAGAGGGCCAGTGCAAGACTAATGACTGTTAAAAAGCAATCAAGTGCTACAGCAGCAGTCTGGGCGGTAGATCCGGGAGTTTTATTGGTCGTGGCACCCCCGGCAGTTTTAAATGATCGCTATGTAAATCACCTGGAGTGCTTTGGTATTGGAGAGAGGCAGATTTAGGATGCTGGCGCGAGTGCTAAGTAGACAGTATCCCGATATTTGTAGAAGGCTTCATTTGAGAGACTAACTCGCGCTATTCATCAGCGTGTCAGCCCGCTACCACAAGCTGGCACTAAGTTCTGGCGGAACAAATGAAGTGCTGTCTTTGTCACGTTGAAAATGCTTATTCTGTATTTCTGCAAAACTTATTGGGAAGCACTTTCATTCAGCTTCTTTATTTGGTATATTTGTAAGCCCAAAGCCCTCAAAATAAATCCAAAAAATAATAATTGGCAGTAGCACTACCTTTTAGATTTAGCTGTTTTGATCTCTATGCCTAGTTTTCAAATAAACTTAAAGTTTTTAGTTCTCTGGCACCATTATTTTTAGTACATTAAATGCAAATTAATCACAGAACTAATAAATATCTTTGATTTATATTGTATCAATGGTGAATTTGAGATTGGATTATCAAACAAGTTTTTCCTTAAGCCTTCACTGCCATCTGCTGGTATCCTGAAGTATTGCATCCATATGTCGGGAGTCAAATGCTGCTATAGTCATTTGCATATTTTTAATTTTTTTATTTTTATTGGTATTATTATAATTAGTTTGTTGATTGTTAATTATTTGTGTAAAAGTAATTAGTCAGGCTGTGCAGCATTGTTGCTTCTGCTACTAAAGGACTGAATGGACGTATACTTGTGGTTGTTAATTTGCTTATCTCTGAAAAGCCACTCTAAATTAATGTATTGCATTGTGTATTGTTTAAAATTCCTAGCTCCCATTCACAAAAAATATAGGCCTACACATTTTTTATAAATGACTACATTCCCTGTTCCTTATCTTGCGCTGATACAATTTGAAATGTAATTAACTTTTCTATTCAAATGCTCAAATTGATTTCTCATACAGAAATATATTATGTGTGAACAATATTTTATTATCCAAACTAGCACTGGCTTGATATCAAACATCACTGGCTTTGTAGGAGTCACAATGTCTTCCGCAAAAGTTCTGACAAGCACAAAATTACAGTAAGGAAAGTTTTTAAATGTAGTGTACTGAATGGGAAAGCAGATAACACAGTACTCTGCCCTTTGGCCCTTATACACCCCCAGGGCTGCACTGGTCATGAGCCAAGAGAGAAAACAGACCTGTATTCAAACCATTCTCTATTGAGAAGATTTTATCTTTATTATGAGCATAACAATTAGTTTTCTGTTCTTTTTATATATAATATTCTAGAAAATCTGTAAAAGCTCACTCAACTCAAATATATTGACCAATTGACCCAAATCATTTCACTTTATTAGCTGAAATGATTTATGTTCATATAAAAAATGTAATAGTCTATGGATCTCCTGAATAAATTGACAAAGTTGCGCCAGGAAGGGCATCTGGCATAAAACCTGCCAAATTAAATATGCAAATCACTGCACACTAGGATGCAGATTATTTACTGTGGCGACTTTGAAATTAAAAAGCTGAAGGAAAGAATAAAGATTTCAATATTTTAAATTAATTTACAAATTATTTTTATGATTGTTCATTATATTTTTATTTTACTTGTGTTTTCCTTACATTACAGATTTTTGCTTTGATAATTAAACTGTATATGTGTTTGGAATTAAGGATAATGTTACAATAAATCCACTAATTATAGTTATTAGTTTTGGGTCCAATTGACTATGTGACATTTTTTTAGCAGAACTATACATAAGTGAGAATAGCTTTAGTTGGAACTTTGTAAGTTGTTTATCTGCTTTACAGCGTGTTCCTTGGTATCTGCTTTAGAGTATGTCCCTCAGTTATAGTGCCAAAGATTGAAAATCTTACAATCAAAGGTAGAAAAGGTATTAAGCTTCTGCTATATTTTGAAGTAAAGTCAAATTGACTCCTATAATCCTTTGTTTGGCTTTACTTTTGTTTTCCACTTTCTATCCATACAAAGATTTTTCTGCCGTTTGGCCACTCTGCCATGATGATAAAATCGAGAAATAAAGCCCTTGCTTGCTTGTAGTTTTGGTACCCCTGCCACTTTCTTGTGAGACTCAAGACTTCCATGACAACAGGCCAGCAACGTTCACACTTGCGAGTTTTGTTATCGGCCCAGGTGCCTCATTCACCCTACAACAACTGACACACAGACTATGAAACTGTTTATTTATGGTAAAATGGCTATTGAGTTCCACTTTAAGTACTGCTACTACTGTTGCTACTGGTAATACTACTACTGTGTAGCTACCCACCTTGCCACAAGGGTCAACAAATAATTTTACTAATTTACTGTAGAAACTTGAGTCAGCTTTGTCTGTTCTCAAGTAAATTCAAGTATGTTTTTCAAATTGTGCTTGTGCAAATTACTTAAACTACATAAATATGTAGTTACTGTCCACCTCTGCTTACAAGGACAAATAAATCAGCTAAAATGACACGGATATTGAGTAGAAAGCATAACAATAAATGAATGAGGACAAAAATGTCTTGGAGAAATGGAGGGCAGACAGTCATAAGAAACCTCCTATGGCTGCTTTCTAATGACTCCCGCTGTGCCGTTTTTATCCAAAGGCAAAGGATTACGAGTGTAAGCCCAAATCACATCTTCTCACATGATCCAGGGGGCTGCTCTGTTCACACACATGCACGAGCGTGAGCACACAATGAATGGTAATGGGAAGGGGGGGCAAGGTCGGCTGAGTTGTCACAGGACTTTACAGCGCAGATGTTTCGGCACCATTTTCTAAATTATTAGCCTGTTTGTGACTAGTAATCTTTCGTAAAGATTGCTTTAGGGTCTTGTGAACTTTGACCTTTGTGGAGTTTTTTGGCATTGTACTGTTGACAAATAATCTGGCTTTTAAATGGCATAACATGTAGCAGCAGTAGTGTTATTTAGTGTTGAAGCTGAAGGTACTGTGCATATCAACTTCCTGTATTTGCAGTTTTTCAGTGTCATCTTAATAGCTTTTTATTAGCCCTGCATCATCTTTTTTATGGATAATAGCTGCTGTATGGACTTTTGGCTGAGACAGTAAACATAAAAGCTTCTCAATCTGAAGACAATGGGAAAATATTTGGCTCCTCCTCTCTTGTAACTGACCCTAAAATCTCTGCAGTGCATTTACAGCTCAATAGCTTTGAATTATTAATCGCCTCATTCGGGTATAAATCAAAGAAAATTTCATTTGTAAGTCTCTAAGGTCATTGTAATTGATGGCAACTTCTTATTAGATATTTTTCTCATAAAATTATTCAAAAGCAGGCTCCAGACAAATGGTCTCTAATGGCCTTGGGTCTAACACCTCTATGGTTTACAAAACGAACATGGGAACTTTTACGCACAAGGAATGTATTTTTCAAGCGTACATGAGAATGAGCTTAGTGCTTGGCTTTGCGTAATCCTCGCAGTCACGCCTCAATTATGAAATGTTACATCCAGGCAGGAATTATGATCACCAACGTGAAGCACATGTGACTGGGTTAAGAATCTGTGCCTTACAGACAGAGGAGCGGCCCAAACGCGAGGATGGTGTCAGATACCAGTCCAGCAAATGTTGTACTGCTATTTTAATGACTTGTACCGACCAAATATATTCTGTTTGATTCTTAAAAGTCTACCCCAGAAAGAGTAGCTGATGCAGATGCTAATGAAGATCTCAATAAACATATTATTGAGATAAAATCGCCTCCACACAAAAAAACTCACTTTCATTCAATTAGCTTTTCACTTTTTTTCAATCTGTTGTTGTTTTGGCATTCTTTTGCACTATAAGGCATTATTTTACCATGTTTCCTTTTGAGACAAATGTTTGGAGTTTTTTAAGCATCTGCTCTAACTCGCAATGGTAATTTGATTCCCAGTTTGGGACAGTTTGCTGCATGTGATTTCCTTAATTTTCTGTGAAAATAAATGCAACTTATTTCTCATTAATCCTCCTGAAATGTGAATAACAATCATCATCATTACTGAATGCTGCTAAAGCATGTCCTCTCTATAACCTAGCCTGTTTTTGTGGATTATGTGAGTTCATGGACAGATCATGGCCTGGATTCTGCCTCCTTTTGCATTTACTCAACAATAACACAGCATCAATAACTTTAATTGCTTCCTTTTTGAAAATGTCTTCAGGTTGTAGTAGCACACCAGACTAATCAGGACGTTGCCACTGGTATTGTTGGCTCTATTGAAACTAATCAAAGCTTTTGTTTCGTTTACCTGCAAAACTGTAAACACAGATTCTCTCACTAAATGGCTGTGCAGTACAACCAAAAGTTGGACAACTGGTCACTCTAATTATGTTTAGCAGTGTACTGTAGTGGGCTGATGTGACAGCTAAAATACCTGCTGTTTTATGTAATGTGTGCCACCTTTGGGTGTCACTCTCACCCCAGGAATGAACATCCTATAAATTAAAGTTGACGTTCACCTGCCAGGTGACACGCTCCATTGTTTGGGCTGAGTCTACAGTAAATGGCTTTAATGTATTTGTTTTAATGGCGTGGCTGAGTTTACATGTAGCCTATTTTGTACAATAGGGTCACAGTTTTAATAAAGATTATACTGAAATGAGCTGGGGAGGTTTGACGCTGCAGGTATGAGGTGTTTTAATAGTTTTTAGATAGAATGATTAAAGTTGTATTGTATGTGTTTGGTAATTTTGGATTTGTTTTTTTTTTTTTTTTTTTTTTTTTTAGTTTTCATATCACTGCCTGATGTAGTTTTGGTTTTGTTTTCATTAGTCTGACTCAACCTAAGGCCCTTGTTTGTTTCTAATCAAGTACACTGACGGACTAACTATCTTTATCTTTTTGTTTGTGTGTCCTGTCTTTTATTTTGGGTCACATCCCTGTTAAAAAACAAAAAGGTCTTTGTCATCTGTCTGTCAGAGCACTGTTAAACCTGAACTTGTTGGGGTGGATTCATCTGCGGTGTCTGTTTGCAATGATTTTGCTGTGTATCTTTTGGTTGAAGTGAACTGAGTGCCGTGTGCTTATGCAGTGATGTTCTTAATTAATTTGTGTTTATAATCTTCTGAAAGCCACAATTTTATACTTCAGCACTGGCTTCCTCACCTGCAACACTGTGTCCAGATACCTGTCTATTGTTCACCTAATGAGAGTTTGGGACAGATTAACTCCGACCCACTCTGTTGCCATCTCACTCATAGTTTGGCTGTTGGGTAGTGCTCAAAGTCTTCCAGATATGTTCTTCAGTAAAACATTTAGAAACACGACTGGCATGTGTTATGACACCACGTTGTTTGTGGAGAATCATCTGAAATACAGCTTTGGCTGGATGCACACTGGATGGTTGTGGGATGGTACAAATTGCATGGGATGAAAATGAGTAAAAAAACTATTAACTAAAAAAAATCAAACCAACAGATTTGTTATTCACAATTTTATTTGTTGTTGTTGGTAGTTTATTTCGGTCACAAGTATGACAAAATGAATACAAAAACATTTATAACTGATTACTTGTCATACATTCATACAAATAAATTCTCATTCTGCACATAAACAGACAGACCAAAAAGGCGTAGGCTGAAGCTCAAGCTTGTTTTGCTTACTCTTAATACTTCACTTAACAGAATCACTGCTCTTAACAGAACCAAACATTTACAATGAAAACAAGATAATTATCTGCACACACAGACTAACACTCACACAGTCACAGTCTTCATATATCAACATAAAGTAATTCTTTTGAATGTTTTTTTAAGGTGGAAGAGAGTGGTACATAATTTTATTTCCTCTGTGCAGCTGTTCCATAGATCTACGCCTTTGACTGATATACAAGATTTCTTTATATTTGATCTAAATTCTTTCTTTATAAAAATTTCAGTTCCTCTGAGATCATAGTGACTATCTCTGATTGTGAACATATTCTGCACTGTTTTTGGCAAGAGGTTATTTTTTATTTTAAACATCATTTTTAAAGTGTAGAGGTCCACTAAATTGCAGAATTTTAATATTTGTAAATTCATGAATAATGTATTAGTTGGCTCTTTGTAAGGAGAATAAGAAATGTTTTTTATGGCCTTTTTTTGCAAAATGAAGATTTGTTTTGTGTTAGTTTTATAGGTATTGCCCCAAACCTCTCTACAATGGTTTATATATGGCATTACTAGTGAACAATAAATAATGAACAGATGTTCATTATATACATTGTTTTTATTTAATGTACATATATTTATATAATATTGCTATTCCTTTAGATATTTTATTTTTAATGTTATTTATAACATTATTTAGTTTATGATCAATTATTACTGCTAAAAAAAATGTTTTCATATACCCTTTCTATTTTGACATTATTTAGCAATATAGTCACATAATTTTTAACTTTGTGCCTAGAGAAGATGATGAATTTGGTTTTATCTATATTTAGCGATTACTTCTTTTTGTCAAATCATATCTTTATTTTATGTAACTCTCTCCTCTGTTTGCACAAGATGTTTTAAGTCTTCCCCAGAGCAATACAAGGTGGTATCATCTGCAAATAATACATAATTTAACACATTTGATACATTACATATATCATTAATATAGACAATAAATTTCTTAGGTCCCAAAATTGAACCTTGTGGAATTCCACAGGTCACTTTTAACATGCTAGTCTTCACCTCATTTGACTCAGCATATTGATACCTGTTCTCTAAGTAGCTTTGCAGCCAACTATGTACAGAACCCCTGAAACCATATTTCTCCATTTTTTGTAATAAAATAGTATGATCTAATTGTATCAAATGCCTTCTTGTGGTCAACGAAAACGCCTGCGCTATAGCAGGGTTCATACAGTCGTGAAAAATATGTAAAAGTTATGGGCATTTTAAATCCAAGTTCCAGGTTTTGGAAAAAGGCATACATTTTGAAATGTTTGGTCACAGTTTTAGAAAAGTACCATTTGAAGGGCTTTGAGTGAAATGTGATGCTAATTTATCCCAAAATAGTCATAATGTTTAGTATTGGTAATGGTAATTAGTTTTTGTTTGTTTGTTTGTTTTTTGTTTTTGTCAGTCTACAATAAATGGGAGGACTGGTCTTAAAGCCAGGCGTTGTGTGGCGTATATGAAGCTGGTGTCATCAAAGCACTCATACAGCAATGAACATTACTGGAGTCCTTTAATTTTAACAGTCATTTATTCTTAAGGGTGAGTGAGACTGGGAAAGGCGCAGGGTCCGTGTACACCGGCGGAGAGCTCCGTCTCACAGGCGCAGACAGGTGAGGGGCCAGGGCGTGTGCCTCAGCGATCCGCTCCGCTGGCTACTGTCCTGTTTACCCGACCCAAGCCCGTTCACGTTCTGTCCGAACCAATATGTGTAATTATGGGCCTGGGCCGAGCGCGCGCACGTTCTGACGTTTCTGCGCACACAGTTGTTTGAGTGACAGTGTGTGCTGCTTACTAAAGACGTGTGTTAACCTTCCTTGCTTTGTTCTCGTAACCCCGGGAAGACACGGGAGATCCAAGTCAGGTCCGGGTTTAACTCTCTCGCTTCTCGGAGAGCTGTGCCGTCCTGGTCCTCGGGCGCTGACACGGGGGTGTTATAGAGCCATGAAGGGGGGCTACAGTTCAAGCCACAGTAGTACAGGAGTGTATACTGAAAGGACTGGGACAGAGACAGAGACTGAGGCTGTGGTCTCTGCTCAAAGCTGCACTGTAGCAGCAGAAGAGTCTGTTTTATGTTTATACCTGCTCTACATCATCACTGATCACTGTTTTTCGTTTAAATAATATCACTTTAAACCGGAAGGAGAAAAAGGTATTCTTTTTGTTTCATTAGGGGTCTGATAAAATTGTAAAACTGCTGAATTTCCGTGCGTAAAGGCCTGTTCTTAGATTTGTTCTTCCAGAAAAACTTTCTTCTGTTAAGTAAAAATTGAATGTGAGTTGTGAAAGTGAAAGTGAATGCCAAAAATCTTTGTAAGAAGGGCTTAAGTACAAATTTGCTCGTAAGAAGGGTTCATGAATGAGGCCTATTGAATTTACCTTGTTCTTAACTTTAATCTCACGTCTTATAAGATCCACTTAGCAGCAATGAGAAAGAGGGACATTACCCTAAGAAGTGGGACAGTTATTTGGAAACCCTATTTTGGCAAAGAAGTATTGGTGTACATTGTCTGGTTCTATACATTCACCGAGTGCACCCAAATTTATCCTGCCTTGTAATTATAAAAAATGTCTGTTGTAGAAGTCAATATTGTGTTATACACTACATTTCCAAAAGTATTCACTCACCCACCCAAATAACTGAATTCCAATTATGGTGTGGGGTTGTTTTTAGGAGCTGGGCTTGGCCCCTTAGTTCCAGTGAAAGGAACTCTGAATGCTTCAGCAGACCAAGAGATTTTGGACAATTCCATGCTCCCAACTTTGTGGGAACAGTTTGGGGATGGCCACTTCCTGTTCCAACATGACTGCACACCAGTGAACAAAGCACGGTCCATAAAAACAACTTGACTGGGCTGCACAGAGTCCTGACCTCAACCTGATAGAACACCTTTGGGATGAATTAGAGTGAAGACTGCGAGCCAGGCCTTCTCGTCCAACATCAGACACAGACGTTGGACAAGAATGCCCGACACATAGATGTCTGATGTAGTTAGATGGACAAGGTGAACCGATGACATATTAAACTATATGGATTAAGAATGGGATGCCACTTCTGTTCATGTGCTTGTAAAGGCAGATGAACTAATACTTTTAGAAGTATGGTGCATATTAATGTTCCCTACCATGAAGGTTGATAAAGATGCTTTTTAATAAGTTGATTTTAATTAAAGATCGTTGTATGTGGTTTCCATCTATCTCAAACACACATTTAACATTACACTTTGATGAGTGTAGATAATTGATTTTATATGTATATGTATTGTAACTACAATATATACTGATTGTAAAAATATGTATCGAAAAGACTAAAGGGTTAAATAAAGCTGTCTTTGTACAATGCCGTCAATGCTGGGGAGTAATCCTTAGAGTGGCCCTCACATGCTCACAGCACACATAGCCTTAAGGTTAGAGACTGGAGGTGGGGTGATGGTGGAAGTCAAATGACTGGGAATATGATGTCTCTATAATAAACCTTTATGTCTTGAAATCAAACAGTCACATACTGAAAATTATTCGAGCATTATTTGAAAGTTTAGAGCAATGCCTACAATACTGTATTTTTTTATAGGTTAAAAAAAACAAAAAAACAAAACTACATTCTACCCCTTAATAACAAACCACCAAATGCCCATAAAGGTTTCTATGAATAGCCTTTTTGAATATTTATGTTGATGCAAAGTTTTAGTTGTGATTTAGTTCACTGAGTGCACTACAGGCGTTGTTGGAGGAGAATAATAGTGTGCATGACTAGATCACACTGCCTGCTGCTGAGCCTCATCCCCAGTAGGAAATATGATGTTATGTGATGCGGTCACGCGGGACTCTGAAAATCCGGGTAGTCATGCGCTAATCCGCTATTTAAGGTTGAGGGCCCTGCTTGGGGGACACTGCGCAGTCATTACTGCACTGATCCGTTTGTGATGCTTATTAGCTAACGTGTTGGTGAGAGTCATTTGTGGTTTCACTTATTTTCGTGCGTTTGGATCATGTTACGGTGCGTATTTTTCCTTTTGGGGTGCTCTTTGCTTCTGGTGAGCGCGCAGTTCCCCAGGGAGTGCGTCACACCCGAGGGACTCAGGAGCGGCCAGTGCTGTCCCACGCCTCAAGGACTGGACAATGATCCGTGCGGGGCCAGCGTAGGCCGCGGACAGTGCGTATCCATCGCGGCTGATGCGCGCCCTCATGGCCCGCAATATCCTCACGATGGACAGGACGACAGAGAGAGGTGGCCCGTGCGCTTTTTCAACAGGACGTGTCAGTGTAACGGCAACTTCAGCGGTTTCAGCTGCGGACGATGCAGGCACGGATGGACCGGAGAGAACTGTGACCAACGGGTGTCTGTTGGTAAGCGTAAAATCCATGGTTTATTCTGCTAATATACCGTATTATTCATGGTTAAAGCGTGGATAAGCAGGTTTGCGTTTGTGCGTAAAACTCAAATGATAGCCAACCCTTTCAGCATATAGATCTTCAAAAAGTGTGAGACAAGTCAACATCTTTATTGGACAAGTTTTTCAAGATGGACCACATTTTTTAGCTTTTAATGTTGCTAAAAAAAAAAAAAAAGAAGATAACAGTAATACGCTTTTTAATTTATAGAGCGGTAAAATGTGTCCTATCATATTCCTCCATTAACATATTTTTGCGCTAAAATTGCATTTTAAGTGTCAAATATGCTACTCATTGAATAGTTATGCCTAATTAGCACTCGGTGACTGAGTTAATCCTCTAATCCCCAGTAAGAAGAAACGTGATGCAGCTCAGCACAGAGGAAAAGCGTGCGTTTGTGGATGCACTGGACCAGGCCAAACGCACCGTGCACCCCGATTTGGTCATTGCCACACGGCGCTATGAGGAGATTTTTGGGCCCGATGGCAACACCATGCAGTTTGAGAACATCACCATTTACAACTATTTCGTGTGGTTGCATTACTACTCGGTCAGCAAGACCTTTCTGGGCGCGGGGCAGGCCAGTTTTGGAGGAGTGGACTTCTCCCATGAGGGGCCTGGTTTTCTGACATGGCACAGGTTTCATCTTCTGCAGCTGGAGCAAGATATGCAGGTGAGATACACTTTGCTCTACTGTAGCAGTGATTAAATCAAAATAAACATAGGATTTCATGGTATAATAGGCGGGGAGAATCCGATTGGTTGAGGCTCTTCGTGGATTTGATCGATCCTAGAGATGAGCGCAATCACACGATCCAGTGTAATGTAGAAAGTCATTGCCAATTGTGCGTAATGCGTAATAAATGCGTAAAGTAACACAGTTATGGTTTTTTACGCGCACTTGGCTTGATGCTTGAATTATTTGATATTAATAGAAAATATATTGCTTTTTAGACACTTATCCTTTTGCAGTTTTAAATATGTTTAGTATTGTAATATTAGAGACTATTTGTCAATCTCTAAATGCCTCAGTCCTGGTGTAAAATGCATTTTATTGACGTTGTTTAGAGATGTATTTATGCATAACATATCTTGCCACCACTTTTGTTTTGCTTCCTTTAACAGTTTACACAAACTTTGTGACTTTCTGACATTTTCATTGGTGGATTGGAATACATTTGCACAACATAATCTGTAAGTGTTTCTTATACTATGTTTTGTTAACAATTGTATATTTTTTGTGACCACCAGGACATGCTGCAGGACCCCTCATTTGCCCTGCCCTACTGGAACTTCGCCATTGGGGGCAGCACATGTGACATTTGCACGGATGATCTGATGGGGGCCAGGAGCAGTTTTGACAACAATGCACTGAGTACAAACTCTTTGTTCTCCCAGTGGAGGGTGGTCTGCGAGAGTGTGGAGGACTATGACACACTAGGAACCATTTGCAACAGTAAGTCCTGACTTTTAGTATTTGTTTTGTTTTTCCACACAAAATACAAAACACAATACCACACAGCATTTTAGCTGAACAAAAAGTCCACACCTGAAATTTTCATAGCAAAAATAAAAAATATATAATTCTCTATTTATTAAAGCACTCTCAGTTAACTGCCTTTTGCAGACCTCACTTTACTAGTAGTGTACATTCATTTATTAAAATGTTTTTAACATAACGGGCCACATTTTATCTTTATACATTTTCTTTAAAAGAGTTCATAACCGTCCATAACTCCACAAATTGTAAAACATGAAATGCTGCTATGTTAAAGCTGGTGTAACTAATGAATATCACTTTGCTGTCTTCTTCAGGCACAGAGACCTCTCCCATCAGGAGGAACCCAGCAGGGAATGTGAACCGTCCCATGGTGCAACGCCTCCCAGAGCCCCAGGACGTGGCTGCCTGCCTGCAGGTCAATACTTTTGACACGCCCCCTTACTACTCCACTTCCGATGAGAGCTTCAGGAACACTATAGAAGGTAATTTTACTGCAAGAATCTCTCTCCATCTCTCTACTGGTAAACACAAAACAATCTTTGTAATATGTTTTGGCAGGCTACAGCGCCCCCCAAGGCAATTATGACCCAGTGGTGAGGAGCCTTCATAACCTAGCCCATCTGTTCCTGAATGGGACAGGGGGACAGACCCACCTCTCACCCAATGACCCCATCTTTGTCCTGCTGCACACCTACACAGACGCCATCTTTGATGAATGGTTGAGGAGGCACAGTCCAGGTGTGTGAACTTGTACCACAAATACGACTAGATTTAGCAAACGGGTGCATCTCAATAATTTTGTATCATTTGTATCAAAGTATCTTATTATATATCTGGGCTAAGGACCAGCACAAAAAGAACTTTGGCTTGTGACTGTTTGTAGCTGAATTCATAACTCTTAGAGGAGCTCACATACAGTATTATATAGATACACACAGTAAAATATTTCAAGGATGTATTTATTTTAATTATGATGATCATGGTTTACATGTAATGAGAACCAAAATTCTCTATCTCTAAAAATATATTTATAATTGTATTATATAACAGCATACATACATTTAAATAAATTAATGGTTGAAATATTTAGACAGTGCAGTGTATCTATATTAGTTTTACTTTTTAAAATTGAGCTACTGAACATTGTAATTGGGATGCACCCAGCATAACATAGCATACCATAGTATATTATAGCAGAGCATAGCATCGTATAGTATTGTATTCAGTTTGTACACTTAGCAAATTCTAATTGTTTGTGCTTTGTGTTTCCTAACAGATGCAGCTGTGTATCCAGAAGAAAATGCTCCTATTGGCCACAACAGAGGCTACAACATGGTTCCTTTCTGGCCTCCAGTGACAAACGTGGAGATGTTTGTCACTGCTCCTGACAATCTGGGTTACAGTTATGAAGCTGAATGGCCAGGTACATATTCATAATTTCTATACCATATTTGTAAAAAGGAAGAAAAAAAACGGAGAAAGAAAGAAAAATATTATAAAACTGATTAATTGTTTTAATGTCTCTAGCTCAACCGTTCACCATGACTGAAATTATCACCATGACCATTGTCGCCGCCCTTGTGGTGGTTGCCGTCATCTTTGCTGCCAGTACGTGCGCGGTCCGTGCCAGGTCCAAAATGGAGGGTCACCAGCCTCTGCTCGGGGATCAGTACCAGAGATATGACGATAATAAAAGCCAATCTGTTGTTTAAATTCTCTGTTTAAATATCACATGTCTTTTCAAAAACACCTGTGCAGTTTGCTTGTGTACCATTTTACTACAAGATTACGAAACATTTTGTATCATTTTTAATAATAAAAAAACTAATTTATACAGTTGTAACCTTCTAACTCAACAAATTTTCAGAATGAAAATAATGCAAATTGAAGGTACAATTTGCAGTGGCCACCAGGCGGTGCTAATGTTACGTTCTGGTCAGGCCTTTGTACTGTGAGTTGGTGCCTAGAAATGTATTTGAGATTTTAAATGCCTTTCATTTAAGGAAGGAAGGATAATACAGGAAAAAAACATTGACTGGATAACATGTTAGGACGTAGAAGAGCTTATCAATTTGTAAAATATCCTGCCTTTGGAACAAAGCCTTAACACCCACTTGGGGGCGCACTGGTTCAATCTCTGAAGCTGGAGGAACAGCAGAAGGAGACAGATACTGTACCCATTTGAGTCTTTGGTTATTTGTCTTGTGTGAATTTAATAATATATTTGGAATAAAATAAAACTGCCTATGTAAAGTGAATTGTATATTGCTATGATGCAGCTTTTTTACACTATGCGATCCATCTTGGGGTCTTGTTCTGTTTTTTTTTTTTTTTTTTTTTTGTTCTTGTTTTTTGTTTTTTTTGTTTTTTTGTTGTTGTTTTTTTTTACACCTATCTAATTTACTTGTATAATATGATGGTTTCCTTGGTCTGATTAAATTCTTTGCCATAACAAAAACAGCTGCTTGTGTGTCTGGTTTCTATGGACGCGCTGAAACGCACCTCACTCTGTGCGTCAGGTGTCCGGTTTCAAAGGACGCTCCTGGTGGGCGGTGCCAGGGGGAAGCGCGTTTTGGTTAAACAGTAGAGCTACTGGTCAGAAGCTCCAGTGGGAGGTCTGCGATGAGGTAATGTGAAATGGTTAAGTGTTTTGACTTGGCGCATTGTTCTGTCAGATGCTTGAATGAAAAGGAAGACATATGAGCAACCTCTGCTGCTGACTTTCTCCAACTTAATCCACAAGTTTGTTCCTTCAAGTGGATCATCTGAATTATTTCAACATATCTTCAGCTCAAGCCATGGACGAGGACAACAGCTTTTTGCCAGAGCTGAAGGATTTGGAGACAAAGTTGGGTCGAAAAGTGCCGGATAGTCTCGTGCGTTCACTGGTTGGAGGAAAACATCACGACAAGCACGAGAAGTCTCCGCGTTCAGTAAAGTTCTGCGCAAAATCTACGGACTTTAAACGACTAGAGGGCAAGATGCAATTTTTAAAGCAAGAGATGGTAAGTCAAAGTTGAATTAATTAGCAAGTTGTAACAAGTCAGCAAAATACACAGGAAATGTCTCTTCTTTGTGTAAAACACGTTTACAGGTAGTTGTTAGATGCAAAAATAGGACTGGCTAGTGTCGGAGTAAGCTGTGAAACTTCAGTATTAGGGGGCAACCATTCACACCTGCCCTTCGTAGACAGCCTCAGATACCGTCACTCCTTATCCATCTTCACCACTCGGAGCCTTGAGCCCTCCCCCTCTTTTGTCATTTAAAGTGTAACCGTGAAATCCAATTGTCTTGAGGTAATTACCATCACGCGACTAATACGCATTGCGCTTTTTAGTCTGCGGCATTGTTTGACCCCAAGGTAAAGTGCTTATTTTTAGTAAGTCCAGTCCAGAGAAGGTATTAGGATGACAGAGCAGATGGCCAAGTTGACCGAGTTTCTCAAACACTATTAGCCTTTTCCTGGTCAGTAAGTTCACTCTTGGTCTGGCTCTTTCACGTTACTTTAGCGTGTTATCAATGAATTTGGGTACATTGGCTAGGGATTGTGAGATAAGGATTTTGTAGCTCAATGGAAAGAGCATTTACCCCTGTAATACAAGATCTTTTGAGTTTGATTCCAGGTCTGGGCACTATATTTTTACTACTGGAAGATTTTACTGTATGTTCAGTTTGATCTCTTAGGCAAATATAGGAAATAAAGAAGTTTTCATTGTCATTATTATTAATTATGACATGATGTTATCTGCTTATTAAAACAATAAGCCACCTTTGGTTTTAAAACTATTAATTGTGCATGGTTGATGAAGTATTGTGACAGATAAAGTCCCATTCAAAATACAACATGGCAAAGTGAAGGCTAAATTATGCAGCACTAATTCTGTTTACTTAATGAATTTAGTAATACTGACTCACCGGTGCCATCTTCCTGACACGAGATAGCGGTTTGGGCTAATAATCTGGAATGCCTCCATCTGCTTCCGTGTGTGTATAAAGCAGGCAGCTCTACCCTATACAAACACACCACCAAGTCCGAAAGAAAAGCCTGTTTAGCCAAGCCAGCTGTCTGGAATAACACACCACCCATTTCAATGCAATTTGACTATGACAGGTTCCTGCAGCTGTCCGTTTGGCCATTTTTCACCCTGACTAAGCATTTGTCAGCCTCTTGGACACAGGGGAATCCCTTTGATGGACTCTAAGCTGGGCATTTCCTACTACTCAATGCAACAGTTGTCATGGCAGAGTTTAGTCAATGGCCGTACTGTGTAGATGGTCCACAAATCATTCAGAATCCTGGACGGATGCATCCTGACTGCTCTATTACTAGAATAATACGAGTTCCTGTTCCCTTTGTTCATGCTGGTAGAAACAGTCCATTGTGTTGTAGCCATGAGAAAAGAATGCTAAAATTTGTTAAGTTGTCATTTAAATTTCCAGTTACATGCAATAATTCATTATACATTTCATGCTTATAGAATGCATACTTGTTTTCAGTTATGAAACAGCATATTATATCAATTCAAATTAGCTAAGATCATTAAGCATTGGTTCAGCTTAACGTAAACAAAGATAAAAAATTGTAAATGTAAAGAAGCAAAGACTCAACAATGCAATTTTTGTTTTAATAAATATTATTTCTTTGTCTGATCTGAAACTAGATTGAAGCCATAACTGCAGATCCACTTAAAAAATAATTTGTTCCTCTACTGACCCCTTGAGGCTGGAGTTGGTATTTTGGGGCAGCTAGGATTAGCTCCCTGTACCCTTTTTACATGCGCTGCTAACTGAGTTATTCTGATCATTAATAACACTGATCTAAAATTTACATCGAGTTGTGTTGCTACCAAACCAGCTTGGCCCTATGTGCCACCAAAAGCTGACCTTTTCATCAAACTGCAACTCTTAGTTGCTTAGTTGCAAATGGCGTCACGCTAGGAGACAGATGGTTTCCTTTGGCAGCCTCAGAAGGAAAGAAGAAGTTCACTATATGACTACTAATAGCATTTATTTAAGTATTGCAATAACTGATATCTGTTGTATGTATTCCAGGCAAATCTGCGAGCCATAGATGTCAAACTGATGCAGCAGCTCATGACCATCAACGAAGGCATCGAGTCGATCCGCTGGATGATGGAGGACAAAGGAGGCATCGCCAGTCAAGATGGCAGCCTGTCAGGGAGCCTGTACAGCCTGTCCGACAGCCAGGAGGGCAGCTCATTCAGGGGCAGTTTGAACAGTTTAAATGACGCCAACAGTGACGGGCTGGACGGTCTGTCTATTGGTTCCTACCTGGACACTCTGGCGGAGGATATCCCAGATGACCCCTCGCCTACGGACCTCAACTGTTTTGTGGAAAAAACTGTGATCAATGGCGATGCATTCAGCAAATCGCCAATAAAACTCAGGGTGGAGGCGGACGAGTACTACTGTTTTGGATAGTGTTCACCATCCTTAAAGAGGACACTTTTTCATCACAACTTTTTTCAGTTTCTGCCAAGTTGCTGTCAAAATCTTTACCTTGCAACTAGGGCTGCACGATATTAGAAAAACAAGCGATAACTATGGTGAATAATACAATAAGGATATAACTTTTAATTGGATAAACTTTTTTAAGTTCAGTTCAATTAAATCTATAATACAAATATTTGTATTCATTAGCCAAAACTGTGTCAAAGTCAAGACTTAACAAAGGACTTAAACAAAGTTAAACCAGAGCTAAATTGAGGAATCAAGACCTAATCTCGTCTTTATATTCATATTTTTATATGGTCCAAAATAGGGCTGTGTATTGTCAAGAACCTTGTGATTCGATATGTATCACAATATGATATACTGTATATCAAAATGTCATGCTACACAAGACAAGATATTGTAATGTTTTGGAAAACCTCATAGTACTATTATTACACGCACAAAATTTTATGAAATAATTTTTTGAATTTCCAGTGAATACTGCAATTGTGTTTCACAAACAAGTTGACTTTTTCCAAATAAGCAACAAAATAAAAGTACTTGCAGAATTTTTTATATAAACAAAATGAGTAGAGCCATTTTCCATAGAGAGACAGCATTGCCAAATAAAATCTTACAATACATTGGCAGAATAGATTTTTTTTACAACCCTTGTGTCAAAGCAGTTTCATTGATCACATTGATGGCATTGCTGATTGGCCAGTGAGTCTAAAGCCCAGATGGAGAACCACCACATTATTGTAATATGTTTTTTTCTTGCAATGCAGATATCACATTTGCTGATATGGCAATAATAATATATTTTCAATATTGTGCAGCCCTACTTGAAACCACTGTTTTCTGGAGTATGTGGTCCTCCCTACTACACCACACTGACCTTTATGTTACACCAGTGAAAATACATAATACACAGTGTCTTAATCTTTTGTCATACAGATAATGAAACCGAAATGGTACTTTTTAGCACAACTATTGTATTTATTTTGAAGTAAGTGCTTGAACATTCTTGAGCTGCTTAGATACCTCAGCACAGTTGGAGTTCCCTCTAGCAGGGCTAAGTCACAGTGGAAAATTCAGTTTGAACCTTTCCTGAGGTCGAGCCACAATCAAGTCGATCTAAGGGAGTAGATTAAGGTTTAGCACCCATTTGGAAAATTTAACATTTTGTGCTGAGTGATTTAAGATACAGTTGTTAAAGTGGTTGGTTTAAGTGTTACAGCAAGTGCAATTTGCCTCTATGCCAAATCCTGAGCACCAGCTACTGTACGTATGTTTTTAATTATTTTTATTGACTGAAGCTAAGCCGTCTTTAGCAATAGTCTTACACACAAAAGAGATTAGTTGCACATTGAAAACACAGATGCTTGACTGAATTAATTTGATGGTCTTAAAGATAAATTTAGCTGACTCTGGACATATGAGACATATGTTTTCTGGGCATATTAAAGCTAACTTTCTATTGTCAGCATTTTCAAACAATGATGTCTGAAAATCCTATTTTTATTTTGTTTCTAATGATTGTTTGATGTTTGCATTTTTGCTGTTGTATTGATATTTTGTTGTAAAAATGAAAATAATATATGACATTTTATTTTCTTCTGTTATTGTCATTTCTTAAGCAATATTATGATGAATCATAGCCAGCACCATTAGTGGTTCATAATGAGATGGAAACTTAATGGCATTTTGCTGGCATATTTGTGGATGACCAGACTTGCTTGTGAAATGTGGCCTAGACAATTAGCCCAATGTTATGTATTTGTTTTGACATTGACATTTTGACATTTGTTTGAAGTGCCAGGCATGCATAACATTTCACGGTCTCGAGGTATTTTTGTTATAGTCATTATAGGAAATAGGAGAATCATGGTCTCTTTGTTTGCAAATGAATTGAGTGGCCACAGGGCATTGTATTTCAGTTCCTCAAAGACAGAGAGGTACATAAGTAAAAGTTTTGTTTCTTAAAAATAATATTATTTAAGTAGAAGTCAAAGTGTGCAGCAAATTATTACGTGAATGTAAAGTTTAAACAACAACAATGTATTGTTGTCAATTGCAAATGCACTTTGACTACTGAGGTACTACTACTTTTACTGCTAACATTGCTGCTATTATTACTTTCTATACATTATTGAGTTGTGAGGTCATAAAATACTTTTACCCATTTAGAGATTTTGACAAGTTAAAAGTAAACATTTTTCTTCAAAGATCTTCTCAAGTAAAAGTACCTAGAGTGTACTATTACTGTAGTACAGCTATTCCATGGACCCCCAACTACAGAACTAAATAAAAGTCTGTCCTGTTTTTCTTCATATATTTCTGTAAAAACATTACAAAAACACTGACTATTGGCGAAAAGTTATTTTAAAGTAATATTTTGTAAACAAGTATATTACTGTAATTCATTTCAAACTAATTTTCTTTTTATGCACCTAATAGTGACAGCCTCTGGGGACCCCCCTGCACTATCTTCACGGAGCCCCTGGGGGCCCCGGACCCCACTTTGGGAACCACTGCTTTAGTAGATAAATTACTACAGTAACAGTATCTAGTTACTCCTCACCACTACTCGATGGTACTCCAACTGCTACTTTGCTGAAATAATGTTTATAATGAGCCAACTCACTTTGCCTTGTACTATTTCAAAAACACAACATGGTCAGTCTAAACTAAGAGGATCATGTCATGGTTGGTCTCCCCACTTTTAATCAAGTCAGACACATCTACCACTTGAATTAGCTCGAGACAGATATAATCACTTTATCCATTAAGAATGTATGTAACTTTGTCCCACTCCAAGTGCAAATCAGCTTTATTTGCTTTACACTGCCTTTCCTTATCTCTGCCCCCATAGGATTCCGGCAGCTTAAGCCCCCTGTCAAACTGAACCAGGCCCAGGTCAATAAAACTAAAGACAAAGTAATATCTGCATGCTCGCTGTGTCAGCAGTTCAATAAAAAACACACAAAAAGTTTCTCTGACATGAGTAAAAACCAGTGCTTGAACGTAACTAGATTTTTATAAGTATTTTAAAGAATATTTACTAACCACAGCATGCTTTTACTTTTACTTGAGTACATTTTACAGGGAAAAAAAAAAACCTTTACTCAAGCAAATTTCCTAAACTATGTAAGTGGAAGTATTTCTGGATACTAGTATTTGTCATAGTACCAGAGGTAGTTGTAGTAATAGTGGTATTAGTTGTAGTAGCAATAGCAGTACTAGAAAAAGTAGTGATAGTAGTGATATTAATGTAGTAGTTGTGGTTGTAGTAATTGTAGTAGTGGTAGTATCTGTAAGTAAAAGCATTTCTGGATACTAGCAGTCTGTAATAGTTGTAATAGTAGTGGCAGTAAGTAACAGTAACCAGAAGAAGTGGTCGTAGTAGTAGTATCGATAGTAGAAGTAGTGATAATAGCAGTTGTAAGTAGTTTTTGTAGCTCTAGTAGAAGTAATAGTAGTACTCAAGTATATTTTTAGAATCTCTAAATGAGCTCAAGTATTTTTTGACATTGGTGGTAAAGTGGGTAGTAATTGTAGTAGCAGTAGTAGTTGTATTAGGAAGTACTTTCTCCTTATGTAAACCTTATGCTGAATACTTTTTTTTTCTTTTTTTTTTCTATGTGCCAGTTGTGTTGGATGCTTTCATGTCTACCTAAGTAATAATATTTTGAAGGATTTTTACACGAGTACCTCTTCCACCTCTGGCAAAAATACATGTTGTAACAAATGTCATGACTAACCCGGACATGTTGTTCTTTTGAGGTGAAAATGTTGATAGTATAGGGTTGGCGCTGGCCTCGGAGTGATTGGACATACTGAACAGGTTCTGTGAGTGCGTGGCGTAATGAGTCAAAATTCCTGGGACTTAACATGGTACACTACGCCTGAACAGAGGTCGCCTTTAAAACCTGACTCCAGCCTTATAAGTATACATTTCTACATGAAAGGGAGTGAGTTGATACTGGCTTTGTGCCCAAGACAGTGGCGTGCTTCACAAGACTACCCACTCTCATATGGGACAAAATAGTGCAAGTTAATTTAGATTTAAGTATAGGGGCTTTGAGTTTTTTTTCCCTTCATATCCTGCACCATTATGTAACTTGAGAGAAAAGCTAAAGTTGACACTACATTGCACTCGTCGACAGTCAGGGTGAATGACACTGAGGGTTGTAAACAATGAGCTTGCACAACATTTTTGGCTAAAAGCAGATGTATTACTTCTACCAAGGAGGTTATGTTGTTGGTTTGTTTGTATTTTGGATTGGATTGTGTGAAGAAACTCAGAGAACGTCATGCTTCTTTCACTACTGCCACTTCTGGTACTTCTTCTACTGCTACGATTACTGCTTTAAACTACTACTTAAATACTACTAAATCTACTATTTCTGCATACTACAACAGCTACTACTACTACTACTGGTTCCACTACCCCTGATACTGCTACTATTGTTACTAATGGTAGTACATACAGATAATAATAGCCACATTTTGCATTACTAATGGGCCAAGGAAAAAAATACTTTTTGATGTGTATCTCCATCTGGATCCATGTAGTTCTAGTAGACTTTTTAAAAGCCCTGTGGCTCAATGGATAGAGCATTTACCCCTTAACTAAAAGATCATTGGATACATCCTTATCATTGCCATTTAGGACTAATGCCTTTGCAGAAGTCAGTGCTCTCCAAATGCTTCTGCTTCATTCTCAGGACAAAAATACCCATTAAAAATTTACACTCTTGGCTATGGCCCGTGCGACAAAACAAAAGGAAACCAATAGTGTCCAATATCGAGAGAACTCACTGCTGGGGCAAATGATGATATAGGATACAGGCATTAGTGTATTGGTTTGCAGTGGAATTCTCATTTAAAATGCCACTGAATGAAGAAGTAGTAGTATCCTAGTTACTTTTGCCTGTGAAGTCATGCAGTTTGTTATAGTTTTGCATGAACATCTTGTAAAAATATGGCATTAAATTGTCCTTTTCTTGTACCAAATGTGATCAGCTAGTGTTGTGGCTTTGTACTTAGTAATATTGTTGATGGATGTGGCACATTAGATCCGCTGTGCTGGCCTTATTACATTTCCAGACATGCTGAGCTCCACGTTGGGAGATTTATGAAGCTGTGGAAAACTTAATAAGACTTGTCCTCAAATATCTTGTTTCGTCAAGGAAAAATGCTTATTGATTGTACAAGTTTGTCTTAATGCTGTATCCTTTGTAGAAAAAAAGAATCCTGGAAGTTTCTGGGGGGAAGGGGGGGTAACTAGATACTTTAACTCAAGTAATTTACTAGCAAGATGAGTTCTGGGTCCTATAGGTTAGTAGTAATAGTAATGGTGATAGTAGCAGTAGTTGGAGAGGCTGTAGTAGTATAGCAGCAGAAATGGTTGTAGTAGTAGTAGCAGTAACGGCAGTAGTAGTAACAGTAGTGGTAGTAGAAACAACAGTACTATTAGTAACAACAACAGTAGTAGTAACAGTAACGACAGCAATAGTAGTAACAACATTAACAGTAACAACTGCAGTAGTAGTAGTAGTAACAACAGTAGTAGTGGTACTAGTAACAACAGTAGTAGTGGTAGTAGTAGTAGTAACAACAGTAGTAGTGGTACTAGTAACAACAGTAGTAGTGGTAGTAGTAGTAGTAACAACAGTAGTAGTAACAGTAACAACAGCAGTAGTAGTAGCAGTAACAACAGCAGTAGTGGTAGTAGTCGTAACAACAAAAGTAGTATTAGTATGTAGTATTAGTAACAACAACAGTAGTAGTAACAGTAACAACAGCAGTAGTAGTAGTAGTAACAACAGTAGTAGAAGTAGTAGTAGTAGCAGTAACAACAGTAGTAGTAGTAGTAGTAGTAACAACAGTAGTAGTGGTAGTAGTAGTAGTAACAACAGTAGTAGTAACAGTAACAACAGCAGTAGTAGTAGTAGTAACAACAGTAGTAGTAACAGTAACAACAGCAGTAGTAGTAGTAGTAACAACAGTAGTAGTGATAGTAGTAGTAGTAACAACAGTAGTAGTAACAGTAACAACAGCAGTAGTGGTAGTAGTAACAACAGTTGTAGTGGTAGTAGTCATAACAACAAAAGTAGTATTAGTATTAGTAACAACAACAGTAGTAGTAACAGTAGTAACAACAGTAGTAGTAACAGTAACAACAGCAGTAGTAGTAGTAGTAACAACAGTAGTAGTAACAGTAACAACAGCAGTAGTAGTAGTAGTAACAACAGTAGTAGTGGTAGTAGTAGTAGTAACAACAGTAGTAGTAACAGTAACAACAGCAGTAGTGGTAGTAGTAACAACAGTTGTAGTGGTAGTAGTCATAACAACAAAAGTAGTATTAGTATTAGTAACAACAGTAGTAGTAACAGTAACAACAGCAGTAGTAGTAGTAGTAACAACAGTAGTAGTAGTAGTAGTAGTAGTAGTAACAACACTATTAGTAGTAGTAGTCATAGTAGTATTGCAGTGGCAGCTGTAATAGTAATTGTAATACAGTAGTAACAGTAACAAAAGTAGTAGGAGTAATAGTAGTTATAACACTATTAGTAGTAGTAGTAGTACTAGGGGTCATTGTAGTATTGCAGTGGTAGCAGTAATAGCAATTGTAATTCCATGAGTAGAAATTTTAGTTGTTGTAAGAGTAGTACTAGTAGCAGTTGTAGTAATAGTAGTAGTAATAGTAGGAGTGGCAGATTTTGTATTGCACTGCCAATAGCACTTCATACTTAATAGTAACCTTCACTTTTTTAACGAATGTTTTTGTTTTGTACTTTTACCTCAGTAGTATTTTTAATGTGGCAGTACTTTTACTTGTGATTGTGTGTACTCCCCTCACAGGCCTCACCATATATGTAGCTCACACTGAGATCATTACATAACTTAAACCCACAGCTCAGACACTAGAACAGACTTGTAGCGGGCATGTGTCAAGCTTTACATACACCACTCTCTGAATTACTACTGAGGACTGCAGTAAACCTAAGGAGATTTTGGGAAGTGTTGTTATGTGACCCTGGCCTTGACATGAGTGCAAATATTAGCTGGGATTTAGAGGACTCAGTCTTTAGACTCTGAAAACATGAGAAACCCAAATACAGAAAGAGGCCAGACTGAGAACAGACTGCCCCTCAGACAGGATGGATCACATTCCTTTCATACTTCATAGGACTATTTTCATCACTATAAACACTGCTCTGACTCTTAATTTTTTAAATCAGATGTAGCTTGGACCATATGCATAACTAAGTACCCCATAATAATCTCTTTATTGTACAAACCCAATATTATTATTTCATTTAGGTTATAACAGTATACTTTTCATTACATGTTCCTAAACCAATTATCCAAATATAACTAACTTTTAGTGTAATGGCTTAGTTTACTACTCCATCTGCACACCACTACTTCTACTTATGCTACTACTGCTCCTATTACTACTTCTAACTATTATGCTACTTTTATCACCGCCTCTGCAGCAGTTTTGAACATAGGACATATAACCCACCCTACTAGTACTATCACTTTTACTACCACTACTCCTAATACAACTAATTTCTACTACTAAGCTCTTTGATACTACTGTAAGTCACTTTTGAGATGTTACTGCTATAACTACTACTGCTACTACTGCTCCTATTACTACTACTCTGCCTCTGTTACTATAACAACAAACTACTTGCACTACTACTTCTACTATTACGACTACTAACTAAAACTACTACCCGTTCCACTACTACTGGCACTGTTCCTATTATTACTTATATCTACTATGCTACTCTACCATTGTCTCTACTACTATTACAAAATACCTTAAGTACTAACTAACGTCTACTACAAGTTAAGTTTCTTTTGAGATGTTATTGTGTCTTGTAACATTAGCAGACCTTATTAATAGTTTGATAAAAAGCTATACAGTGTTGCTTGCACTAGCTTTGTACAAAACCAAGATAATTATATCATTTAACTAAAACATTATAGTGTATTTTATTATCCATAGCCTTAAACCTATTTTTTTAAGTAACATTTCAAGGGCTTCTACTGTCCTCAATCTAATTGTTGGGTGATAAAGGATACAAAAACTTGTACGACCTGTTCTACCCTGTGCCAGTCTCTAATGTCAATATGTACACTAGCTTACAGTGTTTAACTATGGGATATTCCTATTATAGCTTTTAATAGCTGTTGGTTGGAAACTTTAACTTAGTATCATTACTCTCACAAAAGCACAGGTTATTATTCCCATAATAAAAATGGTTGCATAATCTGTTAATCTTTTATCCATTATCTCTATGACAGTGTTTCCCAACCAGAGGTATGGGGACATTTTGCAGGGGATACATGGAATCATTTGATAATTTCTGTAGAAGATCATAAGAAAATATTTTAAATCTTTTTATACTGAACACCCAAATTTGTTCCCAAATCAGATGGAATATTATTTTATCATATTTTGTTTCTTTTTTTTTTTTTTTTTAGGTTTAATTGCTTTATATTTTTTCATTACAGTTAGTTTATTATGAGTGTAATAATATTATTTATTTTAAAATTTTAAGTTATTTTTCAACCTAAATTATACAATAAAATAAGTAAATATAATAGGAGTTTGTAAAGTAATAGTAGTAGTAACAACAACAGTAGTAGTAGTAGTAGTAGTAGTAGGAGCAGTAGTAGTAGTAGTAGCAGTAGTAGTAGCAGCAGTAGTAGTAGTAGTAGTAGTAGTAGCAGTAGTAGTAAGTAGTGGTAACAACAGCAGTAGTAGTAACAATAGTAGTAACAACAGTAATAACAGTATTAGTAGTAGTAACAATAGTAGTAATAATAGTAACAACAGTAGTAGTAGTAGTAGTCGTAGTAGTAGTAACAACAACAGTAGTAGTAGTAGTAGTAGTAGTAGTTGTTTAGTAGTAGTAGTTGTTGTAGTTTAAGTTGTAGTAGTAATAACATCAGTGGTAGTAGTAACAACAGTAGTAATAGTAGTAGTAGTAGTAGCAACAACAACAACAACAACAACAGTAGTAGTAGTAGTAGTAGTAGTAGTAGTAGTAGTAGTAGTAGTAGTAGTAGTAGTAGTAGGTGTTGTAGTAGTAACAACAGCAGTAGTAGTAACAACAGTAGTAATAACAGTAACAACAGTAGTAGTCACAGTATGGCCAAAAGCCCAGGGCGTACACAAGACTAAAAAAGCTGGGAACCACTGCTTTATGAATTGGATGTATTTTTTCCTGACCATACCACTAACAAAACCACTGAGCCATCGAAGAAGCCTGTATCAGACAGGAACTGTGCAGCAGATACAGAGAAGAGAAAAAAACAAACTTCAATCCCACTTGATCCCTTGCTTTTTCACTCCCGTTTACTCTTCCAGCCCGGGCCAGGAAGTCATTCTGTGGCTGTATTTGGAATCAACAAAAGCACTGCCAGGTTATTTGAATTTGTTTTCCACCATCTATACTATATATATGCTTTATTGTATTGCTTACTTCTTTAATATGAATACTTCAGGGCTTATATGGTCATTTAAGTCAGCCAGCTATTACTGTTGCATGTATTTAGAAGCAATTTCCACATTCAACAGCAAAAATAAAGGTCTAAAAATGTTACCTGGAACACTCTGGAGGAAGCCAGTACTTGTATCTACAGGCATATTAAGATAAGAAAGATTTAGTCACTCAGTAAATGTTGATTTTTTTGCTTGACTTGGTCTGTGTGAAACCTTCCCAGCAAAATGCGTCCAAAAGGTCAAAACAGTCTTTTCTTAAGTGTTTCCTGGCAACATGTTACACCGAGGGAGAAGCAGAGGCCACTAGTCATTTTGCAAACACGCTCGAGCCAACTGTTCCCCCCGGTCCTGTGAACTACTGCTTTGTGACTCCCTGGATACTCATTTAGGTCAAACGGGGCCAGCCTGCGGTCAGCAGTGAAGCAACACAATGGTCTGACCCTCTGAGGTCAAGAACAGCTGATGACTACTACTAACACTGCTACTTCTATTATGATTAGTACTGTTTCTATTTCTATTATACTGTATATTTCTATTTTTACTGCTGATAACTACTACAACTACCACTAATATAGATCCAAGAGAAATTCAGATACTGCTATTATGACTTATACTATAACTGGTATCTTAGGGCTGTTATTACTGCTTTTACTACCATCACCACCATTACTACTACTATAACTGGTGCAACTGCTACGAGCACTGGTACTTTTACTGTTACTGCTACTGTTACTACCACTGCTCCCAATACAACTAACTTCTTCTATACTACTACAAGTTAAGTCACTTTTGAGATGGCATTGTTACTGTACTATACCTAATACTACTACTATTACTATTGCTTCTAAATACTATTCTATACAACAACAAAGTACTTTTACTCTGGTTCTGGTAATACTACTACTATTATTATTACCAATACAACTACCACTACCACCACTGCTACCATTACTAAAACCACTTCTACTACTACTATACTAATCCTAGAATCACAACCTCTGCTATTACAATACTACTGCTACCACTTCTACTTGTACTACTTCTACTACTGACTTCTAGAAGTGCAGTCACATGGATAAACATGTATCTTTTGAGATCTTACTGTGTCTTCTTGTAGCATTCTCATGTGCACCTTTAAGTTGTCACGTTTAATTTTCTCCTCACATCTATCCTCATTTGTTTCTACTTATTGACATTTCTATTCTTGTCACTGTGAGACTTCCCCAGCTCTTCTGTCCACTCACCACCATAAATCCTCATCCTTTATGGGGACGAGACATGATCCTCTTGGGAAAACCAGGACCCCACTTTTCCCCCCTTCCCATCTTCCTGGCTCCAACGTCCTGGCTGTTGACTGATGCACAAAATATTACAGTAAAACTATACCCTTCATCCCTGTCTATTTTGATATCCTTATCTTTACAACATGACTTAATTGACAATAGCTTGTGTCCACCTTCTGTATGGTATGTGTCAGAACATTTGACAGTTTTCACACTGGATGCCAAAAAGACAAACCCCGTCCTTTGTCTGCGCTCTCTTGACACAAAGATTGCAGTTCACGGTTCACTTCTGATGTCGACCTGCCATAAAATTCTCTCTTTCAGCCAACTTGTTTTGACAGATACAAAAAAAAAGGAGGTTTCTTGAGTTCAAATGACAAAAAATTACCCTCCATCTCAAAACTTGTGAAAAAGGAAGCTGAAAGGAGGAGGGGAACCGAGGATGCAAAGGTTTTTCTTGGCACCATGTTAAAAGCATTTCTTTCATTAATAATACAAGTTAATTCAGACTGGAGGGAGATTTTGAAACTAGGAATCTTCTAGTTTTGGGGTAATAGCTCTGTCAGTATCATTAGTAACCCAATTCTATGTTTATATGAATTTGCCTTTCACTTAAACCAACCTAATTGTTGTGCAATGGTGAGCATCTGCACCCAGCGTTTAACCCAGACGCTGACATGTTGGAAAAAACACTGCGCTAAAATAACACCATGCTTTTGTCTTGACTTGTCTCTGATTACCGCAGCGCTCCCTCCCCATCCTACATACCCTGTGGGGATAGCCACCTGTCCCGGCTGACTCCTGGGACGCCTGCACGGACTAACAGACAGACCTTTGTGCTGGGAGGGGAGGGGGGACTAAAGCCTCTTAGCAGCCGTTCACTGATAGGACCTGGGAGATTTCATGGGTGGGGGGTGGTAGGGGTCTAAATTCAGCTCTAACTGCACTGTAAAAGTTTATTCTATTATATATTATACTCCTTCCTTTCAGCGTTTTACTTCTGGGGTCGCCACAGCAAAATCTCTGCCTCCTAGTCTGCACTGATTTGCATTCTGATTTGGCATAGATTGTACCTTTCCTGATGCAACCCTCATGAGTTATCAAGGCTTTGGACTGGCAAAAACATTATTTTTACTACTACCTTTTCATTTATGTGTACTTTAAACAAGTGAGTTTTAGATTTGATACGATTCATTTTAATTGTTTTTTGTGTGTGACCTAATTATAAGTAGTGCAAAAGTAGGTTGCAGCCACCTGGTGTGACTTTGCAATGTAGCACACACACAATGGAAAATACCAGTTTGACTACTAGCCTGATAGCTGATCTAATAGTGAGATAGCCGCTAGCAGTTAATGATTAGCTTGGTACTGGACCATCATTTGACTTTGAGTGGTGCACCCCTCGCTGTGGGACTGTCTGCTTTGTTGTAAAGCTGGATAATAGCATCTCTCCACATCTTTTGCATAGACAGACAGCTCAGCTACAGCATAGCAGGGGTTCTCAATGGGAATTTTACCATTGATAATTTTGTTGAGAGTTTTTAAAGTTATTTTACTACAACCTTTATGGTACGTGTATTCAGAAGAGAACAAAGACCTCAAAATCTGTACTGCAACACTATGGCTTAGCACTCTTGCCTCACACCAACAAGGTCGTGGGTTAGATTCCTGGCCTGTGTGGGGCCTTTCTCTGTGGAGTTTGCATGTTCTTCCTGTGTCTGGGTGGGTTTCCTCTGGGTGCTCCAGTTTCCCCCATCAACCTAAAACATGCACAATAGGCTAAATCTTCCAGGTATCTCCTGACCAGAATCCTGGCTCAAAATCTGGATAAGGGGCCTGGGCACTGCCCCGCAGTCACCCTCTGCTCCTGAAAGGTTGCCCCAGTAGCATTGAATGATGGGTCAAATGCAGAGAACGAATTTCCCTACGGGGATCAATAAAGTATACCTTACCTTACTAAATTAAAAGTACTTTGACTTGAAATAGTATTACTCAAGTGGAAGTAAAAGTAACTAACAAAATCTGTTGAGTAAAAGTAACCCTTTTTCCCTCAAAAAGTTACTCAAGTAAAAGTATGATTTAGAAAATGTACTGAGAAAATACTGAAGTAATAGTAGCTGGTTTCCCACCATTGCACATACTTTATAACCTGTTTTATGCTCCATGTAATCAAATGGCTCTTGATCCTTCATATACTATACTAAATTCCAACTCTCCATGACCCACCGTTTGAGAAACACGGTTACATAGGAAGGCACAATCATTCAACATTTTGCATCAGCAACAATTATTAGTATAAATTCCAAAGCAAAGCTATAATGGTAACTAAGAAGATGGGGACTTTCTCTATCTTTGGCAGCCGGAGCAACATAGCAGGGATTCCTCTCCAACCCACTTCTGAGACAAGTAGGAGGATGCATGCATGGTGTTAAGACTTTTCAAAAGACTTTTTATCTGCAGCATTTCATGGTTAGACAAAACACTGTAGCACCAGAAATCTTTGGTGTACTTCCAAGAAAAAAAAAAATACAAAGTTGTTTTAAGTCCTCTTTGGAACTAGCAAATGAATGTAGTGTTCGTCCTTGGGCATGTCTGGATTAACAGCCATTGATGCTCAGTTTGCATATCTCTACAGTAATTGTTTTATCAGATGAAAAGGTCAGTGTGTGGCGGCCATTTGCTACTGAAGCCTGTTGTGCTAGTCTGTGCCTACATAAGAACATATTATAGTAAAGCATGATAGTGGTGCATGGTGGCAGAGTGGTTAGAGTTCCTGCCTCTCAACAAGGATGCCATGGGTTTAAGTGGAGTTTGCATTTCCTTCTTTTGTTCCCAACTTCTTCCTCCCAGTTTATCCAGTACATATGAATTTATGACTCTAAAGTACCCCTAGTGAATGACTGTTGCGAGTGAAGGGTCGTGTCTGTGTCCATAGTTGCTAGGACAGGCCCCTATGCAGCCACCTCTGACCCCTCAAGGCAGTGGAAAAACATGAATGAATGCTTTTGCAATTTTGGCATATGACTGGAAGAGCTGTCCAAATATGCCGACTTCATTACTTTTACTGCATTAACGGTTTGAGCTAATTACTGGATTTATCTTCAGGGCCATTAAATAAATTCTTTAAGCAAAACAAATCAGGTTAGATTCCATTTAACCATGAGTAATAATGGCATTTTGCTTTTCAAAGGGGAAATGCTGTAGGTAAACATAGCGGCATGTGAGGATTGCATAAATTAATTCTTTGAAATGACAAGCTCGTGCATGTCTGAATACTTAGCAGCTTCGGTTTGTGCTTGGGGGATTGTTCGAAATGGTGAAATGAGTTTTATTTTTTTCTTCTGATATATTCTCAGGCATCACCAGTGAGTGAATCATCTCCTGATCAAACACAGAGGAGCGAGGCGTTGAAGGGCAGTTATTGTTGGGCGAAGTTTGTACAGTCACTCGAATGGCACATAACATCTATTGTGTGAATAAACGGTACATATTTTCTTGTAGACGTGTTGGTGAGACTGAAAGTGTGTGTCAGATTTACCATGACTTTCCCCTCAGTTCAATTACCAAATATGTCAGAAGCAGCTTTAAAACATTTGCAAACATTTTAAGAAATTTTGTAGTGGGGCACAAACCTCTTTTGCTTTACCCACTGCAGTGACTCAAATTGGGCATCTTCTAGTTTAGGGGTAAGTCATCTATCAATTGAGCCACAAAGCCTGTTTATCTCAAAATGGTAATGAATCCAGTAAAACCTTATTAAACTAACTAAATTTCTATTAAATGGCATTTTGTTTGACCAGTGTACCTGTTTTAATTTGATTGATCTGTTGTTATTAATATTTTTTGTCTTTTATGTCATTTTATTTTATTGTCTTTTGTTACTGTACAATTTATATCTTTATTTGCATGTACACATGTGGTTAGCTACAGCACTGATTCTCAACTGGTGGGCCAGGACCAAAAAGTGGGTCTCGGAACTGTTTTCAGTGAGTCGCAGGCCTTTGTCAGGGCAGGAAAAAAAGTTTAATAATAATAATAATAATAAAGGTGGCAATATGGGACATAAGGTGTATAGAGAAAACCCAGCAAAAGCACACAAAAAAAATCCAGTTCTATAATGTCACTGTTATAAATGCTGAAGTTACTGACTGAGGTTTTAAATTAAAATGCAGCTAAGTGAATGTAGAAGGGCATAGTTCCCTCTCTGGCATTGCCACTGGCTTGGTTTATCTTTAAAGATGTTCTTTTTTGTGTTGGCTTGCTGTGACATTCTGATATTAAACTATCTCAGGTTCAAACTGCACAATGTGTTTATTCATTTTAACATTTGATCAGTTGAAATTGCTCTTTTTTTTTGGGTCACAGCTCATCATTATAGAGTTGAGAACCACTGATCTACAGGGCATCACTGCAAAATGTCTAAATAAAAGTTATAATAAAAATTGATTAGAGTTGGTATCAATGGTAAAGAATCTGTAAAAACATTTCAGGATCCAGAGGATGTTCTAGTTCCCCAAAAAATTAACTTTCATGCCTGGCCTATTACAGACCTTTAAAGAAAGATTTTTTTATTTATTTTATTTTATTATTTTGTTTTGTTTTGTTTTTTTATTTGACCATTACAAACCACACAACCAAAAAACAAACAATATTTCCTGGTAGGTGTGTAGTAGACTTTGTTACCTATGTCTTCTCCTCAAGTGCATTTGTGGAATAGGTCTGAAAAAATATTTGCAGCCATTTTAACATTCAGAGAAATTCCAGTGACAAATTTTTTTGATAGTCATCAGTGGAATCCAGTGCACCTTTGGCATTTGTAAATGACAGCAGAACAGATAACAGCTTGTACAGAAAAATGTTCCAACTTTTACAATAGCTAGAGGATACAGCTCCACCTTTTAAAGCAAGGAAACCAGTGGAAAGGTACAACCTGATGTAAAATGCAAAGAAGAAGTTGTCTGTGAATGTGATCCTAAAACACCCCTGTCTTCTCTGGGGCAAAATGGACAGATAACTTCTTTGCATGATACAGCTTTAACTTGCATTTGTGCAGACAGACAATGGCTTCTGGAAGTGTTCCTGAGTTGATTTCTAGTCCATTAAAACAGACATGATTCTATGTCTGTTTTAATGCATCGTCACTTGAGGACCTTAAGGTTATGAGCATCCAATAAGAATAAAATATCATCCCAACTTTTTTGAGATTTGCTTATTTTTCATTAAAATCGTTCTGTTGTGAAAAATTTGCGAACCACTGCATTCTGCTTAAAGTAAGAAGTACTTTGCTACTACCACTGCTACACTTCCTGATGCATCTATAATTAGTAGGCTACTCCTAGTGCTACTGCTACTTACTATTGCTACTACAACTATTACTGCCACTGTTACTTCTACTACCACTACTACTATTACTACTATACTTACTCATTTACAGATTTTAAAAGTGCATTTATTGAGTTTTAAGGTAGAAATTACTCACAGCTACTACCATTACTACACTACTATGTCTACTACTGTAACTACTACTGCTTTATTGTTAAAAATGTAAGTTTTATTTGCATTTCACACATGACCCCAACTCTTTAAATATAGTGTTGTGTAAGTGAGTCAGCAGGGTTAGGGAAACTGTGTGAAAACCAGCACCAAAACCAGACGTAGACCACAGGGAGCCGTTCACCAGGTCAGCAATGTGTAAACATGTCTTAAAGCGCTGCCGAGGCTTGCACTGAGCCTGTTTTGGTTGCGAGTTAGACGCTCCGACTGCCTCACCCTGCAGGGCATCCTCATAAATCAACAACTGCCAAAGAGCGACATGAGATGTGTGTCAGAAAAGCAGTGTGTGGACTTATTTCACAGTGCCACTGGATATTGTAACTCTGTGTAGATATGTTATAATTAATGGAGGCTCTAAAAATGTTGTATTGTATAAAATGTGAGCGGGGAGCTGTCGAAACTTGACTTCCTTGTGCATGCTTTTTTTATGGGTCTGACTGCAAACTTTAGCAGGAAAGCCCTAAAGGTTACACTTGTTATGTTCTGCTTTGTCAAACCATTACTGCTTAAAAAATGAAGGGACACCAACCCAGTAGTTTTTATGGTGTTACATTTCGTGACATCAGTAATTAGGTCAATTATGTACAATATCAAAGAGAGCAGAAAGCCTTTTCAAGAGGAACCCTGAACTATTGACACCTGCAGATTAGTCATCACTGGCAAAAGTCAAGACAACAGTAGCTCAGGTTTAAATAGAGGTTAGGGCCCAAGCTGTAATTCTGTGGCTCTAAACGTATCATCTCCAGGGAGGAACATGAATCACAAGGTCAGCACAAAGACTGGGCAAAGGATACAGAAGCTGTTTCAGAGTCTACTTGTTGGAATGAGATGTGTAAATAAGCACCTATTGTAAGAGTAACATATATAAAGTGTTTAAATCTTACTGAAAGTTAAGAAAGTGTGCATTGTCATTTCTATGAAAAGTAAAACAGACAGCAGTATCACAAACATGTTTTATTGCCTTATTTAGTGGTGGAAGAAATACACAGTTATAATAGTAATCAAGAAACAGTAATGTTGCTTTTAAATACGTTTATTGAAATAGAGGTAAGAGTAGTCAACTAAATTGTTATAGGAGTAAAAGTTTAAAAAGTATTGAATGTTAAGTTTGCCCAAGTAGAAAGTATATTTATTTTTTTACATTTAATTGCGTTAGTAATTGAAGCAGTAGCAGTAGTGGTAGTAAAAGTAAACAATTGTATGAGTACCAATGGCCTTTCAATCAAGTAATAATTTGGTTGAGTACTTTTACTACTTGGGAAATATTATTCTCAAGTAAAGTAATGAATGTAAAGTTTACTTATGTAGAAAGTACATCCTGCTACAGCCACTGCTACTACTACTATCACTACTACTACTACTACTACTGTATTATACTACAACAACAACTACTACTGCTGCTACTAGTACTATTATTACTACTAAAACTACTACTACTACTACTGCTGCTGCTGCTGCTACTATTATACTACAACAACGACGACTACTGCTGCTACTACTGTTATTATTACTACTAAAACTACTACTACTACTACTACTTCTACTACTACTGCTGCTGCCACCACCACCACTACTATTACTACTAAAACTACTACTACTATTGCTACTGCTACTGCTGCCACCAGGTTTTACAGTTACAACAGACCTTGCCATCAAGTAAAAAAAAAAAACATCTCAAATAAAAGTATGTTACTAGTATTCAGTTATTTGTTTTAGATCCAAGTCATAAGTCAATATTATAGTACTGTCAAATGTAAAAGTTGTCTAGCTTCCACAATAACTGTGTTAAAATGTGCTTTAGTAGAAACAAAGGAAGTCTGCAGACGTCTAGGTTGTTTTTAGTGTGTACTTGTTTAACACCAGCTTGGCCCATTAGGTTTAAAATGCGCACTATTTGTTAGAAGAATGTGTCGGTGAATGCTGGCTCCTGCAGCCAACCCCGGGGCCACGTCCTTCTACAAGGTCAGACCTGTATAGATCATCCCTCCGCCCTCAGCTCTGCAAACATTACCTTACCACATTTCTTTACCCATGCATCATAAAATACTGCAATCATTAGACAATGGGGTTATCAGGCCTAAGTGGAGATGATGTAATGTGAAGGATAGGCAAACATGCCAGGAGACGCACAGCACAGTGTTATCAGGCTGACTGCACTGGAGTGTGAAAGGGTCATTAGTACCAGCGAGAGGATGTTTGTATTGTCCACATGTAATAAAACTACAAAAATAAAAGTCAGTGTTTGGAGGAACAGGTGCTGTGTGGACACTTTAAACACACAGTAAGCAAAAGGCGGAGGACAAAGGAGCACTCAAAATACTTCAAAAGAATATTACTCAAGTAAAAGTTATGTACAAGCAGTGGTGGACAGTAACTATATACTTATACTCAAGTAGATTACTGTTCTGGGTTCAAAACTCAGGGAAGATGAAGAAGCTGCAAAAACATTCAAATGTACTTTTTTACATAAGTAAATTTCATAGTAAATACTTTTTTACTTTTACTGAAGTAACATTTTTATTGGGTGCTTTTACTTGAGTAATAGAATTTTTGAAGTAAGTACTTTGTCCACCTCTGTGTACAAGTTATCAACAAAATTAGTACTTGAGTTTACGTTTTAAAAATGTACTAGGTGGGTGTGGAAAATAACTACACATGTTTAATTTAGGTACAAATTGAGAGAGAGTGAGTACCTTTTCTCAAACATAAATTGTAGTAGTAGTAGTAGTAGTAGTAGTCATAGTATGAGTTATATTAATGGTAGTAATAGAAGCAGCAGTACTGGTAGTAGCAACACTAGAAAAAGGAATAGTAATACTAGTAGTGGTAATAGTTGTTAGTTGTAGTAGTAATAGTAGCTGTAGAAAGTAAGCAGTAAGTTCTAGCTAAGTCAATTTTAAAGACAATACTTACTTTTACTTCTACTTCCATAATACTATTTTTGAAGTAACAGTAATTTTACTTCACTAAGGATTTCCACCTCTGCTACTATTGCTATTGGTATTACCAGTGCTAGTACTCTAATACTACTATTGCTACTAATAATGGTACTACTACTGCCATTATTACTTCCCACTTCGCCACAAGATCAAAAGAAGATAAACAAATACTTGGATAGAAGTAAACTGTTTCAAAGTAAAAAAGTGTGTGAGTAAAAGTATCCATGTACTTTTGACCTCTGGTGAAAGGTGAGGAGGAAACCCAACCTGAGGTGATGTCATGTGTGAGCCCTGGTCCACTCCCTTCTTTGTGCTGCAGTCAGAGTCACAGTCAGAGTGTGCAGAGTCAGCCAAGCCTCACAGTAAATCATCTTATGATGATTACAGTACAGGTAAAGTACAGATTTGAATGTGCAAAAATATAATGATGCTGTCTATAAAAGAGACAGGCTTTTGTGTTTGTTTCCAAAAGAAGAGGCCTGCGTGTGTGAGATATGTAAAACCAAAGTAAACAAATCTGGTTTGGCTGGAATTTGACATTCAAATACTTTTGAACTTATCATGAGTGTGCAGAGGTGGATGGTAGCTATATACTTTACTCAAGTAATGCATGTACATTTATTGAAGATATACATACTTTTACTTTTATTTCAATAACATTTCCAAATCGGTAATAACTTGGAGTAGTAGTAGAGGTTGTGGTAACTGTTGGAGTAGTATAGTTAAAGTATAGAGTTAAAGTTTTTTTGATCATACTAATAGTTGTTGCAGTAGTAGTAGTAGTTGCAATACAAGTGATATTTGTAATTGCAGTTGAAGTTACTACCACTAGTAATAGTAACTAAAATGTAGTTTTAAAAGATTCTAAATGAGTTACAGTATTTAAGTAGCAGTATTGGTAGTAAAAGTAAAAAAAAAAAATAGTAGTACTAGTAATGTACAAATATTATCTGATGTGCAATTAGCAACAAACTACTTTCAAATTTTTTTTTTTTTTTTTTACCATACTAATAGTTGTAGTAGCGGTAGTAGTTGCAATACAAGTGTAGTAGACAGTAGTAGCAGCAACAGCAGTATTAGTAGATAGTACTTGGAGTAGTAAAGTAATAGTTTCCAAATGAGGTAAAAAAAAAAGTTGTAGTTTTCAGAGCAATAGTAGTAATTTTGGTATGTAGTAGTAGTATTAGTCGTAGTAGTAGCAGTAGCAGTAGCAGCAGTATATGTAGTAATAAAAAAATAAAATGTAAGTAGTAGTTGTAGAAGTTGCAGTGGTAGCCATAATATTTTTTGTTGTAGTAGAAGTAACTAGTACTAGTAACTAATACGTAGTTTTAAAAGTTTCTAAATGAGTTACAGTAGACATACTATTCTGATGTAATACTTTTACTGGAGTACTACTTCCACCTCTGTCACAATCTTTATATTTTTTGTCTGTCAATAACCATTTCTTCACACCATTTCATCTTGTATTAACTCAAACATGAACCTCCATATACTACAGCATTCCTATCTTTATTAATCTACTTAATGACACAACTTGAACAGCTCCAGATCATTGCATTATGAAGATGAACCATGTTGACGTAGCACATACTTGTGTCGATTCTGTTGTCACCACCCCACACCCGGCCTGTGTACAATTAGTCCATTGTGTTAAAGGGCGACAAGTGCATTGCCATGTGAAATATGCTATAGTGAAGTCTTGCATGCACTAATCTTTTTGACAGCTAAAGGAAGGTTAAATAAAGTCAAGAGAAAGGATTGTTGAGGTGGAAATATAATTACAGAACTGTGCAAAAGGTTTGGGAAGGTTTTTAATAAAGGTTGTGAACAAAGAAAGATGCTACAATGGGAGAAAATACACAAAATTGCAAAAAAAAAAAAAAAAAGACGGAAAATGAAAAGTAAAAGCAATCAGAGAGACCTCTCCCAAGGCACTGGTCCTGTCTCGCAATTGTAAAGATATAGCACGCTTAGTTAACAGCATTTTCCACAACTCACTGAAACTTTTGCACAATACTCTACGTTGACTGCTTATGCAATGCTGGCTAAGAAAAAGATGACCCTTGACCTTTTTCACAAAACAAATATGTCTGTAACTAATCTTTTTGTTGATCGATGCCCGTGTTGGACGGGTGCTGCAAGGAAACACTGTGTTCTCTTCCTCGTGCCTTCAGATGTGGAAATTCGATGCGCTCATGAGAAAATCGAACCTGTTACATAGTGTGTTTGTACAAGATCTCTAATGCATCACTGACAAGACAATGACGTATGCTTGTTCAGGCATTTGAAGTTCACTATTGAGCCGTGCTAACTTGTGTGGTCAAATTCCTTCATTCGGTTCAAAGGAGAACAATGCTTTTATGTTCATTAAACCTTGAAAGAATCTAAAAACATTTGTCACGCATAATAGATAAATAAATTAACAAGTTGAGCGTTTACATCTAGTGGTAGTTATTCTTTTGAGGTACATTTTATGAGCATGCTTTTTCTCTGCATATATTTTTAAAGGTATATGTTACTTTTTGTGGTAGTAGTAGAATTAGAAGTAGCAAAGTCAAATCACAGTAGTAGTGGTAGCTTATATTAGTGTAGTAATAGTAATTAGTAGTAATAGTATGGTAGTCGGCGTAGTTCTTATTCTAGAAGCAGTACTTGTCAAAGTTCTCATAGTAATAGTAATATCAATAGTATTAATGATGGTAGCTCTAGCAGTATTAAAGATGCTATGAGCATGTTTTTATATTTCATAAAAAATTCAGGTCACAATTTTAATAAGAGTGAGCAGCAACATAACAAAAAACACATACAAACTGAATGGCATTTTCCTATTTCCTTATTTTAAAAGCCTTGATGTCATTGGCGCCATTATTACGGAAATATAACACCAGTTTAAGTTAACCGTGACAATGCAGGAACATATGATCTTACATCAGAGAGGCCAGTTCAGACAGGCCTGGTGTAATAGCAACACCAGTGTCTGCAGAAGCCCCCACCCCCACACAGACCATTAAACAACAGGTGCTCCCCTAGCTCCCATGTGCTTTAGCAGCTGCAGGTAAACTGTGACCTTTGACCTTTGTAGCACGGTGGCAAGAATATAATCTCCATTGGGCTCAGTGAATCAGAACTGAACCAAAGCCTCATTAATGAAAGACTTGGGTAGCCATAACCGCTGCGTGTTTGCTGTAAACTCCAGACTTGCACTTGAGGCAGCTGTGCTTGTCAGACAGATGGGACGCCATATTGGTACAGAGAGCTCTCTATATCCAGGCTTTATTAAGTCTCAAGTGACAACAGAGAGTCTATTCAAGCTGAAGCCTGCCCTTTCCTCAGTGCATCCTGATTATTATTCCTGTCCCAAACATTTCATCTTAACTTGTGTGAGCATCTATTTCAATTTTATTGTACTATGTCCTCCAGCTAGAGTAAATTGCTTTAATCTTCTTACTGAATTACTGGAGATGAAAAATACCTATACTATAAGTTAAAACAGGAATCTGTTTCATATGGAGCCAAAATATTCTTTATATATTCAATTTGCAACATTATTTTGGTCTTGCTTGTTTTGTCTTGTGGTTGTAGGTAAATGTAAATTAGCTGCACTTTTTAAAAAATGTGTTATTTGTGAATTTGGCATGAAATTCTAACCTGTTTAACATTTAAAAAGCCAGTAACACTATTAGGCAGTAACAAAGCATTAAAGGTGCTACGAGCAGTATATATCTTTTACCCACATGTGTGCCAAGATATGAGGTATGTTTAAATTAAATATTAGTATTACTGATAACAATGATACAGCTCATTAATTCACAATTAAAAAAAACATTTACATAATGACCATTTTGTTTACATTTTTTGTTTTGGTTCTAAAACTGCATTGCCGATCTTCCAATCAGAAAGGAGTGCCGTTTTTAAACCAGTATGAGTGCATGCTGCTTACAGTACCTTTTAACTAACACTTTCTACTGTAAATTTACCAAAGTCTTCAATTGTATGAGTGTATCAATTGTATTGAGTGACCCTGGCTGTTGGAGGAGCTTGAAGTCAAGCTGATGATAAGAGATAAAACACATTTTTTTAAAAAGCAACTGAATGACAAGATGTAGTCTGGATTTGTTTGTTACTTAAAAACACAACCATGAGGAGGTTCAATCCAAAGGTCACTTTTATTTAATTCAGTGTGTGAAAAATGCCTTGGACAGCACTTAAACCACATTACAAAATAGAGAAATGTCTTCTAGAGCTAGACTCTTAACGTTTTGTCCAACGACATCTACACACATTGATCAAATTTATTTTTGCACACTTTGAGGTCAAAGTGAGCTCACATCTGTTACACAATCCTTCTGACAAGCTCAGCATTTGTTCTTTCTAACCTACAGGAAGATCATTTTACAGTGTACTTTTAACACGTGAGTAATACTTACAAAAATCCATATACTGTGACATAATAACTGTAGCTTTAGCAGCACTATCATTGCAGTGAATACAGTCCTCATCTGGTCAAAAATTAATCAAAACTCTTTTTCACAACTGTCCCTTTAAAGCACACTTATTTACAATACCACACTTCAAGCCTTCAACAAATATAATGCACTCCAGTACAAAACATGATAATTAACAACACTAACAGCACTCAGCCTTTCAAAATAAAAGTGTGACAATGAACCAGCAGCAGTGCACAATACTGCCATTAGCGGATATAGCCCTTCTACTGAAATAATACTCGTCATAATACACACTTAGCATGATACTGCTGTTTTAAAAATATTTCCATAAAATATGTCTGAGAAATACAAAAATAAGCATAAAAAAGCATACTTGTGAATTTTTCTGATTCTAATTACCAGAGGTGGAAATACTCAAAATCTGTACTGTTAGGTCAAGTATTACTCAAGCAGAAGTAAAAGTACCCATACTTACAAGTACCATACCATACAAGTAGTCATACTCATGTCAAAGGTCTTTGAAGTAGTACTCGGTAAGGAGGGGCATGTTCTGCACTGCAGTATGGCTCATTTAGTAGACCTGTGGTGCATGTGCAGGGCGACTGTGGCCTGCCCTAACACTTTGCTGGATGTCTCTCCCTGCTCTCTCCCCCATGATTTCCTGTCACTTCTGGACTGCACTATCAATAAAATACAAAAATGTTTGTATATATATATTTTTTAAGTTTCTATTTCTTCTGTCCCCAAGCCTGTATCGAGCCCGAGACCTTCAGGTGGCAAAGCATGCTAACCACTTTGCCACTGAGAAAAAAAATGCTCTTACTTGTTTGTAGAACGTATTAAAGTAAAAATGTCTAGAAACTTTCCACCTCTGCTAATTTCTGCCACAATGTTCATTTACATCTCACTTACAGTATTTAATACTATCTCTATAGAAAATGGAAGGCCTACATGTATGTATGCATCACAGTGTTCAAAGCTATTGTGTAAAAAGCTTCCTCATTTTATTCAGTGTATGCTATTTGTATTTTAAACTGGAAGTTATATTTTCAGAGATGAGATATTTTTGTGCATCTCACTTCAGTCATCTACTAACTGTGCTGCTGATATGAATACAAAAATATTCCCAGTTCTCCATCTCCGCCTTTTTGCATATCTAGGAAAGTACAGTGAGTGTGACAGTTCCTTTGGTCCTCTTCAAAATACCCACAGCTTCCTCATGAGTGACTCCTTCTAAATTCTGTCCATTCACGGCCATGATCTGGTCTCCTCTCTTCAGACGACCGTCCTCTGCTGCTGCACCCTGAGCAAACACAAGCGTTTAGTGAATGACTGTTCGGCACACACATTTCCTAGGAAGCTGTAAACAGTAGATAACATGGAGGACATACCTTTCCGAATACAGTCTTCACGTAGATTGGCAGGTCTCCATGTGGGCTGCCGTACCCGCCTACTATACTGAAACCAAGTCCGTCTGGGCCTCTTTCTAGATTGATGCTCTTGTACTGTGGAGGTCTAAAGGAAAGAGAAGCTGTGTTATAGATATATAATCAGGTGAAATAAGTACTTCAAACTGACGCTGAACTGTTACTTAAAAATATTGTTACTCAAGCAGAAGTAAAAGTACTCAACAAAATCATTACTTGAAATTAAGTTAACAAATATTGAGTATAACATTTACTTAACGACTGCTACTATTACTTTTTCTAGTGCTGCTAATACTGTTACTACTCCTGCTACTACTACCACTATTACCTTTACTACTACCAATACTACTCAAATGTATACAAGAGAATTACTTGAGCAGTGCTAGTACAACTTCTTTGCACAACTACTGCAACTGCTACTAACACTACTACTACTACTATTACTATTACTAACACTGTTACTGATACTACTACTATTGCTATTACTACTGCTACTACTTACTTTGCCACTTAGGTATAAAAAAACTTGTTTAGAGCTTCTACATGTTTTTTCCCCTCAAGATTTAACTACTCTATGATAAAAATTAGTATGTTTTATACATTTTAATGGGAAAGTACATGAATAAAAAATGTATATAAGAAAATTCAACCTCTACATGTATTAACCAATAATTGAAAAAAAAAGTAATATTTTTGTACCCAAGGTCATCCTGGAAGATGGAGCTTGGGGTGAGACTTCCAGTGGCCTGCTCCTGAGATGAAGGCCCGGTCACAGTCTGGTCACCTCCTGCTACCACCTGCCAGTCCACACACATACATCATTTACGCACATCCTAATCATTTATCAGGACATTTTATTGAACTTCAAAGGCTGCGACTGATTTGAGCTGAAGCTGCTGATAAAGAAAGAGCACATCTTGTCGTCCATCTAGGTATTATCTGAGTGTCTGCTGGTTATCTATGTGGAGCAGAGACAGAATTGGCGTGTGAATTGTGACCTGGAGTTGTATTGAGCCAGTGGCGTTCTTCAGCAGAGAGACGGCCTGTGAGTGGCTCATGCCTTCAGTCGAGGTCCCACAGATACTGAGGATCCGGTCCCCAATCTAGACAGAAACACAAATGTAGAAACAAAACTCAAAACTACAAAGCAAGCACTGGAAATGCACCAAAATTATTGCAAAAATGATTAATGCTATTTCTGTGAAACTGACTCAAACTGTTTAAAATACCAGCTGTGCCTATGTGCAACTGAATTTTAAAAGATCTGAGCACTATTCAGGATTTGCCCTATTCTTTTCAATGAGGCACTTTGTATAAGCACCGTGTTCTGAATGCAAGAGTAGGAGATTTATTATCCATGACAGCCGAGGATATTGTCTTTTCACAATGGGGTCATAGACAACTACAATCGTCATTTTAACTGCAAAGGTCACTGCCAACGTCTGTAGGCTCTTGACCCCAGCAAGAGGTCAGAATCGCCTCAAGTGCAGTGAATCAGAAAATGGGATGATTTATTTATGCATTCCACACAATAAAAGGTGTTCAGTAAGATATTCATACCTTGAGATTTTGGGTCTGAGCGGCAAGGCCAACAGGATTCATCATCGCAATGAAAATAGGGATGTCCCCGAGAGGGCTGCCCACTCCTCCTGCAATACTGATGCCCAGAGTGTCACTGGGACCTTTGGTGAACTCCACGGTCCTAGTGTCGGGCTGTTCTAGAGCTACAAACAAAGACATACAAATGATTTCCAAAGAGGCTTTATGTCATATAAATGAACATAACTGGAGAAACTTACATTCCAGACTCCTACTGGGTTTGTCTGTATCACTGGGAAGAATGCCTGGCTCTAAACAAGACTGAGAACCCACTTTGGAAGTTACTTCATTCTGAAACAATGAATGGCATATTGTTAGTTGCTGAAGGCTTGATTTGAATTGACATACTGAACAACAGAAAAGCATTCACATCAAATTACCTGACTAGTCTGAGACAGCCTTCTTTCAGAGTGAAACGGACCAGCTTTAAATCTTCCCACTTCCATTTTTATAGTCCCCACACAGCACTACAACAAAAGGCACAAGATAAGCTTGTTTGATTATAGTGAGAAAATACATAGTCAGCATTTGGGTTTTAGTGAATAAAGTATTACTTTGAGGAGAGCAGCCACAGCTTCTTGAGTAGCAGAGCGGACGTCCTCGCCGTTAACTGACAGAATCTGATCTCCCTGCATTAGCCGTCCATCAGTGTCCACTAGACCACCTTTCACAATATCGGACACAAATACTCCTGTGTCATTCCTGAAAGAAATGGACATTAAAATGTTTATTAAAATTGGGACATTATAGAGACACCAGTGCCAGTTTTCTTTCCAGTATAACTATTTAACTGAAAGTATATATTTTCTTAAACGAACTCAAAAACTATTCCTATCTTTCACATTGACTGAAGGTGCTCCACGTGTATCAAAAGTAACCCAAAAATAATTTTTGACTTTATCCAATGTGTCAGTGCCAGAGATACTTGGCTGTCACACCTCACCACTAATTGCTAGTCTGCACTTTCCACTTTTGCCAAAGGTTCTGAGCTTCTTTTTTCCATCTTGAACAGTTGTTTTTTCCATGTGTATAGCAAGTGCAGAAACCACGAGATATTTCTATAGCTATGAGTTCCACTAGCTAGCAGTCTACTCCACTAAAAACCTATGAGCTGGCAAAATGCAAGACTTTTAAAGACCTTTTTAATGCCAAATTTATGACAAATTCACACAAAAAATCTGTACTTAATCAAAGTTGTATTTTTCTATTATTAGTTGCCAAGTACACAAGCCTCTGTGTTGTAAACTGTACAAAATAACATTATGACTTAAGGGGCAATGAATTAAACAAATAGAACATAAATTGCAATGTTTGCAAGCAAATATTTATAAGATGTCTCTGAATTGTAAAGCAAATATAGTGCTTTTAAGTTTACTTTCAAGATTTTTATCCTACTACTGAAAATTGTTTTAATTATGCTTTACCTTTGTTCCCGCGATCTGCATTAAAGAAAAAAGTTTTTATTAAACTATGTTTTCTTATTGAAAACATAACACAGTAACATGTAACAGATGAAGCTACTCCTCTACTCTAAAAAGCATTATTGACATGTGCCTCACCTCCTGCCCACAATGCTTAGCCCCAGACCCTGTCCTGGTTTCTTCTGGAGCTCCACAGAGAAAGAGTCCCACAGGTCTTCCTCCTTGTACTGGGTCTCGTCCCTGTAGACCGTGAGCCGGACCTTCTGTGGCGTCTGACGGAGGACGTTGATGGCTTCATCGTGGCTGGCTGCGCGCAAATCAATACCATTTACCTGTGAGTTGAGAGAAAAACAAGTTTATACTTTGGGAAATAATGACAGTACACTAAAGACATAATCACAATAAGAAAATCTCTGATCTCTATGTGGAATCTGGATGTCCTGGTTTTTCTTAAGCTACTCCAGCATCCTCCTTCCACCGTCCAAAGTCATGCATGTGTTAGTGGAATTGGCAAAGCTAAAATAACTAAAACGTAATGAATATGGGAGTGAATAGTTGTCTGTCAGTGTCCCTAAGTGTCAGTCTGGTGACTAACTGGCCAATTTCCAGGGTGTACCCCACCTTAGGTCCATAGATGCTGAAAAATGATACAGCCATCCACAACCACTATTAAGAGTAAGCGTAAGAAGATTAATAAATGTATAATAATGTAGGTGATATTTTGCATACTCAACTGGAATATTTTCATTTTCTTCCCACAGAAAACTTGAGTGGACAATTAAAGTATTTTACAGCCCACTTTAAGTAGAAGGAAATAGCCCATTAGCTTTAGCCATGCACATTTAAAGCATTTTTTCCCACAGCAGCAAATGCACTGGGAAAGTCCTCTTTTTAACTTTTTTCCGCTAACTTTTCTTTAACAGAGCCGGGTGGCTTTGGGACAAAAAAATGAATGGTTGAGGGCAATTAAGTCATGAGGGTGTGTGTGCATGCATGCATGTGTGCCTTTCAATTCAGATCTAACATAATAAACATCTCCACCCCTGGCCTCCCTGTGTGGCGAGCAGAGGTCAAAGGAAGGTCAAAAGGATGACTCATATTTAACTTTCCACAAAAATCACTTTTGTCTTGCTTTTAATTTTAAAAGTTAGAAAAACCACCACATTTTTTTTGAAAATCTTAGCATAAAAAGCCAAGCCAATTCCTCAGGCACTTTGAAGGAAAATTAAACACTCGCATATCTAGGTCATATGCAGTGCTTATTATACCACACAGTACCTCCAGAATTTGGTCTCCTGCCCATAGCCTGCCGTCTTTGGAGGCAGCCCCTTCTTCATAAACCTCATGAATAATGATGGCCCCCTGCAGAGAGAAAACACACAGTCAGAGACAGAAGAAACTAGAAAGGGACAGAGTCAATGAGTAGAAAAGACTGGGTTTGTTAGTAAGTGAGCAACAGTAATGATGATGGCAGCCACGCTTCCACCACCGAGTGTGACTGAGGAGTGAATGAATAATGCACCAAATTGTAAAGCAATTTTGAGTGTCTAGAAAAGCGCTATATAAGAATAATGCATTATTATTTATTATTATTAAATAATAGGCAGAGGTGGAAGAACTACTCAAAATCTGTACTCCAGTAAAATTACTGCTACTTCAAAACACAATACGTACACAGTTATTACTCAAGTAAAAGTTTAAAAAAATAAAGTAGAAATTACTTTTAAAAGTTATTTTTACTATGTGGCAAAAGTACTCATGGTAGCTCCAGGTTTTGTCTTGTGAAATTTAAGACCTTTGTAGGACTTTTTAATGCCACTTAGAGTGAAATTTAATGTATAAAATTTACACTAAGGAATTATCAACACTTCTCTCTGAAACTTGAGTGTTTAATTTAAAAGTCTAACATTGATCAAAGAACTCCAAAGCTGCATTAGAAAAATCATGAAAAATGAATCATGCATTTTGAAGGTAACATTTCTTCCATAATATATTTTGGTATTGCAGTGACTCTACTTTTTGTAATATTGACAAAGTTTTGACAAATTTTAAGACCCAGATGAACAAAATTGAATACATACTCATAATATTTAATACTTTTAAGGCCTTGGTTTTGACACAATCATTGGGGTAATACCCACTTTACCACAGCAAAAAAAATCTTCCAAAAATGTAAGTAAAGTAAATGTATGTAGTTACTTCCCACCTCTCATAATGGCTGACACCACTACAGCAAAGTAGGAACTATCGCTGAATGTATGTTTTAGTGTGTATGTATATGACTTCCAGTGTGCACGTGGTTCTGGGTTCAGAGGTTACATTCCAGAGGTAGATATTGTCTGCTGTGGTCCAGACCAGACAATGAGCTGCTGGCCCAGGCCTGACTGAGCAGACAGAATGGATGGACCCAAAAGGAGGAGGATGTCTGTGACAACATCATTTCCTACATTCCTGAGTTTCCACGGCTATTTCAAACCCACCTCATACTGCTGGAGAATCCAAGTGGGTGGCATAGTAAGTGGCAACCACAGACTTTAAGAATATTTTAAAGACTAGGTGGTACTCAAATGAATGAGGTCATGATTTACTGCAGTAACTGTATACGTACCAACCGCACAACAATAAATTAGAATCTTGTTGAAAAGACTGTAAAAGTGAAATGATTATTTAACACATTATATAGATTCAGTAGATTTCACTCAGTACATACAGAGGAAAATACCTCAAGCATTTATTTTACTCAGTATCTCATTGAAGTACAGTATATAGTGTAACATAACATTACCTTCTTCTTTCCTTTTTGCTTTTCCCTTTCGGTTTGCCACACCAAATTATCTCCCTCTAAGTGTGCAGTAAATTGCATATTGATTTGTCATAGTTTTTACGCCGGATGCCCTTCATACAGAGTACATAGGCTTTTCACCCCCAGTGGCTGGATTCCATAATATTACCTAATCCTCACTATTCAAATAAATGAATGCCTAAAATATTTCACTCTGTACCTATTGAGCAAAATCTATTGACCTATTTTAACTTTTCCACAATATTCACATTTATTGACATTTGCCTATAAGCAGTTCAGCACCATTATCAGATCTGTGTTTCTTACCAGCAGGGTGTCACAGCCGCCCACAATGCTAAGGCCCAAGCCGGTGCGGCCTTTGGAGATGTCAATGGTGGTCTCGCAGCCCGGGATGATGGGGCAGGTTGTGGGGTCACAGGCTAAAGTGGAAGGAGTGGACGAACGACTCAGACCTAGGAGAAAGACGGAAGTACAGTAAAATAAGTGTAATAATGTAATGTAATGTTTTTTAAGATGACTCACTAGTAAGTGTTTCTGCTTCTGGCTGACTATAGGTGCAGGTGATACTGGGAAAACTGGGATGTCCTTCTTCTTCTTCTTCACATATCTCCTGGTTGGTTGGCTGTGGAGACAAGAAAACTCTGAATCTTTGTGCCAGTCCCAAGCCTGGATGAAGAGGAAGAGCATCCAGCATAAAACGTATGCCAAATCAATAAGCGAATGACTGCACTAGGAGGCAGATAATTTGCTGTAGTGACCTCAGAAGGGAAAAGCCAATGATGAAGTATTGTGTTAACTACCTAAGATTACAAGTAGGAACAATGTTTTATATATTGTGTGGTGTGTACCTTCCCAGTCTGTTCTTTCACTTCATCTCCACTTTCAGAGTTGGCTTCACCAAACACAATGGCAGGTTCATCGTCCTCCTGTTAAGGAAAAACAAACAACATCTTTGCTCTTCATTTCTCATTTCTGTTTAAAGATATAACATTGGGGACTTGTGTGTTTGTATTGAGGAGCTGCACAGATGTTCCTATATTTAATCTGTCTATCCCAGTTGCCTTACATACCATATGGACAGTCTCGACTGGGTTTTCTCCAGTAATGATAGCTTCCCAGACTTTTTTATTCATTTATATTTGGCCCTAAAATAATATGTAGGCTGTAAACCTGTGATTCTCATGCTTTTCATATCAAGTACCACCTCAGAAAACCAGGTTGAAGCCAGGACGAATCCAGGTCTAAACAATTTGTCCTTTTGGAACAGCTCCTTTTCTATTCACTGAATACTTCGTTTACTTCTTTTTATGTCTTCTTTTCTTTGCCCTGTCAACTTGTCACACTCGAGTGCCCTTTTCAGATGTCATACCTTATAGACTTTCTTGTTATTGTGGTCCATTTTGGTTTTAAGTGACTGCAATGTACAGAATAATACTTACTTCCTTGCACGCTTATGGCAGTGTGACTCACCTTTAAGTTGATGATGTCACTGTTAGTGGTGGTGGTTTCAACCTGTAATGAAATAGTAGGAGGTAAATAACAGTCTATTTGTGTATGTTTGTGGGTTTATACTGTCAGATGCCCTAGGCTACACAAACTGTTGTTAAGGAGCAAACGGACATAACATGGTACCTCCAGGGTTTTCCGGGTAACATTTCAGACTTTTTGAAGACCTTTTAACTGCCACTCAAGAGACAATATATTGCTACTCAGTACACAGAAATGTCATATTTCTCAATTATTGCTTACCAAGTATAACTCAAATATATATCTTTTGCCATGTACAAGCTTTTTGTTGTGGCTGTACAAGAACTTTCTTCTGTTTACACTTATATCTTGTATGGCGATAACAATAGTAATAGCTGGATGGCTTGAGCACTAATAGCTCAGTAGGCCAGCACTAAGATTCTGTTGTAATTTACAAATGTAAGACCTTGACTAACAAAATGTAATACTTTTAAGGCTGTGGGGAATTCTTGCATGAGAACAATTGAGGGTGGTAGCCTCATCGAATATCAAATTTAAAAGGATCAGGTTTGGATAGATCAGATATGTTTGGCAGAGTCGTACTTCATTTTGGGGCTCCACTGTGTCTTCCTCGCTCTCTCTCACTGGTCCCACAGCCATCTGGTTCAAAGCCTCTGTGTTCCTGTACACAACAGTCATAAGTCAAGTAAATTGTTGCTCTGTTGTCAACAAGTTAGATTTATGTGCATTGATCATAATGTTGTCTAAAAGGGATAGGCAAAGGATGTGAGTTAAGTAGAAGGTTGACAAGTGAGATCTTGGTAAAGACAGCTTGGAGACAGAGGAAAATTTTGAGTAAAAGTATCTATTTTCTCCCTTTAATGCATGTTGTGGATTACTAGCACTAGTTTTACTTTCATGTTTTAAATCAGAATAATGATTCAATATAACAAATACATAAAAATTTAACAAAACATTACAAAACACTGTGTCAAATTGCACATTTGTTCTGGTGACTATCATAAGCAATATTTAATGTTACAATAGCCCCCTCTGGTGGATTCTGTCATACATTACAACAGATTTGATATATTAAACTGCTTATGGGAGCTGTATAACTTCTTTTATCAAATCTAACAATTTTTGAACAAAAACAAAGTTGGTGTCAGTGCTTATCTCAGATAGTATGCTTTACCTGATAAAAATTATCTTGACTTTGGAAGGAGAGCTCTTAATAATTGAAGATGCATTCTGATGGCTGTGGCCATAAAGGATTTGTCCATTTATCTAAAAAGGGATAAAGAATCACAAAATAGGCGGCATACACATTGTTTTCTTTAATGAAGCAGGACATACAGTCCTACATAAATCTCATGGAAAAACCCACTCGTTTTAGTAGTTTAGTAAAACACATGCAGTATTATTCAGTTTCCGTACACAGAGTGAAACATCTCAGCCATTTATTTTAATTGTGATGGATAAGGTTTACACTTAATGAAAACCAAAAATCTATTATCTAATGTCATAATCACCATAGTCATAACAATTTAATAAATGCTTAAAATATTTCACTGTGTGTACTAATTCCATATACTTACTATATATAACTACTGATACAAATGTACTTTTCTACCATATGCTAATTCATTGATGTAAAACAGTAGTGTATTAATCAATCAATCAATTTAAAAAAGACAATATGGACAATAAGCAATTAAGCATACCTCTAAAAGCTCATCCCCCACCATCAAGCGTCCATCCCTGCCTGCTGCACCACTGGGATCTATTCCCACCACGAACACACTCATGCGCGTTCGGTCCCTGTTTCCCGCCAGGCTCAGCCCCAGGCCCGCCTTGCCTTTCTCCAGCTCGATCATGTGGAGGACACCTGGGAGGCTGCCATAGCGCTGGATTATGTTCTCTAAAGGAGTCGGGAGAAGCCACGATAAACAGATGTAAGCTGACAATACTGCAGCACTGTGCCAGCTCTGTCTCGAGTCTGATTCACTTCATCGAGTAGTTATACAATGAAAAGAAAAAAGTTTTAAATGTCACACTGTTAGGTTTGTTTTAATGCTAACCTTTTGTCTCTCTGTCTCAATCTTGTCTCTATTCTCATCCTTCCCATTCGCACAATCCGACTTTTTGTCTTTCTCTCCGCACCTCCCTGTCTCTGGTGTGTTAGATAGCCTCTGTTCAGACCAATGGGCTCCTGTTGTTCTGGGCTGCCTGCCACTGTTGAACCATCAGTCCTGTACTAATCTCCACAACTCACCTCCTCTGGCCCAACCTCATCAATCTTATCCCTGCAGGATGGGCACGCTCCCCAACACACACACAGAGAACATTGACTACGGTCCCAGTAGTGCAAAAGCTGGAAGTCTGTCCTTTATGCTCGTTGCCTAAGTTGAATGTGAGTGAATGTGACCTGTTCTCCTTGAAACAGTGAGTGTATTGGGCAGTATGCTTTACTTTGCCTGCAGGCTGCTAATAGATTAATTGGGACATTGGGTCCTTCTGGTTTTGCTGAAATGTAGCCACCTAAAGAATAAGATTATTATTTTTTTTATCAGGCGTGAAAGATGTGCTCCATATCTGTACTCTGTGTTTGATATTAAAAGTTAAAAGTGTACTAACACACACATACTAAAAGTAACAAAAAAAAAATACCAATGGTTTTATTTGCAGACTGAAGGGAGATTTTGTGCTGACAATATGCAACTTGGAGTACCTCTAGTGGCAATTGTATGTCTATACAAGTATATTCAGATTTTGCCTTTGAGTTCATACACTTTTTTACCAAGAATTTTCCATGAACTTTTCATGACTTGTCCAAAACTTTTGACTAAATTTCCAAGAAAAATGACTTCAAGTTTTTATATAGCATTCATAATGTCCAATGTGGTACCTTGGAAACATAATTTTGCTGCAATTTAATTTGGAAATTAGTCAGCTGAAGAAAAAAACTACTTTTGGGGCTTCTTCCCCCCAAAATATATCATTCCACTAATTGTACTGACTTATACACTGGTTAATAAAAGATAATTATGCTATATTTATTAGATATAAACTAATCATATATGCTGTTTTAAAGCATTACCAAACAAAAAGAGCCAGTGACCAGCAAAAAAATGATTTAGTTCAAATATTATTACAAAAAATAAATATTGATCACCTTTTCCTGCAGTGAGAACAAGAAGACAGCTTTTCAACTGAACCCTTATATTTACTGGATTCTAGCTGGCACAGGTTTAACTAGGAGTGGCCAAATGTTACTCAGACTGTTTAAATTTCCAAGACCTTTCCAAAACTTTATATAAAATTCCAAAACTTTTCTAGGGCCTGGAAATGACATTTTAAAATTCCATGACTTTTCCAGGTTTTAAATGACTGTATGAACCCTGTATAAACACAAACACAAAGACCCCTTTTACAATGTTTTTAAGATAATATAACTCACTCCAGTTGTATCCAAACTCATCCTCTGCCTCTTCCTCTTCTTCCGCAGCTCTGCCGGGGATCTCTGTCAGCGTGTCTGTATCAGTCTCCCCCACATGGGGCACTACTGGCAGGGACAGGGCCGAGCTGGTGGGAGATGTCTTCACTTTGTCACACTTCGTTAGCTGGCGCTGAAGAAGTCGGAAAATGTGTCATTAGTCAGAGGTAAAACCAGACTCTGTACTCAAGGCTCTTTAAAGCTGTTGTGGAATCAACCATTTACATAATCAGCAGCACTAAATTAACCAGCACATTCGTTTAGACTAACATTTACCAAACTTAGCAAAAATCATTGTTTGGTAAATGCTATGAAGCCATATGAATCTCTAGAAAGTTCATATGATTTGGCATTTGTGCTACATGCTTTAAACTAGAAGCACTCAGTATGCACAGACCTCTGCAAAGGCATTGGCCCTATCTCACAATGCTCACATTAATATCAAATCCATGAAAAACAATTATTAGTTCCTTTACTGGCCCCTTGTGGCTGGAGTTAGTTTTACTGGCCCTCTTTTGCAATGGTTTAGAATTATTTAAAAGCTCTACACCAAAAGCTAAAATTTCTAACGTGTCCCATTGCTAACCCTCACTGAAAATCCAACAATTCATTTTTGAAATATCTTGCTAAAAGTCTTACCAAAAAAAAAAAAAAAAAAAAAAAAAAAACACTGGTGAAAACATAACCTCACAAGTAGAGGTACTGAAGAAAATTCAAGATGTGTTTCAATTTTATCATTAGTTAAACTTACCTGACACCTTACCACTTTGAATTTGTGATTATTATTAGTGATTATTGTATTAAAGTGTTGTTTTTGGGCAAAGCAAAAAGGCAGCAAGACAAACACTGATTCCACAAACATACACAAAGCTAGATACAGATAGAGATTATTAGGACATGTAGTTGTATATGCATGTACAGTATTTTCTCAAGATAAATTTTGTAAATCTGTACATGCATAAACAAAGAGAAACTGAGAGACACAACACAAAGACGCACAAACCTTAAACGGGGTAGGAATGAAAGGGTTAGTTGGGGAGAGGCGGAGGAAAAGTCTACAGTGACTGTCAACCCCCTACAGAGAAGAGACAAACAGTGACAACTTTAGAAGACAACACATTTCTGACATTGCTTGTGTGGATGGTATACTTAGTTTGAAATATCCTTTCTTTCAAACGTCTATATGAAGGAAAAACTTTGACAGTGGAATTGCAAATGAACAGCACTGTGCAAAAGTCTTTAAAGGCTATAAACAAAGAAAGATGTATCAATTAAAAAAATACCCAAAAAGAGCCTAGACCTCCTTCAAGGCACTGGTCCTATTTGGAAATAGTAAAGTAAAATAAAGTAAAATAGTAAATATAATCCCCAGCCCTGGAATGGAAGATGTTCTAGTTCAGGGGTAAATGCTTTTTGCATTGAGCCACAAAACCGTTATATCTCACAATAGTAAAGAATGTACTAAACCTTAGCCCATCAATGACCTTTCTGAAATAAAAATAAATAAATGAATAAATAAAACTCTATTTATTAAAGCACTCTTAGTTAACAGCATTTATTACACCTCACTAAAACTTAAGCATAGTACAGCATGTTTTTCAAATGCTTTTAAAACACTAAATGTACTATATATTTGAAGGGAAAACTTTGCCTGCAAATCTACAAACGTACATAACAAATAGTGGCTGTCAGATGTAGTTAATTGAATATACCAACCTTGTCCTTGTTGTCCCTTGTTATAGCTGCGACCCTGTCCTCGTTGGCATCTGTTATCAATGACTGTTAAGTACAAGATAGACATGAAGGTAAATAAATAAATCTTCTGTGTGGAATTAATTTGAGTCACGTATAAAAAGAGTAAATTTATAATATTCTCTTGTCTCAGTGTCAGCTGACAGTGAAGGCTACTGTAGCATATGGCAAGGGCAGGCACATAAATATTAATAAGTAACAAAAAGGAGCCACTATTGTAAACCATACAGTATGTTGCCAAATAATTTGATTTGTTTGAATAGAAAAATCCTTTTGCCTAAAAATCCTTGGCCAGACAAAACTTAAAGCTCGACAGAGAGACAGCAATCCCAAACATTGAAGTACTAAGTGAAAAGGCCTGTCCAGCACCTTATGTCTTTCCAAGATTGACCATTTCTACCCAGCGATCGAACTTAAAAGGTTTTGCCAGAAAGCCTGGGATTGTGAAAAATGATACTGCAGTTTCTAGTTGTTCACATAATTGCAACAGTCTTATCAAGTTGTCTTCTCTTGCACTGGCAGTCAGAACCTTGAAGCAGGGACAAATGGGTAAAAATGGGTTTTCAAACCTGGGACATGACTGGGACAAAAAGCACTTGCAAGTTGCAATATAAGCTATTACTATATTGTATTTTTTAGCAATACTAGGGCAGAGAAGGAGAAGTAAAATGTGAAACCAGAGAAGGTAAAGGCCAAAAATAGAAATAGATATGCAGATAAAAGTGGGTCAAATTACAAAATTTAGGATATTGCATCTCATAGGGCTTTTGCCAGCTTTAATGCAGAAAGCTATTCTATTCAGATAATTAAATGATAGGTTTTAAGTTAATATTATTAGTTATTTGGAATTAAACAATAGTATGCATTGCACAATTCAGACTGTGTAAAATGGTACTTGAACGTAAAAGTAAGCAAGAAGTGACGACTCCTTTGTGGTGGGGGGCAGCTGGCAGCATTGTTAGTAACCAACCCTCTTAATTCTATGCTAATTCACACTGTTACTGTTTAGCCTCTAAAGCAACTCTGGCTGCAAAAACTAATCAATATAATTGGTTATAACCAAATAATAAAATAATAATCAACTAATTAAATAATTGAGCAATCACTGCCTGGAGTGTATACATATGTATATTAGCTAGTTATTATTAGTCCCAGAAGAACTTTTGATTGACATCCCTTTTACCCAACAGACCACTGTGCAGCGTGTGATAACCAATGAGAGGTTGCAATCAGTGCAAGCCTAACTTTCTGTAGTACTGTTATCAGTTTTGAACTAGAACTATAACACCGATAATTCATAAAATAAATAGCTGCTTGTTGCGGCCATAAAAGCAATACTTCTGATGTTGAATCCTCACTATAACACGTTCATAGCTTCTATTTCATGTTTGCTCTTCTTCATAAGCAGGGTATTTATGGTATTAATGAAATTATATAATTCCAAAGTTTTAAAGAAAGCAACAACACGGAGGGTCTAACCTGAGGAGGAGCAGGAGCTAGGAAGCTTTGATTAGTGGAGCACATACTTGACCCGCGCTGGCTATTTAACTGTGGAAAGGGCACAGTCGACTTCTAAAAGCAACACATACAGGAGCAACATCACAGACATTTAGTGGCATTTGAGCTATTGTGACAAAATTGAATCAGGGTCTATCTGGGAGAAAAAAGGTAGGTAAGAAACACTTCAGGTTATATTTAAATGAGCAAGCATTAAAGCAAACTGTTCCTTGAGGATGAGTATTTTTCTCGAAGAAAATGTGAGGAAAGCCTCTTTCTCTGAAACTATTTAACAAAATGTTTCAAAGATACCTCCGGGCTACACTGAGATTATGTACTGCTTGCAAGGGAAGGATTTGAAACTGAAGCAAAGATAGTCTATTAAGCTGTCTGGGTCCCACAGTGGTTATATTAACTGACAGAACAGTACCCGCATATACAGTATACCGATCAAGCAAAACATTATGACCAGTGACAGTGGTGGTCCGATCCAAAAGACGAGCTTCTGTAGCTCAAATTGCTGAATAAGTGAATGCTGGTTCTGATAGAAAAGTGCCAAAATACATAGTGTATCACAGTTTGTTGCATATGGGTCATAACATTAGGTAGTGATAATACATAAGATAAGCAATAATAGGCAGGTGGTCATAATGTTATGCCTGATCGGTGTATCATCCAACAAAACTGATTGCTTAGCTGAGTCAATTTAAGTGAATGGACAAATCGTTTTTAGCTAAGTGTATTGTTAAAGTGGCATTAAATATGTGAATGTCAGCATTATAAACTAACAGCAAAGGCCTTCTTGACAAAATGGATAGTCATTGCTGCCATTGACTTCCCCTCTGACAAAAAGCAGAATAAGAACGTCTGGATACAAAATAACCATCCTTTTTTTTTGCTCCCAGAAGGAAATCTCCAATTCCATTTCGTCTTTATTTCAAAGTCAAAGAAGCACTTTAAAGCAGATAGAAAAGGAAGAGGGGGAGGCAGGAGGGAGGCTGATAATGCAAAAAAGATTAGGCGTGATGGATAGCTGATGCAACAGAAATAAAGAGACAAAAGAGGAAAAGACAGATTACCTGGCGTGTGCAATGTGGCATGCATGTGAGAGCAGTGATGTGTTTTTCTATGGCAGACGATGCAGCTGGCCTATATATTGACTCAGGCTGAGAAAGCAGTGTGAAGGAGCACAGACATTTGAAGCAACACGAGAGACTAATGCTGGAATTACATCACATTAAAGGTTAACTTTGAATTTATATTAGGTTGCATGTCCTCCTTAAAAGTATGTAGGAATATCCCTTAAGAAGAATACATCAAACTATGGCTGCTCAACCAAAAGATTTACACACACAACACCTGATATTTACTGTTTGCTTGTCAAAATAATTGTCCATTAAGGAATTGAGGTGCAGCCCGACATTAAAGATAAGTGGCTCAAGTGTAGATTGTAAGGTGCTGGTTGTTTCAGTAGCAGCATTGTAGTGTTCTGTTGTTTTATCTGCACATGTGAATGTTATTATTCATTCACATAATTATTGTTTTAGAATTATCTTGTTTTATAAAAGACCATCTAGGGACGGGAGTTTGCAAATTAGAATTCACTACCAACACTGATGCTTGCATGAGACTGCTGTTTTTCTATGTGTGATATCTATCTCTATAAAAACAAGCATAAACACATAGTTACAACTAACAGTCTTTTAAGCAGATTTACCCTTGGCCTGTTGATGAAAGTCTGGACCAAGAAGCAAACTGGGTTCCCAGCTTTGCGTATGGCCTCCACCGCCTCTTCATGACTAGCATCTCTCAAGTCCACTCCATCCACCTGAGAAAATCACAGGTAAGTAACAGTCTAGACTCCAAAACTCTTACTAGGCGATGAATCAAGACTGGTGCAAGTGTCCTGAAATGCTCCCTCACCTCCACAATCCTGTCCCCAGTCTTCAGTGTCCCATTTTGCCCGGCGGGGCTGTCGTCCAGGATATGCTTGATAAAAATGCCCCTCATCACTTCTCCATTGCTCAGCCGGCTGCCCATCCCGCGACCCCCAACAATACTGATCCCCAGGGACTTGCCTGCCTCTCGGAACAGCTCCACTCTGGGGGAAAAGTACAAATGTCAGACATCTTTTACACTACAACTACAACAAGTACTGATATAAAGCTGTGAGTCAAAAATTAAATTACAATTGTAGATGGAGCAGCGTTTCCCAGAAACTTTGTCTACAAACTGACTACTGATTGTTCAAATTCAAGATCAAATTAGATTATTTAACATTTTTACATTCTTCTAAAATATTTTTCCTTTTTACTGTGTGTTTCCAATTAAAGCCACATTACATAATGTTTGGGTGCAAGGATTTTTCTTCCAGTTTAAAGATGGAAACCATAAAATGACTCTAAATCCGCCATAGTCTTCTGAATTGATGGTAAACACTGCCAGAGCTAACACCTACTTTCTCGGTTGGTTCCAGTTACTGTATGCACTCTCTTCTCCCTCTCCATCCTCCCGCTCAGGAAGATTAGGGATACTTCTGAAAAAGAAAAATCGTATTCAAGTTCAAGTCTACACATTTCTTTAGTCAGAGAATCTATAGCAAAGATGGGGACTTACCTTAAAGGTGCTGGTGGAATTGCAGAGTCCTCAGACAAGTTGATACTTTGAGCCTGCTCTAGACTGGCCTTATATTCATCTAAATATTCAGCCGGGACATATGTGATGCTGAAAACACATGCACATTTAGGTTATAACATTTTCACTAATTCTTACAACATAGATTTTTCATGTTACTGTCTACAGTGTCCCAGCTACTACAAACTTTGGGTCAAAATTAAAAGGAACTGGCTCATTTATAAGATATTTCTCCCATTAAGATACAAGAGAATACCATATTTTACATTTGTACAAACCCAATTTTTGACAAGTTGAATGAAAATTTGCAACAATCTGGATCAATTGCAGACTGTGGTAAATTAAATAAAAAAATCTAAATTCTGTCAACAGCCTGGTATCTCAACTCACAATAAAAAAGTTTTGGATTTGACCTTTCTGGACATATACTGTATTACTCCTAGCCTTAGCCCTAAGTTTCTCAGCAAATAACTTTTCTATGTGATATCATGTGACACTTGCAGCACTTTTCCTCATTTACTCGTTGAGTGGCACCAAATCTAGCTGACAGATTCTGACATCCACTTAGAGCGTGATTTCCAAGCATTTTTTTCAGTAAAGCCGATTGTGAAGGGCATATTAACACATGGGGGCTGTGCTGACAGATCTCCGACAGATGGGTTGATTTGGTTTGGAAAGACGGCGGCGTGTGGACAGAAAGGAAAATGAATCCCAGTGAAATAATGAAGCAGATGAGGAGCTCCATTAGGAACAACAACAACAACATGCAGTGAGCGACAGGATGGAGAGATGAGTCAGAGTGTGTTAAAAATACAGTACAAACAAACACTGATGTTAGAAGTGGCGTGCAATGCAGAAAAGAACAGATACCAGATGATAGTGCAGTCGTGATTCATCCAGAAAAAAAAAACTATTAATATGCAGTACTGTGCTAAAGTCTAAAGCCTGGTCTCTAAAGTTTTTGAAAAAGGAACCAAGAAAGATGTATCAATGTACATAAATACACAATCTCACAATGGTAAAGATATACAGTAATGCCCTGACCTGGATGCTGACTCAAAGATCTTCTAGTTCAGGGGTAATTGTTCTTTCCATTGAGCCACAAAACCTCTTTATCTCACAATGGGAAAGAATGTGCTAAAATTAATTATTTGTTCTTTTAGTAAGTGAAGTTAGTATCTTCACTTTGTATCTCAAATGGGTACCGAATCCAATTAAAACACTGCTGGATATAAACAGTCACCTGAATCCACACCAAAATAATCATTTGTCCTTGGCTCATTACTGACCTTTCCAAATAAAAGACACATGCAGACTGACTTAAAATTTTGCACAGTACTGTATATTAGAATAAAACCACATTTAAAGTATGTGGTTATCTCCTGCTATTAATTTACACTGAATTGAACTTTGTCTCATTGTCTGGATAAACCTTTTTGCAGACTGCAAAAGCCCAGCCACCGATAAAAGAGGAAAAATAAAAAGGAAGATGGCAGTTCAAAGCCAGATAACCACCAGCGTGGAAGTTAGTCATACTCACACATAAAATGGGCACAGATCGTCCTCAGGTGCACAAGCAGATCTAGAATGTGAAGAGTTGCCTTTTTATGCACCAAAGCTAACAAACTGCCCAGCTTAGTTCACAGCAAGCACAATTTGAAAACACTGCATCCAATTATCTTCAATGAAATCCCTCCCTACACATTTAGACCAATCTTTTTTGTGAAAATACTGTAGTATTGTCAACAATTCAAACTAACTCTAATTCGACAGTCTGAAAAAGTATAGTATGTATTCATACAAGTGTTCCTGAAGCCATAATACATATGAAGTCTCACACCAAGAAAATTGTTCCTTATTTTACATTCCTAAACCTTGGAGGCAATATATAGATTAGATATTTTTGACTGTTGCTTCAATTTAAATTTTTTACTCCAGTAATCTGAATAGTACAGTATATTAGTTCATTCACTTAACCCAGCCTTTAAAAGCAAGATTTAGCTTTTACTTACTAGTGAGCAATGACCCTAAAGAATCAATGGTCCACGGGGCTGTCATAGAAACTGTATGTAGTGTGCTTTTTATTTCTTCTGTAATGTCTTTAAACTTAAAAATAACTATTTTTTTAATACTTATTGCTTTTGTGGAACTGGCAAGTGATGATGATGAATCAATTCAGATCTAGAAGTTAGGTAACATAGAGTGATTTAAGAGTCTGACTGAAGACTATAGTGAATCTATTATGAGCACTTAATGAAGAATCAAATGTAATTACTGCTATATTTTTTTCACTAAATGAATGTTATTGTTAGTCATCATATTGTGGAACAAAATGCAAAGTCATACTCATAAGTAATTAGCAATATAAGACGGTAATCAAAGCCTTTCTCATTGTCAGAACATTGCCTTACCCCATATCTGGACCAATCAGAGAGTGTCTCCTGAGCATAGCACGGGCCTGGGCGTTGGTCAGATTGGCTGTGGGTTCTCCATTGATGGACAGTATGAGATCACCAACACCAAGGCGTCCATCACGGCTTATGGATCCACCATGGATTATACTGCGGACCAGCATTCCCAAACCATCCTTCATGGCACTCACTGTCATCCCTGTGGAAAAGTAAGTAACATTTAGATTTGTTAGGAAAGGAGTATAGGAGTCAAGTCTATATCGAGCACATTAAAATGAATAGAACATCTCCACTGTTCTTCATATTTAGGCAGTGAAAATTATCTTAATGAAACCACTAGGCTTTTTAATGAAGAAGATAAAGCAGTATACGTGAGACTTTCATTGAGAATTGCTGTAGGTCAAATGAACAATGAAAATACAAAAAATAAAGGAATTTTGCTATTAGCCAACAAAAGAAACTTGTAGAAGTAATTAAAAGGATTTGCTATGTTCAATGTAGCACGGCAAATTTAAACAGTGCCCTCACAACACATATTTCACAAATTATAATTTAGAATTTGTCTCAGCCCTTGAAGCAGGTTTTGAATTGTAAATACCCCCCACACACAGATGTAGCCTTTCAGATGGAAAAATTACACACATCTTTGCTATCCTTTGACAAAAAATAAAGACCAATATGCTTTTCTGACCTGCAAACTCATTTGCACTTGTATAAAAAAGGAGGAAAAAATAATAACAATAACACAAACCTAAGCTGCAATTGCCCTTGACAACCGTGATGGTCCTTTCAAAGTTGCTCCCAGAGGTCAGTGCTTCCTTGTCTTCATCTTCTGCTACTTCTTTCTCACCACTGTCCTCGTCCTTGAGAGGGATAAATCAACACAGTTATTCATAAAAGAAAAAGAAAACGTAAGGCCAAATTCCAAACACAGTCAGCAATGGTCTCTAGAGAAAGGCTAGCACAAATCAACTGTGGAAATGAACTAAAAAACAAAATAAGCTTCAAACTTTGTTCATCTAATATTTGATAAGGCATATGATTGCTCAAGTAACTTAATTCCAGGATCAAGGATAAAATTTGAGTAGTTAGTTTATTAAATCACTAGTTTTTTATTTTGAAATTTTAAAGTCTCTAAAGGAGTAAAGTATTTTTTGACCTTGGTTACAAAGAGGATAGTAATAGCAGTAGCGGCAGTGGACGTATTAGCAAGTAACAGCACTTTTAAGTAGATTACAGATTTTCTTTTTTACCTTTAGCAACATCTTCATATCCTCCATATCTGCAAATGCAATAGGAGGTTCTGTATAGTCTGTATAATGTGGAGTGGACTCCTCATCATTAACATTGGTTCTCTGCATCATTTCAGCAAACGGGCTGTATGACTCCAAGGCATCCACTGCTTCCTCGTTGGTGATGTGTGTCGCCAAGTACTCGTCAGAATTGGTCAAGATGGTGTTAAAATCCGGGATGTGACCTCTCAAACCTGGAGGACTATAGGTTGCCGTCTTCTCCAGAGAGAAGGGTGATGGCACTGTGTTATCTGCCAGGCCAGTTGCTGTGGCAAAGTGGGGATGCTCATCTAACAAGTCGAGGTGAGCTGTTAGCTATAGTAAAACACAGCACAGCAGCAAAAACAGTGTTACATTCTGGTGGTCAGATAATCACCCAACAGAGGAAATGCATCTTGTTCTGCCCTTCTTTAATGAGCCATACAATTACCATCAGTGGTCGATAGAGAACTGCTATATTGGTCATTAAGTGTGTACTGTCCAAATTGTACAAGTAGTTTCACACTTAAAGCAATAATAAGGCATAATAGGTTCAAGACTGATTTGTCAATAGGGGTAAACTCATGCAGTAAGCACTTCAGCAAATGTAAATAAGAAAAAAGCAATGCTCAGCCAAAAAACAAGTTTAATTACATTTTAACTAAATATAACAAACTTCATATAGCCTGTAACTAGAAACAACCCAAAGAAGGCAGACCTCCACCAAGGCATTAGCTCTATCTCGCAAAGGTAAAGATATAGAGCCCACTGCCCAGACCTGGACTCAAACTGGGGATCTTTTAGCTCAGGTGTAAACTCTCCACTGTACCACAAAGCCATTTTATGCCACAGCTGTAAAGAATCCATGAAAAAATATTGTATGTGCCTTTACTGACCCCTTGTGACTGGAGTTAGTATCTTAGGCTCTACCTCACTATGGTACAGATGTTTTTTTTCATTCCTGGATCCAGACATTGATCCACATCCACACAAAAATAATTTCTTTGTTACCCCCTTGCTGGTCTTTCCTGAAAGTTTTATCAATTATGTATTAAGTTCTAGCTAAGAGACAAACAAACCAACTCATGTTTTCATGCATCAATAGATTTCCCAATTATGCAGTGAAATATACAGTATTTCTGTAGGCTTTAAGAATGTATGTTTTCGTTAAATTATCAAAATACATGACTATTGTTACCTAAGATATCTGACTCATAGACCTTTCTGTCTTTGTTGAGTGAGTGCAAACTTGTTTATTATTACAAGAACAATGAGCTGTCTGACACTATTTAAACATATACAGTAAATCAGTTTTGCAAAACTCTGCATTGATATGAAATTCTTGTTTCTTGTTTGTTTCAGTGGGTAGCTTTTTAACAGTCTCAGTTCTTGTGTTTCTGCAAATAGGAGTAAGTGTGACCTTTAAGGCAAAATGAAAACACAGAAATACTATTAAAAAACAGTTTATGTGGCCTTTGTTCTTTTTTGTTTATCTTACTTAAGGAATAAAATTGTGGAGTTGCTGTGGACAAGAGGCAGCTGAAGCAACAGTCCTCAGAAAACACTCACTATTGTTGTTACTCCATTAAAACATTTCACGTGACATTTTGGCTCCCAGCAGCAAAAACAACACATAATGGCTACTTGCTGTATAGCTCAGTGTAGCAAAGGGCAGCAGCATTTAATGAAAAGAGAGGGAGATTTCTCCGGCTTATAACATTTTAATTTGATTACCTGAGGTGTAGATGAGTGCAGGAAATCCTGGTCCATGCTACAGCTGCTGCCATGCAGAGCAATCATGGATGCTTGGAAAGTGTCACTGTCTATGGTAGAGTAAGTATGCTCCAATGCTTTTTCATCAGACAGATCCGCGTCACTGGTGTCAATCTGTGATAATGGATGCAAACATTGTAACGGCAAGTTGGCAACCAGAGAAAAGGAAACCTAATTATTTATCACTTTTGCATTCATTAAAGAGTAACTCACCCCCCTTAAACCACTTTTTTTGCTGATAAGCTTAATAAATTAGACTTTAGCTGCATATCTGATTATTGGCCAATATTTTACATATACAATCTCTTTAAATTTCACATTTTGCGGTGAAAAACTTTAATGTTGCCCTCCGTGAATGGTGGCTTGTTCCTTTCAATAGTTTCTTATAAACAAATATGATGTAGTGTTGGTTCTACTACGGCCCGCTTCCCGTACCCTTGGGCTCTTGTCCCAGTCCTCTTTAGCAAAGGACATCCATTCCAGTGACAGCTGTCAGTCAGAGGTCCAAGCCCAGGCCCCTACTAAGCCTCACCCTCTCCCTGCCTGGTCTTTGGGTCTTTGCCACTTTTCCGGCATTTGTCAAACTATAGCAATGGCCTGAGTAAGGCCTGAGCTGCAGGGTGAGTTACTCTTTGCAATACAATTCACAGGAGTTACAAAACAGAAAATTAATTGCTTAATTTAATCCACTGTACACACACTCCACTCTAAATAAATGACAAGCAGCAGCAAGATCACACATAATCTAATTCCTGGTTGATTCCTTAGTTTTGCTCCCAAAAGCTAACTAACCAATGCAGGCTCAGCTCGGTAAAGGATGCCCTCAGCCAGTCCTTCTTCCTCTCCTTCTTCAACCAAAATACTGTTGAAGTCAAATGAATGGATGGAGGAGGATGATGATGTAATTTGCTGATGATCGTATGGATATGGAGAGTGGGAATATCCATATATTCCCTAGGGAAAGTGGAGAGATGCTTTCAGTGTGTCCAGCTTTAAGTAATGTCAGTGGGTTATTATGACCAAACCAAGAGCAGAAACCTTAGTATGAAATTAGTAGAAATCTTGAAGGTTGTAAAAGAGGATGGTTTATCAGTAAGAAAAACAAAACTTCTGAAAGTTGAGTCCCATCAAAAAAATGACACATGAAAAGCAAGAAAGCATATTGCACTTGCTGTATACTATTCTGAGAGGCAAAACTACAAAATACCCTTCTAAAAAATTCGACATCCACAGGCTGTCTATAGCTCTATAATTCAGCTAACCTTGTCTGCCCAAAAGGTCTAGCGGTGTAATCCAACAGCGGATTCAATTCAGCCAAAATATATGCAGAGACAAAAAGAACAGAAAGTCTAGGAACAATGATTGACAAACATGACATATTACAGACTGTATTTTGACAAGTGCCCCCAATGTATTTAAATGCACAAGCGGGTCTGTGCACTTTGGAAATTCAATAACATAATCATATGAAACAAAGGGCATAGTGCATTCTGGGTAGCTGTCCTGCTTCAAGAGAACAGTGGGTGGAATACTAAACCGTGGAGTCTACATCCGCACTTTTCCCTGCATGAAAAATTCAAGCCCGTGTAAGCTGAGACCTCATGACTGGGTACTAAGTCGCATAATTCAAAAGCCTTTCTGACTCACTCGGGAGCACAAATACATACATTATCTTCAAGATGATGCAGGAGTTTGTAAATTCATCTATAATTTAACATTTACAAGGCTGATGCCACTACTAAAAATAAAATAAATTCCATTGCTTGTACTTACAGGTAGAGGTTTGGCAACTCCTATTTGGACTTCGCCGAGTTTAGCCCCCTTTAGGGCCTGGACAGCATCCTCTAAACTGGCATTCTCCAGATTAGTGGCATTCACGTACATGAGCCGGTCTCCTGGCAACAACCTGCCATCCAGCTCAGCCACACCATTGGGAACAAGGGACCGGATGACAATCACGGTCTTGGTGGGATCCATTGGGTCCTGTATGAAAATTTAGCAAAGGTTAACTACAGATAAAACAGTAGGTTACAATGACTCACTAGACTTGTTCCTATAAATTATATGAGTATTATATGATTACTTTATCACTACCACTCTTGCATTAGAAGTAGCAAAATAACTATGGTCAAATTTGGGTGATATTTTATGAAATGGTCAGTAATGAGCCAAAAAAGAAATGATTATTGGTGTATTATTAGTATTGGCATGGATCTAGGATGTGCCAAAAATAGTAATGTTGAGTACAAAGGGATAGTGTACAGTTTTAGTGAATTCCTTTATCATTGTGGGCAATTAGTGCTTTGTGGCTTAATGGATAGAGCAATTACCCCTAAACTAGAAGATCCCCAGTTAGAGGCTAGGTCTCGGCAGTATATTGTTGCCATTGTGACAAAGGGACAATGACTTGGCAGAGGTCTGTACTTCTAGTTCCCTACTAGTTTTCTGTTTTTGCCATACCCACCTGGTAGTCCAAAATGCTGAATCCCAGTCCTCCTTCTCCCTTTTCCAGCTCAATATTCTGCACTTCAAGTTCCCACATGGCCAGAGCAGATCCCATTGCTTCCTCAGTCACATTATCTTGTGTCACTTCTATTGCATTTACTTCCGAGTCCTCAGTACCCAATACATCATTCAGGTCGATTTGTTCCTGCAAAAAAAGTCCCAAATCTCAGTATCAAGCTCACTTTTACTCACATCCCAAAGGGTGCTACCCCACAGTCATGTTTCTGGCTCAGGTTTCTGGCAGCAGATGAAAGGGAAATAGCTTTGGGATGGTGATGCTTTAGTACAGTATCACAGATAAAGCTGGAGAGATGAAACCTATTTCCAAAGGGCTTTTGATGTCTTATATCCTGCACAAATATTGTTGGCAGCTGTCTCTGGGACATTAGAGCTGGTCTTAATAAACTTTGATTTATTCTTGCTTATGACTAGCAGGATGACACACATGATCCATGTTAATAAAACATGATAACATCTGATAGACTTCTCCAATTATAATCTTTTATTTAAATGCAAGATGACAACAATTAGGCAGCCACAAGGGGCCACAACCCAGTGTATACCTTGCACTGGTCCCAAGCCCTGATAAATGAAGAAGGCTGTGTCAAGCAGGGTCAAAACCTCTGCCAAATCAATATTCAAATCACTGCTCTAGGAGGCAGATGATTTGCTAAGGGCGCCCCCAGTGGGAAAAAGCCGAAAAGAAAGAGAAAAATATTTCCCACCATAAGGCCTAAAGCATAATTAGTGTTGATGGCAAAAGGTTAAAAAAATAAAATAAACGTTTTATAGAATATTATATATTCTATAAACAATAGGTACCTGAAATTTAGTGACCAAAGCCTCTGGTTCAGGTATGACAGCATCCATGTCCGTCTGCAGATGTGGTGCGGGCCTGCAGCACGTCATGTACACACAGAGTGGCAGCTCCTTTAGGATCCTCACAACTTCTTTGTGTGATTCGCCAATCAGCGATATACCAGTTGACCTATGAAAATGTATAGAATCAGTTTAATAATATGAATCATCAGGAGCATTGCCATAATTATAATTGTTTTGTAGCTCTGTACCTCGAGCAGCTCATCCCCACTGAACAGCTTGCCACAGCGGCCCACTGGTCCCTCAGGTAGGACAGACCGGATGTAATGGTGCCCACTGTTCACCTCTAAACTGATGCCCAAGCCACTGCTCTCACTAAACTTCTCTACCTGCGCCACCTGTCTCACACAAACACACAGTTACATCTCATCTACCAGGAAAAAGACCCTTGTATTTCTTTAGCAAAACACAGTCCTACACCAATGAATAAGAATATGGTAGAAATGTGAATTTATTAGTTTAATTTAAGTGAGTATATCAATATCGTACATGCAGTGAAATAGTTTAAGCATTATTTATTTTAATTGTGATTATTATGTACTATTCCAGTTTTATGAGTTACTGTATTTTAGTTTTCTTTAACTAAGCAATAATCATCACAATTAAATGAAATAAATGCGAGAAATATTTCACTGTGTGTACTGAATTACACAATATACTGTATATAGTTTCATTTTGAAACTACTGAAACTAATGAACTTTTACATGATATTCTAATATTTGATGTAGGACTGATGATTTATCATGGTACAATAGCAGGTTAGAAAACTCACAACAACTTCATTACTTGGTCCCAGAATCTCCAACCACTTCTTCACAAGTTCGTCCTCTTCGAACGGTGTGAGTTTTATTCCTTAAAAAACAACAGAAAGATTTTAATTATTACAGATGAATCAAATGCATTACTATCTGCAAATATTTGTATATAACAACATTTAGTGTTTTGTGTCTACTATACTACACAGCCTCTTAGTGATTCGTCCTAGTGGTCCTGACACTGACAGCCCTTATCTGCCAAATGCATGCCCACTATCTCTTCTAGTGTATTTAAAGACAGCTCCTAGGCTCCTACCATGATTGTCTTGTGTTAGGTGATCCGCCTGTCTGCTGACATCAGATCCTTCACTCTTTGTCTGAGGCTGCCTTTCATCTGAGGCCACTGTAAACACACACAATGAGCTAAGACAGACAGAAGCAAGCATCGGAGCAGGCAGCTGACACACACACTACAAGCACAAAGCCAGTTGAAAAAAGACACCTTTTCAGCAGCAGTGCTACACGCAGCTACACATCTCTGTTACATCCATGGCCCCAACCCTTTTTAAATTATAGATCAAGATTTAAGGATATTATACTCATGCCATTTTGTCTGTATGTGCAAGACACGCGGGGGAATCAAAATGCTGTTTCTGCTCTCTCTCTTATGGATGTTTTATATATACAAAAGTAGTGCAAGTACAATATACCCTAAATACAAATAAATACTCAAATACAATAAGTCAACCCTATGTGCAAAAAAATTGTAAAATCTAATTTAACCTAACGAAAACTAGACCCTCTCTAAACGAGTAAAAGTATTCTCCAAAGACAAAGTGGGTAGCATGTATGCTTGCAACCAGAAGGCTGTGGATTAGAAATATTGGTAGGTTTTGCAAAAATACATTTAAAAGTAATCCGTAAGTAAAAGTTACATTTGACCCTTTGCTGAAGTTGCTTGTTACTTTTACTTCTACACTGCAGAAAATCAAAATCTACTTAGGTCTAGATAAAATGAATTTAGATTCCATCCATCCATCTTCTTCCGCTTTACCCGGGGCCAGGTCACGGGGGCAGCAGTCTAAGCAGAGATGCCCAGACTTTCCTCCCTACAGACACTTCCTCCAGCTCTACCGGGGGACCCCAAGGCGTTGAATTTAGATTTTTAATCTTAATTCTTTTTTAAAAAGTAAATAAATCCAATCTAGTGAAAATTGCTCGAATTAAGATTAATAACATGAATTCAAGTCATTTTAACTAATGTAGATTTTGAATTTTTGCAGTGTACCTGAGTAATATTATTTTGAAGTACATATTTTGAATACTTCTGACTTCTATTAAAAGGCACTATGGCACTCCACTTTTTCTAACTTTAAACATCCCTGGCCAACCTCAATGTCATTTTTGACAGGCTTCTTGTCAGACCAACTCTCCCATGCACTCACGGTCTGTAGTGCTAATGCTCCTTGTTGCTTTACTGCATGTTGTCACATCTAATTACAATTTAGGCTCAATCAATCACTACTGACACTAAATAACTTACGACCGTTGGTTTCTTGCTTCTCTAATAGCCTGAAGCTCCTGTCAGTACATCAGTGCTTTCGAATCTTTTTGCCTTCGACTCTGATATTAATATTGTAAAAAGTCAAGAAAATAACTCTGTCACAGTTATGTTTTTTTGCACACAAAAAAATAGTTTTTGTAACTGTGCTTTTTAATCCATGCAACTCACAGTTCCTTTAGAAAATCATGGTAATAATAAATAGATTTTCTGTCTGTTATGGTTCTTTTATTTGTCTTTAAGCATGAAGGACGCAGAGAATACAGAGCACTGCCATGGAATTAACCCTATCTTGCAATGGTAAAGATTTAGTGCCTAGACCAAGAATGTTGTACTTCAGGGGTAAATGCTTTATCCATTGAGCAATAAATTCTTGGATCCAGGTCAGTGTTTGAAAGCCACACACAAAAAACTGTTGTGTTGCATACAGACAAACAAACCAACAATGTAAAAAACATAACTTATCTGGCTTGGGTTATAAACTGGATGAACTAAAAAAAAAAAAAGAGTTTAAAATGGTGCTTTGCATAATATTTAGTTGCCTCCTACTGATAACTGTAACCTTCGGTTACCTTCTGTAATCTAAAAAAGGGGCATTTCAACATGGCTGATTCTTTTGACAAAATTGCTCATTAGGTAAAGATTACTTTATTCTAATTGTTTGAATATGGAAACTGAAACTGAGAACAATAGATTATAATCTGTATTGAAATAACCTACATCATATTTCAATGATCCTTACCTTGCACAGTCTCCTCTGCCTTCTTCCTCTCCACCTCGAGCTCCCTCGTGACTGTGCTGGTGGTGGGTGGGAGAGCGGTGGCAGGGGGCAGGATGGTGACACTGGGAGCCACAGCAGGGGGTATCTCCTCAGGCCTAAAGCCCCGGCGGATGAGCTTAAGGTGCACGGTCTGGCCTGTGTGCCTCAGCACTTCCACCGCCTGCTGATTGGTGTATCCCTGAATGTTTACACCATCCACCTGCAGGAGGCAACCCGTTATGATCGCATGTATTAAATGAGAGGGCAGAGCAATTTTGGCATAAGGGAGTGTGTTAAAATAGATTTCGATTTAGAGTGAATTGTTGAATGAAGGCAAAATAATTATCACAGCTATTAAAGTTCGCATTATTGTCTGCATTCATATTAATAGACCAGATCATAACAAAACGTTGTATCTCATGTTTCAATGATGCGAGAAATAAACCACAGTTTAACATTACAAAAATGATCTTCCTCTAATGAAATAAAAACAAATTGCCCAGTATGTTAATTCACGGCACATTTATACTCAGTAACACACTCTTTGTTATTCAGATTTATTATTCAAAGTTATCTATTTTTTCTATTTCTCCTCTGAATGAATAATGGGATGATTACATAGATAATATAAAACATTCACTGCACATTTTACCACAAAGCCTCAAAGACCGTAATTGAGGTACTTACAGCTATAATCTGGTCTCCCACGTGAATACGACCATCTTGATCTACGGCGCTGTCTTGGGTTATGCTCTTGACAAAAATACCAGACGGCTCTGAGAAGTCAAATCATTTCAGAAGTGAAGGTGAGTAAAGATATTTAGCAATACTGAACTATGTACGCAATTAACAACATTTTTAAGTTGTCCAACAAAATAATAAATCACTATGCTTGCAGAAAACATATGTAAGCATGTTTTGTATGTAATTCCAAATCAAACAACACTAACATTAGTTTGTAAACATACCTGAATTTTTATCTGCAACATAGCCTGCAATAGTTATGCCTAGTCCTTGGGCATTTTTAGTAAGGTTCACATCAAAAGCTTCTGTTTCCTCTTCTTCATAGCCCTGTAAAAAATAAGCGATATGAGATCAGCAACTTAATCTACTAACAGTAAAAACAGAAGTCAAAATCTTATTTTAAAAAATGGTCAAAAAAGGGCAATGATGTAAGGCAAAAACTGAGCACTGAGCACCGGTTGAAAAGACTTAATTAGTCAGTTCAGAAAGTGAAAAAACAACATCATAAGAGTATTTAGTTTGATTAAAAACTTCTACAAAGTAAAGTGACCACTTGTACCTGTTGTTCATTCACAGTGGGGAGCACAACTGGCATGACGGCAGAAGCAGAAGGGTTTTCTTCCACTGGACCTCTAGTGACCACCAGTTTCACCCTGTTGCCACACTGCCTCAAGACCTGGGCCACCTGTTCACTGCCCATGCCAAACAGATCTGTCTCTCCAATCCGTAGAATATGATCTCCGCTGCGTAGACGGCCATCCTATAATGTAAGGTAAGGGTAAGTCGTGTGAATTCCATAAAGGAGTTTTATTTGAAATACACATTGCAAAAGTTAGCTAGCCTTTTCACTGTGATTGTTGGTGATAAGGCTATAAGCTTACCCTTATCACCAATATTCACGGTGACAAAATTAAATGGCATGGCTTTCAAGCTCTTACCTGGTCAGCTATGCCTCCAGGTAGGATGGTTTTAACTATAACTCCAGTGGTCTTCCCTCCTACAATACCAAAGCCAAGGCCAGTTCCATCATTGACTAGCTCAATGGTCTCTACATGCTGCAACTGCGACAAAACAGAAACAAAGAGGCTAATTAGTTGTGTCATATAATGCTTTTGAAAAGGAAAAGACCAAAGCACTGCTGGGTCAGCTTCTTTACAAACATGCAGTACATCCTTTCACTGAAGTCAGCTACCTTATATTCATGGTTATAATGCCTCGAGTTCTAATCTATACACATTTATAAAACAAAGTGACAGGGAGTCCAACTTTGTGCGCTGCTGGCACATTTTGTTCATTTTAAAGCCAGTATATTATTACCCGGTTTTCCTCTTAACGCCCAGTCTGGTGTGGTGTTATTTAAAGAAAATTGTGACCTAACATTTCCAAGACCCACAACTATAACAACAACAGCTAAACTACCCTTCCTGCTTTTATGTTTGTAAACAAATCTAAAACTGAACCAATTTGTCACCATAAAATACTAAGTTCAATGTGTACCCTAAAACTTTTGAGCCGAGTTCAGCGTTAGAACTATACAAACCAGCAATTAGCTTTGTCTTTTTAAACATTATGGCTTGCATTGGCATGGCAATATTTATTTGTTTATGGCTTTGCTTTTGCTTTTTTCTATTCATGTTTTTTTTTCTTCAACAGAAGTATCTATGGCTAAAATAAAATTACTTTCACTTTCGCTTTGTAATTCAACAGTGTCCCTTATTTGCGTGCATCAATACTAATGCCTAAATGACATCATAATAATTATTTTTTCACATTTCACATTTCACATACAGCGATAAAATATGTTATGCTAATTAAAGAGTTTTCCTAAGATCCAAGAAAAAAGTTGAGTAGTTCAGCTTGATTACCGCGCTTGACTTGGCAGACAGTGTACTGGCAGAAGACGGAGTGCGGGACACCACAGGACTGGTCAACCTTGGTATTGGTCCTCTTGCCACTGTGAGCTGCACCCTCTCTGAAGCGCACTGCAGGATCCCTATGGCCTGCTGGTGGGTGACAGTCTGGTCCAAGGGCTGACCATTAATAGCCAAGATCTGGTCGGCTTCTCTGAGTTTCCCATCACTGCATGAGGGCAAACAGAGAAAAAACGAAATGAAACGATCATATTTCTGAAGGCAGCTCTGGCCGGAGTTAAAATGTAGTGTTGACACATACCAGTGGGCCACGCTCCCCGGTTGAATTTCCTGAATAAAAATCCCAAGTTCTCCACGGTTCTCGCTCTTCAGGCCCACCACGCTAAAACCGAGACCTCCTGACACTGGCTTCTGTAGCTCCACATGTGTTACGTAGCGCCCCTGCATCGAACACATTCTTCTTTAACTCTTTGGCCTATTGCTTTTACAGTATGGCATCAAAGCTACAGGCAAGCCTTAGAAGTCTATTTGAAGTGCCTCAAGAGAAAACCCCTGTGTGCAGTCAGCAGTTCTCATCTTTTTTGCTTTTAAATACAGTCAAGGTGATCTCAATAATAAACATCAAAAAGCCAACATTAGCCAGTAGTATTACCCAAACTCAAAGTAAAAAGTAAACAGGATGTAATGAAGCTGCTTTCTAGTTGATTATACCTGTGCCATGGAGTGAATAATGTGTTCAAACTCTTCTGATGTTTTGCCATTGATGTTTGAGGAGAGATCTGGGAAGGAATGGTGACCCCCATTGGGTTTGACTGCTGCGAGAGGATCAGCAAAGTCGCCCGCTCGTTTGGTTGGGACATTCTCCTGTAAGCATTACAAAGAAAAATGGAGTGAGTGAAGAGATTTAAAAAATAGGACAACACAATTTAATTTTTTTGCAGTACCGGTACTGTATCTGCCAATATTGAGATAATGACACTGAAAAAGTCACAAAAATCTCTAATGCAATGCTGTAAGCTTCCTTTCTTTAAACATCATCAATACACAGAGCTGCAATTACTTCCATTTTACCATCAGTTAAAAGTACCAACTAATTTAGTCTACAGTCCTGGACCAACCTCTGGGGTGCCAGATAGAGTGTTATCCCACCATGATTAGCTAGATCGATGGCAGCCTAATCCTTCAGAGATAATGGCTCTTAGCTGATGTTCCAACTTCCAACAATCACAAGGCTCCAAATACAATATTTCTACCATAGTGGGGAAAGCATCGCTGGCCATCTGGATGCTCTAATTTACTCTGGGTTTAATTACTGCACTGACTTTAGTTATGTGACAGATGAATTACATGAATGGGAAAAGTACATAAAACATTTTTTCTGATTGCATTAGCTGGGGGGCGCAATGTTTATGACGGCCTGAATTGGATTTAAAAGGACAAGCATAATGCCCTGCTATAATTTCATAAACACTCCCTTTGGCATATGGCATTGGTAAAACTGCCCTTGTGAGCTTGCATTAGGAAGTTGACGGTACAGGTTAGACAGCTTTGAAAATGTCTGTATATTGCACTGTCCAAAAGTAGATTCAAATTAGCCTAGACACATAGCGCTTCATTTGACAGGCCACATTAGTGCTGCACGCTGCAAACAAAACCCTATGGGTCGAGCTAAGTTAGCGTAGCATGCTGCTAAGTTGCCGTCCTCATGCATGAGCTTTGTTAGCCGGGGCCTGGCTAAGAGGATTAAAGTTCCAGTTTGGTTCTTGCACATTTAAGAAATTGTTTCTGCCCCACTTCACACAGCTGAAGCGGCCTCTTTCTCATTGGAGAGTAGGCCTCGTCACCATAGAAACGCAGGCTGCACAAGGCCTAACTAGCTAAGCTAAAAGACTGTGTGTGTGTGTTTGTGTCTGGCCCTTGTCTCACAATACAAAACACAATCTCTCTCTCCAAACTGGTTGGGCTTTTGGGGTGATTTGGGTTTGGATGCTGTGTAAAAGCACAAGATAGATCCATATTTGTTAGTTGTCTGATTTTTATCTTCATTGTGGAACCTGTTGGTGGATATATAAGGCATAAAGTGAACATTTTGTGTGATGTATAAGATGCTAGGAAAATGGGAAAGCATAAGGACTTAACAAGGGCCAAATTGTGATGGCTTAAGGACTGGGTCAGAGCATCTCCAAAACTGCAGCTCTTTTGGGATGTTCTGGTGTCGGCAGTGGTCAGTGGTCCAAAAGTGGTTCAAAAGTGGTCCAAGGAAGGAACAGTGGTGAACCAGTGACAAGTGGGATGCATGGGGAGTGAAGGCTGTGGCCTTGTTTGGATCAGTCCAACAGACAAGCTACTGTAGCTCAATTTGCTGACGTTAATGCTGATTTTGAAGGAGTAAGAATACACCGTGGATTGCAGTTTGTAGTGTATAAGCTGCATATTGGGCATGTAGTCATAATTTTGTGTCTGATTGGTGTACAGTATATTTCCGGTCTTGAGGGGGTTTCTATTAAAACAACTACAATACTTTTACATTTGCAATATTTTTCTTTGCTAAAACAAACATGCACAAGAATGTACCTCTTTGAAACAAGATGAATCTCCGTCGCACAAAAATGCACTCCTTTTATAATCTAAATTCCACAGGGGGTAAAGAGTCTTAGCATCCAGGGCTCCCTCAGCATACCTCACATAGTTTCATTGCAATTTCTCAAATACACCCTGGCCCCTTTCCACCGTGACTTAAGAGCACTTTCCTTCCACTCAAATCTTCTACTCTCAGTGGGCCAGACAGAGGAAAAACTGACATAGACCAAGTATCTCATGCTCATAGACCTATTTTATTATAGGACAGGGTAGACCATGACAGCTATTTGGCCATGGCAGAAAGACTACAGTGAATACAATGACAGAATTAATGACGTTGAGTGTAAATATGAGCAGAAAATTGAAAGGTCATCTGCGAAATGAAACACAGACAGCCCTAGTACACTATATAGAAAACCTCCTGAAGAAGGTTGTTTGTGGATTTATCATTTGTCATTAATAATACATTGCATGTAGGCCTCTTTCTGCTGTTTAATTGATCTCCCAGCAATAAATAATCTTCAGAATTGAAATAACTACAACAAACACCTAACAGATTCTTTCTCTAGCTACCTGCTGTGTTCCCACCACAGTTCAAAATTCTCTTCTTAGTTCACAAAAAAACTCACTTCTCCGGCTCCACAGTACATCTTATGCATGCTGTCAGTTTACACTTTCTCTGCGGTCATAAGGTGGAAAATCTCCATGTACCCAAGGCAACTTCAAAGCTCGCTAAGATACTTTCGGAGTCTATGCACCTAAAGAATAGAAGAGCTTTGCCTGCTGGCTGTAGACCTACTCCAGCACTCAATCAATACCACATTATTCGATTTTTAAGTTACTTGCATTGTATGGTAGCATAAGTGCATGCAAATGTATGCATTTAGGGGTTTTGAATGTAAGTGGGAGAAGTCCAAGGATGAACCTATTACAATTGCAAATGCAGTGTGTCTTAAATTGTAGAAAATTTAATTTTAATCACCCCAGTCTACTTTAGTCACATGATAACAGTTGTTATGATTTAATCAAATTATTCTATTTTGATTTTGACAATGTCAGTTACTTATAAATGTTTCTCGGTGTCTTGAGAATAGAGAACAACTAAATTGTATTCAGCACTCACCATAATTTGAAATAACCACCAATTGTTAGTGTTGTTTTCTAAATGTCAATTGAAATGAAATATCTTACAAGCATAAAATTACTGAACTATAAGCTCTTGGAGAAAGCATACGCCTTATCTTGTAATGGTAAAGATATACAGTGCAAAGATCTGGACCTTAATAAACACCAAAAACTCCTTTACTGGCCCCTTGTGGTGGGAGTTAGTATATTTGTGCTAGCGGGGAAATTCCTTTCTCACAAAGATAAAAAATTATTTTTAAAATCCTGAATGAAGACGGTCTCCCAGATCCACCCCTAAAACAAATAATTTCTCCCTTAGCCCACAATTGACCTTTCCTAAAGACGTCATCAAAATCCAGTCATTTTTTTGTGTTATCTTGATGACAACAAACCAACACCAGCATACACATAACCTCAGATGTAATCATTGGTAACTAATTCATAGTCTTTCTTACCTGTTCTTTAAGATGTTGGACGGACTTCTGTAAGGCCAGGATCTGGTGGAAGAGGGGACTTTGGAGCACCGACTTGAGCAGGCTGAGTTTCTCCTCGGTGGGCACCTCCCCCCGCTCTTTGAGTTTGGCCTGGAGACGCTCCACCGCCTGCAAGGCACGCTGGGTATCTGTAAGCCGTCACATATTTCAGTGACAGCGCCCGGCAGATTGAAGCAGTGGTGGATGGGGTGGAGAGAGATGGGAGAGGAGAGATGATGACAGATCAGTATTTGGGCAAAAAGAAAGAATTTAAATTGATGTTTTGACTTCATATTCAGAGGATTATGTTATGTTAAGAAACCTATAGGTATATAGCAATAACTATGTTGAATATCACAATAATATTGGACATATTTGGATACACTAAATAAGTAAAAGTGCAGTTCAATTTCGATTTAAACAGGAAATAAATCAAAACTTACTAAAGACTAAACCAGGTCTAAATTTGAAGAGAATTACAATTAAATGTTAATTTTTTTAAACATTTTTTATTTAGTTCTAACATAATTTTAATTAAGGCGCCATACATTAACACACACAATGTAAATTTATGTCAAAGAGAAGATCATAACATTATTGTGATACATTTAGTCTATTTCCATATGGATATTGCATTTGCTGACATCATGATAATGATAAATTTGTGATATACTGTACAGCCCAAATAGAAACTTGTTGTTTTTTATACAATGATATGTATGTTAATGACAGTGAAACCGAGAAAAGTGTGACAGACATTACAACCTATAGGCTTAGGTAAGGCTGACTGGTGCTCAACAGACCTTACTATATTGAAATCACATAGCGTCAGGATTCAACAGGAAAAATAAAAAAAATCCTCAATACATTTTCAGAATAGCAATGACTTCCTTTATATTCCTCTAGGGTTGATGGTAGGCCACACAGGAGCTCAAAATAGGTATCAGAGGAAGAAAAGATAAAGGAAGTGGGTCTGTGTTGGCTTGCCTGCTGGACCCTGCATAAGCCCCACAATCGTACAACTCCGGGGTGCCTTGTTAGCCTGGATGGACCAACTCAACATCATCTGGACAAAAATGAAGCAATTTTCAAAACTCACCAACTGTGACTAATACCTAATAGGGCGTGCACAGGCTGTTTTTTTGCGCTGACAAGTGCTGTTTGAACAAAGGTTGTAAACAAGTCAATAGTAAGCATATCCCAAACGATGCTGAAATAGTCTAATCTTGACATGTCGTGCAGAACATATAACTTAAAAAACAACTTAAGCCTTTTCATTTGTAATTCTGTGTTCACATTTTACAACTCTGTCTTGATTGGAGTTGTAATGGCTGCTCAATAATCCTGCCTTGAGAGTGACCACAGACATTTCAAATAAAGAAGCAAGAAAGGGGCTATTTGGCTATGCGCATGACAGTTGGACAAATAGATCTCTATGGGGACAAACAAACAATCAAATATATGGCAACATGATCAGATCGGGCAACACTGGCAGTGCACAAGCCTTGAACTGAATCCAGGGCCTCTTACACTGGTTGAAAAAACTCACAGCAGGAGCCAAATGTGGATGCAGAGCCAGCAAAGATGGATGTCCAACTGACAAGATAAACCTCTAGCCAGAAAACTGATTTACTCCAAATATAATGATAAAATGCAAAATAAGCACAGCATGTGTTTGTTTAGTGATGTGTATCATAGCAAGAGTAGCAATGACTGCTAAAATATGCAAACACTGATTCAAGTTTAGAGATAAGAAATTCATGATGTGCACCTTTATATGAATAACATTTTGGCTTTTCACATCACTTACCCATTGTTTCAATCATTTTCAGAATACCAGTTTAATCTGATGCCTTCCCATTAATAGAAATCTTCATCTCTTCTTGGTTTTAAGGCCTACAAAGGAAGTACAGTGTGTTTTAGATACAGAGTAGACCAACAGGGCAAATTAACACACAAACTAAAGAACCCACTCCTCTCTAAAACATAGCTACTTCTAAAATACACAAGCAAGAACGTGTTTTATCATCACAGTCAGGATGACGCTGGCAATAAGCAAGCCTCATGTTTTATGTTTTTTATTGCTTCTATTCTTAATTATACATATTCTTATTTACCAGATTACATAGCTCTTGAAACCAGCATAACACTGTCAACTCCCACCACAGGAATGTCCTGTGTGGTGACTTTGTTAAGAACATGACATGACTCAGGGAGGCAATAATAAAAGCCCATAGACTCATAAAATATCCAAGCAATAAATGTAAGTAGACCATAAAGCTATATTATCATTTATTGTATATGCATGCTTATTTAGGCAATAGGATAATTACATGTTTATTTGTAATTACAGAACATGGTAGACCTTGGAAGTGTGTCCTAACCAGGGGTACAGGGACCCCCAGGGGTATGCAAGCACTTTATAGGGGGTACTTCCAAGATAATAAAAACATATTTGTGGTCATTTCATGTTGAGCTATTAAAACTTATAAAGGACAAGCTCAAGTTTGTCAGTGACCGATGAAAAATAAGTGAACCTGCTAAAGATTATTTGTTATTATATTTTGTCACAAATTTTAGGTTTAATCACTTTTTTCAAAGGGGAGTTATTTAAATGATTTAAAATTTTCTTTGCAGTAAATGTATTCGTTTCAGAGTTTTAAGATTATTATTATTACATTTTAGTTTTAGTTTATTTTCAACAAAAAATTTACCATAAAAATAGTAAATGTGACAGGAGTTGCTGTTTTTATTTAATATGTTTATTTCAGGCAAATAGATCATTATTTATTTTATTTATTTTTATTTTGAGGTTATTGGTAAAATAGACTAAAAATAAAATGTTTGTGTACTAAAAAACACAGATGTTTTTATGGACATTTTTGGAGAATCATCAGCAATGAGTAAGGAGGCACTTGTGGTTTGACAAAAAGCTTACGGGGTACACAAGACAAAAAATGTTGGGAACTTACAAAAAAACAGCCATACGTCTTATTACTCATGCAGGATTGTTTGATCATACTGTAGTATGAATTCTAAAAGGGCAGTGTCTAAACAGCTTTGATCTTGTCCTTTTAAAATAGCTCAAATTATGTTTAAAGTAAAAAATAATATAATGTCATATAATATACAAAATATATTCAAAGACAGAGACTGGTTATACAAAGTGAGAGGTAAAGCCATGTTACAGCAGCCGTATGCACGTAAAGCACATGTGTATCTGTTTATAGAGTAACTTTATGGAATGGACTAAGTGATGAATCAAACAATGCAGAAATATTGTCTTGTTTAAAAAAAAAGTATAAGAAATTATTATTAGATACATATAAAAAAATAAACTACCCATAATATTCCTGACATGAGTTAGAGAAGTATTGTCATCTGACTTTTGTTTCAGTGTGCAGAATATTGTAATGTAATGTTTATTATTATGTTATATTAAGACTGTAACAAAGGAGGGCTTCCTTCTACTCATTCTCAAACACAGGTTGGTCTGCTTAGAAGATGCTTACTTGTTTTTTATGTTTGTTTGAGAAAATGGTATAGCCTATAAAAGGTGTGCAAATTAAATGTAGCAGGTCTAACTATTAAGCAATAAGGCGGCTAACCTCAAACAAGGCATTAAAAAGCATAAGCTAGCTAGCTACAGTGCGGGCTGTGTGGTATTTATTATGTTTTAACACCTCCACGGGTTACTAATAATTTACAGAAAAGTACTGTAGTTGGCCATTTTAGTTTGACCCTATGTTAAAATGTAGTGGAACTTAAGCGAGCCTGCTCGATATGCTAGGCAGGCTACTCCAAATAACTAAAACACCACTTTACTATTTAATCCACCGATTTAAAACGCGGACTGAACTCTCAATATGTAACTTGTGTTTTTAATAACCTGTTAGTTACCAAAGTGTACGCAGTTGTAGGCTAAATACAGCCTGGTTCGCTTTTGTTTTGAATCTAGTCGCCACAGCACTTGGGACAATCCGCTTTTCTCTCAACTCCTCCTCCTGCTCTGTCTCCCCCATCTCAATTATGTAGCCAGAAGCAACAGGCTGTCGACGAGAAGTTTGAGAGTATTTCGAGGTTTAGCATAGAAAACCTCACACTTTTTTCCTTCATTCATAAAACAAACACATAACTTAACACCTTAGTATGAGCTACTGTGAGGATTTGTGCGCATACTAAACGCGACCTTTACGCAACAGCGCCTCGGAATATTCTCATCCCATTAGCATCGTTACAGTGGAGAAAAGAGACTATTTGGAAAGATTTATCTGTTTTTACTCAAGCGAAACACACATTTTAGACATTTCCTCCGTGCCAAACTGCAAAAAAGAGCCACTTACATGAGCGTGGTTCCTCAGTTTGTCTCTCTGTCCCTCTCCCTGCCTGCCTGCTCCTCTGCGGCTAGCGGCGCACACTGACCGGGGCAGGGCTTAAAACATGGGGCGTCGCGTAACTCGATCCTCTCTGGACATTTTCACAGAGAGCGGTGCTGCTCACGGCCGTCCCGGGGCTGAAGCGCCGCTTGGTGGCTGACCTGACACTGGGCCCGTCCCGAGGACAATTTTTGTTACACTTGTTGCGGTGGATGAAAGACTAAAGGGAAGATTCAACATATTTTGGGGGGAGTATGGCTCCATTTAGAAATTTACTGGAAGATTTATAGAAAATGTTGTTGTGCGTCGTGTTCTGGTGTATGCTGGTAACAGTATGACGGACTGCACAATTTGATCACAAAAATAAACAAATAAATAAATAAATAAATAAATAAATAAATAAATTCATTAAAAACTGTTATTGTCCATTTTCAGTGTTGACAGTAACTAGATAATTTTTAGGAAGAAAAAGTACTTTCTGAGTACATTTTGTAGAACATACTTATTTTTATTTGAGTAAATTTTGGATTTTTTTTTTTTTTTTTTTTTTTTTTTTTTTTTACTTTTACTTTGAGTAACACTTGAAATTGTCTAGGGAAGTAAAAATAGTTTTTGTCCTCTGTGGTGTAGTGGGCAACACATCTGACTTGTGATCAGAGGGTTCTGCGTTAGAAGAAGAAGATGATGCTGAAAACGAAGATGATGATGATGATGATGATGATGATTCCAGGCTAGAGGAGCAATAAAATACAGTTTATTTCGTTTTTTACTTTATCATTTTTTAAGAATTCAAAATACAAAATTGCCTACTAAAGTCAATTTTCCCAAGGATTAAAAGTCTGATGGTGTAGTAACCAGTGGCATAAGGTGGTAATGAGGGGCCCCAGTGTAGGTTTTCAGAATGGGCCCTGAAGTTTTGAATCACATTCAGCTGGCCCAAGTCTATACGTCCATATAGCATACTTAAAGTTGTAAAAAGTGCACTATATTCTCTTAAAGTTGACCAAAAAAAAAAAGCTTTCTTTCAGCTTCTCTTTTTCTTAATTTGGGGTTGCCACAGTGATTTGGCAGAGTCTTTACGCCAGATGCCCTTTCTGTCACAACCACATACAGTGACTGGAGTAGGCAATATGGGGGAAGTGTCATGCCCAAGGACACAACCACAGTATAAGCTTTGATCCGGCTACCCTCCAGTTGCTGGGCAAATGCTTAAACCTCGGCACCACCATTGCCCCTCTTAAAGTTGACAAATACTTTCATGTCTGTGCCACAAAAAATGTTATCTTTATTTTTGTTCAACTACACCTTGTAGACGTTCAGTAAAAATATAAAGAAATTATGCATATCATACATTTTTATTATTGTTTAATTATAAGAAATGTTTGTTTTTAAATAGAGTCCTGCCTGCTGTGTACTGCCCAGACTGAACATGACCCACTAATACTGTATAGGACTCTCAGTGCCTAGCCACCTATTAGTAGCCTATATGCTGTAGCTGCAACAGCCAGTACTAGGCCTACTACATTAAAGTTAGGTACTAATAATGTAATGGTCGTAGCAGTAGTTTTTGCTGTGTAATTACAACAACCTTTAAATTCTGTGCTTAAGTAAACTCATTCATTCATTCTTGTTTACCTTTATTTAACTTATTTTGTGACAGTACTTTTATTGAGTACACATTTGAGTACTTTTTCCACCTCAGATCTAAACAATCTAAGTCCAGGTCATGCCAACTTTACAAACTAGGCCAGGACATTTCCATAAGGATGCTTTAATGCTTTCAGATGTTGGTAACAAGGATTGCATGGTGTTAAGCTTTTAATAGCAAGTCTTTAGATCCAGTTCTTATGTGACTATAAATTGCATATTTTGACCCATTCTTAAAACATGAGTAACAATGAATTAAAATGTGCTGTTTGGATATCACCTTCTGTACTGACACAAGTGGGCAGCGGCATGATGAGATATCAGTAGGCTACACCAGAAACTGTACGCTCCCACACCCTCACAAGTACACATCAGTGCTAATGTGTATTCATTCAGTGTGATAGGATATTTTTATCAGAATGTTTTGTCATCCATATAGAACAGTACAAACAGGACTTTTTTTTTTACTGAGCACAAATCAAAGTAAAACAAAACCTACTTGCACAGTGCTCTTCATCAATATTAGAAGTAGAGTTTATTTGAAACAAGTAAGAAATAAAATTATATGTAGACTTACACAATGTACATATGTATAGAAGAAAGAAACAAACAAAAACAAAGAAGAGGAGGCCACCTTATGAAGAATGTGAAAACACTTTCACATGTATGTCTGAAAAGGAGTGGGAAGAAGTGCAAACTTATTAAATCCCACTCCTTCTCCCACTGTATCAACAGTACATTTATCTGCTTCCCATTTACGAGTTCTTAATTAATAAACATAATCAATAGACTTTTTCTATACAAACAAACAAAGCAGACACTTAAATTTACATTACATTTTACAATTATAACATTAACCATACATTCCAAATTAAATACCTGTCAACCTTTGGAAAACCATATCTTTTTTTGAACTGTGACAACTTGACATTCCTTGAGCTCCAGACTATTCCACAATTTCACTCCCTGAACAGAAACCCAAAAACATTTCCTCTTAGTCTGTACTCTAGTGACTTTAAACTGAAATTTTCCTCTCAAATTATATCCTTAATATACCCACATATGTTGTGCACAAAGGTGGACAAAACACTCAAAAACTGTACTCAAGTAAAAGTACTGTTACTCAAGTAGAAGTCAAAGTAGACAGCAAAAATAATGCTTGATTAAACATAATTGTACTTAAACACTTCACTGCTATTCATACAAATATTTCTACTGCTACTACTATTACTAATACTGTATAAAAAATAAAAGTATATTTTTTCACTCAAGAAAAAGTACTCAGAATGTACACTTTCCCTTAAAAATGTCCTTAAAAGTATCTTGTTACTTTTTACCACTTGTCATGTATGTGAGTCTTTTTTTTTTTTTACTGTCATCTGTTACCTGACTGTTTCCAAAACTTTTCAAAAAGAGCTTGGTCAGTGTTAAAGGAAGTTGAACAAAGGACAGAGTGACACGAGGCACTTTGAGACAGCTGATACCGACCAAATCCTTTCACCATTTATATCTTTACTTCTCTCTCACTCCTTTATCCGCCCAGTAGCTCTCCGCTTACTCTGACAATAAGCCACTTTTATGTGGGAGGTCTGACTCAGCCGAATGCTGGAAAAGACAAGAGACTGAAACAAGGAAGAATAGAATCAAAACATTCGAGCAGCCAATACATAGTTTCAGCGTTTTGTATTTTCATAGCAAGCAATCACAAACCTTCAGCTGTAGTCATTGTTGAGACATCTTACACAGCAAATGATTCTCTCTATCTTGAAGTATCATCAGCGCTGTTTTTCTCTGTTGTACTTTAAGCATTCAGCATTTTGGAAGTGAGATTTGTGCTTTTGTTTCATTTATCAACCTTGCTCATGTAGTTTCTCTGAGATACTTTGCTTCATTTATCATTTTTAACCAAAGTATCAAGTTATACATTTGTTAGACCTACTGAATTGTTTTAGGTTGGGAAAGCAAAAGCTGTATACTGTTGTGGCCTGTTGTGTATGGTGTTTTGGTTTTGTTAGTGTACCACCTAAACCCATTTTCTCTTATCTTGCCTACTGTTATCCCACATTTTGTTGGCAATATGATGCTAAAATCACAGAGAAAAGTGTTGTTTTTTACAGTTTAAGTTAACAAGATTTCCTTGTCAATTTATTTCTAACTAAAATATTGTAATCCCCTGCAGATTATGGCAGGTGTAGTTGTAAAAATATTCCAGGTCCCAACATCTGGAATAATATATAAACTGAAATATGTGATTGATGACTGACACTTTCCATAGGCGGCTCTAGATGATGTGTCTGAAGTCATAGGGCCAGCAAAATCCACTAAATTGCTTTATACTGCTTGTGAATTTATTTAAAATACAGTCATTTTCTGAATCAGGGTTTGTCAAACTGTGGTACAGCTACCATTGGTGGTACATGGGCCTCTTCTGGTGTTGCATCTTGTTTAGTTCAAGTCCTTTTTTATACTAATTTAGTCTAAGTTGAGTTAGACCACTGCTTAGTCCTGGTTTAAGCACAGTTAAGTCCTGGTAAAGTATTTTTTGGTCCTGGTTTAGACTCTGGTTTAGGCACAATTCTGTATTTAGTGATACATCCCAATCTTACTAGTTTAGACCTGTGCAGTCTTTCTTAGTTCATTTGAAGCCAAATGAGGTGGAAAAAAGTTTGAGAACCACTTATCTAACTACAACAGCTAATCAAATTTATACTCCTAAAAATAAGTATAGAATCTTAAAACTGAAATAAGCTGTTAAAAATCAGGTTGATTAGAAAGATGGTGCCAAAACTGCTACTGAGATATTCAAATTCCACTGCCTAGCACTCTGAAGCACACCAAAAAGCACATTTCAGAGAAAGGCCACTCTAATAGTGTCATATAAATGTTAATTTTGGCCCTAAACTTTGAAAGTTTGAGAAGTGGAAGGTGTGGTGAGAGCGAATGTGATTAGAGTCAATTGCATTTAATGAGAGAGACTTGGCAGCTGGAACTGGCTTTTGCTATAGGTCGCTGATTGCCAGCCTGGTGTGGTGGCTTATTACTAACAATTTATTGCCTCCATTTTCCTTTCAAGTTCTTGTAATGTTACACTCAGAGGAAATTACAGGCTGCATCACTTTGAGAGCTTTGAGAGCGGTTAACCTACCCATGTCTCCGGGATACCTGACCCCATGTGTGTCTGACAGCTCAAATCATTGCCCTAACACCCAAATTCAACAATGTAGATGGCTGTGGTTTTATTTTGTACCACTTTGAATGCTCTGGAAGTCAAGGGCTTTGAATGCGTACTCTTTCACAGGTAGGACCAGTACTGCTGATTGTAGCAGGTATTCATTTGTTGCCATAGTTTTAGTTGAGTGATTTCTTCCACAGTTCATAAGTGTGTTTACATAAAGCATTCTTATAGGATATCATGCTACAGTGGTTCTCAAATGTTTCACACTAACTACACTGCAGAAAAAAATGGTTTTCCAATACCATTTTCAATAAAGTAAAACCAGCGTAAATCTTGGCAAACTAAGGTCTAAACCAAGAGATAAAAATGCATAAGTGATAAGGACAAAACAGGGACAAAACCAGGACAAAAAAAAAAAGGACTGAACCAACCAAACCAGGACAGAGCAGGACAACATCATCATTCATCTTTCTTTCTTCAATCAATTAAAAATGTAATGTAAAGAAATCTTTTCATCCTGAGAAGGTTGATTCTAACTTCTTTTGACACCAAACTTTTAAGTGTTGTGTGTTGTACCTGTCATGGGTGTCTGTCATGAGGATAAATGACTGTAACTATCAGTGTTTATCAAAATGCTTTTAATTGGAGAACAAGTGAGACTGCTGTTGTATGTGTGACAGAGTGGAAAAGCAAGAAACTGTCAGGATTTTTTTTGTAAAGCCTGTCTGCTTGTTGACTGTTCCAGTTTACAGCCAAGGCAAATAAGGACACAAGTGTACCCGCCTCTTTACCCATCTAAATTAGTTTATTTACAAGAATAACCCTTTATTTTAGCATATTATCTACACTCATGTTGAACAAAAAACTGATTTATTTCACAATTAGCAAAGTTAGTTTGAGGATCACTATGAATGTGTAAATGTACACTATTTCAGACAATACTGATGACTTTGGTACCATTTCAGGAAGTCATGTGATCATCTGTTAAATATTGATTCGTGTTGTTTTTATAGGTTACTCAATTGACTTTTGGAGCTCCAGTTCATTAAAGGGACCTGATTGGATTACAAGCCTTTTTCTTGTTGAGACTTCTTGATTCCCATACTGCGCTCCTTTCTTTCCAAAGACATCCACTGTTTCCCAACACACACTAATAATAGAAAGTATTGATGTCTCTGTATAGGCCAGAGATAACGTATCAGAGTGGCAGAAACAGTACAGTCGTAGCACCGGTTCTTGTGCTTTCTTGTGATCTTATTTCAAAGTAAAATCCATCCAACCAATGAGAAGGAGAAAGAAAAGAAGTGGGTTGTAGATCTGCCTTTGTGTTAGTTTGAATTCCTGTAGATTTGTTCTTGTTTTCCTGCATGTGTTACCTAAACCTTTAAATAACTTGAGAACAGTAGTAGATATATGGTAAGTTTACAAAACAAACTTTTTTTCTTCTTCTAGCACATTTTGTACCAATATATGTGATGTTGTGTCCCTGAAATAAGTTATTCTTAATATTTGGTGTGAGGAGGCGAATAGTTGGTGGTTCCTAAAGAGAAAATATGCAGGATTTCACATAAAAATTAGTTAATCCTCTAAAAATGCAAATCCCTTGTTCCACTCTCTTGAGCAAATCTGTAGAAATCTGTGTATGTCTCATGTCTCTATTGAATAATTTTACTTCTGTTTTGTGTATAATCCAGCCACAGGGGGTCACAGGCTAGGTTAGGCTAGGTTTTTGTGCTGGTCCGAAGCCTGGATAAATGTAGAGGGAAGGGCTTCCAGAGTAAAACATACATCCAATTTAAATGTGAATCACTGTATGCTTGGAGACAGATAATTTGGTGTGGCGACCCAAGAAAGGATAAGAAGTTTTTGTGTATGCAAAATTAAAAGAAAAAAGGGAGCAACACTGGTTTATTTACTAGCATTTTCCTGGAAATCCTGTTTTTTCTCCCTTTAGCAAGTATTAAACTTTAAATGGTAAGCCACGGAGGAAATGCATTCGATATTAATGGATACAACTTAAAATAACAGACTCAGCAACAACACACACACACACAGCTCGCCGATGTACGCTAGAGTGATCATCGATCCCGGTTTTAATTTTCCTGCATTGAATTATACAGTACATGCATTTCTTAAGTCTGTGTCAAAATCATTAAAGGTCCATTCATTAGTGCACGAGTTAATCTGAAGTGGAAGGAGCCTGCTCTGAAAGGAGGATTGTTGTCCCTCATTAAGGCCTGATTGTGCTGCATCTTCATCAGTGCAATGACGAGGAAAGTCAGATCTAAAACACTGCATAGAGACTATTACACATACATGGTTTAAACAGCCTTTTATAAACCTAATGTGATATTTGCCAGAGGTGGAAGAAGTACTCCAAATCTGTACTGCTACTTCTAAATAATACTGCTCAAAATCAACAAACATATTGTCACTACTGGTGCTACTCTTACTATTACTACTGACTACAGCTTGAATAAAAGTGACATTTCCTGCTCCAAGTAAATGATTTGAGTGAAAGTATCTAGCTACTTCCTACCATTTGCTAAAGTTTGAGATTAAGGTGAATATTGTTGGTGCAGTAGAAAGAGAAGTGTAGGAGTTTGGTAAAAGGCTGGTGCTGCTGATGTAATCTTGAGGAGGCAGGACTGTGGGTAGTTGTGTGCACACGTACTCCAAAGTTTGTCACGATGTGTTTATTAAATCACAACATGCCAAAAGCTTCAAGGACACACACCGAATTGGATTTTTCAGTCCAACAAGAGATAGTATTATTCGCATTCATTTCAAAATTTAAATATGTTTAAAGAATCTGAGCCTTACCAAACCTTGGCCACAAACCGACTGCACCCGTGAGTTTGTACATTTGGTTTGTTTGGATGGACACATGGTTTGATTTCTAATTTGACACTAGAGGAGGGGTTTAACTGCACCAGAGTAGATGAGTTCAAAGCTTTTCAGTCACACTACAGCAACAACAATATCTAAATGTAGCTATTTTCTTGCTAGCTCTTTTACTCGTCACACTCTACTAATTCATCTATGTTTTCTTTAAACCAATCCACCAATTCATAAGATATAGCTGTAATGCCATACACTATATTGCCAAAAGGATTTGCTCACCTGCCTTTACAAGCATATGAACTTAATTCTTAATCCAAATGGTTTAATATGACATTGGCCGACCCTTTGCATCTAAAACAGCTTCATCTCTTCTGAGAAGGCTTTCCACGAGGTTTAGGAGTGTTTCTGGGAATTTTTGACCATTCTTCCAGAAGTGCATTTGTTAGGTCAGACACTGATGTTGGATAAGAAGGCCTGGCTCGCAGTCTTCGCTCTAATTCATCCCAAAGGTGTTCTGTCAGGTTGAGGTCAGGACTCTGTGCAGCCCAGTCAAGTTCTTCCACACCAAACTCACTCATCCATGTCTTTATGGACCCTGCTTTGTGCACTGGTGTGCAGTCATGTTGGAACAGGAAGTGGCCATCTCCAAACTTTTGCACACAATTTTCCACAAAGCTGCTGCCTAGGTGCTTGATTGTATACACCTGTGGCCATGGAAGTGATTGGAACACCTGAATTCAGATATTTAGGTGGGTGAGCAAATACTTTTGGCAATATAGTGTATATAGTATAGTCAAATTAGAGCAGCGAGTGTACCATATAAACGTAGTCCTGCTTGAAGCTGTGCTGTTTTGATTTCTAGAGTACAAAAACTGTTTTCTTCTATATATGTTTAACAAACATATGCTAAACATCCAAGGACAAAGCTACATTTGCAACTTTGATAAAATTACCTTGAGGGTTTGTCCGTTTTTTTCTTTTAACAGCAACAACAGAAGCTCATTTCCATTGTTTGGTAGCCCAACCAATCACAAAGTATTGTAAAACAAGCTCTATTCTTTCATTCTTGATCTGTTTCACCAAAATAGGTACATTCTCCTGCGTCACGCGACCAGCAGCAGTAGAGTGTGTATTTGTCTAAGAGCATAAAGCACTGTTGTATATGTGAGTGTCAGCACTGTGCCCGTGATTATTCCTGGGTTTGCTCAAGTGGATAAAGAGGAAAGAGCTTCAACATTATTGGATTCATTTTGCACAACAACTGTCCCCATAAGCCGTACATTTCCTGAGCAGCTTTGTATTTGGCAGGAGTTTGAAACAACAGCACGGCGAGTGGCTCTACAGAGGTTTTTTACTGCTGTGCATTCCTTTATGGTGTTCAATTATGACTGCGTCTCAGCCGCTTAACTCCCCTTATTTAGCAAATCCATTGTTGGCAGCTGCAAATTTTGCATTAGCATGTCACATACACAATTATACACACTGTGATGGTGTTTACATAAGTACGCTCTGAATGGTCTGCCATTACCCAAAATAGTATTATGCTAATTTTCTAAATTCTCTACTATATACATGCATAAACAATATAGTTCCTACTCAGTAGGTTGTGCCATACACCACTCAGGCGTCATGACCACCTGCCTAATATGCAGCCCCATCAGCTTCTCACACACGTCACCTGTCGCTGGTTCAACACTGTTTCTTCCTTGGACCACTTTTGGTAGATACTGACCACTGCAGACTGGAACACCCAGCAAGAGCTGCAGTTTTGGAGATGCTCTGACCCAGTCATGAGACCATCACAGTTTGATTCTTTTCAAACTTGCTAAAAATGTTACACCTTACCCTCACAAAACCATGATGAATAGATAATATGTGTTATTCCCGTCGCCTGTCAGTGGTCATAATGTTGTACATAGAAACTGCATGTGTATCCTTTTTCAGATAACACAGACATGCACCTGTCTGGCTCATGTACCTCTGACTCATCTCACCTTCCACCAAGTCCAAGGAGAGGAAGGGAAAAGGGAAGGGAAGGGGAGAGGGGAAAGGGAGGGAAGAAGGGGAAAAAGGAGAAAGGAGAAAAATAATTTTTAATGCACCACACTGTGACAAACAAGAGCAAGTTGTTAATAAGAATGGACAAGGGAAAAGGGAGAAAAAACAAAACAAAATAATCCACTACAATAGGGAAGTGGGACACTATAATGCTTTATCTTCTTTTAAAGCACCACACTAGATTCACATACTAACACAAAGTGACACAAATGAGATTACACCTCCTTTGTAGACTACATGGTTGGCAAAGAGACATGAGTGCAGACACAAAGAAAAAAGAAAGAAAGAAGAGAGAATAAAGGGGGTGGGGTTATTAGTCTAATAACAAAAGTTAAATGGGACAAGTGTAACATTGTCATCAATATTATTTAAGTTTTTTTATATATTTTTTTTAGTGTTTATGCTCTAATCAGTAGCCTATTTATCCCTCATCTGTTACTTTATTACTTCCTTACTTTTTTCCACTACTCTTTACTACTCTGGAAACTGTACTAAAATAGAAAATAGATGTGTATATGAATGTATATATGTGTGTGTATGTATATATGTATATATATGTACAAGAACTATACCACACACACACACACCTCACACACACCACACACACACCTCACACAGACCTTTCACACACCTCACAAACATCTCTCATGTTTTGTCGAGTCTTGTCACTTATTTTGTCGTTGTTGTAAGCATTGTTTGTAATGTGTTACTTGTATGTTGCACACAGTCTTTGTATATTACAGCACTAATAAAAACAATAACAAAAACTAAATAAAAAATAACACAGACATACATTTCCTTGATGTGATGTTATGCATTTAGTTTACAATTTTTCCCCAAAGCAATTAAATAATTATTGGAACAAAGCCATCTTTTTTAAAAGTAATTCTAATAAGTGTACCGGTGATTGTTGCTTCATGGTCTGTCTGTGTGGGAGCTCCATTTAGTTTGGTAAAAAAAATTCCTCACTTCAAATAATGAGCCTAATCTCATTTTGCTGAGGAAAATAAATGTGGTTTATCTGGTAAACACAAATAAAGGATTTGGCTTATTATCTTGAGAAGAGCTGAGAAAAGAATAGGCACAAGGGAACAACACTGAATAATCAACTATAATGAATGTTTTACATAATTTTAGAAATCTTTCATGACATATTTTTGTCCTTTTACTGTTAAGAGTTTTGAACTTTTTGCAGCCATCACATTCCCCTGCCTTATGCTAATGTGGGGCATATTGTTAGAGATATGTGCAAGAAGACTATTTACCAAACTGTCAGAGGTGGAAAGTAAGTGGAGACTTTTACTCAATTCCTTTTCTTAAGTAGACTTTCTTCCAAGAAAATATACTTCCTGTGTACATTTAGTAAAACAAAGCTAAGTAATTTTCTAGAGTTTTTTGACCCCAAGCAGCAGGAGTAGTAGTCATAGCAGTGGTAGTAGAAAGTAATAGAAAAGGGCAATAGCATTATTAAAATGAAGTATGTGATTCTGTCAATTTTGTGTTTTTCATATAGTCAATGGTAGAAGTGTATTGTATGGGTTACTTTAAGATGTTGCTTTGAAGCCACTGGTTTGTGTGCAATGGCAGGCAGCTTTGATCAGCCCTTTACCTGAAAATAGTGGCACAGACAGATAAAAACTGCACCTTTTTAAAAACATTCAGAAGCTTATTTTGGGTAAAAAGCAATCTCAGCAGTTCACATTGTTTTACCAATAAGCAAAAAAAAAAAAAAAAAAAAAAAAAAAAAAAAAAAAAAGCACTGAATTGTGGTTTATCCTTGAAGTAAACAGAATATCAGAATATTACCTGCAAGTGATCAATATTTTATAATCAGATTTTGAATGTTGGCTTGCCTCAAATTTATATGTAGATGTTAAAAAAATAGTATTAACACTACAAAGAACATTTGTTTAGTAGCACTCACTGGAACAATTTGTGCCCTGCATGTTACATAAACTGGGATTTCTTATTTGCTCGAGGTTTTTAATGCAGTTCCCAAAATAAATAGATGCAAAGTTATTTAGTTGTTCACTGGACTGATTATGCTTGCAACAAAAATCAAATAGGAACACCGGAGTTGTTGTTTTATATTTTGTATTTATTTATTTTTCAACACAGAGTATAGTAGGGTACTGTGAAAGATCCAATGTAGCACCAATGTATGAGTACTTTAATTTCATATACTGGCCACATTCTCAAAAACCCTTTACAAGAGGTTTTTGAGAATGTGGCCAGTATATGAAATTAAAGTAATTTCCCTTGTGCATGGCTGTACCACCACAGAGGTCACAGAGGTGCGGACCTTGGTATTTTTCTATTGCTAGACTAAACCAGGTCTAAACCATGCAACAAACAGGACTAAACCAGGCTTAAACCAGTACTAAACCAGGACTAAACCAGGATTATATCAGAAAAAATACTCTAAACCTGGACTTACTTAGGAAAAAGACAGGACTAAATCAAGACTAAACCAGGACTAAACCAAGACTAAACCAGAGCTAAACAAGTACTAAACCAGAGCTAAACAAGGACTAAACCAGGGCTAAACGAAAACTAAACCAGAGCTAAACTGGCTGTCAACATAATGGGCCTCAGTATTTGTAAAATCCTGTGTATGGCCCTGCCCTTGTCAGAATGCACTTATAAATTTATTGAATGTTAACGCTTAAAAAAAGGGGGGGTGTTAATCCTCCTGTTAATGAAATAAACCCGGGATTAATGAATTAATGAATTAAATACAAAAAAATTAATCTTGTGAAGTTGATTTTATATAAATGAAAACTGCAGAAGAATGCTCACATATAAAATGTAATCTAACGTAGGTCTCTTTCCTTATCAGTGAGGATGAAGCTCAAGCAGGGTTTTTGGAGCGCTTTTATATTGTCGGCAGCTAGGTGGAGCCCGAGTACACGCTGACAACGGCAGTCCACATCCGAGTTTTTCCTCTCACCTTTCACTGGCTCTCAGAAACCCACCATACAAGCAGCCAGTGCGCTCAATTGGCTTGTCATAGCCGCACACAGCTCAGTTTCTGGACACTTTTTTCCTCCCCCCTTCTTCTCGCGGAGCGTTTTCTCCCCAAGAGTCTCACCTTTGCGAAATCTCACGGATATTGACGTTTGTTTGCGCGCGCCAAAACAGGAGAGTTCGTACACGAGCTTTACGGGACGGAGATGTAGTCACCCGCACAGAAGGACGCCTGTGCCGTAAAAGGATGTAAAGGGACAGTGTGGCGTTGGATACAAACGCGAGAGAAAAGCCGGCGAGATCATCACCACCACCACCACCACGAGTCGGGATTGTGTGGACGTGAGCTGGAGGCGATTTGACGAGGATTTGTTCGAACTGTTGGGAAATCTTTCTCTCCATTGAAGGGACATTTATAAGAGAAATGACTACTAACACTTTGTGAATGGAAGGACGCGAGCTTTAGCCTCGTTCGCAGCTGCGGCTTGATTTCCAAATCCGGGTAAGTGTTGTGCATGCTTTGGCGCACATTCCCAGCCATCTACAGCTCAGTACCATACAATAATAAATCCTTTTTATTAATCCCTGCAGCGGCGTGGCGTTGTGCTCCCTGCCTGTAATGTCTTGGCATGCACAAACACTCCACTGTTTAATTACTCGAAGCGGCCAATCGACGCGTTCAGGTGTAATCAGCGCTGATCACCAACGCGTAATATTGATAACCAATGTGAGAATTTCAATTTCCTGTTTGGACTAATTAACGCGTTCATTTGGGAGAGCTGGGTAATAACGCGTTAATGTTGCGCAGCGCAGAGAGATGCCCTTTTCAAATGTAGTAATGAGAAGTTCAGGTGTAGCTATGATTGAAGTTTTTATCTTGAATTTACGACTTACATTTAGCCATTTGTAATCCTCTGTATTGGCCATTGCTGCGTGTCCTTAGGAGCCACCGTGTATTAATATGCGCATGCCGTTGAGGCAAGTTATTTCTTATAAGGCTCGTGTAATGTTTGAAAAGATGTATTTTGTGACATGGAACCATTGTCTTTAATGCAAGCGTTGTAAATAGCGTGATTTTCTGCAGATAGGAAGAATGTAGTAAGGCTGAGAGAGGTCCAGAGTTGAGGGGCCAGTAACGCTTTGATGTGAGGACAGCACACTGTCTTTCAACATTAAATCACAGAGGGAAAAGGTAACTAAGCCATATTGCTTTGAATGTAGGCTGCCTCTCCTCCTTGTACAAAGATGCCCTTCATTTGTCAGTTTTAGAATCAGCCTTTCTGAAATACAGTGCTGTGTAAAAGTCTTAAAGAAAGGCAAGACCTCTGCCAAGGCACTGCTCCTATCATGCAATGGTAAATGTATAATCCCCAGACATGCAAGGAAACTCAGCTATCCTCGAGTTCAGGGGTATATGCTCTTTTCATTGAGCTTCAAAACCCTTATAAAATCTACTAAAACTAACCCTTTCTTCTTTTAGTGAGTGAATTTAGTATCTTCAGTCTGTATCTCAAAATGATACAGAATCCCTTAAAACACTCCTGGGGTCTAAACAGTAATCTGGAGCCACACCAAATCTTTTATTTTGTCCTTGGAACATTACTGACATCTCCTGAGATTTTCATAACAAAACATGTAAAAGCATTCTTGCAGACTTTGGCCTTATATGACAGCCTATTTGTTGCATCTTTGTCTGTGGCTTGTATTTACACTCACAATCTGCATTTCTCACAAATGTGCAGTAAAACCTTGACTTCCTTATACCTCTGTACTCCTGTCAAACTCCAGGGGGACATTTGATGCCTTCTGACTAAACGCCTATGTCAACCTGTGCTTTGTTTGTCTCCATCTCATCCATTTTGATTCAGCTCCTCGTGGAATATAATCTAGGTTAGACTAGCATCTGGTGTGTACCTAATGGGACAGTGAGTGCTTTATGGAAATAGAATAATTGTTCTTTTCTTATTGTTGCCTCAGTAGAGCAGTACAGGGCATTGTAGAAAGCTAAACAAGTGATGTAAGGGTAAGGATGCATAATTCTGCTTTTACTGGCTCTAAATTGTTAACATTATTGGTGAAATGTTTTAGTGAGGTGTGGAAAAAATGCTGTTAACTAAGAATGCTTTAATAAATACAGATTTTGTTTTATGAAAATTTGGAGCCACACACAAAAGCATGACTTTGGTGTGAGATATGGACTGAATATACTAACTTCACTCACTGAATGTACAAATGATTAGTTTTAGAAGGTCCTTTACTATTGTTAGATATAAGAATGCTATGAAAAGAGCATTTACTCCTCAACTAAAAGGTCAAATTAATTTCTCCACCTGTGAGATTCAAGCTAATCTAATGAGGTCTGTGCTCTAGTGTTGTTTTTTCTTCTTTTATTTTGTAATGTGTATTTTTGCACATTGCTACACCTTTCTTTGTTTATAAAAAAAAACTGTCTAAGACTTTTGCTCAGTGCTGTACACATATTCATAGTAATTTATAGTTAATCTCCTCCTTAAAATGATAAGACCGAAAAAGTGGACAATTGTTACTTCCCTAATCAAAACTGTGTTGTTCCCAGAGAAACTTCATTTTCAGCAGGTCGATATAATAGCTCCAATCATTCATTTGTTTGTTGTAATGTGTGTTTCCTTGGCTTCTATTGTATTAGGAGTAATTTAGTGTCCTCTCCGGGATATTTTCTGTTAAGTGTTTTTTTTCTAGTTGCTCAGAACTAATTCAGCTCATGTTTTTAGTGTCACCTTCTGACCCCCTTAACTTAATGTAGCTTTTTACTAAGTACCACCTGTGCTTCTCTCTAGTGCCTGTTCTATTGATTAAATCTGATTTGAACCTTTTTGGACATGATTGTACACCAAGATCAATCTAATTTGTAGCAACAGTTTGAATTATTTTGTTTGCCAGGTTTACTTTCATTAGTTTTGTTTGAAGAATTACTCAGCATCCTGACTAATGTGCGGTGAGTTCTCAGGCTCAGTCGGGCTATTCCAGCAATGTAAAAGATTTTTTTAGGATCTGGGGCCAACTCAAAATCTCAAGTTTTCAACAACGAATCTTTTTTGTTCATGTGTCTAAAAACTTTCAATTTTAAGTTGTCTCTGTCTATTTTTTAACAGACAACTAACTATCCATTGTTCAGAAAAAGTATTATTATTTTGTTAAATTTAGTATATTAAGCTTTTTTTTTTAGCTTTTTCTTAATAATAGATAGTAAGTTGGCTGTAAGATGAGGTAAAAAATAATGATAGACTTTGAATTTTAAGTTTTGAACATCAAATTAGGTGAACAAAAAAATATTAGTTGTTGAAAACTTGAGATTTCGAGTTGGCCCCAAAACTCAAACATCTTGAGGGATCCTGTTGCCTTGACTTTTTGCAACATTTTTTTTACAGTAACTAAATGTCAAAAGGTATTCCAATTGTGAAGCTCTCTGAAGCTTTTAACAGTTTTTTAAATCTAATACATAACAGTTTACCACAGGCCAGGTCACAAGTCAGTGTACAGTATCTTTGCGTCGTTCCCAAGCCCAAATAAATGGAGAGGATTGCATTAGGAGGAGCATTTGGCATAAAACCCAAATCAGTATGTGAATTACTGCACACAAGGAGGCAGATTTTTAGCTGTGGCGGCTCGAGAAAGAGAAAAACCTAAATGAAAGAAGATTGTTTTAATTCTGGTGCCAGCTATTTAGAAAATGGCAAATGATATTCCAGTTGGGAAGCAGTGTAAAGCAATTAGAAGTACACAATAATCTGGCCATAGAAATAAAGAAGTCAACAGTATACATTAGTGGAACCTTCCTGAGAGGATTTATCACCAGGTTAACCCAGCCAGTCTGTTAGAGCCCTCTCTTAGCGGAAAAAAAGGAAAAATCTAGAAGGCACATTGGTTAAGAAAATGTCCACGAGCTCTGCAGGTCTACACTTTTACTGCCCCATCTTTTTAAGTGATTGGATACAAAGGTTTTGACGTAAGCTTTTACAACATGTCTGAATGCTGAAGATAATGCGTGCTTAATAATAAAAAAAAACAAAAAAAAACAATTTATGGTGATTGGTGATGCTCTGATTCAAAAGTTAGATGTGGTTGAATAGAGAAAGGAGTGTGAAAGGAAACAATATCAAGGATTTTCATGCTTTTCAGCTTTTCCCTTCTGGGGTCTGATTTGGCATAGGCTTTATTTTAGATGCTCTTGCTGATGCAGCTCTGTCCATTTATCCAGGCTTGGGACCAGCACAGTACACTGGCTTGTGACTCTTGTGGCAGGATTAAAACAAAATCAAGGAAGACGTGCAGCTTTTTGCGACTGGATCATTTTGTTCTATGCAGCTTTGTGGATGTTTGGCCTTTGTGCTGCGAGCTGACACTGAACCAGATTTGGATAAAGCACCACTGTCATCATCATATTCCTCCATTTGGCACTCCCATTTGTGGTTTGCCTAAGTATGCATTATTTGCTATTATCGTAATTAGGATTATCAAATTAAATCCCCAGCCCTTCCTGATCCTGGTTTTCAACAGTTGGCAGCGGGCGGCATGTGTGATGCATTGATGATCCTTTTTTTAAATGACTGGCAGATTTGCAGAGGCTTGTTGTAGTGCGGACAGGGTGAGGTCATCGGTGTAGTGCTGAGTGCAGTTCTGCAACCATTTGTTTTTTTGAATAGTTTAAATTACACTGTTTTAAAGCGTGACCCTGGAAATGACTGCAGCCGACAATGCTATATGCCTCTCCTGCTTCAGATTAAAGATTGGTCTGTGTTTTGACTTGAGCTGCCATGTCATTTTTATTCATGCATTCAATTTTAATTAAAGGCCTGCGAGGCTGCTACTTTGTCAACCCAGAGTGTTTATGTAACCATGACCGGTGACAGTTTGCAAGAAAAATTCAAATGTTTTGAAACAGCACTTTTAATTATCTGCAAGCTACCCTTCCATCCTCTGGTTTTGACATTTAGTTCACTTGTCCCTAGGGGGGTCAAAACACTTAGCAAACACATCTTACACTTAACACTTCTGTGGGCAGAATGACAAAGACTTGTTGCAGGAAATTAGTATGCATGCTCTTTTTAAATCCTCTCTGCTTGGAATATTTATGAAGAAAACCACTAATGCTAACAGTATGATAAACCAGAGATGAAGGAAGTCTGTACTCAAGTAAAATTTGTGTTATTTCAAAATAATAGTAAAAATAATAGTAATTCATTTTTTATTCTTACTTGGGTAAAAGGAAAAAGTACTGACTGGAATGTTTGCCTCCATTATTATAACCAGGACCTTCTGATTACAAGGTGAAAACAGTATTTTAAGTAAGTTCACATAAAATCTACTTAGGTCAATCATTTGCGTTAAAGTGTCCACCTCTGTAATGAACCAAATTGTTTTTCACTCTGGCTTCTGTGCTAATTGCTGTTGTGAATTGGCTCCAAAAAGGTTTTCAGTAACATTTTTAGTCCTTGAACATTTAAGAGAAACCATCGAGTGTAAATTTTACAATGTTGCTGGCCAAAGTGCAGTTCAGGAGCTAAAAAATGTCAAGTTAGCATTTAAAGCAACAGAGGCCTCTCTTATAGCCCTGTAGCTTGTGTTAAAATGTATCCCTATCCTATCAAACTGACAAACCCGCTCCGAGACTCAGTACATCAACATTTTCACAACTCTGTAAAATCTGAGACATTTTCCATGTGCCTTTTATTCTATGCTGCATTTCTCTTTAATGATAGCCCCTTTTTAACTTTTTGCCTGTGAACTTTACACCAGTGACGAGAATTCAACGGAGATGCAATGCTTCTCTGCGGCCCGAGCGCTAAAAGAAGTTAATTTATGGCCTGTTTGGGAGGCAGGTTTGGGCATGAATACATAATGAGCTAGTGCACCTGCAGCCGCATACAAATGAATGGAAATGACGGTTAGTATTTACGCCTCCCTAAACCATTGGGACCTCCTGATCTGACCACTAATTGGCTCGCAAAGAGAAATGAAGATGGCTTTCTTGTTCAGAGGCGGCTATATCCATAAATATCAGGTACCACAAAGGAAGATTATTTCAGCAGTCAACATCTGTCTGAGAAGTAAATAATATGGGGTTATTAAAGCCAGTCTAGGCATATTTTGGTTCCTGGACAAGAAAATATGAAGGATTTTATACAAAAGGAGAATTTAAAATCCCATTGAACACTGTGGAGCTAGTTTTGCTAGAGTAGCCTTACAGGTTTATAACTGAAATCTTTAATAAGGATGTATTCCAGCCTCCAGTGACCTACGATGTATCATTTATAGTACTGTATAATTTTAATCTTCTTGCTATAACAGAATGGCTCATATGCCACGTGTTGAAATATATTGCTTCGTTCAGCATATCCCATGTGGCTCAGATCCATTGATTTGTCTAATCAATAGCATGCAATTGAAATATATGGGAAAGTGGGTGGGGTTAGAATAACCGAATTCCAAGTCTAGAAAGCATCTTAGTAAAAGACTTCTGTTGTTTATAAATGAGCTTCTTAACCACTGGTACCTGGCTATCCTGCTCAGGTTTGTATAATGACAGTAGAGCAGTATATCTTGAAGCAAATCTAGACTTTGCTGCCAGCCCTTTGCCACCTCTGCCATGGAGATGACTGAATTGATGCATCGCCTCAGTGGTGCAAAACAGTTTAAATGACAACACATTTTTGTCTCACCTTGAACCTAATTGACTGCCTGAAAGCTGGGGTTTGAAAAGTGCTGACAGAATGACTCCCTGTGTTGTTTGGAAACGGAGGCTATAGACAGAGACTGTTGTGTTTGTCAGACTGCTCTCACACCTGTATACAGCTGTATATCTCATTCATAAGACTGCCACATGCAGCTGCAGAATACATTAACATTACTAACAGAGCTGCAGTATTTTCATATGGACTTTGATTACACTCATGATGATTTTTTAAATAGTGTGATCATATTGCTGTGCAACGTCTTCTATAAGCTATGGTTCCTTCCTTCCTTCCTTTAGGTAATTATACTGATAAATGATTGTCTTATATATACTGTTAAAGTAAAGCCACTCCCATTGCCATATTGTAGAAAGCAAACATATGACAAGTGTGTAGTTGGCTTTGTGTCTGTCAGTATCAGTCATGACTCCCTGAGCACTGGGTAGTAGTTAACGCTGTTACTGACGAGGTTTGCTAACGGCCCCTCCCCTCTCTGTGCTCCCTCCTACACCAGTCTAGCCTGTGATGCTGAGCCGCCGCGGAGCAATAGTGGCAACTGTGGGATTTCTTCGAGGGGAGCCACAAGACTGTAATCAGTCATTATGTCAGATGCGAGCCCCGTGAGCCCGGCTCCAGCTCATTCAGCCAAATAATAAGCAGCAGATAACGGCGCTGGCGTGCTGGCTAGAGCAGAGCACCCGCGGGCGTGCAGCTAGAATATGTGGGGGCCTTCTCCTCACATCTGCCTACACTGGGACATCACCTTGGTTCAAGGGCTGCATCTTGCTTTTCATACAGCATACCAAATAATTCAGCTGTTGTTTATTGCTTCCCTGTGGTTTGTGGCACACACACACCTTGAGGTATTTGCCGACAATGTGTGGGATCAACAGAGATTCCATCAGAAAATAAGACTCTATTTGTCTACTCTGTATAAAAAACATTTATTTTTAAAGGTTTTGTTGAAACAGTGGGTGTATTTCTTTCAGTATTTGTGAAAACCGTTGTCGAATGTTTCATCATTCAAATGGCACTGCAAACAACTGATGCTATGATATTGAATAAACCAGGCCCTCCCCCTCCGGGTCCCCTTCCTTCTCAGTGTTCCTGGTGGAGTTTTGTCATTCCATAACAAGGGTCACAGTCTCCCATTGTCTGGCTCGAGCCCTCCTCGGCATGCGAGTATCGACTGGTTCTGCTGGGTGAGTGGTGCTGTATAACATCCATATATCATTGGCTCGACAGAATGACAGGCAGTGGGAGTTGAGATGTCAGATCGTCCTCTCCAGGCAAGTGACATCTACTCTCTTCCTGTTGTTCGCAGTGGTGCTCCATCTTTGGAGGCTCAATTGAGCGATATAGACCTTCTTCCACATTTATACCAGACTTGACATGATAAATAAGAAAATATAGTGGAATAGCATTTATAGCACTTACACATGAATGCTATCTTTTCTACTGCTATTATAATGGCTTGGATCTCTTCATGAACCACTAGGGTTAGGGTTTAGGGCTAGGGACCTAATGTCAATAGAATATGGCCCTTCCATGTAAAAATAAGGCTGAAAAGACCAGACAGTGTAAAGATGCACTGATTCTGATTGTTCCTTTTGTATTAGAAGAAAATTAATTATTCAGTCAATAGCACAGCATAATAGAAGTCATCCCTGAAAAAAATGAGACTCCTCAGTGTACCTCAGTGTTTTTGACAGAGCAGGAACTAGAGCAGGGACTGAATTTTTTGACTGGTCACAACCTTAGATTAGGATGGTGCCATTTGGATCAGGGACAGTTTTATTGGTTGAGGCCAAGCTTGTGCACCTTTTTTCATACACTGAAGTCCAAGTCCAATTGGAAAGATGCCAATCCAGGATACCAAAGTCTCCAATTTCTTACACCACAAAACAGCAGGAAAAAAAGGAAAACAAACAGAAGAAAAGAGAACAAAGCACAAATCTGACGCTAAAAGAAATGAAACACAAATATAAGAGGAGAGGATGAGAGCTTTTTAAACTTTTTTCACATTTTCAGAAACTCGGGTAGTGGGCCTTTAACATGTAAAATATGAAACTGCAGCATGCCACTAGACGTGAGCTCACTGGGGTCAACGTAGGTCAGCCCTTTATGGAATTCCTGCCCATAATGATTAATAAGGGAGGCGTATTCATTGCCCTGCGTGCCATCAGTGGAATGCCTGAGTAAAGCTGTTATTTGTAATCCACTGCTATTACACACGTGCCCATGGGTTCTTGTTATTAAGACATTGTTTCTGGCTTTCTGTTCGAATTCCTGTACAGTCTCTCTGCTAATGAACAGCCCCATATTGATTGGCATAGACAACAAGGATCGCTTTGTTCCCCTAGCTTTTATCTGTCCAGCACTCCGGCCCAAGAGTGCTCCGGCTCCTAATTTTGGCAGCTCAAAGACAAGCCGGTTCATTTAGCAGGGCTTCTGTCGTCACTCTCAAGCCGCCGTGAAAAGGTTAGGTTCTCGGGATGTTGTTTATGTTTTTGGTCAGTGGTAAACCTCTCTAAGCTAGCTTTGTGTCAAACGCAGCTGCAGAGCTCTTTGCAGTTGCACCCGAGCAGAAATAATGAGAGCAGCGGCTCGTATGCAGCCACAGGTAATTTGCTAATTTCTGTCTCTCAGTTGGTGTTATCAGAAGGGAACGCTGCAGATAAATGTGCCTTGTAAGGTGTACTGTTTGGGAATTTAAAGAAACAATAATTTCAGCTGTTTAATGGGGATTAAAGAAAATATTGATTCTGTGGTATATTGCAGTAGTACTTTTAGTGCTGTTTGCAATATATTTTATATTTTATTAAAAAACTCTTCCAAAGGCAACCTATTTTCACATAGTGGTGTACTACTATTCAGGTGAAATTTCCAAAAATCATATTGTAAATAGGAATTGACAATACACAGCTTTACTGTTTAAAAAATATCCCCAAGTAAGTTCTAGAAATAAGTGTTCTTAGCCACTGATTGCCTCGGCCTAACCGTTGATAACCTGGCCTTCCAAGCAATCAACAAAAGCCCTCCATATGATGTCATAACAGTCCTCAGCAAAGTGTTCTTGCCTTTTTTTTTTTAGCACTGATGACTTTGAGCGGGCCACCCCAAGTTGATGGGGTAAATTCGGATTGGAAAAGCCGTAGAAGCCACTTTTAATTATACCAGCAGTAAAGGATGAAATTGAGCAGGAATGAGGTGCTTTTTGTGCATTGATTTTTCTCCCTACATGTGTGGATGCAGTGAGAGGAGGCAGAGAGTACCAACCCACAGTATCTCTGCACTGCAGGCAAACACACATGGGGCTGTAGGTGCATTGCTTTTGTTCTAATACAATGAGTACATCTACTTACCCTTCACATCCAATTAGGAAATGCCATCGGATTGAATGGGAAGTGGGCCTGGTCTGGATGGAGGCCATACAAGCACTCTGCCCTGATATAGTTTTGATGTTTTTCTGTGATCTGTTTTGACGTCTGATACTCTGCTTGAGTGTAGGTTTACCTATTGATATATGTGGTTCTCAAACTGTGGTATGGGTCCCATTGTTGGTACACATGCTCTTAGTACTGAGGAACAGGGCTGCACAATAATAGAAAAGTAAGGTAAGGTAAGGTATACTTTACTGTCCCTGTAGGGAAATTTGTTCTCTGCATTTGACCCATCGTTCAGTGCCGCTGGGGCAACCTGTCAGGAGCAGTGGGCAGTCGTGGTGCAGTGCCTAGGGACCCTTATCCAGATCTTGAGCCAGGATTCTGGTCAGGAGTATCTGGCTCTCCATACAGAAAGGCCCCACACGGTCTGGGAATTGAACCCGGGATCTTCTTACTGTGAGGCAAGAGTGCTAACCCCTAAGCTAACCTGAAAAGTATACATGTATATACCAATATGATTGGCAATATACTTTGAGAGCCAAATATTTTGTGGTACTCTCTCTCTTTCAAACAAATTGTAGTCTGATTCTTCAGCTTACCCCAAGGACCCAAAGTACACATGGTGCTACCTTTCCTTGATTCTAAGCCACTGTTTTGGCAAGATGTCACCTCACCTGGGTATCCGGAGAATGAGTGCCACCTTGACTTGCACTCCAGGTCCCTGCAGGATTCCCGGCCACTTTTCCACTCTCCTGACTATAAAAAGATCAGTTACTTTGCAAGAAGAGATGACAGCATGGGCTTTTGTGTGGCTTGTTTTCCCGATGACATTTCCTCCTGTTTTCTTGAGAACTTAGCCTGACCGCAAGCCTCGCACACTTTTACACCAGCAGATGCGACAATTCGTCATGCATAAGAAACCCCACTCCGGCAGCCATCTGTCTGCTTGTGTCTGTTACCGCGCACCGGCAGTTTGTTGTCGCAGACCCATATACAATTTTAATGGCATGCAAAATATGCTGAAGCAATCTCATAACCCCTGAACCTTGTCTAAAATCTCATTTCAGACCTATGCATGACCTGAGAAAGTGACACCAGAAAAATGCAGACCGTTACTGTGTACACTGTAATTCCTCAGCAGTGCCATTTGGTGCACCCCCTATATGGTTACCTTACACTGGATAGATGGAGTGAGTTATTATTCCGACTTGAAATGAAATGTGACTCAGCTGACCTGTTTCCTACAAGGGTGAAGAAAAAATACATATACTAACAGAACATAATACTGGGAAACAAATAATAATAATAAAAAAAAGCTTGTTAAGACAATATTCATGCCCAATTGTCAAACAGAAATGGTCTGATTTTGATCCTGGATTCTGTACCATTGAGAAATTCAACCACAAGGTGTCACACATGCCAATGTACTTTGTGTGCCAGTCCCATGCTTGGATAAATGGGGAAAGTTGCATCAGTAAGGCCATCCAATGTAAAACCTTTGCCAAATCAATATGTGAATCACTGGATGATAGGAGACAGTTTACCATTGTGAGATATGAGGGTTTTGTGGCTCAATGGATAAAGCATTTACCCCTGAACTATCTACTTGCTATTGAAAGATATAGCCAATGCCTTAGAGAAGGTATGCCTTATATTTTTAGGTTATTTTTCTGTAAAAAAATAACCAAAACAACAACAAAAAAAAAAAAACAATCTTCACAATCTGGCCCCATCTTAGCCTTTCTAGTCACCATTTCTCCACCACACCATTCTCTGCAGTAGCATTTGCTCATTGCAGGTGACCTAATGAGAACACGGCTGTTATCTCCAGCTGAACCCTGAGAAAAATTGAACGAGTCTCCTCAGCCCATATTGTAACATTAAAGAATTGGATTGCCACTGGCGATCGCATCAGCAGCTTGCACAAAATAATGCAGACCAGGCTTTTGGTGATAGAAAGATGGCTATCGTTTTTCTACTCCTCTTACTAGCCTCGCCTATGTGTTTAATGTGAAGCACTAGAAATATGATTTAGAGGCCAGATACATAGCCTTGAGACTCTGGGGTCTCTCCTACCCAGACCTACGCTGTGTAGAATATGGCAACAACATGTGTAGGTTAAGGTTATCACTATGATGAATACGTTGCTGAACTGGGTATAGAGTGGGGATTCTTACTGGAACGGTGCTAGTATTGTATATTGTTAATTGTACAAAGCATAATACAATAGCTTAAATACCTTTTTTGTATTAATTAGTTTTCCTCAACATTGATCAAGGGCTGCACAATGGTTTAGCTCTGTTTTATAGCCAATTTTTACCATTGAGCCAAGAGCTGTGTGTATCTCTTCATAAAGAAAAACTGAATTTAACTTTTACTACGGTTAAAAAAAAATGCCTTAACCTTATAAATATATATCAGCAGTCATATTATTATCACTACAGCCAAGATAGTTATCAGATATCACATATTTATACTACATGGTGCAGCCCTACACCCAGCCATCCTGGTCTAAATTCATCTTTGATTCAATTACTTTTTGTTTCTCTCCTTTTCCACTATATTGCGCTCGGATGCGCGTTGCTTTCCCTCAGATTTATGTCGGGAGCTGAAGGATGGCTGTCCAATTTTCTGCATGGATAGCGCTGCTGGTGGCATTGTGTGTGTTTTAAAAGCTCTTGTCAAGACACGCGTTAAGGATGTATGGGCCCCATATCCATGTAATTCTTCCCCACATTGGCCATCTCTGTCACATCACGCCATTAGCTAGTGTATCACAGGGATTTGTCATGCTATAGTTCGTAAGATGTACCCAACGCTATATTGGTATGCATTACACTACATGTATAATCCTTCACATGGATAGAGAACGTTTTGCTACAGAAATGGCTTATTGAAAAAGAACTGTGTTTTACATCTGACAAGATAGTTGGATTATTTTTTCTTTGTACAAATACCACAAGATTGAGAGAGAAGGTGTAAAATGAATATGGGAAAAACAAATAGCAATGTTTTTGTTTAATGGAAGTTTCTTCTTTCAATACAAAGTATGTCATTTTTCTACAACAATATGATTATGCCATTTTTGTATACTATATAGGCTTTAGATGCACTGTTAATATGCTACCTCTCCCATTGGCTGTTGAATAAATGGCTGTCAGATAAACCAAGAGTGTGTGTATCTTAGCTTTTTGTGCACATGTGAGATGTGAATAAATATTGGCAATGAACTTGTGTACTTGTGTGATGAGATAATTGCTGGTAAGCATCACTCCAACGCTAAACTCTTATTTAAAGATAAGCTTAAGATAAGGTATAGGTTTAATGTATGTATAATATATAAATATTAGAATTTTAAGATGACAAAGTGGTCAGGTTAACTATGGAAAGGTATCTCTGCTGTTGTTGTGGGGGAGTGTGGTGTGTTTGACCATGACAGAAAAAGATATAATTTATTGGTGGAGCTTTGTGCAAATGAACCTCCCACAGACAATTTGGTTGTTTACTATTTGCTTGTAGGGGTGTAACAATACATTTTTGTAATGATACGATATGTATTGATTAGAATGGTGTCAATACGATTCAAGAACAATATTGGCTAATTTGGAAAGATACAATTCGATATGATTCAGCACCTTCCTATTGATAATCAATATAGCAACTTTTTGCCAAAAATCACAAAAGTTTACTCTCAAATGTATAGCATCGCAGCTGGGGTTGATTATATCTAGCTGAGTGCAAGAAAATGAATATTTTATTTCATTAAAAACTAAAAAACTACACCCAAAAAGCTGTATCTGGTTTTATTTTAATGTGCAAATTTCTAATATGTATATTTCTGATATTTTTGATATTTTTTTTTTTTTTGTGTGTATCAGTACACACCTCCCAGAAAACAATGCAAATTGATACAGGGTGATGCATATCGATATAGTTGTATCGTAGGGAAAAAAATTGATACATTGATAGTTACTGTATCGTTACACCCCTATTTGCCTGCAGCAACTTTTACCTTCACAGTGATTACAACTAATCTGTCTTTTGTAGAAACTGAAATTTGTCCCAACACTGCAGTCAATTTGTGGTCCTATGTTCCACTCCTAACACCATTCAGTTGTGCCTTTCTCTGTGGACCCTTTGAGATGTTGACCTGCTCCCTGCTGACCACCACCCCTCCTCCCCACGGGGGTCCTGCGATATCTCGGTTGTCTCCTTCCAGGCCTGAATGGACACATTGTATTACTGCCCTCTTTTTCACACACACCCACACACACACACACCCACACACACACACACACACACACACACACACACACACACCTGTCAAACCATGTTTTTGGCGCCTTGGGGTGCTGAGACAGTCCAGAAACCCCCCCTGCTGCACCCCCGCTTATTGAACCCTTACGAACTAACACACACCAAAAAGCTGCACTATGGCAAAATAAACATATGCGGTGAGGCTTTAAAGACGCTGTTTACAAAGAGACATACACAATTGAACTTCAGCTAAACACAGCGTGCATACATTCACACAAGACTCGAGCTTATTAGAAACACACTTCTCTCCCCTCCCCAAAGTCAAGGTTATATTCAGTGTTGCAGGTTCGCCGTTCAGAGAGGGTCAAGTTCCATATTTGCCGGGTTGGGGAGGGCAAGGGCACAGAAGGTTGTTTGGTGGGCTGCTCTTGGAGACGGGAATGAGAAGTAAACTACCTGTAACTTGATCCACGTCTTCAATCAGTTGCAGGTTTGCTGTCGGACTGAGCGGGCTCTATGCGAGGGGCGCAGTGCATGCTCTGCAATAATCTATAGGAAACATTTGCAGAATATTAGGGACATTTGGAGTTGTGTTGTTTAAAGTGAATTATTTAAAGCACTCAGGCAGAGCTTCACCTACTTAAAACACTGGCCCTATGTCAGAATAGTAAAGATGTAGGATCTTCTAGTTTAAGGGTAAATGCTCTATGCATTGAGCCATAGAATTCACTGCAAGTAATACTACAAGTAATCATTTGTTCCCTTACTTGATATACAGTACTGTACAATACTGTGCAAATGTTTTAGCGAGGTGTGAAAAATTGCTAGTAATGTTTAACAAATACATCATTTTATATTTTTTAGTAAAGGCCAGTAATGGCCCAAAGATGAATTTATAAATTTTGGTGTAAATCCAGATCACAGTTTAGATCCAGGAGTATTTTCTGTACCATTTTTGAGATATGGACCAAATATCATCTTCACAAAAAAAAAAAAAAAAAAAAAAAAAAAAAAGATAAGACCAGTGAGGTCTGTGTTCTCAGAGTGCTTCAAGTTTTGATTTTTCCACTACTAGTTATTGGAAAGATTTTTGTACCTTGATACACTTCTTTGTTCATAGCCTAAAAAAACACATTTGCAAAGTACTCTACTTTCTTTAACCTGCAATGGTCCAGAATCTTTCACATAGACTGACAACAATACTTTGAGTATGGATCAACCAACATACAAACCACTGCTTGCAAAACCTCCTTGGTGGAGATCAAAAGTTATTTTCTGCCAGCTGGGGAGCTGTAGGACATTATGCAACATTTGCCTACATCTTGTGTTACAAAACTAAATATATCTAAAAATATACCACCACCATTCATTCAATTGAAGAGAAGGATTAACTGCTTAATCAGCTTGCATTAAATCTGTAAGAAAATTGTTTTGGCAGGCTGACACTTCAGAAAGTACCAGACTAAGTCTAATCCTCCTTTCTGATGTCTTCTTGGCGCTCTCGTCTTGAGTACATCCCCTCTATGTCTGAGCGCTCTTCTTGGCCTTGGCCCTTAACCCTCCACCGAGCAAATGTCCCTCCCTGTATGGCGTTATCATCAAAGAAAACTGCTAAATGGTGCTTGTGACATCTATACTTAAGAAGGACCTAGTGTCAAGTCCCACTGGTGTTACCATACAATTTTTCTTTCTGTTGACGTTATGTTCTGCTGCAAGGTTGGTCGTCATGGTGGGAATATGCGTTTCAAAGGAAGCTTCATTATCATAATAATCGTATCTAAGGTATATAGCTTTCTGACTATGCTGGTGAGACTGTATAAGCTAAATCATTGTCATTGCTGTGTGCAACTTGCCTTTTATTCATTTTAATTGTTAGAAACTGTATTTGGGATTTTCATTAACTGTAAGTCATATCATTCCAATTACATAAATATAGGTTAATTCTTTAAATGCCCCTAATCCAGGTTTGATTAGCTCTTTACCAAGGAGCTTACACTAGCATTGGTTGGTTTGTCTGTCTGTGTAGCCATAAACAGTTAAGGCCACATTTTTAGGAAATATCAGTAACTGGAAAAGGAACAAATATGATCTAAATCACTGTGTGGATCTAAAATTCTTACAGTTTTGACTCACTTTGGTTTATTTCTTTAGTGAATCTAGCATTGTGCAATTGACTTTCCTTTTTGTGTGAATTTGGCTATATATAGTAGTAATATCAACATGAAATACAATCAAAATATTACGATTACTCATGATGTTCTGACTCCAGCAGTAATTTAAGATGTGGAGATAAATGAGTGAGACTAAGAAACAGAAAAGCTGACAAATAACTATACATAATCTTCCTGCAGTTGGCAGCTCTCTCAGTCAATCGTTATCAGCTTGTGTGTGTCTAATGTGACCCGTGGGGATAGGGATGTTTCCATGCATTAAAATGCTTCCCCTTGCCTCTGTTTAGTCTGAGCCCTCTTCTCCTCTTGGTGGGCAATTGTTGGCTGGCTATGATTACTGCAGTGCAATTCAACACAATCAATATGTGTCAGTTGAAAGATGCGCGGTTTGTTTTCATGTTTTGCTTTTTATACTATAGAGCAGTGCTTCTCAAACTGTGGTACGCAGGCATCTTTTGTTGTCCTCGGTTAGTTAGGATTGAAGCTCATTTTAGTTTGTTAAAGATAATACTTTGAGAACCCAATTTTTTTCTATGTTAGTACTTGGTGCGAAAAGTTTGAGAAGCGCTGCTATAGAGGTTTACTTTGCATGCAGTGTCTTGAACAGAATACTACATTTGGTTCACATCATGGTACGTTACAAGAGTTGCAGTTTACCTCAGGGTGAAGAGGAAATTTATTTTTTTCCTGCAACTCATTTGAAAGTCTGCCTAATCTGTGTAATGGCTGCGAGACTAAAAGTAATTGAATAACTGCATACTTCACACTGGAGTACTGTATGTAGGTTAGATGCCCTCATTTCATTACATTTCTCTCTTCATTAGCCACATCTTCTTTCCCTTTGGCCTGAACATGCATGCCTGGACTTGTCATAACCACAGGGTCATTTAATTTGCAGGCCTGCTCCGAAGATTAAGGCTTTTGTTGACTACTGTAATGCTGGTGTTTGGTCAGCGATGGGCACAATGGCTTAGTTACTCTCGCTGACTTCCTCACTATTGCCTCGGCCTCTCTTTCTCAGCACATTTTCCACTTGGCTGATAAAATAAGCCACTCTTTGATGAGCTTTCGGCAGGCCACGGTGCTGTGCCTCCGTAAATGCTTTTATAGAGACACACCACACGCTGTCGACTTGGATCAGTCATACAGAAGCTGTGTGTGTATGTCTGCACACTTCTCATATGCTTATGTCTCCCACTGCTAGGTTTTTAGTCACTGATTAGCATCTGTCAACAATGCTATTGTTTTACCAAAAATCTACAAATGCATTTTTAGGCTTTTGTGCAACGTTGGGCTAAAGAAATTATATTTACAGTTAAATTAAAATATTGTTTCAAACCCCAGTTTCAAATTATAGAGGCCATATATTAGTAAATCTGGGGACACACTACACAATTTTTTGCCTGATTTTCTAATGATTCACAGTTGTGCTGAGTCTGTAATGGTCAGCTCTTGTTGCAGTCGTCAACCCAGAAATTGGTGAGTGTGGGAGGTTTAAAGACTCAAATCGGCGGTGTAGAGACTCAACCAGACCTGTCTCAGTCAATCAAAAATGTTTGAATTTTAAGGCCGACTCTCGCCATTGTTTACGTGACTCCAGCATATGTGTTAAATAAAAAAGTTCACTGAACTCCGCTGATTGTGGACTTCTGTAATAAGGTCCTGTCAGACCTGAGTGTTATTTATAGGCTTGATAAAAAAAAAAAAAGAATAATTAGCATTGTATTTAACATGGATTATGACATTAATTAATAGAGACTGGAAAATTGCTGCTCTTTTTGCGTTACATGTTGAAGCTGTCATCTGTAGAAGCGAAGGTCAGCTAACATTTGCAATATTACTGTGGCTCATTTGGTAACAATTTATTTACTATTATGCTATGAAAAGCTTCTCTAACTGGTTTTATTCATCATAACATGTTGCGTACAGTTTTAAGACCTGTAGAGGTCCTACTGTTCTCCTGTGAAACTCACAAAGCATGACCACTATAGTGCTCTTTACAGAGAAGGGGGATGACATTCGGACAAAGCCACTGGTGCAGTCGTTAAATGCGTGATCTCCAGTCTTTCAGTCATCAGAACAAAATCTGCTCAAACCAGTCAGTTAGTGTGTGCTCCTTGTCTTTTCAAAATCTCTAACGAAAGTTATGTAGTGTGCCCCAGCTTAAGAGAAACATCAATCAGGCATAACATTATGACCACCTGACTATTATTGGTGGTCATATTGTCCACCGCCAGACCACTCAGGCCAGCCTTCGCTCTCTACTCCCAGCTTCAGCACTGTTCCTCCTTGGACCACTTTTGATAGATACTGGCCACTGCGGACATGTTATGCTTGATAACATGATAAAAAACACAATTTTAAAGATTCCCAAAATTGTTTAACATGTATTGCAAAGGGCAGTAGTATTGTCTTCATCTCTCACTCAATGATACCACCTTAAATCAGCAGTGCCTAAACAGCTGCAAATCATATTCACACTTGTCGAAACAGATGGCGAGTGCAGGGACTTGCTTTTTAAATTGGAAAGACCCCTGGACCAGCAGGTTGTACCATATCCTCACGCTATGGTGTGGTTTGAATTAATTTGACATATTTAGCTAATACACGTGTTACCCTATGGACTATCTGAGGCAGCTGCATATCTGAACACAATTCTTTGGCCCGGAGGAGGATGTCGTGATGGTTCTGCGGTACAGCCTCTTGGAGAGTGTCATATGAATGTCTGCCGAACCTCCAGAGAAGCGGCGCGAGAAGGCTTGTTATTGTTGTTCTGCACGTTGATGACATTTATATTGTGTGACTGGCTCTGCAAGAGGAGTCTGGAGAGTGCCAATGCCTAGTACTCTCTGCTGCTTGTCTGTGTAGTGCTCACAACTCGATTTTTGTGAATAATTAGCCTTCATAACATTGGATTTGGCCTTAGTGTTTTATAGCTTAGTGTTGTGCTTCCTATCCTGCTCTTGTATGTGCTTTGTCCACCTCTGTGAAATTACCTGCTCTTATTTGCTTCTAAATGGCAGCACAGTGGCAGAGTGGTTAGCATATCCCAAGATCCCCACTCATGTTTTTTTCTGTGAGGAATCTGCATGTTATATTAGTATCCATTTTAGAATCCAGCCACAAGGGGTCTCCTGCCGGTGTACTTGTGGCGGTCCCAAGCCTGGAATAACAGAGTTGTGTCAGGAAGGGCATCCGACTGGCTTGCATTTTGTCTATGTAGTAGATACTGCCCCCTATTTTCTGATTGGTTAATGTCAAGCCAATTGTATTTCATCTGAAGAAAACTCAAATTCCTTAAATGTTTTGCCACAACAATTTATCTCCCTCCTCCTCCGTACAACCCTCTACATTTATCCAGGCTTGGGACAGGCACAAAGAGTGTGAGTGATTAGAATAATAGAAGAATAGCCTCAGCAGAACAAGTACTAATGATAACACAAACATCTGAGTTTTAAATGGTTTATTTATTGGTGTATTGTTCCATAAATTGGCTGCTCCAACCTCCAAAAACCCAGTACTTCTTGGAATACTTCCTGTAACATTTAAGTAACCGGTTAAAATTGTAGTGTGTGTGTTTGCTTATTTGGCACAGATGTTAGTTTAGAAGAAAAGCCCTTGATGCTGACAGTGATTTAAATGTAAAATAGTCATTGTAATCAAATTATAGATTCAAACCACAGGCCACTGAACCATCTGATCTAATTTTTATTCCTTGTTGTCAGTGAACCCTCTCCTTTTGCCCAACAGTTTGTGGTTACAATATGCTGTGATTGTCTTCCTTTCCAAACACTTGCAGGCTGGCTAAATGACTGGCAGATGCTCCGTTGACCGCACCAGCTCAGCGGTTCATCTGCGCCGACCTATGGCATCTGCTTTCCCTCCGCCCCCCCCCCCAAAAAAAAAAAACACGAAAAAAAATTCAAATTTGATCAAGCATAATGAAACCAGATTTGATGAAGCGCGGCCCTAGCTGTTGTTCAGAAGCCAGATTTGGCGCAGACATTGTGCCCGGATGATATTTAGAAGTTTGGCAACGCAATGTAATTTATTTTTCTTTCTTTTTGAAGCCTGCACAAACATGAAACCATTTAGTCATTCTGATCAGTGGCACACATGCGCGTATCAAACACAATTGGGTGCTTTGCTTTTCTGACAATTGCCATAATTTGAAATTGTGATAGCAGCATTTGAAAATTAATTTTTTTCTGCTGGATTTATTTTGTACTTCTGCTTTTATGAAGAGCTTTTTGCCATCACTGAAGGTTTTTACCGTCACTAAGGTCAGGCTTTGACTAAGGTTTGTTTGTTGTTTTTTTGGTTGGTTAATAACATCAAATAAAGTTAATGGTCAAATTATTTTTCTGGGCTCTTTCTGGATCCAGGAATTTACACCATCCAAAATTCTGAATATTTTAAATTATTCTGTATCATTGTGAGATCGGGCCAAAGATCCTTAGTCACAAGGAAGAAATTAGTTCTTAATTATTAGTTTTAGTAGAGTTTTTATCATTAGGAGATATACTATAAAGGCTTTGTTGTCAGTGGTTAGAGCGTTTACCCCAGAGCTAGAAGATCCTCGATTCTAGTGCATGCTAGGAAAATTTACCATTGTGAGAGAGATCCATTGCCTTGGCAGAGGTCTGCGTTCTTTACTTGCATCTAGTTTAGTTTTGCCTTTTATCCTAACAACAGTATACAAATCATTTAGCTTGATAACATTAACATACAGCCAGTCATTGTTGTGAATCCTTTAATTTATTTTCCTTTTTTAATCAGCTCCCCATCTTGCGCCAGACGTCTTATTTACTAGCACTTCAGCGTTCATCATTGTAATCATAGCAGGTGAGATTTTGAACTAATTAGATGCCATGTACAGCTATTTATATCAACAACAGCGCATCCAATGAGGGAATAACGTGACAAGTTTTTCAACAATAGAGGTGAGGTGTCTCTGAATTAATTTCAATCCACCCCGTGTGGCTTATAATTAAATTGAACAGCTTCGTAATGTCAGAAAATAATATATGAAAAGTCCCTTAGATGCAAAAGATAAATTGACGCAAGGGCTAAAAGACAAAGGAGTGTGTGCAGGAGTGTGTGAGAGGTGACTGGGGGAGGTGGCCATCAAAATGCTAATGTTGTATGGAATATTTACTGCACAGTGTTAATGCAGTTTTAAAACAGGCTCTTTGTCCCACCGCCCGTCACAAGCTCCAGTTGGGCTTTAATAAATCAGCCATTAAAAGCTGATGTGACTCAAATAGCATCTCATACAGTGTGGGAACTAGACAACAGCTGAAAAATTTATGAAGATGCCTCTTAATAGTGGTCGACCCAGGAGGAAGCGAGACCCAGGAGTGAGCGAGGCATAGGACCATGACTGAACTAACACGTTTTTTTATTGAAATGAGGTTTTTATAGTTCTTAAATCATATTGACTGCCATTATATAAAATGATTACCTTTTTATGTGTCATTTTAGATTGCCATTCTGTCGAAGATTGCTATCAAAGCAACTAGGAATTCAAAACACTCGCTAAACATGTTAAGATTAATTTACAATAGCAATTAGCATGATAAGGACCAAGCTTTGGCCAAAAACATTTGAGCAACTGGTTCTCAACTGGTCTGATTGTGATACCTACTTAGTCTTATTCCATTATTTTATTATGACCCAAAAATATAGGAAGAGCTGCAATGCTGCATATGAGTTGTGAGTTCAAGTCCAGACTCCCTCCCTGCTCTCTCCTCGTGTCTTCCTGTCACTTCTACACTGTATACCCAATAAAGCAAAATATTTTTACAAAAATCAAATAAAAACTTTATTTCGGTTTCAAATAAAGCAAACATTGAATCTTTGTTCAACATTCCTGTGACCCACATTTGATCCCAGCCCACCCTTTATGAACTTCTTGTTGTTTGACTGGTTTCCTTGGCTGTGTTTATGTTGCATGCCAGTGCTACTAATCCTGTTATTGTGTTCTTGCTTAATTCTCCATCTACAGGTTGTTCTGTACAATCTGTACATTTTGTTGACGATTTCAAGCCTAAATTCCTCCAAATTGCAGCCTTGTATATTGACATTGAGTTCCACTTTCAACCTTGACTACATTATATTTAAATAACTAATGTGCTTGTTTTGAGTTAAGTCTGATATATTTTGTTTTCTTCCAGGCCTGAACATGCTTACATTTTCTGGGATGTGATACACTGGGATATTTTTGAGGACAGCGATCTCCGCAACATATTCCTTCTCACACTCAGGTATTGTCCTCCGTCTTCATTTCTCCAAACATCAGACTTGACAAACCAAGCTGAAACTGTCTCATTACAAGTCATGAATATGCAATAGATGGCAGATCAAGTGCACAGACGGTTTACCCCAACACAGTGTGGTAATGAAGAGCATCCACATGGGCCAATCGGGCTTGTTCTTTGTGTGCAATAGGATGTTTATGAAAATTATTCCTGATAGGTACTCATCGTCGTATGCAAATCCATGGGACACTGCTGGTGAAGCCTTTAATTTCTGCCTGCCGGCTTCGAGGAGGGGCTTTTTTCAGTCGGCATACATGGCAACTGAGCGTGTTTGGATTTCATTCCTTGATGCAAATGATGTTTTCAGTGTAATCATGCAAAAGCGCAGCTGGCTTCCATTTCTCTATGCCATGAGTCTCTCTCTCTTTCTCTCTCCCTGCTTATTTTTCACTCTCTCACTCTACCACCAACAAATCAAAATCTTCATCCTAAGCACTTTAAAAAAAAAAAAAAAAATTGCTTATATGCACACTAGTACACAGTAGTTTTTCTCAATGTGACCATACACAGAATTTGAACCTATAATACAACATCATAAAAATATTACTTCCTGTATAGATAGTTTTAGTTAAAGAGTAATTCTGTTTGATCCATACCTGCTGGGAGGCATGGGTGACTGGAGCCTATCCCAGCTACTTTGGGCCTAAGGCAGGATGTACAAAGGCCAGTTAGTTGCCTGGTTGACGCTTGGAGGCACACTCTGGCAGACATCCATTTACTTTAGGGCAATTTAGGTTAGACTTAGACAGACTTTATTGATCCACAAGCGAAATTGCTTGGTCACATTAGCTTAGTTTTTCAAGAAAAATTCAGTATAATTTTTTGGGCTGCACAATATATCGCAAAATTATTGTTATCGCAATATCAGCAAATGCAATATCCGTATCGCAAGAATCTAAATATATCGCAATAACACTGTGGTCTTCCATCTGACAGAGATTTACAGTGAAGAATCATTTTCCACCAGAGCCATAAAAGAACATGTGTTGTGAAAATATAAAATAACTAAAATAAAAATAAAAAATGTTTAAATGGTCCAGTTTTAGTGATAATTTAATTAATTTAGTCACAGCTTAGCCTTGTTTTATTCCTGCTTTAGTCTGAGTTTTGATTTTGTCACTGTTTTGACTTGTTAATACAGGAACTTACATTTTTGTGAAATGTAGTAAATTTAACTTGCTATGTTCAAAAAGAAGGCTTTATGTTCAAATATCACAATATTGTTATCGCAATTTTCAACTTAGTTATCGAATATTGCATGTTTTTGCCATATTGTGCAGCCCTAATAATTATAGAATGGTTACAGCAATAAAAAAAAAACTTTGAATAAAATACTAAAATATTCTAATAATATACTAAAATAATAAAAATAGCAGTAAATATATAAAATATATAAAAAAGTAAATATAGACTATATACAAACAGGTGGGTAAGAATTATTCTGTGCGAAGATGTGCCTGAGTATTAACACGGTTTTCTTTGTATTCCCAATTTAATTAATCTATCAGTACAAATAGGACACATGTGACATTGGATTACAGACATTACATTTCAGTTTAACTTGTAATCTGAGCTATAAGTGTTATTTTTGCTTAGCCATAAACAACGTGAGCGCTTGTCAACAACTCCACTGCAGGACCCTCTCTGTACTGACTGCAGCCACTAGCCTTGTGCCTCCTGTGGAGCGCTTGGATTGAATTCAATTAGGGAGATTGTTTGCCCTTCAGAGTTTACTGGTGAACACACGGACAACCCCCCTCTCCACTAAACGTACGCACACAAACCTTCACTTCTCCATCAATCCATCTACAGTTTTCCTTTTCATCGTGCTCCTCCTTTCCTTTTTACTAACAACTTCCTCACAACATAGCACATTTTTCATTGCATATATTGTTGACGATGTTTTTATCTTTTTTTTTTTTTTTTTGGTCAACCCTATTTCTCCGATGTCTAAAAAGCTCTTGCAAAATTAGATTAACCTTAAACTAAAGTGACCACAAATTAGTCCAAAGAAAGCGTGTCAAATGAGGGGCATAATTCCATGTCGCAGTGCATTAGGATGTTTATTATCCCAGCTATTCCCACCATTTAATTCATGTGACATCTTTCAGCACTAATACACCGTGTGATTCGAGAGCAGCTCCGATACACCGTCTCGCAGTGGGACATCTAGAGGGAAAGCAGCAGGTTGCAAGACAAGTCATCCAACTATGTTTCAACACAGGATAGAGGCCAAGGCCGTTGTGTTCACTGTTCATATTTGAAACGGCACGAGGCAGCGGTGTGCTTAACGACCCCCCGCTGCGCACAATGTTATTCAAATGACAGCACGAGTCTATTTTCACCTTGAGACTAATGTGACCATAACTCCTGTGTCAGCAACCTTTACTGTCCTTTCCTTTGTGCGGGATTTTCACACAAACAAATTAATTCTAGCACTGGGATTATTTTACTAGAGTTCACCATGCTCCGAAGCTTGTGCGGCCTTTTTAAAAGGCGACATGATGCATTTTTTCGCAGTGACGTTTTTATTTTTTGATTTTTCTTCATTCCTTTTGGATTTTCCCTACCATGGTTGCCACGGGAAATTGTCTGCCTTTCAGTGTGCAATGAGAGCTGCATCTATGTACTGCAAATGTATAGTTATCGCAATATTAGGAAATGCAGCATCCCGCAACATTATAAGTGTCTAAAGTATAAGTGTCTGAAGTCTTAAATCAAATTCTAAATAAACAGGAAAATAAACAGTTGTAATGCTGGTTTAAAAAAAATAAAATAAAAAATGTTCAGCCCTACTGTCAAACACACACTTCTCTATTCAAAAGTATTGTTTGCCTTTACAATACTGTGCGTTCCCAACATGGTCGCCTCTAGCGTCAGCCATTCAAGTGTGTGCTTGACCATAATGGTGACTGATGAGATTAGCCCTGCCAGGTTTTTTGCCTCTGTTATCTTAAATCCCTGCCGTTTGTTTTCACAGTGCGGTCCCATGTCCGGACATATCAACGTGATGCAAAACAGGTCGTTTGAATGGAGAGGCAGTGAGATTTTTTTCGGCCCATGTCAGCAGTCTTCTTCCAATTTGAATTTTTTCTTTTTTCTTTCCGGAGCTAGTTAATGTTTGTGCGTCTTTGTTGTTGTGTCTGTTACTGGGCAACTACAGTGGGCTGGCTTAAAGATGCACAGCAGAGCATCAAAACCTTCTAAATGACCGAATTATTTCAAAGGCACACATTACTTTATGCACTGCACTGCTGATAAACACAAATTTGTTGACCCTTCCCGCAAATTGGTGTTGTCTTGACAACTGCAACCTGCTGGAAATCTATTCGCCCAGACATGTTTGTGGTCATTTGGACTCAATTGGAATGGCTATATCTGCAGGAAAATGGTGCTTAGTCACTCGCCACAAGTGAGGGGAAATAATACTGTGTTTAACACTGTGTTTATGTGTCCTAACAGGTATGGTAGGGCTGCGAAATATTTCATTGGCTTTTTCTGGATACCCTTAATAAGGTTAGGACTTTATTAACTAGACATAGTAAAAGTTTATTTAATTTTAATTTATAAAGAAATACAAGGCTCTGGACTATCTGGAGTCTGAATAAAAACTTAATAATTAAACCAGCTCTAAATTTAGGAATAAATTAGCCTATTTTCTAAATCATTTTTTTATTTGGTCATAACATAACTTGATTTAAACCAGACACTTATTGTGATAGTGTAAATTTCAGTCAATTGAACACCATGACATTGTAATACTATTAGTTTTTTGTGATACTGATATTGTTAATCTATTACAATATTGATACAGTATATTTATTATGTTTTGTGCCGCCCTATGTTGCAGTCAATCTTTTTTTTATAGACTAAAAAGTTACACATAATAAAATATTTTACACACCTTACTAAAATATCTGATGTGATGTCTGTCATATTATATTAACATAACTACAATACCTGTTACCCAAAACCTGTTCATAATTTAAATTTTAATATAAACCTACACTATACCTAACTTAATTTTTGACTTATCTCTGGTTAAAGCTTGTGTGTGTGTTGAAGTCAGCCAGTTGCATTAACACACATACATGTTGCTGAAGGTTGTGTTTGCTAGTACTGTATGTTCGAACGGAGGTCTGGTGTTACTGAGCTGATACAAGCATAACTCCCTCTGCTGCGTACACCCATTTTTCCCATGAAGCACTTCTCCTGAACCTTGGCTTAGCTGCTACTTTTCTGTCTGAAATCATGAAAACATGTATTATTATTTTCTGCCACTGATGGTGTAAGAAAATATAGATTATGGAAAATATTGCAACATTTTAATGGGTGTACTATATATATTCTTGCCATTATAAGCCACTACAGCATCCTGAACTTTTCACCTGTCTTTAATGGGAGGACTTCTTTGTGGCAGAGTGGCCAGTAAATTCGGATGAGGCTATTTTAGTCCACTAAGAGGTTAGCAGCACAGGAGTCTTGTCATGTGGCCCCTTCGCTCTCCTGATACCTGCCCTAACAATTCAACATCTTAATAAAACAACACCCTCGACAGTGAGCTCAGCGCAGCAGCCTCCATCTTCCCCTTCTTCCTCGTCTCCTTCAAGTTCCTCTGAGTCCCCGCTGTATCCTCTGCGTGACCGTTTATGCTAATGTAAAATAACAGGGCGATCTGCTGATGACGATTAGATCCAAGCACCGCATTCACTACTGGGGGCTTTTCTGATATCATCTGACATGACAGAAGTATTCACAGCAGCAATGAGGCTAATTTGAACGACACTGATGTTATTGGAGCTTCGAGGCACTGTGTTACAGATCTGGGAGAGTGGAAGTCAGTTATTTGTGATACAGAGGGCAGAATCAATACTATAGCGTTACATGGAATATCAATATTTTAGGAGGACTATTTTGACATTCAAAAAAGAAAATATACCAAATTACGTCTTAACAAGTATTATTAAATGTTTCAAAAATGACAAATGTAACCAAATAAAGGTGGACTGATTCTTTAAAAATAATTAAGATACTAACAATTTTTTTAAATAATTTTTTATTTACTAATTTTACTATGAACTTCAGACTCTAAAAGAGTTTGTCAGGAATACAAAAAAAAAAATCTATTTTCACAAATAGGTTAGATCAAGGGTCCTAAAAATGTTATAATAAAAATATAAAAAATAAAAAAAATATGTAAGTAACCTATTTGTATGAATGGACTTGGAAAAAAAAGGTTGTGTGAAAAATAATTAAAACATAAAAAATAATAATAAATGTACATCATGCACAATTAATGACAATTATTGGTAAACCAGACCAGGAAATTTGGTAAAGATTGATTTGCCAATCAAAACATGGGCCCACTAGATTAAATGGTCTTTTTTCTCCTCATTAAATAGTATGGAGTTTCACAGAGGTCCTTGTTTGCAGTGACTCCAATCACATCATTAAACTGGTGTAAAGTCGGTGTTGCAGTGAGTGAGATTGACTGAACTTGAGCAGTTTTCCTCTGTGGTTTTTGTAACACAAAGTCTCCCTTGAACTCGCAGCTGCACCCTGTCCAATTCTTCAGCTCTGCCAAGGTGTGCCACTCTAATCAGGTACGTTTGATGTGCCGAGGCAGCAGCAGGCCTTAGCGAGGACCGAGATCTCTCAGGACATTAAGGCTAGAGGAGAGAGAAGATTACTGCTAGTCTTTTTATAGACGATCACTCCATCTTGTTCTTTTTAGCTCACTCATTAGTTTTAGCTTTTCCCTCGGGGGGGCAATACTTCCCTTTAGTCTCCTACCAGGACCGGGGCCACATCCTCTGATTTGGCCAGTTACATTCCTGGCAAAGACGATCTTAGATCCTTTCGGTCAAAGTCAAACTGCGCAATACGGAAGTAGTGGCTCTCATATTGGCAGTATAAGTTGTGAGTGCAGTTTTGGGGACAAGAGTAACATTCTTTCCCATGCAATTGTATTAGGGGGCAATTTAAAAACATTAAATTAGCCCATTTATTATTAGCACCTAGCTCTGATTGCCAATTCCATCTGTTCATTTATTAAAACAGGATTTGTGGTGACTAATGCACTAAATCTAAGACTACAACTGTCAAACTTGTGGTCCAGCACATTTTGGTAACTACTTGTCCAGCATAACTAAATAAGAATGTATATTGCATATTTTTTAGCCTTTTGTTTGTATGCTAATTAGAAATACTAGTTGCTACACTAAATAAAATGACTAAACGCTGATATACGTGCTAATGTTTTAAAGCCATGGTCTGACATTAGTCGTCAGTTGTCAAAATCATCTTGTATATTCATAATCTGCGATATTTATTAGTTGATAATACAAATTTCTCAATAAAAAAAAACATGATGTGGTCTGCTAACCTTGTGGCATCCTTCTTTGGGACGCAAGTAGGGCTGCAGCTATCGATTATTTTGGTAATTGAGTAATCTATCGATTATTTTGTTCGATTAAACGAGTAATCGAATAAGAGATACTCTTGCGTGTCTGCATATTTTAAATAGTAACACATTTTAATGCACATCTGTGAAACAGTCAGTCTAACATTTAAGAAGTGTTTTGAAATATTTTAATGCATTACATTGCAAATAGCTTTGCAAATGTAGGTTTTATTATTATACATTATGATATGGTCTAATTATATACTTACTTATACTTTATACTTATACTGGGCTATATTATTATATACGAATATATTTAATTTAATTTAATCAGAATATTTGTAAATGGCTATACAAAACAATGCAAAAGCTGCAGAGGTGTGCATTCCCCTCACAGTTAAAAAGTATTTTAGTTGTAACCCTCTCTGCTTCTAAAAGTGATATCTATTATCATTTATACACCAGGGGCCTGTTAAAAGACGCTAAACACCACTGAGCCCACACGGCTAATTAGCATAGCTACATAAACAAAGTTGGCAAGTTACCGCAGCGGATTGCACATCACACTACGCTGTTCATTTCTGCCAGTTTGCTGCCACCTACTGAACAAAGGTTTTATAGAGGTAATAAGAATACTTTCTCTGTGATTATTAGTGTTTTTGTGGTCTGCAGGGTCTCCAGAGTCAGTATTTATGCTGCTCTGTGCGTTAGCTGTAGCATTAGCCAAACAGTGCGACGCTTGGAGGACGCCAGTTTCCTCTAAAACCTCTTTCCCTGATGGTGCTGTTCTCTATGTAGTTTATATCTACATTTAAAATGCGAACTACAACTCACATTTATTCAGTTTATAGCCCAAACACTGCCTTACTGTCGTTAGTGTGTTGTGCATTAACCGTGCATAAACTTCATTCCGTGCATACAAAGTTCCCAGCGCTATGCGCCAGTCTTAAAAACATTAATTAAACGAAGCTTCGAGTTCAAAGAATGTTAATCGAAGCTTTTTACTAATCAAATTACTCGAATAACTCGATGAATCGTTGCAGCCCTAGGCACAACCATTCTGTTTACAAACACTAAAAGCGGCTATAGGGAGGAAAAATAAACCCAGGAGAGAGGAATGATTGCACATAGTTCACTCTTGTTGGTGGTTGAGCAGATGACATGCTTTTTTCTTCCTTTTTGGCAGTATACCTGTGAAATCGGGACATACCTCAGTGGCCATCAAAGAATCACGGACGTGCTGCCGTTCTGTCGTGGGAAGTAATCAGAAGTTGTCAAATGTGAAGTGTCCTTTGCTGTGACTCAGGAGTGCGCCGACATCAGGGCTTTGGCTGTGGCGTAGGTGTACTAATGGCCTCTTTATCAACAAATAATGTCAGGCCGCTGCGTATTTGGCAGCAAAGCAGTTATTTAGCCGAGGAAAAAAGGAGACACAGATGGATAACGGGGGCTTGTCGTCTCTGTCTCTGCCTCCCAGCTAACCCAGTTGTGTGACGGAGCACTTTGAGTCACTTTCACAACATCTTATGATTAGCCATTTAGTAAAAGTACACCGATGTTGTTTCCTTTTTTTTGTGCATGGTTGGAGCCTGAGGCGTGGTAAGGCTGGACAACAGCCAGACAGACAGACATTAGGACCTTGTTACCTGCCTACCAGCTATCCCAGTTGTGTGATGGAGCACTTTGATACACTTTAACAACCTCTTATGGTTAGCCATCAGGTAAAAGTACACCTATGTTACTTTTTTGGCAGTTCTTTAGCGAAACATCCATATGCATAGCGTGCTCTGCGGCCCCTTCAGAGAGTTAGCGCCTGTCTCGGACAATAACCATAGAAATTATCGATTTGCATCTGCTTATTTGGGATGCGTTCTGAATGTGATCATCCCTAAGGTGCTATCTCAACCGTCTGTCCTTTTTTTTTACCGTGGCTTTTAAACTCAGGACTTGCAATCTGCTTCCTCTGCTTCTCCCCTTGACTTTTATTTACAACCTCAGCCTTGCAATAAAAGGACGAAATTTATGACTTAGTTTTTAATTAGAAATAATGTCTTGTAGCGGTTAAGTGATAGATGGTTTAATCAATATATAGACTGCGGTAGGCAAGATGACGGACGCTGCTATTGACAAGCTGTGGAGTAGCCTAACTTAACACTTCAAGAAATATGTTGTGTTTTCTTTAAGATTGGAACAGTTTGCTGGTTTATGCTTCTCCTCATTCTTTTATTAACCAAGTTGTCAGCGTTGTTTCTTCAATGGGTATTTTTTTCCTTTTCGTAGCAAAAATCAACCTCTTTTGTCAGACCAATTATTTTACCACAGGAGAACCCTATTGTGTTGCGAGTGCATTTTGTTGGCTTTAAATAAAATGAAGGTGAGTTGTTGTGAATGGGAACTGACAAGCAACAGGGACCACAATTCTCCAAATAAGAAAATGGATTTACTTTACCGTTTTTGCCAGGTTGTGTGAGGGGAAAAAAAAAAAAAAAAAGTGAGCAGGTTTTTTGAAGTGGAGTAATTAAATCGGAATCAAGTCAATGGGATTTGTTTCCTGGCACTGTGGATGATTGCGTAATATACACCAGGGAAGGAATTATGGCACTCGACAAGTGAAGTTCAATTTAGTCGCTTGTGTTTTAAAAGCAAGTACACACATCACTGTACAAAAAACAGGGTGGCTTTGATTTAACAAACAATGGATATAAAGACATGAGGTTCTAAAGCTGGGCAAATAAAAAACTATTAGACTTGTTCAGTTTACTTTTTTATATTATATTTATATCTATTAATTTCATTTAGTTTTGCTTAGTTCCATTAGTATTTGCATGTGGCTGGAACCTATCCAAGCTACTATAGGCCTAAGGCAGGGTGCACACTGAACCCACCATTCTCAGTCTGGGGACCCCTGGGGGTTCTTGGATCATAGGCTGGGGGTCCACAAACATTTGGTTTTATTAATTGATAATAATTTATAATCATTAATTTTGTTATGGTTTTTAATTTTAAATATTAATCAGTATACCACTACAGCAAAAAAAAAAAAAAAAAACATTCTGAGTTAATTAGTCTTACTTATATTTGGTTCATATTTAAAACGCTGATGATTGTGATGAAGCATGTAAGTCAAGTTGATCGGGAGCGGACGACACTATAGGGGGACCTTGGGATTTTTTCTCTCTTGTAAGGGGTCCCTGGCTCAAAAAGTTTGAGAACCCCTGCCCTGGACAACGGCCAGTTAGATGTACACTGACAGACAACCAATCACTCACACATTCATTCACTAGGGTCAGTTTAGCTTTACCAATTCATACATGCATCTCTACAGGAGAGCTTGGCACTGGGCATTAGAGGATGACCGATATATCAGGCTGATTTTTGCCTTTTTTAGTCAAAGGCAATCGGCCGATTTTTGCCCTTTAATGACTTTTTTTTTTTTTTTTCCTCAGGCACATGTCCGGGCAAATATGTGCCTGTAGGACCCCAGCTTTACCACCCATCTGGTGACAGTTTGGGTTCTTATAGTGTTGATAGGAAACATCCGAAATCGCTATACCTCAGCCTGAAAAGCTCAAAACAGCAATAAAAAGTTTTTGCTCATTTTGCTGACAGAACTACAATTTAAAAAGCATTTATTTTGTAGCTCTTCCTAAGCTCTACTCGCACAGCAAGTTTGATTGAGATTGCCTTATTGGTTTTCTAAAAAAAACCCTCATCTTTAAGTGTTCTCACTGTCCAATTCACATTTGTGCCTGTTTTAATATTACTAAGACAAATGGCTATATAATAATTTCTTTTATAAAATTCAGAAAATTGGAAATTGGTCCCCAAAATTCAGCAGTGTTTATCAGCCATTGGCTGCTCTGAATTTTAAAAATCTGCATCGTCATCAGCATCGGTCATAGAAAAACTCATTGGTCGACCTCTCCTGGGCATCCCTTCATTCATTATCAGGGCAATTAAGATTTACCAATTTACCTTTACATGCACATATATGGACCGTTGAATGAAGCCATAACACAAGGAAGACCTGTAGACTCTGCATTACTACATCCACTCCAGCACCATGCACCCTCATTCAGATCTAAGCCAATGAATGCCAGTACCTTGTGCAATATAATAGCTGCAAAGTTGCAAGTACAAGATATAATTAAGTATAAATAAGTAAGCTTAAAAATGTAGGTAAGAGTATTTTATTTTAATTTAATAAAATTTTATTTAATATTTTAGAGAGTTTTCTTTAAAGTATATGACATTATGGCAATATGATACTCTTAACTTCTCTCCAGACCACCTACCTCAAAGAAAGCCCTAATTGAGAGGCTAACCTTATCCACACACACAAACACAATATTAGTTCCTTTTGAGAGATGACCCTACAATAGCTCTCTTTCTCATTGATTAGTGTTGCGTTCAGTGGCCCGGGGCGGGTTGAGGCCCTAATGACGACTTCATGCTTTGTGTTCACGGTCTCTGGAATAGAATAACCACGAATGACATGGATCCCTGAGTCCTTTTAGTCAATGGTTAACTGTTCTTCGGCAAGTCAAAGCATCCAGGCATATCCCAACCCACCCCACCCCATACCAAAAATTTCCACTGTTTGCTTCATTTCTTCTATCGGCATGTCATAGCTTATCTGCCTCCTTTGTGCAATATAAGCTTGTAGATAAGCAGCATATTGGGGCACGGGTTAATCATGTCTGTCTTGTTCATTCACCGGAATCCTCTAATTCCCACTGAAACCTATTTCCCAGACTTGCAGGTGGGCTGTGTTGTAACCAGAAGGGCACGCCTGGTCTATCCCGAGCAAACATAGACATTTAGTCACCAGCACAGCTTTTGTATTCTCTTGGAGCACCATGTAATGCCCCCTATATGTATGTGCAGTGCAAGAGTACACATGACTAATCTTAACAACATGCCAGTGGTAGGTACGAAGCTTTAGCGCAGATTAGCCGTGAAGTCTGGAATTATTCATTTGTTGCTGACAGATAGGTGCCATACACAATCCAAACATTATTCTAGCCGGATTTTGCAGAGTGTTTATCCGTAAGCTTCCAAAATCCACAGGTGTTTCCAGTTGTTTCTCGTCCTAAGATGGGATTTAGGTTGTCTCTCGCAAAGAAAGAGTCACTTCTTCTAGTTCTATGACATGCACTGTAAAACTTAGACTTTATCTCAAATGAGTGATCTGCATTCAGTTTAGTCATTCTCTTATAGAGCTGTGTGATATTAAAATAAGCAATATGCAATAACTGGGCTAAATATTGTGATAACAATACGACCAGCGATATTTGGAAATCCTTTCACACATAGGTAACGGTTCTCTTGAGTTTTATTTTATGAAGAGATCTGAAGCTCTGGAAATAGTAGGGCTAATTAAAACCAAAATAAATCAGGACTTAACCATAACTAGGTTTAACCAGGACTCAATCCAGTTCTTAAATCAGGTGATATGGGAATTGTGTTAGTCAGTGTTGCATTAATGATTAATCTGCATTATATTGTGCACCCTTACTGTGTTAATTTATGAAATTGTTATAATTCATACTGATTACTCTAGGTTTGCCTCATAGCGTCTGTTATTTTTAATTATTAAGCAGTTTATCAAGTCCCTATGCAAAGCAGTTAATGGAGTATTGCTTTTTTCATTGGCACACGCATTGGTCCTTTCTCGAAATAGTAAAGAAACGTTGTCCAGACCTGGACTTAAATCAGGAATCTTCTAGTTCTAGTCTAGAGCCTTTTATCTCACTATGGTAAAACACTAAATCCGATCACTTTGTTCCTTCACTGACACCTGGTGGCTGGAGTTAGTACCTTTGAGCCTTTTAGGTGGACTCTCTCAAGAATGACCCCACTTGTTCCCAATTACACGACATGTTAAAATAAGGTTTTATCAGAATTGAGTGCCTCCATACCTGGGTAAAAGTAATGGTTCTTTGTCTTGTACAGTGGCGCGGGTCAGGGTGGACCATGATCTCAGTTCTGTCCAGTTAATTAGGAATTAGATGGTGGCGTGACCCTCAGGATGTTCTCTGTGGTTGGAATAATGAACACCTGCAAGTGGTGAGGACTTAAAGGGGGAAAGGGCGAAGGAATGGTTTGACCACTGCACAAGTCATATCATTAAGACTTCTGACCCGCTTTGGTTTTTACAATTATGCACCAACCCTTTTCCACACTATTTCACCTAAGAAATGTTTTTAGGTCACTTTGGACAATTTAAAAGGCAGTCTAAATTAGATTCCCATTTGACACATGATCTATGGTGTAATGCAGTTACAGATGCCCAGAAATATATGAACCGCAGATTAAATTGAATGCAGATCTTTGAAATCCTATGCCTTCATTCTGTTATTAATCATTTCGTTATAATTCATAATGATTACTATAGCTTTGCCTCATAGCGTCTTTCCTTTTTAATTATATTAAGCCATTTATCAAGTCAAAGCAGTTAACAGTTAATGGTGTATTGGTTTTTATTATCCTTTCTGATTACCATAATTCAATAGAAAACTAGAGACTCTGGCCCTGTCTTGCAATGGTAAACATATAGTGCCCAGAACTGGACTTGAAACAAGGATCTTTGTTTATCTCACAATGGTAAATTCTACACTAAAACAAATCACGTTTGATCCTTTGTGGTTGTTAGGATTTTTGGGACTATCTCGCAATGATATAGAATTTTATGAAACAAAAACTAAAACAAATGTGATAAAAATGTCAACACATGCAATAATTGTGCAAAAAGTCATACTTCCGAGCTAACACAGCAATAGATTACACTGAAATGCACCATAGCTGGAACCAAAAATGTTATAATTAAAAAAAAATTAAATAAATAAGAACAACATGCAATCTCATCAATGATTTCATATTGGTGTTTTGGTTTGCGGGTAGCTTGACGGTGATTTCAATCCCTGTACTGGTCCTGACTACACTCCCTTCTGCCATATCACAATCATTTGGCTCAGTGCCTTGATTCAAATTGGGCGAATGGCTGCACGGTAAGCTACATCTGCTCATGGGCCGTATTATTTTATCAAATACAGGTCACAGTGCAGCGTGTGCGGTGTCGGCCAGGGATGAGGGTTGAGGGGAAGCGGGGGTCTGCTGTCTGTGCTAGAGCAGAGCACGCCCCAGTACACACAGTCCCGGGATGCAGTCTGGCAGGCCGAGTGAATCATGGTCCCGTCACAGGTGGAGGGAACAACAGCAGTGGGATTGGCAGTCCAAAAGGTGGTGTCTGGCCCGCTGTTGAGTGAGCTGTTTGGATTGGCTTACGTTGGAAATGAGATGACACTTTGTGTGCAATATGTGCCGAAAGATTCAGTCGCTGTACTTATGTGCAAAAATATTTTCCAGATTACAGGTAACTTTCCATTCGGAACATGTATTTATTTGTGTGTCTTTGTCAATTTGTCATTTATTTTGTGAAGAAAATAAACCTAATTTTAACACGCTTTTATTTGAGCCCACATTTTGAGTAGTTCTTCCACCTCTTTGTCTTGGCCTGTTTCCTCGACACGGGAGTGGACCGTTTGCATTGGAGAGTATAGAGCCCATTTCACGTAGCCCCTTGTAGTAAGGCGCTTGTGAGTCCCTCTGATCAAAGCCCTATAGTCCTCAGTCCATGTCCAGCTCCAGCAGCCGCAGCAGATGTCCTCCGTATCTGTGTTTAGCTCCACAGTTAGCTGCCTCTCTCCAGCTAATGGCCCTCACCGGTGTCACATAGCACCGGATTGTTTTTCCCTCTTCTTTGTGTGGGCAAAGCATAGGGACGCAGAACGTGAAACGGCGGGGATATCTTGTTCCTCTGTGACACTCTCATTGTCCTCCTCCTGTGAATTTGTGCTCCGGAAAGAAATCCTTTCACTGTAATTGGGTGTGAATGAAACACTTGCACCTCGCTATTGTCTATGGTATAGTCTTGTATTCAGGCCAGTGGTTAGACAAGCCACAGAACCAGGCAAAGGAAAGTAAGGAAAACTAGCTGGATGAAAAGTAATATAGTGCAACTTGTATGTTATATATATGTATGTTTATATGTCTCCTATTTTCTCAACTGTGCTGTGGGAACCAATTTTAGCCCTGATATTCTAATTTTGACACACTTTTTACTTAATCAAAGTTCTTTTTTAATGATTTTAACATGACCCATGTATTTTAAATAGTTTTTACCATTTCATTTCATTCAAGATTTAGTACATCAGACTGAAACACTATATTCAACCACCCACAGCCTGCTTTTGTGTCCCAACCCATAATTTTAGAACCTAAAATGTGGTTGTAAGCTATATCTTACGTTAGCACCCGCATCTTGCATACATTTTTAATATTGTGAGAGTAAGTGTTTTAAATAACTATTAAATTGACAGAGCAAGTCATTTTTCAAGGCATTTCAGTGTTGTCAGTGCAAACCTATATTTCATCATGTACATACATCAACAACACATCTAATTAAATTTTAAGCATTCAAGCTAAGACCTTGTTTACATTTTTAGAAATGCAAATATGCCTTTTTAATATTTTATGTCTTACAAACCACTGCCTTTAAATGTATATCCAAAAATATGACTTCAACCTGACCCACTTAATAAAATCTTCTCTCTAAAATAGTAGCATGTGCAGTAAAAGTTGACATCTGACTTTGATTGAGAGCCCCCTAGTGGCTGCACTGACAGAGCTAAGTAGTGTTATAATGCAGCGTTGACAGGAGAAGCTTGCTTTAGCAGACAGTGTGTGTGTGTGCTGAAGTCCAGGTTGCTGTATGGCTATAGGAGATTGATTGAGAGATTCAGTTGGGCCTAATTGTGCTCCACCATCTGCCTGCAGTTTCCAGACGCTGCCAGCCATGTGACAGCGTGCACCGGGCTCGCTGATCACCAGATGTGTGCACCAACGTGGAGACTTTACACTGAATTAAGACCAAAATCTACCTTTTTCAGGATGGCGGGGTGCTGTGAGATGCACAAAGTGACGTTTTAGCAATTGTCTCCATTTCTTTAAACATCATTGTCATATTTTAGCTGCGTTTTACTTTGCTTTTTTTTTTTTCCAATACAGTTTTTGTGTGTGTGTGTGCAATGTTTCTCTGTGAAACACCTAGCACTATAATAGAGACTCTCTAACTTCCTCTGGCAGCCATTATTCAACAGCCAATCAGAGCATCCCTTATTTGGATGTGCCAGCAGATTAAAATCCTTAATAATACAACCTAGACGACATCAAAGTCTAATCTTCTCACAGACAATTCCTATTACAATATACTCTTAGATGATGACACTCCAAGGGAGAAGGGGTCATTCATATTTAATTAAACAAGCCTTTGTCTAGCTCAAGATGCATTTTTGTTTCATTTATTTTTTCAAGTGTCTTTCCAAGATGTGGTCGTTGATGCTGTCAGTGAAGCTATGGATGCAACAAAAAATGTCACACGCAAAGAAAACATTTCCATAAATCAATCAGACGTGCTCTTCTCACTTCCACAATAAAACAGATCAAGTTAGAGACAAAATTATTTCTTTCCAATTTAGTAAATCTGTTAAAATGGCCAAGTGGGAATGTGTCCAGTTACCATAAATGTTAACAAGGCACCTACAAACCCCTTTGGGATTTTTATTGATTAAAACAATTAGTTATATTTTTTTCTGCTTTGGGACTGACATTTGATGCCACCTCGCTCAGTACATGTACAGACTTGTCCTTTCCCACCGAAAACAATTGAACTCAGAGCTACTCACAATTTGTCCTCATGCAAAAGTATTGTTACTTCAGGAAATATTACTCAAGTAGAACTAAAAGTCCCTAACAAAATCATTACATGGTTAATAGTAGAAGTACTGAATGTAAAGCTGACGTACATTTCTGAATTTCCTTTTAGCAATGACTATGGCAACAAATCTATAGCATCAACAACTGCTTCTACTATTACCACAGATTACTACTATTACTATTTCTGCTACTACAATGACTTCTGCTGCAACCTCTAAGTCTGTAATATTTGAGCAAAAGTGTCTATTTGCTTTTAACATACTGCTTCTGTGTCTTCTGTGCACATTGACCCGTTCTACTTTTAAATAATTTGTCCACAAAGGCCGTCCTGAAATGGACAGAAACCGCAGCCCAGATGAGAGAGCTTTTCCAACTCCCAAAAAGTGTTTTAATCAGCGCCTCCATAAATAATACAAGAGCGGTTGAATATTTATGACACTTTTAAAGTAATGTGAGTAAGTCAGAATCAGCCCACAATCAGACACTCGAGTGCGTCCGACATGTAGGAAGCTGTTTTTTCCACACTGCTCTTTACTCACTGACACAAAAAGTGATAGGACTAACCTGAAACTCAGCACTTCTGTGGTTTATAGGGACATCAGATTACTGCTGTACATGCACCGACTCACAAATGTTAGCTTTCCTACAAACAGTCACCACCAATGACTTCAAATATTAATATAACAATATAGTTCATACAGTGAAATATTTCAATAATTTTTAGTAGACCCATGCCCCAAAGATGGCTTAGAATCTATTGGAACTGCTGCAGGAGGTTTATATGGCTCATTAACTAAATATATAAAGATAGCCTATGTTGCTATGGGAAATGCATAATTGAAACTGCTTGCTTTGTTATCAAAGTAAAATAGTGGTGCACAGCCTCAGTACATTGTGGCCACACCCTCCAACCAAGAAGAAGACGGCTGTCTTGGATTGATCATGTGACACTCACTGTCGACAGGTTGCCCCAGCGGTAAGGGTGCTCCTATCAGGATTTTTGAGGCCGATCACCGATCAGCCTTTGCTGTGATCGGCCGATACCGATCATGGCCGATACCGATCATGTGGTCTTCAATGTAGTAATGTATGCAGGCTATTATTAGTTCAATTTGAAAAATACTGTAGCCTTTGTAAATGTAAAAGTACAACAAAATTCTACTTATTTTTGTTTTAGAAGAGGTTTTGTTGCATTATCGGTCTTTAATGTGTGCCCAGTGTCTGTGTGGCTTTGTTTGAATGCTCCGCTGATGTAAAAATCAGCTGTTCTTAATTGGTGCATTTAATGCGAGTCCGTGGGTGCAGCGCCTGCGTCCGCGTAACGCGCAGCCAAACCAGATTGAAACACAGTGGACTAAAGAGCAGACAGCTCCTACAGCAAGTTTTGACAACGTCTGAACGAATAAAACGTGCACAAGAGAACAGAGAAGACAATGATGAAAGGTGCTCTTCCCAGACACCCGGACACATGGGCTGCTTTTTTACTTTCTCTTTCCATTAGCAGCCATTTGGTGCAGTTTAAGCCACAAAACGCAGTTTTCTCGTAACAAGACACAGGCAGACTCCGAACTTTCTTAATGCTTTTAACGTAAATGTTAGCGGGTTAGCTGTAGCTCTATTTGCGTTGGCGTTTGCAAATATACGCACTGCTGTGTCTCGGTTCTGTCCCGTGCGCTACAAGAGCAGGCGGGGATATAAAGCAGCAGCTCCAGTGCAGGTTTGTGTTAGTTATAACTCGGGCTTAATTTACAAACACTGCTAGAATAATGCTACTGCTGTTTAATCAAACTGGAGTTGCAGGACAGTAAATGTGAGAGCCTCGCGTGCTTGTTGTAATTTGATCGGCCCTGTTGATCGGCCCATTTTACCGATCACTGATCACTCTATTTTTAGCCATGATCGGCCAATCACCGATCGCGGCCGATCGATCGGAGCACCCTTACCCAGCGGCATTGAAGGATGGGTCAAATACAGAGAACAAATTTTCCTATGGAGACAATAAGGTGTACCTTAACCTTAACCTTATTCTTAACCTTAACCTTGTATGCTTTACATTTTAACAGACTTGTCTGAGGTAAATGACTTTAAAATTTGTCAACATTATCTGGAGAGGCCAGAGTTTTGTAAAAAAAAAAACAACCAAACAAAAAACAGTGTTGCCATGGCCACACCATGACCCCAAAGTTTGTTTTGTGGCTGGCTAGCAACACCTTCATTGTTGTAACTCACACATGCAATGTCTGATTTGACTCCATATTGAATCACTTCTTCACTCCATGGTCATGAGTGTATGGAAGTGGAACAAAAATGCAGTCAATGGGCGGTGATAGCGCCCCCTATAGGATCGTGCAAATATCTCCATATGAGTGCAAGATTAATATCATAAATGTACAATATTTGGCAGAAAATTTCTAGAGGGCATCCTAATAAAACAACTATTTTTTACAGTGTTGCTGTGGCAGTAAATGAAAATCACTATAATCTTCAAATGGGAATTCTGCGCAGTGTGATCCTATGGTGCCACTGAAATATGACTGGCAGGTTTTTAACGGGCTCAAACTTTGATTTTTGGAAAATTCGGGACCAGGTTGTGCTGGGCATGGGCTGATCATTGCTGCTTGTGGCTATATTTTATACAGAGAATTATAGGAGCTTTACTTTTATACAGAACTTAATAAGATCAAATTTTACCAGTCACTCTCAGTCTATAGAAGGATACCATGTCCCTCATTCTCATTTATGCGAACAATAAAATCCTGCTGAACTTTGTTGTTCCAGTTTAACAGCTTTATTCATTGAGTTATCAAGCTGAAATCAAATTTACATGGAACCCTTGTAAATGTCTAACGGCAATCCAAGCCTCTAAACAGCACTATAATGTTGTTGAGGCTTAATTTACATGCAGTCCTAGATATTTCAATGTTGCTTTGTTAAAGATGAAAAATACAATGGCTGTGAAGTAACATGTGAAGTGGAAATCTGACTTGGTCGGGTTACATTTTCAGTTTTGTCAAAGGCCCAGTTTTGTCTTTCATTAAGTTTGAGCCTTTTTTGTCTTGGCCGCTGACGACAGGGGACATTGGCGTATGTTTCATATTCTGCATATCCCCAAGTCCCCACTGTAATTATTATTCAGTAGATGCACTGTTTGGCACAAGGACAAAAGTTAGCATAATTTATGCAAGTCAGTCATCAATTTTTGAGAAACGGCTCAGGCCTTGTCTTGAGCTTTTAACTAAATAGATCCACATGGACATAAAACCACTGCGAGGAATAAGGAAAATTTTATTTATATCTTTACCTAAATGTTGAACTAGTGCATATGTTAGACAGTACATTAGACTATATGTCAGACGTGAATAAATCCTTTACTATTCTCCTGAACTGGTACCGTTTTTTCCTGTGGGATGAGGTACTTTGTTAAAGCTTTTGAAATGAAGTATTTGGAGATGAGCAGTTCCGGCTGTGTCCCTGTGGGCTGCCACCTCCAGAGTTATTTCCAGTGTAGCACTCAATAGGAGGAAGGGTCCACTGAGAAAAGCAATGGGGACGTTGGCAGTACACATCCCTGGAGATAGGGCTCTATATTTACTTAAATGAAAGGGAGTTGGATGTAAATAAACCACCTTCCTCTTACTATGTCTTTTTATTCCTGAGTTTTCCTCTGTTTTGTCCGGGGGTGTGGATTTCAGTAAGCTTAAAGTGTAATCCTGTTGTATAGCTCAAAGAAAGAAATCTTGTTTTTTTCCCCCCTTTTTTATATATATTTTGAAATCGTACAGCATTTTTCGTGAAAGTATTTTTTGGGATAAATATGTTTTCTTTGCTTTCAGAAGATCCTGGATCCAACAGTAATTTGGGGATTATTAGTAGTAGTATTCACAGTAGCAGCCACAGTAGTATTTGTAATTTGTACTTACGTAAAATTGACACTTGATTAGTTATTACTTACTTTACATGCAGTATTAGTTTGATGAAAGATCAATATCAATGACTGTTGTTTTACATCTTTATTTTATTTTTAGTCCTTGCAGTTTTATTTTAGATATATTCACATTTTTGTACAAATATATTGACAGACACTATAGTCATTATGGTAATGATTTAAAAACACAATAAAGTGCTCTTTGCGTTCAGGCTCATCTCATCATAATGCTTCTCCCCGCATGCAGACCTAAGCATCCCCATCTCAACCTGCTGTTTGCCTCAGTGGAACCAATCTATAACCCAGTCGAGTGTGTTATCTGCATGGTAACTGACAAAAAAGTAAAGAGAATGCCTTAGAGCTTACAAAAAAATCTATTTGGAGAGACATTACCTGCCCACTTTATCTGTGCTTAATTTGCCAAAAGCTTCTCAGAAAAATGGAGAGCAGCCATGCAGAAATATCTGAAAATGTCTTACCAGTGTTTCTGCCTGATCTATATTTTTGTAAAGAAATTAGATCCATGTGTTTCAGTGCCTTTGGGAAATAAAGTACTGTGCAAAAGTCATAGGCATTCTGAAGCAAGGTTAGGAACTAAGAACTAAGAAAGATGACCATTGCCAAGTCCTATCCTGCTACGGTTAAGATCTAGTGCCCAGACCTGGATTCAAACTCAAAGTTCTTCTAGTTCAGGGGTAGATGCTCTTTTGATTGAGCCACAAAACCCTTATATCTCATAATGGTAAAAAATGTACAGTACTAAAATTAATTAATTGTTCCTTTTAGTAAGTTAATTTATTATCTTTGGTCTCAAAATGGTACAGAATCTCTTAAGTGTTTTAAAATAATCTGTACCATTTTGAGACCAGAGATGACTGGATTAGTGATCTATTTAGTATTTATTAAAGCACTCTTAGTTAACAAAATTTTTGCACATTGCTGGATCACTTTAGCCAGTGTTAGATAAAAACATCAGACGCTTTTCCCTTCACAACCTAACCTCCAGAGCTTTCAGATTTAAATAAATCCATATTTAACACACAATAATAACATTTATTCATACACTCTGGTCTGATATTCCACTTACACTTGACCATATATTGTGTTGTCAGCTCGTAGCATGACCATTTGTTACAGCTTATACCGAACTGGTGCGCAGACAGTGATGGAGGAGCCTGAATTCACAAGTGTATTTTTAGTGGGCTTCACTTCAAGATGAACAATAACAAGTGACTTCGGCCTTAGAGGAAGACGAGTCGTTCTGCTAACCCGAGCTGAGGCTTCAGCTTCAACAGTATGAGCGTAAAATCTATCTAAAAAATGTTGTTTTTGATTAAAGCAATATACAAGTGCATTTTAATACATTTGAATGTTGTGGAAATTATGGCTGTAGTTCAATATAAAAAGTGAATCCAGCCACAAGGGAGCCAGTGTACTGTTTGTGCCAATACCAAGCATGGATAAATGGATGGGCATCCGGGTTAAAACCAATGCCATATTGCTGTAAATCACTAAACAGAAGAAGACAGACATATTGCAAAACATATACTAAAACCCATTTCTTATTATAAGCGATATGTTTTATTTGAAACTCTCTTTTTTCTTGTTTTCTTTGTATGGCTGTATCCAAGCACACTGCTAAAAGTCATTTGAAGCCATATGGTGCCCCAGTACTCTTGTACAAACTGCAGTCATCTCGGTGTTAAGTGCTTCATTTATCACACGAGCATGAGGTCTATTGTATTTATAAATGATTTAGCAGAAGGCCAAGGCACACTGTAGACAGGACATTATGTGCATAATTAAATAGTTCAACACACACAAATTGCAGTGACTTCACTTTACGCCACTACAACTCTTTTTAGCTATTTCTCCTGTTTGAAGTTGTGATTCAGAATATCTGCTTTCTGAGTACTTTTACTTGAGAAAAATGGTTGCAAAGTGTTTTTGGTAAAGTAGGTCTGGTACTGGCCTCAACCCTCTGGAGACAGTAGTAGTAGAAGTAATAGTAGTAGCAGTATCAGTAAAAGTAGTGATAGTGGGAGTATAGTTGTAGTATTTGTATTTTTAGTAATAGTTGTAGTAGTAAAAACACCACTATCCATTCCTCTTATTTGAAGATGTGACCCATAATATGTACTTTGATTATATTTTCTAAAACATACTTTTACTTTATTGATTGTGGTGTGTATTACCTTGGATTGAGGACAGTAGTTGTAGAAGTTGTAGCTGTAGTAGCAGAAAGTCACGGCGCTACTTTTTAATCTATTTATACGTTTGAAGATGTGACCCAGGCTATGTTTCTCTTCTAAAAGGCAATAACAGATAAATTGCTTTTGCATAATAAAGCAATGTGAAAGACTGTGGGCGCCAAATCATTTTATTCTCAATCATTCAAATATGACACATAATTAAAGTCTAAAAGCCAGCGTTTATTTTTTTGACCCTTAAGCTTTAGAGTTTTGTACAGAGGAAGAAATAACTAGATAGTTTTACTCTAGAAATTAACATCATTGCATTTTTGGAAAAAAATGAGGATAAATATAATTTGTCCGTTTCTAAAATCCAAATCGAAGTTAATTTGTAAAATGAGTAAAAATATTTTTCGACCTTATGTTAAAGTGGGTAGTAATTGCAGTAAAAGCATTAGGTGTGTAGTGTGTCAGTGGAATGGTTAATTAGCGAAACTAATTTTCAATAGTCAGCAATAGTACTAGTACTTTCTACTTTACATTTTTACTCCAAAAATATTATCTTAAATGGGCTACTTCTACTTGAGCCACATTATTTTGAAGTAACAATACTTTTACTTGAGTACAGCTTTTCAGTCTGGTTTTGTTTTTTCTTTTAGTAGGAAATATCATATGGAAGTCATGGACATTGTCAATCAGTGTGTCGAGTGGAGGTATGTGCCATGAACCAGTCCCATATAGGAACACAGATGTGCATTCAGGCTGCTCACACTCAATTTAAGTGGAAACGTGATCCAAGTCGCAGGCCCTGACTTAATAAGTGTGCCCTGGTGTTAAATGTGTGGGTCATGCTGTCCATGTGCTGTGTTATGCATGTGCTCTCAGTGAATGAAGACATCATTTTGACTTTGGCATGCTGATTTAAGTCCAGCTGCACACACTCTATGGGCTTGAACTGGAGAGGGAAAGCTGAAATGGCTTTTGGAGGGGAAGTTTGGTAAGTATACTCTGGAGGATAGCACTCAGATATTACCAGCAATGCATCATGATTTAGAAACAAAACATTATTGTTGCTATAGCACAACTTTACAACTGTACCTTTTAGTTTAAACCTAATATATCAACAAAGTAATGTTTGTTCACATCTAAATTGCCATTAGTGAATGAATTTGAGAGTGAATGCTTGGCTGTCACTGCATGTCTCTGTCAGCGCAAGACCCATAGTTGCTGGCATAGGCTCCAGTCACCTGCAACCCCTAACTGGAGTAAGCAGGAGATGAATTAATGAAAAAAATAACAGTTATTAACCACCAAATACAGATCTGTAACATAAAGGGACATTTGAAACTTCAACTAGAAGGTAAGGCTTCATAATAATAGTAACTAATAAATGAGTCCTCATTCTTTTACTGATTCCTTGAGACTGAAGTTATTGGTGCACTGGTTTCCTGCACTGGTTTAACACTTTGAGTCATGTTACTAACAGAAAAATTTGCCAAGTTGAGTTTTCTTGCTAAGAGACCAACAAAAAACAAAGAAAAAAAAATTAAAATGGAAGGCATCTGGACTTCTCATCTTGTTTTTGGTGTAATTTGCATTCCTTTCAAATTGATGATCACCTGGATAACTTAGAACCTTCACTGACAAACAGACCAACATTGGCCAAAACATAACCTTCTTGCACACATAATGAAATATTACATGGTGTGTGAGGCAAATAGAGTCAAGTGATTGGCCTATAGTCTGCAGACTTCTAGCAGTTACTCCGATTTCCATGCTGCACTGCATCTTTTCCAGTATCATTAACATAACTGAGAAAGAAACAATATAATACTGCATTAATTGCTCTGTCAAAATACCTGAAGCATTAAGTGGGGGCATTAAATTTAAACAAATTTTCATAAAAGTGCCATAAAATTTCCCCGGCACTTAAATCTGACCGAATGCTTACAATGCACATTTATGCATGGCCTGCCTCCAGCACACCTCATTTTCCCCACAATCCTTTTGGTCCATTTGAATTTTTAAGGCGTCGTCAAAGAAAGTGTCAGCATCAGCGCACGGAGCAAAAATCACTGAAATGCACTGAGTTATTGGTGCCATTTGTGGTGAGCATTAGTGCGCAGACATCACTGAGGTGTGCTCCAAATCTGAATAATGATTTGCAGGCGCAGAGCGAGCAGAGGGACATTTCCACTTAACACGTGCCCTTTACGGAGAGGTGACAGGTCGGGCTGTGTGACGAGAAATCTGCTGGGTGAGAAAACAAAATTAACTGGTTTGGTGTTTGCAAGTTAGAGCAGTAGTATAAAGAGAAATGCTGAAATGTCTGTGGTTGTATTTTAGTAGATTTTGAACAGAAGCGTTGACCAGCAGCTTAACTTTGGCATTGTTCACTGCTCTTGTAAAAGTCCTTTTAATTATCTTTATGTCCTCATTTTTCTGCATCCAATTTGTGCAGCTATTATTACCCCGATACATTAGCCTTTTTGAACCCCTTTTTCCCATTATGATGACTCAGACAAATCGCAGCAGAACCATGAATCACTGCGTACAATGTCCTCATGACCGATTTCGCTCTGGGCACTTTGTAGGTTCAGCCCTGGCTATGTATGATGAGTATAAAGTAATGGAAATAATTTGAATCTATGGCACATTTGTTTTTTGTTTTTTTTGTTTTTTTGCACCAAACAGGAGTGCAGCTCAGTACACGTTGCCATCATCAATCACAGTAGAAACTTGGAGAGTCGTAATGCATCAAAAGATGAAAGCCATGATTCTCTATGATAGCGCTGTTAAAATTCAGGCTTCTAAGCAGACATCATCGCAATGTGTTGTAGCTGCAGGCAACATCAGGGAAAAGCCAGAGGAAAAAAAAACATCCACCAAGCCACTGATTTCCTGTTTACATGCAGACTGTGGAGCAGGCTAATGAACACATTGATTATTGTAGTATTAGGGAGATGATATTATATTGTATTGTATTGTATTGTATTGTATTGATGAACTTGCCAAATTATTGGTCAATGGATTTGCTGTTGTGGCTTCATACAATATAAATCTATAAACGCTTGAAATATTTTACTTTGTGTGCTGAATCTGTATGATATGAGTTTCTCTTTAATCTAAGCTAAAACAAGTTTACTTTGATACAGTATTCTAATTTATTCATGTGGTCCTGTTAAACTGAAAAAACCCTTGGTGATTTTAGTATTTGCAAGATGATATTGTAAATGATTGTTTTTGCCTAATACATTGTGGTTTGTAAGGCAGCTGTCATTCTTAAGCCAAGGTTCCATGGTCCACTTATTTTAGTATAACATAACGTTTTGAATTGACTTCTTTGTCTGCAATGACTGACAAAAAACAGCCCTGAAATCTCACTACAAGACAGCCCAGTGATTTATAGACTGTACCCTCTATATATTTAATTGGTCTTTGTCAGGACTATAATGTTGCTGCACATTCCATTTTGGCATGATGGCACCACTCATTTTCCAATTTACAAATGTTTGGAAACATCCATCAAATTCAATGATGCCTCTCAAAATCAAGATGGCAACAGACTTTTAGGGAAACTCTTGCACTGTTCTGGGAGTTGTCTGTCGTCTGTCAATCACACGGAACCACAATTATCCCAGTTTGAATCATTTCACTCCTGATTTGTGTGCCCTCTGTTGCCAAGAATTTCCTAACTATGACCAATCTTGAAATTCTTGACATGTGGGAGACATTGTTCGCTGTAATTTTTGAACCCCTCCCTGATTGGAAAATGAATGTAATGGCTTGTACAGATGATGTCGTCCTTGCCAGCCGGCGGCATCAGCTGTGTGTGTTGGACGTGTGTCAGAAAAATCCTTCCTTCCCTCTTCCCCCCCTCCTCGGCAGACTCCCCGCCATGCTCAAACCAAATGCTCCAGGAATTGCATGCCAGACTGTTGGAGAGTCCCTGGGACCCCTGTCTGCTCTATGTCCAAATAAAAAGAAAGATTCTGGCATGGAAATAGACTCCCAAGGGCTCGAGATATAGAAGCAAAAAAGGAAAATCTCAGTGGTCACAGAGGGGTGGAATGTGAAGGGTAGAAGGATAGGATTTCAGAGTTTGCTTTTAAGGTGGTCCCCCCGCACTCTCGATGGCCCGTTGCGAAGCTTGAATAGCATTCCAGTGTCGGATTGATACTGAAATGAATTGAAGGGAATGAGAAGAGAAAGGATGGAGGCGTTGGAGGGGCAGAAAGTCTCCTGCTGGATGTATGGAAAAGTGGTCGCTGACAGGACTCCCCAGAACTGGAGTGAGAGCTTCTCAGGAGTCGGCAGATTTTGATTGAAAGGGATGCAAAAATGCCACTGTTTCAGTTTCTAACAGTGCTGTGCAAAAGTTTTTAGTGAGGGGTGAAAAATTCCAAGTGTTTAAGGAGAGTGATACGACAGTGTAAATCTTTATCAGATGGAGAACCAAAACAATATTATGATACATTTAGGTTCTTCTTATTGCTTTTTCTAATGCCACTATAATGATTTCCAATATATTGTTTAGCGCCATTAAAAATAAATGCCAAATTGCAGTTTTGTAGTACAGTGAGGCTACAACAAATAAAAATATCATCTTTTAATCAACGTCAACGATTGAGAAAACACTTACTCACATAGACACCCCCCACCCCCCCCTCCGCCATCCCCACACCAGCATTGATATCTTCCATATTGATTGAGAAAAGGCCAATGGCATCAAGCAACACTCTGTTATTCTGTGTGCATAAACAGGAGGCAATCTCATTAACAGACTGTGCTCCGGTCAGGTCTGCAAAATCTCCCAGTATTTTTGGGGTGCAGCGGTGACTCTGGAAAGTCAAACGCAATTACCGACTTCCTCGCTTTGGTCCGGACCTGTGGAGGAGGGCAGAGTGCTGTTTGTGCCTGGATGAATAACATTACACCAGAGGGCAATTAGGCCTTGGACCCAGGTCACACGTCCTGATGCTTCTATGCTACGTCAATTAAAGTGTGTTTTAGTTCGTCAGTGGAGGCAGGAGAGAGAGCAACAGGCCAGGAATGCACTGTTAAATGAGAGTCACAAAGCCCTACAAAAGAAGTGTTCTTTCCCATTTCCTTATTTTTTTTATTTATTTATTTTTTTGAGCAAGCAAGCTAAAAACATCAAATAAGACATTTTTAGATGGCAAAAATGTGGTTGTTGTTGATTATAATATATGGATTTGTGGTGACTGATGTGTTAAATCTGAGCATACACTGGCAAGCTATTGTGGTCCGCTACATTTCTGTAACTACTTGTCCAGCACAACATGCAAATTCAGAAACCTAGCCTTCAGCGCATATGCAAATTTTATAAACTAATTGCTACATTAAATCTTCTTCTTTCCTTTCGGCTTTTCCCTTCTGGGATTGCCACAACAAATCATCTGCCTCCTACTGTGCATTAATTTACATATCCATTTGGCATAGTTACTATGCTGGATGCCCTTCCTGAGACAACCCTCTCCATTTGTACACGCTTGGGACTTGGCTGGTGACAACTTGTGGTTGAATTTAATTGCTACATTAGATAAAACAGCTAAATGTTGATACCCTTGCTAAGATTTTCTGTCTAGGTTCTGACGTTATATGGTTGATTGGATGTTAGTTGCCAAAACCATCTTAATTATTCAAAATGTATGGTATTAAGTGGCTACTACTAATTTCTCCATAGAAAATGTGGTCTGCTTGGCTTATGGCATAATCTTTGAACGAATTTGTTTACAAACGCTATAATTGTCTAGATTGTCCTAACTGGCCAACGTCACATTCTTTCTTAAGAAGTGTGTTTGTGTTAGCGCTACATGTGTGGAGAGAGCAATCACCGCTCCGGCTCACAATCTGCTGCTTGCTGTACTCTGACATTCGCTAACTATCCCCTGACCATTATGTGGCCAGCCTCACCCCGGGAGACCTCCGCTTTTAGATTTCAAAAGGTCGCCTGCTGAGGTTCCAACCCAAACACATTCTCCCGGCCGAACCACAGACACACAAGGGGCCAAGGTCAAAGGAATGTACGCACATGTTGTTTTTTTTTTTTCACGCCACTTCCCCCTAGTATGCCCCAGTGCACGGAAACACACACTGGTCATGCCGTGTCCTCCTCCCATCCATGCCAAACAGCAGGTGCGCTTCCTTTTTGTTCTGATTTCAGCCGTGAAAAAACATCTAAGTCTTCCCCTTAGGCTCATGTACAGCATAGGCGGAACAAGCATCTGTACCTTCAGCACCGTTGTGGCTGTGATCCCTTGGTGCTAATTCACTTCATTAAAATCCCTTGAGTTTGCAGATTTGCACTCTGTACTAAGTCTTTAATGACTTAATTAGAATTAGTCAGCATCTAGTGAAAGTAAGCCTATTCTAAATGACTTTTTAGAAAGTAGCACAATGTGATGGTACAAGTGCTGAATTAGCTGATTATCTGGTATTCTAGTCACTGTTAACATAAATAAGTTTTTGTTGCCTCTGGTTAGTGGTTAGATTTTCAGGAACAATTAGTTATGCAACAAGATGGAAGTAATAGTTTTTTTGGTGTTGATCCAGAACACTGTCAGAATTTTTTAACTTTCTTACCATTGCAAAATAACAACATCCCAGGCTCAAGTACAGGGGGTATGCAGGAATTCAATACATTTTTAAGACTTTTTCAAGACCACATCAAAATATTTTAAGACCTCATCGCCACCTCAAGAATACAGTACACTTTATAAGACCCCACGGACACCCTGAACTAACTCCAGCCACACTCTAGTCTAAAGAGATAAATCTATAGTTTTTGGTGAGGATCTGACTCACTGTAGATCCAGATATGTTTCAGTTAATTATTTACCATTGGGAAATTTAAGGGGCTCAGTGGGTAGAGCATTAACCCTGAACGAAAAAATCCCCAGTTCAAGAGTTCAAGTCCAAATCACCCAGCACTATATGTTCACCATTGCAAGATGGGGCCAGTGCCTTGGAGGAGGTCCAGTTCTAGTAATTTCCTTACAAATCTATGATACCACTTCCTTTTTATATTCAGTGATAAAAGTAACCTATTTATCAGACCCATGCTATAAAAAATCTTGAACTCTGGCTTGAATTTCAGCAGGCAGGTGAACAGAGTTCACTATGACCCAAGGCGCTGGAGTGATCTCATCAGGTTTTCAAACCCTTGGTCAGACAGGGCACCTCCAGACCTGCAGCAATTTATCAGAGCTCAGAGTATTTGCCTTGACAAAAAATAGAAAGAGAGTAGGGGGGTGGTCTCTTTGCTCTGTTTGTCCACAGACAGACTCCAGAGTATGTTTGCCCAAACCAATTAGACTCTCATCAAACTCCACTTTATACCAGTGTTAGAACTGGGGGACTCTACAGGTTCCTACTATTTATCTCAAAAGCATCTTTTCCTTTGGCTTGGAAAAACTAAATGTCAGATTGTGATATAGTGATAATATGGACTAAAGACAAGGTTTGACCAGAAGAAGTACTTAATAGAGTGACCTGAACAGTAATGAGGTGGAAATGATGGTTTTTGGCTGAGCTGTTACTTCCTTATGCAGTTTGTTCTTTTTCTCAACAGACTGTGTAGAAAGACTGTCAGGTTTCTTAAAACACCAACAAAAATCTCCACATTATAACACTGTTTCACATTCCCTTTGCTTTCTGAACGTGAAAGTTGAGAGGCCACTCTGGGAAGCATCTTACTACGGGTTCACAAGTTTATTCTTGTCTGCTAATCGATCACTCCTGAGCTGGGAGGTCGTGACAGGAAATACTCTCTCACATCGCAGCCTGCTTTTTCCAAAGGTCAGCGTGTACACCCTTAAAGGAGCCTACAAAGCTATTCACTGCAATGACCTCTGACCTCTGTGTCAACAATGTTTGGGTCATTATTTACATTTAAACATGGCCCTGGAGCCTGACCATGAAGGCAGACTCTAGAGAACAATTATTTCAGATTACTTTTTCCAGAATGTTGTCATAACTTTTGCCAATGAATCACTTAATGTTAGTCATTTTTAGATTGAGGTTTGAAATCCAAGGTTATAATGCTGAAAAGGATTGTACAATTTACATTCCAATCGAAAAATATCAGAATAGTGCATGTAAAATTTTACTCAGTGAATGAATTACTTTGAAAACATGCATATTGTTATATTAAATTGAACTTTTGCCCAGTTTATTGGAGAACTTTACAGAATAAAAGACAAAGCCAGCTTTAACAAAAGATTTTAGTCAATAAGTAAGTCAATAGTTCAACCTTGGAAGGTACGGCTGCACTAAGTAAATTATATTGTCACTGCATTAGTCACATTATATAGAGATGAGGTTTGGAAATAGGCTGTTTAAAGATTGTCACACATCTAAAATGATGCATGAATGAAAGAATGTAGCTTTGAAATGGTGTCACAGCCCGGGACCCTTTGCCCTGTTTACTTATGTATTACCTTCAATAAATGATTAAACTTCCTGGTGAGAAGAATGACACACTTGTGAACGATAGAAATTGCAACAGAGGTTTCCCGAGTTCACGTCATCCCCCTCCCTGCTTTCCCTCTTTCAGCGGCTCAGCTAATGGACACTTCTAAAAAAAAAAAAGAAACCTTTCATTTATATGTATGAAGTGAGCATTTAGCCGACGTTGATGGACACATGCAAATCCGCACCACCTGCCTCGCTTTCAAAGACTGTCTTTTCTTTATTATTGCCTTTGCCACCCCTCCACTTCTAATTGAGCCATGAGTGCTGTCCAGGTGGAAACCATTTTGAAATCCCAACGGTCATGACCACAGTTTGCCACCAGTGACATAGCCATATACCTCTCATTTCCAGACCATTTATTTGCACAACATATTTTTGCTCTTGGTAACACTCACAGCTCCATCATTTGATGCCATTACAATTTACGCTCTTGAAAACACAGACACTGCAAGGTAGAATTAAGATTGTAATCCAAGTCGGGATTGAGTGCATGTTGTATGATGCATAATGCAGTCAAAAATGGCATCACATTTCGCTAGCCAAGGACGTTATTCATGTTTTAAGATTTTCATTATTTCCCATGCTCTTGGCTCAGCATCAGATAATGATATTGAAATCCATGCGCCATTTGGGATCAGCGTTATTGACATTGGAATTTGCTGTAGCTCCAGATTCGCAGGCTGAGCTGAAATTGCTCTTGTTGTTCATCTTGCATGTGTGTATGGCTTTTTTTTTCTCTCCCTCTCTCTCTCTCTTCCTAAATCTAGCATCATATTATGCAAATGCTGGTGTGGTTGTGATGGTGGTGCATCATGGTACAAAATGAATGGAAATTGAGACCTGAAAAAGTCAAAACGTAAATGAATGAGTGTGTTTACTGAGCAGGTGCCCTCTAAACATGGTTCACCAATGATGAGGTGTCAGGGAAATAGGATCTGTAATTAGAACAATGGCTTGGTTGGGCATTGTTACAGGTGTAAACAGGCGTGGCTTGTATTGTGCTGCATTTGCTTCCTCATAGTTAATGGCCTTTCAAAGTGGCTGCGGACCATATGGCATCTCCAAAATGGCCTCATCAGAGCACTGCAACATCAAACCATCATCATTTCAAGAATTGACCATAAAGCTCCATCGCTATTGACTTCTTCTGGACTTTTTTTTTTTTACCACCTCAAAGTATATCCATCATAGCCATAACGCTGTCAATAGTGTCAACCCACAGTGTATATGTAAAATGGCTTTTGTCAGCATAAAACATCGGGAATAGATCGGAGCCTGCCGTCGAAAGGAAAAATCAATACAAGTAGGAGCATGGGATATACCTTGGAGGCAGCTGTATTTAAAATCCATATGTTGTTTTTGTGAATATTATCGTAAAAAATGTTGTACTTATTTCTGAATGATGCTCCCCTCGCTGCCGCTTACCTCTTAAAAATCAAGCCACAAACACCATAACGACTTCCGGTATTTATGGGCGCAGCATGCCAATTGGTCCCCGTCAGTGATTAATGGCTGACAGGTGAGGGTTGCCATGGTAACCTGCCCACCTGAGCCACACTACAGCAACAGCAGCGGCGCTAGAAAAGCCTGCACATTGCAGATCCTGACCTTCAAATTTCCAACTTTTTTTACGTCTTCATCTTCTCATCACTAAATCTGTTTGATGACTCATTCTCATTTATCGAGACAATCACGCTTTGTCTTCTTCTATCTCTCCTTCCAACCCTGCCTATTACACCGCCTCTTCCCCATCTTTTCCCCTTCTTTGTTCGAGATCCATTTGTGCTGCTTTAGGAAAGATATGCTGAGAGAGCGAAGATAGAAAAATGGATAGCGTCTAAAGCTTTGCATTATAATGGAGAAGCATCTCAAGTCAGATTTTCCCCGGCTTTGTACCATGCATCTATCTGCATTCATTCGTCGGATCGGCCTGTGGGTTTTTTTTTTTTGCTCCCCCGGTGCAATGTAACTAGTCCCCATGCCTGTGTACTGTTAAATATTTGCAATGATAATTTGTTTTGTGGCTAGCTTTCTTGTATAGCATGTGCAAGTAATTTCCTCTAATGGCCCGCACTGCCATTGTCTTGTAGTTGGAAGTGTTTTGTGTGCCGGTAGGGGTTGCAAATCTTTTGTGAGGCGGAAGGATGGTCCCATTATTTAACCCAAGCCATCAGTCACACTCAACAAGCCTATCATATGGGGCCATTCGGAGACTGCGCGAGCTAAAGTTAGCGCTATTATCTGCCTGTCACTGGCTAGCTGTGTTGAGGTCCCTTGTGGAAAACCAATTGTATGAGTGAATGCCTTGCTGCCTGCGTTGTCAAGCTCCAGGGATGCACATATTGCCTTGAAAGACCACTCTCCATTTACCATCAAGTTTTCACACCTTTCAGCTTGCATTACAGTAGCATTGCATTGACATTCCTTCTGCCTTTAGTTTTATAACACTGACCAGTCAATTTAAGAGGTTTGGATGCTCAACCAAGGGTAAAGAAATCATCTCTAGCTCTAGAAAGAAAGGGTCGCCATAGTTTTAATCATCTCAGCTCATCTCCTCACATTTCCAAGTGAGTGCTCATCAATCAAGCTGTATGCAGACAGTGTGCTTGATTAATATTCATTTCATGACTCAACTCATTTGCATATACACACTGTCTGTCTCATAAAAATTACCCAGCCCTCCCCACTGCTACTGCGATAAGCATCTGGACATGCAAGAGTTGAAAGTGGGAGATGTCAGTACTTAACCCGGCAACATGATCCTACTTCATTACGCTGTGTGTGTGTATACACTGAGCGTGTATACATGGGCGGGCTTTAAACAGGCGTGACTTGTAACATCATACTTACTATAGCCCCGTCAGATAACATTGGGGATCCTGTTACAACTTTTGTTTTGGTGGTGCAATACAGAACGGCTGGGATTAATGAACATTTTCTTGAGTTTCTTTAGGTCAGGCAGTGACAGGAAGAGCATTGCCCCCAGGTGGAGATGTGTGTTTGCAATCCTGATGTTCTGTCTATACAGAGTCCCAGATCAGTGAAATAGAATATAGTGGATTTATTTAGCTCATTTCAGACAAGACAAAATACTGCTCAGTGCTGCTTTTTTCATCTAGTACTTTATATATTTGAGCTTGACAGATGGGTGCTGTTGATCATAAAATAATGCATTTGTTACTATAGGTAATTTGTAAGTTATTAAGAAAAGTGTTATGGTTCATTCATGTGGTCCTTGGAAACTTGGGAAAACCTTTTTCCAAGTTAAAAGATGCACAGGAACACCTGCAAAAGTCGGAAAAAGAACTCAGGAACTCGGGTCAAAACCTGCTGCCTGACTTCCCTCCTGACGTCATCTGCTTCATGGACAAACCAGAAAAGTAGCTGATTTCTAAATGTACGTTTTATACATGAGCTCTTTGCTAATAATGAGTTCATTATAAGCTGTTGTTCGCATAGAAGTAACAAAATTGCGTTAGAAATACTAATCATTGCTGTTTATTTTACCCCTAGCGTCTAAGCTGTTTGGCTAAAGCTATATTTGCAGCAGGTATTAACGTTCAGCCTTGTAGTGAGAAGGCTAACGGTAAATCTGACTAGTTAGTTGTGATAAATGCTAATTAATAACATTACCGACCAATAACTGTGTTGGTCTAGCTATGGTAACATCAATATCCTGACTTTCCGAGATAAAACCACATGAACATAAACAAGTCAAGATAACGACTTCTCATCTCAGAAAGACGAGCACCCAAGGAGCACAAAAATGTATCATTATGCCTATTTAGAAAGTAATGCACTGTATATTAAGGCTTCACTGTAACATATTTATACTGACATATTACAGTGGCGCAGGGAACACACTCTAATCACACCTAATATAAAATAGCAGAATCAAATGATGGTTTATCATATATTAATAGCAAACTCCCAGTGGTAAAGTGGTATGTGAAGGGTTGCTTTGTATTTATTTGACTTTTAAATCATATAAAGAACAAAAAGTACAAAGGTGAGGATTTGTGGTTAATCTCCCTTTTTGCCTTAATCTTTCTGAGCCAGGGGGAAAAAAAGTACACAGTGCTGTGGTACTGTAAGTGTAGGCCAGTGACACGCATGTAAATTTTAGTTGTGTATTTAAATAAGAAAAGTGTATGTAAAATAAATGTAAATCAATTGATAGAGTAGGACTCCCATTGGAACAAGGTGGAGCGCACTAATAATTATCACATCTTGTACTAGCTGCCAATATTTTTACATCTTCACTTTAATATTTTTAATCTTCACTTTAAATTCCTTGTGACACAACTGAACATACATAACACATCTGCTGCAAACTGTTAAGGAGTAAAATAGCACACTGTATACATTTAAAACTTTACTTTTCCTTTCTAGTTTTACAGATTTGAATTTCACAACACCTTCCCAAATAGTGTTATTTCAACAATTAAGAATGAATAATAGTGGCTATATTCATATTGCCCTATAACACTATTGTCTCCTGATTGTCTTTTACGTCTCTTCACATATAGTGCTGTTCCGAATTTTAAGTGAGGTGTTAAAAAATTATCTTACTAAGCGTGCTTTAGAAAATACTGAATTTTTTTTTTTTTTTTTTTTTTTTTGTGCTCCAAGTGCTACTTTTTGTTTTAGTTTTTGTAACTTTCGTGTAAGACTTTTGCACAGTACTGTATTTCTGCTTTTTCTTTTACCATTGCCTCTCCTCAGCACAGAAAAGTCAATTAATTACAACTGTCAGCTTTGATCTCGGCCACAGTCGGCAGTGGCAGGAAGAAAACAAAACCAACATTGCTGATTGGAAGTTGCATGGATTAAAAAAAAAAAAAAAAAAGTGTAATGAAGAAATCGTCTCCTTGATGCACCGGCTGCCTCAAAATGTTGGCTGGCTTATCTAAGGGAGTTATCCTAAATCCCCATCCGAAGAGGTACCCTTGAAACGTCAGGACCATAATGTATCATACGGCTCCTTCTGGAATACAAGACAAGTTGGCAACGTCCGACTGTAGTGCTCTGTCTTCCTCCACTGAACTAGCTCCAACCCCCCGCTTTTTTTCCTCATAAATATGTATTTTTTATGATGTGTTCCTTTAGATGCTGGTGGCAGTTCTGTACCCAAGCAAATTAACAACTGTGATAGTGGAAAGTTTTTTGTCTCGTGTGATAATTTCTAAGTAACACCTGTGCGAGCGGTTGCCACTTTATCGCCTTGAGAGCGAGATACGGTGCTCGTTTTTGCACATGGTAAAAAAAACAACAACACAAACTACAAATTCTTATTGTTTTGTGTCTCATATACTTGCTATGTTTACTGTGTGTTTGTGTGGTAAGTGATTAAATTTGTACTCAAGAACTAATAGTACTTAGAGAGCACAGTAACTATCTTCCTTTCTGCTTTTCTTTTTTCCTTTCCCTTTCCTTTCCAGTGTGCATATTGTAAGTCCTTGAAGTTCTTGACAAGCTGCTCATTTTGCATCCAATTCCAAAATCCTTACAGTACAGGTCCAATTTGCCTCTTGAACCAATGCATGTGATTATTTCTGAAATAATGCATTGTTTTCTTGTTGTCAAGGGAGCCACTGTATCAGATTTAATGTCATATTTTATTTAGAGCTGCCTGAGCTGTCAGGGCTTTTTATTAAAAGAACGGTTTACTCACAAGGATATTGCTTTGATCAAATATAGTCTTTCACATCACTGTTTAATGTCTTCAAGCTCCTGACATACAGTATATATTAAAGAAGTGAAGGCAACAGTAGCTCCTCAAATACCAAATTCAACACTTAATCATGCCCTGGAGAGCAATAAGAAATGTATTGCCAATGACTTCCAAATCTCTTTTTAGTGAGGCAAAATACTACAGATGCATAATCCTAAAAAGTGCTTCAAGATTAATGTTTATATATGCTTAAGATATGGTCTCTCACGAAAGCATAATGTCCTTCCTTTCTATTAAAATGTAATCTAATAGGTCAGTGGTTCCCAAAGTATGGTGCAGGGTCCCCTGGGGGTCCATGAAGGTACTGCAGGGGGGCCCCGAGAGGCTGTTTGTATTATGTACATAAGAAGAAATTAAGTTTGAATGAATTACAGTCATATACTTGTTTAAAAATATTACTTTTAAAAGCAAACAGTCAGTGTTTTTTGTAAAGTTTTTATAGAAAGATGTAGAGAAAAACATGATGTATGATGTCTGATGAATAGAGTGAATTTGTATAGTTGGGGGTCTGCATTAAATTTTTGAAAATTTAAGGGGGCCGTGACTTTCTTGACTTTGGGAATAGCTGTAATACGCTATTGTAACTTCTTCCTTTTTTTTTTTTTTTTTTAACCAATGTTGGGCTAGCCAATGTTAATCTGCTTTTTAAACTCAATTTTGCTTTTTATTTATCTATTTAACGCATTAACGCTAGATTAAAAAAAAATCAGATTACTTTAATCTCAGATTTTTATGATGAATTTGAAGCTGGCTTATGAATCCTGGATGGCAACCTGCTCTATGCACTTATATGGTAAAGGTCTGAATCAAACATGAAGAATATATATAATGTAAAATTGATATGGTTGGAGACTTTGAAGCCAGACTCCCACTTGCTTTGTCCTTTGCTGTGGCGCTCTCATTTTGACCCTCTACAACCCAACCATCCCACAGTGAAATAACCCTGCTGCTGTATTAAATGCAGTGCAGCTTGGCTAATGTGCAATGCTAATACCCATGTGGAAGGCTGCAGCATTGTGTGCAGCAGCTCATGACTGATAGATTATAAAGAGCTTCCACGGCCCAATCATTAAAGCTGACTTAACCTTAATATTATGATATGGGATTTTAGGGGGAGAATGTCACCAGAATATATTGTATGTGCTTCCACCTGTTTTTATTGATCATAGGACAAGAGGCTGCAAGTTTTCACGCAACATATTTTTCTGTCATGTTTGTTTTTTTGTTTTTTTTTATTTGTCTTTTTTCACACGTACTAAGTGCTAATAAGAGCAGTCATAATCCAACACCATGTAAATCACATTTTGCTTGATGTTAGCGGTTCATTTCCAGTCTCAGCAGCTCAGTGGTGATGTCATCCATGGCTCGCTTCTGGTTAGACATTTTCATTGTGTGGGATTTTGGAGGCGAGCCCATGAGCATGAGATTTTTAAGGTTGTGCAAATAGTTTCACAGGTGCTAAAACTCAAACTGTGAAGTTACGGCTCATGCCTGTAGGAAAAGAAACGCTGCTGAGTTTCTTATGTTAAAAAAAAAAAAAAGGAAAGAGACAAGGGTTTTTTAGGCAGGTTGCTATAGCGCACACGCAGCTATAGCACGTAACTTCTTGCACTTCCTTCTCATCGCTCTGTGGGAGTGATGTGTGGCTAAGGTGGGGGAGTTAACACTCGAATGAGCAAACAACAACAGAAGATCCCAAAATACATTCAGTGGTGCGCTTGATCACACCCAGTATGAGCGCAGGCCTGACTGGAGATTGAGCAACTTGCTAAGTGTCACTTAATGACAACTCGCAACCCACAAAGCCATAAGGACTGATGATAAAGCCACAGTGCTCCCATCTGTTGTGTTGTTCTTATTGGAAAATATGCACTATTGTTCTTGTAAAAAGCATGAATCATTGTGATCCCTAACACCGGAATTATCTCCTGAGCTGTTTTTATTTTTGTGTCATTTCAGATTCACAGCAGCATCTGGCACTGGGGTTTTGTGGTCTGGTGGGAGTGGAAGGTGCCAGTGGAAGGAAGGAAGTGTGCCATAAAGGAATCATCGGAATCAGGCATTTGCCAAACAAAGGACTGCGGACTGAACTCTACTGGGACGTCAAGCAGCGGGCGGTAAGAGGAGGAGGCCATGTGGACCGCACGGCTGCTAGTCTTTGCCAGCCTCTTCGCTCCCGCCGCTCTGGGTGAGTCTATCCTGTCACACAAAGTCTTTATATGTTAGTATTTTAACATGCAGGTAAAGAGAAATTCTAATGCCGCTTCCGCTTACTAACGCACCTTGATGGTCGTGTTGGACAATTACTGCATGTACAGTATAAGTCCAGGAAACAAAAAACAAGAAGGTAATCAGGACAAAATTTGTTTTTCAGAAGACTTTGTCACTTCATCTGAAGCATCATTCATTTTTAATGAAATTACTTGAAATGAATGATCCTTCAGATGAGGTGACAAAATGTCTTCTAAGAATAAATCTTGTTCAGATGACTTTCTTGTACATGAAGTCCTGTATTTAGAATAATACTCACTGCATATTTAGACCAGCGGTGACACATAATCTGCGTCACTCTGTTATTTTGTTGGGTTGGTGGTCTATTATGGTTGGTGGTTGTTTCTGATCTCTTGTGTAAAAAACAGAAGAAGATATACTGTATGTTGATGTGCTTTCTGGATCCACAGTTACCAAGTATGGAAAGTATTTTATAGTCTTTGTTGTGGGTCATTTTGTATGAGTAGTGATTGATACCATTGAGTGAATTAGCCGTTTGTTAGCATATGGCACTTCAAAGCTTTATTTATTTATTTTTTTCTCAGTGTATCAACTCAGCAAATCATCTGCAATCTAGTATGCAGTGATTTGTATTATGCTGGATGCCCTTAATGATGTAACTCTCCATTTATCCAGGCTTGGAACAAAGAGTGCACTGACTTGTGCACTGTGTCTGGAATAACTATACAAACATTAAGAACTACTGGAAAATACTACGGCCACACGAATTCACTATTATTATTGGTTATCTCTTATGCATGTAAACTCAAGCAAATGGAGAAAACTTGCTGCAAGGCTTGAGTAGCCTCTCCATGTAAACATACAGAATGTCTGTACATGTAGCCACAAAACAGTTGTGCGCATCTGTGACAGGTCTGGATTGAAGCAGTATCAGAACTGTATTTGTCCTTTTTAAGTGTCAGATTCCGTCAGCTAGCTGTGATGAAAGCTTATGACAGTCTTGTTTTTACTGTCTATCGAGCTTCTCTCACTAATTAGCAGCTTTTTTACTCTCTGAACTCCCTCAAACTTTAGACTTGTTTTCCTTTGCTTTCCTCTGCCTGTTCCACTGATTTTCTTTCTATTTTTAGTTCTGTCCCTCTTTCCCCTCTGGAGAGTCTCGTTCTGAAATTGCTTTCAAAGAATCATTAACACTGCTTCTCTTGTTGTAATGTGTGTTTTTCAATAGCATTATTAGCAGAATTAAACATTGGACTTTTTATAGTTTATTGTTTCACACATTAAGATCTTAAGATTAATTTGCTTGGCCCTTTGTCTCTCACGTCTCGGTAACTAGTAGCGCTTCCTTTGGAATGTTAGAGAGGCAAAATAAATGAAGCCATTTAAATTCAGACTAGAAGACATCAGTGTTGGTAGTCGGCTGGTTTGTGTGTAAACGGGGGTGGTTGGTCACAATTAGCAGGGGTTTAGATGCAAGGAGTGTTGGGAGTGGGGCAATGGCCCATAAAAATGTTAATTTGATATGGCTAAAACTATTAATGGGAGCTTGGAAGCAAATTGAATTGTTTGTGTGCAGTGATATCTACGCTGAGCACCGATGACAAGGTTCAGCAATAATGAAAGCACACTTCACTGTGGTTAGTTTTGCCTTACTGCTCAATAGGAGGAGGTCAGCGGACTACAATATGTCATCTGCTTTTTAAAGATTATTATGAGAGCTCATTGCATACAAGCTGGCCGAGGAAAGCACTGGGGCCATAAGGCAACTAATAATAAGCTCTAAGTTCTATTCAAAGATTGCAAAGTGTGTATAGATCTTTCCACAAGTAACACAAGACAAGTTGTGCCCACTGTTTGGGGACAAAAGTAGCATTCTTTCCCCATCTATTTGTAAAAATCAAGTGGTTGTTGTTGATATACATATGTATATTTCTTATTTCTTAAGTTAATTAAATCATAGCACCCAGATCTGATAGACATTTCCATTTTCTGAAGTTATTAACTAATTAAAGTAGGATTCTGGTGATTGATGGATTAAATCTGATTGTACACTGTCAAACTCTTTTGGTCTGCTGCATTTCTGTAATTAAAGGTACTGTAAGCAACATGCGCTCATACTGATTTGAAAACGGTCCTGCAGACTAAATCAAAATGATCTCTTTTCTGATTGGACGATCGGCAATGCAGTTTTAAAATGAAAAAACAACAACAAAAAAACAAAAACACTTTGCCATTATGTAAAATACATTTTTAATTGTGAATAAATCAGCTGTACCATTGTTATCAATAAAACTAATATTTAATTTAAAGTTACACTGTGTAACTTTTCTCCTAAATATGTGGGGCATACTGACTTGTTTTTGTGATTTTTTTTTTTTTGAGCGATTATAAGGCCTGAGGCACGATCTGTTGCTCCGAGCGGGGCTTCCGTACTGAGAAACCGCCCTCGCAACTTGGCCAGGAGCGCGCCGCTGTTGAGGAAGAGTCACGTGACAGGGAACGACTTGAGGCGCAGGTATAACCAGGAAGCTACTTTTAGCGTTGTTATTTTCACCAGTTCGTCAGGGCCGAAGGACACAAGAAGATGAAGACAATGTCGGATGAGGCAAGAAAAAGAAAATGTGAAAGGGACCGCACCAGATCGCAGACAAGAGTCAACATCGGACAGACTTTTGCTCGCTGGCGTCAGAGGAGAGACAGAGAAGGCTGCAAATTGGATCACGTTTTTGCATCTTTATTGTTGGGCAGGTAAATTAGCCTCTTTATTTTTTCTTTAGAACGTGCTTTTTTATACAGTTATTAGTTGTTTTTACTGCGACCATTGCGCGATATTTGTTGATAAGCTAACGCTAGCGCTAACTCTATAGAAGATCCAGTCCAAACTTCCAAAGGTAGCAGCAGGTCAACTAAAGTTGAAACAATGATGGAAATAGACGCACGCTCGCACAGTTTCAGAAGGAGGAGGGGCCCTAGTGTTTACGTTTTGCGATGGTGCAGTGGCACCTGTGGCCTCTAGAGGCGCAAGACCGGGAATCTTACACAGTGTAACTTTAAACATGTTTAGATCATATATTGGTACATGTGGGTAATTTTTATAAAATATAAAAAATGCATCCTGCTCATAGCATCTTTTAATATCACATAGCATAACACTAGCTCATATGCTAATTATATACTCTATGCTGCACAATAAAACAGCTAAACATTTATACACTTGCCAATATTTTCTGTCCAGGCTCTGATATTACATAAATGTTGTCATTTGTTGCCAATACCATTGAGTCATATTAATGATATTTGGTGGCTTCCTCTATAGAAAATGTATTGTGGATTGTGGACAACACTGTTCTTTCACACACAGCGTTATTGTTTATAAACCCTAAAACGGTCTATTGGGTACTATTGGAAATCATTATTTTTTTCAACCTATGACCTTGTGTTTGATTAGCATTGACGCTAAAGTGCTATGTCAATCACGATGGCGGACATCTCTTTTGCTATTTGTGCTTGTCACCCATCTATATTTACACAGTGCACTTTTAAAAGCTTATCCAGACGTGATTACTTTTTTTTTAAACAAAGTCTACACAGTGCTTCTAAATGGAAATCTATTGTCCACAAAACCCACTGGAAGAAAAAGACATTAAGGCATGTTCGAGATTAGGGGGAGATGCATATTGATATCCCATTGGCTGGACAAACACTAACACTGTCTTGGCCAATTACAAAGTGTCGCGGGGGCGGAATTGATAAAAACACATAGACATGCATTACACTGAGAAATGTGCTGGAGACGTGTGCAGCGCCGACAACCAGCGAGAAGCCGTTTATTTAAAGCAAAAAGGTTGTGTTTGGCATGTTTTAGCTCATTTACCACCAATGTCATAGATTCACATTAGCAGACTCCATTTTTCTAAATAGTTTTGTGGATGGATGAGTGTGCTTTCTTGTCTGTAATGCTGCTGCTGCATTTGTTTACATCTATGTGGTATGGAAAAGTAGTGGAAAAACGATCGGTCAATGTAAGAAAACTACAAATTGAACCATTTAGAAAAGCCTGGAGTAGAGTGAATTTGTGGTTTGTGGATAATAAGGCTCACCTGGAATCTTTGGAATTAGTCATTTAGCTTTGTTAGTCATACTTTAATAATCAATCACTCATTGATCAGGTAGGAGGAGTGACATCAGTCTGACAAACAGCTCAGTGGATATGGTTCCTTGTGTTGTAGTTAATGTGTAAAAGAGCTGCGTTCAAACATGGACAACTTAAAGTATTCCATTATTTTTTACTGTGGGAAATTCTAAGTGAAGTATAAGTAAAATAACAAAATATCAATACATCATCTACATCTGATGGGGCTACAGCTCTTATTCACATTGAATTAATGGCAGTTATAAAAATGATAAAGTGGCTAGTTCAGCACTGTCTGTGTGTAGCTGCACTGAGGAAAAGCACAAAAACTGAGAAAAATAAGTAAAAGCAAATGAATATTTTTGAAACAACAGAAATAATTACGGGACTATATGGTCTAATGCTAGCTCTTGTGGCGACAACTTGGTGTAGTTTTTGAATGAAATAATTGTAGAAAATGTGGCTTTGCTTTTGTTATTATTTGGCTGTAAAATCAAAGATCATAGTTGTGTTTTAGGATGTACACTAAATAAAAAAAAATCTACGTCCAAATTCTACAACTTTCTATAAAATATTAAGATAAGATTTTTAAGATAAGTTTAGCCTGCTGACACAAGCAAACCTAGACTAATTGATGATTTCAGACTTCCTGGTTGACCACCACCAACAACAAACATTTGGTTAACTCAGAAGAAGCCCCTCGCTTGTGAACATCACACATAAATGTTGACATACTATGTAAACAATTTGGCAGTTTCTGTAAGAAAAAAGCCATCGTTTGACACTCAGTCTACTCTTGGAGCTGTAAGCTGACAGGACCAGATGTTCCAGTGAAATGTACTGCAGCTGCAACGCTTTAATGTTGGAGTGGGAGTATTCACCACTGTGTCATTGTGTGTGTTAGGAGCTGGTCCTCCTGGGAGTGCTGGCCTACTTCAGCATGGTAATCTATAGTCCCTTCATTCTGTATACAAGCATGGGCATGTACACACAAGACGTCAACTTGAACATCGCATACAAGGTGTAAATGCATACAGATGTACAAACTGTTTCAGCCTTTTCTCATTTGTATTTGTACTTAAACATGCACACAGCATCTTGTGAAACTGGTAATGAAATAACTTTATTAGGTACACATGTTGTAGAATTTTTAAGTGCAAATATCTAACCAACAAACCATATGGCAGCAACTCTTCTGTTCACTGGACTTTCTTTTCTTTTTTGGACCCTTCTCTATAAACCTTAGAGATGGTTGTGTGTTTTTGCAACACTCAGACCAGTCCATGCCATGTTCAGTATCATTTAAATCACCTTTCTTCTCATTCTGATGCTCAGTATGAACATCAGCAGCTTTGTCTAAGGCCAAAATGTGTTGCTCCATTGTGATTTTTATTTGCATTTAGAAGCATTGCAACTGTGTGAGTGTATATCTAGATAAATGTTTAGAGAAGTTTCATTGGAAAATTTTGTGGTATATAAGGATTGTTGTATCTTGTTTGTGCCCTTGGCCCGCTTCCTTTTTTCTTTGTAAGTAAAACTACAAGTCAGATGAGATTAGAAAAAGGTTCCATCATGGATGCTGTCACTGGGCTGGAAAATAAGTCAACTAGAGCGCATCTGTATCATTGTTTTGTGTGAGAAACAATGGAAATAGCAATATCCAAAACACAGTGACTGTGCCACAATACAACAATAATCCAACTGTCTGTGGATTTAAATATTTTATTTTTCTTATAGTTTGACATTCACTAATCAGGCATAACATTATGACCACTGACAGGTAATGTGAATAACGCAAATGAGTAGGGCTGGGTACCGAAAAAACGATACCTCTGTGGTACTGACTGAAAAGCTCCGGTACATAGTGGTATGGGAAAAATCATTTTCTTACGATACCTGGCAGGTTTAGAGACAGTGCTACAGAAAGCTACAGAGCAGCCACGTCACCTTCAGCTCCATGTTTTGAGCTGAGTTTTTAACTTAAGCACGAGTTGTGAAAGAGACAGGACATAATTTAGCTCCAGAGTACAGGGGACAGGCCTGAAGATCCACACAAGAGTGTTTATTTACTCAAAAATGCTGGAGCTACCCCTAACGTGCTGCTCGAGGCAGAAGTGAAAGTAAAGGGAACGCACACAACACACAGCCATGAGCGTGTTCTTTACTGCGCGTAGCTCTGACAGTTTGTCACAGGCTGCAGAGTCTGTCTCTGTGAATGACCATGGCATGAACAGCAGCAGTTTGTTTTGTCCATATGAGAAAAATACGTCAAAGCTCAACTACTGAAAGAGCGCTCACTCTGCCTCGATTGCTAATTCCAAATACTGTACAATGCTCTTTCAAAGTACTAACATCTTACTCTGACTATTTTTAAAAAACAATAGATTTGAACAACTTTTACCATAAATTCAACTTATTTAATGACTACAAACTAATTGATTGATTTATTCAAGTGACTAATCTTATGAACTTATGTTTTTAACCTACAGACAGCACAGCAATTAAGCATAATTAAGTACAGTAATTATTCCCACTTACTTTAATCATACATTTAATGTTCCTGTTATAAATAAACAACAACAACACCTGTTAACAACTGTTAACACTATACTCCTTATTACTTAGAGGTTAGTGTTTTGTTAAAATAAAAAAGTGGTTTTGTGGTTATGGTTATAGAAGATCAATTAAAAATACATCAAAATAAGTATTGTTTAACTACCGGTATCAAAAAAAATTTAACAATACCCAGCCCTACAAATGAGCTCTTCATTTTGGCACTGGTTAGTGAGTTGGATATACTGTATTACACCTCAAATAAACTTTTTGTCCTCAACATTGTTTGAAGCGGGAAAAATAGGTAAGGATTTGAGCAAGTTTGACAAAGGCCAGATTGTGATGGCTATAGATGACAGTCAGTACAACTCCAAAACTGCAGCTCTTGTGGGGTGTTCCCAGTCTACAATGATCAGTAACTATCAAAGTGGTCCCAGGAAGGAACAGTGATGAACTGGCAACAGGTGAGGCTCGTTCAGATAGAAAATGTGTTTCTTGGGGACCTGTGATTGGCAGGTGGTCATAACTCATAACATTATGACCACTAATATCAAGCATGTCATGCCTGATGCTGGTGTATGATTGTACCAGACTTCCATACAGCAAACAAAGCCAACTAGAACTTCTATAACAGATTTCAGAAGTCAGGTTGAGATTTGTGGTTCAATTCAAATTTAAACCCATTATATTGGTGGATTTATTGCCCTGTACATGAATATTTTCTGTTCTGCATATAAAAGTTGGCTACTATTAGCGACCATATGGTATGTGTATTTTTTCGGCACTCAGGTAATACCAGGTAAAAGGCCACGCTCCGTAAGATACATTGCAGAGACAAGCCCACACAGCATGAGCTCCCCTCCCGATCATTCATAATAACTTCTCTGTTTCCGAGAAGTTGGCCACCTTACAGACACTTCATGTTCCTCAGCGTCAGGGTAGAGCTGATATATTAGGGTTTGCTGTTTCCAACCAAACAAGGGCAAGCAAACGCTACTATCACTCTCCTTGTTTCCGAACCCGATGCACTTAATTAATCTCCTTGTGCCAGGGCGCTGACTTCATCCGCTAAGGCATCCGCGGATTTGCCTAATTTGCTTAATTAATTAAACAAATGATTTATTCAAGCTCATATTTCAAAGAGAAGTTTTTCGTCCAGCCCATTGAGGCATGTACTGGTTTGTGGTTGACTGTGAGATGCCTCTTGAAGTATTAAAAATAAGTAAGGTTTGGAGTGGGCGGGTGTCAATCATTCATTTGTAGTGGCATAATGGCAACGCATGTATTTTCTGAGATGGACCTTCAAGGCAGAGGTAAATTATGTATGCATTAGCTGCGACATCACATCAGGAAAATGAGCTTTGACAGTGTGTTTTAAAGCAGTCACTTGATAATTAAATCAACAACGTTTTTGTTTTGAAGTGAAGTGGGAATAGGCGGTGAAAGGTTTAGTTACAGAAATGGCTTAGACACACCAATCAGGCATAACATTATGACCACTGACAGGTTAAGTGAATAACACAGATTATCTCTTCATCATGAACATGGCACCTCTTAATATATTAGACTGAAGGTGAACATGTGAAAGGATTTGAGTATGGCAAGGGCCAAATTCTGATGGCTAGACAACTGGGTCAGAGCATCTGCCAAAACTGCAACTCTTGTTGGGTGTTCTCAGTCTGCAGTGGTCAGTATCTACCAAATGTGGTCCAAGGAAACACAGCAGTGAACCAGGAGCAAAGGCTGGCCCATGCAGACAAGCTACTGCTCAACGTGCTGAAGAAATTAATGTTGGGTCTGATAGAAAAGTGTCAGAATACACAGTACATCACAGTTTGTTGCTATGGGGCTGCATATTATGCGGATGGTCATAACACATAACATTATGACCACCGCCAACAGGCAGGTGGTCATAATGTCATGTTTGATCTGTGTATATAGGGGAAACAATTTAGCAGACCTCCATCTAACAATAAACAACAACTGGCGTCACAAAATAAGCAGAGCTATTAGTTAAAATTCTACATGCCACTTTCTTTGATTAAACTAGGGCAGTGTTTTTTATATTCAATATATTTTGCATATTACCTCAACTGAACTACAGCCCTCTCCCTTAGACATGCCTACCAAGTTGCATAATTGCATTAACCTCTTGTTTATATACAGTCCATTAACATATTGTGATGTATGTGTGGGCTAAATGATGTGAAATAAACACACTTACTGAAATAAGGGAGAATTAAGCGAATGCTCATGTGTATTTTTCCCATTTTACAATGATTGTATTTTCTCATTTTACAAAATAGCTTAATTAAAACCTTGTCTTTTCACTTGCGGTTGTTTTTTGCCCAAGCCAGTATTTGTTGTACATCACAAAATGGCTCATTCAAAGTGGATTGCGCTTTCATTTTGGTTTAAAAAAGAAAAACAACCTTAAACCAGGGGCTGTATTTTGGCACACATATTCTACCACATGAAACGTCGAGGCAAGATTTCAGAAAACACAGCAAAACATACATTTGTATTGACTAAACAGTAGTATATAATTTATCTGTGCTACACAAAGAATGTGAAAAAGGTGCACTTTGTATTTCACATAAAAGTTTATTCAAAATATTTTTCTTGGTGCTTGTTTCTGAAGCTTTTATAGTGTATTTTGCAACTCTTCTGAATAGGAATGGATTATATTTTCCCCCATAAGCTTTTCTAGGGTATTAATAATAGTTGAAAACTGACTTTACCTTTATACACTAAGGTTGGCATCCACAGCCACAGATTGAATACATCTAATTCAATAGCTCCTTTCCGAATTTCCCTTTGTTGTCACTTTTGCATTCAGAAATCTATCACAGGAAATAATTTAATTCCAATTTAAAAATACACCATTTTCAAACTGCAGTATATTTGTATTGGATAAAGCCAATGCAATGTTTTGTGGCGTTTGGCACCGTGCTCTGAAAGCCGCTTCTCTTTTTACGTTCTCCAGTAATGAGTGAAAAATCAATAGCTGCTTGATATTGTCGAATAAAAAACTGCCCTTTGCTGCCCGTTGCATTTGGAGCCATTGCTCTGACATTGCCAAATTGCTGTCAGATCTCTCCACCTTTGAGAAATGAATGACAGCAACATTAAGAATGGCAGGTTGGGGTTAAATACCTCTACATGTTTTATAGGTGTCCGCACAGAGTTCAGTGTATATCTAACAAATAGATGAATTATACTCCCCATTTGGTGGCATAGTACAATTGGGTAAACGCATTTAAAGTGGACTTGCAGATGGCTGAGCTGTGTTTAATGAGGACAGATATTGACAGCGAGGTCAAGTGGCAGTGGATGTTAGTTTACATTAGGCCGCATAATGTGAGCGTGCACGTTGTGGCCGTGCACGCGTCTGGCAGGCTGTGGAGAGTTTCCTAAGTAACACCACAGTCTAATTCAAAGGGCAGACATAGAGGACAGTGGTGCAACGATGGGTTTCCTGCACTGCACAACAGGGTTAATTGCAGTTTGGCTATTTTCAAAATGCATGTCTAGTATGGTAAAAGAAGATGCATGATTAGTTAGATGCATTATATTTATATATGTTATAATTTGACGGGATACACTGACAGTAAAGAGGGTAGGCTACTTTCTGGAGCAACCTGTTAACTAAAAGGTAGCTACCAAAATCTAGTGGGTCAGAAAAAGGCAACTAAAGATTGAAAATAGAAATTTGTACTGTTACTAAGGAAGGCTAGAGGAGCATTTTGCATCTACTTAAACTAATTGGCAACATTTCAATGAGATTCCAGAAAGTAAAGCCCACACACATCACTGCATGGGTCAGAACACTTCCAGAAGCCACCCTCTAAAACTGTATCATGCAAAGAAGAAGCCATGTGTGTGAACATGATCCAGAAACTAGAGCCACACTGAATATGCATAAAGCTTTATATGCTTTTTATGTCTTTCCTGTAAAATCAATTCAACATGTCCACGGAGCTTATATGTGTCATGTTTTGCTTTATGGTGACATGGGAGCTGCTGTAAGATAGTACCTTTTATGCAAATCTATCAAAGCACTGCACACCCAAGCTCCACATAAGGCTTTTTACAGTCATCTGCAAATATGTGACGCAGATGTGAGTGAAGTGAACACCCACCCACGTACATGATGAATTGTTACTGCTGCAATGCTATGATTACAATACAACCTTGAGGCCAGACTGTAGGCATTTTGGTAATTATTCAAATTAGGATTCCTTGGCGTCTAACACAAACTGTTGTTGAAATAATTTTATATGTGTGTTCATAATGATTGTCTGGAGAGCAATCATGTACCTGGCTTCGCAGTACACTCTGGAAATTTACTGTTCCCTTTCTGATGCTTAAAATATATCTGTGCATTTAACGGTGCGGACACCTTTATAATTGCAGTAGCTCTGTAATACAGTATTGTTTTTGTAACAATTAAACGGTTTTGGTTAAAGATAATACTCCCATTATTAAAATTGGCAGTTTAGCAATTAGATCTCAAAGAAGCAACCTGATTTAAATTAAGCTAATTATACACAATAAGTCATTAAATCATTAAAGGCTTTTGTAAAATATAGTACTCAAATATTCAGTATACAACCAAATTATATATAGACCTCCACTAAGGCGCTGGCCCTATCTTGCAAAGGTATTGTTCCTAGAAGTGGAAAATGGTCTATCTGCTCACAATTGGAAATAATACACAAAAAACTAGCCATTTGTTCCTTTACTGACCCCTTGGGGCTGGAGTTAGTATCTTGTAATAGTACAGAATCCTTCAAAAAATTCAAAACTAATCTTTTCTTCCTTGACCAACTTCAAAATTATTCATCAAAGTGTAACCATTACTTTTTGGGTTATCTTGGTAACAGGCTGACAAACCAGCAAACAAACCAACAATGGTAATATGACATAACCTCCTTAGCGCAGATGCAGTTTCCCATTAAAAAAAAAAAAAACTGTCAGTGATTATCATTCAAATCTCTCCACAGTGCAGCTATTGATTAGTTTGTAGTGTTTTTGGCATTGTGTGGTGACATTGAGCCATGTGGATCCTGTTACGATGGAAGCTCTCAGTGGTTTTGTGAATACCTACTTCACCCCAGATGGCATGTCGCTAATGGTGGTGCTGTATCAAACAGTGAAGAGCTGTTGTCTGGTGTCCTTTATGTATTTTTTCCCCCCAATTTCAAAACACGGTGCATCAATGTGTTATCAATGTGTTTTTACAGAGCAATGAGACATCCCTGCTTGTGTTTGCATGTCACTAGTAAATAGGGATTAGTGTTCTTTGTTCAGCAGGTGAATTGTGTTTTGTCATTGTTGTTAGGTACTTTGTAAGCAGCATAGGGCACGAGATCAAGAAAACAGAACTCCAGGTCTCATATTTGAGGTGAAGACAATCAAAAGTGAATCATTAAAAGATGAAAAGGTGAAGGAATAATTAGTTTCTTTTGATTGGCTTGAGCTGCCGAACTTGAGCTATGGTGCAGAATGTTAATGTACACAAACAAAGAAAGATCTGATAGCATTGAGACACAGAAAAGCCAATTACGGCCAAGATGGTCCATGACCTCGCTTTTCGCTGTTCTCTTGGCTTTGTCACCGGACAAACCGACCATGCAGAGTTACTGGCGATTTCAGCCCAGCAAATCAATATCTAGTATTGTAAAGTCTGCATTCATAGTGGAGAGGGATGGAAGAGATCAAATGTTACCGTGCACAGATTAGCCTGTGAAACCTTGGGATAAGAGAGAAAGAGAAAAGACTAAGCAATAGCGAGATGGTTGGTTGTGGCCTTGCATGGGAATTCAATACATCATTGACAAAAGAAGGTCCACTATTGTGAAGGTTCCCAATGGGATGCAGTTCTGTTTCCTTATTAATTGTGCTTGTGGGAACCTGAGTTTTTTCCCCCTTAATCATCTTGGATTGGAAATGCTATAGGCAACAGATTTCATTGTACCTGGGACAGCAGTAGTAAAATCAGGTAGTTTAATTTAAAAAATAAAGGGGAGGAAAGAGCAGAGAGAGCGAGAGTAATGCAAGCTCTTTCGGCGAGGTTTCATTGTTTGGAAAAATGCCAAGGTGGAGCACTTCCAGAGCTGTATGTATTTTATGTACTGCACCTCACAGATATAGAGTCCCTCCCTTTCTTCGCCCAACAACAGCACAAATCTACCACCATGGCCCACTGTGAGTTATACACATGTGCAGAATGGAGGCTTCTGAGGGTCAACGCCTGGTTCCAGTCTCACGTCACAGTTGTTAGTCATAGGAGATGGGAGGAGGTGTCAGCCGAGACCATGGATCACTGATATCCAGGCTAACTACACTCCCAACAGTAACCTATGACCCGCTGCATAAAGAATTACTCTGGTTTTATTACAATCTGGGTCAATGTGAAGATATAAGAAGATGTGACTGAGACTAGTCAGAAAAATGGCATTGGATTCTATCATGAGCACATTAAAAAGGTTTTTTACCTGTAAACCCTTGATGTACTGAGAAACACTTTCATCTCATATACTTTTTGAAATTACACTCACCAAAAAACATTACTCTGACAACTGTTTGGTCATTTCCAAAGAATGTTATCCACCCAGTTTCTTGGCACAGTCTCCTCTTCTTCTGACCGGATATAGGGAATACCATAGAGAAGATGTCTGTTTTTTGGGAGACGGGGGGAGTACAAAAGCCAAAAGCCATAACTTCCCCAGACATCTCTTTCTCTCTCTCTCTCTCTCTCTCTCTGCCCCCAAAACCCTACAAAAGACCAACTGTGTCAAATGAGAAAAATTGCAGGTGCACATTCCCCAGCGCTGCTTCCCACTCCCCACACACATATTAGCACATCTATCCGTGATCACTGGCCCTCATTTAGTGGCAGGAGGAGGGTGGACCGGAGGGGGATCTTTTTCAGTCTGATAATACACTCCTTTCTACTCGGCGAGATGGACGGAGACGGAGCTGAAACTGGAGAAGCCGAGTGAGCGATGTCATTCCACAGCAGGCAGCGGCGTCAAACAATATGTGTCCCGATTTTTATGGGCCCACTGCAGATGTTGCTCAGCTGCGTCTGTAATAGAGGGCATTTTGTATTTTAGTGAAGACAGTAGGGTCCAATCTTCAATTGGGACACTGAATTTAACTCTGAGCACCCAACTGATGTGTTTTGAATGAAAAAGAGTATTGGCTGCAGTTGAAGCTTCATATTCACATTATTATGTGGATCAAAAATTTCAATATTATTCATCAAAAAGAAAGTATATTTTTCTACTTTTAACTTTTTCTCAAATTATTTTTATTTGTTGCAACTTCTTATATTTTCCCTTCAATCCTCTTTTTCTTTCCTTTTGGCTTTTCTTTTCTGCAAGACTTTTTCTACTATTGGGACTTGGACTGAATTATTTTGGAGGATAGATGCTATACTACGCAACTTGGGCAACACAAATCATCTGCCTCTTAGGTGAACTGAATAGCATATTTATTTGGTATAAGTTTTACACTGGATGCCCTTGTTTGGACAACCCTCTCCATCTTGGCATTGGCACAAAGAGTTTACTGGTTTGTGATTGTCTATTGCTGGATCTTGTTTATACAATCTCATATTTGTTATGTTTACCAATAGTTATTTCCAACCTAATAATTTTTTTTTTCTTCAGATTGTTAAATTGCAATATTCATCTCATCACAACACCTGCCTGTGTAAAACCACATGTGGCTTGTTCTGCCTCAAATCCCTCTTTCCATCCTTTTTTATGCTTCTCCCGCTCTTCATCAGATTCCAGTAGACATTCATGTAATTCCAAACACATGTCGCTTCATCCATATTCAGCAGTGATTATCTCAGCACAATAACCCCTGCGTCTGATACCTGTCTCTTTGTATACAAGGGAAAAAAAAAAAAAAAAAACATCAAAGCGCGTCATTGTAGCGGTGCGCTGCGGATGTAGCGTAGCCACCCAAGCTAATTTCAAAGCGTTGCTTTGATTGTGTGCATGTGGAATAGGATTACTTGTTTGTTTGTGGGCGGTTGTGGAATCTGCTGTTGTTGTTTTTGTAACACCTAAAACACGCTACCAATGCCTTTTCCGCTTTTTTTGTCCTTAAATCAAGTATTACCCACACTTGTGCATTATATTTTTATACAGTAAAGCTGTTTTTAATTTTTTGGTTATTACCTTTAGGCAGTTCTTTGGGCTCCTTGGCCACCTTTGGAAATCTACCTTCTGTATGATGCCATCTATCTAAACCGATCAGGCATTATAACCCCTGACAGGTGAAGTGAATAACACAGACTAACTCTTCATTGTGGCACCTGTTAGTGGGTGGGATATGCAGGTATTAGCCAGTAAGTGACATTTTCCGTTGATGTGTTGGTAGCAGTAGTGTAAGGACCTGAGTGAGTTTGAAAAGGGACAAACTGTGATGGCTGGACGACATGTGTCAGAGCATCTCCAAAACTGCAGCTCTTGTGAGGTGTTCCTGGTCCGCTCTGGTCAGTATCTATCAAAAGTGGCCAGAGGAAGTAACAGTGGTGAACTAGCGACATGTCATGCACAACGGGAGTAAAGGCTGCGCAGCATGGTTCGATCCAAGCTACTGTAACTCAAACTGAAGAAAGTTAATGCTGGTTCTAATAGAAAGGTGTCAGAATATAGTTTGTTGGTATGGGGTCATAAAACATAACATTATACTTATGTTTTTAGCCCTAAGACAGTTTGGGACGCTATATGAGAGAATTGAATTTCATTTGACCAGTATTATCAGGGGAATTTGAACAAAGCAGTGTTATTTAAAATTGCCTACCTCGAACACTTCTCTGCATGCGTGCACCACTCAAATTCCCCAGAGAGCAACACCCCCACTCCCCAATGCATATTACATTAAAGTGGGTGTGTGCACTGGAAAACATTTGTGTCAGATTGTACAAACCACTAGGGAGGAGATAGAAGGAGAGCAGGTTGCAGTTAACTGCCGATATAGGCGGCTTTAATCTGCTGATGCCACCAGTACACTAGATTCCAGTTGCCTTCAGGTATTGTACATGGATAGCCTTAGGTAGTCTATGTATTGCAAAGTCTCATGCCTCATAGATAGATAGTATTAGTAGTGGCAATACTAGCAGTTGTAGTAGCTTTAGTATTAGTAACAGCACTAAAATTAATACTAATAATGGTAGTAGCAGTAGTAGAAAGTAATTCATTAGTTGAGTACTGCTACTTCTGCTTCTAAGTAATATTATTTTGCAGTAGTAATAATTACTATTTGGAGTACTTCTTCCAACTCTTGATGTTGCAATGCAAAAAAAGAAAAGAAAAAATGACACAGAATATTGTTATAAATGGCCTACAGTGGCATGAGTAACTCCAAAAATGTAAACTAATGTCTTTGTCAGCCTAAAAATACAACAAATGCATATGCATGAAACCACTTTAAATTTCCTCATTTCTTGTTCTTAATTATGTGAGTAAACATTACAGCCGCATGCTTTAATTGGTATTAATTCTCTGCTTTTTTGCCCCTCGGATATATTGCGCTGCAGCAGAAATTATATTCATACACTCACGGATGGAGGGAAAAGGAAAAAAAGGACAGAATGTGTGCAGCTAGAGAAAACAAATCATGATTCACTGAGTTTGGAGCTCGTGCAAGGATGCTTCGGATAAAACAACAACACAAATAAGTTCGTGCAAGGACAGGACAAATGTGAGCTGCAATTTTATATTAGCAGTAAAAAAATTTTTTACATCCAAACAAAGCCATATTGTTTATGCATTTTAAAATACTCTCTCAGTGGATCTGTTAAAATCATTGACTGTTCCTTCCCATACTAAAAACAACATATGTTTTTATCTACTCCAAACAAAGACTATTCTTTTATATAAAGGAGCACATCAATAGACTACTATACTGTGGAAAGCCAGTGTATTTTAGTAGTTCAGTTCAAAGTAAAAATACAAATATATTAGGCCTATAGATTCAGTATGAATTACTGAAATAATTTAACTGGTCAGTAAACAAATGTCTGTCTCTCTGCTAGGAGGTTGTGGGTTCGATCTCTGTATTTCACTTGGTTCTCTCTAGGTACCCTGTCCTCCCACTGTCCAAAGATCTAGATTGCCCATAGTAAATGAATGTGAGAGTGAATGTGTGTCTCTGCATTTGCCCTACAACTACCTGGCCATTGTTCAGGGTGTACCCCGCCTCAGGCCCCTAGTTTCATAGATAGCCTCCACAGCCACAGAAATAAGAAGCTGAAAAAATAAATACCATATTATGCAAAAGCTTTTAATAATTGTTTTAACCTGCTGCCTTCTGCTTGCACTCATCTTCACTATTAATGCAATTATAATGAGAAGAGACCCTTAGAGCAGTTCAGACACCAGCTAGCGACTGGTTTCTCATTCATTTCAAGAGAAAGTATTTCCAAGGTGTTCTGTCATCAGTTTGTGCAGTTGTCAAGCTCCTTACAATGCCCCCGAGTTGCTATGGCGATGAATAGACTGCACTATAGTTCCTCTCCTGTTAAGAAAGAGTACAGAGCATCAGACACAGCATACGACTGTGTCACCCACTGCTAGAAAGGTGCATTGTGTGGGAACAGAAAGATTACAGTTCGTCATGATTGTCAAAGAACTCTGAACTGGAGCCTATTAAAGCCAAACTGTGATTTTTAAACACACAAGAGTCAATGTAGCAGGGAGCCGCAATCTGGCACCAATATGGATCAAATTGTTATTGCCCTGTTGTAATGAAACATGGCAACTGAAGAGTTTAAAAGAATATATTTGGAAATTTTAAACATATTTTAACCCAAGCCAAAGAGTTTGTTCTCCCCAGTGCTGTTTGGTTGGTTAGTCTTTTAGCACAGTAACTCAGATTTTGATGAAAATTCAAGAATTACAAGGGGTCAGTAGAAGAACAATGATTAGTTTTAGTGGATTTTTTACCATTTTGAGATACAACATAGGTTTTGTGGTCCCAAGGAAGGAGCATTTACCTGAAAATAAATTATCCAGTTTGGCTCCAGGCATGGGCACTGTTAGCAAGAAAGCAAAAGTATGATTTTGGCTGATTTTCTGGAAAAAGACAAGGTACAGATGATTAGCTTTAGAGGATTAAAGTGTAGCTCAATGGATCAAGCATTCACCCCTGAACCAGAAGATACCCTCTTTGGATCCCGAGATAGGGTCAAAACCATGGCGAAGGTCCACTTCTTGTGATTCAATCTTCTCAGAATGTTCTATTGCTTCTTCAAAAATGTCAATGAAAAGACATAAAGAACTTCTCAGCAGTTTGTATGAGCTGCTAAACTTCGCTGCTCTGTGTTCTCCTGTCTGTCTGATGATGTGTGCTTAGAGAAGTGTGCCGGAAAAGTGCTCATTCTTCTCACACAAGCCCCAAATCAGCCTGTTGTTTCTTTTCTTTGACCTCAATTACTATGGGGGCACGCGTTACTATAGGGGCTTGTTGAGTCATGCCTGCGGTAGGAGTCGTGCGTGTGTGTATCTTCACGTGTGCGACAGCGATTGTGTTCATGTTAGCCCTGGGAGGCAGTGTACAGTAGGTGGGGGCCAAGGTGCATTAGTCTTGGCTGAGATGTTCCCCAGAGTGATGCCGGTGTTATGTGGGTGGGTTACAGGAAGCGGGGAGAATGAGCCGGAGGAGGCAGAAGCAATGAAAAGTGGAGGAAATAGCCAAATGTTGTCAGACATGATGGGAGCCGAACAAAGACCGGGCTGGCTGTCGGGGAGCTGCTGCCACATCCAGTCGCACCTCCAGCTCTGAACATCTGACAACACAGGACATATCTCCATTCTGTTACACCATAAATATGATGGCTACTAACAATGTCATTTTTTTCCACACTTGAATACAAATAAATGATAAACAACTGTTGCGCAGTACCAAAACTGAACCACTTACATAGTCATTTGATCTCTGTAGTGGTGCAGTGTTTTAAACTTGAATGTATGGTATGCAATTTCTTTCTCGTATTTATGAAAAACTCCAGACTCTAATCATTTCAGCCCTTAAATAGCTGTCACTACGAAGCAGTCAGTCTGTTAGCATCATGTTGCTAATAGCTGTGTGAAACAGCCATTTTATGCCTGTTTAGTCCCCACCTTTGCCAGCAGAGGGTGTCAAACACGTTACATACATATACATTATTTGAAGTTATAAAACGTGAAATGCTAATGTAAAGGTGTCAAACTGTTAAAAAAAAAAAAGAAAAAAAAAAGACAAAAGCATAATATAGGGCATTTTACCAAATTGAAAAGGTTTTGAAATGTTTTCTTTGAAAGTAATCATCAAAAGAAAAAGCTTGTCTCTCTGTTGAGTATGGAGTATTTGTATGTACCAAAACATGAGGTTACATCATAGAGTTGCTTTGTTCTGCTGGTCTCCCCCACCTTGAAACCAATTTAGCCATTTTCACACTTATAAATTTTTACTGTTCTCAGTAGGAACATTGTAATTGAATTTTTGGCTTGTGAATTTCATCCGACTCTTCATGTGGATCAAAATCTTCCATAAATCCAGAAATGTGACAAAACCTCTTCCTTGACAGCAGTAGTTTGTTAGGCCCGCTTTGCCCTTCATCACAGCTAATTTGTTAACACCAAAGAGCTAATTTCCCCGCAGGCGTCCAGACCAGTTTGATTGACAGTTTGAGACCTGTATTTGCACGTTGCTGCCCTGCAAAGAAACCCCATCAGTCTTTTTTTTCCCCTCTGCTGGAATTTGCAAGTCGCGTTGTGTGTTGCCAATTAATGCAGTTCGAATGCGTGTCAGGGAAATGTGAGTTGGAAGCAAAACAAATGGCTCCTGTATTCGCCTGCCTAGAATGGATATCTGTGGCCTGTCACAGTGAGTAATCCTAATTGTGCCTCGCAACATCATTGGTCAAAGTGTCAAAAGGCATCAAGTCGATTTGAGAAGTTTGTCACGATCGTTTCTTTGCCCGGCTTATGAATGCATCATTAGTGGAGCTCCTGTCTGCCAACCAATCACCTCTTCAGTCTCATTTTTTAAAGCTCTTCCAATACTACCTCTAAATCCTTATTTTAAAATATCCTGCGTTCTTTTGCAGTTCTTTTTTTTTTTCCATAAATTTGCACTGTAAGGCGCCTTTGAGATTTTGTTTGCCTTGGGCCATATGTAAAGGCAAATTACTTGGAGAACAATTTGCCTGAACTGTTTCTCACTTCAAGATAAATAATCCCTCATGTATTATTGAAATGGCAAAATGTCTTGTGAGTGACTTATTTTATTTTCTCGCCCCCCGACTAGGAAATGTCATTTGTTGCAAACTAAGAAGTGGCTGTGACAGGTTCCCATTGGTCTAATCAAATAAGGGTATCTCGACCGGTGTGCTAATTAATCACTCGCTCAGGGGGTTGGACCCCTCTAGCAATTCTGCAAGAGACATTTGATCTGTCGAATCAGCTCCTCACCATCTCCTCCTCCCGCCTCCCCATATCTTACATTAAATCAATGAAGTCACGGTTCATCTCAATGTAGCCTCCTCCTACATGTACTGATACACACCATCTGATTTCCCTGCGTTGCTGATGTTCTAGGAATATTTTTCTAGTTGTTTCAGGAACATTTCAGCAAGGAGCTTGTCACCTTATTATGAAGTTATCGTATGTGTCTTAAAAAGATCTGTGAAGAGGTTCTGACTGTGAACCATCTTTGTATTTTTAACTTTGTCAATTATGAAATTATATATAGAGTCATTGTTTTGGGTGATTAGGGTTAAATTTAGTTCATATGGGTAAGGTTAGGGTAAGTGGGTGGGTTAGTAAATCTTCTATTTTTCCATTTGGCTTTTCCTATTCATCTGCCTTCTAAAGCACAATATATGGCATGTGTTGGTTTGTGTATATTTGTGTATTTATTTGTAATCCAGACATCCAATCTGGTTGTTTAGGCACTATAAACAGTGTCTGCTTAAAACCTTATATGAATTAGGTTTTCAGCAACAAATAACGATAGATTCTACAACATGTTTGAGTATAAAATAGCAAGACCCTTCTCATACATTTCTGTTCTTATGGCGCAGACTTATCACATCATAATAAGGAGGATCAACAACTAGAACGATGTTCCTGAAAATATCAGCAACACTGGGAAATCAGATACAGATACACACCAGTATTTCCTTATGAAGAATCTTCACATAATGATGTGTTTTTGTCTCCTTTACTGAGAGAGTACTTGGCACGGGGCCCAACTTCCTCACTGCTTAATTGTAGGCCACATATTTATTGGTAAATTATCTGCTGTGTATGAGCTCATGCGTTGCAATAGAAAGCCTGAAGTGTCTAAAATATCTCATGTTGAGAGCTGTGACATGTCTCTACATCTGTTTACTCGCTGAAGCCAGCTCCTTTCCACAGCCTCATTGTAATTACATGTGTTGTCTGACCTTAGCTACTGCTCTATGACACATTTTCTTGAGACGTGAAATGAAACGTTGCATCCCCACGGCCACTCTAACGTTACTAATGATGACTTTTAAATGTCATTGTTACTTTGCACTCAGGCAAGCACCGCTTCAGAAAGTTAATGTGTCCAGTGGCAACTTTGCCTTCTTACTTTTCTTTGGACAGTAGACACTTCTGCACTATTCCTAATCAAAGCTGTCATTGCTCAGAGAGATTTTTAAAAATCTCTACGGGATAGCGACATTTTCTAAATGACCTTTTTTCTGTGCCCTTTCTGATGCCCTTTTTAGAGAGAAGTGAGTAATGGCATTTTTACTTGTATATTCTGTCATTTTGCATGCAGCTGTGAAGATTGTGATTAAAAACACAGACAGTGGAAGTCATCTGAGTAATTTATCTGGCAAGAGGTACATTTGATGTACATTTTTGGTATAGTATTTGTACTTCCTTTGTACATTTTCTACATAAATACTTTTACTTTTGGGAGTAGCAGTAATGGTGTCATATCTTTAAATGACTAAAAGTATTTTGACCATGGGGATAAGTGATAAGGGGAAGTCGTAGACCTAGTGGTAAAAGTTAGGGGTAGTAGTATTACTGGCAGCAGTTGCAGTTGTTGTAATAATAATGGTGACAGTTGTTGTAGTACTTGTAATAGCACATTCACATTCAATATGTTTTACTTTTACTCAAGTAAACAAGATTTACCTGTTATTTGAAAAGAAGCATACTTCTACCTGGTTACAAATGTTAGGACCTTCTTCCACCTGTGTACAGCACATTTCATCTCAAAACTCTTCATTTCCAAATATTTAGTGTTGTCAAAAAATGTCTAGGGATTTTTGAAAAGATGATGTAAAGCTATAAAAAATGATTGATGCCTATGTGAAAAGTTGGAACAGAATAGACTAAATGTTTTGATTTGAATAGTGCTGTCAATAAAGCCAGGAGAAAGTGGAAATATGAGCTCTATCAATCAGCGCCTGGGCCCAAATGTAATTACTCTACAGCTGTTGACTAGAAGAGGTAACCCGAGACTGCGCTGGCATGGGCTGGACTGCCTACATTAGACAATTGCCTTTGCCTACTTTGTCTTTTCTCTGCTTTATGTGTAGACACTGACCTGAACAGACCTTTTTAGTACAATACTTACAATACTTGATGCCTAATGTCATACATGACAAATATGGTTCTAAGTGGCTTTTGTTTTCGTTTCATGAGTGGCAACTATAACTATAAAAAAAAATTTGAATCAATAAACATACCAGCATTGATCTTCCAGAGTCAATTGCACTACTGTTATCTATACAAATGCACCTGACCCATTTTATCTTTTCACATAAGTGTGTTGTGATTCCCAATTCTACTTTTCAAAGAGGGTGGAATATATCTCCCATTAAAAAGGAAAGATAATTGATGGCTTTCATTCCCAAATCGAGCACAATTATCCCAAAGTGTGATGTTTCAAAGGCACTTTACTTTGTTGGGGTGGCTGAATGATTTTGACAACAAAGTGGCGTGACACCTTAATAAGTGGTTTCTCGGTTCATTGCATTTTAAGTATTGTTGCTGTTTATCTTTTGGAAAAGATGAGGGTTTTCACTGTTGATGTTAGAAGACAAAGAATAGTGACAACATTTTTGTCTACTAAAGTAACCACTTTAAAATCAGTTTAAGTAAGACAAAATACTGAAGATGCACAATATTGCAATATTGCTGCAATAATTGTGCTTCCTGACAATTTTTCAAAAAATTTTCAAAAAATAATAAGCATTAGTTGTAGCTTTTCGGTAATGATGTCACCATTTTCACAATGTAGAATGTCGCGGACTCCCTTGTTTTCACATTTTTTGCTTATGCTCACACATATTGACTATAACTGTCTGGCATTCTCCCCACATTCCTTGGTAAGAAAAGTGTTATTGTTTATTTTACAGCCCAACCCAAAGTGAGTGCTGAAAGATTTCAGCTGGTTAATGTTTAACTTATTGGAAAAGTGCCATTGTTTTAGTTTAACTTTGAATGAGAAATATTCACTGCACTAACCAACAAGGTTTCCTCAAATAAAACAGAAAATTGAATTATAAAGAGTATGATTGCAAAGTTACCATTTGACAGCTCATCCTAGTATAGAGTTCAGGTCAGTCCTTCCTGCTTTGAGCACTCTTGATGGCCCTTTTTCTCCACATCGTCTCTGCTGTACTATGCCTCTGCTGCCGACTTTTCCAGCTAAGCCACTTGTATGAAAAGATGTTTATAAAAATCTATAACTGCCACGGTCTTCCTACAGTCACTCAGGCCAGTGTTTATGTTTCTCGCTCATTTTTTATTGCTGCTATAAACACGTGCCGCTCGGCCAGGATTTTCACATGCAACACTGTAATATTCTAAGCAGTGGTGTGACTGTGATCCCACTGACCCCTCTGCATATTTACCTGATTTTTGCTGAAATATACTTTGAGAACAAGATATGCACTTGTACATTGGTTTAAAATCAGGGTTTATTGGTATCTGCAAATTTGGTCTGCTGATGTTACTTTTTTGTCCAACGTTAAATATGTGCTTGGTACAAAAACACAATAGAAATCAGAACAAGAAGTAATGCAAATGCAATGGCAACGATATGGTGTCCAGACCTGAACTCAACCTGCAGCAAGTACCTCATACAACCTTAAATGACAAATAAATCAAGAGACATGATTCATACGCTGTAAACTAGAGGTATATTAGAAAAATTTACCTCTGATGCACTCAACTTCTTTGTCTTGTCATTTCTGTCAATTTCTCATCTGAATGGCAGCGTAATTGATGTTTATTTTCTCACAACCATACAAGCACCACATATTTCTTTATATTTTACCGTGTGTCAGTCTTGTATTGCATCTTGGCCTCTTGCAGTGTTGTTCATCCTCCCACTCCACACAGCCAGTGTCCTGTCCACCCACCAGCTCTAGAGTGGAGTGGACATCCTCCTCTCATAAGTCTTAGGCTCTGACCTTTTGATTATAGTTCCTCCTGCCTGTTAAGCATTTTCCGGTATAGAGTTGTAACTGGTATTTGTGGAAACTGAACAAACACGTGTAATTTCTAGCACAGAATAATGTCTGAAGATCACAAGTATCCCATACATCCAATATTAATAAAATAGACTCTGCCTTTGTAAAGTGCTCCTTTTATACAAAGTCATCTTACTAATCCAGTCACATTTTATTCCTTGCTTCCACTAAATTGAAGTATTTTCTATTTTCTATTTTTGTACAGCCTTTAGTCGAGCCCCCATCCCCATGGCGGTGGTGAGGAGGGAGCTGTCCTGCGAGAGCTACCCCATAGAGCTGCGCTGCCCAGGCACTGACGTCATCATGATCGAGAGTGCCAACTACGGGCGGACCGACGACAAGATCTGCGACGCTGACCCAGCGCAGATGGAGAACACGCGGTGCTACCTCCCCGACGCTTACAAGATCATGTCACAAAGGTGAGAAGAATATGCAAATCAGTATTGGAGTGGTTAGCGCTCCTGCCTCTCTCCTAGGAAGTTGTGGGAGTCTGCATGCTTCCTTACACTGTCCAAAGACATACTGTAGGTAAAATGGTGAGTCTAAGTCTTGCCCATAGTGAATGAATTTGATAGTGAATGTTTGTCTGTCTTTGTATGCCTCCATCAGCCCTGTGACTGACTATTGCCCAGGGTGTACTTCACCTAACGCCCATAGTTGCTGGGATAAGCTCCAGCCACCCATAATTGGAAAAAGATGAATGTAGCTAAGATTTAGTTCACAGCAATGGTACTTTGATGCATACCTACTAGCCTTAGCAAACATTATTGAGCTTCACAAGGGTGGTTAAAAGCTTGAATATGCAGACTTTCTGTGTATTTGGTGCAGTGCAATATTTTTCACAATAATAGGAAAGTTCCTCCCTGCATAATCTGCTTTTGCAAAATATTATAGAATAATTACTTGATGCACCCAAATGAAGCATTAACACATTTAAAATATATATTTAGCTCATTGTGCCCCTGATCAGCACAAGCTGTTGAATTCATTCTGGAAGAAAAAAAAAAAATCAATGTTTCCTCGAAATAAGTAGAAAATGCTTGGCTTTAGTATAGGCTTTGTTTTCAGTTTTGTTTTTAGAGTTATGACCCTGGTACCCTGGTGTGCCTAAACCGGGACACAAAGACCAATTTGTCCAAACAAGACAGGGGCTAGCGTTACTATGCTTAGGCCTTCACTAGGGTAATTGATTGTGGACATTAATGTAATCTATACACAACTTTTGGGATCTTTACCAATGTAGTGTAGAATGGAGAAAATGTAGCTTAAGGGGATCTGTGCAGTCCATCTTCGCTCTTTTGTTGACTTATTGCGGCACTTAAAGCAAAAAGGGGACTCCTCTCTGGGATATCATTTTCAGTATTGTTACACTCCGTTGGGCCTTATCTAAATTACTCTGTCATTTGTCTACCTCATTTTATTCCCACAGTTAGCATATGTCCACTTTTTTTACTTCCAAAAGCTTGCACCTCGGAGGATACTGGTAGACTGCTAAGGCTTTATCAAACAATAGCTTTTTAGTATGGCTATGATAGCACCGAGATAATCAGCTGTGAGAAAAGCAGAGGATGGTAAAAAGGCTACTTTGAAACATGCTGTCAGATAATTGATGCACCCTGTAGCTCCCTTGTTCTCCAGCCACCCACTCTGACTAAAAATGCCTGCAGGAGTGAATAAAGGGGTGCTGCTACAGTCAATAACAACATCAACAACCTTAAAAAGCATTATGATGATACCTATTATTCTAAGAGGTATCTTTAATACAATTTGCTCTAGTAAATGTTTAAATGTTCTTTAAATAAGTTAAGGTATTTTAGACCCCGACTGACAAAGTGTGTAGTTATTGTAGTCAAAGTAATCAGTGGAGTAGTAGTAGCAGTAATAATAAGACTGATAGCTCTAGTTTTAGTAAAAGTAGTAGTGGCAATGGTATTAATAGTAAAGGTAGTAGAGGTAGTGGTAGTAGTAGAGGACCTCTAGCAGTCGTAGCAGTAGTATTCTAGTAATAAAGGAGTAGATGTAAGTACTTTCTACTACTACTAAAAACTTGACACAAAATACTTTTTTAATTGTTACTCAAGCAGGGCCGGCTCTAGGTTTTTGGTGGTCCTAAATATGATTTTGTTTGTGGCCCACCAAATGACAGAAAAATGAATTCATCACAAATATCTGACTTTATTTAAATACGGTCTATTGTAGCAAATGAACTAATAAATAAATAAATAAATATTTTTGAAGAATAAATAGGAATAAATAAAGGAGTGCAAAATAATGAATGAATCACAAAAAAACACAAAAATGTTACCTTTATCCTGCACTCTTTTTTTCCGTCTCCAATTTTAAAATTTTTCCACCCTTCAGCACAACTACAACATTTTCTTTTTGGGCACATTTGAGTCTTTAATATTGCTTGGGTTTAATATTATAAGTTGCAAATCAATATGAACTTTACAAATGCCACTAGTAATTGAAAATGAAAATGTGTGCATCTAAACTGAACGCGGTCAGCACCTTTCTGATCATGTGGCCCTAAACAACTGCATAGAGTGTTTATGCATGGCGCCAGCCCTGTACTCAAGTGAAAGGTTTGCTGAGTACTGTTACTTCTACTTCAGTAATACTATTTTGAAGTAACTGTACTTTTTATCAAGTACAGATTTAAAGTACTTTAAAGTACTCCACCTCCAGAGATTGCTCCCTGAATCCTTGTTGGGAAAGATGCTTATGGATGGCATTGATTGTCATAAAAGCATTGGTTCAGACAAGAAGCCAATGAATTGCAATGCAATTTTAACAGCACAGCTAAACATTAGCATGCAGAGGTTAGCACAACAAATGATCGCCGCCCCCAACAAGGCCATTGTGGAGCTGTCACAGTGGTTGCTAGGCTCCTGCGGCTAAGCTCATTACAGCTGTAAAGGAAACAAGGGCCCAACAGAACTGACCAATTTATATCAAAGACTTTTCATTAGACTTTCATTAGACTATGAGGGTCAATCTGGGACATCTTCATTATGTTTTTTTTCTTCAGCATATAATAATGAAGTAATGACAATGACACTGAGATATCTCACCATTGGCATTTCATTAAAAAAATAGCTTATTTTGAATTTGATGGCAGCAACGTTTCCAAAAAGTTGGGACATGGACATTAAAAAGCTGGACAAGCATGTAATACAAATAACAGATTAGCATTTTGCAACTGATTTGGTTAATAGGTAACATTTCATTAAGAGGTGAAAAACTGGCATTTCAGTAAGGCAGAGTGTCTTTTATTAGTATTGGATGCATGGGACGCTTGGGATCTTCAGACTCACTTTTTATTAGGCTAAAGTTTAAAGAGCAGCTCAACCCTAAAACACTTTTTTAGCTGATCAGCTGTACAAGGGGGCTTTAATGATATTTCACACTAATTATAGTCCTATGTTTGACCGTTATGTAAAAAAAGTCTAAATTCACATTTTGTAGTGAAAACCTCAGTTCAGTAGTTGCAGATTGACAAGTGTGATGTAGTATTTTACCTCACTGTGCTGCGTGTCGCCTCCCACAGCCCGCGCTCACCACGCCCTCGTCGTCTCTCTCCCCTGCGCGCTCGTCCCAGTCCTGTAGTTGCCAGGTGTGGGTCATTTTCCTAAAAATGCCGCACAGCCCTGCATTTACCGTTCAGTCCCCTCTTCCCCTCCCTCCCCTCTCACAGCGGGAGCGGAGTCAGGAACACACCACTACTGCTCTCTCGCTCAGGGCTTTGTGGATGGTAAAAATTACGAAAACATACAGTCTGTCACCTCCAAAATAAAAGTATAAGGCATTTGTGGGATGAAGACCACAGTCTGACAGAAGGCTACATGAATGAAGTCACAAAAGGATTTACTCTGAACATCAACAGGACTCCTGATTATTAGTTTTAAACAAATATGGCTACTTTTTTCTCCAATGGGATGGGTGTAGATTTGTTGTTTTTTTTCTTTCTGGGACTTGGCAACCCTGCTGTGGAGGATGTCCATGACGGTCTCTGACAGCTGTCAATCATAGGACCAGGCCTCGCTCCACCCTCAGTTCTCCTCCTCTGTGTCTGCCTGGTTTCTGCCCACTTTTTGAGCATTTTTCCTTTTCTGGCAGTGGGCGGAGTAAGGCCTGGGCCAGGGTTGAGTTGCTCTTTAATTTGGGACATCTTCTAAATGTTTTTCCCAACATGAAATAATGACTTTATATGCAACTTCACAGTGTACATTTACAATAATAAAATTAACTCACTTTGAATATATAAATTTGCGTAAGCCGATGTAGCAAATATGTCTGTAATCTCTCTTCACCACATTAATTCTCTCTTCAGTAGCTTCATAATCATAAACATCAACAGTGATCCAAATCCTCTTTCATTATATTTATCCAATTCCAACTCTTCCCCCTACTGTTCGCCTTGCACTATGTTTACATGCGCTCTATAATGCAATCTCTGGAAACAACCCAAGCGGTGTAATAGTGTGATTATAGCATTTACATGGTTGGCTGTAACCCGATTCCCTCTGTAATGGGGCTTGTTTGATTAGGGGCTAATTTGTGGAGGGATGTGCCGCAGCCCACGAACAACAAAGAGGAAACAGGAAATGGAGGGCGTCCATTGATGTGCTGTGCTCTTTGTGCTAAGTTATTTACATAAGTAGTTCAACGCCCACTGTGTAGAGATACTAGACTTTGGAATGGCCTTCAGACTTTTAAGGGCCACATGGTTTCAATTAGTGCTGCCTTTATCCCTGTTATGTTGTAATAATTTGATAACATAAGAGAATATATATTACCTCCACCAATTATGTTAGGTCTTTTGCTTCTGGTTGGTTTCTTAGACTTTAACCACAGTAATAGTGGGATTTTGATTAAATCTTTGGGAAATCTTTTTGTTTTTGAGTCTGGAATACCATGTGTAATAAGAACTTGATTCTGTGCCATTGCAAGATAGGGCCAAAGGTCAATATGAAAGTTGTTTCGGTAATCTTTTTGGGTTCTGCATTATTGCGAGATAGGGCCAAAAATACTAACTGCAACCACAAGAGGTCATTAAAGCAACAAATTTTTAGTTTTAGTGGTTTGTTTGCTATGTAAGATACTGAATAAGGGCCTTGTGGCTTAATGGATAGAGCATTTTAGCCTTGAATAAGAAGATCCCTGGTTTGAGTCCTGGCGTGTGCACTCATAGGGCCACTGCCTTTCTGGGTGCTTCTAGTTGACTGCAGACTGTAAAATAAATAGTAAATTGTCACATTTATATAGCACTTTTCTACATCCATGAGGCACTCTCTTATTGATACATGAGTGTACGCAGACACTGTAGGGGAGGAGGGTTAAGTGTCTCGCCCAAGGACACAATGACTTTATGCAACAGTGGGAGCTGAGGTCGAACCGCCAACTTACAGGTTAGTGGGTGAAGGTCTCTACCAACTGAGCCACTGCCACCCCCAAGACTTGCAGGCTCACTGTTGTACATATTTGTTCACACCAGTGCTGCTAAAAAAAATTCAGGAATTAAATTTGCCTTGAATATGCCATGTATTTGTACATTAAATAAAAATGGATACAGGGTTACCCATTCACAGTAGTAGTAGTAGTAGTAGTAGTAGTAGTAGTAGTAGTAGTAGTAGTAGTAGTAGTAGTAGTAGTAGTAGTAGTAGTAGTAGTAGTAGTAGTAGTAGTAGTAGTAGTAGTAGTAGTAGTAGTAGAAGAAGACCTACCACAAATTCCATTATGGAGGTTGACTCATGTAGCATCTATAGATTAAATTAAAGATTAAATTCCTAAACCCCTTCTCCGATTTGGATGTGAATATTCTCAAATTACAGCTGAGAGTCTGCACTTTAAGCCCATATTAATTTAATAACTGTGTTTTGAATATGTTTTGGTAAACAACTAAAGTGACAAAACTTGTCTCAGTGTCCAAATACTTATGGATCTAACTGTACAGGATATTTACAGAATAGAGTAAAAACAATAGATGGCTGTGGATGGCAAGCATTGTACTGTAATAGGTTTATTCCCAAAAGACATGAGAAATAACGCTGGTGTAAACAATGACATTACTGATTGGGGAATTCGATTGCTTCGCTTTGTTATTTTTCTGGCTCGATGTCATGGCAGACTGGGACACTTACTGGAAGTGAGCCACTGTTAATGTTATTATTAACACCTGCGCCTTTTCTATTATTGCAAGTCATAATGTCGGCCCGTGTAAAAAGACATTGGAGACACCACTCAGGGCTGGAAAACTAAAATGAGCTGCTAATAGTGCTGGAGGAGCATGTGATAAATGCCGATAAACAAGTAATACATTTTTAAAAAGCAATTTTACTCTCTCTGTGGGAATTCTGTGACTGAGATGCACCAATTATCTTGACCTCACACTTCTGTTTTTTTAATGTTTTTATGAAGAATGGCAGTGTAAGAATCATGTTGGTGTGCAATTATTGAAACTATGGTAAATCTAAGACATTCTGGTTATGTTAACAAAGGTAAAAAAAGGAAGTAACGTGTTTTTTGTATTTTACTTATTTGTGTTCATTCAACACTTATACTATTGGTTTTAAGAGACTATATTATACAAAGCCAGTCAGTGGTTCTCTCATTCTCACATTCGGTTTGCCAAAAAAAAGGTCAGCAGTTATTGGGCGCACTTCAATAAATTATATTATCATGGAAAAGTGTTCAATTCAAAATGAAACGCATATATTCCACAGTCTGAATTTATTTATTCTACTCTGATTTATGTGGCTGGAGGTAAGAAAAAAATAAATCGGGTATAAAAAGAATAAAGTTTAATATGATCCAACTTATTTCCTTTTGGTTTTACCGTTTTGGGGTCATCAAATCATCAGTGTGCACTCATTTGCATATTGATTTGGGTTAAGTTTTATGCTGGATGCCCTTCCTGGCACAACCCTCTTTGTATAGTATCTAGGCTTGAGGCCAGCACAAAGAGTACATTGGCTTGTGATCTCCTGTGGCTACATTTTTTTTTAAAGTCTATAACTTTTATTAGAAGTAAAGTTGTATTGGATATATATGAAATAGTTGTGCTAAACATAATGAAGGAATGCATAATAATGTAAACAAACAATATGTTATAGTGTTGTATGTTTAAGTCAAGGAACAAAAGCAAGCAAGTGCAATGCATAACAAAAAGGCTGAAATTATGACAAAAAAATACATGAAATAGTTATGGAATTTAAGTCATTTTTGTGTGAGTCATTTTTCTTTTTACCTGAGTTAAAGATCGTTTTTGTTTGCCCTTTAGGACAAAGTTCACATGATAAAGTGCAAGCAGTAAAACAAAAACCATAACCACCCATCCATTACCCAAATCAATACCGTGCATGTATCGTGATTGTGAACATGTTCAGAGGAATAGTATCAAGTGAATATTGTCTTATAGTCTTTGTGTGCGCCCCTGTTTGAAGTTGACACTGCATTTCCAAGCTTCAACGTAATGGGACAAACAGATCTCATCCAGTGATGATCTCCTCCACATCAGATGGGACGTCCATGTTATTGCGCTCCATGTAGTCATCAGTGTGTATTTTAGACCCCACTCAGGTTGGAAGATATCTGTTGCATTCGGTTTGTTAAGCACCAGCACAAGGAACTCGTTCATCTCCTGCAGGAAAATGTCAGCGCTGTTTTTAGAGAACCTTTTAGCAGCCTGTGCTCGTCCACTCCTAGAGCCTGCTTATAGATCCTGTGGCTACAATATTGATCATAGTCATCATGATATATTAATTCACTCTGTGTGTACTAAATCTGTGTATGTTTTTGGCTTGAACTACTGAAATAATAAAACGTTTCCACAATATTCTTGTTTTTTTTGTGGGACTGTGTAGCCAGTCAAGCCAATACTAGTAACTTGTGTCACCACCAAATTATTAACATGAACCCTAAGCATTCATCTGACGTGGGAAAGACATAACTGTGAGATTAGAAGTAGCCCATTTTTCACTTAATCTGTGCTGTCTGTAGCACCTGCCTGTCCTGCTCAAACCAGTTTAGCCCTGGTGAGTGGTGAGCACATTCATTAGCATTCCCGTCCCGTCTCGAGTGAGGATGATCCAGGCCTCTGCTGCGGCTGCCTCGGTCTGTGTGCCAACCTCACACCTATCACTCGCGGACGTGCAGTCATGTCGCCGGCCGTCGCTACCCGTCAATACGCATTTAGCTTCCTCAGTCCTCCAGCATCCAAGCCAGTAAGGGCACTCCATTGATATTCCATCATCAAGCCTTTACCTGGTCGGCCTATACCACTGACAAAGGTGTATTCTGGGCTACACTCTGGCATGGGCTTTTAAGTGAGCTCTAATAGCGGCCTGTATCTGAGTGATAGCACACCACTGCGCTTACGAGTGCTGTAATGCATCTCAAAGTGAACACTGTCTCACACCACGCTGTGACAGGGTGAAATGAATGGGCCTCTTTCATTAGCAATTCCACCTTCTGCACTGGCTCTGCACTATCCACTTAAATAAATATGTCGCCCATTTTTTGTATGTAACTAGATGTAGCCAGCGCTAAAATATACACTTTGTTCAGCAGCCATTAATTCAACAGCCAATAGGGACCTCCCTTAGCGGATTAAAAACATGATTCATTTTGGTGTGGATCCAGATCACTGTTTATATTTGTGTATTTTTTTGATATGCCTTTCTTTGTTCATAGGCTTTCTTTAAAACCTGCCTAAGACTTCTAAACAGTATAATGAAAACAACCAACATGCATTGACTCTGAATTGAAGATGATATATTCAGCAGGGCAGCGGTGGTGCTATAACTGAGACATGCCAGCGCAAATTGATTTAACACAATATGAGCCTATTAGCATGGTCCGTGCACACACATGCCATGATATTTTCTATTTCCCGTGTGGGGTATTTTTAGCAGCCATTCAGAGGAAGCTGTTGATTGTGCCTCTTCGCCACACGTGTACCTCTAGTGCCGCTCTTCGGGCAAATCTCTGAAAAGGTCCGGGCCACTTGTGCTATCAAACAACGCTGACCCTTTTCTCATCACAATCCTTAGTGTCTCTCAGCATTTTTTTTTTTCCTGCGTTCCCCTTTATCCTTTCCCCCCTAAGGCAGCGCGGCCTTCACGGACAGTAATTACAGGCTATATCAAAGCTATATATCACCTTATATCTCGGTAGACCTGGGCCGGCACCTTAAGGGACAGCTGATAGCATTGTGGCAGGTTTGTGCACGACCCCTGAAGGAGAAAAGCAGGTCAGGAATAGAGCGGGACCGTCCCACCAATCACCTGCACATCCAGACCAACACAGGCTCGTTGTCCTATCTGTCCACACTCACCTTTTGATGACTTTATTGTGTCTGTGGCTTTCTCTTTTCTGAAGTCATTATATAATTGTCTTTTCCAGGAACAGAGCTAAAGTTACAGTTGCCAAAATCTAAATTATACATGGTTATTAAGATGTCATTAAACACTTTAAATACTCTTCTAATTGTTCTACTCTGCTAACCACAACATAGCTACCCTTCTTGCTTTTATTTTATTGAAAATAGACCAGTTTGCCACCGCAAGCTATATATTTTGCTTGTTTTTGTTCCATTAATTTGTTAATCTTCAGCAATTCATGGCAATTCATCTGCCTCCATAGGTTTTACATCAGATGCCCTTCCTGACACAACCCTTTCAATTTTCCTGGGCTTGGGACTGCCACAAAGAATACATTGATTTGCAACTCTCTGTGGTTGACTATTACAAGAAAATTATAATGATGTCACTGTTATGTTTACCAAACTCAAATCCAGTTGCATACTTTCCTTTAAAATATACCAAAATAGAAAAGTGAAATAAATAAAACAAGCAGTAAACGGTAAATTAAATCAAAATTTGATCACATGATTGTTTTTTGTTTATGATGAAGACAAGTGAAATTAAATCTGAATTAAATCTGCGCGGCTTTCTTGAAGATGATCTATCCAGATGTGAACACCTATGATTTGAACCTTCTGGTCTCACAGCAGCTGACACTCAACAACTTTTTTCCTGTTATTAATGTTCATGAGGGAAACCAATGCGGCCCACATCATTATTTACTTGAGCACACTTCCTTTAGAGGGATAGTGACAAATGACTCTGGAATAAAAGCATCTGCCGACAGTGGGACAGGAATGATTGAGGGATAAGGAAGCCTAAGCAGATGGGACGATCCTCCATACGTTCCAGCTCTCATTATCATTGGCTTTTGACCTCAATTCAGAAGTGAAGGATTTGATGAGATATTTATTTTAGCGGAGAGGGAAGGATTAACTTAAGAATCCCAGACTGTTCGTGTTAGCCGGCTTCATTTAAATTCCCTCATTTCATCAGGTTGTCATGGGTGCTAGTTTTATGAGGAGACATAGCCAGTGCTGTGTGCTTTGCTTAATTGTCCAAGTCGCAACAGGTATGGAGACTAATGGTAGATTATTATTCAAAACATATTAATTTTTCTTGATTATATCTTAATTGTTGGACTCAGTGGTAGGAAAAGTTGCATACATATAAAACAATAACCAATGATGGGAAATGCGTCAAATCCCACATAATTTAGCACTGCCATATGGCTTAGTGGTGGAGCGGCGGCACATATCCAGGGCAACTACAGCCTGCCTTGGTACGTGTTTGAGTCCAGACTCTGACACTCTCTCCCCAATATCCCACTATTGTCTTTCCTATTAATAAAGCTTGAAAAATGGGCAAAAATATATATAAAAAAGTAAAGATTCCATATCATTAAGAGCTGGGGCCTAACTAACTCCAGCCACAAGGGGTCAGTAAGTGAACCAATTTTTACTTTTTAGTGTTTTAGTTATAATTGCTTTGTGATTGATGGGTTAGAGCAGTGGTTCCCAAAGTGGGGTCTGGGTTTCCCTGGTGGGCCGAAAAGGTACTGCAGAGGGTCCGCCAGAGGTTGTCTACATCAAGTACATTAAACATTTTTTGTTTGAAATAAAGTGCCATTAAATACTTATTTAAAAATATCACTTTGAACCAATTTTATCCATCATTTTTAAGGGGAGCGCCATGCTCTTGACTTTGGGAAAACCTGGGATAGAGTATTTACCCATGAACTAGATGATCACTGATTTAAGTCGATGTCTGGACCTTATATTTTTTGCCCTTGTGAGATATGGCCAGTGCCTTGTGGAGGTCTGTGCTCTCTGACTACGTTTAGTTTTCATGTGTAAACTAAGTTTCTATGTTAACCCTTCAATAATCATTTTATTTTGTTAGTGTGGGGTACTGCAATGCTCAGTGATCCCAAAAATGTTTAAAAATTAATTACCATAAATCTATCATGCATCCGTACATGGCTTCATTTATTCAAATAGTAATACTTTATTTACAGTTCTGTTATTTTAGGCTATTGTTTCTCAAACTATGACATATTCATAGTTTTCTCTTTAATATTTAATACCTGCCAAACAAACAAGTTGCCCGTGACATTAAAAAGGGGCTTATCATGCTGAGCAGATGTAAGAGTAATACCAGCATTGTTCATGCACGACCCCCCCAGTCCTACCACAAGTGGCCTTCCTGTTTAAAGTCAGGGCTTGCATAGACATACAACTCCCCAGACAGCAAGATGTCGGATGAATTTATGCATTACTGAAATGTTGGAAGTGCAAATATCATGCTGCTTGCTGTTTTATATTAAACATTAATTTAAAAGAATTACAATGAAAACGCTTGTGCTATTGTTTACTGTGAACAACGATCCACTTAGTCTGGATTAGATCCCTACTGGGGCTCCAAATATTGGCCTATAATACACTTTGTTTAAATAACCCTCTCAGCTGCATATGTTTGATTAACTTGAATATGTGCAGGTAGCGTTTATTGTGAAACATTGCCAAGCCTTTCTTCTCAGTGTGTTTATGCAGGACTCATTGGTTTGTCTTGCTGGTTGGGGGCTGTTTCTCCATGATACAATTATGTGTTGAGCACCTGACAATTACAGAACAAAAACATGAGCGATGTGCACAGCAGGGGACAACTGCCTCTTGTAATGGTATGAACAAATGGAGAATAGTGGGTGGTTTGGTGATGAGCATTAATATGCAAGGGAATAGTAATACAAGCTTTAATAGAAAGGAAAGATAGCAACTCCAGGTTTCTATAAAATAAGTTTTTTGAACAAATTTAGAAGTTCCTTGGACTCCATTTGAACTAACTCATTAGCATTGTTCTTTGGTCATTCAGTTTTACTTATTAGGAACAGTGAATTTTAAGCAGCGGTTAATGGAGAGTCCTGTCTGCATGTGCTCTCCATGTTACTGTAGGTTCTCTCTAGGTACACCGGCTTCCAAGACAGCTAAGTGTGCAGGTGAATTGGTTAGTCTAATCTGCCCGTAGTGAATGAATGTGAGAGTGAAAGGTTGTTTGTCAGTGAATGCCTCGGTGCCAGCTCTGTGATTAACTGGCAACTGTTCGGGCTGTACCCGTCTAAATCCCATAGTTATGGCAGTTCTCCCAATTAGCAGCTGTAAATTTGAAGCAGACAGCAGCAGGCAGCTTGGACATACAGCTCTATGTGTGATTATACTGAGTCTGAAGCCCTGGACATTGAATTGGATTTGTTAAAGGACATCTCCCTTTAGACCTGGGCTCGTCTCAGGAGAGATTCAAAGAGATTGACTTCAGTCACACCACTGGTTTGAATCGGCCATAACATCCATGAGCTGAATGCCCCATAGACTTTATTATGCCGCTCTAAGTTAAGCCAAAGAATCCCGAAGTTAGGCAGTTTTTATTCTAGACACTGTGTATATTACCCATGGGTACCCTCAAACTGGTCTTTGGCTTCAGATTAATAGCCGAGACTCCGGTGGCTCACTAAACATGGGTTTTTATAATGTGTTAAAAATGGAAGTAGGAGGCTTCAGTCCATTTGTCAGCGAGGGGAGTGAGTTTTACTTGGATGGGTCCAAACAGTAAAGAAAGGGCTAATTCAGACTGGAGCAGGTGCCTCGCCAGAGTGCAGGGAGCAGGGACAGGCCTTTTCCTTTCCTCCCCTCCATCTGATAGTAACCATTCTCACTGCTACATACTGTTTCAAACTCTTATTTTTCTCTTTTTTAATTGGCACTTAGGAGTTTCCAACATACACATTTGATGCCCTGGATTCTTTTCTTTTTTTTTTTTTTTTTTCTTCCTAAAACACAGAAGTTTTTTTGACCTTTAATAACTTTGCCAGTGGTGCATCATCTCTCCCCAAAGATAACAACAACATGCTTTGATGCTGATTCATTTTCTGGATTTGGAAACAGTTGTCAAAACATTGCTCTTTCATCACCTTAGGATTGTTAACATCTTAATGTAAAATTATAATTTTTATATAGTCTGCTATTTATATAAACGTCAATTAATCCAAGGGTAATTTGTTAATTGACAAGTCAGTCAGTGGGGGGTATTGAGTGAATAAAATAAACTGAGATGAAAAAGTCAGTAGAATATACTACACTATACTGCTATACTGAGTTGAGCCCATGCTCAGAACAAAGGTAAACCAAGAAATGATATAATGCTACCTAGTGGCTTGCTAAATAATGTCCTTCAATTAGACCTAAGACTATTTAAGTCTACTCACACAGTTTTATACAAACTTGTTATTGAATGTATCTGGAGAGCAAAGACTTGCATCATTACAATTGGTAAATAATCATTTGTTTCTTACCTGACCCCATGTGGTTTGAGTTAGTATCTTTGGCTCACTCTTGCAATAGTACAGAACTGCTAACAAATAATTCTGGATCCAGACAGTAATATGGATCCACACCAAATACAAATCCATATCTTTCTCACAATTCTTGAGCAGATTAATTAAAGTCGTGTCATTGCTTTTTGAGTTATGTTGCAAACAGACTTACAAACCAATCAACAATAAAACATAATCCCCTTGTTAAATATAAAATTCCTAGTCCTAGAAGCCACCAGTCACCAGCCCAGACATTCAGGCTGTTCCAACTTTTCCTGAGCATAATTACTTACCTTGTCTCTTTCCTTGTTCCCTCAATTAATACATGAATCCCTTTTGCCCTCCAGAGCACTTTCTTACAGTCTCCTTTCCCTAATACTATCTCCTTGTTGTCACACCTCTGTCTTTTTAATGGTCTCTAAGCTAGGCATAAATGAGTAGTATAATCCAAATTCAGTGAGCACTGTACTTGAGAGGCCAGTGAGAGGGACGTAGGCTCTTGCATTTATACAGAACACAGCCTCTCACCTTGGTGACACAAAATCAAGTGGTTTCACCTCGTTTCCTTTGTAGCCGCACAGTGTTGGCGCACCGCTGAGGAGCCAGACTTTTACGCCTACAGCTGCTGGTCTCATCAAGATCCATTTTATTCCACCAAAGCACATTTGCAATACTGCATTTTGTACTTTAGATGTTCCTGAAATTTCCAGTGTTATTTCCATGTTTATCTGGGAAATGGAGGGTGTTCTTACAAAAGATTGGGATCCCTGTCTTCTGATGCATAATGCAAAAGTCTAACATAATACAACGGATACTCGGTGGTGATCAGGCTTTATAGTGTACTTGCATAATTCACTTTGATCTGCTACTGAAGTAGGTTGATATTCATAGACAAATTCTCTTGATGGCCATAGTAATTCATATGTAAATGTGATATCTGTACTCTGTTGTATTTTTTTGTACATGCCAAGTGCAAAATCAGAAATCTGTCACATTATTTCAAGATTTTTTACTTGGTTTTTTACTTACGTCAGTAACATCTCATTTAATGACATTTCAAGATATCCATTAATTCATCCATCCAGCTTAAGAACTATATGTTTGATGTTTTTCACAATTGGCATTCCAATATCAGCTGTCTTCATTGCCACGCATGTCATCTTTAGTAAAAGAAATATTGGAATTCACAATAATTTCCAGAGAAGCACTTGCCATTCACCAAGGATCCTTTAGTTCAGGGGTAAATGCTCCATCCGCAAGGGTATTATATATCAACAAGTACTAATCATTTGTTCTTATACTGAGCTGTTAGTGTCTTTGGCCCAATCTTGCATTGGTAGACAGTTTTTTGGATCCAGTTTTTTTGTTTACATTCTCAACAAAAACTAACAATTTTTTGAGGTACCTTGCAAGCTAACCAACAAACAAACAACATAAACAAAAACTATTGATGGAGATTTTAAAACACATTACAAAAAATATCACACATTTTCAACAACAAAGCCTACATTTTCTACAGAAAGCTAAGCTGATAGAACCTCTGTTTAGTCTTACTTATTGTCCCATTTGTTCTGCATACCACTTGAATTTTTTGGCCTTCACACGTCATTGTTTTGACGTCTCACTGGTGCCTATAGTGGCCTCTCATGCTGGCCCGATGCTTTTGCTCGCAAAGGCTAATTATGTATGCTAGGCTATTTTCTGACCAGGGAGCATGTCAATATTAAGCAGCGGGAGAGCTCTCAGTCGCCTTGCGCCACATTCTTATTCATGAACCTTAATTCCATCAATGGCCGCCTCAGCCACTGGACCGTAGTGTGTAGTGCGTTTTTTAAAGAGAAGTGCTTGTAGCTGTCACACAGAAATGCGGCGCCATAAAGAGGGTAACTTGTAGCTCCGCCCACGTGCCATTTCCTTTGCGAGATGTGCAAAAATGTTGTGAATAGGGAGGACCAATGGCTTTTGTGGGTGCTGGCACGGACCTAATGTTTATGTTCAATGAGGTCAAGGGTATGAAGTGTGGGAGTTGAATGGATGTGAATGGTCCTCAATAAGAGATCCTGCTGAAGAATTTAGACAATAAACGCTAGCCTGTGTGGTATTGATGTTAACTCTGCCAAAGAGGTTATGTTTTGGCAGCAATTGGTTTGTTTTTAGGAAGATAACTCCAAATGTGATGATCAGATTTATAGAGAAAGTCCATAACAAAAATATTTTTGTTGTGGATGCCATCTTAAACAATATATGCTAGCTTGTGTGGTATTGTTATTGCCCCTGCCAAGGGTATGTTTTGGCTGGAATTGGTTTGTTTGTTGAATTGTTGATCTTTTAGTTAAAGTAATGAGAGTAGTAGTAATAAAGACGGTGGCAGTCTAGGTATTTTCCCAAGGATTCTGTACCAATACAACACTGGCTCAGTAGACAGAGCATTTACCCTGAAATAGAAAATCTCCAATTAAAATGTAGGTCTAATAGAGTCTAATATCTTTACTTTTTTAAAGTACAGCCAATGCCTTAGTGGATGCCTGCATCAAAACGGGCTATCCTTAGCTTAGCAAACCATTTCAACACAGAAACAGGTAATCCATTGTAAACAGCTCCTTGTGTGAGTTCACTGACTGGTCACTAGTGTCATTAAGAACACCGTTTTTTTTTCTCCAATTAATTAAGCAGCTAATTAACTAAAAAGGCACTTGATGAAGCACACAGCCCACTTCTTTTCATGGATATGTCCCAAATTTATTGACTTTCTTTCTTGGCCCATGTCCTACACACCAACTAAATTATATTACATTTTGTGCAGTATTTTTATATACCATAGACCAGAGTCAGTAAAAATTCCCCATACTTTGAAATATAGAGCGTAGTGTCTGATGCTAAAGCCCGTGTGTTATTTTAGTCAGCTGATTATATGTGACCTCCTTTAATCAGGTAATTTCCACAGAGATTAACAGCTAATTTTCAGGGGACATCCAGGCACAGCTTTAAGTTTTAATTTAATTTACATTCTTCATCAAGTTGTTAGAGCTGTGCTGGAGGCAGTCTGAAGCTACCTCTGTGGTCTGTTTCTCAGTTTTAAAGTATACACCTATCTTATTAGTATTATTAGTACATATTAGTACACTTTTCACACACTCAAGGATGCAGCCGAGATGAAAAAGAAGTCCATCTGAATTGCTTTGACACTTTTTCCATTTTGTTTTCTGATGCTGCCATCACACACACACTTGTCACCTTGAAAAGGTAATGGAATTTATTTTATTGCCCAACACTCGTTGTTTACAGCAGTGGTTCTCAAATGGTTTATTTGTGGAACCTTGTGATCCACTTGGTTCAGAACCAAAGTTATATTTTCAAAAATTATTTTACTCCTGTCTATGTATTTTAAAATCTGTTTAATCATTTTTTCTAATAAAAAAACATATATTTATGTCATATATGATACATTTTGAGACTACATTCCACCTTCGCTGGTCCACCCTTTATTGTTTTTAACAATTTGAGTTTAGCAATTTTAGAGCAACCAATTAACATTTATTGTAAGAGAAAATATAACTTTACATTGCCATGGCCGTAGTTCATTTTGGCCTATAATTAAGTAAATAAAAAAGGTTAGGATGCAGTAATTGTGTATGCCTTTAGCCAGAGAAAGATGTACTGAATGCCCTAGCGACAACAGTCAAAACCATAGCAACAGAGCTCAGTTTGAACTTGAAACGTCTTTGTGAGAAACTCTGAGGGATAAGCCAAAAGTTAGCTAGCCTAGCCACTAATCCTACCCTTCGAGACAGGCCTGAGGTCATAATAGATAGAGGATAAGACATTATTTTGCACACCACAACAAACTGCAGAAAATTGTCATGTTTTCAAAGTGTTTGGCTCAAAATCTGGTCCAAAACAGATGTTGACACTAGATTTGATTTCGAAAGCAAGCCAAGCAGAAAGAAGTAAGACAAGATGACACGTTGTAGACGTCACGCAACCCATCTCTGGAGATCTGTTGATATGGAAGAGAGGTTAAGAGACAGCTAAACGTCTGGACTTCCCTCGACATATTCAGTAAGACAGTGGCGGTGTGTGGGGTGAAACTCAAGGAACCCCCTGTCACCTTAACCACTACCGTAAAAAAGGCTAGGACTATATCAGCCTTTGTACTTCTCATTCTCACACAGTTCACCTCACTTGCACTCGGTCTGACGTGTTCTGCATAAGTCATAGACACTCGGAGCAAGTCCAGGAGCTAGCGAGTTTAAACAAGACACTTTAGACAGTTTTAGAGCTGTGATCAAATGTAGAAAGATAGGTTCGACATGTACAGATTTTATAATATGACAAAAACATTACAGTATACTACACGTCCATAGACAAATATACATTCAAAAGACACTGCTCTTTTTACCTCTGTCAAAATAATTTTGTTGGCTGTAATGGTGATAGTAGGAGTTTGTCGGCATTGTCCAGATCCGAAAATTCTATAATAAATGATATACAACTGCAAAATAGGGCTAAAGATACTTATTCCTGCCACCAAAGGCCAGTATAAGACCAAGTTGGATAGTTGGATTTTTTACTGTTGTGAGATATAAGGGCTTTATAGTTCAATAGATAGACTTTACCACTAAACTAGGAGATCCTTGATTATAACCCAGGTCTGGGCACATTATCTTCACCATTGCAAGATAGCCCCAATGCCTTAGTGGAGATCTTTGCTCTCTTAGTGCTTCTGTTTCCTCTTAAAGATACCAGACATGACAGACAGTATACCCCGGGCATATTGACACTAGCAGCAGAGGAGTTCAGTCAAATCCCAAGCCCTTAATCCCAGCTATACATCCTCGGCGACGATTTCCAGCATGCCAATGGGAGCCTGGACCCTTGCCGAGTTATTGACGCCTGCACCCCCACCCCCCGGTCCCTCGTCCCATATCGAACACAGAGGTTACTCATAACCCCTGCTCGTCTTTCATTATTGAGATGTGAATGAGGAAGGTCAGGGGGTGGCTCGCATCGATCGGTCAACACAGGAATATTTGATTGTCATTCGGCTTCTCTGCCAACGCTCTCGGTGGCTGCGCTGGTGGCCATTTTGAATCCTTCAAAGTAAGCTTGTAAGGATGCATGATGAGATGTCATAGTGTTTAAATCTAAAGCATGCAGTGTTTCCTAGGTTTTTCTAAGGCTAAATCTTGTGGCCTATACACAATTAGTGGTTTGTTGTCATCTTGGAAATATCTTTTGTTATGTGAGCTAATTAGCAGCTAAACACTCTCCTATGGCCCAAGGCACTATGGGCAACTATTAGTGAAGAAATGTGGTTTAGGGCTCTTTTATAAGAAAAGCATTGGAAGCACATAGTGGCCCAAGTTGGACATTGTTAGCTACCAAGTTACCATGACAACAGGGACTGAAAATGAAAAATCTGCTTAAAGGCAGGCCTTAGTCTGTGTGTGTGTGTGTGTGTGTGTGTGTGCCCGGGGAAGTGAACAAGGCAGAGCAATAGAGAGGGGATCAGTGATACAGTGGGCATATTGATTTGTGTGTACATTATAAATACAGCACTATCAGAGTGTGTGCAAGCACTTTGTATTCTTTGTTCTGACAAGCCTCAGAATTTCTTCCAATTTTCTAAAATAGAGATTGAATAAGAGTCCAAAGAATGGATTAGAATCTTTTTGTGTTGTTGTCGCTGTGCGGTGCATGTTGCCACATACCCCCCCCCCCCCCCCTTCCCCCCCTCCTAATGCACTCTTTTGACTCAAAGCTGTTCTTTGTGCGTAACAAACAGGACTCAATGCCTGCAAAAGTCAAGGCAGTGGCATTTGTGGGTCGCTTTCTATTCCCTGTGCATTTCCTGTTTGGATTTGATGCTACAGGGTATCTGGCGGGAGAATCTGAAGCTCTAGAGATGGCTTTAGCTTCTCAGCAGGGATGGTTCAAAAGGCTCAACCTAGTCAGCATTCAAAGCAGCCTGTCACTGTAATATTCTGATGGAGTCTTTTAAAGCTGAGGGAGAATATGGAGGAGGATGTGCATGTTTGCATGGCTACCGAGATACCTGCTCTATACATCAGAAATCTTACTTTACCATTTGTGTGCCAAATATAAGAGAAGAATTAATCCAGTCTTATACTAGAACTAAACCAGCCTTGCAGTAGAACTATACCGGGCTTACTTTTGAACTTACCTTCACCTGGTGAAGTTCTAAAGTAAGCCTGGTTTACTACGAGTCTGGAATTATTCTTCTGTGAGCCTGGTTCAGTTCTACTGTGAGTTTAGTTATTTTTTAAGCTTGGTTTTGTGCTGAAGTAAGACGGTTTGTTCTAGTATAAAGGGGAACAATTGCTAACTTTGCTCAACTTTTGTCTTTTGGACGCTCTGTCATGACAAAAATCGAAAAAATGCTATAAAAGTGCTATAGCCCGTTGTATGGCTAGCCAGAATGTGCCGCTTTCTTAGAAGAACCAAAACTTCAGGAAGCATTGGGTTGGTGTTTCCATTCTTGCAAGGCTGTTTTTTTTGCACATGGTTTAGTTCTTCTGTATGCCTAGGTTAGTTCTAAAGTAAGCCAGGTTTAGTTTTCGTGTATATCCAGGGTTTAGTTCTATTACTTTTTTCACAGTATAAGAGCCATTAATATTCATACAACTTGTGCCAGCATAAAAATATGACCCAATCCTCACTTTTGCACATCTCCCCTGTGGAATAGCCTAAAATGGGCCTACAGGCTGAATGTCCCTGGGGCCTTTTGTGCCAGAAGATAAATCAAGCGTCACATGGAAGATAGGGAGCGGCATCATTTGTTGGCAAGAATAGAAAAATTCCTCCTGAAAACCGTAAATCATTAGCCGGGCAGGCCCCAGTGAATACGCCTCACCCACCAAACAAATCGATTCGGGAAGTTATTGCACATTTCAATCCTGGCTTCAGCCTTTTTTTTTTTTTTTACAGGCACCTGGAGAGGATCTGTGGGTGTTATGATTTACATGGACAACAATTTAATACATGGGGCTTTTAGACAGCAAGACACATTTTTAATTTCTGTGTTATTTATTTGTTTATGTTAGATGGAGTGTGTGAATTGATACCAAAAATATGCTATTAGGCTTCTGTGGCTGGGGCATGCTTGATTCATGATGTGGGTGCTTGTAAATGGTGTAGGAGTGAGAGCTCTTAAGCAGACAGTGTGCTTCTTTATGAACAAATTTAAGAACATCTAATTGATCTATTATCCTAAAGTGACTGTATAAATTTAACTACAACTCACCTCACCATTTTGTCCTGGTAACGATCAATCTAGACATAACGTTAACCCTGCGGCTTTTACTTAATGATCAGAAGTAATGGAAAATGGCCTTGGGAAGCAATCAAACGATAAAGAATATGTCATCTACGCAGCTGTCACAGTTGCTATGTTGTCTTGTCATGGCATTGTTTGCAGAAATTCCCATTGCCTTGTTTGGAATGGGGGGGCTATGTATTGACAGGCACTTGTTATGCTTTAATTAGTCACAGCAGTGGCGTGTGTCTCTGTTGTATATGTCTATGCATCACGGCGTCATTTACATACAACGTTGACACTCTTTGTGTAATCAGTGTCATGGAGTAATGATGAGAATGATGAATAGCTGCAACCACACTGTTATCTTCTACTTTACCTGTCCTAAATAAAACTAGAAGCACTGGGAGATGGCAGCGCTCCACCAAAGCATGTATCCTGTCTAATAATGGTCAAGATATAGTGCCCAGAGCTGGAATTTTCTAGTTCTGGGGTAAATTCCTCATACATTGAGCTACAAAGCCCTTATATCTCACACTGGTAAAGAGTCCTCTACTATTCATTTGTTTCTACACTAACCCCATGTGTCTAGAGTTGCATGTTTGGATGTCACAATAGAAAGAAATAGTGCTCAAACCTACTGAGCTGGAGATCTAGTTCTGGGGTAGATGCTCCCTCCATTAGCAAGTCAACCAATGGCCAATGTGTACTGCAGCGCTGTGCATTTGTGCAATGCTTTCTAACCTAACCTCTGCAAAGCGGCAAAGCATAAAGTCACCCCAAGTTCATATCATTTCTTTGTTTTCTTTTTAAGCCACCGTTTTATGTATCTCTTGACATTTTGGTATTATTTAGCAGAGTTTATCTTTACCCTTTTGCAGATGGACCTTCACATTTCAGTGCCAGAGACCTCTCGCTGCACTCTTTAACAGCAGAGATAAACTGTGCCGCAGTTATGTCCACACATAAAACTATAAAATAAGCCACTACAAGAGCTGCTGTCTTGTGAGGCATTAGAAGATGATTGTACAGCTACTCTCACTCTCATCTAAATTAATTATCCTACAAGGCCAACTTTTATCATACCATTCAAAGAGACCACCACTGGACTGCACTCTGTATAAAAACTTATAACATTATTTTAGACTAACTCCCTCTAGGAGCCCTGGGATACCACAGACCTCCACCAAGGCATGGACCCTGTCTTGCAAGTGATAGAATTGAAAAATCAATTCTTATTCAGGGTTAAATGCTTTATCCTTAAGCTACAAAGTCCTTATATCTAACAATGGTAAATAATCCACTAAATGCAATATGTATTCTTTCTCTGACCACTTTTGTGTTGAGTTGGTGTGTTTGGCTCTATCTCACAATAGTGCCCAGACCTGGACTCAGACCAAGGATGTTCTAGTTCAGGATTAAATACTTCTCAATTGAGCCACCATTCCTGTATGTTCCACTTATTATTATTATTATTATTATTATTATTATTTTAGACTACATCTTTCTAGCTTCCACCAGCATGCACCAAATTTATTCTTTAATGGAATTTGGGTTTGCACAGCCAGAAAGATGTCAACAGCATGTGCAGAATCACGGACTGACCTTTCAGGTGGGGAGAGAAATTGCATCACCTAATACCTGTTGTGGCACCAAAATAGATGGATTAATTTCAAAGAGGCTAGCCGGGCAAGTTTGGATCTGACTTAGAGATGGATTACTCTCCTTCCAAATAAAAAGAAACACTCTTAATCAAAAGTCTTGGATGATGTATCACTTCTCAAATCTGATGTCATGCACTCCATAAAAAAATCCAATCTATTCATAAGATTAATTTAGGAAAAAGCCATATTTGTCTCTTTGTCTGTTTTGTTCTAGATGTTGCAGTCAGCATGAGGTGATAAGCTAGGGAAAAAAATAAGAGGTTTAATTTAGTCTTGAAAGTATAATCATAATCAAGTAAAGGTTAAAAGAAGTCGCCTGGGCGTAGTTGAAGAATTTCATTGCTCATTGACCTTGGATGAAGAGAGAAATATCTTCAGTGCTACAAAACTGTAATATGTTCCTTTTACTTTTCTTTTTAACCTGTACTTGATTGTTATGACATCTTTTTAAAGTTGTTTGTTCTTAATTGTGACAGTCTGACTGAAAGGTTTTTACAGAAGTGTTGCATATATTGGAAAGTTGGATTTGGAGCCCGTGTTGTACAAAGAATACTTTTTTCCTCTTGGATTTTCCTTTTCAGGGTCGCCACAGCAAATGATCTGCCTTTACCATGCAGTTACTTGTATATAGATTTGGCATATGTTTTACTCTGTTGGCCCTTCCAGGCACAGCCCTCTTCATTTATCCGGGCTTATCATGGCACAAAGATTACACTGCGTGTGACTCCCTATGGTCTATTTAATGATAGACAATATGAGGACTTTTTTTTTTAATGTTTACAATGATGGCATCTTGAGGTAAGAGGTTTTTAGCTCAGATGAACTAAATCTTGTAGTTGTAAAAGAGTATTTTGTTTTTATGTAAACATTGCCTTATGATACAATATACATATCCATATACAATGTATTTTATTTTGAATAATACTAATTTAAGGCAGTGCTTGCTACATTTTGTTGAGGTGAATAAGCAAAGAAAATTGCATTTTTAAGATAAAGTGCAAAGTCAGTTATAAGAAACTTTAGAATTTATTTATGCAGATGTATAAATAACAGAATATCTTAGATAGTCTGTGAATCTACATTCTGTGAAATACCATTTTTGATAAGTTTTAGTCTGAGACACTTTCTAGTTTTTTTCAAAACCCCTCTAATACACAACCCCCACATAGTTCAGATAAAGTGTGTTGGAGGTAAACATATTCCTCTTCTGAAGCTGCTCCTGATGCGGGAGCTGCAGATCCCCTGAGTTGATAACCTTTCTCTCTGCTGACCTCCAAACCCCATGATGCCCAACAAACTAAAAGACCAGAAAAGTCTCCATATTTTTTATGCACTTCAAAATCCAACCCTAAAGTCTTGTAAGGCTATTTAGTTGTAAATATTAGAATGATTCAGGTAAATGGTCTTTTAATTATCTTTCACAATATTTTATATAATAATAATTTAACATTTTATATCCCTCTTCTGACCCCTTGTGGCAGGAATTGTTATGTTTGACCCTATCTCGCAATGATGTCAAATCTTTTCTGGATCCAGATAATGCTCTGGATAACTACCAAAAACAAATTCTCTTTTACTTAGCCCATTACTGACATTTCTTGAATTTTTTATCAAAATAAACCACTGCTATTTTAGATAGCTTGCTACTAGACAAACAAACCTGCAAGCCATTCATCATTTTCATTTTGTGTCCCTCAAAATACAAGAACAGAACATTGTGTAAGGCTAGAATAAAAATACGATGGGGAGCGCTGCATGGGTACACACTTATCAAATATAAAGTTGAGACAGGTGTTCTTTGGGAAAAAGGGGGTTACTTCTTAATTTGAGGCTAGAACAGGCTAATGTCTGCTGGGTAAAATATCTTTGAGCATTATCCACATATTTTCACAGACAATAGAATCCAAGTCACTCTGTTTGTAAGGCTATGTTTTAGTAAATACTCTACCAATACACTGATTCAAGGTTCCGCCACATTTAGACTCCAAACATTACTGCGATTTCACATTAGTGACCTGAACTTTCTGTGACCACTGCTACAATTTATCTTCATTTGACATTGTTTTTGAATTTCTTATGTGCTAACTCTTTGGCCACTCTGAGTCCTTACATTCCTTTGGTGCGGGCTCCCAACGCACAAACAGAACAAATGCGTAAAAGAAAACATTGCGGCCATTGCTTATAAGTGCCTCATCTTTCATCGACAGCCATAAACATGCTAAATCTCTCTTGTCTCGCTCACCAAACATCACTTTCGTCATCACCTCAGTTGGAGTGCCCACTCGTCCAAACACACGTCTAAGCAGCAAAATCCCATGTTTATCTCACTTCTGCTTCTTCGTGCCATGGGTTTTTTGGACTCCCGCCATGCAGGAGACTTCAATGCATGAAATTGCACAAATATTTATCCACAGACAATGATTACTAAACTCAGAAACCCGAGATTTGTACCACCACATTTTCTTTTTTGTTGTTGCATTTGGATGAACTGAGGCTTATCTTCCCAATACAATATTAGAGAGAGAGGGAAAGAAGTGTGTGATGTAAAAATCTTCTGAAAGCCACTAATCTGTGTGAATGGCTGAGAGGGATTATGCTTGTCATGGCACAGGGAAAAAATTAGCTCAAGATGCTTGTCTTCCAGAAATAAATTCAAATGGCATTGAATTTATGTAAGCGGTGAAAGAAGTTCATGAAAGATGATTGATGTCGACATTTGTTTGACCAATAAACATCTTAATATTGCAAACAGATACATGTTATGTATGTAAAACCTACACATTGCTCTTCATCTTGCAGCGACTTGCTTTCTCTATCTCTGCTTAGTTCCACTCAGTTAATCCTATAACATCCAATGTGGCAGATGTGCAGACATGTGTGATGTTTTTGAAAGATTTTTCAGGCCATGTCACCCGGAACTGGCTCCATCTCAGCTTTTCTTATCTATACCTTAAAACCATACCTACAGCTTTTGAGTAGGTATGTGTGTACATATTCATTTGTGTTTACTATACAAGCTTAAGCACTTGAGAACAGCGGGCCCCTACGGCACTGCGCTTTAAATCTCCCCACTCCTACGCTCCACTATTGTATTTCTCTTGTATGTATTCATTTCCTCTTCTGCCTTTTCCTAATCTGACCCAGTAGCAGATGCATAAACAAAAGTCTGCATACTTTTTACAGGTAGAATCTCTAGTGTTATTAAAGATAATTGCTTTAGCTTGAGCATATGGAGGAAGATTTTGATCTGTGCAATTGCAAAGATATAGTTAAGTTAAATATACGTGGATATGCATAATTGTTTTAAGGCACAATGGTTTATTTTAAAAAGCTCTACAGTCAAGTATCAAAAGAAAATAATGACTTATTTAACCGGTTGTTACTGGAGAGTATTTTATATGAGGAAATATCTCTGTCTTAAAATTTTAATATGGAGACCACTTCTAATCTTTCTTTCTCTTTGTAGCTAAATAACTTGTGGTCAGATATCTCACAGTGGTCATTATTCCATAACGCAGTTCACAACTGGCTAATAACCCTAATAACTTTCTTAGCCCAAAACTCAATCAAACCTTAGGGTTTAACCTTAAGTTCTCTGCTTTTTTAATTATAATATATATACCTATCAATGTAATTTTTTGTCTTTATGTGTCAATAACATAGATACATAGCATCTGTATGCTACATTAAAAACATGGAATAGCTATGCGAAAGTATTTTAATGGAAGTATTTTTTGACTTCCAATTACACTTGAGAAATACAAGTTGTAAGACAGGAAAGACAATAAATCAGGGTTTGGGACTCCATTTTTGGCAATACTGTCCAAACTAACTGGACCAATAACACATTGTTCTGAAAATGTTGTGCTGTGCATATTTCTTGTGTTTGAGAACAAAATTTGGATTTGCATATACATATTAAATTGACACATTATCTGTTAATTTAAAGTCTTAAAATGCACTAAAATAAAGAATAAATGTGAGTGCATGTACTAAGTTTGCGACAAGCCATATCTGCTTCAAGTAAATGTCCTATGATTTTGTGGTTTTCTATGAAATACCTGCAGCAATGAAGTTATTTGGAGCCTGTGCATTAGATGTTCTTCATGGCTCTAGGACCATTAAGAGAAAATTGCAGTCATGCTGTGCTAAAGCGACTATTGTTGAGTTACTTTGTACACTTTGTGAGTTGTTTAGTGTTTAGCAGGACAGGCAGCTGTCACCAGTACTTACAAAATACTTCAAAACACTTAACGTAATTGATCTAATGCTGCTTAGTTTTTTTATTTCTGTTAAGCCTATTTGCCTATGTACTTTTTGTACTTGAGCTGCACTAAAAACCTTTTTTTTTTTTTTTACACTTTTATCAAAGTATAAGTTGGACTGTTACCAGTGCACTTTGCTAAAATGGCTGCTTTTGAATGATATAAACTATGTCGCCATCCAATTTTAATCCCACACAGCTAACCCTCCAGAGCACTTAGCAAACATGAGCAGAGATGTTCACATTTCATAATCCCATCTTTGAACTAACACCAAATAATTGAAACATATAAAACATATATTACTATATAGCGGGCTTACAACTGAAAATGTGATCCATATGCTGCTTAACAAGATCCTCAATGTGAATAAAAGACATTCTTATTCTTCCTGCAATAAATGTGCAATACAATCTGTGTTTCAGGCCCAAAATATAGAAATAACCTATGAATAACTGTATTAATAAGAATATTAAATGTATACTATTGCAAAGTCATTCCTGGTTCCTTTTATAAGTAAATACAACTGCTCTGTTTTTGCGACATATACAGAAAAATACCCTAACATTTTCAACATAAACTGAGATCATTTTTTACCCCGATAGACTCAAACTCTGCAAACATACTTGATTTAATACTGATTTGAAGGTGTTCATGACCAATGCTGTTTTCTTGGGCGCTCTAAGCCTTGTTTTTTTTTTTTTTTTCCCTTATCTCCGTACTGCGTCAGAGAGACAGACTGAATGAGGAAAGATGGATGCGGTGGCGTGCAGCTGGGAAAGATAATGAATGAAGTGGACCGTGGGTGGCGAAGACCATCACTAAAGCGTAATGGGTCCCAGCAGAGGCAGAGGATATTGACCCGTCCGTCACTTTTTCCAACTCCCTTTTCTTTTCTCCCACAAATACAAACTCGCCAGTGTGTACACAGCCGACGACTCACAAAGAGATTCAGTCCAGAGCAAAGCAAACAGACCAAACGAGCACGTACACTCATGGCACCCCAAGAGGCTCTGTGCATCTTTTTCTGCTTCTCAACGCTACAACTAATACTAATAAGTGTGAACGGCTGGGAAAATGGCCACGTGAAATGTGTTTGCTTTTTGTATAAGCTCCTAAAAATTGTCCAGTCGAGTATGTGCAAATTGTAGAATAACTTTGAAGATACACACTGTATGTCCTTAAACTAGGCAACTAGCTTAACAAGAAAACAGGGGTTATCACAGGCAGTCATACAATCACAGTTAATATGTTTGCCTTGCCAGCACTGGTTGGTTTCTTATTCTGTTGGCAAAAAAAAACAAAAAAAAAAACACTTATTAGTTGTATTTTCATCTGACTTTCTTTGTATTCTGATAACATTTCCAGAAAAGTCATTTATGGGCCAAGAAAAAAAAAAAGTATTCTTGGCTTTGGATATAGGAGCCATTTTTGTCTGCTCCATAACTTATCACAGCCAGTAGTATCAGCAATTTGTGCAACTTTGAGATCACCAAGATACTAACTCCAGTCACAAGGGATCAGTAAAGGAACTAATGATTACCTCCTTTATAATGGCTGCACAGAGGTTTGGACTCCCTGATTGGTTCTAGTTAATAATTAATACAATGCAAAACTTAATTCTAGGTTGAAGCCTGCAAGTTTTAGAAATGTGTATTTTTATATCATAATTTCAGTTCCATAGTTTGGTTCTCTATTGGGGATATTTTGCTGCTCCCTCTGCTTAAGCAAGTTACTAACCAGCATTTATTATAATCTTTGGCTGCTCCCTTTTCTTGTTTGGGGTTACCTCAGCAGACCAGTTGCGCAGTGATTTGGCAGGTTGTTTTTTTTTTACCCTGAATGTCCACATACTGTGACTGGAGTGTGTGAAGTGTCTTGCCCAGGGACACAACAACATGTGTTTTCGGACGAGATTGGAGCTGCCAACCTTCTGGTTGGTGGGCCAAAGCTTAACCCACTGCCCCACTGTTGCCCTGAAATCTCCTTACCAACATAAATTTGGATAAATATAATAACTAAGGGGCCGTTTAGACGGCAACGTATTTTGCCGAATCCGCAAAGGTTTGATTGCGGTTTGCCCTTTTGTTTACACAAAGACAGGGTTTCCGTTTTCTGAAATCTGCAGTCTTTTGAAAACGCTGGCAGAGGTGTTTTGTTCTCACAGCTCCGCTCTCATGTAAGCTGTGAAAACGATGACGTACCAGCAGCAATCTGAACTGTGATTGGTTGCCTGCTGGGCGCAAAGCGTAAAATCCAAGGCTTTTATGTCTCATACGTTCATATTTAGTTCAGTTGTAGACTGGAACAAAATCCCCTCTGCTGTTTACTCAACCCAGTGGCCAAATATCGGTACTACAGTTAACTTTAGTTTTCTTTAGACTTCAATGTTTTTGTGCATGACTGTTGCATTTTCCTGGCCAGCGCTGTCGTTATTAGTTTGAGCATTACTGTATATTTTATCCTTTATCATGAATGTTGGTCTTTTCACTGATTAGTCTTTGCTTTAATAGCTCTTTTCTCATCAGTATTACTTTACTTAACCAATTCATTGCTTTAGCCATGAATCTGTCTATTTATTTTTTTATTATTTAGTTCTTGTGGTCAGTAGACTCAAGGCTCAGCCCACTTACTGTCGGAGCCTGCAACAGCAGGATCAGCCGGAGATTACAGTGATTACAGTTTGTGCTTACATAGGGCTCGGCTGCTTTGTGCCACATCGGCCACCGTCAGCTGGCAGTCTAAGCTCCGTGCTGCCACTTAGAACAAACACAAGGAGGAAAAAATCTGGACTGGAACGGGGATAAAAGGGACAGCGGGTGGTTGTTGAATTGAATTTGTCATGTTGTTCTTCGCAATTTTAGCCACATGACCCTTGGACTTTGGCTGACACTATATATTTTATACTTGGGTAAAAGTTTTTTTCTTTAAATAAAGTTATGTTTTAGAAAATGTACTCCGAGGTATACACTTGGGTAAAAGTATTTACCTTGGCGTGGGTTCAACCTTGGCTTGGGACAGTAGTTGTAGCAGTGGTAGTTTTTGTTGTGCTGTTCATAGAAGTTGTAGCTGTACTTGCAGTAGTGGTAGTAGCATCAGTAGCAGAAGTAGTAGAACATTTTACACACACACACACACAAAAATATTCAAGTGATTTTTTTAAAATTATTATTATTTTTTGTATGTACACTACTTCTACTTGAGTACTTATTTTAAATACTTCTTCCACCAAGCAGCCATTCTTTGCCTTGCTCACTTCATGCTAATTGGCTGCTGCTAGTGCTTCAAATATGCAGATCCCTTTTTACATATGATAACACAGGAGTGCTCTGTTCCCCGCAGTTCAAAAGCCTACATGAGAGCCGACTCTCTGATCCAACCCTGATTACATCTGTAATTGGTCATCGTGAAGTTGTTGTGGCAGGTGGTGCAGGGAGCTTCTCCATCCATCGATCGCCTCCTACTCTGCCATCGATTTGGGCTTAATACATTTAATTGTAATTATTTCTCTACTTTTTTTTTTTTATTCTTCTTATTCTGCTGAGCTCCACGGGTACCTTCAGGACACCAGTATAGGAAAGCTGATCAGCGGTTATTTATGTCTGTGCGTTGAAGTAAAAGTGCACAGCAGTCATAAAAGGGATTTTCAGAAATGTGGGCCAAGATAAATGTTAAGGCTGGGATTAAGTTTTACAATCCAGAGTAAATACACATTATAATGTTTAATCCCTCAAGAGGAAGTTATTAAAAACACAGATTACTGCTGCAGATTTGGTAGTAGCTTAGCTTTTGTGGATGATTTGTTCTGTTCTTTGTTCTTCGGTGCAGAGAAGCTTTTAGTGACACAAGTACTGGTTATACAAAGTGTTGTTGGTGCAATTTATTTTAGCATTGCATTGATTGCCACACTTTGTTGCTTTGTCTGTCAGCGCAATAACTCAAGAAGTAGTGTTGGATTTTGATGATTATTGCAGGAAAGGTCAGTACTTGGTTAGAATAAATTGCTAGTTTTTGCTGTGGATCCAGAGCCCCATCAAAATTCTGCATTTTTTAAGGGAGTCTTTACCAGAGCTAGGACCACAGACACCAACTACAACCACAAGACTTCAGTAAAGAAACCTCTTTTAGTGCTATGTGGCTTATCATTTACTCCTGAACCACAAAATCTCTTGACAGTATCTGTGTCTGGGCACTATATCATTACAATTGCAACAGAGGGTCAATACCTTGGTGGATGTCTGTACTCTCTGATTGCGGCTATTTCATTGCTATTGCTATACATTATCAGTGGACTAGCCACTAGCATAAACACATTTTTTAACCCTCAGGCCCTCCTTTAAAAAAAATCACATTCTTCCTTTTAAAGCTCTTCTACGTCACAGAGTCACATTTAAAAATATAGAACATGAAGAAAAAAAACTTTTTTGTTGTTTTTTGATCATTAATCCCTGTTCTTATCATATGTATGATGACAAAATTTAATATTTGTTTATATTTTTAACCCTCTAAAAAACAGTTTGTTCACATAATTCCAACATATTTGTAAATAAAATTTGAATTATGTACTATTTAATGATGCAAAGTGTTTGTTTGTTTGTGCAGGAATTACTGGCCCCAGATAGGTTACTAATTAGTCCTAAAAGGGATTTTAATACATTTAAACTTTTTGTGTCATTACAAAAATAAAGCAAAAAATCACAAAAAATATGAATAAATACATCTTTGTCAACTATCATCATTCTACCATAAGAAATGAAACGTGAAAGGAAAAAATACATTTGAAAAGTAAAAAAGGGTGACAAGAGGGTCTGAGTATTAAGTCTGTTATTTCTATATTATAATGATAAAATATTTGAAAACCTACCAATACATAGTTTTGTTATATTTGCTTTCATATGATATTGGGATGAGTAAAAAATATAACAGGCCTTTTGCTTGTCAAGAATTTACTGTATATTAAATTTATCTAAGTAAACACGTTAAGCATATTGACAACCTTACAATATGCCATATTTAAGTTCAATAATGAGGTTATATTTGGAGCTTGTCCATATCATCCTCTCATATTCCAGACCATCACAACTGTATAATCTTGTGAATCACATGTTGGCATGTGTATATCTCTCTATTCGCCATTCATATTAGACTCCCTCGCATCTCCAGAGACCGACCTCCTCGTATCCATCTAATTCAAAGTGACACTTAATCTTAACTTGTCTCCTCACCCGCTGATTACCAAAGCCCCCAGTTCTAAATAGAATAAACCAGGAATAGTGATAGGAATTGAGGATGCAGGAGATGAGGGAAAAGGCTGTCTCTGTAATTGTTTTGTGCGTTTCATAGGCCTGACCCCTGTATTTATCTGACTGGCGTTTACTACCTGGGAATTAACTCTTCACGCATAGACAGCTGAGTGGGGTAAATGAGTGGGGGTAAGTAGTAGTGAAGAAGGGTGACAAGCTCGGTTCATGAACCCATAAAACTTGATAGGAACGAAGCACCAGACCATATCTCATTACTGGGTTGACTCGAAAATGAGATGGAGCCCCTTTTTGCTTGTCCCTCACCAGCTCGATTGATTAGTCGGCAACTAATCAATGTTAATTAAGGTGTAGAGAATCCTTTAATTGTACCGTATGAATCATGGTGTCAGACCCCGCCTTGACCTTCACCAGACTTACAGTGCGAACGGCCATGAAGGGAATAAATACCTTTTATATATGGCAAGATAATGACAGTCTGTAAATGAGTGTGGATGTGATGGATGTAGAGGTTGAAGAAGTGTTCAAAATCAAGTAAAGGTACTGCGACTTAAAGTGTCTATATTATGCTTTTTTGTGTCTTTTAAAATAATTTAGGACACATCTAGATCAGCATCTTAAATTTTGTTGGTCAGAAAATGCAATGATTATTGAAAAAACCTTATTTGAAGAAACTCATCATTTGACTCACTCAATGCTCAGATTAGGTCCCTGTCATTTTAAGAGCCCTCCCTCCCTGCTGTCCTGATGCCCCTTCAGTGCTCCTCACAAAAACACATGGCAAGTGTGTCCGCTGCACTTTGGGAGTGGGTTTGTTTGGTTGATGTGGAGGAGGTGTGAGCTGTAGCGGTGCTTCCTAAACGGGACAGGACCATGAGAAGGGAGAGGCGTGGTCAGATGAAAAAGGCAGACATAGGTGAAATGAGCCGTTTTGGCCTCTCACAAACTTAATATAAAAGAATAAAGGATTACTCAAACATGCATGAATGAAACAAAAACACAACTCCAGGTATGTTTTTGATGAGGAAACAACATTATAACATGGTAGAAAGCTCAGACAAATCTATTTTGCATAATATAGCCCCTGTAATATTACTCAGTAAACATAGTCAGCAATATTTGAAAGATTGCACTGTCAAATCTACTAGTACAACTACTACCATTACTGTCCCAAACCTGGCTCGAACCCAGGACCTTCTGTTTGCATGACAACTTGAGTAAAAGTATCTAGTTACGTTCCATCATTTGATAGATGGACATTGTGTTCATACTGTAGCTTGGCGTATCACACAACTTGGAGATCACTCAAACGGCGCTCAAACAGAAATCTAGACCAACCTTTGTATCTTACCTTTCATTTTGCAAACACACAATTAGATCAGTACTTGTCAAAGCGCTTAAGAGTTAATGTTGTGAGATAAGTGTCCCGATGATGTGCGGCAAGCGGGAGCCTCTCTGCGCATATGAAGTGCGGCTTTGATTGATGACTGCCAAAAACAAAATGGCACCCGAGAACACCAGCAGCACTGTAATTGTGTTTTTAATGAAGATTCACATTTCACGTAGGTAGCTGATCTGGCACTTGGTTGATTGTGTGTCACCCCCTCCCCAGCCGCTGCCGCCAGCACCATCTATCATGTTGTAATAACTATGCAACCTGTACATGCTTTTCTAGCCCAAGCCCTTCACTGCCACCAAATACTAGCATTTTCATCAGTTTTTTACTATGTGGTTGTAATGATGCCAATTACAACAATTATCTCAAAATTGCCCTGCCTTGATTAATAAATATTTTCATTTAGACCACCCAGATGTCTTCATTTGCAGTGGGGAATTGGTTATTTATTAACCAAAATAAGGCAGCCATTGTAGTCACTATTTCCCTCTTCCAAGGAGCTTTTGTGTTTTGCTAGTGTTGGTTTGTTAGACGTTTAACAAGATGACACAATAAGTAATGGTCAGATTTTGGAGAAATTTCTGAAAAAGATCAGTAATAGGCCATGGACAATATTATTTGTGTATGGAATTGTGGATTTTGAAGACCAACAGGTTACTACAAAGATACTACAAAGCTATTTACCCCAGCCACAAGGATTAGTAAAGGAACAAATTATTACGTTTTGGTGTGGAGCATTGTGAGACAGTAGCATTAACCCCTGAACTAGAAAATCCCGTTACAGTCTAGATCCAAGCACGAAATAATGCCATAACAGGGGTCTGCACATTCTGAATGCTTCTCAATACATGCAAATTCATGCAATATAGTACAAAGAGTAATATCTGTTCTCTGTATTCTATTGTCTATTGAAACCTATGTTGAATATTTCACCAGAGGAAGGTCATGCATTGCAAAAACACGATAATGGTATTGAGACTGTTCATTGTGTTATGTTGGTTTAGCGTCATGCCTTTCATTTAGTTTCCTCTCCAACAGTCTTGGTCATTTTCTGCTCGCATTTGCACCAAAATATGCAGATAAATACAGTTTTCAGTCAGTTTTGTACCATGTTTGTCAAATATTGAAGAAGGAATCTGTATTGGAGTATGAGGATGTGTGGCCTACATTAATATGTATACATGTGCTAGGCTATGCATGAATAAAAACTTGCACAGATGCCTCACCCGTAGTACCCAGTAAGAAAATAAGAAAGAATCTCCATAGTGATATTACAATGTTGTTGTTTTTTTTTTTCATATTTGCATGCATATTATTTTTGTAAACAATGGCTGTTTTTTTGGTATTTTTAAAATTGACTTTTGCTCATTTTATGTATTCCAGATGCAACAACCGGACCCAGTGTGCAGTTGTGGCCGGACCTGACGTATTCCCCGACCCTTGTCCTGGAACCTACAAATACCTTGAAGTCCAATATGAATGTGTCCCATACAGTACGTTGTCTGTTTTGTTTTTTGTTTTGTTTTTTTACAGCAGGTCTATTTACTTGCATTCTACTTTTTCTTCAAAGTGTTGTGATTTTTGTAGAACAGATTAAGACTCATTCCCTTAATGTGTAAAATGAAGAACTGCCATTGACAGAGGTGACTAGACCAGGACTAGGCTGTACCCATAGATAGATATACACTGACCAATTAGGCATAACATTATGACCACCCACCCAATATGACACCTATCAGAGCCATGACCTTCTCCAGCATGTTGATCTCATCTGCATCACTTCTCATCAGTTCCACTGTTCCTTCCTTGGACCACTTTTGATAGATACTGACCACTGCAGACCAGGAATGTCCCACAAGAGCTGCAGTTTTAGAGACGTTCTCACCGCCTAACCATCACAAATTGGCTCTTGTCAAACTCACTCAAATCCTTATGCTTGCCTATTTTGCCTGCTTCTCACACATCAACTTTGAGGACAAAATTTTCACTCACTGCCTAATTTATCTTGCCCACTAACAGGTGCCATGATGAAGAGATAATCTGTGTTATTCACTTCACCTGCTGTCAATGGTCATTATGTTATGCCTGATTAATGTAAATGGTGACATGTTAACATTAAGCAAAACGAGGGACAAGATTTTTAATGGATTTAGTCAGAGAATGTGTTTAATTTTAGGATTGTCTCACATTTTGTCATTTCAGAGCACGTTCTGTAGCAGCAAGAAAATCACGATTTGTTTTGGGTTCACAGCGACTCACTGGCTGCCAGTTAATGTTCAGAAAGACTATGGAGGTATCTCTAAAGAGTAAATAAAAAGAATTTAATTAGTGCAACCAGTGGGGGGAAAGGAAAACGCTGTCAGGCTTCACATTATGTTAGTGGAAACATTTGGGCAGGGAAGGGAAGAACCAGCGTGAGGTGACAGGATGCGCGGGTAGACCGGAAGTTCACTTCAGGCCAGAGGAAAGAGCCATGTGACATTATTCATTGTGTTATAATGACCTTTGAGGTGGTAGACACACACCCGAGCCTGCCAAAATTGTTCATATTCTGCCATAAAAGTGGAAAAATTCAGTCATGGGCATTTTGCTTCACTCAAGCCATCTCTAATAAACCCAATTCAAATCACACCATCTCTATTTTTCACATTTTATGTCCTTACCGGGCCCCCTCAGCAGTCTGCCTCGCCGCAGCTTTCATGTTTTGAAGTCAAATCATTTCTACCTGTGATCCGGAGCTGCCAGATGGATCTTTTATACCAGCCTAGCTGCAGCGTGCACATTTTCCTATCTCAGCCTCCCAGTGTTACTGTCTTTTCCTCAGTATCTGTGTAAAACCCTTAGCCAATCCTAGTCATGTGGCACAACGCACATGCATCCTGCAGCACTGTCAGTGCAAAACACACAAATACAGAAACTACTACAGTCCATTAGGAAGTACATTTCAGTTTGATGGACTGGTGTTTTCAAAATTTGTAAGCAATTACCAGTATATTTGTAATATTTCCGGCGCTATTACAAACTAGGATGTGGATTTGTCATCACTGCGCTGTTTTGCCCTGTTGGTTCCGATTTTATTTTTTCTGCAGGATATTGCAAATTTTATTTCCATCTATTTCACTTCTGTCAGTACCAAGTTCAAACACACAGTCAAAGCATCTTTCTAAAGCATTTGTATTTGAATTATAATAAAAATAGGCTCTTCTGTTATGATAGCTACATAATTGAAGTCACAGCAATTCAAAATGTTGTATTGGCTGTTAGGACTTGCTAAATATGTAGACCACTACTTACAATGTAATAGTCGTTGCATTTGTTGCATCACTCTTTTTAAACTCTTTGAAGTATCCTAAAGTTGCTGTTTTGCTATACAGTGGCAGATATCTTGCATACAGAATGCATGTATACAAGGTTTTATTTCAGCTTATATTCTCCCTTATTAGAGAGTAAAAATATTTCTTTTATTGTTTGGGTATCTTTGATTCTGTCATATTAAGGTTGACTCTTAAGACCACGCTTACAAAACACATTTTATTATTTCATTGATGTTTCTGTTAGCACAAAAATACATCTGGCAATGGATAAATCTGTTTTGTTGAAGTAATGTAGGCGTCTAACTGTATTTTGGCCTGTCTGAGGGTCACTTTGGTTACTGGAGACTGTTTATTGCAGGGTGTGCAAATACTTCAAGCCAAGTGGTCTATTTTTGGGCTCGAATAATAAGTAACATTTAACCAGCCAGTACTGAAATATCCCCAAGTTGCGCGCTTGTTTCCTCGTTAATTGGTGACAAATAATTGGGTACTTGCATTAGCAAAGCGAAGTCTGGGTTGATGAATAGCAGTAAGACTGTGAATGGGGATCTTAACACGAGTCACTTTGCTGAGCTGCTAAAACAGAGAGGGATTTGAGTGTCTAATAGGGTACGCAGCCACCCATGACCTCACCTCTTCTTCACAAGCCTTGACTTACAGAGTTGCTGCTTTTTCCCCTTTTCTCACTCACACCTTGTCCTTTAAAGCAACACAACATAATTTTTGTTCTTTCTCAAGCTCCCTCTCAGGTTGATACAACTCCAGAAGCCTATTTTTGACAACTTATTATCCGAAGATGCAGTGTTAGTGCTAGTTCATAGTTTTCTGAAATTAACTAGGGATAAATGAAGTAGTGTTGCTTGTAACCGATTTTTGTAGCCTCCATCTCTGTCTCTTGTCTCCACCTTCACCAGTGCCCTTTTATCTGTCTTCTGCCTGGGGAGCTTTTGGTTTGAATTACAGTCCTCGTCTTCATATCTTCATAAGCCGTGTCGATCGTACAATCAGATCCTCCGTTAATAATGGGGCTGGAGTGTGCTAAATCGATAGACGCATGCTGTAGATATAATATTGATTTTATTAATTTGCGATTTGATACGCTCCATCAATTGCAATGGAAGAGAAGCGCTGTAACGCCATGTGTGGCAATGTCACGGCAAAAGGCAATCCATCTTATATTAATTTGAGCTGCAGTCGGAATAATTATTTGAAGCGCAGTCTGTAAGGCAATATCAAGCAAGGGAGGTAAATCTGTTGACTTGGGATAGTGTTACATATGTACAGGCACGCATCAATAAATTAGAATATCTGGGGAAGTTTAAACATTTATTAATTTTAATTGTGATGATTATGTACTATTCCAATACTATGTGATTAGATAATAAATAAATCACTGTAAAGCTTATTTAATAACATCCACACAAAAATACTAGATATTTCCGCTATCTTCAAATTTATTTACATGCACCTGTATTTTATTTGTTCTCCCATGCACTTCCCAGATTGCTGAGGCTACCTCCAGGCACAAGTCTCTTTATGACCACTCGTAAACATGACTATGCACCAATGGCTGACATCTGTCTCCGCCCCGCCCTCCTACCTTGACATTGCGCGGTTCAAAGACCAAAAAGATGTACCTATTCTCCTAGTGCCTTATTAAAACCTGCCTTTTTGCTCCATATAACTTTGCAAGTAATGGCCCCTCTCCAAAGGCCGAGCTCATAAGAAGGTCAGTGCACCTGTGTGTCCCCTAATCAAGCATTTTCACACACATTATTGGCCCATTACTTGCCACGGCTTGTTGCACATTCAAAACAGTTTTGTTGGATGTCTTTCCCCTACACTGTGTAGTAAATGGTGGTCATCTTAAGATCACAACATTATTATAGACTCTCTACACATTGCTGCATCTACCCTGCTGCGAGTTTCAGAAATGCCCCAGAAACACCTACGCCGGGCAGAACTGTGTATTTTTGCTTAGTCAGCGAAATGCAAAATGCCCCAGAATGCCATGGTGACTTTAAAAAATGAGTATTTTTTGCAGCCAGCTAAAAAGTCTGTTTACATTTACAACCACAGTTACTAAAAAGTAGAAACAATGTATAAAAAAAGTAAATAAAAAGGGTTTGCAAAACCCTAAAACTACTTTATTAGATGTTAAATGGTCATTCCAGTGTTTTTGTTTTTCTTTTTGCCAACTTTTTTTATTGTGTTTCTGCCATCAAATAATGTCCTTTATTTATTTATTTTTATTAAAGTGGCACCATATATGCATTATATATATTTTTATGAGCTTTGCAAACCTGTTGTTGTTTTTTTGTTTTTACATTTTAGAAATATTGTTGCAACCTTTTTGCTAGGCTTGTGTGTTTCCATCCTTTTCCCTTGATTTCAACAAAATTGCAACAACTGAATTCATTTGGCCCTCTTCAGCTGCAATCACATGCTCTTTTTCATATTTTTGTCAGAGTTTAAAATAATAATGCTCTGCCTTCTGCTACATAGTGGACTTCTCTTGAGTTTCATTGTCTATGGTTCAGTCAGCAAACAACTCCACTGATTATTGTGTTTATAATGCCATATAGTAGACTCTATAGTAGAATTGTATGTAATCTATGGCTTCCTGTATACCTCCTTCCTCCCCTCCCATGCTGTTTCTATGGAGAATTGCTGATTTGGTCCAGGCGAGTGGTCAAACCCTGTGGGGGCTAAAGAATGGTTTGTGGGCGTCTGTGGATAATTACCCATCCTATCGCGGAGCCCTTTTGTTCTGCACACTTTTCCAAACTGACACTCATCTGTATACCACAGATGAGCTGGGAGGCGACGACAGAGACCAAAGAGAACAAAAGGAAAATCCTGCTGGCGGCATGTAGCTATACATAAGCCACTAGTTCCCCCCACTGTTTGCAGCTAATAAGGACAATGTAAAATCCTGCTTTGCACAGTGGGATCCAGCTCAGCCCTGTCAGATATGGCTCACAATTCGGAAACCTAAGCCAGAGCATATAATCACAGAATCACATCCAATTTGAGCAGTGTAATCCCTAATTCATACCTTGTAGCCATCTAATTCATGCTGTCCTTTGATTTCCAACTTCCCTAATTGGCTTTTAATTCGTTTTGCTAATAATAACTCACCTAGCAGGGTTTACAGGAGGGGGGTCCTATTCGAATAAAGGAGTTAGATTGTTTTGGCAAGTTTTTCTAAGCACCTGCTACTAGCTTTCTCTCTGTGTTGGCAGTTGAGGCTGTGAAATTGATGCTCTACACATGGCTATCACTTATATTGTAGCTTGGGTGTAATGTGTTGTCATTACAAGGGCCATTATGCAGTGGTCACACCTAAAGTAAACACCACCTGTGTGACCAGGTTGGAAGTTAATGGGCGTTAGCTTGGACGCTGATTGGTTATGCAGCTCCGGTCATCATCTCATCCAGCTAGCTTCTGAGCACTCCTGTTTCCTTTTGATAATCACTCACCAACTTAAAGTCATCCCAAGGAGTAGATCACACAATTTGATGCTATCAATAAATCTGCTAAGCGGGTTCCACTGGCTGTCCGCCCTTGAGCTCCTCCAATCCAGGCTGGTCAGACCTTGTGTGGGAGTCAACACCGTGACAGCAGATACATCACACAACCGCAGCTATCCTGCTCAAATGCCACTGAGCATTACTCCATTTGTTCTTTATTCGCCCCCTCTCTCCCCACCTGAGTGGCCAGCTCTCGCCCCCGTCCCGTCATGTGTGATGCGGTCCTATAATGTCATCTCATCAGTCACTGACAGCTGACCACTCCCATCCTGCAGCACCAGTCTCTGATGACTATGGCATCCTGTCATATATTTCACAACAAGTCCACAGCAGTGTTATGAAGGGGATTTTCACAGATTGATCTTGTTTTTGCTTTTAGATGTAGGGGCGGACCTTGTTGTTGAAGCGATAAGTACCACTTTTTGTCATGAGCTTCCATCTTCAAGGTCACTTTTGTACCAGTCCCAGGCCCACATAAATGGACAGGGTTGTGTCAGGAAAGGCATCTGGCTAAGTACACTGGCTTGTGACCCCCTGTGGTGTATCTGGAGTAAAAATCTACACCAGACTAAACATATGGACCACTAGATGAATTGGATTGATGACCCATGAAGGGAGCTGCCAAAAAATGGAGATGCAATGTCACTGAATGAAAAATCTTGATAATATTTTGGGTAAGGTTTTCTATGAGGTCTATGAGTTTGCATGATTGACATTTTAGCTGCCAGGCTAACCTGCAGCATGGACGCAACGAGAAAATTATACAAAGTTGCAGCAGATTACAAGTCAATGACAGCAATTGTAGGAGTTCGTCGACCACAGATTTTTAATCATTTCTCATGTCTTTCCAAGGAAAGAGATCAATGCAGAACTGGAGTAGATACAAAAATTTCATTAGCTGACACATTGTCTTATTCGGATCTTTTGTGAGGGTTGTTTACAGCTTAGAAGTCAGTATAATGTTTCATGATCATTATAGGTGTGGTTTCCATGACTAAATGTATGACAAAACTACATGTCGTGTTTAGCATATAAATGTGGTCGAGCAGTGGGTCTGACTAGACACAGTTAAAGCAGTATTCGTTTTGCAGTCCAGAGGTGGGATAATTGTACAGAAAAGTGTTGATTACTGTTATGGATAAATGTGCTGTGAAGTCTTAGAAGCCGGACAGCACAATCTACTAATAGCACTATAATCCTATGTAATATATCAACTTCTTGTTACTCAAAGACCTCTCCTTAGTCGACGAAGCATATCAGAATGAATCTGTTAGCAATGGTTTTGAAATCCTTATAAACAAGTAACAAAGAAAGCTTTTATCCTTATGACGCATGCAGCTAGCACACATAAGTGGTTTGTTGGTCTGCCAAGTGTCGAGGATATAGCACTAATTAGAGATTGGTCTCCTCAGGGGTTCTCTCCTTTTAATGATCCCCTTGTAATCAAAGCACCTTTTTCCATTTCCTTGTCTTTTTGCCTTTGTTCGCTGGTGTTTGAGCCACACAACAGTCAACATACATTATTTTTTTTCTCTGTTCTCAAGGTCCTTGGAAAATCAAGTCATATTTTAAGAGATGCAATTAGGTTATTTCTGCTCCAGTTGCCACTATGCTCCACAAAAAAAAAAAAAAAAGTATTTAATTTTGTTTTGCCCTGGCCGAGCTTGCCTTTTCTGCTTTTGTTAGCTAGTCCCACATGAGTAGGCGGTTTGAATAGACGCCAAGTCCTTGCACCTGTCCCTCAAACAGAGACAAACCGGTTGAAGGAACAAGAAATCTTGCAACCGGCATCCCGCATTCTCAAGGTTATAAGCTAAGTGCTTCCTGGTAGAAATGGGGAAATGTGAATGGTACAGCAAAGAGATTGAATAAGAAGGGAGAGCAGACAAGGGCTGGATGAAAAAGAGGACTGTTGAGAAATGGATGCTGTAATGATGGTATGGTAACGCATGGGCGCCAAGGAAAGGACTGATGGGAGAATCCACAGAAAGAGAGATGTCCTCCCCCATCCTTAGGCACATGCTATTCAAAGCCTTGTAATTTGTGCCATTAATTAAAAAGCTGATGGGATGGAGTTAAGGAGTTCATACACTCCAACTCTTGAGCAGAAAAAGACGGCTGTAGAAATGGGAATATTACAAAAAATATGGCCATGCCATTCGGTCATGAATCTCTATTAGTGGCTAATGATACCATTCTGATACCTCTCAACCATTAGTGTGAAATTGGAAAGTGTTAATTATTCAAATGAAAATCCATACAGCTGCCGCTCACATGATGTGGTCAGTTCTCGCTGATCATCCACATTGTTAGGAGCTCAGCATGCGTCTAGGAGCTAGAGCTAATATCTGTATGCATAATGACACTGGACTTCTTGACTCAAACTGTAGTTCATCCCTACAGCCATTTTGGCTCTGTTTTTGTGTATATTTATTTGGCTGTCAAATTTGCCAAATGCACCTTAAATAATCATGTATCACAGTCATAAAATTTAAACTGACAGAAAAGACATTTTGCAATCATTAAAACAGAAAAAAAAATTCCTGTACAAAATCTAGGTGTTGTATTCTCTACCTGCATATATCTAGTTGTAATATATTGCAAACTGAAACCATAGGTTGCCTGTTCAGCTTATTAAATTTAGCTCGACAGCTTGACCAATTAGGCAAAATCAGCCATGTTGCCTTTTCCGACTTTATGCGTTTGGCAGGCTGAACCAATGAAAGCCGCGCCAAACGGTTACAAGCTGGACATCATGGTTCACTGAGTTATTGTTTTGCCCAATAATCAGTGCCAGGTGTAGTCCATTTCTGGAGAGTGCAAGTGTTTACCTACGTCATGGACTGCTAAGTCATTTATGCTGTCTAGTATTTCCCTAATGCAAACACAAAGATTTATTATATACAGTGATAAGTAAAACTCAGAAATAGTGTAACTCACTTGGTTGATGTACTAAATCTGGATTGGAACCTAAGTGAGGAGCATTAAGGTGTCCTGGAGCAAGTCTGATCATCAGCATCACAAACTGAACCACAAGAGGTCACAAGTCAGTGTATTCTTTGTGCTAGGAAGGACAGGTAGGGCATCCAACATTAACAATCTATGCCAAATAAACATACAAAACAATGTACACTTAGAGACTGATGATTTGCTGTGGCGACCCTGGAAGGGAAAATCTGAAATGAAAGAAGTTCTCTAAGCATCACAGCAAACACACTGAAGAACTGTTTTATTGTTTTGGAGTTTATATATTTTTAAGTAGATGGTCCACTTCAGACGTTTGAAGAAGCAGACGAGAGAGTGAAGCAGATGAGATGTGTGAGATGAGGGGATGAGAGAGAGCTAAGTGCTTTTTAGTGACTTAGTGACAGCCGTGACCAAAATCGTATTAAGGTCACAATGGGGGTGGTCGGGTGGAGTAAAGAAGCTTTTCAAATGAATCAATTCTCTCTCTCTCTCTCTCTCTCTCTCTCTGCTCTCTCTCTCTCTCTCTGCTCTCTCTCTCTCTCTCTCTCTCTCTCTCTCTCTCTCTGCTCTCTGCTCTCTGCTCTCTGCTCTCTTTTTCTCTGCTCTCTCTGCTCTCCCATGCACAACCTTTTTTTTCATTCACTAAGGCTATATCATCATAGCTCCAGTCCACCCTGCAGTGTATTTGTTATGACATAAACAACCTGTGATCTTAGGGGTAGGCTTGCTGCTTTGAGGCGACATCTCCTGGTCAAAACGGAAAGCCAGAGATTGATGCGTTTCCTTGTTAGTTTACTCACACACCATCTCCCCTAGCCATTGCGCTGCATACCACTTCACACATCCCTGTCGCTAATGCCTTTTTCTATAGATCATTACCCCACTCTTCCCCAGCCACTGTTAGCGATCGCTCGATCAGAAATGCCGGCCCCCTGTGGTCCCTGTTGTGCCGTGGAGGTGAAGAAGCTTCGATTGGTGATGTTCGGCTGTTTACTTTGCTTTGATCTACAGAGTGCACATGCGGTTTCAAGTTATCGGCAAATTTGGAGTTCCCGGTAATGGCGATACAGATTTAGCCCTAGAGCTATTGTTGACGTGGCCCGCTGCAGAGTTATTGCGTTTCAATGAGTGTTTGCTGTTGATGAGTTGTCACGCAGTAACACTGTACAATTTTATGATCTGACAAACACAGATGACTCGATCAAAGCCCTTCCCCTCCCTATTATTTTCCTCTTCGTGCTCTTTCCATCACCACACGTTGGCTTGCTGCCTTGCATTAATATTGTTCCCCTCTAATAACTTCTCCATCTTTCAAACTTCACCCCTCCTCGGCCTACCCGCAGACTGACCTCCATACCTCAGTCTCCATTTGGAGGAGAGGGCCCTTGTAAGCCCTGGTAACAGAGGTTAATCCTCTCTTATTAGAAGCGGGATTACCGGAGGGGAAGGGACAGGAGCTGGCATGCTCACTGGATGCTAACCCCTATACTACCACTGGAAGAGATCAGGATAAATACCATGACTGAGGTGAAATGCTTGTCCACATCTGCCACTGCTACATTAGGGATTGTGGACAAATATAAAAGTGCGCCGTCAGCTTGTTTGTAGGTAAGGTATGGTGAAATTATGCAAACTCATTCACATTAATTTAATCTGTATGCATATGATTCTCACATGGTCTTGTTTCTGAGATAAGAAGTCATTTTTTTCACCTTTTTTGTTTCCATGTGTTCACAAAAGAGCTTTTTTAATTAAAACCTTTTTTTTTTAGTTTAAAAGGATGCACCATATGAGCAGGTTATGTTACAAAGGCTATGGAAAAAAGTAACACTTTGCTTAAAACCCATCAAATGGCAGTGTCTGGGATAATAAAATGTTTTTTTGTAAAGACTATTTATCCATCATCCCTCTTTTAGCAGCTGCAATAACCGTTAACCAACCAAGAAACATAGCTAAAACTGAATACTATTTGTTAGTTGGTAATACTAAATTAAAGATAATATTAAAGGATATAAAAGGTTTGTACAATTTTTAAAGTAAAACTTGTTATTTAGGTCATGCAATGCTGTTTGATTTGAATGCTAATGTATGTTTTTGTGTTTTTCCTAAGCTAACCCATGTTTTATTCCACAGGCCCCTGGCACAGTATTTTTCTGCCTTCTGAAAGCTCACATTATCAAATGTGTTGCCTCCACTAACTCCACACTTTCTACTGTTGTGTGAATGTTATGCACAAAAAACTTTCTTCTCCAATACAATTAACCAAGACTTTTATTTTTGTTCTGTCTTTCTCTCTCTTTCTCTCTCCATGCCTAAAAATATAGAAGTGGAACAAAAAGGTAACTAAATACAGAGAACTTTATTTTCACCTGCTTTTCCCATACTAGCATATTGATTAATTTTTGGTGGTGGGATTTGGATTTATTTTGCTGGTTGTACGTGTCATTCATGGGGGAAAAAATTGATTTCAAATGCAATAAAAAGCTGCAGCATACAAAATGTTCATACATTTCTGATTAACTAATATAGGAGATTTATCTTTTAACATTGAGGCATAATTTTTAAAGGGGAGGTCATTACCACCCTGCTCTCATGGACCACCCTAACTTCAGGATGTATTCCATTCCCTTTAATAACCCTAGATTATTCCAACCCTGCTTTATCAGCTGCATAATATTAAAGCAGAGTGCTATGTGTTATGATCAATAGCCTGTCCAATAAGCTGTCAGCATTTTTGATTATGGCTCTAACATGTTGATGGATATAACCTTCAGGGACTCACCAGTCAATACTGTAGACAGCTCATAGCAGTCATATTCTTCCCTTATCAGCGCCACATGATTGTGCACAACATATGCCAAAGCTTCTGTCCCAGAAAGAGAGACTTTCTATTAGGGCTGTACAATTGAAAATGTATTGTTATCACAATAACCACAAATTCATTATTCATATCGCAATAAAGTCAGCATATCTCAGGTTAAGTTAGGTTAAGGTATGTTTTTTGTTTGTTTGTTTGACACACATCTGAGTTGTCCAAATCAAATTTAATTGAATTTACATCAAAAGGTACAGTATATTCTATATATTGCACTTGCATCACACCATATTCAACCATTTTTTTCTAATAAAGGACTGCCCTAGTTCCTACCTGTAGCTTTTTTGAAAGAAAAGAGGAACATGCCACTAAGTCTGTTCATCAGATGTTAACTATGAAGCTAAATTGAAGTCAGATGAAAATCATTAAATAAGAAGTCAGGAGCAGTGCATAATGGCTTTGGTAATAAATTCTAGGCTTTATAGTAGTATTTAATTAATGAGATGCCAATTGTTAACAGAATGAGTAGTGAAGGTGAAAAGGGAATGTGGTGGATTTTACTGATATGCTTCGGCTGCTGCAGCAACAATTTCCCCATGAAAGCCATGATTGCTTTTGTATCATTACTTTAAACTGTCATTTACTCCTCCCATCTATGTGCTTCAGTTCAGAGACAGCATATTTTTACAATCATCCTTTTGAGCCCAGCCGGCGCAAAAGCTTACCTCCTCTGACCTCAAGCACATCTTTTTCTTTTCCAACCCTTTTAACATTTAACAGAGCAACCACAAACCGAGATGTATGCTCAGGCGCTATGTCAATGGGGCGCATTCAGACACAGCCGTAGGTAGACAACATGTTTAATCTTAGGAATTACATGGAGCGGGGGGAGGGAAGGGGGGACGGGACTCTGGTGTGGCTGTCTCTTGCTTTTTCTCCTGCACCTCTTTGAAGAATATAGCTTTTAGGTCTAGACAGATCTACAGCTAAAAACTGTCAGTGTAGTGTCATGGTCCTGGGCAATTGCACTGGAAGGAGCCCTCAAATACTGTGCAGCCCAATTACGAATAAGTTGGGGCAATTTACATTTTACACAGTGCCCCAAATTATTCAGAATTGTGTCCATATTTTGTTTTTCTTGGACTGTGAAAAAATCTTAATTACTTGCTATAGTTTATGTTTACATTGTAATCTACAGTACAATTTAGCCCCAGTCCGAACAAAATCATAATGAAGCAAAATTAGCCCGCAAAATGGTCGCCCCGCATTGACCTGCTGCAGCTGTATTGGCTTGGCCGGGCTTTATCAGATTTGAGCACAAACCAGTTTGCGTATAATTAGTTTATTGTGCGCAGTATTGTAAATCATACTGCAGACTTAAAATGTCATGTGGATGCAATAATGGACAGACGGTCATTATAATGATCACTTAATCACTTTATCAGGGTTTTTTTGTTTTGTCTTCTCATTGTGCCAGAACCAATAGTTACAGTCTAGTAATTCGTCAAATGTTTCGGGATCGTTGGGTTCAAAATGAAATGCTTGTAGACCTTTTTCTGACTTTTTTTGCACTATTTTTTGTAGACGCAAATGGTTACGTCTCTGTGCTACATTCAAACAGCTGTACATCATTTATGACCTTCATTTAATCTGTTCATCTTTCCATGCGAGTGTGTTTGACATTGAAAGATAATTGCCTATGGGGTCAGGGTCTAAGTGAATTAAAAGAAAGTCAAAAAGCCAAATGGTAATAGGTGATTAAAAGTGGTTCTATATTGAATGGGTACCTTTTCATTTCATGTCCTTGCATGAGCAGCTATTCACCAGTTGCTGTATAAGCAAACATTTTTAAAAAATTGTCTTGACAATTTCTTGCTTCCCTTACCTGCCAATGTAACTCTGTACTTGTTTTTTCCCCTTTTTGGCTCCTCAGTTTTCCTGTGCCCAGGGCTCCTCCGCAGGGTCTACCAGAGCGAGCACCTCTTCGAATCGGACCACCAGTCGGGTGCTTGGTGCAAAGACCCTCTCCAAGCGTCGGACAAGATCTACTACATGCCCTGGACGCCATATCGTACCGACACCTTGACCGAGTACTCATCCAAGGAAGATTTCATCGCCGGACGACCAACGACAACCTACAAACTTCCTCATCGCGTGGACGGAACTGGTTTTGTTGTTTACGACGGGGCACTATTCTTCAACAAGGAGCGCACTCGCAACATTGTTAAGTTCGATCTACGAACTCGCATTAAAAGTGGGGAGGCGATCATCGCAAACGCCAACTATCACGACACCTCTCCGTATCGCTGGGGCGGGAAATCTGACATCGACTTAGCTGTAGACGAGAACGGACTATGGGTGATTTATGCAACTGAGCAAAACAACGGGCGTATAGTCATCAGCCAGCTAAATCCTTATACTTTACGAGTTGAGGGCACATGGGACACGGCCTATGACAAACGCTCAGCCTCCAACGCCTTCATGATCTGTGGGATTCTCTATGTGGTAAAGTCTGTATACGAAGACGATGACAATGAGGCGACGGGGAACAAGATCGACTACATCTACAACACGGAGCTTAGTAAAGACGGTTACCTGGACATCCCGTTCCCCAACTCCTACCAGTACATTGCGGCTGTGGATTACAATCCCAGGGACAACCTGCTGTACGTGTGGAACAATTATCACGTGGTGAAGTACTCGCTAGACTTTGGAGCGTTGGACAACAGACTCGGTAAGGACAACTTATAGTCTCACTGTTATATTAGGCAGCAAGTAAACATTTTGTCCTTCAAGTGTTAGAAGCAGGAAGAATGGGTAAGATGAGTCAGAGCATTTCCAAATCTGGAGCTCTATCAAAAGTGGTTCAAAGAAAGAAAGAAAGAAACATAGGTGAACCAAGGAGGAAGTAGCTAATTTGATAATGTACATTTCTCACTTTTCCTGAAACAACACCTTTAGATAGTGTGGGCATTGTGTTAATTGGCTATAAGGGATGTGCTAATTTGGTCCTATTGAATGAACACAATGAAAGTGTACCAAGATAGTGTTGGTCCAAGTATTAGTCTTTCCGTTGCTTTTACAAAGGGGACAGAAACGACAGCTCCCAAAAGTTCTACTCAAAAGTCTAATCTCACCACTCTATTGTTCTTTTTATAAATTGGTGCTTGTTGGGAGGCATGAAACGGAAAAAAAGAACCTGTTTTGACACACGGAGGTAATTCTTTGCGCTATCTCATCAACAGCTCTAGTCAAAAATGTCACAAGTTATTTGACTGTGAAGTCCCTACCTCTGCTTTCGACTCTGGAGCTTTTTTCTTTTTGCCGCTTGCCATTTTAATTCATTTTTTTTAAAACTGCCTGCACTGACTATACCAAATCTTTTCACTGAACAAATCTGTAATATATTCATTTATTCAGCAAAGAGTGTGTTTCTGATGATACACTGTTAACCACAATATAATCTGTTGCAGCTAAAGAGACAGAAATGGTTTGGTTATGTGCTTTTTGTATGAAATGATTATCTGTCCCTTTCTAGACGTGATGTACAGTAACAACACTAAGACATTCACATGCAGATGCTAATTCTCAGAGCTCTAAGAAATGTATTTGGCTGCTGTTGTGCAGAATAGGCTGCCCTCCAAAGAATAAGCAAGGAGTATGCTGCTTGAATATAGACAGTAAAATGTTACATTAAGTAGATGGATGAAGTCAAAGAACAAATAAAAATGTCAGATAAACAGACTGATAAGAAATGAAAGAGAGACAGAATGGACTCCAGAGCAATAAAGCATTTAGTTTGATCAACTCCAGAGGAGCTGGAGAAGCCAGACTGCCTCCAGCTGATGTGTTGTTAGCTGTTAGTATTTTTGCACACAATTGTCTCGCGAGGGGTTTAATTTTGTAGATGGCTGCGTCTTTACACCAGAATACTTTGAATCAGCATCGCTGTCAACCACTTCACTCCACATAAATTAATTTGTTTGTATTCAATAGTTTTTCCATTTCTCTAGGCCCAAACTAAATTTAAATGCCAAAATCAAAGTTTAAAGCAGTTCTATGCATTATTACAAAACTATTCTAGGCAATGATAAAAGCATAAAACATGATAGAGACTGTAGCAGCCATGAGGTGATCAAGGCATTGGTGCCACTGTCTTGCAGTAATAAACATATAGTGCAGAGACCTGGAGTCTAACCAAGGATCTTCTAGTTCTGGGGCAAATGTACTATTCATTGACCCACAAAGCCCTTTTATATATTAATGGTAAAGTGCAACAGAAACCAATCAACCAACAAACCAGTGCTGATGAAAATATAACCTTCTTGGCTACCTGTACTGTTTTAGTATGACTATGAAAAGGTTTCTGTGCACCCACAAACTCTATAGCCAGAAATAAATCATTGCATATACTGTGGATTCCAGTGTCAACAAGTCCCAAGGTGGCACCAAGACCAGTGAATGATGTACAGATTCATTCTCTTATTTCAAATGTAAAATGACAGAATTCACCAGTTTTTCAAACCACATTTCAGTCGTGATCAGACAGAACCACAATGGCATTGTTGTGTATCTGCACCATAACACAAGCTCATTCCCACTTGCTCTTCCACTTGCATGAGCTTACACGACCCGCCGCACCAATGGAGCATGGGATATGGGCAATGGAGCAGCAGAGACACAGGCCTACCAGCAGCTGTGGCCCAACACAGCATGCTTCACCTCAAACTGCACAGTAGACTTTCATAGAAGCATGTAAATGTAGCTCCAATTGCTTTAGTTTTTTTCTTTTTTGGAAAACAGATTCCTATTGCTTTGACCCCAGAAGGCAAAAAATATGAAATGATATGGCAATCAATCCGACAATGCCAATCTCTGTAAGAGAAGGACAATATCATTATTGTGAAACATTTAGTTTATAGCCATATGGATATTGCATTTGCTGATATTGTGTTAACAATAGATTTGCGATATATTATGCAGCCCTACTTGCTTCCTTTCTTTTGGCAGATCTGGGCAATATTATGTACTGCTGTCTCAGAGGTTTTAACAGAAAGAGCAGTATTATATTTCCAAGGACAAAATGAGCTGTGCCCAGGAGTGCTACCATGACAACTCCATTGATAATTAAATCCAATGAATTGATGATAAACATTGAGCAGCACAACTGCTATTAGCCATATAAAAGCCCTCTTGCAAGTAGCGCTCTCTTTTGATGATTAGATTTTGGTGCAAAATAAGCAAGGACATCTGTGTCGTAATACATCCTGTTAGAAGAAATAATGAGGTGCACCAAAACAGACAAAGAAGAACGAGCCAAACTTATTAAAATGTGCGCTTTGTCACTTCTGTTAATGAGAATGACGCAAATAAATGTACGCACAGGCGGCGTGCCCTCTGGAGGATGCTCCTCTGATAGGTGCTGCATGTCAATGTCTCTGTGACCCAGTTCTTCTGATCCACCAATGAGAGGCTTTTGTTATTGTAGCGTGCCTCTGTTGTCTCTGTGAAGTGCAAACTTTAGTGATTTATTCATAGGTCACAAAGCAGAAGCAGCTTTCATTCATAGCATTGCATCATCATTTCTCTTGCCAGATGCTTGGAAGTGGAGAACTCCTGATACAGGCAAGCTTGACTGACCTAGTCCTAACTCCCCAAGATTAGTGTCTGCCACTGTGAACAAAAAGCATTGATGCTCAAGAACTGCAAGCATGACACGAGGCACCAGCCAGAACCAATGCAACTTATATACAAGTCAATACCTATGAATATTAGTACACACGGAGTAAAATATTTCAAGTTTCAGTTAATGAAAACCAAAATCTCATAAATTAGAATTCTAGACAAAAATGAATGCTTTAAATATTTTACTTTGTGTGCAGCAAAAATCTACATAAACTGTTAAAATAAATTTCCAATAATAACTCCGCAATATTCTTTTTTATTGACATAACACCTGTAGTTTATCAGTCAGAATATATTGATTTGAATATTTTATTAACATGCCTTCATCATGCTTTTTTTTTAATTTTGTTCTTTTATGTGTGTTGTACTTTGGTGTGTTATACTGCAGTGCTTACTTGACTTTCTCCAAATCCTGTACTGTTTTGTTTTGTGATATATATTTCAATTGAAACCTGTGGAGAAAAGGGGTGTTGAGAAATTGAATACATTTAGGTTTTGCCATTAGAAATATTGTGGTTGAGTAAAATTAGTGTATTGTCCAAATCCATTGATGTTCCACTCATTGTAAAAGAAAATAAAGAAAAAGGGGAGACACAATTTAAACATCTTAAAATCTGGTTGTGCAGGAGCGTTGATTAAATAAAGTGACCATTGTTTTCCTCTATGGACACTTTAGTCTCTAGTCTGTGAAGTATTGTCCTCATCTGATGTTTCAATTAGCCGCCCTGTGAAGCATGACTGTCCCTCTTAGTGCCTCTGTGTTGGCTCGGGCCGGGCTGCATAGGACGTGCCACAGTTGGTGTCATGGATACATTGACTGTCTGTCGCTTCTGTTATTTTGCCACATGTTGCCATCTGGCCGCGGCACCGTGCCAAATCTAGGCTGGCATGGGAAGAAGTCCACAGACACTGACGGTCCGACCTCTGTGCCGAAATGGCTTTGGACTCCCGGCCTGGTCTTGGCTCCTCTTGGAAGAGCCTGACATATGCTAAATTGATTAAGAAGTTTTAAGCATCAGACGTAGTCCGGCAGAGTGAGTGGAGATAATGTGAGCTTTTAAAGACACTCTTTCATTTATGCCCTTTTATGAAGTCAAAACCCTGGAGTTGTCACATGTCATTATGGCCATTTGTGTCTTGATTGCACGTTATTGAGAATTTTTGTAATTTAAATTCAGAGCATGCACAAAGGCGGTCCTTTGCATGCAGCGTGGAGCACATTTTAATGTGAAGGCTTAGGAAATTTACACATCTCACTTTTTTGGCTTGTACATTGGCCCATTTAAACAAGCAGTAGTATGTTTATTTGGAAACCATTATGAAACTTTTTGTCAGAAGATAAAATTTAAGAAAATTTACATTTACTGTGACGTAAAATTTTAGCATTAAAACAAATTATTATCAAACAGGATAACTAAATAAATGTACAGCTCTAAAAAATAAGAGACCAGTTTTATTTATTATTAAATCAGCCTTTTTGTGTGTCTAACAACCATTCTAGCACAATGTCTGTTAAATTTGTTCACAACTCACTCTGCTTTATGAGCTCACAGACCATCAGGCAAAGCTGAGAGAGTGGTATAAAGTGACCTGAAAGCAATGTAAAAAAAAAAAAAAAAAACTGGTGGAGAGCAAGACACAGGAAAACTGTGATTACAAATCAGGGCTGTTCCGCCAAATACTGATTTCTGAATGTTCTTTAGGCAAGACATCACATTACATGACATTTTGTTATTCTTTATTATCCAAGTTCTGCAAACACGGCATCATATCTCTTATCTTAATGTATTACAATTTCCTTTAAAGTTATGTTCTAAAGATCAATAACTATTATCTGCAGATCACTCCATTTTATCTATAAAAGATCAAAAGACAGTGGTCTCTATTTTTCCCCAGAGCTTTACTTAGCAATCTTTAAAATGCAGATTTGTCATATGTCATTATGGCCATTTTTGTCTTCATTGCACGTTATTGAGAGCATCTTGAAATTTAAATTCAGAGCGTGCACAAAGGCGGTCTTTTGCATGCGGGATGGAGCACTTTTTGATGTCAAGGCTTAGGAATGTAGGCTACATGCTTATTTGCAGGCTACGCACTTATCACATGCCTAGTGCACCTCTCGCAGAAGGGCAATTTTCTTCGAGGGAAAGTGCAAGGTTTAGGATTATAGTTTTTGAAGCCCTTTTCTAACACACACAGACGCACATGCAAATACACAGTCTCCTCACAACCCCCTTTAATGCCGACACACAATGGAGCTCTGTTAGTAATGCAGCTTTAGATTTTTTAGCATGGAAACAGGGAGCGCTTTGTTGGTGTTTCAGATCCTTCCACTGCCATATTCTCTCATGCAAAGATCATTTGACTAATATACAGTATTGTGCAAATGTTGTAGGGCATGTATAAGAAAAAAAAAAAGGTGTATTTTTGTACATTGATACACCTTTCTTTGTTCAAATCCTTTTTATAAAAAACCTGTCTAAGTCTTTTGGACAGTACTGTATTATCATATATTTGACTGATAGCATTGTGTTTTGCTTATCTCATGTTTTTTTTTTTTTTTTTTTTTTTTTTGACTCTGATGCAGAATCTAAATGAAGACTTTGTCAAATTTCCTCTAGCCAGCTCATGCTTCAAGCCCTTTCCGAAGTCTGTCATGTTTATTCAATCAGCGCACACCACCACCTTATATATCACATGATTCCCGTCTGGCAAACTCCGCCGACCGGCCATCCATCATGATCCTTCGGCGGCTCTACCTTGATCCAGAAATCATACACAGATCACCTGTGTAGTGAGAGACGTGGCAGGCAATCCCTCAATTAAGACCCAGGCCCTATCCATCAGTTCTGACACAGACACAACGAGGAAGAAAAAGTACTACGCAAGACTAGACTATATTTAAAGTCCTATTTAGTAGTCATGAGATACACGCTAGTACCAGTGAATAGTGGGCAACTTGGGAAATTAAATGAAAATGTTGATGTCCTTCAAATAAGGATGGATATGGACTAGGGAGATTTCATATTATTCCTTTATATGTAGTACTGTGCAAAGTGTTCTAAGAAATGCTTTGAACAAAGAGAAATGTATAAATGTACAAAATTACACAAAAAAAGAAGAAAAGTCTAAACTAGAAGCCACTCAAAGAGAGCAAACCTCTTCCAAGGCACTGGTCTTATTTCACAATGCCAAAGATAAAGTGCCTAGACCAAAGATTTTCTTGTTAAGGGGTAAATCCTCTTTTCATTGAGCCACCAAATCTTTATATCTCACAATGGTAAAGAATCTACTAAAACTAATCATTTTTCATCATTCTTTTAGTGAATAAAGTCCCTTAAACACTCCTAGATCTAAAAAGTGATCTGGATTCACACCAGAATGAATCCAATTTGTCCCATTACTACTTCATATTTTCATTAAACTAAATCTGTATTTATTAAAGTACATAAAGTACATTTTTCATACCCACTTTTTGCACAGTATAGTATCTCTGCATAGTACTTTTTTTTTTTTTTTTTTTTACATTTTAATGTCAATGCCACACTTCCGTGTTCCTAGTTTTGACCCTTGGTGATGTGAAAACACTTTCTTTACCTTGGAGGAGTGTGTCCATTCTTTGAGTATGGACTCTCTTGTGTTGTTCCTTCTTTTCTTCCCTGGAATCATTAAGAGCGTTTGGCCTCGTCAGTCCACTTAGTGTTTGGTCTTAGAGATTGAAAACTAAATGTGGCATTTAAAAGCTAAGTGCCTGGTATAAAGAGATTCATTTGCACCTACAAATGTTCCTTTTTGTGTGTGATTGGATGTGAATCACACTTGCTGTGCTGAAACTGTGTATATTTCAGAAATCCTTTCTGATTCAAGATAAACAGAAGGATTGTCAATCTATTTTTCAGCAAATTGTCTTTTATTGTCAATTACATAACCAAAAGAAGAATTACAATTTTGTCATCATCATTAAAATGTTATATTTTATTTAGTTTTCCATCTTAGTAAACAATATGGCTGTGTTTAAAAGAATGGTGCCATAAGCTAAACAGACCATATTACATTTGCAATAGCAATTAGCATTAGCCACTAAATACCATAATATTATGGATAATCATCAATCAATCAATTAGTTTTGGCAACTGACAAAAAAATGTATTGCATTGGTGAATGTATGGACAGTTTATTTAATGTAGAAATTAACATTTGTAAATGACATGAGCTCAGTGCTACATAAATTTAAGAATTGTTTCAAGTAGTCACAGAAATGTGTCACAATATTTTCTCAGTGAATTCTCAGATTTAATCCAGCAATCAGCACAAATTCTACTTTAATAAGTAAACTTTACCAAATGAAACCTTAAAGGGGCTATATTATGCAAAATTTACTTTTCAGAGTTTTTTTTCCTACCATGTTATATAATAATTTCCTCAACAAAAACATACCTGGAGTTGTGTTTTCAGGCTTGTTTGAGTAATCCTCGATTCTTTTACCTTGAGTTTGTGTGAGGCCAATATGGATTGTTTCACTGGTGTCTGCCTTTTCCACCTGACCATGCCTGTCCTCCCTCATTGTCCTGTCCCGTACAGAAAGCAGTGCTAAAGCTCACGCCTCCCCCACAACAACCAAACAAACCCAACCCCGAACTGCAGCGAACAACTCTTAAACACTGCTTCTGCACCAACACGTGTTTTTGTGAGGAGTGCTGAAGGGGTATGACAGCAGCGTGCCAGCACTGGAACAGCGGGGAGGGAGGGCTCCTAAAGTGACAGAGACCTAACCTGAGCGTTTCTCACAAAGTCAAATAATGAGTTTCTTCAACTAAGTTTTCTGACCAACAAAACATAAGATGCAAATCTAGATGAGTTCTACATTAATTTAAAAGACACAAAAAAGCATGATATAAGTTCTTTAATGATGGTAAAGGGCAGTTAGCTCATGAATAGACTTTTAATAATCTAATTATAACCAGCTTGGTTATCTTATAATGCAAATATTGACTCTGTTGCCAATAGTCTTGTTCAGATGGTGAGTTAAAATCAATTAGCTGCAAAGGCATCATTTATTATAGACCAGCAGCACCTCTGTGTCATTGACTGTACATCTGTGCGTTGAAGTCACCCTTGTGTTCTTCAGAGTGCATATACAAGCAGGCCTGGCTCCCGTCTCCACATCTCCACTGTCATTTAATTCAAACACAGCCGGCGTCTCTCAGTGCATATATATGAGCGCGGTGCACTCTCCCGGCGCTGCCTGACCTCCAAAGATGCCCTCTCAAGTCGCAGCAAGAGCACGGGGGGAATGAGAAATTAATTGCCAAACAATGCATAGCTCCCATCCATTACGCTCCTCATCATGTCAGATGATATCGAGGCATTACCGGATGTCTGGCTGCATAATTTACCGCACCACCCCCTCCCTTTACCTCCACCTCCACCACCACCACAATCCTCCTCTTCCTGCCCCGTCTGCATCTCCAGTCACTGATGGATTTGTGAGTCTGCCACAAAAAGGCTCCATTAAATGACATGAGCCTTTATTGTTGTTTTATTTCTGCGCCGTTCAAGAGGACACGTGTAATGTTTTGGAGGGATCCAGTGACATACGTAAGCTTTAGAGAGTTGATGAGCCCATGCAGGAGCTGAGTGAGTCATGCCATTATATGAGACGGCTATTGATCCGGAGAAGGCTTAAAATCAATGAGGTAGCATCTTTGTGCGTTAGGCTTAAGAATATTTTCAAAAGTAATCACTGATAATCTGATAATATATTTTTTATAATATTATAACAATATAATATATTTGAAATATAGACAGCCTCTGCCCCCCCCCCCCTCCCCCCCCCCAAAAAAAAAAAAAAAAAAAAAATCTTTTTTTGTTGACAAATCTTTGTATTTTGGAAATGTATTGCTGCCATCAAATTCTGTTCTATCAAATTTTTCATTAAATATTAAACTGTCACTTTCGCCACCTTATGCGTATGATCTATTGTGTATAAAATTTAGTTGAATGAGATTTGTACACCCTTTCATTTTGTTTTTATTTACATTTTAGACATCGTCCCAAATTATTTAAATTTGGGTTTGTACACGGACTCATTTAAACAAGCAGTATATTTATTTTTACACCTGATTGCAAGTCTGACAGATATAATTAGTGCGTGTAAAATTATTAGAAATTGTCAAAAGAGGAGAAATTAATGTTTACTGGGATATCATATTGTAGCACTAAAACAAGGGCGTTATTCGCAAACAGGAAGAGGAGATTTTATGTTAAGTGTTAAAATGTAGATGCCATTATAATTGCTTGTTATATGTTTTCTGCTGGACACGTAATGTCACAGCATGCTAATGAAATACTTGTTGTTGTATTGACCAGGCATGCTTTTTATAAATAGTATTATGACATATCCATTTGAGAAATACAAAGCCTCAAATTTGAACTAGTATCCCACTATTGGTGCACCAACCAAAGGACAATGCCAGAAGCCACCTACCTAAAGCAGCTGTTTCTGTCACATAAAATGCATTTCTTAACCGTCAAAACTTCAGTGAAGGACTCAAATGTGTCCTGAATTCCTGCCACCAACGGATCCGTATCCACATATTGTGCAGCTCACAGACAGTCAAAGAGATTCCTCGGTGGTGGCGGCGGGGAGAAAAAAAAAAACAAAGGCTTTGTGCATCGGGTTAGTCTGCTTTTGATGAGGGGAAGGCAGAAGCAGCATCAGCGCCCCTAGAGCAAACAGAGAAGAGAAGCATGCGCTAATAATTTATTTTCAAGAGACCTGTGGACAGCCGTGGCAGGATTTCAAGTAGCTTCAGCTTCCTGTTGTCAAGTGCATTAGTGCAATAAACAGTCTAGAAGTTAATGGGGGACATCACATCAGACTGTCTCATATTTTTCTCAAGTACCTACACTTATTAGGCATAACATTATGACCACTGACAGGTGAAGTGAGTAACGATCAATCCGACAAACAAGATAGAAGAGAATACATGATGCATTGAAGTTTGTTGCTTAAGGGGCTGCATTTTAGACAGGTGGTCATAATGTTTTGCCTGATGTATGAAATTATTAAGAGGTAATTGGGTTCAGTGCAAGGCAAAGAAAAAGAAGTGACTCCCCCATTTCGTTTTTAGCCCCGAAAGCCCTTTGCGCCTCTTTTGATCTTGACTCTGCAAGTTTTCCCCGCTCTCGGTGCGGAAGTGGCAAGTCGTATAAACCGGATCCATTTCATAATAGCAGTATTATTATTTTTTTTTTTATCCCGAAGCTGAAGTAGAGTAGGGCTTATCTAATTGTGGAAGCCCTGGGATGCAGACAGAGAGGCTAATTAGTGAGAAATGAAGGCTTTGAAATGAAACACAAAGCGCTGTGTGGTCGGCGGGCCGGTGGTGGAGACAGCGTTCGTTGAGAGGGATTTTGTGCATCAGAAGCCGTGCGTAAACGATGAGGAGACCTTGTGCTTCCTCTCAATGAAACAAAGCTACAGGCCAAAACAGGGATGGGCATGTTTTTATGAATAGAAAAGGTCACTCTCTGTATTCTGCAACTCAACAAACTGTCTTCTCTCTCTGCTTTTCTCTTTCGGGGTCGCCACAGCAAACCATCTGGCTCCTAGTGTGCAGTGATTCATATATTCATTTGGCATAGGTTTTACACCCTTAACTCTCTCTATTAATCTGGGCTTGGGACCAACACAAAAAGTACATTGGCATTGACACCTGAGTGGTTGGATAAGACGGTATGAGAGTCTGACGATATAATAACCTTGACTTAAAGTATCACAGTATCCACAGTGATTTTGAAACACTTGTTTTAAAGAGAAACTTGCCACTTAATTTCTCCCTAATAGTTACAACTTTCTGGCAGTCCCAAGCCTGGATAAATCAAGAGGGTTGTATTAGGATCCGGCATAAGAAGCTATACAAATTAATATGCACATTGCAGCATACTAGGAGCATTTGCTGTGTTGACCGTGGAAGGAAATAATAATAATAATAATAATAAAATGAATTATAAATTGATAAAAATGCATTGATGAGAATTCACTATTTTGAAGATAATGAGGGAATTTTCAAAGCCATATACCTTGAATTAACATGTTTTTGTTAAAGGGTTCATCAGGTTGAAATTTGTAATTCAAACACAAAGATCTAAAGGTCAAAGCCACTAATATTTTTTTTTTCTTTTGTGCTTACTTACTGCAGATAAAAAAATGCTTTGGACATTAAAATATGGAGGTCACTGCTGTGTCCCTGAGAGCATACCAAAATGTTGTTCAATGGTTGCTCTTGAACTTGTTTACTCTCTTCATCGTTTGGATAGATTGGAAAAGCTGGCAAAGCAAAACAAAATGTCCTTGTGTTGTCTCCAAGGCGAGAGTGGCCGGCTGCTATCTGCTACTGGTTGTACTTTTTTCTGCTCATCTCATAGAAAAAATGTACAACTTTGTGCTCAAGGACACATCTTCCTTTTTACTTCCTGGGCCTGCTGTGTGTCTTTGTAGGTGTATTTAACATGCTGTGTGTGGACAGAACATAGAGCGGAAAAATGATTACATGGCAGACTCTGAGGGATCATCTGAAATCAGGACTCAGATTCCAGATGTGACTCTTGTATTAACCCCACGCTGTGATGCTGATTTCCTAAAACCATCTGGACAGTAAAGAAGATTACCAGATGTAAACTTGATCTCATTGTCTGTAAAAGTTCAGGCAATAGTCGCTCAATATCTTACTTCACCTCATAAAAAATCAGAAGACCTTGACATAGCTTTGATTGATAGCACACTATATTTTACCTTCACTCAGTGTTAGTTAGTTAGTTACTTGGACAAAAAGCTTTAAGCGTAGCATACGTTTTAGCATTGATCATGTCCACTGGTGCTTGAAGTGTAGATTGTAATGTGTTGTAAGCAACAACCTGTATTACTTTCTATCAGAACCAGCATTAACTTCCTCTGGATTGATTTTGCATTGCAGACATCAACAGCCCACCAGAGCAGCAGTTTCGGAGGTGCTCAGACGCATTGTCTAGCCATCACTATTTGGCCTGAGTCAAACTCACTCAAATCCCTTCCCTTGCCCATTGTTTGAGGAAAAAATTAAAACATTAAAATCAAATTTAAAAATTATGATTAGGAATCCATTTAAAATTTAGAGAAGAGTGCAGAAAAAAACACTTTCAGTTGACATATGCACCCCTAAAAAGAACCGTTTTAAGTCTGGACTTGAGCATTGTCAGAGTAGAGGTCTGTCTAACATTGTCAGGAAAACTTTTCCAGATTTTTGCTGCATAAAACTGAAACTAACTAACAACCAACATGCTCAACTAACTTGCTCTTTGTCTGTAATCCCTTTAATTAAGAGCCCAAACTGCATGTTTTAGTGTAAGCTGCATCCAATGAGCTTGTTTCTAAGATTGTACTTTACTGGTGGAGTGCCTCCACAGGAGAGTCCACAACACCCATGGATCCTGAAACACACAACAAATTCTTTTGTTAGCAAGAGAAAACAAATGCTCAATCAACCTCAGACTCTTGCTGCGATGGCAACCCATTTAATCAACCTTAGCTGTTGCTGGCTGCTGTTAATTCTTAAATGCATTGCCTGCTAATAGTAATTTGGTTTCTTATTGAAATCTCTATGGGAATTCTGTGACTCAAATTCATGGTTTTGGATTCAGCCTAGCGAAACATCAGGCAATATGAAAATTAGCAAAGTGGCCTCTTGCAGGTGATGGCTGTTATCTAAGCTCTCTTGATGCGTGACGTCCATTACAGCTGCCAACCTAAAATCGACCCTCATTAAATTTTGTTTTACTCTCCTGTCATTTAGAGACTGGGGCCATTTGTCACTTCTGTCAGTCTGATTGTATCTTTACAATAAGCAGACTACTCCCATCAAATTGCCTTCCTGTGGCCTGGCTGTGGTTTGGGGGCAGAATCTTGGCTTTTTATTAAGGTTGTACTGTACTGAAATAACAGAATATGCAATAACTACTTTGAATACCACAGAAATGTTATGCTTTGTGAGTATCAAAACAAGCGTCACACTCTTATTTTAACAGTGTCAATTTGAGTCAGTATTGCAACACATTTAGTTTCTTGCGATATTGATGTTGCATTTCCAATATTGCGATAATAATAAATTTGCTTTTTCCAAATAAAAGCATAGGTTTGCAGTGTGATGGTGTGTGTGTTCTGATAGCCCAAGTCTCTAGCAGCCGACGTTAGCCGATGCCTCCTACAGAGCACCCACAGGGAAGAGTCACATGTAAGAAATAGCTATTCCACCCCAGGTTGACATAGAGAAAACATGTATCAACAACCTTCAGATACTGACTATTACAGAGGGCCCGTGTCAAGAGCTACATTTAGAAACCACAGCAGGAGAAAGTGTGTGTGTGTGCGCGTATGTGTGTGTGTGCTTTACCCAGTGGGGAACCAAAACTACACACCGTGCACGTCGATGCAAAGTCACACCTGCCACATTCAATTGATCCTCTTTAAACGAACTCCCCTTAAACTGACACATGAAAACGAGGGAACGCAGAAACACCCTGAATATGCTGTTTTGTTTTTTCTTAAAACTCAAAATGCCTTTCCCCCAACACAATAATGAACCAGAGTGAGTACAGGCCCTATCTCGAAATAGTATAGATATAGTGCTAAGACCTGGACTTCAGCTTAATCTTCTAGTTAAGGGGCAACTGCTTTATCTTTATTGCTTACAATGATAAAGAATTCAATATCCAACTTCAGGACCCACCATCAACCTATAATGACAACCCACGACCCAAAAAAAATGTATTAAATGACCACACTGCAGTTTGAACCCGAGCTACGTGGGTATAATATCAGAATATCACAGTGGGCCAACACAAAAACAAAGAAATGTACAGATAAACCAAGCACGTAGCGATACTCAAGAGGTCACTATTCCCTTCTATATTCAAATAGTTAAAATTCAAAACCACAACTCTTCACTTCAGTAACGTCAGCCTTTTTTACAGAATCAACTGTTTTCATGTACAATAAAAAATAAAATGTCACCTACTGTCGAGGAGTTTATCTCAGGGTTTATGCGGGCTTCAACAAGTTTAATTTAAGACTTTTTTTTTGGAACTTTTTAAGACCGTTGTTAAAAAAAAAAATTAAGACCTATTTCATATGCAGCACATAGTGTAAAAAATGTGAGGCCATCTGTGTCAGTAAGCACTGCAAAGCATTAAGTAAGGTCCTGTAAGAAAAGACCTAAGCTCTCATTTTGGCGAGGGTAAAACACCTTTGAGCATTTAAGTGGACATTTTAGGTAATAACATCAAAGGTATGTAACATATTTAAGACCTTTTTAATGTATTTAAGACCTAATAGTTTGCATCTTGACAGATTTGGATTTTTTAAGGCCTTAAATTCAGATTTTAAAAAGAAAAAAAGACTTACTTTAAAAAGACTTTTTAAAACCCTGCAGAAACCCTATTTTTTGTTGTTGTTTTTTTTCCCCTGGCCCGCGACCCACTGTAACCAGTTCTGGGACCCACTTTTAAGTCCCGACCCACCAGTTGAAGACCACTATACTAAAACATCTTCTTTGTGTCTGTCTTGCAACGGCTCAGAATATTTCTTCCTTGGCTCATTATTGACCATACTTATATTTTTACCTGATTAAATAAGCCACTAAAACTATCCACTTGTAGCTATACTGACCTCTTGTGGCTGAAGTCAGTACCTTTTGCCCGATCTCACAATGGTACAGAATATTTAAACAATTCTTGGATTCAGGCGGTGTATTAAATCATTTCTTCCTTGACCTATAACTGACCAGTCCTGATAATATCCTAAAAATCTGACTCTTGCTTTTTAAGTTATTTTGCGAACCATCCAGTGCTAGTAAATATACCAGTAACTATGCTCACAGTCTTTATTTCACCTTTTTTTTTCCAGAGTCCTCCTCCTCCATAATGGTATACATGGACACCACCACTACCACCACCAGGACCACCACTCGCCCCAACACTGTTACCATGACAACCACTACGGCCAGGACGAGCACCGCCAAGACCCCGACCACCACCACCACCGCACCGATAACTTACTGGCCTCGAACCACATCAACGCCAGGGGTCCCGGTCCAGACTGTAGTGGAGGGTCTGGATCCCGAGGAAGACCACAGTCCACCTGCGTCGTCCAAGCTGCCCAACCTGAGAGCGGAGTACTGCAGCCCCATGGTTATGATGGACGTCTCCTGGCCCAAGACCAAGCAGGGATTGGTGGCCAAGATGCTCTGCCCTCCTGGGACAATAGGTACAGTACGGCATTTTCCTGTCCCTGCCTCTGTTCCCATTCTCTCCATCTCTCCCTCTGCTTTAACTTCAAGGGGGATGAAATAGGATGACATGTTCTGCAAATTCGGGCTGTATCCCAAATTTTTGCCATATCTCCTTTGCTTTCTGTATCTGGTGAATGAACTCATTTGGGCTGCGACTCAACCCCTCTCTCTCCTGGGAGAACAGTGCACGGCATCAGAGCAGAGAGCCCTGAGCAGCAGAGGACAGGACAGAGCAGACATCCTTCTCCACTTCTTTCTACATATTTGTTAATTTTAGGATGAAACGAGCTAAACAAATCTAACAGCCCCTAAATTGTTATGCAAATTAATCACATGCATATTTGTTGAGGTGTTAAGTTTTATGCAGGTATGCAAGTGACACTTTGTTTTTGTACAGAAGTTACAAATCCCACTAAAGTAAGGTTTACATCAAATAGCCTTGTGATTCTACTCACATGTGAGTTTGCAGCAGCCGGTGTCTCCTTTTATAGTTACCTTAGAAATCCTGAAAAGGTGAACAGTTTTTCAAAAATTATACTCAGTATAGTTTTCTATTCATCATCTTCCTCAGTCCTAGAGAAAAACACATTATAAAATGCACCAGAATGCAGGAAATGTCATCTGCTGTTTTAACCTCCCCCAGCAGTAGTAGTAGTCTTAGTCTAGTAGTCTTAGTAGTAGCAGTAATTCTAGTAGTATTACATGGAGGAGGAGTAATTTGTTATGCAATTGCAAAAAAATATTTTGTGCTAAGTAAACTTTGCCATTAAGTATTTATTTTTGTACTCATGTAATATTTATGTTGAGTCCTTTGAATTCGTATTTTGAAGTACTAGTACTTTTACTTGAATACAAATTTTGAGTACTTTCGCCACCTCGGCCGCCAGACACCATCACCATTTCTCACTTCTGGAGAATATTGTCTTAAAAAACTGTGTATTTGTTGATGTTTGCATTTCCTGCAGCACTGCTTCCTTTGCCTCTCCCCCTGACTCACTGATGCTGTTAAAGCTAAAGATAGCACTGCATTACATCTACATGGAAAGTGGTAACTAGTGCGACACACAGCCTTATATATGCCTCGTCTCTGAGGATTGAATCGGTGTAATTAATTAGTGGCTAAACACATTTGTGTTAGCATCGCTGCAATGGCGGCTGTGCTCTGTTTAGCAGCTCTGAACCCATTTGTTTCAGTATCAGTACTAACAGGGTAACCTCAAAGTCATAAAAGCATTAAAAAGCTATCAAATTTGCTCAAGGGTATTGTATATTTTGGTCAGGTAGTGCTTTTGTGTGTGTGTTGTTTTTTTTGTTTTTTGTTTTTTAATATTCAAAGTGCAACATTAACTTTTCAATGTTGTATGTGATATGTGCATTAGTAAATATGTGGAGCAAACATCGAGACATTCTCAAGTTATTCAGATCCAGCTATTACTAAAGTTACATATATTATACACAGTTATATATATATATATATATATATATATATATATATATAATATTTTTGATTAATACTACTATGTGAATTTGGCATTACATTTTTATTTTTACTGAGTAGCCTTCAAGAGGTCTTAAAAAGTCTAAAAAACATGGATATGATCAATAATCAGGATAAAATCAATGGTAGCTCCGAGCTCAGACTTAAAAGTAACTACTGTACTAATAATTTATTTGATTGAAGTAGTAGCACTAGTGGCAGAAGTAGCAACTGTAGTTGTAGCAGTAACAGTAGTTGTAGTAGCAGTCATAGTTGTACATTGTGTTGTTGTATTTATTTAAATCTTTTTAATTACCCAGAATAAAAAAAAATAATGCAACGTTATCTTACAGTTCAGAAGATGATGTAACAAGCTTGAAAACTACAGAGAATATTGCAGTAATTTACCTGGTAACTTTCTCTTGTAAGTCTGTCTTATTGATGCATAAATGTGGTGACAGTAACATATTAGTCAAAGAAGAACGTAGTGCAAATTAAAAGTGTAGTTTAGGAATTTATCAGCTTCCCTTTCATGATTTTTTCATAGATGGAGTCACCCTCGTTCAGTGCCTGCCAGTGCATTCTCAAAGTCTTCGTCTTTTCATTTTCGGTGCACGCAGACACATCCGCATACTTCATTAACGGGTTACGCCGGCGCCCATTGAGACCTCACTAACAGCCGTCATATGGGCGAGATAAGAAGAACGGCAACCCCACCTCCTCCGAGAGCTCTTCAAAGACACAGCTCTTCAGACAACACCGAGACTGACGCCATTTTTCTCCACAGCGCTTTGAAACTTCCTCCTCCAGCTTCCCCTCCATCACCGCCGCCGCCGCGCTCTCCCCTTCACCCGGCAATAAAGTCCCTTATCTTATAAACCCATCAAACGTACGGCTGTCCGAGGTGGACTGCCGAAGGAAATTATGTGTCAATCAAAATTTATATCTGCTAATGTCGGCTGTCTCGCCCTCCAACACACATCTTACCTTTAAGTACAAGGAAGGGCAATTTAAAGTCAGTTTGTTTGTCAGTTCTGAAAATATAGCAGATTCAAGTCAATAAACATAAGGTAAACCTATCCTTTAGTATATAGTATAGTATAATATAAGTAAAGTTTAATACAGTTCTTATACGTATTCATGTCATTTATTGTTTTCTGAGTTAGTTAGCTGGAGCCTATGCCAGTGTTTCCCAACCAGCAATCTTTTCATTTTGAACATTTTGAAAGATATGAAAGACAAGCTCAAATTTCTCAGTGACTAATGAGGAGGAAAAACTGTGCACACACACAAAAAAAATGGAATATTTCAGGATATTTTGTGACATTTTTAGATTTAATAGCTCAAAGAGGAGTTTAAGCTAGATTTAAATTTTTTATTCATAATAAATGTATTATAAAATTAAGATTATTATATATTTCAAGTAAGTTATCATAATGCATACACAATGATATATTTTCATTTTATATTTCTATTGTAAAGGCAAGCAGATTATTATTTATTTCATTGTTATCATGAATTTGACTTTTAAAAGAAAACAATGCTGGAGAATTAGTATTTAAAAAAAAGAAAGTACATAGTCTTTGTATAATAATAATAATAATAATAATAATAATAATAATAATAATAATAATAATAATAATAATAATAGTAATAATGTGTGATAGATTCTTCAGGGGAAAAAAAAGAAAAATTGCACAATATTCTATTTATGACCACGTTTTAAATAATGCTTCTGGGGTCACCTGCCTCATATAGCATTCTGTGATATTGCATATTGATTTGGCATACGTTTTACACCGGATGCCTTTCCTGCCACTACCCCCACTTTTCCATTTATCTGGGCTTTGAACCGGCACAAAGAGTACACAGGCTTGTGACTCCCTGGTGCTGGAATACTATAATCTCTATTTAAAAATTGGCTACAGTACATTCTCCAGCTCCAGGAAATGTACAATTTGATTTCTAAAGTTGTATAAATTAATTTGTTGTTGCGTTGGTTCAAGGGGAGATGATTACTGCTCCACTTTGTAAAAATAGTTTAACATGCATTTTTTAAAGTCAGTCAACAAAAACATTAGTTGTCTTTGTTCCTGTATCCAATCACCCAGTCATGCTTGAAGTTGACCTCATTTTCTCCTGAGTCCCTGATAGAATGAATATATGGTCTCAGTCTATAAGCCCTCTCTGTCAGAAGAAGCGACTCTTCTCTCAGCCCAGCTTAATTGACCTTTTGTGATGAATCCAACTATGGCAGACTTAATTGGCACCTATTTGGCTATATTTTGTTTCTCACCACAGCAGCCTCAGTGTCTGTCTCTTCTCACACTCTTAGGCACTGTCTGACTTTTAATGGCTGACTAGAAACACTGTCTCAGTAAGCCTTTAGTAATGAAACTTTGTTTTATTTTTTAGACTGTATACAATAAAACCAGCCAATTACACTTTGCAGCATCCATTAATCTAATCAGTTAAGTTGTGTTACTTACATTGATGTTACCTGAAATGACTTCTGACTTCCTCTCTCCTCAGGTGTGGCCTCCTACATGTGCCAAGGTCCAGAGGGATACTGGGACCCACAAGGACCAGACCTAAGCAACTGCACTTCCCCCTGGGTCAACATTATTAACCAAAAGGTACAAAGCAAAACTCCTTTTAAACTAGAAGCACACAGAGAGAGCAGCCTTAAACATTTTATCCTATCTTGCAATAGTAAAGATATGGTAAGCAGACCTGGGCTCAAACTGGGGATCTTGTAGTCCAGGGGTGACTGTGCTATACATTTCTCCACAAAAACCCTGCTAAAGTATCACAACATCCTTGACTGACCCCTTGTGGCTGGAGTTGGTATTTTAGTATCCATTACTAACCTTTTCGTTAACATGCATTTGTTTATTTTGCTAACAGACTAAGTAACAAACAAACCAACCAACTGCAACAAAAATGTGCACTTTTTGGCAGATGCAAACCAATTTTAAAGATGGTGAAAATTCAACCATGATATTTATTATATACTCAAAGCATTGTCTTTTCTTTTCCTTCCTCTTCTTTGTCTGTTTTTAATTGGTCAATTAATGGCATTGATTAGCTCGAGGCTCAGCTCAATGGGAGAGTTATACTTGTGTGTATTTAATGTGGGTGGGGGCTAAATGAAAGCTAATGCCACTGCACTATTCTGCATTCTGGTTTGGCTACCAATGAGACTATTTCCAGTCCCATTCAGTGTAATATGACCGCATTCCCCACTATCTAAGCACAAATTGTATCAGCCCCTCTGCAGGCTAGGTATTATGCAAAGCCTTTTTTCAATCTCTAATAGAAAAGATTGTAAAAAAAAAAAAAAAAAAAAAGCAATGTGGAAATGTGGATCAGGCTGTAAGGATGGAGACGTCCCACCCTTTAAACGCTGAAACACTTATGATGTACTCAATGGCACAGAGTGCGGCTCATTACACAAATGGCAGTTTGCAGATATGGACGGAGAATTGAGGGACAAAATTGAGGGTGCAGAATTATCAGGTGCAATAAGCTACAGGCTACTGTTGATAGCAATTAAGTACTGAAAATTTTCCTGCTGAATTTGCTTGAATGGAAGATGAGCCGGCTGTTCACTTGCTGACAACTTTTTTTTTTTTTTTTGCCTTTATTTGATACATACAATCTGTTTCCCCCATGTTGCTGATGTTCGAGGACCAGCTTTCTAGTTGTTTTTTCCAGGTCACCTTATTATGATGCTGTTTGCTACTTTGGGAAAAGATCAGTAAGTTTCAAGAGGCTCTGGCTGTAAAAACTCAATTATGAAATATACGTAGACTCCTGGTTTTTGATGATTTGGTTCACATTTAGACTTCCAATTGTTAAGGTTAGGGTCAATGTGCGGGTTAGTATGTAAATGTTTTATCTGGCTATGTTTAGGTAATTAACTTCTCAGTATTTTACCAATGAATTGATTACAGTTTTAGTGTTAAACCTCATTCGAATGTAGTCAAGTATCGCCCTCTACAAGCAATAAATAAAAATACATTTTTTAGTATCAGCCTGAGCCTGCTCGTCGTACATTTTGACCCCTTAAGGCAGAGACTTATGACATCATAATAAGGTGACTGGTTGTTTGCAGGGATGATCCTAGAAAAACAACTAAAGATGTTCATGGATATCAAAACATCCATTTGATAGACAGTAGATAGATTTTGAATCCTGGCTGAGAAAAGCACAAGGGGAAAGATTAGTAAGTAATGTATGTATTTTTAACAAGTGCTTTTAATCTTTTTTTCAAACCAATTACAATTGGCTGTTGCTGTGGAGGCAGGAAGACTTTTAATGAAGATCAACCTGCCAGAGACACGTAAAAGGCCCATCTGGCACTTCGTTATATGTGGTGGAGCCATTGTCCTGGACGTGGCGCGGCTCATTACCAGATGGTTTGCTTTTGACAAAATGAGAAAGGGAGATGTAGGGGGAGAATAGGAGAGTGAGGTGACACTCTATACCAAAGACAAAGAGTAAAAAAGCAGGTTATTTACTCCTCATCACCTCTACTCATTAAGAGCACAATAACATCTTCATTGCATATACACTGAGAAAACTAATTTAAACACTATAATTGGCTTCACTAATAAACACAGAGATAGATAGAGCTAGAGATGGTGGACTGAATCCTGATAGGTCTTTTTTAGTTTATTTCATAGATGTTTAGCTTTTAATTGTAATGTATTTTTGAGTTATGCCAATTACACCAGAAGTGCAAAAGGAGTGGTATTGCGAGTTAAATAAGAAATTGTTTGCTTAATTTACCAAACTTGCTTTCAGCTATATAGTAAAGTAAAAAACTAACCCAATTACGAGTCTTGCTAAGACAGAACTTGGTGGGTTAAAAAAAGATCTGTTTTTAAAATTGGAAAAAGTAAAAAAAAATTCTTTAAAAAAAATTCATGCTGACTTTGGCCTGTGGCTTCTACAATTGCTACCAAACTGAGGTCATAGTTTCTCTGATATTGGTTTGTTGGTTGGTTTCATAGTCTATTAGCAAGGTAACTCAAAAAGTAATGGATGGATTTCTATGTAGTTTTCTCAAAAGATCGGTAATAAACCAAGAACGAAGTATTTCGTTTTTGGTGTGGATACAGAAATATTTAAAAAATGATTTACCACTTGTGAGATAGGATCAAAAATACTAACCTAGTTTTAAGAGTTTTACCATTGTGAGATAAAACTGTTTTGTGGCACAATGGATAAAGCATTTACCTCCACTCTAAAAGACACCTGGCCCATGTTCTAGTCTCAGTACTATATATTTACCATTGCGAGATAGGGCCAATGCTTTGACGAAGGTTTGCTCTCTCCAAATGCTGCAGGTTTTTTATGGTTTTGGTTGTAATTCTTCTAATCAAACACAAAATTTTCAGGACAAAGCTTCAATGTCCAATGCATGACTCGAGCTATTTCTTTATCTTTACAATCACATAATCTTTAAAAAAAACAGCAAAAGTATTACCTCAAAGTATTCCCATCTGTGTACGCAACATGCTCCTTTCCCATACTGCAATATTTCCCATTATTTCCGTAGAGGTGTTGCACTCTCTGGGAACATTGCCTCAACAGTTGATTTCATAATTGCTCTAGGATACAATATTGGCCCCATTGTACAGTCTGACTAATATCAGCTCATTAATTCTGTGCAATACTGGGACCCTTGGGGAAACTTTACAGGTTAAATTGCATTCATTCGAAGTGTTCATTTATTGGATTGTATATGGCCATTTTAGGAGTATAATTGTTGATATATACCGATCAGGCAAAGCATTACAACCACCTGCTTAATATTGGTGCATTATCTGTCACCGGTTCTCTGCTGTTCCATTTTTGGACCACTTTTAATAAATATGGAACAGTCTGGACTGGGAACAACCCACAACAGCCACAGTTTTTTTTAGGTGTCCTGACCCTAACACAGTGGTTCCCAACATTTTTGGTCTTGTGTACCTCCAGGACCTACTTTAGCCCTAGTTTGGACTTAATCCTGCTTTAGTCCTGGTTTAGACCTGGTTTAGACCTGGTTTATTCCTTCTTTAGTGTTATATTCCTTTGGTGTAGTCCTGGGTTAGTCCTGGTTTTGTCCTGGTTTATTTCTGGTTTAAATCTGGTTTTAGCCCTGGTTTAGTCCTTCTTTAGTTTTGTTGTTGTTTGATTTAGGTTATTTTTAGTTTTTCAAAGCCAAAAACTATATATAAATGCACTATAAATGATCATATAACTCCTCTGCAATGACTCACCATATGGCCCTTTTCAAACTTGCTCAAATCCCATGCTTGCCCATTTTTTTCTGCTTCTAACACGTCAGCTTTGAGGACAAACTGTTCACTTCTCTCAAATATATTCCATCCACTAACAGGTGCCACAATGAAGAGATAATCCGTGTTATTCAACCTGTCAGTGGTCACAAAGCTATGTCTGAACCGTGTAAAGTTGATTTTAATGCTGCTTTATTTATTTGTGTTTTCCAGATAAAAGCTGGGGAGACTGCTGCAGTCATAGCCAGAGAGTTGGCTGAGCAAACCAAAAGTAATCTTCAGGCGGGGGACATCACTTACACGGTAAAAGCGATGGTTCAACTTGTGGATCTCCTGGATGTGCAGCTGAGAAACCTCACACCAGGGGGCAAGGACAGTGCAGCCCGCAGTCTCAACAAGGTACAGAAACTAAAGCAGAAATATTCTTACAAAAAAAAATAGTGGACATGGTGAATCAAATCTAGTGTATTGAGAATGAGGCTTCCCTGAGCAGTAGGTAATTTTTAATGATCCTGCCACTAGGCCCAGAGCTGTCATATTAAATTCTGTCTACCATTTGCATGTGGTCTGGAGCACACAAAACCAGACCTCCAATAGCTTTAGAGTCTTGTATTATTCCAGTAGGCACACATACAATAAAATAGAATATTGTGAAATAAATTAATAAATAAAAAATCTGTAGTTTAATGCAAAGTAATCCAAATCCACTTTATTTGTATAGCACACTTTACAAACAGTTTCCAAAGTGCTGCACATAAACAATAAATAACAATAAATGACTCAATTTAGCTCCACTAGTCCCATTAAAATAATAAAAAACAGTAAAACCAACTAAGAGCAATACAATAAAATAACAATAAGTATAAAAACAAAACAACATAAAAGACACAGGACAGACAAAGAAAAACGTATATTATATAGATTCAGTACATGCAGTGAAATATTTAAAACATTTATTTAATTGTGATGATCAGGTGTTACAGTATTATGGAATATTCTATTTTTATGAGATACTGAATTTGGTGCAAATGCCAGATGCCTTGACACAACCCATTTTTCTGGACTGGGGACTGGCACAAAGTGTACAATGAATGATTTACTGATGTGCACCTTTTTTAATGAGGAAAAAGTGCGTACATTTTAATCATTGAGATTTACAACCATGGCCACTTTTTAATTTCTGCTGAACTTGAATCTAATGCATTTATTCCCACAGTATACCAGAACACAGTGGGAGTGGTCACTAAAGCAGGAGCTGTAATAATAGGTTTTGTCTGCTGAGGCCACAAGAAAAGCAAACACCAGTGAAATTCTAAATGTCAGTCGTTAATTTGTTGGAGCACGTCACTTGTAGAGGAAGACGAACACCTGTTCCCAAATAGCTTTTTCTGCTGTATCTTTTTATTTTGTTGCCGCAACAGACACAGATGTCCCCATTGAGATTTTAGTGGCAGTTTTCCCCTATTGGAGAGGGAGCCGTAAAGATGGCCAATAGGCCTCAGAAGGGAACGCAATGTGCAAATTGACAATGTGGAGCAACTCGAGTTTATAATACCACTTGAAAACACAGGCTCATAAAACTCAAGTCAGAGGCAACTGCTGCAGTCTTCAGTTTAGTTATAATGATCTGAACGCAGCATAAGGAGGATTAAAATGACTTTGACAGAAAGGTAATTTTATTCAAAGACAATGATATCTTTATTTTCATTCCTGTCTTAAATGCACTAAAGTGTGCCACCAGAGGAAACGTGAACACCAGAAGCCTTTGTTGTAGCAGAGGTCGATGCTGCCATTCTGAGTTCAATCATTTTAGACACAATCTCTGTTGAGCCAAAGCAAGAACCACAATACTCTCCACTGGCAAGCAAGGGTTTGGTTCAACACCTATCCTTTCTGCATGCATCCTAGTTTCCAATTAATTAATGCGCAATCATGTTCTTACTCCCCTTACTATAGATCCAATTTTTAAACTACTGCCATTAAAAGGCTTAGCATAATACGTTGTCCACTTGTGAGTCTTTGCTAACGCTAACTCTCTCTCTCTTTCTCTCTCTCTCTCTCTCTCTCTCTCTCTCTCTCTCTCTCTCTGGGTTACAGCTGCAGAAAAGAGAGCGCTCTTGCCGATACTATGTTCAGGTATTGAACATTTTAATATTTACCGCCATACTCCCCATTCCCTCAGCGTAGCATCAAACCCTAGCAACCCCTAATGCATGTCATCATTTTGCTTGCATGCATGTTTTTGTCTCAGACATCTAAAATCACCTCAAAACCATCACATCATCACCACTTCGGGTTTTTTTAAGTGTATTGTGAAAAGCTCTCAGATCTTCTTTTGGCAGGCTGATTGCCCTAAGAGTGACCTCATTATATCTGCAAGTTAACTTTGACTACCAAGTCTGCAGTAATCCTAGCATGTTATGGATCCCCCTAATGAATTATACAAACATGTCCTAATTTAAGTCCTCTTTTCTCTCCACTCAGCCCTATATCAGTACAAAATTTTATCATTCCCAATAGTAAAATCCAAAAATGAATACTAAAGACATTTTTGATGGTTTTCTTCTATACAGCTGTTTTCAATAAAGCTACATTTGTGGCAGATGTTGTTTCACGGTGAATGTAGCACAACACACATTTAGCATTGATTCCCCTTAGGCTTATGAGAATGAGACTGCTGCTATGTATAGTTGTATGTTTGTGCAAATGACATGCAAATGTATGTTTGGCTACAGATGCTCCACTGTGGATCTGGGTTCATGTGTGAAATGCTACAGATAAGGAGTACTGGTTGTCAACATCACAGCTAGAATATGCCAGTGGTTGGTTGTGCATGTGTTGAGAAGGGCTGTTATATGAAGAGCATTTGAGAAAAGTGTATGTCATTATGCTTTTTCCCGCATCAAGGAGTTTTTTTTGACACTTTTGGTTTGTTTGTTGGTTGTTTGGATTGATTGTTGGGGTTCACTGTCCTCTCTGTGCAGCTCAGGACCCCTGCTTATACATTTGACATGTACTGCTCTGATCACACTCCCCACATGACAGTCTGTGGAGAAAATCACTACTAAAATCAACCTTTTAACCCTTGCTTCTTAACAGACAGACAGACAATTAAAAGACAAAAAATAACTTTAGAAAATTATGCATTTATAAGGTTATTTTTAATATAGCAGCTTGTTTCATCAGTGAGATTTGACAGAATTAGTGCAGCGATAAGAAAACTTAAAGAATAAGCATGCTGAGTAGCAGTGTATTTTCAGCCACTGCCATTTAACATTAATTTCCTGCAGTGGCTTTTACTTCAGTAGAGTTGCTTTGATAAAGTTGAAACTGTTGAGCATTTGTATTAACTGAAAGTTTGTCACATTTTACTGTTTATCAAAGTGTGGCGATAATATACTGTCAGAATGCTTTTTACATGTGCATGTTTTAGTTATTAGCCTCGTTATTCTTTTCACTGGTGAATTAATCTGTAAATACAGTTTATATTAATAATCTTCCTCAAACCATAGACAGCTAAAAAATGCACCAGAAAGCAGGAAATATGGTCTGCACTTTAAAAAAAAAAAAATCTGTGGGACGCTTAAAATGCTTAAAACTGTAAATGATTGTCCACATCTGCCTAGTTTCTACACTTCTGTCCCAGAGCTGCCTTCACAGAGCATAAACAACAGCTGAAGTACTTTCACTTGATGAACCAGAATACTGAATACTGCATCTACAACATCTGTGGCCTTAGGTAAACATCAACATTCACAGTTAGCGGTGGCGCACCTTTGAGGGACTTCCATTGATTAGAGAAATTGTTCAGCGTTTTCTCCTGCGTGGCCCCCTGGTGGTTGACATAAGTGGGATTACCGGAGGAATAGGAACGCAAATGAGAGGCGCACCTGCTTGTGTGTGTGTGTCGCCCCTCTGCTCGGAGACTCTGCACCTCTCTGTAAACACATTGTGGTGGTACCATTGGGAAAAGTGCAGGTGTGCTGAAGGAGACTCCAAAGTAAAGTACCCAGATAAGATTATGAGGCAGGCGGCTTGTGATTGATGGTTTCAGTCGTGTGTAAACCTGGCTGATGATACTTGAGGATACCGATACTGAAGTCTTTATCCCATCACTGAATTGCCGTTTTCAATAAGTAGGCACAGACCTGCAGGAGGTAATCCAAAGCGGATGAAACGCTGTAATTAATTATTTCTGAGCCTTTTGAATCTTTTGAACGTCATAGGTATTATACATCAACAGGAGAGAATTCAGCCTTGATAAAGCTACAAAGCGAATAATGATTCCCTCCTTACGTTTTAAAACATTTGCCCTGCAGGAATGTTTCTCTGTCTTTGATTTGGATGGTAGAAAATGTGGCCTTCTGTGCCTTTTGGTTAAGATAATGGTGATGAGTTAATAAGCAGTAATGTTATTCCTGTCCATTTGGCTTTGTCTTTGTCAACATTATGGCTGTGTTCAAAAGACTGGTGCTATAAGGTAAGCAGAGCACAATACATTTTCAAACTGGGAAGTAGCAGATATTTTTGTTTTTCCTTTTGACTTTTTCCTTCTCCATGTCTGCATAGATTTAACTCTTAAGGTTTTACACCAAATGCCTGTCCTGCCACAACCCTCTCCATTTATCTGTGCTTGGGATTGGCACAAAAAGTGCACTAGCCCCTGTGGCTGGATTAGCAATTAGAATACATACAGGGCTTGACGTTTACTTTTTTGCTCACTGGTCAAAGTGGCTAGTCTTTGTCAAGTTACTGGCCAATTAGTGATTTTATTAGCCACAGTTAGTTATGTTTTTGAGTATAATTTATAGTATAAGCTTAAAGAATTTGTTTTTCATAAGTTTAGGTTTGGGATTATTCTATGGACATATATTTTTATCAAATATTAAAAAACAGCTTTACCTAATGGCAGAATAAATTGTATTTTTGTGCATGAGAGATTTGTGTCAAATCTCTTCAAACATGTTTTTCTGTTAAAATTAATATTTTTTCTTTCTTTAATCATGATGAATTACCATGAACTGGTGTACAATAATGCAGAGTAACATAAATTCAGACCTATAACCTCTAAAGTTAAGATACATTTATGCGTAAAATTCAACCGGCCAAAGTGGCTAGAAGAGGGAGTGTCACTAGACAAAACAAAAATCTTAATGTCACGCCCTGAATACGTATGTAAATTGCTTATAAGCTAAAGGCTAAATGCAGTAATGTAGGTTTTGAATTTGGGTTATGCTGGACAAGTACTTAGAGAAAGGTGATGGTCAGTTTGTCACTGTATGCTCAGATTTAATCTATCTGTCACCATAAATCCTACTTTAGCTTTTAGCTTTTGGAACTGACTCTCAGATCTAGGTGCTATTAAAAGTAATTTTTTTTAGAGATATATCAACATATATCCACCACAACTGTCTAAAAACTTCTTATTTAATTTTACTTAGTTTTTTTTTTTTTAATGATAGTTCAATTTGTAAAAATGAAAAAGAAGAAAACACTACTGCCACCCTTGATGATCATTCGTAGAAGGGACTATTATTTTAATTACATCCAATCAAATTTCTCAATCCCTACTGATTTTGAGTCCGTGCCATTTGTATCTAAGTTTTGCTGTTAAAGTCGCAATCCTGCAGCCAAAAGTGTCCAGCCGATATTTTTCATGCCGCTCCCGAAGCCGGCGCCGGGGAGTATATCTTGCTCATTAAAATGGCACCTTTGCTTGCACAGATGACTAGGGGGAGTGTCGCGGCGCACGGTGACCTTAGAGCAAGCGGAACGGAGGGAGGAACGTAACAAGATGATAAAAATTTTCCCTGCCAGCCAATTTGTCGAGAGATGAAGATAACCACATCCCCATAAACAGAGAAGTCCTCATCTGGCCCGCAGTGCAGAGTTCTGCCTGGATAATCAGTAAGAGCCATTCAAGGCCCACTGTGGGAGGAAGACACAGACAACACTAGGGACATTTTTTAGCGTAGCAGAAATAGCTCAAGTGTTATATCTCTTCTGCAAGGACCACATTAAGTGTTCTTTGCTATGATGGACACAAGTAGATTTTGGTTTGTCTTCATTTGTGTAAAGATATTTGCACCCGTTTATTGTTTGGCAGGAGCTGTGCATAATAAGTGAAAGACAGAGACATGGGTTAGAAAGAGCAGTAGAAAACAGAACGGTACTCAACAAAGACTGAAAAGGCCATGCACAATTCAGTGAAATACAACTAAAAATGTTCACGGTTTGGCAAATTTTATACACAGCTTGCGCAGAGTTTTACTTTAGATTTCTTACAGTAGGGTTAAGGTTATTAGCAAAAGATGTTGCGTTCTGCAGGCAATCAATAGAAAAGCTGTGTGGACTCTTTTCAAACTCTTGTTTTAAAGATTTTTGGAATTTGCATAAACTTATTTGCTAAATAGTTGACAGCTTTTTAACATACTGCTGGGGATAAATTGTATCCCCTATTACATAGTAAATATAAAAAGCAAATTAAAAAAATGAAATAAACTAGAAGGACTCGGACATTACTGTTCCACCTGGTATCCAAATCTGCAACAGAGCATAATTGTTTGTTCATTTACCAACCCCTTGTGCCTGGAGTTAGTATTAGAGAGTGCAGACCCCCACCAAGGCACGAGCTCTGTCTCGCAATGGTTAAGATATAGTGCCCAGATTGGGTCTCAGACAAGGGATTTTTTAGTTCAGGGTTAGATGTGTTCAGCCACAATGTTCTGATGTGACAATGGGAAAGAATAATTAGCTTCTTTACTGACACCTTGTGGCTGGAGTTAGTATTAGAAAGTGCAGACCTCCACCAAGGAATGAGCTCTGTCTTGCAGTGGTTAAGATATAGTGCCAAATTTGAGACACAGTGAAGGGATCTTTTAGTTCAGGGATAGATTTGTTCGGCCACAATGTTTTTAAATGTGACGATAGTAAAGAATAATTTGCTCCTATGCTTACCCCTTGAGGCTGGAGCGTCACTATCTCACAATCTTGAAAAGTCCTTTAAAAAATCCTGGATACAGACGATGTTCTGGAACTTGTTCCTTGGGTCATTGCAAATCTTTCTTTACCTTTCAACAAAATATGACCGAATAGTTTTTGAGTTGCTCGCTAACAAACAAACGCCACAAAAACATAACCTTTTTTTTACAGAGCTAATGATTAGAGCACAGATAACTAGCAGCAGTTGTCCAAATAAATAAGAAAAAAATTGTGGCCCACGTTTGAATGTACAGGAATTCCTCTATGATTCCCATATAGACTCAACCTCCCACTTACTAGAGAGAAGGTTTCATGAAATATTTAACAACAGGGGTAGCTGAGATGCACGAGAAGACAGATGATTTGGCCTGCAGGTAGAATGAACGCTGCAAAAAGGCAACGCTGACGCAACACCTGCACCAAGAGACATGTAAGGCCGATACGTAAAGACATAGCAAGCACATATCCTGCCTTATGTTATATACCTTTATCAGCCTTCAACTTTGGGATAGCAATCAGAAGAAAGGAACCGTAAATGGCTCAGGAAAAGCACATATACAGCAAGCCAGAGCCGGCGAGAGAAGAGCCAGAATCAATTTCCCAGTGCTGGAGTTCATTTCATCAATCAGCAAACAGATAGAAGCACACAGTCGCCTCTGGTTGGTTGCTCGGTTGACTTGGACTCAGGCCAAGTGCTTGCTATGTCCACCTTTCTTTCCCCCTCCGCCATGCTTTCGCCAACATACTTGCAGTAGATTAGCATTTCCACGTGTAACCACCCAGACACTATGGCTTTCTGTGCTATGGCGTACATTTTTAGCAGCTGAAATGGTTGGGAGTTTTTCAGCAGAGGAAGAAGTCGGTACATTTGACAGATGGAGTGGCAGTGTGCTAATGGCAGTAAAATAGCAGCGGGGTACAATTGGGTCTGTAGTATTAAAGTCTTAGAGGGTAGCTTTCCTCTTTTGAGAACTCCTCCCCTTGCTGATTCCTGAGATGAACCTTGTAAAACCTTTGCTCTAACAGGAATTTCAACGTTCAACAGATTAATTACAATAGTATTAATTAATATATCTGGGTGTTTTAGGAACCATACGGCGCATATATCCAGTTCTCGCTCTTCTTGTTAGACTCTTATCATGTTATCATATCATTGAAAACAGAACGTGGGGAAAATAATAATAATATTCTAATATTAGATGTGTTTAATAGGTTCTCAGTTCAGCTTTCAGTTTTTATAAAGTATGTGTTAATCTAAATAACCAATTTACAGCACTGGTGTGGGTGATAATAGTTTGGCGTATAAATAACTAACTTTAGATTAGCAGATATTCAAACCATACAAGTAAATGCTCGGCATGCTAATGATTGTTTAAGTTGCGTTAATTACTGCATGAGAAAACCTGAAAAACCTTTTAGCATGTGTTAATTCACTCAAAATAGCCATTCATCTGATGTTGTTTATGTAAAGATTTTACAATATCCAGTAGTATGTTCTATGCTGTTTCTTGCAATGGTGAAGATATTGGTTGATATATGACCAGACCTCAGCGTGGAGTTATTCTAATTCAGGGGTAAATTCTCTTTCCATTAAGCCACAAAGTGCTGCCTAAACTTCAAAATGTATCCCTTTACTGACTCCTTATGGCTGAAGCTAATATTTTTGGCTTGAGCTCAGAATGGTACAAAATTTTATTTATTTATTTTGCTAACAGACTGACAAACCACACCGGCATAAACATAACCTTCTTGGTGGTTAAAAAAAACAAAAAATCAGCAAATACCATTACAATCCTTTGTAGGAAAATTACAACATTAAGTGCTGTTAATAAATAATTAGTGTCTTATTGATTTGGCACCCCAATCTGTTTTATGTCAAACTGATGCGCCATTTTAGTCAGCTCTGTCTACTTTCTTGCTTTCTTTGGCCCAGGGGGTTAATAAGAAAACTGAACGGTATTCCAATATTAATTTTTGATACATCGTATGCACCGTGCCCTTGTTTTGTTCTCTCTTGTTTATCAATTATACATTGTTCCCCGCTCCATTAAAGGTTGTTGACCCATCCCTTAGGCCCTGCTGCAGATATACATTCAGCGTTATGTCTCTTCTCGTGCATGTGGAAAAATCCAGTCCATCGCGTCTCACTCAGAAGAAGGCTTATTTCAGTGTTATGGGTAATATAAGAGAAAAAGTCTTTACTGTGCTGAACAAAGAAGGAAAAAAAAAAAAAGAAGAAGTTGATGCCTGGAGAAAAAAGGCTCCTTAATTGAGACCGAGTCAACCTCTGCTGGTAGCTGAATGTCAAAAGGTGTGATTGGAGATTGGCTGAAGATAATGAATAATTACATCAGAGTTTGCAGAGTGCGTACATGGGCTGTTAAAGCAGACACACAGGGAGAAATATTGCTCCTGAGCTTGTGTGTTTATTGTGGGTATTGTTTGTAATGGCAGATGCAGAGGTCTGTGTTCGGTCCTGCATTATCTTGTAGGGTGTGGATGTTCATAATTGTCCCAGATGTGCAGGGCATCTGAGCTATTAAAGTTATTTTGTATTCGATAGTCCTGTAGCAAACATGATATTTGTTTCACAAGAAAGAAGTTATGGCCCTGCATCGGACATGTACACTATCATAATCATTGTCTTATTAGAGCATTCAATGAAACTGCATTGTCACCAAATAAAAATACTAGAAAAGACCAGTTCTTGTCCATATTCTTCAGTTTATCCCTGCTTTACTCTTCAAGTTATGATTTTGACTTTGCTAAGTAAATAAATATAAGGTCTAGACATATCTTGGTAGTAATAGTAATTGAGTATAGTTATTGCATATGTGATAATAAATCAATATTTTGCTATTGTTCTGCCCCAATAAAGAGATGCTAGTCTGCATATATGCTTTGGAAGTCCAGCTCTGATCACCAGGGACCAAAATAATTCTTTGTACAAAATAGAAAAATAATTGGTATGGTTGGCCGTCTCTACACACGAAACCTCAGTGTCTACTTTGGACCTTGACAGTGGCACAAGCACTAGAAGGCCAACTCACTTTACAAGAACCTTATTGCCTTTTTCCACATTTTAGCTGCTGAGTAATTGGCGGACATGGCAATAAAACAAACCACAATGATTCACCAAAATTCATACAGGGGTATAAAATTGCTTCTGTTATTTGTGATTCAGGAAATGACTCGAATTTTGGCATTTGACCACCTGCCGTATCTCAAGTGTAGGTTTTAATTTCCAAGGGCAGCCAGGCTCTTGTTCCTTTCTGCAACACCGTTACTGGGAATGGATTGCACTACCTCGTGCTTAAATCCCATCATTGGCATTTTTAAATCTTTAATGGCTCTTAATTTTTCATCTCCATCTCTGGGAATGCTTTTGTCTTGCTTCCCAGCCTTGCATTGTTGTGAAAAAATTAAAGAAAAGGCAAGCAATTGTTCAGTGCAATTAATATGTGGGAAGGATTTCACCTAAGTGGTACTGATACTTGCTACGAGTGAATACCTTTTTACTTCCATTAGCTTCAGGTTCTGGGTTGTTTTAATGTTTGGGGATTTTTTTAGAGATGCTTTTGTGTGTTGGAATTGTCTGAGCGGAAGAACATTTATCACACCAATTAAAGACTCTAGCCTGAAGTCGTGTAGGAATTGGCCTGCAGACTTGTAATCTTTGGCTCTGATTTATTTACATGATTAATTTATCCAGCAAATGGAAAGAAATAACAACATAGCTGCTGGTATATAAGATCATGTCCAAAAACTCATAAAACAGATCGGATAAAGATGTCATAATTAGCCTAGTCGAAGCATGATTTTATTATTTTGTACTGTTCTTTTTTCCTCATCACCCCATATACTAAACCACAGTTTTACGAAGTCTGTCTGGATACTTTTTGGAACTTTTTTTGTACTAAATCGATCTTTTTGACCTCCCCAGGCCATGGTGGAGACAGTGAACAATTTGCTGCAGCCCCAGGCCCAGGCGGCGTGGAGGGAGCTGAGCACCGCTGATCAGCTGAAAGCCGCCACCATGCTGCTGGACACTGTGGAGCAGGGAGCCTTTGTCCTGGCTGACAACCTGCTCAAGACTGACATCGTGCAAGAGACCACCGACAACATTAGTGAGTGCAAGACACACACTGTTCACACTGTTCATTTCACAAAGTTTCTTTCTACACAGGAGGCACCAAAACACAGAAACTTCAAAGGGGATGCAGCACACAGTCGTTTTTAACCCATGTGTTTTGAGATTCACATGGAAAATGAGGAAAATTTAATCTGAAACACAAGGGATATTCATTGTTTTATTCAGCATTAAGTCAACCAATTACTACTACTTTCTGTTTTTTGCAGGACATGATGTATTTTTTCAAACAGAAGACAGAAAGAAACCATTTTTTTCTGTGTTATGTTGTTAAAGTTCTTAATTTTTATAAGGGTTGCCATGTGAAGCTATTTATTACAAGCTCATTTACCGTTGTTGGAGACTAGCAATGACGTGAGAGATAGAATTTTAAAATAGCTTGTATATTGCTCATCTTATTCAAAGTTTTTTTAGAATACGCTCACAAAGGTAAAAAGTTTGCATGTTAATCTTTAAATGTTTAATTAGTTGCTTTAGTGACTGTATCTAAGTTTTTCTACAATGAAAAAACCTTTTAGCATGATACTGTGGTTTTATTATGCAAGGCACTCACAATGCCTTCGGTGAAAAACATAGCTGGCTGTTGTAAAGTATTTCAATTGAATAGTCTGAAGGATTTTGTTACCCAGTCTGTTCAATGTCTGTTAAAAGTTAAAGATAAGATTACATCAGTTTTACAATGCACCATACCAAACATTATAAGCATTATCATTTTTCATATCATTTGCTTCTTCCAGTTAAATAACTCCATAGGTGGATATACTGAAATCAAATGAATTTCTTCTTGCAGCTGTTCAGCGACAGGTTACCATCTCAACGTGACTCCATACCTCGATCAATTATGACATTTCAACAATTAGCCGCTCTAAAAGATTAATACTGGCCTTCTATTTTGCGATATCCCTGGCACTATTTCTTTCATGGGACTTAAGTGTTTCATTCAGCAGGAGGCCGGCTGTTTTATGGGGTCACAGAGTTCACAGTGGAGTTATTGATCCAGGGTGCTCTCGTATTGACGGCTTCAGCTCCGGAGACTGAGGAACAAGTGTGAAGGTCACTGGATTAATGGCTTCTTCTCGGCTGGAGGTGAAGTTTAACGGCGGAAGCTTACGACTGATAGCTGCAAATTGATGATTATTGTAAATTATCATGTTTATATTGCTGTCAGTTTATCGGCATGTGTAATGAGAGTCCAGATAATGGAAAGTTGTAGTACATGCAGGGAGAGAAATTGTAATAATTGCCTTAGTGTTATTATAACCGGAGTTTTGAACATGCAAGTGTCTTACTCCAGTCGCATGTGCAGTAGAGGTGGAATAAGTATTTAAGTAAAAGTGCCTCTACTTCAAAATAATAATACTTAACTCATACACAGTAATATATACAACTGCACAACTACTACTACTACTTCTAGCCAGGTTTGAACTCTAATCCTTCTAATTACAAGGCATACACTCATTTTGCCACTGAGGTTAAAAGGTTAGCTTGTTTGTTTAGATTGTTGTCATCTATTGTGTCCTAATCATTTAAAAGTGAAAGTTTAATTGCTGTAGCTTGTGATGCGTTTATGTTTTCTGGCTTTGTTAAATCATTTTATAAAGTTAAATTGTTGCTGTTGTCACTACGTTGACTCTGAAAATGGTGATTACACAGTTTATTAGGATTTAGCGCTACAAACCTTTAACACCAAACCAGAAGTTCTTAAACCCTTTACACAAAGTACCGCTTCTGAAAATGTTTGGCTCTCTGACTACCGTCTTTAAAGGGCTAAAAAATGAAGTCAGAACTAACTCAGGTCCAAACCAAAAAGGAAAATACATTCTGAAATTGGGACAGCTTACGCACCACCATTTATACCTGCACAGTTTGATAACCAGTGACGTAGATCTGTTGAATGCACCATTAGCCTGAGCGGAGTAGCAGTGTAGTTTTCTCTTGTGTATGTAAACTTGGACAAAGTGAAAAATCATGCTGTGAAGGCTTAATTGAGATATGAGCAGCTATGAGCATGTGACTGTCATCCCCGTGTTCCCCTTCAAGATTAAATGCATTCTTTATTGATATGTAGGGACGCTTTAGTTTATATTGCCTCTGTTAAAACTGAACCTATGGGAGAAAGAAGATTATAGAACAAAATAACGTTATGATGCATTGCCCATTCCTAAGCTCTGCTGCCATGGCAACCTAAAATATAGGTCTGCTGACTTAAAAGGAAGATGAGAATTAATAAAAATGGATTTTATTGTATCTGGCACACAATTCATCTGGGTATTAAGGAGCTCGTTTGGAAACAGGGACGGGAGCGACGGCAGCGGCTGCACAATCGAAGTGAGATTTTTTTAACAGCTCGCAGTGGTAGTCTGGTTAATTATGTGCTGGTGACATGTTTACTAGGTCTTATCTCCCAGTTTGCGTGGCTTATTTTTCGCAGCCAGTTGGCTTTTGTTGGCTCCTGCAATCCCTCACGCCACGCAGGGCAGTTAAATGAGGACAAGGAGCCCCATTAAACACTAGTAATCACTGCAGCAGCTAATGATTGATCTCTCACGTTTGAAAGGCATGGAAATGGGGAAGAGGAAGGCGCGGTGTGTGTCTTATGCGGTAAAATCTGAAATCCGTTGCGCTGGAAATATAATCTGAAGGGAAAGCAACATTTTTGGAAAGGAACAGTAATGTAAAATCCTCACATTGCCCATTTTTCCTGCTTCTAACACATCAACTCTGAGGACAAAGTTTTGCTCTATTCCATTTTTAGCCCCAAGCTGATAATGAGATCCTTCACTTTCAAAGAAGCTCAACATTTCCTCCGCTATTGTGTCTGTGTTTGTGTTTACACGTCACGGCGGCGCTCTTTGTCTGCAGTCAAGTGTGCTCCACTCTCTCTTCACTCTGTCTGCGTGATAATCGTACCAACAGATTTCTGCCGATTAGCGTGTTATTTAAACCGAGCTTTGAAGGTATAGCCTTTGGGTCCAACGTCTACTATGGCATCAAAGAAATTCCCCAAAGCCCATCATAAGCTCTTTTACACAACTGCAGAAAGAAGGCAGAGAGGGAGAGGAAAATGCTGTAGTCTTTATTCAGGAATCCAGGGAATCGCCAGCTATCTCGGGCATTGTCTTTGCTAAGCTGAATAGGAATGTATGGCCTGCACCCTGTGGCCTTTTGCAGAAAGACGCGAGAATCTTAATACAAAAGGTTTTGAGTGGAAGCATAGCTGGCTATGGGAACAGATGCAAAGGGGATTAAACTTGGCCTCTTGGTGGCTGTTCATTGGCGCTAACCTTTATCAAAGTCGGAGGTGTCATAGCCGGCTGACATCAGATCATCAGCAGAATGCCTTATGGGGCTTAATGATGGTTCACTTGTTCACACCTGATGCAGCGGAGTCGCAGGTTGAATTTCTCAGCAACAATGAGCAGTTGTTGGTGGCTGACATGCTGAGAGTGGCTGCCAACTTCAACATGTGATACTTTACTAATTATTGTCTCTGAACAGGAGCATGCAAGAAATGTTTTGATTGTTATAACCTTTTCCAAAGAGGTTTTGTTCCTGCAGAGTTGGTCTGTTAGCAAGCTATATCAAAAAAGCTTCTTTTCTCATTGCAAGATATGGCCAATTCAGTTAGCAACTTAAAACTACAAGTGTAGTGTGCTCTCCAAGTGCTTCTAGTCATTGTAAATACAAAGATTTTATCTTCAGAAATGGCTGACAATTTTAAAAGAATTGTAAATATTTCCAAAAAGGTTTGTATTTTTATTCTCAAATATTTTCCAAATATTTTGTTGTCAAAAAATTCTGAACTTTTATTCATCATTATACAAAATTATTATTCAAACTAGATCTATCAAATCATGTATGTATACAGTAATTATTGTGACCTAAAATTTACAACCAGAAGTAGTTGGAAGTAGTAGTTGGAGCACATAAAAAGTACACTACTTTATTCAGTAGTAAATACCGAGATTATCAAATTTCTATATGGGCAATATAATGGTCTTCCTTGTATTGTAATGCTTGAATAGTAAACTTAATACAGTTCTTTAAACACAGTGTGCCAAAGCAGTAAGGTCAGTGGATAAAGCCACTGTCCTGAACAGTGTATATCTTCTTTTAGAAGCAGGCATTTGTGTAAATTTGAGTCTAGACCCGGCAATGATTCAAAAGATCTGTCTTGATGTTTTTGGAGTTAACATGACATTTAGCAATGCCTCGTCTTTATCCACGTCACGGCTGCTGGAGATTAGAGCTGCTTTATTATTAGTGAATTGAATCTTATCCTAATAACTATGATACAATGAGCTTTATTTCTGTCAGGCTCTTATCTGAAGCTAATATTCCTCCTGCTTCCTGCTTTATGAGCAGAGTATATGAACCATAAGGTAGCAGTTTCCTTGAGGCACAACATTGGACTATTTAACTGTGGCAAAAGCAATGTTCATCTTCTCAATTCTCACTTATATTCTCTTTCTTCAATGCGGTGTTTTTCACACAGCTCATCTAATGTACCTGAAATCTGAAAAGTAACAGTTCCTATATTCCTTTCATATTTTTGTTAAGCACGTTTCATTTTACTGAATGCCATGGCAAACTAAAAGCAGTTTTATGTTTAAAAAAGGTCTAGGTAGCTTCTTAAAGAATGAAGTCCTTTAACCTTTACATTTCTTGAGACATTTTTGTTTATTTTACCTCAACACCTTAAGCTGCAGAACTGTACATCGTTGTGGCACTGTGCAGCTACTTTTGATGTCTGTTTACTTGTGTATCATAACCAAACATATTGATTAAAGCATGTTTGCGTGTCCTTTGTGTGTGTACAGAGCTTGAAGTTGCGAGGATGAGTACTGATGGGAATTTGCCTGATTTGAAGTTTCCTCAAACCGGAGGACAAGGCAACTCCATACACCTCTCTGCCAACACACTGAAGCAACACGGAAGAAACGGTGAGGAGTCAAGCCTTTGAATCAAATGTTGTTGTACCATATTGTCTGCAATTAGCCCAAAAGGGGTTTATATACTACAGGTACAACTCCAAAAGGTTGCAACATTAAACCATACCAGTAGAACATACTGAGTGTTGAAACAAAGGTAATATTACAAATTTACAATTACAATAGTTGCTCATTTTAAATTAGATTCCAGCAACAAGTCTCAAAAAAGTTGGAACAGGGTAACAAATGAGGTGGAGAAGAAAACTTTACTAGCTAGACTAGCTTTTAGCAACTAATCTGGGTAAGAAGGTTGTACTAAATTCTTGTGAACGTCAGAAATCGCTCAAAACCATGGCGCTCAGGAACACAGAGAAGTCAGTGTCACAGAGTTTAGACAAATGCAAATAAAAGCTGTAATTGGCTAAAAAAATAAGCTATATGTGTTGTTGTGTATATGTATTATTCTGAATCTATTTTAAATGAGCTTTGTCCCAGTAAAATCAGTTTCAACTCATATCATTCATTTTCATAAAATAGTAAAATAGTTTAGTTTCAACACTTTATATGTTGTTTATCTTCTATTGTGGTAAATTGGTTTCATGAGATTTACCAACAATTGCATTTTGTTTTACATTTTACACAGTCTTTTTCTGAATTGTGGTTGCACACTGACATAAATCACCTATATTTAGATTTTTATAGCTTCTCATTGCTGTGGTTATAGTTTAAATCCTTTGTCAAACTGAATAAAAAAGCACTGTGATGTTTTTTTTCCAGTCTCAGAACACAAAGCTGGCCATAGAATTATATTCATGCGTGCGCTGTTCTCTAAACTGTAAACGAGGCAGTTAGACACAATACATAGCTATATTCAGGAGCCCATTTTTAGACTTTATTACCAGCTCATGCAAATCAGAATGGACTCCCCGCTGTGCCTGGTGCCTCTCTGCTGGATGACTAACTCAGTGTCCAGCCGCGCCCGGGCCGATCATTATAGCGGGGCGGCGGATATTTCCCCGTCATCCACTACTGTAGCACCCAGATTGTTTTCTTTTCATCTGAGTGAGTGATCTCGGTCGCGGCGGGAGGGAACTTTCCTTTATATGTGTGCTCAAAAGTGAGACGGCAGGAGGGTTCGAGCGATGCGTATGTGAGGAGAAAAATAAATTATTCACGAGAAAAACCCTGGCCTTTGTCGCAGCAATAGAAGAGTGATATCTGCATTCTCTGGAGATAAATTTAAATGGTTGTTTATTTAGCTTGTTAGCTAATTTTGAAACCTTGAATTCAGTCTGATAAAGCAAACAGCAATGATTGAACACTTGTATTACACACATAATGTGGAAGAAATTGTATACTGTCAAGCTTTTGAATCAAATATTACTTGTCACTGCTGTAGTGTATATTCTGTAATTAGCAGCCGTGGCGTTCCATAAGGGACTGTTCTTGATCCATTCTTGTTTTTCTTTTATTTTAACTAATATGCACATTCAATTAATTTAATTTGCATTAACCTACTGTTGACAATCATTTGATCATGTGCAGGTTATTCGTTACACAAAAGACATACAAAGAGAAAAAAAAAAGAAACAAGGAAAAAAAAAAGAACATACATCCACCAAATACAAAAAAAAGTACAAAAAAGATGTACTTGCTTATTTATATATCAATATTAAAATATAAAAATAATTCAAAGGTTAACAATTCTCATAAAACCATATTACATTCACAGTAGAGCCTGAATCACATATAGGGTGACCACCTCAAAAAATACAAAAGGTGGGACAAGTTGTGCGATTTGGTGGGACAAGGTGGGACGGACACGAAAAAAATAAAAGTTCTGATAGACAAATACCTACCAAGATGGAATGCTCACAAATATTTAGGCCTATTTTACATTTTTATTCTACATTGTTGGTCTTAACTTGGATCAATCTTTTTATAAGATCCACCAAGCTCCAAAGAAAAAGAGCGACATTATCTTAATAAGTGGATGGAGAGACAGACGCCTAAATGACTGTAGTACAACCAAAAGTGGGACAGGTTATAACAGAAGCATTTTAGAAAGGCTATATTATTAGTATTGGGTGTTTATGGGTTTCTCTTAATCTTGGCAAAAACAGCCTGATACTTGTATTACCCACAGGAAGAAATAACTTATGAGGTTTGACTAACCAAAGTCTGTCATCTTGCAGGTGAGATCCGCATCGCCTTCGTCTTGTACAAACACATAGGAGGCTATCTGTCGACGGAGAACGCTAGCATGAAGCTGGGCAACGAAGCGATGGCTACAAATTACTCAGTCATCGTCAACTCCCCGGTCATCACGGCCACCATTAACAAGGACTCCAACAAAGTCTACCTCTCGGATCCAGTCATTTTTACTATAAGACATCTGCAGGTAAATCTAAAATGAAATCTTTCCTTAGAGATATTGGAAAATATAAAAATAAACAAGCGACAATAGGAAGGAAGCAAACTAAAAAACATTAGGACAACTTTAGAACACAAAATATATTAGTCATGATTGCATAATACTTTCAGAGCTCTCGGATCTGGTTGCTTTGTTCGAAAAAGTTAATTTATTTGTGGTATCGTGTACTAAACCTGAACATACAGTGACAAACTAGTGTTTTGCCATTCTTCTCTATCTTGTCCATCATAACTCAATCAGAATTCAGTCACTCATTATGTAGTCTTTAGCTTATGCCATGGCTAATATTAATATACTGTCTTTATCAGTGCTAATAAAAAATAAAAAAAACAATACACTTGCTATGTGTGTCTAACCAAGCTCTGGCATTAAAAATTAACACACATGATGTTGACAGTCGGTTGCCATTTGCCAAAGCCGTCATGATGACTCATAAATATTTGGTGGCTAATGCTAATGTATCTGTAATGTAATGCACATGCAGCCACATTGTTTACAAACAGCAAAAGTGTCTGCACTCTTTCCCATTCTCTACTCCACTTCCCTGTTTGTCTGCGAATGTTGCCCTCAGCGATTATCTCTGATGCTGAAAAAAAACCACTGGAGAATTGCAGCGTAGTCTCGAGAGTACAAGAGACCTGAGAGGAAGAGACAGAAATAGAACTCGGGGGTCTGAGGGGGGTAAAAGGGATGGTAGCTCATGAGTGTCAAAAATTAAACTGCGGGAAAATGTCAAGGGGGCAAGGTCAGCGCAGTTATTGCTGTGAGTCACCTTTTCTTAAGTGTAAATTGTGATTCAGGGTAGATATTATCATTTTACTGTGGCTGTTTTATATCCTTGTTACAACAGTCAAGGCATTTTGTTAAAGCTATAGTAATAGTTATTTTGTGTAGGCTCGAAGCTGTACAATTAATCATATACTATTTAGTCTGATTTCCACTTCTAATTAAACTACATTGGGTGCAATATTGACATTTTGGTGAGCCTGCTGAATCAAATCAAACGCTCCCTACTCCCTGGTAAAGTGATAACCAATCAGAGGTGCTGTTAAAAGAAGCTCTAATTAACTGTCTCGGTGCTCCCAGCATGGTACGGGCTGCAGTGGTTTATGGATTCTGAAGGGATATATCCGTTTAATTTGAATTTTATTGGAGCATAATGCTTATTATTCTTTCAAACCGCTAGCATAATATTTGGATTATATGCAGGGTATAATATGAAGAGCGGGAGGAAAATTAAAATGCCACAAAATGACAACCAATTGAGGCTTTTAAAGGGTTATTTTATGTAGTGCAGTTTTTAGACCTTGTCACACACAGGAATAGACTGTATTTTATTTCAGTTTGAGTTCACATTAGAAGAAATTAGTGTTTGAAGGGTTTATGTAAGTCAGCACACACCTAATTTAACAGTGATTTAACAAGAAACCCACAAAAAGTATTAATTATACATAATAGACACACAATAAGACAGTCAACTACATTTGTACGCAGCTCAAAACACGATGAGGTTTGGTGCAAGTCACCTAATTGATATTATGAAGACTTCTTAAAAATAGTCCTGTGTCAAATGAAACCTAAAAGACTTAGAGAGTGCAAACCTTTGTCAGACCTGGTGTTGAACCATGGTCCTCTAGTTTAGAGATAAATGCTCTATCCATTGAGCCACGAAGCCTTCATTTCTCATTATGGTAAAGAATCCTTTAAAACTAGTAGTAAAAATAATGTTTCTTTGCGTGGCTCTTTCTTGCAATGGTACAGAATGTTTAAAAATGCTTAGATCCACACAAAAGTAACCATTTCTTCTGAACATTACTTTTTAGGTTAATAACAAACTGTCCATTGCTAGTGAAAACAGCAAGTTTGCAAAAGTAAAAATGATTCCTAACATGACATGCTCTCTTAACTCACTTCAACTGGATAACATGAGTTTTTTTTTGTTTGTTTTTTTTAACTCAAATGTAATCTTCAATAAACAACTCAGCTTTAAATTGTGCAAGATGCATTTCGTTTTATTATTACTAGGCAACGTAAATAAAAATGCTAGTCAATTCACAAGATCAAGCTTACAGAATCCTCCTTCTAAGAAAAGGTCCCTTTTGTTCCAGCACCTCTGTTTAAGCTTTTGTTCTTAACCATTTGGTTTTGGATCATTGTTCCTCTCCGAAGATGATGATGTCCCGAAGTTATTGTTTCGCTTCCCTGCCTCACCACTTAATGGGCCCAATTAAAGCCATTAATGGGACAGAGGGTCATCCTATCTCCTCACTGTGGCATTTTTTACAGTAGGTTTGGCGTGTGAAGGGTAAACCCACTCAGCGGCAAATTTACATTCACAGAGGATAAACCTTATTAGACTAATTACCTTGCACAAAGTGTGAAATGGTGGCAACTCCAGCTCCTCACTGTTTATAGTACGGCAGAGTGCTTAACCTTGGAAGATGTGAGTAACAAAGGCAAAAGGGATAGCGACTGTTCCCTCCTGTTTTGTTTTTTCGAGCCACAAAGTAATTGGGCTCGAGAGAAATGGCGTTTGATGTATCTATTTATCAGCAGTTATGTGACACGGCGCTAGCTTCGTTGTGTGGCTGCCTTATATAAAAATGGCGAGTGAAACAAGCAGGGAGGCGACAGAGGTGGTGCACATTAAACGGTGAGGCAGTCCATTGTCAAACAGTGAAAGTTAAAGACCAAGGTCAGACAAAGTGTTTGAAAACTGGCATGGGGCTGCTTGGTGCTGCATAACTATAAAGCCACCTGCTAGCATGCATACAGGGTACAATCAAAACAAGTCAAACAAAGTTACTCCTTTAAGTTTAAAGAAGGACAATAAATTAGTGTGTTTTTACGAATGCCAAGGTTATGTCTTTGCCTGATGTACTGGTCGACATGCAGTCTATGTTACTTCAAAATAATATAACTTGTGTAGAAGTAAAATTACTAAACAAAATTATTACCTGAATAAAAGTTAAACGAAAGTTACAATAGTAGAAAGTACTAACTGCTTCTACCACTTTTACAAATTCTATTACTACTTCTTCTACCAACATTACTACTACTGACACGTCTACTACAGCCACCACAAAAACTAATACTACTGATGCTATTTCCACTACTAAGACTGCTCAGGTGCTACTTCTAATATTACTAGTCTAACTACGACTACTACTATTATTACTACCCTGTTTCCCATGGAGGTCAAAAAATACTTACATAATTTAGATATTTATAAAAAATACTTGAGTAAAGGTACATTTGGTGTGGACCCGGAACCCTGTCTGAATCAATTTTAAATATGTTTTTTATTAATTTCTATACTATTGTGAGATAAAAGTTCTTTGTGGCTCAATGGATTGAGAATCTACCCCTGAATTAGAAGATTCACAGTTAAAGTCTGGGCACTGTATCTTTGCCATTATGAGATACGACAATCTGCATTCTCCTAGTACTTCTAGTTTACTAACTTGTGCATCTCTCTCATTATTCATTCCTTGTTTGTCCTCTTACAGCAGTCAGAGGAGAACTTCAACCCCAACTGTTCTTTCTGGAGTTACTCTAAAAAGACCATGACTGGATACTGGTCCACGCAGGACTGCCGCTTGCTGGGCACCAACCGGACGCACACCACCTGCTCATGCACACATCTGACCAACTTCGCTGTGCTCATGGCCCATGTTGATGTCAAGGTAGGTCTCGGCTTCAGTCTGAGTTGGTTGAAACCTATGTAAAAAGCATCTAAAATTGTACAAAAAAGCCGTGAGTCATAGGTCAGTGGTTATAGTTAAGATTGTTTTTCTGACCTCACAGCTCAAGACTTTAAAAGCCCTAGAAGCTTTTAGATGCAGATTGAGTGGAAACCTGACTCTTTTACCATTGCAGTTGTTGAAAATCTGTTAAAAGCCATAAATCTTTTGTCATTAGCTGTAAGATATTAGTTTTATTCACCTTAATCCCAGTTAAGACAATGTAAAACTTGCATTAGTGGTTGTCTAAACACTATTATGAGGTCTACAGCTCTAGTCAATTTCAACCTTGTGTTTTCTCTGCGCATTAAGTATGTCAGTGTTCAGAATATTATGCAGAGACACTGCACTTATGATGGGTTGTTAATTGACATACAAGTGAAATCTGGTGGTAAGATTTATCTCAGTGGAGGGATAATTATGGGGTGGAGATTGGCCGAGAATATGTCACAAGTGGTGCCGTTGAAGGCTCAGAGAAATGCTGGACAAGAAGTTAGTCCTTCAGATGGTGACAGACGGCTTCATTATTCCCGTCAAAGTTTGAGAAGCTTGGTGCTGACTGAGCGGACTGCTTCTCTATCTGGTACGGCATCTGCCTCTCGATAGCCTCAATCGAAGGAGAGGGAGGAAAAATCACTGTGAGGCATCCCAGTTGGCCCTCATCCACGAAACCACTACAAACTCAATACAGACTGTTGAAAGCATGCAACAGTCACATTTTTGAATCATTTTGGGTTTACAACATGAAGGATTTTTTTTTTTTTTTTTTTTTTTTTTTTGTGGAGCTAGAGAAAAGTGCTGTATAGTTGCTTTTTGTCACTCCGAATTGTGACTTTTGGCCCTGCTGAGATCTTGGAAAGGGCTAGGTCTTAGAATAGAAAGGGGGAGCTGCAGATAATGGGAGCCTTTGCCCAGTGGAGCCAAAGTGTCAGGAGGAAAAAAGAAGCAGTAAAAAGGAGCTTTTAGTCAAGCCAGTTCTTAACATTGAGGAAAGCTTTGCTACACCACATGTCTGACTTCTGCTTCGCATAGGTGGAAAGTAACAGAAAAGTACTCAAATATGTTGACATCTACTTAAGTAAAATGTTGAGGAAAAAATGTTACTTTTCTAAATGAGGCTAAATGAGTGGAAGCACTGGAAGGACTGTATTTCTTTGACTTTGATGGCAAAATGGCTTGGATTTCAGGTTTAACATGTAGTAATAGTTGTAATGGTGCTAGCTTGAAAGTAACTACATACTGTTTAGTGTATGAAAAAAACAACTTTTGAATCTACTTCAATTAATTCTTTGAGGAAAAAAAAATTCACTCACTCACTTTCACTCACTCAAGTAATAATAATAATAAAAAAAAAGTCATTAGTGGGTGTAGCAGTAGTAGCTAGGGTGGTACTAGTGCTAGTAGTATAGTGGTGGTGGTAGTAGTATTTTCCAAACTACTATCCACTTAAACATTCAATACTTGTTTTTACTATTTTCCATGTCTTTGTTGCTTGCTTTTACTTCAAATTTTTCTTATAATATTCTAGAGTGATATTATTTGGAGGTAACTATACTTTTACTTATATTTACTTATACTTATATAGATGTCATGCACGTCTTCCACCTCTGCTCTGTCTTAATCTTTCCATATTGGACGTTATTAAAAGCGCCTTATTGGGATTGGGAGAGGCCTTTTTATTTGACAAACTGAGAAAATGGCAAATGGAGGCAAAGCAGGAGTGTAGAAAGTCAGAGAAAGAACAAAAAAATCACAAATCGAACAGACCAGTTTGTGTCTCCATGGCAACAGGACATACCTCCACCATGTCTGCATTGTTATTACTCATTACCCTCACAGCAACAGATTATATTGTAGCCTTGTTGATTTCTCAGTTGCATTTTCGGGAGAAAAAAAAAATCATATTCGCACAGTAATTAAATTTTTTTTCTTTGACTGTACACTGTATCAGTAGCAAATCTTTTAGCTGTGTTTTTTGTTTCAGTTGTGCATGCATGCAAGCTTGTCCGTCAATGATATGTTACATTTTGAGATCTGTATGTTAATTTGAATAAGCTGTCGTTGTGTAGCTACATTTTGGATTATGATTACGTTCAAAGTGCATAAACACAAATTAGAAGTGACAAAAGTCACTGTATTGGACTAATTACCTCATACAAGGACGTTATGTTTTTGTGTCATAGCTTGATAAGTCAAAAATAATGGTGAAATTTTGATGAAATGTTGGAAAGTAATGGCACAAGGCAGAAATTATTAGCTTTTGTGGCTCCATGGATAGAGCATTTTCCCGTGAACGAAAAGATGCCGAGTTCAGCTTGTTGACTTGGCAGTATGCTGTCCGAGTGCTTCTTGTTTAATTGTTTTTTATGACTAATTCTCATTTTGTTTTCTGTAAACAAACTAATATGCACTCTATAAATGTTGCCAATGATGAGTGAATACGAGGTGAATCTGCCCACATACATCCACCCATATCCCTGCTGTTGAGAAACCTTTGAACGCCAGTCTACTGTATACAAAACTATTAGAAAGTCTGAACAGAAACACCAGAGACATGTCTCATTGGGATTAATTATTTCTGATTCAGGTTCCGAATAATTTCCTATCTGCATATTGTAGAGACTTGATGAAAACTGTGAACAAATAGCCAGTTTCTGATCTTCCGTCCTCTTTCAAACAACTAAATGGTCTGAGAAAATGTATTTTTGAGTTTCAGAAGTCATCAAAGTCAACAAGTCTTATAACCCCCGCACATGCAGCTCAGGTATTGAAACACTGACAAGGGCATCTGGGAGTGCAGCCTGTATCCCAAGTTCCAGCCTTTGTTTGCTAATTTTGAGCTACAAATGAAAAGGGCTCATGACTGGAGTTGCCTTTGGCCGCATAAACAAATTAAAACTCGCAATCAGCAGCTGTGTGTGAGAGATTATACGTCTGTTTTGTGTGGGATTGATTACAAACAGGGTTGTGATGGGATGGGGCGTACTTTGATGTGACTTTGCTGAAGAGAATGCAGATAACTTTAACCTCAGGATGTCCTATCACTAGACCCCAGGACATTTTGCGATTAAGAGTGCTTAGAGAGTATCGGAAAGTAATGCATTTTGCTCAGCTCAGTATTGAAAAGGAAGCAATGGCTCTTGTCAAGAATTTGAAAAAATGAGTATTTCAAAAGTAATCATTTGACCTCTGTGTGGATGTGAGAGGGCCGCCAAAGCCTTGCCCTGACTCATACAGCAACTGGTCTCTATGTTCACAATCAATCTTGCACAAATTGACATGTATCTGGAGATGTGGTCTGACAAAATTTGAGTTTGAGAAGGAATACATTTCAGACCAACAGAGAACCAATTTAAAAAAAACAAAACAACTTTCGCACAGAATGACCTGATATTTTCCTCCATCAAGGGAAATTGTTAGTTTTTTGTTTACTAGATTTAGATAAAAGATTCAGCCTCATTGCAAGATAGAGCCAAAGATACTAACTCCAGTTACTCCAGTGAATAAAGGACCAGCTGATTAGTTTGAGTGGTTTCTAAACCATAGTGAGGACTTGGCTCAGTGGGTAGAGCATTTAGCCCTGAACTAGAAGAGCCATGATTTAACTCCTGGTGTGGGCACTATATTTCTACCATTGCAAGATAGAACCAGTGTCTTGGAGAATGTTTGGGCTCCCTAAATGCTTCTAGTTTAAGGAATGTTTTAAATCTTAGATTTCCTGCTCTGTTGCTCTGTAATCCCTTACCGCAACTAAAGAAAGACTATCTCCACTAAAGAGTCATTGTTAGCCTTTATGTGCCTTGACATTACCTTTACAGTGATCAGTGTAAATATCATCTTTTATTGAAGAAAATAGTAGTAATTTAGCTAATAAATAACTGTGTTGGAAGCCATTTTTCATAATATAACCAAAGCATAGGCTCTTGGTTTATACAAGATGTCTTAGATAGCACTTCACTTAGGTCCAGTGTTTCATTCATAGCTCGAAGTGTATTTTTTCAGATCCCTGGAAGGCCTGTGGTCATTTGACCTCCTGAGGCTCCTTATTGAGCCATTTCCCCTTTAAATAATCCTTCCATCTGTGAAGATAGCTGGAGGGTACTGAGATTGAGAAAGAAATCTTTTTTTAAATATGGCTAAAGGACTAGTACAAGTTCAAGAAATATAGACCTGCTGTTGCTTCTGTCTTACGGCCATTATTTAGGCAGTAGATGTGTTTGAGGACAGGCCCCTGAGAGACATTAAGCTACTGGGAAGTGTCACTATTCCCAGCAGACCAGTGTAAGTGTAAATCCACACCACTTCCGACTAGTTGATGGTGGTGATATTTGGGTAACATTCATCACTGTCTGTGAAGAACATCTCTGCGGCTGACACCATCTCAAAAGTAAATGTGATGAGAAAGGACAGTCAAGGTTGGTTTGGGCTGGGGCTGGGGGTAGGGGGGGTGTCTATTTATATGTTCAAAGCACATACATTAACTGCCATGGAAACTACCCGTAGACATCCTATCATAAGTTATTGTAGGATGACATTAGGCACATCTGCTGAATGTCATCTCCCCTCCATATAGGCCAGAATATCTCTCCCAGCCCTTTTTAAATGTGACGAATTTGCCAAGACCCCTGATTCATACCGCTTCCCAGCTCCCCATCCCCGTGCACTTCATAAATCCTCGGTCATAGCATAGGTGAACCTGCAGTAGGGCCACTACCCTCTCAGCAACGCTCTGCCCCTCGCCGGCTGTATTTCATGACTCAAAGGCCAGCGCTTGGAGGAGTAGACGGGAGATTTATGCATTTTAATTGGATTGGCTCCGTGGCCCCCATGCTGAGAGCACTTCTTTGAGGTATAAAGGATTGACGTCCTGTTTTTCTTGCACCACGTCCTCCCTTCCCGCACATTTCAGAGACGTAGTTCAAGAGGTGTTGGTTTTGGACGCAGGATTTCATGCTAATTATTGCCTATGATGTGATGTTAGAACTAGCGAAGCACGACTGGAAGGACCAATGTGTGGAAGGTATTTTTTGGTCTGACCGCTCCAGTGGCCAGAAACCATATATTGTGTTCCGTGCATGGAGATCAGGGGCAGAGCCAATCTCCTCAGGCATCCAGCTGGAATGAAAAATATGTGTGCTTAAGAAATAGAAGAAAAATGTAGGAGAGAAAGATTGGAAGACAAATCGAGTCACCCTGGCTAAGTAACATGGATGTGGTATGACTTGGCTGCCCTTGCGACACAGCGAGTGAATTTCAGAGCAAATTACATCGGCCCACTTTGGAGACCCCTACATGGATTTCTATCACGTAGGCTTGTCGGTGTGAGGTTAGGTGCAGAGGCCGGGGCAGATCACACCATTTTGCCATCCTGTCTTGGCAAAAAGGAAGCTTTTTAAGGCAGACATTGTGGCGGTCGGCATCTCACCCATCATCCCGCTCCCAGAACAAAGAAATCATTACACAGTAAATCTATCACCTGGTTGTAGATACACCCCCTGCCCTTCTCCATAGCTTTGTCTCTTTCTCACTCCTACTCCCCATTGGAAGATAGTGATGGATAGAGCATGCATCCTGCTGCACAGATCACTAGCCCAGGAGACCCCCACAATGCACCGCTGCATTGTGCCACCCACTGCATCAATACCGCTGTCATGCGGCGAATGGAAAACAGACTTAGTTGCCACATGGTGCACACCTACAAAGCATGCAGGCATCTTCTACAGCTCATGCCTTTTACTGCACGGCCACATTTCTAAAAAACAGTTCACTCAAATGGAACTTAAAGCTGTATCATGCAAAGAAAAAGCCATATGTGAACACGGTCAACACATCTTCTCTGGGGCAACGCTAATTTAAAATAAGCTCGGGTAAAATGGAAAACGGTTCTATGGTCAGATGAATTAAACACTGAAAAAGATAAACCCTTTAGCCCAAAAGACTGCAGCATATCTGGATTGTGTTCACATTTAGCCGTGACAATTGTGCAAAGTGTGTATACAGAAGGTAACTTATGGAGGTGTTCCAGAGCACAGAACCATGCCTATTTTATTATATTGAGACAGATTTGCAAACACTGGATTTCAAAAATCTCAAAAGCCTTCTCTATGTAGCATCTTCATATGGCTCATCAGGCAAAAAAAAAAAATCAAAGACGTCTCCCCTGAGTCTCAAGGAGCACCGCGGCTGTTGTTGTAGCCCCTTAATGATCAGCATCTGTTCCCCTCTCTGCTAGCATTAGCTGGGCTGCCACTGAACAAACCAAGCCTTTGCCTCATTCCTTAAGTTTCCTCACTTAAACTGGTCTGGGGGGAAGGGGAGGAGAGAGAAAAAACTCCTGTGGATGTTGATAGTCCCGCTCTTCCTTTGCCCCCGCCGGAAAATCCTGCTGACTGTGGTCGGAAAATGATTTAAAGAGATGCTTGTTTGAGAGACACATTAGACATATAGTATGGTTATTTCTCCACGTAAGCAAATATTTTCTCAAGGTTTGCTTTACCCCAAAGCTCTGAGTCATATATTAACTTGCTAAAGGCCATGACTGCTTTAATATAACTGTTTTCTAAGCACTGTATAGTATATAGTCTTAGTGCTTTAGGAAGTTGTTGTAGTCATGTCACCAGTTTTCGAGCCCTCTGCGTTCAAGTCCCAGTCTAACTTTTGTTCTTGCTCGTACTGTAATATCATGTGTTGTTGTCTTTTTTTTTTCTCTTTTTCTTTTTCAGTGTAAAAAGTAAACTAGACAAGTGTGACTCACAAGTTCCAGAGTCCAAGTTTGAGTTTTTGTCCACAAGTCTGAGTCGAAGTCACGAGTCTTGGTGTTACGTGCCAGGGATGGCTAGGGGCGCTGGCACAGTAACTAAAAATAGATTTACGGGTGGTAGAAAAAAACAGGAGAATGGAGATGTTGTAGGATTAACAAAAACACTAAGGTTTATTTACAGAAAAAAAAAAGAATACCAACAAAGTATACAAAGAACTAATGAAACTAAGGCGATGGTTGCGGCTGCAGCACCAAGGACCCACTGGCCACAGAATGAAGGCAGCTCCGGCCTTTTATACCCAGCTCTCACCCAGGTGTGGCTGATGAGCTGGCAGGACTGGTGGGTGGAGACAAGGAAAAACAAAAAAAAACACACTACAGCACAAAGGCTGTAACACTCCCCCCCTTAAAAGTTAACAAATACCCTTGATAACAGCCTACTATACAGTCAACCCCCAAGTTACCACACCCAGCAGCTACACATCAGCTACTGAGTAGTAACATTGATGGATGACACATTTTAAGGAAGGATATGTAGTCGTTGTGGTCTTCAGTCTCTGGATAGGGCGTCGGCCACAATGTTGTCCTTTCCCTTCTTGTGCCGGATGGTAATGTTATAACCCTGCACCAACAAGGCCCAGCGCATCAGCCGCTGGTTGTGGTTGTACATATGGGCGAGGAACACAAGAGGGTTGTGGTCTGTGAACACAGAGACTGGAACACTGGTAGAACTGACATAAACATTGAAGTGCTGAAGAGCCAGGAGCATGGCCAGAGTCTCCTTTTCGATGGTGGAATAATTTAGCTGGTGCTTCTTAAACTTAGCAGAGAAGTAGGAGACGGGATGGGGCATACCAGCTTCATCATCCTGCAACAGTACAGCGCCAGCTCCAGTAGCACTAGCATCCACTTCCAGACTAAAAGGTTTAGAATAGTCAGGTGCAGAAAGGACAGGGGCACTGCAGAGGAGGGTCTTGGCTGCTTGAAAAGCACATTCACATTCCTCAGTCCATGTGTATGGAACAGAGGGACTACAGAGGGCAGTAAGAGGGGCAACTAGCACAGAAAAGTTTTTGCAAAAACACCGGTAGTAACCGGCAAGGCCTAAAAAACGGCGCAGTTCTCTCCGGGTGGAAGGAGTGGGGTATGACAACACAGCCTCAACTTTAGCATTAACAGGTCGTACCTGACCACGACCAACAACTCTACCAAGGTAAGTGACAGTGGCCTTACCAAACTCACACTTGGCTAAGTTCAGTGTCAACTTGGCCTCAGACAAGCGTTTGAACACCTCACGCAGAGTAGAGAGATGATCGGACCAAGAGTCAGAGTACACAACAATATCGTCCAGATATACATTACAGTTAGCAACATCACTGAGGACTAAGTGCATAAGGCGTTGGAAAGTGGCAGGGGCGTTTCTCATGCCAAAAGCCATAACAGTGTACTGCATAAAATGATCTGGCGTGACAAAGGCAGAGATATCGGACGCTCTAGAGGTCAAGGGAACCTGCCAGTAGCCTTTTAGTAAGTCCAATTTAGTGATGTGAACTGAAGGACCAATACTGTCGATACAATCCTCCATACGGGGTAAAGGAAAAGAGTCTGGTACAGTGACTGCATTAACTTTTCTAAAATCTGTACAGAAACGTGGAGAGCCATCAGACTTGGGAGCGAGAAGACAAGGAGAACTCCAAGGACTATGGCTTGGTTTAGCCAACCCATTCTCTAGCAAATATTTAACCTCTTTCTTCATGGCCTCACGCTTCTCCAAGGGACATCGGTATGCATGCTGTTTAATGGGAGGTGCAGAGCCTACATCAATGTCATGCTCTATGACATTAGTGCGAGATGGCGTGTCACTAAACAGTGAGAGATAGGAGTGGAGCAGACCTAGAATGTCTTTACGCTGCTCGTCACTGAGATATGACAGGTTGGTGTCTATACTGGACATAAACTCAGAGTTTGACAACCGACCACACTGTTGGGCAGCACAAGGCTCTACAAAATCCTCCTCAACTGCCACCTCAGAACAGACTGGGAACACACAAGGCACAGTTAGCACAGACTGTTTAGTTGTCACTTCATCCCTTTCAAGAAATGGCTTGAGCATATTGACATGACAAAGTCTGTTTTTACTCCTTCGCTCAGGTGTCAGAATAAGGTAATCTGTGTCTGAAACTTTTCTTTCAACATCATATGGGCCAGAGAAACGGGCAGAAAGAGCAGAGCCAACACTTGGAAGCAAGACTAAGACCTTATCACCAGGCTTAAAGTGACGGTCTACAGCTTTCTTGTCAAAGCGTTTTTTCATCCTGGCTTGTGATAAAGAAAGTGCTTCCTTAGCTAAAACTGTAGCCTGCTGTAACCGTTCTCTGCACTTGGTAACAAAATCTGACACACTGGTTTTAGGCGTTGTCATGGACAAAAGCTGTTCTTTAAGTACCTTAAGTGGACCACGTACATTGTGTCCAAACACAAGTTCGGCAGGGCTGAAACCTGTAGACTCCTGTGTGGCATCCCTGACAGCAAAAAGCACAAATGGAACCCCTTCATCCCAGTCTCTCCCAGTGTCAAAGCAGTATTTGCTTAACATGGATTTTAATGTTTGGTGCCAGCGCTCTAACGCACCTTGGGACTCAGGGTGATAGGCACTGGACACAGAATGAGACACACCGAAAGACTGTAGGGTCTGCCTGAAGGTCTTTGAGAGGAAATTTGTACCCTGGTCAGTTTGCACAACTTTAGGGAGGCCAAAGGTGGTAAAAAACTTGGTCAATGCTTTAGTAATGGATGGAGCAGTGATTTTGCGCAGTGGAATTGCCTCAGGAAACCGAGTGGAAACACACATGACAGTAAGCAAAAATTGATTTCCTGTTTTTGTCTTAGGCAGGGGGCCAACACAGTCAACAATAACGTGTTCAAATGGCTCACCCACTGCAGGAACAGGACGAAGTGGTGCCGGTGGTACCACTTGGTTTGGCTTTCCCACAGCCTGGCAGGTTTTACAGGTCTTGCAAAAGTGAACCACGTCAGTTTTCAAACCTGGCCAAAAGAAGTGCTGTAGGACACGGTTGTAAGTTTTGGTAACACCAAGATGACCAGACCACAGGTGTTCATGGGCCATGGATAGCACGTGTCGCCTGTAACTCTGGGGAACCACAATTTGAAAAACTGTACACCAGTCATCTAAAACAGGCTGGCTACCTGACCTAGGGACCCACTTGCGCATTAGAACTCCGTTCTCAACTAAGTATGATTGTTTGTTAACAGGGTTCTCTAAAGCAGCAAAACACTTTGTTAAAGACAAGTCAGACTTTTGGGCCTCAATGAAAGCTTCACAGGTTAATGGAGGTGACACTGGGGATAGCAACTCTGGCTCTGCACTATTAACCTTGACCTTGGTGACTTTCCCCACACCACCAGAAGAGGGCACACTGTCCTCAGAGAAAACAGGGGCCAGCACTGAGTCACACAAATCAACGTCAGCCTCCTGAGCCAACTTACGAGACTGGGCTCGGGTCAAGACACTCACAGAGAACATCTCAGGATGGTTTTTTGCTAACTCATCCGTCTCAGAGCCAGGAATGGGATGGTCAACAACCTCAGGGGAAGGATAGACTTTGCCACCAGCAATGTCATTTCCCATGATAAAATCTACCCCATCTATAGGAAACTGGTCACGGACAGCAACTGGAAACACACCACTAACCAGCTTAGACTCAATGTAGACAGAATGGAGGGGAGCTGGTACAAAACTCATGCCAATACCTTTCACAACAGTGCTTGAGTGACAGTCGGTTTTAAAACTAAGGGGTAACACACCAGATAAGATAAACGACTGGGAACCCCCTGTATCCCGCAGTACTGCAACTGAGCGCTTCGCTTCTCCCGGGACTGAAACGAAAGCCTCAAAAATAAAGGGTTTAAAGCACTCATCTGGAGAAATGACTGGTTGATTACAGGTAATAGCAGAAGGACCAGCAGAGACAGTTTTAACAAGTCCCACCCCTTTTGGTGGTTTGGCCACAGGCTGTTTGCGTTTCAAAGCGTCACATTCGGCTATAAGATGGCCAGTCTTATGGCAATAAAAGCATTGTTTTGGTTTCGCTAACCTGGAGCTGTTTGACAAGTCAAGTTGAAAAGCTTTTTCACCAATTTGTGGTGTAGATTCACGCTTAAAAGCAGTCTTGTGCGTAAGGGCAAATTCATCGGCCGAAACAGCAGCTTGCTGGAGCGTTGAGACTTTCTGCTCATTTAAATAGACAATGAGGCGCTCTGGGAGACTGTTTTTGAAGTCTTCCAATAAGACCAACTCACGAAGTGAAACAAGGTTATCAACTTTACTAGCAGAACACCATCTATCAAACAATAGACTTTTGTCTCGAGCAAAATCAACGTAACTTTGATTCAACGACTTCTTAAGCCCTCTAAAACGCTGTCTATAGGCTTCCGGTACAAGCTCATAAGCTCGTAAAATAGCTCCTTTAAGCTTATCATAATTGAGACTGTCTGAAACCGATAAAGAGGCGCAGGCTTCTAGAGCTTTACCGCTCAATTTGCATTGCAACAAAATTGCCCACACATCACTAGGCCAATGCAGTGCAGCAGCAATGCGCTCAAAAGCCCCAAAATAAGACTCCACTTCGGACTCGCGGAAAACGGGGACTAACTGGATGTTCTTGGTCACATCAAACGTATCGCGAGGATTAACGGACACAAAGTTTTCAGCGCCAATAGGCCGAGATTGCAGTTCTAATTGTCGTATTTTAAATGCGGTCTCCGCCTCCAACCTTTTTATTTCCACCTCTTTAGCGTTGGCGGTTTCTATTTCGAGTTTCTTCAGCTCAAGTTCGCGTTTGAGGCGGAACTCTCGCTCCCTCTCCTCCTTCTGGATTTTCAAACGGGTTAAGCGGACCTCTAAACGAGCATCCCTTTTAGAACTCTGAGAAGAATCCATACTAAATGCTTCAAACGGGGGCAGAGTACGCGGTCCTTCCTCCTCCCCACCTGCGGGGTCCTGTTGAGGAGTTACCGGCAGCGGCTGCTCAGCCGCCCCGCTCGAAGGGCTACGCACTGGGGACGCCACTGCATCTCCCGCCACCACACAAACGAGATCACCAGACTCAGGTAAGGGCAAAACGTCTGCTCCGACCAAACCCGCTAATACAGCCTCCCTCAACTCCCCCTTACGCAACGTAGTAGAGACGGTAACACTGTAATGTCTGGCAATTTCAAACAAGTCGCATTTCCTACAAGTGTTAAACACCGCTAGAGTAGGATTAGCTACAAACGCTTTTAAATCAAAGGTAGCCATAACTCACCGGACAAAGAAAGCCACTGCAAATCCGGATCACGCAGCTGATTAACTCAGTCAGCTGACCGGGGCTACACCTGTGTCTAATTGAGCCACTGCGCGCTCCCGAAGGAAGCACCAGCGCGCGCACCTCACACACACACCACTCACAATGAAACAAACAGTAGACAGGGCGTTACACACACTAGCATCAAACGCACACAACATATGCCAACCCAGATCCCTACCTAACAAATATCTTAGCCTGTGTATCTTCTGGGGCTTGCCGGGCTCGGGGCCACTTGAAAGGCGAAGCACAGCGACCGAAGCCCTGTTGCGCCTACCCCCATCAGAGAATACACTCCGCCCAGGATTCACCCCGAAAACAACAAACTAAAACAAAAAACGGGTGACCGATGGAGTGACTGTATACAGCCAAGCGGGACACCCCCTAACCAATCTGGGAAAGCAATGCCAATTCAAATGTGCAAGCTAGAGAAACACCCGTGACCAACATCAACCGGAGCACACACACACACTCACATACATACCTGATCCATCTACCATATCCCGGACGAGCCCCCAAATGTTACGTGCCAGGGATGGCTAGGGGCGCTGGCACAGTAACTAAAAATAGATTTACGGGTGGTAGAAAAAAACAGGAGAATGGAGATGTTGTAGGATTAACAAAAACACTAAGGTTTATTTACAGAAAAAAAAAAGAATACCAACAAAGTATACAAAGAACTAATGAAACTAAGGCGATGGTTGCGGCTGCAGCACCAAGGACCCACTGGCCACAGAATGAAGGCAGCTCCGGCCTTTTATACCCAGCTCTCACCCAGGTGTGGCTGATGAGCTGGCAGGACTGGTGGGTGGAGACAAGGAAAAACAAAAAAAAACACACTACAGCACAAAGGCTGTAACACTTGGTCTGTAAGAAGTCCAAGTCTGAGCCTTCAAAACAATGACTCGAATCAAGTCACGTCTGTCTCAAAAATGAGCCCAATGACTTTCCATCTCTGGCTTCTTCGCAAGTCATTGTTTTGTCTGACAGCACTAATTAATTGGCAGTCTTTAAATTTAAGTGACTTGTGTCTGTGTTGAAGTGTTTGATCCTTGTTAGTATTCAAGCGACGTGCCTCATTAACATTCCAGCAATATTGCCATTAGTGTTGAAGTGATCTAGTCAAACCCAAATGCTCTAACCAGATTGTCCCAGCAGGGGTGACAGCTTCAAGCAAGTTGGATAAATTCTTTACTCCTCCCACCATGTTTTTTAAATCAATGCCCAGAATGTAAAAAAAAACAGGACAATTCCTTGGGGAAATTAGAAAGCCACTCTCCAAAGTGTTTGGACTTAGTAATTATCTTTAAAGCAAGCTATCATAACACCGAGTACTGTTTTACATGTCGACGTTTTTCTAGCAGTGACATTAGAAAGAAGTGTTAGATCAGGACAACACAGCTTCTAAAAGCAAATGTTGCCATGCTGAGAAAGTACCATCTGTTTAGTGACACTTGCTAAGATTTTTTTGTGTTCAGAATTCATATTTGGATTTGTTTTGGAGGTCAGGTGTTCTGCCAAAGCAACATTTTTACCTCCACCAAGTAGTGTTTTTGTGATTTGTCAGTAAAGGGTCAAGAAAGAAATAATTTTTTGGTGAAGATCTTGAACACCATCTGGATCCACGAATTTGATACCATTGCAAGAAAAAAAATACTAACTCCATTCACATTGGGCTAGTAAAATTTTAGTTTTTACTTTTTTTGTGTGCTTGTGGATCTCTGAACACCGAAAGCATTGAGCATTGACCCCTGAACTAAAAGATCTCTGGTTTGATTCCAGATTGGGATGATCCTTTGGCAGAGGTCTTTCTCTCTATTTAACCTCTGTCTTTGTAGGCCTTTGGTGGAACGGCTGTGAATCTACTTGGCCACATCACTGCTGATCCTTCCATTGTAAACCCACAAACTTATCTTCAGTCAAAGGCCGTCCAAAACTGGCCACGGAGGCAAATTAGTGTTTCAAAGGAGAAAATTATCTAAAAAGCAACAGTGAAAGTTATCGACCGTGTTGGGCTTTGATTGCGTTTCCGTTGAGCCAGTTCTAGACACCTGTGGCCCCTTTGGACTGCACACTTTGTATTCCTTTTGTTGGCCGACCAGAATGGAACGACAGGGGGCATTTTGGATTGATTCATACTGACTAATTTATGATTCATATCGGCCACCTGTGGCTCCCTGTGTAGTGGCTTATTGGAGGGCTGAGAGAATGTACCTCCAGAAAAAAAATCCTCTAGGCTAGGTTTGAAATTATGATTTTCCTTCGTGGTCATGTTTTTGGTTTTGCAACTATTGATAGCTTTGTCTTTTATTTACAATAGTGTAAATAAGTAAAGGTTTCCTACCTTTTCAGCATTGTTCTTGTGTAAAACACATTTCTGACTGTTTTTTCAATTATATTTTTATTTCCAACAATATGAAAAACCACACAAGAACACCAACAAACAAAATGCTAAGCAGCCAGACATCAGCAGCACTTAAAAACAAAATGTTGAGTTCCCATTCGCAGCAGGAACCAGGCAGTTGTCCAGCAGAGTCTGTCACACCCCCTAACAAATATACTACAGTTTCCTTACACAAAGGTCCCTGAATCCACTGGAAATGACTGCATCGCTTTACCAGGTGCAAATGTTTTTGGAACAGCAAAGGCTCCACTGCTATTGTCCATTGAAAGATTGACCAGAGCTTTTTAGTAACACTTTAGACTCCAATCCAATTTATTTTTTCAGCACTTAAAATAAAAACAAAATTGCTAGATAAAGTGCTGTACGCAACATGAGGAAAAACAACTAATAACTAATTTTTTCTAAATGTGGCCATTAAGGTCCAACTTCTGTTTTACACTTAACACTTAAATAAAATGAGGTTGACATCAAGTGGAGTATGTTGTAAAACGTATTTCTAATGACAACCTTTTTTTTTTTTTTACTTCTGCAGAACACAGACCCTGTTCACGACATGCTCCTTGACGTCATCACCTGGGTGGGCATCCTGCTGTCTCTGGTGTGCCTCCTCATCAGCCTCTTCACCTTCTGTTTCTTCCGCGGCCTGCAGAGCGACAGGAACACCATACACAAGAACCTGTGCATCAGCCTTTTCATCGCAGAGTCCCTGTTCCTCGTAGGGATCAATCGAGGTGACCAGCCGGTAAGTTATTAATGTCCGCTTTGTGTGAATAAATTGATTTTATACGCACTGACTTTAACACTACTGGTAAGTGGTTGGTAAAAAAGCATGTACAAAGGTAGCGGAAACATTAGCATTAAGACGTGACATTTCATTTAATTTAGCAATAGTGCGTGATAGAGACCTTTAAAGACATGCATATATCCTTGCCGTGCTCAATAACAAATGACCTTTTACAGTAATAGGTGTATGAGGTGCTTATCCTTCTCCAATGTATTACTTACAGCATGGTAAATTGTAGAATGATACAAGTAATCCAAGCAATAATATCTCATCTAGACATCAATTTTAACCTTCAAATGCATGCTCTCTGCCTTATATAAAATGTGAAGAATATTTTGAATAGTTTTTGACTTTCTGCTGTCTCAAAGATAACATAAAATAGCACTTAAAGGTCTAAATTATGCTAAATTGACTAAATTGAAGCTTTTAACCTTGCATGTTATAATGTTTCCACCTCAAAAATATGCATGGAGTAGTATTTTGTCTCATTCATGCATGATGGAGTAATCCTGTATGCCCAGCTCTGAAGAGTTGGACAACGCTCATGTGACATTTGAAACCTGTATTTCTAAAGCCCATACACTGTCCCTGGACTTCATTTAATAATCTCAGAGCTTAAATTGTCGTCACTACGAAGCTGTCAGCTCATCTATCTGTTAGCATCATGATACTAATATCCCTGCTAAACAGCCATTTTATGCTCTCTCCACCTAATTTAAGTGTGCCAGCTCCCCAAAATAAGAAGTTTTCAAGAGCAGAGGGGTTAGTTAGCACTCCTACTCCAGCTATTGTCTAGCACAGTGGTTCCCAAAGTCCAAAGTTCCCACAAAAGCACTGCAGGGGGGCCCCCAGAGCCTGTTTATATTGGCATGAAAAAGAAATCAAATTTTTCTGAATTACTTTTTGTATATTGCAAAATTATCATTATCGAAATATCAACAAATGCAATATCCGTATTGCTATAATCTAAATATATTGCAATAACGCTGTGGACTGAGATTAACACTGAAGAATAATTTTCTTACCAGAGCCTTAAAAGAAAATGTGTTGTGATTATAGAAATGTTAATGTTAATAAAGATGTTTTAAAGAGTCCAGTTTTATTGGTAATTTAGTCAAAATGTAGGCTTGTTTTATTCTTGGTTTAGTCTGTGTTAAGTTTTGATTTTGACTCTGTTCTGACTTGAAATACATGAATACATGGACTTACATTTTAGTTTTAAGTGAATTTAACTTACTATGACAGAAAACATCGCAATAATATCATTATCACAATTTTCAGCAGAGTTATTGAATATCATGTGTTTTTTCCATATCATGGAAAAATATGGATTGACTTGACTTTGGGAATGGCTGGTCGAGCAAAATGCATTTGTTAGATTTAGAGTTCCCCATAGTTAATGAATGAATTTCTAGTTGCTGGGATAGGCTCTGGCCACGTGCCACTGAAGCATGCAAAAGTCATATATCCAAAATTAAAAGCTGTCACTATTGATATAAACTTGAAATGTGGTCATAATAAAATAGCTATGTACAAAATTAAGCATATTTGGCACATGCAGTACATAATTCTTGTAGTATTTTGTAAGTTCATAACATCTACTGTATGTAATAGACTTATTTTCATGTTTTTTATTGAGGGTATGCAGTGTGTTATGTGTTGAAGCAGCTACAATCTATACGATCTATCTACGTATTGAAGCTCCCTGTTTACCACTTGAAGGTCTACAGTGATGTATCTGATGGCCTGCTGTGCTCTAAGCCAGTGTCCAGGAACTTGTTTTTCTGTTTTGCTTTGGAAAGAAATATATACAAAAAACAGTGTATTCTTGACTTGAATACATGTTCTGAGTACACAAACCTGACAAAGGCGACCTGGATTGCGGGAAGTAGCACTTGAATAGTAAACATATTCAATACATATAGAGTATAAATGTGTGTTTAACAAACTTTGACAGTATTACTTACTTTAAAATATGAATGCTGAGTTTAGCTGATTTTTTTGTGTGGTGTTTCTTTGTGTAAATAAGCCCAAAAATACAAACTTTTTCTAGCAGTCATCTTCCAACAAAAAGCGATATCTTTTACACTGTTACGGCTTAAACCTACTGTGCCTACACCTTCCCTTCCATAATCTTTTATAGGGTGATTCACCACCGGCTCTAGGATCACTCTCCTGAACTGCAATTAACATCCACTCAACCTTTTAGTCATTTAATTGAATCCATTTTGTGGACAAAATCACCCAGTTATGTTCAACTGTGCCAATAATGACATCAGTGTGTACAAGTGCCGTCTTGTATTATTCTTAGAAAGTGACTGTTGTGTGTCATGTCGGCTTCAAAAGTGAATAATCATGTCCATGCACCTGCTGCTGATAAAAGTTGCTCTGAGCAGTTCCTGGACTGTTGTTTCTTCATATCTCTCATTCATCCATGCCAGCTTCAGCAAACAAGACCACATGGGTTGCTGCCATCTTCTGCCAGCCACCACAGGCAAACCTCCAGTCCCTCCAGCCAAACCAAGCTTAGTGCTGCTAATTGTTGGAAATGTGCAGCTTTAACAAGGTCAAAAACACTCTTAGCATTTATTATTGTAGGTAGGATTCCCTTGAGCTGTATTCATCATCTGTTCTCTTTTTGTAGTGGTAAGTTATGAGTTTTTGTCATATAAAAGATCTTTAAAGTTGAAAGCCAGTGTTACAAGTGGTTGTCTCAAAAGAGTGTATTTCTACAAGCTCATGAAATTGAAATTGGAGGTTCGGCATTGATCGATGTTAGTGGTGTTGATTTATTGGAATATAGTAAGAAAACCAAGGTCTTGCTCTGGAACAAACCGCTTTGATGAATGTTTTCTTTAGCCTATAAAAGCAGACTACTCATAGATGGAGGAGACAAAAAATTGCTTTTTTGGACAAAGTTAAATGAACATCATACAATGACTTGAAATCTTATACTTTATGCACAACAAAACATAAACACAATTTACATTTAAATTGAGAATTTTTTAAATTTATTCATTAACTTTGAATTTGATGGCAGCAACACATTCAGGTGGGCAACATAAGGCTGGAAGTGCAGGTAATACTATTAAACATGTAGATAGATAGTTGGCATTATTTCATCAAGAAGACTATAAAAGGGGAATTTTAGAAAAGCAGAGTCTATATTAATATTATTAGTATTATTGGTATTGGAGGTATTTCATGCTCTAAAGTAGCACTGCATAAAAACAGGTGTGATTCTGTCCTGGAAACATTGTATGGATCAGTAACTTACTTAATTGGTAATAGGTCAACAGCATGAAGAGGGAGCAAATAAAGCTAAAATCTCCAACTTCCATTTCTCAAATCTAACTTTTTAGGAGTTGTGTTTGCATAAGTGTATTTTTTTCTGTACTAAAATGTTGGTTTCTTTTCATTCCCCAGATTGCTTGTGCCGTCTTTGCCGCCCTGCTGCACTTCTTCTTCCTGGCGGCGTTCACCTGGATGTTTCTGGAAGGGGTGCAGCTGTACATCATGCTGGTGGAGGTGTTTGAGAGCGAGCACTCCAGACGCAGATACTTCTACATCGTGGGATATGGAGTTCCCGCGCTCATCGTTGCTGTTTCGGCTGCTGTGGATTACCGGAGTTACGGGACAGAACGAGTGTAAGTAAATGTATCTGCTACATTTGACCGGGGTGGACTAAAACAATCACAGCGCCCAAGAAATACTGCCACAAGGGGTCACAAACTTGGATAAATGGAGTTATTATGCAAATTACTGCATGCTAGGAGGAATTGATTTGCTGTGACAACCCTGGAAAAGGTTTTGGGGAGGGTCATGGAGAAGTCAATGAAGATTATTGGGCTAAAAGCGTAAGAAAAACTTCAGGAGATGGTATTGTTGGATGAACGTCAAGATGTTAACACAGATTTAGAATATAAAGCTATAAAGAAATGCATGTGTGCTTCCATTGAACAACGGGAGATACTATTTTAGATGCTCTATAAAGCTATTGCAGTATAGCATCTAACAGCTCTGCCCACCGTTTCTCATTGTTAATCTCTGAGCCATCTGATGATAATGAAGAGCAGCATCAGCACTTTGCTTCAGAGATGTTTATCACACACAGTCACACACTGGGGCTTGTAGACGGGGCACTCGGAGATAGACACAGCCATAGTTCTCGGTGATAGATGAGCTGATCGCTGCCACCGTCTTGGCCTTGGCATCATGTGAATAATTAAAGCCACGGGGACAATTATATTCAGCAGCTGAATAATGAGGGGGGTGGTGGCAATCTTAGAGGAATTGTAACATAAGCTTTGGTGAGAAGTGAGCCCAGTGTAGTAGTACAGGTGATAGAAGTACTCAAAATTTGTAAAAGTATTTGAGTACAGTTAAAAGTAATATAACTTCAGTTAAAGTGTTTTCTTTTTTTATAACTGCACAGCAATTCCTTTTGGTAAAGGTTTGTACTGTCTACTCTTTGAAATTGCTTTTAGTTAGACAGGAGTATTTGGTTACCTGCTTTACTAGTTTCGGGTACTTTCTTTGTCAGAAGTCTGTTTTGCCAGACAGTAGGGAAAGCTTTCCGCCCCCTTACTGTCTGATGCTTTCTCGAGGACTGCATCCTAAGAAAGAAAAGCCAAAGAAATATCACTGTTGGATCAGGGAGGCCATTGAGATACGGAGACGTGCACCAACGAATATGAACTGGGACGAGGGAATCCTACACACTATCCCACACCTGGGATGCGGTTCTGGAAAAGGCGTCAGACAGTAAGGGGCACAAGCTTTCTCTACTGTCTGGCAAAACTAAATAAGCAACCTGCAAGACACGTCACAGCAACATCACGTGACTCTTTTGATGAATGCTAAAGGAAGTAGCAAAGCAAATACTCCTGCCTGACTAAAATGAAACTTAAAACAATAATGCACAGCAATTATACTACATACTACTACTGCTGCTGCTGCTGCTGCTACTACTATTACAACTACTTCTACTCTTAATCCTGCTACTGTTGCAACAAACAACCACGAATGCTGCTACTGCTATAAAAAAAATCATTCAAATATCCAAGTAAAAGTATCTTGCTACTTTCAACCTCTGAGTGTGAAGTAACTTATAAAAAATGCTTGCTCAGCCCCAAGGTCAGCAGACTTTTGAAGTCAACTGTTCAAAGTCTGAAATCAAATAGGAATCTGTGGTGCCAGGAGGATTTCAATCCTCTCACTTTGTCTAATTATTGAAAACATGGCCTTGAGCTGGGCACTGTGCTCTGAACATGCATGAGCTGTGTCAAAGTGAGTAAAACAAGGTGATTCAGGATATCTTCTGTTCTGATAGAGAGTAATTCTTCAAAGCACCTGTGCGCTCATCGCTTAGCTTTGGTTTTACTAATTCATTGTTATTAGTGTATACAGTGTATTAGCAAATATTTAATTTGTCCTCCTGCATGCACCTGTTAGTAGTTGTTATTTCAAAGACTAGTGTTACTGGACAGTTTTTGAGCTACTACTTGGGCTTAGAGAATGTGAGTGAATGGTTATTTCAGTGTAGTTCAGTGTGTCTCTAGGTCAGACCTGCCACTAACTGGCCACTGTCCAGGGTGTAAGGCCCAAAGTTGCTGGGATAGGCTCAACCCCTAACAGGAACAAGCTGAAGAAGATGAAGAAATAAATGCCTATGCTAGAAATGCATAATTTTTTGTAAAACATTATTACATAATACAACAAGATTAGATAAGTTGCATTATCTTTTACCTTGCTCATATTTTTATTACTTTACACAATTGCTGGATCAACAATAGCAACTTTCTCCCTGATTTCAAACCTTCAGCCCAGCTATTGCTATATTTGAATTATTGAGAGCTTGAAAGAAGAATTTTGGCTCATGTCGATCCACAGCTTGCATGCTAGAAAAACCTCAGGCAACAAAGGCAGCTGAATCTTGTTGAAAGCATGGTAAAGCTGCACAATTTATTCTCTTCACAATCAGCAGTACTGATGCTCATACCTTAAGCCTTATTTTGCCTTGGCCCATGCAGTCTATCTTTTTGCCTTTCACAGTGCTTTGGTCATCAGCTCACTCTCCGGCCAGTGAAATGACTATCTCTGTTGCAGTGAAGCCTTTGCACATTAAGCTGCCTCGACAGCATGTGGCAGCTATCTGCAGTGGGTGGCAGGAATCTTTACTAAACTCAAGCTGTTGGCATGGGCTCGGCTTGTGTTTTGACTGGCGCAAATGCATCGGGCTTATTCTGCCACTAAAGTGTAAAAAAAAAAAAAGTAGCTCAGGAGGAGGGTAGATAAAAGTGAAGTGTTCCAAAAGCTACCATGACAAAAAGTTGAGGACAGCCTGTAGCTCTCACCACCCACTTTGTCTTTAAATCTTTCTATGATCTGTAGAAGAAGGCAAAACATGAACAATAGAAGTGTCGGCATAATTTAGTGCACTTTGATGAGCTGCCAGATTTCAGTGCATGTTGTTCGGCTTTTGTTTGCCTTTGTACGCCCATACAACTTGCTCTGTGTTGTCCCTAAGATGCAGTGATATCGGCCCACAGCAGAAGAACTCGCGGCATAGGAACAGGCAATTTGAGTCTGTCACTTCGTCTGTACAAGCCTCCTCTTGCATCAAACGATTGTCAAGACAAGAAGTGAAAATATGAGGGTGACACTTTGTGATATTTGTGCCTAGTTCATTTTATCACAACTTTTGTGCAGAAATATTCACAATACTACAATTGAATACAGTTTTCAAAGCATTATTACTAAGTGTTATTGTCTGAATATCACTTGTGTACTTCTTTAAGGCGCCCCATATAGAGGTGGATGAAATACTTCAAATCAGTCCTTAAATAAAAGTACTGTGATCATAATATATTATTGCTGATTTAGAAGTAAGCAAAAAGTTATTGGGTAAAAATAAAACAAGGATTGAATCCAAAGTAAATAGAAACTACTTCATGCTACTACAACTATTAAAACTGCTAGTACTATTTGTACCACTTTAAGACTTTACGGTCCCAAATTGGTTCTCTGTATTTGACCCATCTTTCCAATACCACTGGAGCAACTACTACTACTACTACAAAGAGTACAACAAATTCTACTGCTGTTACTATCACTGCTACTACTGCCACAGCTACCGCTATCACTACCCACTTTGCCCCCAAGGGTAAAAATACCTTTACTTGTTTTGAGAATCTAAAGATTGCTTACGTAAAAGTATTGTATTACTATAAAGTATCAATGTACTTGTAAATTACTTGAGTAAAAGTACCTACTTGCTTTCCACCTCTGCCCCATTCCCTTCACTTAGCCTTAAAATGCTTGAAAGACACAGCAAATTTTCCAGCACTTCTGTTCCCTCTCTCTGTCAGCCTGAATGACAACATGGCTTTGTGAACTGTAATTTTGTAGTGTCCAAAAATGGAGGCGTCTATCTTCTGCAGCGGCGGAGATTAACAGATTAATAATTCAGCCACAGGTCATGAATCATGTTTTTATGGTTTCATTTTTCTTTGGGCCTTTTGTCAGAAGAGCAGTGTCATGTTCTGTTGCTCTGTTCTAGGCTATAATTGTTTTTTTTGTTTTGTTTTTTGTTTGTTTATTTTTTTCTGTTATGTTTGTTCATACAGGGTCAGGGAACAGTGCTGTAACAATTTTGACGAAGTTAGAGTTCACACAAACATTGATTTTTCACAGCCTGTTGTAAACAAGTTCAGCACAATTCCTCTGAGATATTTAATTGGCTTAAGGTGTCGCTAATTGCAGTTGAATGAGAAATCTATCGTATTATCCACAGTAGATGGTTGTAAGCACATTCTTTCTTTCCTTTTGGCTTTTCCTGTTCAGGGGTTGCCTTATCATCAGCCTTGTAGCTTCCAGTGGTTTGTATAGATTTAGCGTAAGTTTTATGCCAGATGCCTTTCCTTATACAACCCTCTCTGTTTATCCAGGCTTGGGAACGGCACAAAGATTAGACTGATTTATAATCCCTGTGAAGTGTAGACCTATGGGCCACACATTATAAAGGTTGTCTGGATTCCTTACCATTGTTATATGTAAGGGTTTGCAGCTCAATGCACAGTCAATTTCCAAGAATAAATTTTACTCTATTCTGAGTGTATATGGTCCTTATCTATATAGTGTTAAATTTACTCTTTCTTTAGTGTTAAAATATAAGTGAAAAAGTAACATGGCACCATGACCTGATGTCTTAAAAATGCAAACGGCTACCTGTTATTTCACTCACTCATATCTTTGAGTGGATGAAAACTTTAGTAATTCTTGATTGTCTCTAGAGAACATTGCATTGCCTCTGTCGCATTAGGAGTTTATTATGCAGTGAAAAATTAAATGACTTCTAAAAACTTCTAAAACTCAAATTTTCTTGACTTAAACATTTTTTTGTTTAAAGATGATCAGTTCCTCCAGTCAAAGACAGGAGTGTACATTTGCTGCAAGTGTCATGGGTCAAGCTACACAGTGAGAAACAATTTATATTTCTATTACTTAAAAACAAAGACTGCATCCCCAATTTCTGTCATGGTCTCTGATTCCCTCAACTAAAATGTTGACACTAAAGAGAATAAATGTAACATTATACAGACCAGGACCATATATACTCAAACATAGAGTAAAATATACTCTTGACATTTTACTGTGTGGTTAGTTTACCCCTGAATGAAACAATTGCTGTTTTTTTAGTCCTGGCTTGTGCACTATACTACATCCAACATCAAGTTTTTTTTAGTTTGAACTTGTGTCTGCTTACTAAGAAGTTACTGCAGGGATACCTCAAACTACTAGCCCTTCACACAAATCCCTTAATCCCAATTTCCTCCTTAACCAATCAAAAAGAAAACTTTCTTAGCCTTAAATCAGAGCAGTGTCCGCCTAAGGACCCATTTCCTCTTCCTGTTTTTGTACAGTTTAGCCCACAGACTGCCATTATTATTGCTGTCATTGACTCCGAAAGCCCCCCTTTGCCACTAAATTCTCCCTGTCGCTCATAATTCTTCTAGCCCCTTGTGGCGACCCATGCCTTTTCCACTATGTCACTACAGCCTTGTACTTGATGTATATGCTCTGAGCTCAAATCTCCTCTTCTCCCTCTCTCTTTCCTCCATTACAGTTGCTGGCTTCGGCTGGACACCTACTTCATTTGGAGTTTCATAGGACCGGCAACCTTGATAATTATGGTAAGCGGACACCCCCACCTCAACCATGCACTCACTTTTTGCTCATTAACCCTTATTAGCCTGCGGGTCGGCTGCTTAAACGGTCCGCCGAGATCCCACCCCTCGTTCCACGCTACCTCCGGGCACTGCAAAACGAATGAGGAGCGCGCAGAATATATGGCAGTTTGTCACCTCCGTCGCAGTCGCTGGCCGGGAACATTTTGGTCAGGGTTGAAAAGGCGACGAGATAGAGACTCTGCTCAGTATGCAGCGTTGAGTAATCCGCATTATGATTGATTTTGTTCCAATTCTACTACTTTTTTTTTTTTTGGCCCGCTCTTGAGTGTGAGGCATTATGCAAAATGAGCACACACGTTGACACACTTTTCTGAACCAGGACAGGCCTAATTTTCTAATAACGTTTTATATTGATCTGTGTCAAAGAGTTTTACTTTTTAAGAACAAAATGACAAAATCAGCACTAAATCAGCCCATAAACATCTCACTCTAAGAAATATGCTGCTGTTTCAATTGCTCGCATCTTGCATTATGGATTACAGGATTATTTACTTGCAAAGAAGCCCCTAAAACTCTTCAAACAACTCTTCTTAGTGCCCTGCAACTGGCAGCTCGCTAAATCCAAACATGCATAATGCAGTTTCACGCTCCACTTTTAGCATCTACAATGCATTTTTGTGGGCCTCGTGAGCAACTATTTTTCTATGCTTACATAAAATCTGTGCAGGACATGGATTTGAAGTTTGGATCTTTTAATATTTTGAGGAAGTTTTTTCAAATTAGTGGTTGAAGGATGTTCTACATTTTTAATAAATACAGATTTTTAAAAATGTTTTGTTAAATTTTTTTGTCATGGACATTTCAGGAAAGCTTGGTAAAATTGTTCATTTTTGTGTGCATTCAGATAACTGTTTAGATCCAGAAGGGTTCTTTACCATTTTGAGAAATGGACCGAAGATAACCTGACTTAAAAAATGAACAAATGATTAGTTTTAGTAGATTATTTAATATTATAAGATATGTGGGTTTTGTGACTCAATCGAAAGAGCATTTACCCCTGAACTAGAAGATCTTTTTTTTAAATCTTCTTTGTATAATTTTGTGTGTTTTTGTACACTGACACACCTTTTTTTTCTGCCAAAGATTTTTGCACAGTGCTGGTTATTTTACTAATGACAATTTGAGTTCATCAGGTGTTTTCTTAATTTTTTTCACTGTGTTCTTTTTGTACCTATTTAATGACACTTTTGTTCCCAAAAAAGGGAACATACTAGTATCTTTTTATGAACCAGTTTTCTTGACCAAACTTTAAAAAGGTAACACACATTTTTTTCCCAAAGAAGACAATCACAGGAACATTGGCTTGACTTCCTTGTAGTTGCTTCCAAGTGTGAATAAGTCAGATGAAAAGACTTCTTCATCCAAGCAAGTCTTGCACCATAGAGGTTTCACAGGATTTTGCGCTCTGTTTGGCAAAGTGGGAATCCAAGTCCAGCTTCGTGCAACAAAGTGCCTTGATTTAAAATGAATGGAATTGAAAAAACACAAGCCTCATCTGTGTCTTTTTTTTTTTTTTTTTCTTTTTCTCTCAGCTCAACGTGATATTCCTGGGCATCGCTCTCTACAAGATGTTCCATCACACGGCCATCTTAAAACCAGACTCCGGTTGCCTGGACAACATCAAGTAAGAGCACTCGGATCGCACGGCCGTATCCATTAAAGTCGGACAGAAATAGCTGGCCCTCGTGCACTTTATGTTAACAATAGAAAGAGAGTTTCACAGCGACAGCGAAAGGTTTCTGCCACTTTGACAGCAGCTTGATCCGCTTTACAGTAGTTCTTGTTTGAGGCTTTTGGGTAACACTTTATACAGCCTCGTTTCTAAAAAAAGTTGGAACATTGTGTAAATAAATAGAAAACACAATGGTTGATAAATCTCATAAAAACATAGTGGATACAACATGTCAGGTGTTGAAACTGTGGTGTTTTAACACATGTAAAAGAAATTATGAAAAACATGACAAAGGGCTGGAAAATAAAGCTTTACTAATAACAAAAAACAGTTTGAGAGTCATGTTGCTACATTCATTGACAAAGTTTCAGAAAGATGAAAGCGCAGTACTCTTTGTGCTGGTCCCAAGCACGGATAAAGGGAGATGGTTGTTAAGAAGGGTATCCAACATAAAACCTATGCAAAATCAGTGTGACAAAAGGAATGAAAAAGACTTATTAATAGTAGTAGTATTGCATGTATCGGTTTCTCTCCAAATGCTCATTATATACAAATTCAAAATGAGCTATGTTTGTAAATGAAATGGTAAAATTTGTCAACACCTGATATGTTGTTTATGCTCTATTGTGAATAAATAATAAACACCCTATGTTTTTTTTCTGTTTTATCTACATTTTACAGCGTCCCAACTTATTTTTAAATTGGGCTCCAAATCGTATTCTCAAGATATTTTCTCATCTCCTTCCCTTTAATATTTGCAAACCTATTTTAGCCAATGGCACAGTGATTTTAGGGCTGCAAGGTAAGCACTGCAGCACCTGAACACTGAAAGGCTGTTTTCAGATTATGCAGGTATTCTCATGAGACTTCTAACTATCAGTAAAAGACATTAGTACGTGTGAGGAGCACAGGAGACAGTCTGACACAGCCCTGAACAACTGTTATCTTACTGTCACCATGGCTGTGATGAATATTCATATTGTTTATGAGTTATGCACATTTCCTTCTGTTTATCTGCGTCTGCTTGCTCTCAGATAATATGAAAGCCTCAGGGACAGCGCTCAACAAACTTTCCAACTGTTAAATATGTTTCTTTATTAGTTCAGTTAAGGTTCTGTTCCCGTTTATGAAAACCCATTAGTCTCTCTACCATGGATGTTTTTAAATCCTAAAAATATAATGGTGAGAAGTCAGCTCTGTGACTAACAGGCCATTGTCCACGGCGTACAGTGCACTCCACCTTGGGCCCACAGTAGTTGGGATAGGCTCCAGCCACATGTGACCCCAAACAAATTAACGTATCTTGTTTGTATGGTAATGAAACTCTTATTTAACTCTCATTCAGTGTTGACAGCGGATTTAAGGAGGTCAACATTACAGTGTTTTTTATTTTTTTGTTTACAGTTTTTTTAAAACCTCTGTATTACATAAAGTATAAGGATTCCTAACTGACTGGGACACCAAACTGGGTCCCAGGATGGTTGAGTATTATTTCAGTGTATGTATTTGAAGCCAAATGTTTTTGTTTCTGTTTTGTTTTATTACTTTATTGCAATACTTTGCAGGTTACTTGTTGGGTTATCTTTCAGCATTGTTTTTTTATATTCAATGAAAATAATAACAACAATAATAACAATAGTTTCAACACAAACAAACAGTCAACACAAAAAAGACAAAACATAAAAGCAACAACAAATACCCCCCCCCCCCAAAAAAAACAAAAAACAAAACAAATACCTATTATAATAAATATTCTTGCAAGTATAATAATACATGTATCCCTATATGGTTATTTGTATACAAAGCCAAATGTTTATTTTTTATTTTTTCATTATATGAAATGGTGAAGCTGATTTTAAACAAATTTCCATAACAGCCACACTAAAATAACTTTGATCGCTGAGTTAGCACTGTCTGTCAGTTTACTTTAAGTGCCAACCCTGGTAGTAACTAGCTTTTCTGACACGTACTCCACCTAAACCCTGCCCAAAGTAGCTGAAATAGGTTACAGCCACTGTAATGAATGAATGAATAAATTTGAACGAATTAAAAGTGAGTCACAATAAAATGATCAGAGATAAACTTGGGTCCCACAATAAGACCAGTTGGTATAGCAAATCTTGTATGCTTCTATTATGTTATATGTTACACTGTTATGATTACATTGCATGTTTTGGAGACAGACTTACCTTTTGCCATCAGCTTTTTCCCAGTTATTGACTAGTTCACTGCCATTATACACTTGCTCTAATATTTTTCTCCTCAACAGAGAACAACTGGGAACACAACTGTTGAAAACAATGAGGCATCATCATTACATCTGACCTCATTCACATTACAGCCATTTAAGAAGCCTTACTTCACTAGTATCGATCCGCGCTGCTTTAAGTGTTGCTATTGTGTACTATAGGACATTAATCATCCCAGGCACTTAACCACATTGATGGACCTCATAGAGTGATTTAGTTTCATTCAGGAGCCTTGGCCTGAATTTAAAATAACTTTGTTTTGAAGACCACTTAAAAATGACACAGCTTTTTTTATTTTATTTATTTATTTATTTATTTATTTATTTATTTTTTGGGGGGGGGTAAAGTAGCTGTGATCAATTCTGTCTGCCTCACTGTTTTAAGCTACTCTAGTCCAGACACATTAGGCTTGTTTATAACTATACAGTCTACTTTTTTAAAAATTCTTGTGTAGCGTCATATCAGTAGCTTTGTCTCGCAGCACACTGGCCCCTGTTCACTCCTGTCCTCTCTGTCACACTCACATAAAGAAACAATCTTCACCTGGCGTGATAGAGCTTGCTTTTGCTTGGCCATGGCTCTGTGACACTGTGTTTTTCCATTACAAATCCCCTTCAGGATTCACCACAGTCGCCTATAGTTCCTTAAGTGTACAGGGCCAAAGTGCAGCTTGCCTCAGTGCTAGAGTCAGCAGAGGTTGACATTGGACACATATCCCACAAATATATCACAAATGAGAGAATGCAAACCTAATATTGAAGTTGGGACACTATGTAAAATGTAAAAGACAAAATTGAATAGTTTCCAAATCTCATAAACCCATATTTTATTCACAACACTTATGTTATTCACATGTTCTACAGTGAATGAAACATGGTATCCTTCCCATAGATTCATGATTATTTCTGCCTTTTTACGCACTTTACATTGTAGTCTTTTCCTCCCTTTCAGCGCTAATAGTATGTTAATCAAAACACCACCTAAAGTTATTCAGCGGCATCTCTTTTCTTCAAATTTTTATTAGATTTTGGTAGTAAGTAACAGGCTGCCGTGTGCTTAGCGCCCGTTTGGTTTTAGTGTGTGAAGGTGAATCAATAGCATACTGAATACACTCTGCAGCAGCCAGAGTGAAACTGACAAAGGAAAAAAAGAAAAGCGGCTACAAAATGGGCTACAGGGCCACACTTGTTTCTATTGTCACATGCAAAAATACTGTGTAAAAGTCTTAGGTTTTAAAAAACAATCTATGGACAGTGAAAGGTGTAACAAAAAAATACACAAAATTGCAATCAAAAAGAAGAACATTTTAAAAACAAGTGTAGTGCTGGTCCTGTCTCGCAATAATTAAGATATAGTGCCCAGACCTGGCGTCTTGAAGAGTTTCTAGTTCAGGAGTAAATGCTCTTTCCATTAACCACGAAACATTATATCTGAGAAGAAGTAAAGAATTGACTAAAACTAATAATTTGTTCTTTTAGTTAGTTAGTATCTTTGTCTCTTAGTCTCATAACCATTTAAAACACTCTGAACCGTAATCTGGATCCACGCCAAAATGAAGTATGCTCACCGTGGCCCATTACAGTCCTTTCCTGTACATTTCATAACTAAAAATTAACATTCGGCATTTATTAAAGCACGCTGTTAATACTTTATCTAAAATGGACTTTGATTGGGAGACATATGCAGGTAGAGCTTCAGCAGAAATAGCTTGGTTATGTGAAGACTTTCAGCAGCTGTTACATCATTATGTTAAATTATGGAGCCAAATAACCTCTCTGATCGCAGTTATACATTAAGCAGCTCAAATGCAGTTAGTTACTGTGATGATGAATCTCTAATCTGTGGTATATTTAATCTATTTTGCAGTTTATGTCAATGTAATGATAGCATTAGGTACACTTTTATCTTACTATATATGTTGATATTTTCTTCAAACTTGCAGGATCCATAGCTACTTTTAAGAAATTTAAGTTTTGTTTTTTCTTGATACTTTTATTGTGACCCACCTTTTGCACATCTTTATGGCATGTGCATTTTATAATTTGTTCCACCATTCATGCTGTTTAGACTTCACATATGCTAAAACTATACCAGATCAGTCACTGAGTATAACTGAAAATACAATGGCACTGGAAGATCTTCTAGTTTAAGGGTAAATGGATTTACACCAAAAAATGATTAATTTAGTCCTCAGCTCATTACTGATGTAGGAGACCTGAGCCACTGCTCAAATTCTATCAAAAATGGACATTCCTTTAGGAGACGAGAAGTCTGCGCTTACCCACCAAGGATGCAAAACAAAGACATAAATCTGTCCTTTACGAACTGCAGACCAATAATAATGCCAGAAGAGGCCTCCTCTCTTCTCTGATAAGAACCAGAGGCCTGACACATTTCATCTGTTTAAAAGACTTTATATGCATTAACATGTTACTTTACAGGAAAATGTCATAGCTATGTTTTGTGCAAACTGTTAAATATAACATGTGTTTTAAAGGTACGTAAATTGAAGTGGAGTAAGACACATTTCTTTTTATGACATTTACTTTGTGTCTAGCAGAGGTAATTTGAGCCCTCTCCACTATCAGGTCAGAGGGAAGAACCAGGGACACCCCTTTTACTCCAGTCTTATCTTGGGGTGCGGCCCACATTCCTCAGTTCAGTCCAGTTTTTAGTCTTCGTCTTGTCTTTGTCTCGTCTCCGTCTCTCCTTCGTCTTTTAAGTTTAATTTTTCTTTTCTTCTCGTCATTTTTGTTGCGTTAAGTTCACCTTGCCGGTGATAACATCTTTTCACAATAAGTCGCCCAAACTTTTGTTCGAGTATCATTTTTGTAGTTTATTTTGAAAAGCCTCGCGCCGCGCAACATCCGCCAGCTTTAACAATCGCTGCCTTGACCAAAGCAGCTAATTTAAGAAGTTATACTTCTAAAGCTTCGAATCGCTGTGAAAGGATTTTTATTGAATTTTTCATTTGGCATTAAAAGGGACATTTGCCATACTCTGAGACTTTGACGCTGCCTTACGCTGACAACAGCTAAACTCTCCCTGAGCGGCATCACGCTCCTGTTCAACATAACGGACACCTGGCGACTGGCTGTGGAGCTTGGAGGACACACCACGAACCGCTGTTTGGAGCCGGGAACACCAGCCCTGCTACACCCCGCGGCTCTAAAGGACAAAGAACAACATCCGAGCCCCTGGCTGAAACCGGAGGCTGGCTGTTGTCACCACCTTCCCCTCCTGCTCCGAGCGCCGTAAGATCAGAGTTGTTATGTTGACAAAGTTGGCACTTACAGTCTCAGAGTCTACTCCCTTATTCCTAAATTTCCAATAATTTAATAAGTCAATTTATTACTTACTCCACTGCAATTCATCATTAGTTAATCAATAATTCTGCATAACGGTTCTGTTCATAATTACATTCCTTTCGAAATTTACCTGTGCCTCAGTACACTATTCCACCTTATTGTGTAAATAAACGTTATACTTAATCTAAATTAAGTTGAGTTTGGTGGTCTTTATCTATTAAACTGAGTCCCTCCTGGTCAATCCTTCCCTCTTAAGACATTAGTTTAGGTGTTTTAATCTGCACGTTAGCGCAAGGCTAACTGGTACCAATGCGGAGTTATTACTCTTAACCTTTGTCTTAGTTCAGTGTATATATTTTTATATATGTACCCTACACTGACATTTCCTTCAAAATCCAAAATTCAACCCTTTGCTTACAGAAACAAAACATTATGGTGGCGATAATAAACACTTTTACTAAAACTGGTCATTTATTTTGAAGGAAACACAAATACTGGTTAACTGTGATATAGTTCTCTATTGCAGTGGTTCCCAACCTTTTTGGTCTTGTGTACCCCCAGGAGCTGCTTTAGTCCTGGTTTAGACTGGGTTTAGACTTGGTTTGAAAGACCTGGTTTAGACCTGGTTTGCTCCTAGTTTTGTTCTGGTTGATTCCTGGTTTAGTTCTAGTTTTAGACCAATTTTTTCTTGTTTGAGTTCTGGTTTTAGACCTGGTTTTGTCCTGGTTTAGTACTTCTTTAGTGTTGCATTTCTTTGGTGTAGCCTTGGGTTAGACCTTGTTTAGTCCTGGGTTAGACCTGGTTTAGACCTGGTTTGTTCTTAGTTTTGTTTTGGTTTATTCCTGGTTTAGATCTAGTTTTAGACCTGGTTTTAGTCCTGGTTTAGTCCTGGTTTAGTTCTTGTTTTAGACCTGCATTTAGTGTTTAGTGCTTCCTTAGTTTTGCAAGTGTAGTCTTTCAAAGCCGAATACATACCTGCACTACAAATAACCATATAACTCCATGTGCCCCCTGCAATGTGCTCGCGTACCCCTAGGGGTCCCTGTACCCCTGGTTGGGAAACACTGCTCTATGGTTCAAAGTGACATTTTTATAAGTCTACCCCAGTGCCTTGTCCACACGAGATGCATGACTTTGTTTGCACTGCAGAAAAATATTGAGTGCTTTAGTTCACAGTGTCACATGATTTATCACACCGGTCTCCCCGTACCGCAGTGACCCGGCGACCTCACCGACTTCAAAACCGTTTTAGACAGCCGTTGGAAAAAAAAAAAAGTCAGTGAAGCCATGCGGTTTTCGTCTGACACAGCATGGACCCATTACTCAACATGGACCAAAACACCATTGCTAGTGGGGTGTGTATAAAAAAATGATTTGTCCAAAGTGTTCTTTCATTATCTAATAGTCAGCGCCTGTGATCATCTAATTCAACCTATTAAGTTTGATTTAAAAAGACTTCTTCTGGGTTGGTTTGATGTCAAATTTTCAGCTCAGATTGCATCAAGTTTCATCTCTATCCCCATGGTTTCCTATTTTTATTTTTATTTTTTTGCCTTTGATTGTGTGCCTGTTTTATCTTATGCTGTGTTTATCTTTTAACATCTTCTCTGTTTTTCATCTTCCACTGTTTTGTTTTAGCTACCGGTATTATGATGGATGTGTTATTGTAGAGTGGCACCGGTAAGATGCAACGTTACTAGCTTTATCCGTGTGGAAGTGTGGAATAGAATTGATATTGTATTTGATGTGTTTTCCCCCTTTATACTGTATAATGGAGAAACCGTCTGACTCTGGTCTATGAGTCATAAAATAAGATATAACTTTTGCTCTGTTGTAATACGAAAGGCAACCATTTGTCCAATGCATGAGAGAACCAAACTAGCATAACCACAGTGCTAATAGTGCAATCAGGTGGTCTAGGTATTTACCCTCCAGCGCAAATGCTAATAAATGCTAATTATACATATCAGAGGGTAAAAATGTGAGTAATAATATTTTGAAGTTTTGTGAACAGTACTTTATTGTAAGTATGTCGTCCAATCTGTTCATCAGCTAGGTATGCAAGGGGGAAAAAAAGGCCAAGGTTCAAATTTCTCTACCTGCATGTAAACGTAATGGCAACTACGCCACTCTAAAAACTCTTTATACAACGAATTACAAACAATGGCCTTGTCCAGTACAACCTTTTCTAGGTTCAGAAGTTAATATTTTAAAGTTTTTAATAATTTACAAAGCTTATATAATCTGCTTTGTAGTCTGACCCACATGCTTTTATTTAATTTAACTCATCTTTTTTGTAAGAATGAATTTAAAACCAAAGCTTTCATTATAGGCCTGGATTCTCTTGCTCCTGTTTGCTCCTTTAGTCTGTGGCACTCCATTTTTTCCTCCTCCTTTGAACAGCTGAACGATTTTAGGGAGATTCAAAAACAAATTGACCATTTGCAATCTCATACATAAATGATCCGTGGCAATGTAATGAAAGGCACTCCGACAAATTACACCATTTTCCCTGCAAATTGGTGGAAATTTGAAGCCACAGTCTTGAGTAGATCCAGGTTTTTGACATCTCTCTTTGCAGATTAGCACAATAAAGCCTTTCAGGTCCTCTACTTCATGATACTAGAAAGGCTTTATATCCTACAAATATGAAGTTCACAGTTTACACATCACTGTGGTACAAACTCATTTCCAAAAATGTTGGAACACTATGTAAAATGTGAATGCAAACAGAATGCAGTCATTTTCAAATCTCATAAACCCATATTTTATTCACAATAGGCCATAGACAACACATCTGGTATAGATTCTGAGAGATTTACCATTTGATTAAAATAATCATAAATATGATGGTAGCAAAATGTCTCAAAAAGTTCCAATTATGTTAACTGAGAAAGCAGTAGTATTAGTAGCAGTGGAAGTAGTTGTAATGATAGTAGTAGTATTAGTTGCAGTTGTAGTAGTAATTTAAGTTCAAGTTGTAGTAATAATAGTGGTGCTCGCAGTAGTAGTAGCAGTGGTAGCAGCAGTGCAGTATTAGGAGCAACTGTAGTATTAGATGCAGTAGCTCTGTATAGAAGTACTGATAGTGAGTATAAAAGGAGCATTTTAGAAAAGCATTATTATTTGTATTGGATCTGCATTGGAAATCACTGCACTGGAAGACTTTTTTTTTTTTTACTTAGCCTTTTGTTGCCCCTGTCCCAACTTTTTTTGAGATGTGTTGTGTTGCCATTATATATTAAAAGTGAGCTATTAGCGCTATTATATTTCATTAAACATTAAAAGGCCTCAGTTTTCAGCACCTGGTACACTGTTGCTTTCTATGGTTTATTTACATTCTACATCGTTCCAACCTTTTTGAAACTGGACGTGTATCTCTTTGTTCGAAACTCAAATCTACTCACTTCACTTGTAAGTGAGCTGTCTCCACTACCTTCTCCTGCACTTCCCCTTTGGCCCCAAGGTTCCTGCTCTCCTCAAACTCAGTCTCATATTTTTGATCTGATAACTCCGGGAGTTAGATAAGCCGTGCCCGATATGAGTGGTAGCATCTTAATATCCTGTCCTCTCCCTTGTATTCCTGCTAACCTCTTGTGTCTCTATCAGCCCCTGTACAATATTTTTGCTTTTTTTTTTTTTTTCTTGTTTGACTGTCCAATCCAGGGGCAATGGGCTTGATGAAGTACCTCCTCCCAACAGGTCATTAAGACAGCCCTGGGAAAATGATGTTTAATGGTTGCTGTGGTGAAGTCATAAATCATTAATTTTGCAGTGCACCTGGCCCATTTAGAAGGGCTTAAACACAAAGCGTCTGCTGATGTTACATCAGGAGACAGATCCTTCATGGAGCTGGCTAATTGTTGCTAGCACCTCTACGTCAACAACAAACCACTCCCTACAAACTCTGCTCCTCTTAATCTTCTGTAGAGGTGGAAAGTAGCAGTGATAGTAGCAGTAGTACAAGTACTGCCAGTAGTATTAGTAGTAAAAGTAGCAGTAGTGGTATTATTAGTAATAGTATTAGTGGTAGCAGTAGTGTTAATAGTAGTAGTTATAGCAGTACTAGTAGAAGTACTAGCAGTAGTATTAGTAGTAGAGGTAGCAGTACTTGTAGAAGTACTACCAGTAGTAGTAGTACTACTAGTAGCACTAGTAGTATTAATAACAGAAGTAGCAGTAGTGGTAATATTAGTAATAGTTCTAGTGGTGGCAGTAGTGATAATAGTAGTAGTTATAGCAGTACTTGTAGAAGTACTAGCAGTAGTATTAGTAGTAGAGGTAGCAGTTGTGGTATTATTAGTAATAGTACTTGTGGTAGTAGTAGTTATAGCAGTACTAGTAGATGTACTGGCAGTAGTATTAGTAGCAGAAGTAGCAGTAGTGGTATTGTTAGTAAAAGTATTAGTGATAGCAGTAGTGGTAATAGTAGTAGTTATAGCAGTACTAATAGAAGTACTAGCAGTAGTATTAGTCATAGAGGTTAGCAGTAGTGGTATTATTAGTAATAGTGCTTGTGGTGGTAGCAGTAGTTATAGCAGTACTAGTGGAGGCACTGGCAGTAGTATTAGTCATAGAGGTAGCAGTAGTGTTATTGTTAGTAAAAGTACTAGTGGTAGCCGTAGTGGTAATAGTAGTAGTTGTGGCAGCATTAGTAGAAGTACTGGCAGAAGTATTATAGTAATAGCAGTAGTGGTATTAATAGTTTTAGCACCAGCGGTTGTAGCCGTAGTAGCCGTAGTGGTAATATTATTAGTAATGGTAGCAGTAGTGGTAATAGTAGCTGTAGCAGTAATAGTATAAGTACTGGCAGTCCTATTAGTTGTAGAAGTAGCAGTAGTGGTATTATTAGTAGTAACACTAGTCGTAGTTGTAGTGATTGTAACAAAAGTACTAATAATTGTAGTAGCAGCAGTTTTTGTTGTTCTTCTGCCACTAATAGAAATAACAGTAGTTGTAGGAATTTGAGTGTAAGTAGTTGTAGCTCTAGTGGTATTAGTAGTAGTAGTAATAGGATTAGAACTAGAAATAGTTGTGGCAGTAATAGTGGTAACAATTTGCAAGCACTTTTTCTTCAAATTGAGTACTGTTATTTTGAAATAACTACTTGTACTTGTACTTTGAGTGCTCCATGTCTAATCCTCTGCATCCTCCTTCTCTGTATATTGTTTTCCTTCCTGCCACTACCCCATATTTTTGTGTTTTTATTTTTCGTATGCCATATTTTGTTACATGATTTGATTTATTTCTGCTTGCTTCTTCTTTTTTTTTTCTTCTTTTGCCTTGTTCCTGCCATATCGCACAGCTATCAGGATTATGAACCTGAAATCAAGTAAGACCAAATTAGAAAGGCTCCCCATTTTTCCATAACACCATTTTTCATTCACTCTTCCATCCCATGTGCACAGATCAGGTCCCTAATCCAAGTAGCCGCAGAATCATTAGGATGATTTAGTGCCAGTCATGTTGAAGACCACATTGGTTTGCACACAGCACTCTGGTCTTAAATATACACCGCCTACAGATGTGACAAGCAATATTAGTTTAAAATGACATCTGTACCTTCACACTGGCCCACTCACATTTGTCAAACCACCCTATACTTCAGCCATGTAACTGCACTAGTTTCTAAACTCCAGGTGCATGGTGGGAGATGTAGTCAAAGGAAATAATAAAAGAAAAGTGTCTATAAATCGTTGTCCACGTTTCACAATAGTGTCCAGATCTGGACTTTAAATGTGGGCCTTCTAGTCCAGGGGTAAATGCTCTATCCATTGAGAGTTATTGATGTTAAATCCCATAATGGTAAAGAATTCACAAAAACCTTTCTGGCACTTCCTGACTAAAGTTACTACTAGGCTCTATCTCACAATCATTGCTTGACATTAACTTTTTCGCCCACTGGCCGCTGTGATCAGCCTTTTTCAAAAATTACTAGCCAGGTGAAGGTTTTACTAGCCACAGCTGAGTTAGTTGAAATAATGATGATTTTATTCTATAGTACACTGTAAAAAACCTAGACCTAAATTTGATTAAATCCAACCAGCCACATTTGGCCAGTGGACTAATGTTAATGTCAAGCCCTGCTTACAATGGTATTCTAATTACTTGCTTAAAAGTGTTTTCCAATTTATAAACATTAAAAATTAAAATGATTTGAAGAAAAGTGTTACTAGTAACATTCATTCATTCCAATACTGCCAAACAAAATTTTTGCTAAACTAGATCCATCATCACGGCCAATATTGTTGCCAAATATATTAGTTTTAATTTCAGCCGACCTTCTGTGGCACATCAGAGTTAAACCCAACACCAAAAAGGCTGGAGGTGGAAGAAAAATGTTGATATTCTGTGCACCAAGATAAAACCTTCCATTCTTATTATCCTCTCAAGACCATGTATCTCCTTGAACCACTCACTCAACCAGAACCTTGAGCATAGATAAATCTGCCACGTAATGCAGCCACATGTAAATAGTCCTCTAATGAAATGCCCTATACTTTCTCCACAGTTCCATTAAAACATAACTCTTAAAGTCACTGCCATTGTCATATCGTAACGCTATCTATTTAGCTTCTAACAACGTTCATTATTCCCTAAAATGTGTCATATGTATTTAGTATATTGTTCTAAGTCTGGTTTTGTGTTTTACAGATCTTGGGTGATTGGAGCCATTGCCTTGCTGTGTCTCCTGGGGCTGACGTGGGCTTTCGGACTCATGTACGTCAATGAGAGCACTATAGCCATGGCCTACCTCTTCACCATCTTCAACTCCCTGCAAGGAATGTTCATCTTCATTTTCCACTGTGTGCTGCAGAAGAAGGTTTGTAATCAACGTGGAGATAACAAAACAATGATTTTATTAAGTGGAGTGGTCATGATAGAAATGTTCTTTTTCAGGTGCGCAAGGAGTATGGGAAATGCCTGCGCACACATTGCTGCAGTGGGAAAAGCGTGGAGAGCTCCATTGGTTCTGTGAAGGGCAATGCCTCTCGTGCCCCAGGACGCTACTCTTCTGGCTCACAGGTGGTTGAACACTTTTCATGTACTCACACTTAGGACAGATTTTTTGTTTATTAAGTTTAACACTTGAAGCTCTACTAACCAAAACTGATTTCCTCACGTCTAATAATAACAACCAAGGAAACTAACTTTTTTCAAAAAGTTGTTGACACTTGATAATTTTAACTAAACACACTAAAGTATTAGTTAAGGATAATTAACCTGTTTATCCTTTACTTAGCATTAGTCCAGCATTAACACTGTTGACTGTTGTTATTAAAGGTGCAATAAGCAGTATATAGTTTTTATGTTTCAGAAAAATTACCCACACGTGTGCCAAGATGTGAGGTAAACATGTTTAAATCAAATACTAGTTTTACTGATAACAATGGTACAGCTGAGTTATTAACAATAAACGTATGTTTTACATAAATGGCCAAGTTGTTTTGGTTCTAAAACTGCATTGCCGATCGTCCAATTAGAAAAGAGACCAATGTTTTGATTTAGACTGCAGTATTGTTTTCAAACCAGTACAAGCGCGTTCTGCATATAGTACCTTTAATTCTTGAGAGATAAGCTCACATATTTATCAATGCTTTATTATTAGAGAACGAGTCATACCAAGTGTTAACTTTTTTCTTTTTTTTCTTTTTATCTTTTTTTGCCACAAAAGACACATTTAGACCTTACCTTGAACTCCCAGCTCCATGTTCAGAGTTGGACTAATTCAATTAAATTCAAAATTGTGTCATTAAAACATTATCAAAGTGCATTACTAATATTTAAACTTGACTTTTTTAGGCTTTTAGGCTTAGGTTTTTATTGATAGAACAGAGGGTAGGAGGAATTTGGGTGGAGAGTGGGGAGAGACATTAATTCTAAAAAAAAATCAGGTGGTATCTGTGTTTAAAGATATTTCCAAGACACCTATACACTTATTTATAGCTGATAACAGGAGGTGCTTGTTGGCATTTTTAAGCACAGATTTTTTAGTACACATAGTCATCTTGCAAGTCATTTTTTACTGGAGCAAGCACTGGTCACACATTTGTGCTGCAGTACGCTGACTAAAGTACTGGCTCAAGCTTGGTCAGGAATCCGTTCATGCTCGCAAATGCCGACTCGACTGCCTCTGCCAAAATATGCAGGATCTGTGCTTAAGTGCTAAGTCTCCTTGTAAAACTAACACGCTAATAGATTCCTCCTACATTGACTAGAAGTGTACCATGATTCACTGTGATATGCCATAATTGAACATCATATCCGTTTTTTATGCCGTTCCCTTCACACTGTTCAATTAAAAATAGCCCCGCCGAGTCGCACACACAGCGGCAACCCACGATACAAGCTGGATTGTGCATTCACATCAAAACATTTAATTAAACACAGTGGTTTGACAAGATGGCTCTAACCTCACGCTTCATTTCTTTAGAAGAGACAGAAAAATATAAGCACTTTGTGGAAGATTGGGGTTTTTAATCTTTCTCTGGTGATTTCTAAATGATTGTGAAACAAGGTAAAGGTGCATTTAAAAACCTGCTGGCAGTTCAAAGCAACACAGGGGGTGCCATATGAGAAGGTGTAGTTCTTTTAATGAAATGAACCGTGAAGACTATAAGAGCTGTGAGTCATCGGGTGTCAACGGTAAACAGCATTTATTCTGGGAGTAATGTGGGTAGTATGAAAAGAGCATGTCTGACTTTAACAGGTAAATTAATTCCCTCTGCAACAAGCTCTGTAACTTCACAATAAAATTGAACATTGAAAAAAAAGTTTCTATTATCTATAAATAATTGAACCTCTTTGTATATTACAGACTCAAAGCACTTGGAAACAGCAGAACTCTGGCAAGTCATTCGCTTCATGTTACATTGGTCAAGATATAGTCCCCAGACCTGAACTTAAAACATGAATCTTGTTATTTTTTTCTAGTTTAAGGGTAAATGCTTTATCCATTGAGTCAAATACTTTCTGAGTTATCTTGCTACCAGACCAACAAACAAATAATGCTGGTGAAAATGTAACCTCCTTGGCAGACGTAACAAAATTTGCCTGGTTTGACAGCAGGGCTTAATTTCAGCTGGATCTTGCCTGAACAGGATCTGGAAACTCCCTTATTTTGACGCGGTCCGATCCGGCAACTGTTTGCTTGGATCCGGTAACTCAGACACAACTCAGAACAAAGTGTTAACTACATTTGATGCCTTTGCCCTCCTTAACCTGTGTTGAAGGTCGGAGATGTAATTACACAGAAATGCATATTTTTTAAACATAAAAGCCATGCTTCATTTCCATTTTAGCCATTCACAATAATAGCGCTGTAATTTGTGTGTATAGAGTGTACAGGGAATCCGGTGTTAAAGACTTTCACGTCAAACTAAAAGATCTATTTTTACCACTGTTAACACCAGTGGTGTCTGCAGGTGTACAGCAGTACGCACTGTGCGTAGCTTGAGATGTCCCCTGACCCCGCCCATCCCTGCTGCACCCACAGAGCTGCGCAGAGCCATAGTAGGCTGTGTTTTTACAAACGTGAGTGGAGCTACAGCTGACTGCTGCTCTTTAAGTCAAAAGTGATGTGTTTGCTTACAGCCAGAAGACAGTAAATCTGTTGAGGTTTGTCCTGACTTTGGTTACAAGGAGGGGACCTACGTGATGCGCTTTGGATGTGCTGCGTTATTTCCCCACTGTGCCCGAGAGCGCATGGGACCTGGCAGTGCCACATCAGTTTGTTCTTTTACTCAAATTCATATGGAAGCTAGCGCTAACGCACTGATCGTGGGTCACAGGATGAGACCCGGGGCCAGTTAAACGCCAGTGTCACTGTTACATAGCCATAGTTACGCAGAGAAACCTTACGCCACGCGCCCTCGATGTGCGCTTTTTATTCCTCCATTATATCCCCTGTGCGCACGGGACATAGATCCACAGCAGTTTGTTTTTTTTGTTTGTTCAAATGCATCTGTAAGCTCGAGCTAACGTGCTGAGGCTCACTGAGCCTGGAGCCATAAAACGCCGTTACTCAGAGAAGACTGCGCGCTCCGCAGCAGTCACTAAAAAGAAGCCAAAGCAAAATGAGAGACAGGCTGAAAGCTTACTGCTGCCGTGTGCTCCCTTTTCTAGCCTAGACTTTGTTTATACAGACCACAGCTGCATGAGTCTGTCTGTGTTCTTGCTTCAGACTGGTGGCCGCACACAGTAGGTCTATGACAGAGTGAGTCTACAAAAGCGCAGTAACTATGCGTAGCAGGTCATTTCTCAATCAGCTGAGCAATCAAACAAACACATTACACTGAAGAAACGCTATAATGTTAACAAATATGTTAAAATATAATTTAGAATTGAATATGTGTATGTGTGTATGTTCCTGTATCAGTGTTGGCCTTGTGGACTCCGCTGTCAAAGCGCAATTTTTCTTCCTGCATCTTTTGATTTACAATTTAAGCCTTGTTTGACAGATAACCTACTAAGTAACTTGTGACTATCCCACTTATTTTGATGACAAAAAAAAGTTTATATTAACACAAATGATTGATGTACTATAGCAGGGGCATCCAAACAGATTTGAAGATGTGCAACAGTCCAAGGGCTGACAGTCCTGCTTTATGTTTTTAGGCTCTGAAAGCACATAAAGTATAAATTGAATGCAATCTGTTTTATAAGTATGTTGTTTTCAAAAGCCATATAGTTATTTATTTTCTTTGACAACAAAATCTAAAACAAGTCCCAACAAAATAAAATCTTTGAACATAAAATAACATCCTCTAGGTAATATATGTTTAGCTTAGGCTGATTTTAATGCCTACTAATGACTAATGAATTTATAATACTGCAAAACATACTCAACTCAGAAAACACAAGGCAGAGAATACTAGATGAGATGCACAAATGTTCAGATAAAGCCATGGACACACTGTACAAAAGTTCTGGTGGGCCATTTTGTCATGGAGGTTGAGAGCCATCTGAAACCTCAAACTGTGCCACAGAAGTCTCCCGGGCCACACTTCAGACATGTCTGTGCTATAGGAATGAAAAAGACATTTAATGACAGTTAACAGTGTGTATTTGTAGCAGCATTTGTTTTGTGGGCATTCATCTTGAGAAGTTTTTGTTTTAAGTATACAGTGTCACAATACTGATATAGAATTATCAATAAAAATAATAATTGAATTATGCTGTCTTCCACCAAAATAGAAAATGCAGAAAGTCTAAAGCTCGAATGATCCTTGGCACTCTTGTGTTGCACTTCCCTGTGGGTTTTCTTGAATATGCAGCCCCTCAGCTTGTGCAGCAGCCCATGGGACATATAATTAACCAGGATGAACTGTCTTGGATTGAGCCTTTGCCGACTCAACACACTCATTCAGGGAGCTTGACAGATGACTTTATTATTGACATTCCCGGTTCTCATCTTTAATGTATCACAGGGTTGATGCAAAAAAAAAGAAGAAGCAGAATCTTCTAAGTGTGCTAAGGCTTTTGCTCTCCATGTTCTTAGTGGTTTTATTGTTGTTTTTGCAGAGCCGTATCCGTCGAATGTGGAACGACACTGTCAGAAAGCAGTCAGAGTCCTCCTTTATGACGGGGGACATCAACAGCTCGGCCTCACTCAACAGAGGTACGCTGACCCACAACAAATAACACTCTCCCAACACTGCCCCTCACTCTGACCTCCCGACTAATGCAGTACACCTTTGGTAGTTTTCTTGAATGCAGAGGTAGTCATAGCACAAGCACTTGAGGGTATGAAAAGCTATTTCACTAAGCAACCTCAGGTTTTAAAAAGAACGCTGCAGAGGCTTATAATTATAATTTTAAATGACAGACACATTTTACTGTAAAAATGCCTTTCAACATTAAACACATGAATAAAATGTGAGGCAGAGGTTAACTTAATGAATACATTTTTAGAAAACATTGAGATTAAGACTGACATGTATCCAAATCTTTCATTGAAATATTAAATCAGACTTTGTAAGCATGGAAAAAAGGTGGAAAGTAACAAGATAATTTCAGTAATTTTGTAGTACTAGTGCATTTTACTTTTACTAGAGTTGGTATGCACTCACCACTCAACCAGCAGGTTCTGTATTTGTCACCAGGATTTAAGCGCAGTGTAGTAGTAGTAGTAGTAGGCATAGCAGTAGTAGTAAATGTTGCAAATAATAGCATTAGCTGTAGCACTAGTCATAGTAGCAGTAGCAAAAGTTAACAGTTAATAGCAGTAGTTTTTGAGTTTTAGTAATAATTTAGTTGACTACTTTGACTTATACTTGGGTGACATTATATTGTAACTTTTTATTTGTGTACCCACAACTAAGTGCTTATTCCCTCTCTGTTTTCTGTGAATAGACTTTGAAATAGCACTCAATGCAAATCGCTCCAGTAAAAACACATTTTTTAGCCCTAATGCATTTGACAGAGAGTTAACTTCAGCCTCTCGGGTTACACATCAAATACATCCCACACGTTGTCTGAGCCTGAGGAGCAGATCCTGTCCTCCCAGACTTCTTCACTCATCGCTCCCTGATAGTGAGCTCAAAATATTACTGCTCCACACTAATACATAGTTACAGTGATGGATGACTGTTTCAGCTTAGAAAGGAAATGTCAGGATCTCAATAATTAGGCTGTTTGCTTTTTCTCAACAGCGTATAGGCACCCTGTTGGAAATAGCATCATGAGAAGTATTAATAAACATAATGAATAAAAAACAATAGTCACAGATAGCTGTAGAGAGAATAAAACTAAGCTAATCTATTATTAAATAATTATGCATTGAGGACCTTATTATTCCTGCAAATTGAATCGTGCGTATCTCAAAAGTTCACGTGGTAATAAAAAGTTACTATTTCAAAAAGCAAAACTTGTGGTTCTTAATGAATTATTATAATGAAATATTGCACCTCCAAATGTATATTTTTATATTTCATTAGGAAATTTCCCCAGGAAGTCTAGTCAGAAGGCAGCACAAAAATCTCTTTAACACTGTGACAGATTGGGAGCATCACCACAGTGCACTGGAGGATGTAATTGGTGCAACAATGTTTACCTGCTCAGGATGTACAGTACTGTGCAAAAGTCTTGGACAGATTTTTTAAGAATGGTTGTTGAGCAAAGAAAGATCTATCAATGAAAAAATACACAAAATAAACAAAAAAGGAAGAAAAAAAACCTCAAACCTAAAAGTCTTTACGTTTAGGGGTAAATGCTCTTACCTTTGAGCCACAAAACCCTTATATCTCAACAAAAGACTCAAGATACAGTACTGTAACTATTCCCACTATAAAATTTGATTATATTAAATGAATGAGATGTTGAGGCAATATGCATTCTAACCTCTAAATAATGTATTCCAACACAATTGCAAACACTATCCTATATAATATATGCCGTACAACAGTATATGGCTTTTGGAGAGATGCTTCATCACAAGGTTTACATGGAGAGGGCCGCTTTGATTCATTCCAGTACCCAGAATCTGATGAGTCATTGCACCAAAGTATGTGACGACAAGCATTACATAAATAGCAAATGAGCCACTGTTGTGTTCAGGAGAGCAAGGAAAGGATGTAATGAAGAGGTTATTTTGGTCCCAGAAAATAGAGAGGCAGACTAATGTGAACTTTGCTCTTTGGTGGAAAAGTCCATTTGAAAGCACTTCAGTGGAGATAATTGACACCGCCACTGGCTATAACAACAGAACAGACTTTTACTTTACTTTACTTAGGCTAAAACACTGGGAAGTCTTGTACAGTCCTACATTACATTGGTAAAAAGTGAATGTATTTCAGTAGTTCAGTTCAAAAATTTTGTGTACACATATTTCAGGTATTTATTTATTTTCAGTGTGATGATTATGATGACTATGTAATATTATATATCTTCTAATGTTATGGGATACTGAAATTTAGTTTTCATTAACTGTAAACAGGGCTTGACATTAACTTTTTTGCTCACTGGCCTTTTTGGCTAGTGTTCTTTAAAGGTTACTAGCCATTTAGCTTGATATATCTTAAAATACTGATTCATGTGTGGTATATAAGACCTTGACAATAATAAACAACAATTATTTTAAAAATGAAATCTGAAAAAGCACTTTTTAAAACAGCAATTTATCATCATCAAAAAAAAAAATCAGACTTAGAAAATCTGCATATTTTTGCTGTATTTTTGTTTGTTTATTATTATCATTATAATTTTTTTTTTTATATTTTAATTTTTTTTAAACGTGTTTTCAATTAAGACCATCTAATGATCTTAATTTTTTCTCTCTTTTTTAAATTATAGGGATTTATAAGCAAAGCAGCAGAAAGTTGGGTCTAAATAGTTCAGAAATCTATCTACATTACGTGTTAATGCCAAGCTCTGACTGTAAACCATCACAATAATTTTTTACCTGGTTAAATAAAGGTTAAATAAATAATACTAATAATAATATATGAGCCTCATTGTAAAGTACTATGGTGTATTAGGGCCAGATTTAAAAAAAAAAAAAAAGGTCTCTACAAGATAAAAGTCATAATATTTTGGGAAAACACAAGTTGTAATTCAGACTCACACGTTTGTTGCTTCAAAGTTCTTTTACTGATGATAATGTGAAGATGATGGCAAAACCTAAATAAACATACAACTTTACAAAATGCTCCACATTCTTCTAAACAAAAACAGTGGTGGCGAGATGGTTTTTTTTTATTCTTTCAGTGAACTATTGAACTACACTACTGAAACAAATACACTTTTCTATTATATTCTAATTTCTTGATACAGGACTAGTATTCTGTCCCCTTCAGTGTTGGTGCATCTGTGCGCCTGAATGTGGGGCACAGAAATAAGAAGAACTAATGGCCGACATTAGCCACACAATTAACACACTTCCCATTGGTCTCATTACACTACCTCTCACATTACTGATCATGTGGATGTTAATGGCTGTCACTGCTGCATCTGCAACTGATATGTTTCTGTATGTTCTCTAACTGTCTATACCTCCTCTCTCTGTCTGTTCTCTCTGTCTCTATGGCTGCTCCAGGGGCTATGGCTAACCATCTTATACCTAATGCACTCCTACGTCCTCATGGCACTAACAATCCCTATAACACATTGCTTGGGGAATCGGCCGTCTATAACAACCCGCTGGGCATGTACAACCCACAAGGTGTGCTGGCTTCTTTTCATTCTTTAACATTGGGACTAGGGCAGTGTTTTTCTTTTTTTTTTTTTTCTTTATGTCTGACCCTGTGCAACCTCTCTGTGTAAGTTTCTGCTCCAGACCAGGAACAAAAAGCGACTTTATGATTGGCGACTCAAAGTATAACCAACCCTAGAGGGACTTGCAGGGACTGTAATTAGGAAACACTGCTCTAGTTGTGTGTATGTTAGCATCAGGGAAATGTAGCCTAAAAATCCTGCAGTTCTGTGTTGCTGTGGGGTTTTTACTTTGGAGGTGTATTTCGGCTTCTGAAGGGCATTCCGGTGGGAGACAAAGCCTTACCATAGTCTCTCCAAAATCATAAAAAAATACTGGCAGCCCAATAGAGGCCAAATACACCCCACTCATATAAATGTGCTCTTGTTGGTGGAGCCTGACTTCCATGTATCTGTCCTTTTTTTATTTCTAATGCTGCTATGGGATTGGTGTTATTTTAACCCATAAAGTTAGCTTATCTATATTTACTACTAAAACAACAAGAATATGTTAAATGAAATTGAATTATAGGCTGTTATATTATGAATAATTGCAACCTATAATCAGTCTAATTCAGTTACCAATCTTCCACCTGGCCAATGACAAATAATATTCACTTGACATTTTCATATTCAAAATATATGTTATTAAAACTATCATTGTCTAGTGTAGCTGTTACTATGGCATTTTAGCTTCTGCATCTGCACTCATGTTTACTTTCCCAAACTAGGGCCTTTTAAACTATCCACAGTAGTGTACTGTCTGTGGATACATATACAAACACACATCAAAAAATTTGAATATCATACCAAATTAATTCAGTAGTTCAATTCAAAAAGTTGAATGCATACAATACATTATAGGCCATAGATTCAGTACATAGATAGTGAAGCATTTATTTATTCTAATTGTGATAATTATAATGATTATGTTATATTCAAATTTTAGGAGATACTGAATTTTCTTTTTCATATAAAACAAATAAATGCTTTAATTATTTCACTTTGAGTGTACTGAATCTATACAAATACTCGTGTTTCACTTGAATTGAGCTACTGAAATAAAAGAACCTTTCCACTATATACTAATTTTTTTGATTTAGCGCTTTTACTTTCAAACAATCAAACTAATTCTTTAGAAGAAACTATTGTTGAGTTTCTAGTGCAACTGTTAAATCCCAGCTTCTTCTGTGGCCAACCTACTGCATCCTATTTATTTTGCACAGGACGGCTCTTTCATTTACACAGCCAGGGTGTAACTTTTAAAGTGCGTAAAAAAATAGCAAAACTCATATAAAAACTAAGATAAAAACTCACACAAGAGCTTTGATCAGCGGATAATTTATGTACGCAATACGAGCGCCGCATTGGAGGCCGTGACAGAGGGCCCATAATTCAATTCCATTGCCATAGATGTAAAAGAAATATCTGGGAGGATGAAAATGCAAATGCGTCACTGGATTTACTGCTCCACGCTAGACTCAAGGACCTTTGCCATGTTCTCAATAGCAAAACAATTTTTTCCTGTAATCTGTAAAAGTGTGTGGTTCTTTGGGTTGCATTACAAAGCCATATTCTTTCATCAGCATATTGTATGTGCGCATTTCGACTTGTCACTGTTATGCTTATTGTGTTCTCTTCTTCCTCTCCCTCATGCTGTCCCTAAAAAGAGCCCTACAGAGAGACAAGTATGGGAGTCACACTAAACATTGCTTATCAAATGTAATTGACTTTGGCTTTACTTTCCTCTTCACCTCTTGCTGACAAAGGGATAATGAACAAAAAAAGTCCAATCCCTTTGGAAGTAATGGCACTCTTGTATACAACTGCACCAAGACAATTGGAAGCTGAATATTTTGCACTACGAGATGTGAAAAATTCAATTACAACCACTCACCTCTTTTTTTTCAAAGGCACATCAATGTCTCTATAACTCGTATAAATACAGACTTTTTTTTTGTTTTTGTTTTACAATTCACTTTGATCAAGGCAACTTGCTTTTAAAGGACGTTGAACTTGTCTTGTCAAAATTGAAGAGGTCAGGCTTTATTCTTGACACTTTTAAAAAGCTGAATGGCCTTGTCTGGGCTAGTTTAAATTATAGCCAAAATGCACTTTGATGTGGATAACACAGTCTTGGCATACAGAGCAAAATATGATTCTGCAACATTGGGGGTAGAAAGTCTTTTGCAGTCATACCAGCGCCATCCAAACTTGGACATTTTTGTAAATATGGTATTACCTAAATCTTCTCTTTTCTTTACATAGGCCTATTTTCTCTCAAACCCAGCCACTTGTACTTGTTGTGCCAATCTCATGCCCCAATAAATGTACAGGGTTATGTCAGGAAGGGTATCTGGCATAAAAGCTATGCCAAATCATTATGCAAATCACTGCACCAGGAGTTAGATAATGTGCTGTGGTGGCCCAGAAAAAGGAAAAGCCAAAAGGAAAGAAGAATATTTTTTCCCGTTATTTGTAGTATGTATGCTCATAAGGGACAATGTGGTTGAGGTCAAATTTCCAGCTCTGGTTTGTTGTAATTTGTAAATGTGTGACTTGCATGGCCACTTTTTTTTTTGTCTTTGATGTGTGCTGTGCTTGTGGTATTGTTTGTCACTGTGATGTTGTTTGTGTGTTTTCATCTGTGCTATCAGTGAAATAACATAAAAATGTAGTATTACTATTTGTGCAGCAAGGTAAGTAAATGTATTGGATGTTTATAATGGCACAACATAGGTTTCTAATATAAATAATGCAATAAGTGTGTCACAAAGTGCACTTAATACAACAGTTGCTTACACTATGGGCCTATAGTGCTTTCGTGGTGGTTTAGAGCATATTTGACTAAAGAATATGTTGATGGGTGTAATTTGTGGTTGACATTTAGCTGTTGCAACTACCCCTTTTCAGATCTTTCATTGTTGCCTCTCTACCTCCCTCCACCCCTGCCCCTGTGTGTTTTTTTCAGAGGGAATCCTGAACAATGCCCGGGATACAAGTGTCATGGATACTCTACCACTGAATGGTAACCATGGCAACAGTTATAGCATCGCCAGCGCTGACTACATGAGCGACTGCGTCCAGATCATCGACCGGGGGTACAACCACAAGGAGACCACCCTGGAAAAGAAGATCCTAAAAGAGCTCACCTCCAATTATATCCCTTCGTACCTGAACAATTCCCACGACCGCTCAGCAGAGCAGAACCGCAACCTTATGAACAAGCTGGTCAATAACGTCAGCAATGGAGGGAAGGACAACGGGTATGGAATGGGCTTGGGAATGGGCATGGGGATGGGAATGGGGATGGGAATGGGCATGAATGTGGCACTGAGTTTGGATGACCACGCCACTTTTGGTCCTCACCATGATGAAGGCTTGGGCTTGGAGTTGATCCGTGAGGAATCAAACGCACCACTTTTGCCTCAGAGGCCACCACCGACCTTAGCGGTGGACAACCTCCACAATCACCTCCACCAGTCTGTGCCCCCTCCTCTCCCACTGCCCTTCTCCTCTGCCACCACTTCCTCGTCATCCCGAAGAAGGATTCCCCAAGAGAACAGTGAAAGTTTCTTTCCGCTGCTCACGAATGAGCATACTGAAGATGAGAGCTCATCCCCGCCCCACAGCCACCAGAGAGACTCCCTTTACACCAGCATGCCCATGTTGCCTGGCCTCCCCGACGTGTCCCAGGAGCCCACCGATTGCAAAGATACTGGAGACACCAAGAGCCAGGAGGCCAGCTCTGACGATGTTTACTACAAGAGTATGCCCAACTTGGGATCACGCAATCACCTCCACCAGCTGCACTCTTACTACCAGCTGGGACGGGGCAGCAGCGATGGCTTCATTGTGCCCCCGAACAAGGAAGACGCCCCTGAAGAGGTGCATCAGGATGCATCACAACTGGTCACCAGCCTATAGGCGTGAGTCTCCACCGACAGCTCTATCACCGTAGTCCTCGACGTTTCCCTGTTTCCTTTGTCCTATCCGTCGTTGACAGTGGTAGCCTTCGTTTTTAATATGTGTCCTGAACTGTTAGCGACCACAAAAAGGGACTGTGTGCTCGATGTAGGTGGATCAGTCTGGTACCTGTGTCATGAAGGCTTGGCGTGTTTAATCTCATTGTGCAAAGAGACAGAAGCCGCACTGGATTTCTGTAGGTCTGGGAATCACATGAACCACATAGCCCTGAAACTATATCAGACTTACCAGAATAAATGGGATATCAAAAAGGACTATTTTATTATACTTCTGTATTGACTTTTTCAGAGATTTTCTTCCTCTTTGGTGAGTTGCAGCACATTTTGTTTGCTGAAGTGTTCCTTCAAATCAAAAAAGACAAAAAAATAAGATGACACATTTTGAACTTGGAAGGAATTCCTGATGCTTTTAAGCATAGCTGTTCCCTTTTCTTTCATTTTACTGTAATAACAGTTGTTAAGAGGGAGAAAAAACTAATAAGAGAATTATGAGATATTTCTATGTAATTGTACAGATAACTAGCATTGCACATAACAATATGCTTTTTTGTTCTGAGCAAACCCTTTGTCTTTGTAAATGTAGTGGTTAGGAGCAGTTCTGTTGTGCTGGACTTTCTAGGTTTCTGGTACCAGTCCGTTTTTTGTTTGGTTTCTTCTTTTATCACTTTTTAAGAGTCTTAAATAGATGCAGAACACAATAATACCACAGCAGAACACACTGACCTACCATGCAGGCATTTTTGTGCAGCAGTTTGTTTCCTCGTCTGTTTATGTTTCCATTCAATTTGACTTTTTGCTTTTGACTGTGTAGATAGCAGATCCGGTGGTTACAAAGGAGACGGTATCAGTCTGAGCTAATCACAAAAGGGTTTACTCTGCATCTTTACTGGAATTCCAAAAACGCTTGTGCTTCTCACAACGAGAACAAACTGAACTTTGGTGAGCACTAGGCACTTGTATAAAAGATGGCTGTTTTACTTATTAAAGAAAGAGATTTTGGAGTGAGAAAACTGGACGCGTTTTTCATTTTTCTTCTCTAGGGAGCTTTATTTATTTGTGGAAGAAACTCAGAAAATGGGTGATAGAACCAAGTCACAGAGGTTTTTATTATTGGCTAGGATTTCTTATTTATTCATTTTTGTATTGGCCTCAGAGCTGAGCAACCTCGTGATTCATACCATTTGTTGTAACTGTGAAAACTTGTCTGCACACAAAAAACAAACTGATTACATTTTTAAAACTGACCACTAAACAACAAAAAGTTCTGTTAATTTTAATGGAAAACGACAGTAGACAGCCATGCAATGGGACCATTTATTCAGAGATTCACTCAGTCCATTTCAAAGCCAAATAAAGTTTGGCCAGCAACAGTGGATGTGCTCTGTATGCTCTTCTATAAGCAGTGATTTCATAAGCTGTAATAAATATTTCAGTATCAGTCATGGTGTAACCAATGAATTCCTTGCAGATATTGTGCTGGTAGAGTATTGATAAGCTTTACAAGAGAATGGGTAAGTACATGTGTATTAGATGGGATCAGGGCCGGCTCCTGGCATAAACACTCTATGCGTTTGTTTAGGACCACAACCATTAACAGGGCCACATGATCAGAAAGGTGCTGACCCTGTTCAATTCAATTTAGATGCACACCATTTTCATTTTCAATTACTAGTGGCATTTGTAAAGTTCATATTGAATTGCAACTTATAATATCAAACCCAAGCAATATTAAAGACTCAAATAGCCCCTAAAAGAAAATTTACGAGTGGTGCTGAAGGATGGAAAAATTAGAAAATTAAAGATGGGAAAAAGAGAGTGCAGGATAAAGGTAACATTTTAGTTTTGTTTGGTTTATTCATCATTTTGCAGTTCTTTATTTATTCCTATTTATTCTTCCAAATAGTCTTTTATTGGTTCATTTGCTAGAATAGACCTTGTTCAAATAAAGTCTAAAGTTTGTGATTAATTAATTTCTTATCTTCATTATATCATATACTGTCCATAAATTAGCCTATGTGTCATTTGGTGGGCCACTAATAAAATCTTGTTTAGGGCCACCGAAAGCCTAGAGCCAGCCCTGGATGGGATTTCTTAAAGTGGGGTGGGTGCGAAGAGTCACTCACACAGTTTTGGGTTCACTGAATTTAAACTAATAAATATGAATATGTAAACATACATTGTCACATCACTGAAGGTATTTGGGGGTAAGTGCTCCTTGATTGGCTTGTGGAAGCAGACAACCATGAGATAAATGCACTGATCAGGCAAAACATTATGTCCACCTGCCTAATATTTGTGGCCATAATCTTATGTGTTATGACCACCAGTCTAATATGCAGCGTCATAGATACCAAACAGTGAAGCGCTGTGTATTCTGACACCTGACACCTCTATCAGGACCAACATTAACTTTACACCATTTGTGGTACGAGATGGCCTGATGGACCGGACCACATGAGGCAGCATTTGCTCCTCATGTTCATCACCTGTTGCTAATTCATCACTGTTCCTTCCTTGTCACTTAAATCTTTACGTTTGATAATTTTTCCTGCTTTTAACACATCAACTTTCAGGATAAAATGGAGAGATAATCTTTGTTTTTCACTTTACATGTCAGTGGGCATAATGTTATGCCTGGTTAGTGTATATACAGTATTTAAACCACTTTTCCGTAGCACACTTGCATCTTGGGTTATTTCAGGTATGGCTTATTCTGTACTTTTCCTCCTGCAGTTTTCCACTATACTATACTAAGACAAAGTGTTCAATAGAGCTTCCACAGCCAGGAGAACTAAATAACCATTTTTATTCTAGGTCTGGTGTTGAAGACAGATAGTGCTTCCTCCGAACTCTCAAACTGGATCAGCTCTGAGAGATATGACTTAAGTGGACAGAAAGCACTCAGGCCGTCACTCAGATGAGTCCATGAAATGTGCTGAAGATGTGACTCTGGCCTCTATATCCACTTTATTAATGAGTTGTTACGCAAGCTTTACCCTGGGCTGCAGAGGAACATGCTTGCACTGCACAAAATGCTACAGCACATAAGCAACACCACGCACTTCTTGCCTTCAAATACTTACCAACAAATTGACATCTTTAGTGCCACAAAATATTGATATTGCAGAGTCAAAATGTGTCCTGTATTCAGCGTGCCTGCCTGAGAATATTTTCTGTCCAGCACAAAAGTATATTGATTTTTACCGGCTCCTACATGAGTCTTCAGATTGAAATCTCTAATTGCTAAAAGTCTTTTCTGCCTCTGCTCGCTAACCACAGTGCATCTGCTCGGTGCACTTTAAGTAAAGCACTTGGACTTTCCAAGTAATGACCATTAGGGTTTTTCAGATTGTGTTTTGGTCTATTATAAATATGTTTTGAGATCGTGGGTCCAAATACAGTTTTTCACCCGTGTACCCGGCATGCACAGACGTGTGATAGAATTGGTGACTCTGAATGTCCTATAGGGAATGAATGTGAGAGTGAATGATTTTGTTTGTCTTTGTACGTCTCTGTGTCAGTTCTGCGATTAACTGGCCATTGTCCAGGCTGTACCCTGCCTAAGGCCAGTAGTTGGTGAGATAGGGTCCAGCCACCTTCAACCTCTTATGGGAATAAGCGGAAGGAGCTAAATAAAACTTCTAAATTGTATCAGTAAATGCTCCATCAAAATATCAAAACCTTCACCATTTTAACTGTTCTCCCACTAGCTCTTGACAGTTTTATAGTCTGGTTTTAAATTATTTAATGACATGTGCTGCCTTGGTGAATTGGTGTTTTATAAAGCAGTACTGAAAAATAATAAGATTTGTTTTAAAGTAACCCACTTGAAGAAAATATACACTATAGTATGAGCTCAACTGCCTTTACACGCATATGAACATAAGTGACATCCCATTCTTAATCCAGATGACATCGGCCCACCCTTTGCATCTGTCTATGTCAGACATTTGTGTGTGTGACGTTCTCGTCTAATGTCAGACACTGATGTAGGCCTGGGTCACAATCTTTGCTCTAATTCATTCCAAAGGTCTTCTATCAGGTTGAGGTCAGGACTCTGTGCAGCCCAGTCAAGTTCTTCCACATCAAACTCCCTCATCCATGTCTTTATGGACCGTGCTTTGTTCACTGGTGCAGTCATGTTGGAACAGAAAATGGCCATCCACTATAGTGCCATCCAAATATAGTGTATATATGTATTCTTTGGCCTAAGTACATTTTGGTGGAAAAAAAATGATGTGATTATGCAATTTATCTCTAACCAAGTAAGAGTATTTTTTGACCCTTGTATTAACAGTACAAGCGTCAAATAGTAGTTGTAATAAGCAGTTTAATTGTTACTGTAATTATAATAGAAATAGGAGGAGCAGCTGTAGTAGTAACAGACTTAAAAGCAATTGTAGTACTAGTAAGTCGTAATAATCGTTTTAAAAGTGTAAGCTCTACACTCAATACGTTTACTTTGATCTTTTTGTCAACTACTTTTACTTCTACTTGGGTAATATTATTTAGAACTAACAATAGTTTTAGCTAAGTACAGATTTGGAGTACTTCTGTTCTTCTGTTGTACAGTAAAGTGGTTAATTACCCAACGGAAGATACAAGCTCAGCAGGGAGCCACCCTGAGTGCAGTGATGTGGGTAAGTGTCCTTTGTAAACAGCCTTGTTAGGATGTTACTGGAACACAACTGCATCCACGCAGGTGCATTCAAGTGCTTGTGTAGGACATATAGAAGGAAAACCTGGATTTTTTTTGTGTGAACCTCGGCTCAGAAATGATGAATAAAATGGCACATTTTATATTTGGCCCCCTAGTGCAAAATCAATGGCTGAATGGCTGGCAGAATTCCAAATGAAAGGTGAATCAATGTCATCTCCAGCTTTGTGTATTGGGACAACTTGACAGGCCTTTGCACATAAAAGAAAATACCTCTCTGGCTTTTTTAGTTGAGATAACATTGATTTAAGATAGTGTGGGGATTCTGTCAATGTTTGCCACTTTGAGGCTCATAGTGTTCCAACACTTGGGATGGTGGCTGTACTTTAGATGTTAAAACTTGGCCAGTAACTTAACAGTGTAATATAAAAGGTCACAGAACTGAGTAAAACTTCAAACTATCTACAAAAGCCCTTGAAAATTTAAGTATAGTGTAATAAATGCTGCATACCATAGCAAGGCCGGCTCCTGGCATAAATGCTCTATGCAGTTGTTTAGTGCCACAACCATTAGGGGGTCACATGATTCTTTAAGGTCCAAAGAGCGGTCAGAGGCAGCCTGGGCATGGGGGAATCACTAAAATAAAAACTTGGTCAGACAAGCAAAAGTTAATGCCCAAATAGTTTGAGTAATGCTTTGGTCTTTTGTAGAGCAGCAGCTCATGTTTAAAGAGATGTAGGTGTTGAGTTATAAGAGTTGTTATGACAATATTTTGTCTTGAATTTTGAAGAAAAGTAAAACCCTAAATTGAATTTTTTTTTTTTTCTTTTTTTTTTTTTTTTTACTTAAATGTAGTAGGAGGTGAGAATATTTTTATATTTATTGATCATCTAAAATGCACCAGAATACCAGAATGCATGCTTTGTTCAAATTTTCCAGGGGGGAGGCCCCCACCCCCTCCTGCTATTCCTAATAAAAACTTGTCTACTATAGATACCCCAAGGGCACAAATCAGGAAGCAACACAAAGGTGTTTATGTTTTTAATGGTGTTCATTTCATGTTCATGTTCATAGATCTCCTTAAAATAGGGTTAATCAATTTATTCTTTTCTATTAGGCTATTTTGCATGTCGTTCTATGCCGGCCCTGTACCGTAGCACAGTAATTGTACATTGATATGGCAAAAATGTATTGAAATTGTTTTTATAATGTCAATAGCTTTGCTTATTGGCATGAATTATAACTCCTCAACTGGTTGTTCACTCTGCTGAAAAAAAAAAAAAAAAAAAAAAAAAACACATGGCAACCAGCGTTCTGCAACCTATAGCCAAATGACAGGTAAGTTGTTCGCACCTGTGGCATAGCCTAGACATGATACAACAAGCTATTTCAATAAAATATAAGTATAAAAGAGTGTCTGAGTTTCAATTTTAACTTAAGTTAAAGTAATGAGCTGAAAAACGCCACAGTAATCTGGCAACACCTCTCCGTGCGTGGTACATGCTCAACCTGGCGAGAATTTCATTTAGCAACCTCCATTAAGTCATAGAATATAAGTTTGTTTTTTTTTCCTGTCCTCAACAGAGACAACCTTCCAGACTTTATGTATTCAAAACTTAAACAGTAACACACACGGACAAAACTTACAAGGTGAGTTCGACAATTTACGCTAATTAACCAATTTGCTTAAGGCTAATTACATGGAACATTAGCACTGCCATTTTTGACACATAAATATTTAACACCTAATGTAATACGCTAATAACAACTTTTGAAGCTTATTTTTTTTATGAAAAATTACAAATATTTGAATAATGAAAAATATCCACGTTAACCTCAATGATTTTGCTAATTAGGACTCATAAATGGTTAATGCCAGGTGACGTCACATGTGTGTATTTTTGGGTCGCCATCTTGGGAAGCAAGTGACCTTTTTTCCCAAGCGTATAATGGACAAAGTCTGTCAATGGTCTCAGGTCTGAAAGCTCCAAATCTCCCTCAGTCTCTAATCTCTGTTACGTTTTACTGCAGCACTAGTACACAATCATGTGATGTTGGCGTATTTGGAGGTAAAAAAAAAAAAAAAAAGTTTCATAAACTCTATGGAGTATGGGTTTCTGTAATAAACGGATGTTGTTTGACTAGGCTATTTATAGATTGCCTGGAAAATCCAGACTGATATGTCTCTGTGTTATTCTACAGAGAAATATCAGTCTGGTCACCACGCCGTCTGCAGTGGTTTACTCAAATCCAAACCGAACCGTGCATTTTGATTGGTTTATTTAAGTCACGTGTTCTTCGCGAGCAGCGTCACTCGTACGCGTCTCCTCGCCGACAACAATAATGATGGCGCATGGAGGAGCCGAGAGTTTGTTTCATTCAGCGGTATGGTACAGTAATGTTGAAAGAACTCCCTCGTTCCTCCCTCGTGGCTTCACTACTCCGTTTGTTTACTTTCTCACTTTCTTGTCGCTTTGTTAATGTCACGTCCGCCATTTTCTGATTGGCTAACTCCGCTGTTCGTTAACTCGGGTTTGCTCCGCCCTAGAAATCGAATTGATTCTAAGGCGACCCAGCGGTGAGTCTGGAATTTCCAGGCAAATTTATAGATGCGTTAAAAACATTGTGTTATATTAATAAATACTTTACTTGACACGATCAAAACGCTCTGGATTAATGCAGCTGCTTTAGGATAAAAGCTTTTAGCTAGATTGGACGTAAGAAGCTACATTAAGGTACCTCAGCAACTTAAGGATCAGACTATTGACATATATTACATACTAATGGCCCACAGAATACAGCGTGAACTGTGTAAACAGCTTATTATAAAAGTGTCACCAGCAGATGATCACATAGTTGTATTAGTACCACTGGCCTACAGAGTGAGTGTGAATGGTTCATTTGCAGCAGGGTCGGGGAGGAGACTATTGACCTGAATAATCGTGCATGCATATCTGTAGTCTTGTTGTCACTTAAGCTCTAACAGTAAAGCTACAGAATGCAGGATATACACGCTGTTCAGTATAGCTTTCTATCAGACTTGGCAATTGTTTACATTCACTTTACCCTCAATATGGCAGCGGGGGTGTTTTGGTCAAGTGCCTAGCAAAGACCATTGTCGAAAATGAAGTAGATTGTTTTATTATTGTTTCATGGTTTATTCACTAACAAAAGTGTAATTACATTATTTTGAAAATTATTACTTGCCCACTGATTACCTTACTGCTAGCTAAAGGCTAATGCAAATGCTAATAAGCTACATTTGGTGTTAATTGCTCAGGGAGTTAAACACATTTCTGGTCTCTCTATCCCAAAACTGCATTTTTATGTCGCTGAAAAACTTGAGTTAAAATGTTTTTGGATGTTGTTCATTGTGTGGTTAAGAAAATAAGCTTTTGCCCAACAAAAAGTGGCGCAGCAATATGCTTTACCCTCCTACACCACAATTTTTTTTTTTTATGTTTTGCAACAGTTTTTTGTGGGTAAATGTAGCTGTGTTGATACAAATGCCATAGATTTTCTTCAGTTGCGTATTTTGGGATGAATTTTCAGATTTCAGGATTTTTTTATTTTTTTTTTTTAGAAAAATCCTCTAAAAAACATATTCACACCTTTTCCCCCTAAGACATTTTTTGTGCCATTGACTCCCATTCAAACGACATTTTTATAAAACACTGTCACTGCAATATAATTTCACATTTTTATCAAGTACTTCATGGATTCATGATAGTGAGGGATTGGAATTTTTGTTTTTATTGTTTTCTAGTAGATGGCACCATTTCCCCATATATGGTAGATGGAGGTTTAAATGAGGAAATGGACGCATTAGTGTTTGTTTAAATTATCAAGCCTGCAAGGCAAATTAAAACAAAATCTAAACAAAAAATGGTTTGAGTGTTAGGGTTGTCAAAAATTTGTGTGAAAGTGTGTGTTAAGAAATTAGTTAATTTGTGTATGCGTGTGCACACATTAAAAAATGTAGTCTTTACTGAGATGTGCGCATCAATCTAATGTAGAAACTGTGCCCAGACTGCACAGATGCCTTTGTGTGTGTTGGATGTGTGTGTGCGCCACATAAACTGGAATTTAAGGGGGCAAATTAGTAATAACATAATTAATTTTTGCTATGTATGGTGAGGACAGAAGTTGATCATTGTAACCATGTAAAAATGTTTTGAATTATTCATTATTAGATAATTTTCATATGGCAGTGCATTAGTTAGCGCCTTAGGCGGAAAGGTGTGACAAAAAGTGTTTTATCTGCCCCTACACAAAATTTTTAAATCTAATAAAATTAATTGATGATAGCAGTTTTTGACACTCTGAAGCTCTGATAATCCCCCCCCCCAAAAAAAAAAAAAAAAAAAAATCAAATTTGCATTTACAGAAAGGAAAAACATTTTTTGTGATTTTTGCCATAATTTGAAATCAACTTTTAATCACAAAAACTGGAATTTAACGAGTTAAATTTACTAAACTGAATGATTTTTTTCTAAGTATGATGAGGACTGAAGTTAACCATTGTAATAATGAAAACAAATTTTAATTATTGACTATTAGATAATTTTTCTATGGCAGTCTTTATTGGTGTTTTTTTTTTTTTTTTTTTCCTTAAGGCGAAAGGTGTGACTAAAAAGGTAGGGGTGTAGGAGGGTTCATTTAGTGACTAAAATAGTGCCTCTGCTCGCTCATGCAGGGTACTGTAATTAAAGACTGATAACACCTTTGCCTGGTTAGCCTAGCTTCATGTAAACCTCTAAGTTGCAGGACAAACGATATTTCAGAACTAATGTTATGTCTCTTTATGCCTAAATTCAAACTGGGCAACTTGTTAGCTTTGCTTTTTATCTTAAATATTCAATTTCTGAATTTTTAAGATATTATTAAAATAAAGCTAGCATGCCAGTGTAAAGTATGCATAACCAATGTAAACTATTCTACTACTTTTGTTGAGTAATAAAAAGTTGTGTGTAGTTTTAGTATTCATCTAAATCACATTTATGTCAACTGTAAACATTCTTTCATAAGGCCAGGCTGCATTACTGTCTATCTTAAATTCACTCCCAGGTGCCCTTGTCACTTCCAGTCAGTCATAAATACACTTCCGTATACCTATCACTCCCTAGCTTTATGACTGAAGGGATAAGCAGGAGCCGCCCTCGTAGCCTTTTAATGCGCCACTGTATCACAACACTTATTCGCCCGGGAGTAGCCAACAGGCCCCTAATGCCATGGGCCAAACAGGTTACGTGACATTCACAGGAATCATCTGCGAGTTAATTTGGAAGATAATTCCTAGTGCACAGGCCACAGGAGATGGAGTTGGCTGGGGGGAAAGCCAGTAATGGCCGCCCAGGGAATTGTGTGTGTGCGTCCTGCAGTTCGCACAGTGGAGCGTGCCATACATAACCGCTGTATTATGGACTTCACCTGTTACTTAATCCTTCTCATGGCCACACTGCTGTTACGTCGCTGGGGCATGAGCTGTTTGCAGTCTCCATGGCCTTGGGTTGGAATGTTACGGTATAGTAACCTTTAAAAGCAACAACACTATCATAGATGCTGCAGTGGGCAAAGAGCTACTAGCCTCTTCTCACCCCTGTTGCTCTGTTATGCTTCTGCACACTTAAGTTGAATACTGAAAGATATAAATATCTTGCCAAAACACTAACAGTACCCAAAAACAAACCATGTGCTATTGATTGCTAGTTGAATTGGCTGAACAATCAATAAGTATGTCTAATTTAGTTCAAGTATTGTATTGTATATTATAATCATTTGAGATGTGAACTTCTGACTCTGTTGGATGCCTCACAGTTTGTTCTGTAACAGTGATATCAAATCACAGCCTATTCCCTACTTTCTCATCTATAGGGGTCTACTCCAGGGCAAGGCCAGACTTCTCAAACATGCTCCAGCCAAGGGTTTCCTGTCTGGGAAATAGCGCAGAGAACAGGTACTCCAGCTTAAATCATCCAAAGCTAGCATTAACTATTTTAACAGAGTTGCCTTGTAGATTCTCAAACTTCTCTTACAGGTAAAGGTCTGGTTTAGGTAGAGGTGGAAAGTAGCTAGATATATATTTTTTGAGTAAGATACAGCCTACCATATTCTTACTTGAGTACATTTTTAAAGAAAGTTTGTATTTTTGCTCAAGTTCATTCTCTAAAACAGTGGTTTTCAACCTTTTTTGTGTTGCGTATCCCCTGGACTTTTTGTCATAGCGCGACTACCCTCTTATTCCTTTACGTGTTTAGTGTTTCATTAGTACAAAGACATTTTTTACTTACTGAAATTTTTGCTTTGAAAATTAAATTCAAGATAGAAATAAAATCCTTTTGAAGAAACAACACAAAAATAAAAAATCACAATATAAACTATTTATTACATTTACTTATTTTACAATTTTTTTAATTAAAAACTAAAACTCATAATAAATTAACAAGAAAAATTAATGACTTAATTACTGAAATAACTCATTTGAAACAAGCAAATAATATTTCTACTAGTTTAGTCTCATTTTAAGCAATGTTTTTTAATCATTCAATCTTCAATGAGACACTTGAGCTTGTCTTTCACAAGTTTCAATAATTTAATATGAAAAGATTGAAAATTTTGTAACAAACAAAAATGTTTGTTACAAAAAATGTTGCACAAAGTGGGTATCATGTAGTACCACTAGTAGAACTAGTCATTGTCCCAGCAGCAGTAGTAGTACTGGGTATTTGTTGCTTTATAATAATAATTAAAACGGTAAGTAATATGAACTTTAATAAACTACATTACATTCAATAACTGCTTTTATTTGAGAAAAGCTTGTGAGTACTTTCACCACTTGTAGTTTTAGGTGTGGCATGTAGATGAAATATAGTCTAGGCTTATTATAGCCCTGTTGCAAGAAGCCATTTACAGTTTAAAGGTAGTTTAAGTAAGGTGTAATTTTGGTTAGTTTTTGAGTGGCTTTTAAATGTTTTAACGTATTGTTAAGTATTTAAATCAACTGTATAGTTTTATTAACGCAAAACTTACTGAGTGTTGAATGACTGAATAAGGTTTTTCAGGTAACTTTGTCTACTCAGCAGATTTCACTATCTGTGTTGCGCTCACCCAAAAGTGTAGTTTTTGATTATGCATGCTGTAGTGCCAAACAAAGGACATTTTGTCAGCGATACAAATGTGGTTGTAACAGGATTGTGACAAGCCTAACAATGTTGTAATTGTGCTCTCACGTACCTATAGATGGATGATCAAAATGTGGCGATAAGGGTGAAATAGTTCTGTCCCCGAGCCAGATGGCACACTGTGATGATGTCTGGCCCGCAGTCAAGGTGGACGCAGACACGCCAGCACTCTGAGTCATCCCATATATATTTATACTCAGTCGCCCAGGGTCCCGTCCGCCCCACCTCTACAGCCAATCACCACAGATAATCTTTTGAATTAAGAGAAAAAAATCCAGGGTGAGCAGTGCCACAAGATAAGTAGCCTTTGTGAGTGTGGGCAATGGTATTTTAATTAAATATATGAACACATGGTCCTGCCCCAGATGCTCAAGTCTAAACAAAGATAGCATCATCTAATCAAAGCTGGGCCCTGAGAGTTTCAAGGGCAGAATTATTTTCTATTAGGGCCCCTGTCCTCGGGGATTGAGACAATTTTCTTTATTATGATAGAATCAGCATATTGTAGATTGAAGTCGGCGATAGTGTCACGGCAGGGTGGGTTTCACCGGCTCCCCACGCGCCTGCGGCATTTTAAAAGCTTTCAAAATCTTTTAGCATAGTCTCACTGCTTTGTTTTGACGGAGAGTGTTGCACAAATGTTAGTTCACACTTTTACTGTTGTTAGAAATGATTACACTGATCCATTAATCCATTGACCTTGTTTGATTACAGTCAGTGTTACTTCATCATATGCCACAGAGAAACAGATATGACTATTGTATTTGCAAATGGAAACATTGAATGAGAAAATGTAATCCTAAAAATATACTGTGTGCTACACCCGCCATGTTAATGAAATATATATTTATGTGGATTCTCTGTGGATACTGTTGATTGGACACTGCTGAGATCCAGCAATTTAATGAGATCTCCTAAAGAGATGCTCTCACTAATGTGTACACATCTGCCTTCCTCACAGGGGCCGGATATGGCTGGATGCTAATACTAACATGAGCTTCTACCACACTTTCTACAGCGCGCAGTTAGACGTAAGTGATGGAGTTGTAAAGAGCCATGTTTTTAATTGGGTCGCTGGGCAAACATGAGCCTGGGCTTCTTGGAGGACCTGTATGCCCAGTGGAAGTGAAAATGAGAAGCCCAAGTCGCATTATTTCTCAGGAAACACAAACATTTCCTGCTGTCACACAAGTCAACACTGTAATAAGAATATTAGATTGTATGTGAATATGATCACGCTCCCATCTTCAGGCCGTAATAGATTCATTTATTACACTCATTGCAAAGCATGGACTGCAATTTTCACACTGGCATCACTTCAGATTCTCAAAATCTATTGCTTGTCTCTTGAACACGGCTTGAGGAAGTCTGAGGATTTGCAGAATGATTAAGAAGTTTCATTTCAGGCGTAAAACAAAGCTCTCCAGTCGCTAATTGCCTGGCTTTTCTTGTACTTTCCTAATTGGCTTAATTTAAATCAATGGCTCTATGAATAAAGACACAGTGTCAAATGTTACAAACTCAACATTTACTCTCACATTTGCACAAATTAAAACATTAATCTTGGATGCAGTTTATTATGTGCTTTCCAATACTTTTTTTGGTTCTTGTTTACTTTGTGCCACAGCACATCATCAGCCTTCTAGTGTGCAGTGATTTGCATCCTGATAAAGCATATTTTTACACCAGATGCCCTTCCTGTTGCAGCACTCCACATTTATCCAAGCATGAGAGTGGAAACAAAGTATAAAATAGTTTGTGTTCCTCTGGCTAGATTTTGACATTAAGAAAACTTTAAGAAACATTAAGAAAAACATTAAGAACATTAAGAAAAAATTTCTTGCATTTCCATCTGTCTGTATAATTAACGTCTAAAACAGAGGGACAAGCTATTTTATGCCATTGTAAAAATTATTAAAATGTTTATATACAATTTCTGACATAACCTGGTATTTTAACAAGGATTTAACAAGGCCCATTAACATTGCTGTCAGTCAGTAGCAGATGAGAGCCTTATTTGTAACCACATCACGAGGTGGGGCTGATGTATGGAGGCACACTCGGACTCTCAGTTTAAAGATATAGAGGTTGCCGTCATGAATGTAAAGCAAACAGACTTAAGAGATGCAGAGTCAAAAGGGGGAGAGCCTTGAAGGAGATGATGATGTTTTATTGTGCGGCTGCTGTGTCATTTCATGCCTCTTAATAAGCTTCTATTGGCTGAGTGAGGATCAGATCACAGGGATCAGCTGTGTATCAGTGTAATATCTATGGAAGGCTTCATTCTCTTGTCGACTGTAGTGAAAATAGAGCTGTAGATAAACCCTAGTTAAATCCTCTCTGATACTTGCTTTTATTATTCTCTGAGTGCCTTTTTTTTTAACTCTTAAGACATTATTCACTAGACTTTTTGTATTAAAAAAATCTCAAACTAAGATATCTACTGAAGTATTTTGCATCAAATACCATATTGATTTTAACCAAATAATAAATTCTTAAATTTAAACAATCCAGTGACCAGGTGTTTTCCATTAGGACATTGTTAGTTACGCTAAGACCTGAACTAAATATTTGCATTTTTTCAGCCTACCACCAAAATCTAAAAAAAAAAAAAAAAAAAAACATTTTCAATTTGATGGTGTCATATTCAAGGCCTTAGTAGTATTTCATTTTTTCAGAAGTTATTACATTTTGTTCATTAAGGTATTCAATTTCCTGTATAATTACTGATGCTTTGATAGAGTGAAACTCTAAAAGTGAAAGAGTAATATCTCTTTAGAGTAAGTTCCCATTGTAGTTTGGGAGATGCTGTCCACAGCAGAATGACCCAAGTCAATGTTTAGATGCTTATATGTTAACATTTGTCTATTAAATAAAATAGGTTTGATTTAGAATGGATAGATACAGACTTCTCATGACCATGTTTTGCTAGTAGTAATTTATAAAAATTAAATTTTATTTATATTTCACCTGGAAAACCTTGAGGGTACACTGTTTGTTTAATGAAATGAGATACAGTATACTCATTCCTCGGACTATACAACAATGATGATTTCTATAGGAATGTGGATTGTACTTTGGAAAACACTATGCATGGATTAACTGAAAATGTCTAGATTTATCAGTTAGTCTCTAAAGCTCAAATTATGTTTTTTATGAGCACATGTTGAGAGGTTTGAACAGTTTCCCAAATGGAAAGGAAGTTTGACAGCACAGTAAGGTTGTACAAATAAATCTTAATTTTCAGGTGTGGCTTTTTTGAACATATATATATATATATATATATATATATATAAGGCGTTTCCTTATGAAATCACAACAGCCTACATAGCACTACATTCTGACGTACTGTCTGACTTACAATACATAGAACAACACTGCAGACTTTGATTTGATTTCAGAGAACGCCTAAAATAAATCTTCAGAGCTATTCACATAGCACTGATTGAAAAATGAGAGGAATTTAGAGTGTTAACTTGGCAAAGCATCAACCTATTTTTTGATATTGCCTGCTTTTAACTAATCCATTTTCCCATCAGGACTGACAGCGTTTACAGTTGCTGGCCTTCAGATATTTTATGTGCTTTCTCTAAGTAAGTGTTGAGGCTGACCACTTTTTTTTCTTAAGCACCGTCTGTCAAAACTGCATGCCTGTAGGCTTCTTTTTTATCAAAATACTGACAAAAGTGACCTCCTGTAAATAAGCTTTGTTCTGTCAGGGGCGCTACGTAGCACAAGGGTAAAATAAGAAATCACATTGCAGATGCATATCAGCGCCACAGCTCTTTCTTGTGTGACCTTGTGAGATCTGAATCCCAGATACAGTATAGAGAGGATGCAGCAAATTAAAGCTTTGCGCAGGAAATTGAACTGTCAGACAGATGGAGAAGAAGAAAAAGCCGGTTTGTAATGTAGCTGATTTTCACGCCGAGGGTCTGCTTGTACAAATGTCAGACTTAATGGTTGTCATTCGGAGGGAAATGCACTGTTTTGGGAAGAGGCTATGTATTTTGGCCCAGAGCTGGCAAGCTGTTCTGAAGGTGACAGGATACAATATGATGGCTCTGTGTGGAAGCTACAGTTGTCGAAGATTTGCTGAAGGAATTTGATAAACCAAGCCCTTACTGAAGAAAATGACACTGTGAGTTGAAAATTTTGCACAAACATTTAGTGTAGACCTAGTTACCCTCACCAAGGAGGTTATGTTTTCACTGGTTTATTTGTTATTCTGTTACCAAATCCAAAAAGTAATCCGATTTTGATGACTTTTTCAAAAGAGGGTAGTAATTGGACTTGGAAGAAATTACTGTTATTATTATTATTAACTAAAGATATCTTTTTTGGTGTGGATCATTGTGGCTCAAGGCATGAAAAGAGCATTTACCCTTAAACTAGAACATCCCCAGTTCAAGTCCAGGCATGGGTACCATATACAACATTAACATTTACAAGATTTGTCCAAGTGCTTTTTGTTATGTTGTGATCATCAGCTACAATTTTTCTAGTAGAAAAAATGTTAAAAATTAAATATTTTTTGATATGATGCAGTGGCTATAGATTTGTTCTGAGCAAAACTCTAAAGTATTGGTAAATATTGAAGAGGTGCAGCCCACAGCAGCACTAACAAACTGCACTCCCCTGTATTTCATATTTCCTGATGCATCCTCAATGTTAAAACGGACAGAACTTTTTGGACTTTTTATTTTTTAACTTTGTGATAATCCTGTTAAATTTAGGCTCGGAAGAGAGATGTATCTTTTACAGTAGTGTCTTCAGTTGAATTTTTACAATATTATGGACAGTTAAATTGTTCTGTGCTTGACCTTGTTAGATCTTATGCAGTCAGAAATATGTTTTTCTTGCACAGACCACTGACCACTTTTCCTTTTATGAGCCAACGTGCTGTAGCTCACTCCGTCTTTCTCAAAAGCCCACTCTCTTCATGTTACCCTGGCATCTGTGCAGCTGCCATGACCTTAAATTGTCTCTTGAGATATGATCTTAAGTCAAAATCCTTTTTCTTCTATCTAAGTTAAAGTAATGACCTCGAAGCTTTCTCAGAGCAATCCTGTCTTCTAAACTGTTGCTGCCCGTCCATTTATATCAGATAGACAGTTGTGGTATTCTCTTCCCACGAGGAGCTAACCAAGACAAGTCTCCCAAGCTTCTGACAACACACCATTTCTAGCATACTTGACTGAACCAAATGGCTATGTCCAGGGAGCAATTTGAGGCAACAAATGACCCACTGGACACTCTCTACCATTTCTAGGTGTCAGAAAACCAACACTTCTCCTTTTTGGAAAGCCACACAGTTGTTTACATGCAGCAGAAGTTCTGGCAATATGTGACTGATGACTGAAATTAGCATCTAACTAAATCTTCAATAAGCTCCTGTATTAGGATAAAGCTCCCATAGGACAAATGATGGAGCCACATTAAATTAAGTAAGCCTTCGGATTCCATCATATCACCCCAAGCATCTGCGTCTGTGTTTCCATAATTATGCACGTCCCAATAAGAAGACTTTAAAGGCAATCTACGCCATAGCTTGTTTAGTACTTCTACACAAATGGTGTCAATTAAATGTGGTTCCGATAGGCCACATTGACGCTAACTGGATGGATGAAATTGTACATTTGTTAGATGAGTAAAGGTAGGCTTGCTATCCAGTCCAGATGGAAATACTTTTTCCTTGAAGTGTCATTATGAAGTGGTCACATATCCGTTTATAATAGTGATGCTAGAGAATATTACAGTATGTACCAGAAAAATGCGCCTTTGATTTGACTACATTTTTCTCTCTAATGATTTTGAATGTTCAAGAACTAGAAGATCTTGATATAATAACTAGAAAAATATCTGTACACTCCCTGCATTCCCTTATCGTGCTCATAGTTGCATCTCCTAGCCCAAGTGTAGCTGATGGTCAGGATTTATTTCAGTATTAACAAGAAGCACTTTCTATCCAGATGGAAACCTTTTACAACTTAGAAAGCAAAAAATAGCTTCTCCTTGAAGTCTCATTACAAAGTGGCCACATTTTACCTTAACATTTACCTTGATAAATGATGATGCTAAAGAACAATATGTAGTCGACCCATATATTTTTCTTTAATGATTTTCAAAGTTCAACAACTAGACAATTTTGATATAATGACTGGATAAATATTTGTGCACATTTGTCCTTATAGTGCACATTCTTACCCAAATAAATTTCAAGAAGTCATGGAGTCATGTGACATATTTACACTTTTCCAATTTGCTCTGCAATATTTAACATCAGGCATCAGTTATCAAGTATGGCACTATAAATAATTCATGGCTGAGGTCTTCTGGGTAATTTGTCTGTGAGCTTAGGATGGCACTGCGCAGATATTAAAAGTCAAGCATCCAGCTATAATAAGTACAATTTCATTGAATTCAAATTTGTCATTCCTCAAAAATGTGACCATTAGCTGCAGTGGAAAGTGCCTTAATTGTCGTGCTGTAGCCGTACTTTAGTGCTTTCAGCAATGGTGGTGTCTCAAACCTTTGTTGAATTACCTTATTTTGATTTGAGATCATATTAAATTTCTCACCCTTCTTGGCTCCCTGTGCTCTTCCTCTGAAGATTATACAATTCTCAGTGGAGGATAATTCTCCACTTAAGAGACTTTTCTCATTGGTCAGCATGAAGGACTCTGGATGGGCTCTTATGTATGCGTAAAACACATTTTAATAGTCCTCACATAGTTTTCTCTGTTCATCAGTTGGTCTTTAAACATTCCATTTTATATTTATTTATCCATACAGATAATGACTCATTTATATGCAATATCATGTCCCCTTGGTATCTGCTGTGTGCAATAGATGCAATTAAAAGCCAGCATGATCTTAATTATTAAAACTGCATATTCTTTATTAGCTTAATATTCTGGTTCAGAGCCTGGCACTCTGTCACATGAAGCCAATGAAGAGTTCATCAAACTGACCGATTGGCAAAAGAAAAGCAGCGTTTAGTGCCTGATTAATGGGGTCAATATGCTGCTGACGGGGGACTCTAAACCATGACATTTTAATCATGGCATTGCTCATGGGAACAATGGGATCCAAATGATTTCAATGCCATTTTGGAGCATCTTGCTGCACTGCGTTAAAAAGCCTCCCAGTACAGGGATGCCGCAGACAAAGAGAGCAATGCTCCAAAGAAAGAATGTCTGTCATTTCACATGGCTGTTTCTCAAGAGAGAGCAGCCATAATGGCACAAAGTGTGCAGCGTTTTACTGTGGAAACAGCAAGCCGCCAGCGTCGGCACTTGTGAACTTTGCATTTTTTATGGCCTGTCATGTTTTGTCAGCGAGTCTGGGGATGCAGCTTTGGTTCTGTGTTTTTGTGTGCACTGACATGAGTTTGTGCATAGGGCACTGATTAGACACGTCCATGGATAATATAACTGCACTGCAAAAATGTTTTTGTTCACAGACCGCCTGGCAGAAGTGGCAGCTCGTCCAAGTGCTGGCGTGTTTGTCACAAGTAATTAATTTTTTCCCCATAAAAACACCCACTGGGATGATGGAAAAGGTAGGTTCATTAACCTTCGTCACCTAAGCTTCCTGTGGCACTTTACAATGTACTGGTTGGTGGTTCCTCCAATCGCCCGTAGCATAAAATGTACTGAAATGAAACACCTTCTTCCATGATGGCTGTTTCGCTGTGAGAACAAAAGGGATTGGCTCAGTCCTGAGCCTGCTGATGCTTTTAGAAAACACTGAGACACAGGAGCTTCAGAAAGCCTCCCAGTTTGTCACTGAGCTTTCTTCCAACACTGCCACTATTCTCTCCCCGTTGCGCAGTCTGTGTCAGAAATGCTTTCAGTTTATTTCAAATTGACATTTTACAGAGGTTAATCTTGGTGCAGTGACAATGGGCAGATTACCTCCAATAAAGCCTCATTTAAAGTCCCAGCAAGAGCGAGGCAGAAAAAAATAATATGTGTGGGAATCTAAGAGAAATGCCAGGAAACACAGTAGTAGGTTGGATATTCCAGATGCATTGTGAGATCTGCATGCCAGTCGTTGAAGAATATAAGCATTTTGGATTAGCCTTTGTTGGTTATGTGTGAGGACAAGTATAGTTTACTAACCAGCTGCTCTTGTGCAAAAATGCCCAAGGGAAACCATCTGCTACGAATCCTTTATGATCACAGACCATCTATCTATGTTTGAGGTTTTATAAGTCATTTTTGGCATGAGCAAATAGTTTCACAAATTTGGTACCCTAATATTGACTTGAGAAGATCAAGTTTCATTTCATGTTGTATCCTTTAGGGCACTGATACTAATGAGAAGTTTGTTTAGCTCATATTTTCTGGGGTTACTCTGGTTATTTGTAAGTAGTAATTGAAAACAGCACTAGTAATAACTTCATTTATGTTAATGTTGTAAAGAGATTTAATTAATACTGAATACAAGAAGTCATTCCTACAGCTATATTTAGATAGAAAAGGTTAAATGTATGGTTCTTTGTACTTATACTTGCTTTGAGCTTACAATATAAAACACATAGTCATTTATTACCTGAAGCAGATGCATAGGCCTTGACTCTGAGACTTGGAAGACATATTTAAAGGCTCTGCACACCCTCCCAGTGGTTCAGAGTTGGCTTGCGGAATGCTCATTCATCTTCACAGTCATCACTGGCATCATTCACAGTCACGCCACCACCTCTAAGGCCCATAAGCATTGGGGGCAGTCTCATAGAGCCATTGTGGGGGCCTTAAGAACACCATTTTCAAGGCGGCATTTCCACACACCATAATGGATTACCTCAATGGTCAGCCTGTCACGGTCAATGTTTGGCCTGACACTTCATGTAAAATTTCTTTCCCTGGGTGAAATATCATACTGCAGCCACCGGGCACTAGCGCTTTTGTCAAACTGATTGTCACAGTGTTTGGGGTGTAATTCCCTTGTTGTCCTGTCTTTATTCTTTGTGCCTGTCAGCCTTTGCTTCTTGGTTCTTTGGCTAAAAGGAGTGGATGTTTTTGTGGGCTAGAAACTATAATGAGCATTGGAAAAAACTGTTTTGGATCACAATTAAAAGAAAAATCTGTATTTTTCAGAGGTGTAAGAAGTACTTAAAATATGTACTTGAATAAGCTGCTACTTTAAAAGGTGTTACATAAGGAGAAGAAACAAAGTAGTAACACAATTATTGAGTAAAAGTTAAAAAAAAATAAAAATAAAAAAAATGTGTAAAATTTACTCAAGTACAAAGTACATTTGGATGTTTTAGCAAATCCTGAGCATGCTACCCACTCAAGCATTGAGATAAAAAAAATACCTTGACTTGAGTTGTTATGTTTTCATCCAAATTTGACTCAAATAAAATAAAAGTATGTTCTAGAAATTGTACTTTGAAAGTACATAAAAATCACAAAAAATACTTTACACATAAATAAACATAATACACATAAATGACTAGAAAAAGCAGAGTTTCTATACATTGAAGAGACTATGGCCTAAATAATAAACTAATGGACTCATCCATAGACTCAAAATGAGCCATACATAACGATAGATTGAAGCTTTTTTATTCATGACTCCAAACAAAAAAACAAACAAAAAAAAACCTAACAAACAAGGCGTTTTATTAGTTCTGCTGAAATGAGAGATCAGTTGAACTTTGTTGGATTTTAGCATATTGCAGCGCATGGCTGGTGAATGGTAGACAGACAGTGCTGCTGATCTGGGGTCAGTCTGAGCCCCGCAGCTCTGCTTGTTTATAGCAGAGAGGAATGGAGAGATATGACACACTGTGAGGACATAGTGCTTGTAGCTGACCACAAACAAGTGCTACTTTAAGCATTTCTGCAGAAAAAGTTCAATTATGTTTGTAAGTAAATAAACAACTCCATGAAAACCAGCACTGTTGGCTCACATGTTCAAAATTAAGGTCCAAATGAAGCTTCTGTTGAGCTCTTTAATGATCTCAGCCCTGTTTGTAGGACAGTGGCTGTTTCATAAGCGACTCTATTATCAAAATGATTTTATCTGTTTTGTATAGGCCTATGTGTAATTAATAAACACACATTAGATCAGACATCACTGTGATAGAAGCAGACAACACAGGCTTCGGTACCAAATTAAGCCTTCAATCCAATTTAAAACTCTCACACCTGCACCCCTTCTCCCTGCCATATAAATGATGATGTCATTACTACCCCTAAATCTGTGGGAAACACTGACAAGTATCTAGGTATTTACCACCAATGGTATTTTTTAAATAAAAGCCCTTGAGTCAGTGCATGTTGGTTAGATATCTCAGACTGTTTTACATTGGGGTCAAAATAAGGCCAGAACTGTGCTGGAAAATTTGCAAACGCACCAAACACGGTTTACCAGTAACATGGATGGATCTGCTTTCAAAATGAAATGCACAAAATTAAATTTGGTTCTGTCCAAAAATAGGCCAGATGGGAAATGGTGTGGTTAGGTTGTAAATGTCATTACAGCCATTATTGCGCTCTCGTATAGTGCAAGATTCACAAAGTCCTCCACCTACATTGGTGCATGTTTTTCTAGGCATTGAATGTAGTAAGTGTGCATTAGAGTTCATGCTAAATAAGTGCTGTGATTGTCTTTAAGTGGCTTGAACAACACAGACAGGCGAGAGGCTTATGTAAACATATCATTAATATACCTTTAAAATCCCAGGTTAGATTGCAGCCACAATGCAGTGTTTGCAGCAATTTTAGCCTCTGCCCTAATCGTGTATTTACCTTTCTTGATATTCTCCTCATGGACGGCAATGGCATCATCTCCTTCGAAAGCTATTGTGCAGCTCATGGTACAGAAAATCACCACGGGCAAAATGAGTTTGACATTGGTCCATAGTACAGGCAATGGAGGGTGACATATCCAATATCAGGAGAGTGGCAGGGCTAAATATTTTTGTCAGGCCAGCGGCTTTACTGTGAAGAGATGTGGATGAAGGGTTCATTTGGGTCTGGGTTTCAACACAGCATTCTGGGAAGTCGGACTGCAGGTAAATGCTTCTGTTCGCTCTATCCTTGTCGAGGACACAAGAGGACAAGAGAGGGGGCTATTAGAAGTGATGAGGGGCAGCAGCAATGTCAGTATTAGACTTACCACAGTTAATTTTTCAAGTACTGCAATTTTAGATTTAAATACTGTCTGACAAGTTGGAAAAGGAATAGAAATTACGCACAGGTAATAATTTAAGTCAGTGCTGTATTAAGTGTTGATATATTGAGTGTTTAACAAACATTTTGATGATCTTAAACGTATAAAGAAAAATTATAAATAGTGTACGTAGATGCTACTGCTGTATATTCACATGGTACTTTACTGTACACTTAGTACTTCCTGTCTAGTAGTTTGACTATACCGGGGGTCTGCAACCTTCCAGATCCAAGAGCCAGTTCTTCCCAAAAATGCAAAATGTGCAAGAGCCAGAGCCAATTTTAATGCACTTTTATTTTAAAGTCGGTTAGACTGTAACTGAAATATAGCATGGGTGGTCATTAATAATTAACTAACAAAGAACTGGAAATACTGCACTGACTATCTCACTCAGAGAACTATAGTTTGATCCTGTAACTTTTTCTTGGGGCCCCTGTGGCATTTCTAATCAATCTCTATGTGCAACAGTGTGGACAATTGAGGCTAAAACTGTTTATTATTGGTTTAACAGTTAAGTCTACAGCATATACCAGAAAACAAGGAGAATGTTTTATTTTACATTGATAATGCATGCAGGTTGTCTTACAGTCATTTACTTATTCTTTTATTGACTTTACACAAACAGATGTCAGATGCCCAGGGAGCCACAAGAGCAGGGCTAAAGAGCCACATGCGGCTCTAAACCCATAGGTTACAGATGTGTGGACTATACTGTTGTCCTCTTCTTTCATTTTGTCTTTTTCCTACCAGGGTCATCATAGAAAATCTTTTTGGTGACAGTGGCTCAGGTGGTAGAGCGTTTGTCCTATAAATGGAAGGTTGGAGGTTTGAATCCCGCAAATATAGTGATGCATTATTATTATTATTATTATTATTATTATTATTATTACTACTACCTAGTCTACAGTGATTACCCTCTCTATTTAGCAGGGCTTGGGGCTGGCACAAAGAGTTAACTAGATTGTATACTCGTGGCTGATTATAATTTGACAGTATTGTTATAACTGAGGGGGTCAGCTTGTCCACATTAAATGATCATTTTGTTCATGGCCCTTTAATTGTTCAGCAATAACAGGCCAAGTAAAGGAATGCTTTGGGTTTTGTAGTGTATCCTTGAGTGTGGTGTATATATGAATGCATCGTGCATAGGTGTCATTTGTGACCGAGTTGTGTGGCCCAGTCTTGGCCTGTGTTTTAGTTTGGACAAGTGTTGTGACACGGTGCATTTGGGGCATGCTCTTACGCTGTGCAGCCAGTCTTCCTGCTGGGATAACAGCGTTGAGAGTGTGTCACAGTGGAGGAAATAACCTGGGTAAATCGATGGACTGTTTTGAAATGCCAATCAGACTTCGAACAGAGAGCCATTTGGATCAGACTGAGCCATCTGTGCTCTGAGGTGTGCATCCAAGGTCAAAGCTTTTAGAAATCCTTTGTTACCCCAAGCCTTACAGTTGGAGAAATCTGTCAGAAACAAACCGAGCTGCAGTACCTAATGGATGATAAAAATACATTGTGCTGACCTTTTGTTTTGTACTTTATGCTTGTTTACTAGCCCGCTTTGGGTTATTTATTTGTCTCATATGGCTATAATTTTTAAAGTTCACTGTATGGGAGTTAAGAAGCTATTTGTGGAGCCGTGTGTGAATGATGCATCATTAGATGATCATGTTCTTGGATGAAATTTAACCGATACATTCTGCAAACATCACTAGATGAACCATTGCTAGATGTGACTAACTCCTACTCATTATACAGAATACACTAATTGCTCAGTCCTTATCCAAATAAACAAATGATGTAACTGTATCTAGAGCTCCATACATTTTTAATTGCATTTCATGATCATCAGGATCTTCTAATTTAGAGAAAAGGCTATCCACTGAGGCACAAATCCCTTATACAGTTGCAAGAAAAAGTAAGTGAACCCTTTGGAATTACTATACTTGGATTTCTGCATGATTTGGTCATAAAATATGATCTGATCTTTATCTAAGTCACAACAATAGACAAACTCAGTCTGCTTAAACTAATGCTGCAAATATATATATATATATATATATATATATATATATATATATATATATATATATATATATATATATATATATTTTTTTTTATTTTATTGTTTTTTCTAGTGCCAGGAATTGATAAAAAAAAAAAAAAGTTAATTAATCGTAAATCTGAAAAAAATTTATCGCGATTAATTGTATTATGAAGTCACGTACAAACACAAAATTGTAAATTTAGAACATTTATTTTGAATTAACCTTCACATACTTTACTGTAAACTTGTGCAATGCAAACAAAACTTGCAAAGAAAATAAATAAATAGTCTCTTTAAGACCTGTAACTCAGACAAAGTTTGCCTAAATAAGGTACAACCAACAAATACGCAAAACTTACCTAAAAAAGCATGTGTAATCTCTTTTAGAACTTTAACAAAAATAAGTTTAATTCTTCAATTAATAACAATTGTTGTGGTTCACAACAGTGTAAATACTATGAACTGTGTTACTCCAGTGGTAATTGAACTCGTCCTTGCATAGACTGCACATAACTTTTGTTTTGTCTGTATTGCTGTCTGGTGACGATCTGAAGCAGTCCATTTAGCAATACGTCTTTTTGGTCACTCATGTTGCTTTAGCTGCTCGTTCACTTGTTGAAATACGTCTGTACTGAAGTCGGACAGTTTGTGGCTCAGATCACGCACCATCACGCACCATCACGCACCATCATGCCCGAAATCCACTTCTCGTGTGTCTTGGTTTATCCAGGTCAAAACTGTAACTTTAGTTTGTTTTTTGTTTTTTTAAAAAGAGGCGGGGGAAGAAGGAGAGGAGGGCAGTGAAGTGGTGTGCATTACGTTTCTGATCAGCACTAAACTCAGATCTAATCACCTGTCCGTTCACCACTGACAGGTGGGCGTTTTCCCATTATGCCATCATGCACTGAGCCGTGCAGCCTCCGCAGCTGCTTCTGATGAACTGCGGCGGCTCAGGCGCTGGTCTCGTTTGGATCTCATGGTGACCGTCGCACTTGTGGCATCAGAGCAAGTCGGGAACAAGTTGGACACAAATCTAACTGGCGTGCACTGCGCACAGACCGACACTGATTGAAACTGCGCAAGTCTGGCTCATCTCGAATGCGCATGATGGATGGAAACGGAAATGTGTCATCTTCTACACTCGCAGACCCGTGGCATGTTGCTGCCTCTTAATTCTTAATTGTAGGTCAGAAGACCTACAATTAAGAATTGTTGAATTGCATAAAACAGGAAAGGGTTACAATCTTGCAATCTTACATCTCTCAACACCTTGATGTTCATGAGTCCATGGTATGAAAGATTGTCTATAAATGCAATGAGAAAGTTCAGCACTGCTGATACTCTCCCTAGGAGTGGTTGTCCTGTGAAAATGACTGCAAGAGCACAGTGCAGAATGCTCAGTGAGATGAAGAAGAATCCTAGAATGTCAGCTAAAGACTTACAGAAATCTCTGGCTCAAGCTAACATCTTTGTTGACAACTCTACAATAGGTAAAACATTAAATAAGAATGGACTTCGTGGGAGGGCACCACGGAGTAAGGCAACTTATGTCCCAAAAAAAAAAAAAAAAAAAAAAATTCACGCATGTCTGAAGTTTGCAAAAGAGATGTTAGATGTTCCAGCACTACTGGCAAAATATTCTGTGGACATATGAAACCAAAGTTGAGTTGTTTGGAAGGAACCCACAATGCTCTGTGTGGAGAAAAAAAAGGCACAGCACACCAACATCAAAACCTCATCTCCAGTGTGAAGTATGGTGGAGGGATCATCATGGTTTGGGGCTGCTTGACTGCCTCAGGGCCTGGACAAATTGCTATGATCTACAGCAAAATGAATTTCCAAGTTTATCCAAACATTTTGCAGGAAAATTTAAGACCATCTTTCTGCCAACTGAAGCTCAAAAGAGATGCAACAGGACAACAACAAAAAACATAGAACCAAATCAGCAACAGAATGGCTTCAACAGAAGAAAATACGCCTTCTGGAGTGGCCCAGTCAGAGTCATGACCTCAGCCCGATTGAGATGCTGTGGTATGACCTCAGAAGAGCGATTCACACCAAACATCCCAACAGTATTGCTGAACAGTTTTGTAAAGAGGAATGGTCCAAAATTCCTCCTGAGCGTTCTGCAGGTCTGATCTGCAACTACAGAAAACATTTGATTGAGGTTGTTGCTGCCAAAAAAGGGTCAACCAGTTATTAAATCTAAAGGTTCACATACTTCCATCCTGCATTTTGAATGTTTACATAAATGTTCAATAAAAACATGTAAAAAAAACATGTATTTTTTGCAGCATTAGTTTAAACAGACTGTGTTTGTATATTGTTGTGACTTAGATGAAGATCAGATCATATTTTATGACAAAATCATGCAAAAATCCAAGTAATTCCAAAGGGTTCACATAGGTTTTTTCGCAACTGTATATAAATAAGCCATAATGTCATTATGGTTAAGAATCCACTAAAACAAATCATTTGCTTTTTTACTGACCCATTTCGACCCCTTTCTCCATTTCCTTAGCCCTTTTCCTTCATTTTGTGCATTCACAAGAGACGAAAGGTTGTCTCCTTTTGGATCGAGGGGAAGGGTGAGGGCTGAGGGCTGTACACCGTGCACCCCTTGAAACTGAGCTTTTCCAGATGCGCACTTCAAACCAAGGGGTAAGAGGAGTTTATTATGAAACATCGTGTTTATCGGTAGCATGGCATCGAAAAAGACGTATGTTCTGCATTTATAACAATAACAGGACTCCAGACTAACTTTTTTTGTCAGGAGCACTGTAGCCCCTGACTGAAAATGTTTAGGGGCAGAAAATTTAGAGGCCCATGCCAAAAATCCATATCACAAATATTAAACTGTGAGCCTGTCCTACCAGGCTCACAGTTTGCCTACCGTGCATGTTTTGAGGTTGATGGGGGGAAACCGGAGTACCCGGAGGAAACCCACCCAGACACGGGGAGAACATGCAAACTCCACACAGAAAGGCCCCACACGGTCCGGGAATCGAACCCAGGACCTTCTTGCTGTGAGGCAGGAGTGCTAGCCACTATGCCACCGTGCCAATCTACAGTATCTACAGTATGAAAAATGTGGTCTAAGGAATATTAACAAATAATGGCAAATGGCTAAAATATTTTATCAGAAACGTTTCAGTAGTTAACCCTAGACAGTCTGACTCATTGCCCCTAAATAAAATAGATTTAACTGAAAGTAAACAAATGTCAGACCCATAACATATTGGTTTTCACAAAATAAACAATATACATTAGTAACAAGTTAGCCTCAGGAAGTATTGAATTGTTCAAATCCCCCTCATAGTTATTAGCTCATCTGTGGCTTCATCTTCATAACAATGGCCAACTGTTGTTTTCACTCTATTTATTCTTATGGCTTTAAATAACAGCTTCTCTCTCAGACAGCGCTGCAGGAGGTAGCAGCAGCTCATGGTAAATACAGCAGCTTCTTAGCTAACTTTTATCAGAGAAACTATTGGCCAGATACCTCTGTCCTCTGCTGGGACAGCGGTTTATAGTCTATAGTCTGTTTATAATGGTTTCTGTGCATGTTTTGCTTGTGCGCTGCTTTTGGAGTGCGTAATGACAGTCTTCGTGGCAACAGAAAAAAGTGTGGAGGACAAGTGGAACGGCGTGGTGTCACGTATGCATCGTCTTTTTACGAGAACACAAACCTGAATGAAGTTTAGCCTCAGACAAATTCCAGATATTTGCTATAGCTGCGGGTCACACTGGACAAATTAGGAACGGGACATGCAGCCTCCAGCCTGTGTGAGTTCAGCCACTGTTCTGCAGAGTGAGGGGAAAGATCGGGCAGAGCGACGGGAAAACTAAACACCAGATCAGCGATGCGCCTCTATTATTAAGGACTATTGTTGACATCGTTTGACACTACAAACGCAACCCTAATGCAGATTAAATTATTCAAATAATAACAAAACACAGGGCCTCTGAGAGTGGGAGAGAAAACTCCATCCATCCATCCATCTTCTTCCACTTTATCCGGGGCCGGGTCGCGGAGGCAGCAGTCTAAGCAGGGACACCCAAACATCCCTCTCCACAGACACTTCCTCCAGCTCCTCAGGAGGAACCCCAAGGCGTTCCCAGGCCAGCCGAGAGACATAGTCCCTCCAGCGTGTCCTAGGTCTTCCCCGGGGCCTCCTCCCGATGGGACATGCCCGGAACACCTCCCCAGGGAGGCGTCCGGGAGGCATCCTGGAACAGATGCCCAAGCCACCTCAGCTGGCTCCTCTCGATGTGGAGAAGCAGCGGCTCTACTCCGAGCTCCTCCCGGGTAACCGAGCTCCTCACCCTATCTCTAAGGGAGCGCCCAGCCACCCTGCGGAGGAAACTCATTTCGGCCGCTTGTATCCGGGATCTTGTCCTTTCAGTCATGACCCAAAGCTCATGACCATAGGTGAGAGAAGGAACGTAGATCGACCGGTAAATCGAGAGCTTCGCCTTTTGACTCAGCTCTTTCTTCACCACAACAGACCGATACAACGACCGCGTTACTGCAGACGCTGCACCGATCCGCATGTTGATCTCACCTCACTCGTGAACAAGACCCTGAGATACTTAAACTCCTCCACTTGAGGCAGGAACTCTCCCCCGACCTGGAGAGGGCAAGCCACCCTTTTTCGGTCGAGAACCATGGCCTCGGACTTGGAGGTGCTGATTCTCATCCCAGCCGCTTCACATTCGGCTGCAAACCGCCCCAGTGCACACTGAAGGTCCTGGTTTGAGGAAGCCAACAGGACAATATCATCCGCAAAAAGCAGAGACAAAATCCTGTGGTCCCCAAACCTGACACCCTCCGGCCCCTGGCTGCGCCTAGAAATTCTGTCCATAAAAATTATGAACAGAACCGGTGACAAAGGGCAGCCCTGCCGGAGTCCAACATGCACTGGAAACAGGTCCGACTTACAACCGGCAATGCGAACCAAACTCCTGCTCCGGTCATACAGGGACTGGACAGCCCTTAGCAAAGGGCCTTGGACCCCGTACTCCCAGAGCACCCCCCAAAGGACACTACGAGGGACACGATCGAACGCCTTCTCCAGGTCCATAAAGCACATGTGGACTGGTTGGGCGAACTCCCATGAACCCTCGAGCACCCGATAGAGGGTGTAGAGCTGGTCCACTGTTCCACGACCGGGACGAAAACCGCATTGTTCCTCCTGAATCCGAGGTTCGACTATCGGCCAAATTCTCCTCTCCAGTACCCTGGAATAGACTTTCCCGGGGAGGCTGAGAAGTGTGATCCCCCTGTAGTTGGAACACACTCTCTGGTCCCCCTTCCTGGAAAGAGGGACCACCACCCCGGTCTGCCAGTCCAGAGGTACTGTCCCCGACCGCCACGCGATGTTGCAGAGACGTGTCAGCGACAGTGACACCTGGAGGGGCGTGATTGGAGGAACAGCCTCCCTGATCTGAACCCGAGCGGTGTTTTGTTATTGGACTTCTGTGCTAGTCACGGATTGTCCATGACAAACACTATGTTCAAGCACAAGGGTGTCCTGGTGCCACGTGCACTGATGGTCAGAGGCCAGAGGTCGATGATCGACTTTGTAGTCATGTCATCTGAACTTCGGCCGTGTGTCTTGGACACTCGGGTGAAGAGAGGGGCTGAGCTGTCAACTGATCACCACCTGGTGGTGAGTTGGATCCGCTGGCGGAGGAGGAGGCTGGATAGACTCGGCAGGCCCAAACGTATTGTGAGGGTCTGTTGGGAACATCTGGCTGAACCTCCTGTCAGAGGGGTCTTCAACTCCCACCTTCGGGAGAGCTTCAACCAGATCTCGGGGGAGGTTGGAGACATGGAGTCCGAGTGGACCATGTTCTCCACCTCTATTGTCAATGCAGCCGTCAGGAGCTGTGGCTGTAAGGTCTCTGGTGCCTGTCGTGGCGGCAACCCCTGAACCCGGTGGTGGACACCGGAAGTAAGGGATGCCGTCAGGCTGAAGAAGGAAGTCCTATCGAGCCTGGCTGGCTTGTGGGACTCCCGAGGCAGCCGACGGGTACCGGCAGGCCAAGCGTGCTGCGGCCCCGGCGGTTGTGGAGGCAAAACTCGGGTCTGGGAGGAGTTCGGGGAGGCCATGGAGGAGGACTATCGGTCGGCCTCAAAGAGATTCTGGCAAACCGTCCGCCGCCTCAGGAGGGGGAAGCAGTTCTTCACCAACACTGTTTACAGTGAGGGTGGGGAGCTGTTGACCTCGACTGGGGATGTTGTCGGGCGGTGGAAGGATCTCCTCAATCCCACTGACACGTCTTCCGTTGAGGAAGCAGAGGTTGGGGACTCGGAGGAGGATTCATCCATCACCCAAGCTGAAGTCATCGAGGTGGTTAAAAAGCTCCTCGGTGGCAAGGCACCGGGTGTGGATGAGATTCGCCCTGAGTACCTCAAGTCCCTGGATGTTGTGGGTAGAGAAAACTCATTAATTCAAAATAATATAAAGTCAGAAATAATCAGGTAGCATGTGTTTGAGTAGCTGGAAAAAAGTACTCGCACAGACCCATAAAATGGTCGCAAAATGCGAGCATTTGGTCGCAGTCTGGAGCCCTGAATAATAAGAATTAAAAATAGAGTTATTTTATGTTTTGTTCATCTTGTGCTTGTTTGTATTGTAATGTAGCCTACATAAAACTTACTTGTCTAATATCAAAATTTGGTGCTCTCTCCTTTGCATTTATGTTGTAACTGGATAGTCTCACTGTTTTGGGCTGACAGAGAGGACCTTAAACTTCATGCCAGTGATCTTTTTATGTCAATAGCCCCAGTAACCACTGAGCTCGTCACCGTTAAAATTTGTGGAAAACATTGCTATGAAATACATGCTGTGGATGAGGATTTAGTGCTTTATCAGCGGGACCTGCGGTATTTTTAAATAATATAATTTGTGTTTCAGTCAAAAAAACAACAAAAACAACAACAACAAAAAACAACAATAAAGCTGTATAAGTCCCATAACTTTGTTTTAACGCCACTACATTGATGCAAAGAGGAGCAGCGGTGCAACTGAATCACGTGATGCATGTCTGTATTTACTCAGAGACAGGTGATCTTTACCTGAGCACAGTGAGCTCCTCCTGCCTAATGCAATGTAAGGTGAAAATTTTTCACATGAAAGTTAGTTTACAGCAGTTTGGCCACTTTCTCTGATGTTACATTTGTGTTTGAGCTGAAGCTCATTCACCTACAGTTCTCCTGTTGTTCACATGCGCCCCCTTCAGTCCAATGTAGGTTCGTTTAATATTTTTTCCAAACAATATAAGTAAAAATATAAGTATAAACTGAGCAAATGGCTTGTAAAATGATGTATAGCCTAATATAACAGTGTAGGGTTGTCGCATTTCTTAGGGGTGTATTGTCTGCCCTACCTCTTACCCCCCTATTTTAAAGGTCAAGGGGAAGGGGTAGGCGTAAGAATGAGAAGTGGGACTGGGCCTAAATCTCTGTCTACCAGTGGTACAGAATCCTTTAAATCATTCCTGGATTTGCATTCCTTGACAATTTTCCAGCTCGAAAAAATTGTGTTATATTGATAACAGATTAACAAACCAACAAACAGACCAACCCCAAAGAAAATAAACCTCCTTGCTGGCAGACTTTAAAGCATTTTAATGGTAATGGTACTATTCTACAAATTGAATTAGTGGTCTGCTCCTCTTGGGATGCTGTACTGCTCTCCTCTTTGGCTGGTGCAGTACAGTCCCGTGGTGCATTGCAGATATCCCCTATATTTACATGACAGGGGATGACTTATCTTTACCTTTGAAGTCTGTGGAACTCTGCTCGGAAAGTGGAGTACAGAGAAGTGGAGGCACATTGCTGTGCATAGAGAAGCTCTCTAAATCTGTGTCCCGGCGTTGAGTTTTTATTAGCAGACGTCTGTGGCACGTGCGTACGTCCTCCAGCCAGTTTATCCACCTCTTATCGACTCGTTTCCCCCACGTGGCGAGGTGAATCAGAGCAACGGCTTGTTCTCAAATACAGCATGAAAAGATACAAGTCAATTTCCTGTATTCTCAGTAAGAGCTCAAGGCTGTAACATCACACTGAGATCAATTTATAACATCTGTGTTTGTGTTTCCGTTGTAGAACAGGTTAACATGGAGAGTAGGCCATTTTTGTCATGAGCTAACTCTTTCATGGTGTTTTGTAATGCTTTTTTGAAACAACACCTACACTGGTTGTTTAGTGTAACGAATTTTGGCTCAGAAATGTTTACACTACACTGCATTTTCACTGGTATCACGAAGCATTTTCATATTATTTTCTGTGCCAACCATTTAATGACTTTTAATTTCCAAAAATGGATCGCAATCATGGTTCTGTTCAGGAGAGAATTTTACTACCCCCATAAACCAAAGCCATTAGTTTGTCCAAAATGACTTTCATTAGTGCTCATTTAACTCCTGCTTTGATCACAAACTAGACATGTTAAGAGCTTCGGTCTGATTTAGGCTCATATTTTCCCTCCAAATGTGGCATCATTGTGTTGATTTATTTGGGGGATGGATTTGTCAGGAAACCTAGATAAATAAGCTGCCAAAGGTGCAGCTGATTCAATTCACTTCATAAAGTGACTTGATGTTTTTGTGTTGAACACATGGAGACCAATTTTAATGATAATATTTAATATGAAGTACACAGAAGAACACAGTTTTTGTGCTATTGTTGGTACCAAAGTTGAATCTAAGGCTTCACGACTCTTGAATCAAGAGTGGACCACATTCGCCTAAGCTGTGCACTTTGGAGAAGGAAACAGGCTCAGGTTGGGTCAGGCCCATAATTACACATAACGGTTTGGGTCCAGATCGGGTTTGGATAGAACATGAACAAGCTCGGTTTGGGTCAGGCTGGCCTTTTGGTCCTGATCTAAGCTCTAGAGCTAAACCATTTTTTTGTCAAATTGTTACGATATTAATTAATGACACGTTTAGGTCCTGAATGAAGTCCTAAGAATATCTGCCTTGAGAAAGAGGCAATCTTCAACTGTGAAGGGAGCATAATGTTCATCATGGAAAAGTGCTGCTAGTAGCCAGTTGAGTCCCTTGCTGTCTTGTTATACTTTGTATTTATTAGAATGGAATATAGGATGACTAACACGTTTATTATTTATCTAGGCTATGATTTCATGCTACATTTTCTTCTTCTGATGTCTAGATGTTAATGGTTTTTGTAAATAAATGGACAACATAAAGGTTGAATAGCTCAAACAAAGAAGAACAGCATACCATACTACATTGGTTTCCTTTTGATTTGTCAGCTGCACTAATAGACATTTATACACATCTATTTGTGTCTGCGTCAGTAAAGCGCTGACTGGGGCAACATGGTCTGCCATTAGCACCCTGCCATTGCCTCTGACATGAAATCATAAAGAGCAGCCATAGTACACTACTCACCAAATTAAACCCCTAATTCACTCTGAGAGCTTTACTGTATGATAAACAATGTCAGTTTCAATGTTACCAATATGCCCCTCTATTGATTTTGCCCTTAAAAAGCATTCAGTCATTCTCTATCATCTTTGCTGCTTTATGTGAGTTGTCCTTTGTGAATATTTCTGATGCTGAATAAGGAAAAGCCATCAAAGTGTCAATAACCCAGCAAACCCTTTTCTCCATTGCAGCCCAGACCCCCTTTTTATCTGTTTTTGGTGGCAATAATTAGATATTGAACCAGGGCGCTCCAATAATAGATGAATATAAACTGAAGAAAAAAAAGAAAATACAAATGAGTCAATTTGATATGTGTGTCGCCCCGATAGGTGACTGAAATTCTATTACCCTCTCCTGCTCCTTAGAGTGCCTGTTATTATTGATATTTGCAATATTCAAGCTCTTCACATGTCTGTCCTCGATGACCTGAAATGGCAGCTGGCACAATGTCAAAGAGGGCTTTTTATTGTCCAGATGAGGTGAACACAACACTGCTTGATCTCTATAAAAACTGTGCTATCATCATCAATCAGGCTCCTCTTTGTCAAGGCCCAGCCATATGGGGCTATCAATACAAATAATTACTTTGAACAAGATAGATTCCTCTTGACATATACCTCATCGCATATCTAATGTGTTTTAAAAAGCATAACAAGTATAACAAGTCCAACATGTCATGTGACCTTTTACAATTACTGAAAGCTTTAAGGTGTGCAGATTGACAGACTGCCTTTAAAATCAAACATTCATGAATTAAAAACATTTGTGTATGTTCTCACATGCTCCACAGATGTTATTTTTAGCACAGTTTATACATATTTTTGTATCAGATGTATACAAATTGTATTCTTTAGTGCTTATACATTATAAACTGTAGTATGTATGTATGATGTATTATGTATTTCTCCGAAGGACTCGGTTGATGTGGATAAAAAGTTTATAAAGACAAAAAAAGAAAAAAATAACAATACAGACAACAAACAAACACATCATTAATATAATAATAATTGCACATCAAACGTGCTGTTTTTTTTTTTTTTCAGGATACATATACAAAAGCAAAAAAGTGTACTTGTTCTTTTATCTCTGTTTCAAGTAGACCTCTAACTTCTCTACTGCTTTGAACCTGAAAATTAAATCTTCTGAGAAATGCCTTTTTATCTTTGATGATGGCACTTTTCTACGTTGTGAACATCAGCATCTTAATTGGTCCAACAAGTCCAGCTATTTACATTCACAAACTGCTGTTGAAAGGCAACATAAGTCAGTATAAAATGCATGATGTAGCATAAGACTGTGTATAGACAATAAGCCTGTAGTAGCAGCAGCTGATTGTGATTTGGTTGTTGGCCTCATCAGTATGCTGGCAGCTGGCTCAGTTGGCAGCTCTCTTGTCTTGTTTGTGGAGGCCAGTGTGGCAGCAGGTGTCACACCTGGTTGTGGTCTGGAAGCCTGTTAACTCATTGATCATGCTCTGTCCACATTAACAGTGCACAGGAGTCACACACTTTCCAAAACTAAGCCATAAGTATGGGTAACTCTCTGAATACTCATTTATATCAACATCAGTTAGGTGTCCTGGGTTAACATAGTCTTAGTTGTAGTTTTGTTCTATTTAAGTTTTGATTTGGATACAGTTTTCAATAGTGATGAATACAGGTGTAACCCTACTGAATTGAACTTACTGTCAAAAATATCAAAATATATTGATCATTATTGTGCTATTCAACATAGTTATTGCATATTGCATGTTTTTCTAATATAATAAGAATAAGAAAACCTTTATTAGTCCCTCAGTAGGGAAATTGCATTGTTGCAACAGCATAAATACAGTTAGCAGTATCATACAGTGGTATCACACAAGAGCACAAAGTGTATCAGAGACCAGTCTGGCCAAAGATAATAATAAAAAAAAAAAATAAAAAAAATCAGTCATAAAAATTTGAAACAGGGCGTTTTAGGAGCAAAAGTTGCAAGGTAGTCTAGACTACACTGGACTAGTTTTCACGTTCAGCTTATTTAAATTTAAATTTAAATTTAAATATTTTTTAATACATAAAATTGTGAAACAGAAATGGTCATTTTAAATCTTTCAAAATACTGTAGTAAAATAATTTAGAAAAATAACTTCAACAAAGCTGGACCAGCTCAGACCAGTTGAGAACCACCGCCATAGACCATCAGATAAGATGGCTACAGACAGGTTGGAGACCTTCTAGAGGCCTTTTGGTGATTTTGTATGTTCCAGTCAGCCAAGAGCTCACGCAGAAGTTTGAGTCTGATTTGGTTTGACAGGTGTAATTGGAAATACCCAGCTTGTTGTCTGATTAACTACTTACAATTCAAAGTTAAATTTTTTGCTATCTCATCAGGAGTATGTCACACCAATTTAACAAATGCATACTATTCTTTGCAACTTTTCCAGACGGTTGTTCCTGTCAGTGTTTTCTCACTGTCCATACTGAACAGTGATGATGTCAGAAGCGATTACACACAAAACGTGTTGTGCTGCCTCTGCACAGTGTGTGTGGGCTGTATTGGCTGCAGTCTAAACAAACACAATTGTAGCCATGCCCGGCAGTCAGGAATAAGCCACAGCATCTGTTGAGGAAAGCCTGTTATTTATTTTTCTGCAACTTTTCTGCTTTCCCCAGGACAACTCTCCACCTGCTAAGCCAGAGATGGAGCTCCGAATGGCCGGCTGAACACGCCCTGGGATGTTTGTCCTTGTCTGGAGTTTGTCAGCCGTCCGCCACGTGGAGACAGCCAGATCTGACCTGTGTAAGCAGAAGGAAGGGAGCCGACTTCTCTCCCAACTCACTGTACGATTCCTCTGACTCTCATATTCTTTCTAGGCCTATTTTCTGTTGTGGTATTTTGATATTTTCTGTATCCAAGCCTATACAGTAAGGCTCTAGGGTAGTGATATCTTTAAAGCAGATAATTTCCCAACAAACTCTCTAAGGACTGCTTAAGACCTGCAAAGAATAGACCTGTGGATCATAGTAAACACAACTGCAGAGTAATGTAGTGTGGGGAGTACGATATTGAATCAGTGTTGAAAGCTAAACATTTATCAAAAGTCATACGCATACTTGACGCCAAAAAACTGACATCACTGTGAGTGTAAGGTTAGTATTTTCATATTCTCTTTCTCACCATTTCACACAACAGCTTCTCATTTCATGGACCTTGCCTCATTTATTTTTTTCAGGTTAGGGTTGTGTTCCCATTATCACTTGTTCCTTAAGGAATGCTCAAAACAAATTAGAAAGTGCTGCAGCAAAAGCAAAAAAGCCCCTTGTTTTTCATTAGCACAGCCAGTCTAATACGGGGTTTACTGACCTGGGAACAGCAGGTGTAGTCTAGCGTGCTGGCACCTTCGAGCGGCAGCACTTCATTAGTCCAAGCAATTACTTTTGGCCAGCCGAGGTTTCACCTGCGCTCCGTGAATGTAAGGGTGTGTAACTAATTAAGAGCATGAACCTAAACCTGAACATGCCACAGTGACCCATGAGCGATCGGTGTTGGCGACAGAAACTTGAATTTAATACAAGCGAGAAGTTTGGTATTTTCAACTCATTAAAAGTTCATCTTGTGGTTTATTATTGGATTTGAACCAACAGCCCTGTTTAAGCTTTAGTCGAATGTTTTCAGGGAGTTTGTTTATATACAGTACAAACTAAGTACAATGCATATATTCTGTTAAATGTTTGTAGTGCTAAATGCTAATAACCTCTAAATGTTAATAAACTAATGTACTTGGTAATTTTCATTTTATAAATAGCAATGGTTGGGGTTAAATGTTCACCCACCAACTGGAGGGTTGGCTGTTTCAACCTTGCTTGAAGTACATACTGTCGTTTTCCTGTACAAGACACTTCACCCTCAATGCCCACTCCAGTCACACTATGTGTCTGTTTGCAACAGGAAGGGCACCCAGCATTAAAAACCTGCCACATTTATTACTGAGCAACTTATAAAAACACATTCGTAAATGTAAGAGGTAAACAAGCTACAACTGTACAATGAATGTATATTACACAAGTGACCATAAACAAGATAAACTGAAAAATATCTTTCCACAAATTAAACACGGACCAAAACCATGTCATTCTGAGTCTGTCTGACATGAGAGAGACCAACAGCAGCTAGTATAATAAGAAACAATGGGCACAGGAGAGGAATGAGTCAGAATAAATGTGGACAGGGCAGGGGTCCCGGTAAGTTATGCTAAAGCTAATGTGTTCAGGCATAGTAATTAATATTACTCACTAAATAAAAAAAATCAGAGTTTAAACCACTGGCGCTGTCACAGCTTGTCACATGCTTAGTAGAAGCCTGGGGGTGGGGATCATAACATAAAATTTGTCGTGGACCATTCACAAAATCAACCTTCTAACTATTTCTGGTTGAAAGAAGCATTAAGTGGAGCAGATGAAGTGCGCTGAATGTGGCATGCAGTACACAGGGGAAGAGCGGGGGGAGCAGTGCAGGTTACCGAGTCCATGTCACTTAATCCATGCAGGACATGTGTGGAGCTGCGGGGCCCTGACTGTGCTGTTTGTGGGTATCACGAAGTTATGGTAAAATCAAAATATTAAACTAGCAAAATAAAAGTTTTTGTCACGCTTAGTTTTATGTTTTTTGTTCACAAAGCCCACATGAAGGACAGGAGCCTCTCCATCCGAGCCTGCAGAGCTAATGTTCGCACGTTACTGTGGTCCTGCTCAGTCTCTAAAGCCTGAACCGGTTTAGATCCAAAGCCAGCTGGGCAGCAAGGCTTGTTATGTGCATTTATTGAGCCCCCATCAGCTCCCAGGAAAGCAAAGATGAGTGCCACTGTCCCGATCCAAGGAGTCCAGTTCTAAACTTGGGCTGGAGGTTCAAATTGACTTTTTCTGTATAATACTGACAAATGGTGCTGTAAAACTTACATTAATCCTTTACACAGGTATTAACAAACCAGATTAATTATGGATTTAAAAAAAAAACAAAAAAAAAAAAAACTGTCATATGCACTTTAAGAGAAATTTCAATTATTTTACGTGCAGGTAAACGTACTGAGTGCAACTGTTTACAAAATTACAAAGACTACAAGCCTGTACAAAGCTTGTGTTTATTTTCCCTCCCCCCTCCCCTACAAACATCCGTCTCATTTCAATAATTATACCTCCCCACCGCACCTATGGTATTATTCTTTATTACCTGACATAATAAACTCATGCCCCCTTGTTACCAAATTATATAGTTGCTATAAAAACCCCACAGTCAGTGCACTTAGCTGATCTCCCCATGTGATACTTCCAGTTGATCAACAGCCACATCATCAACAATTAAAGCCAAGATAAATAAATACATGTGCAATGCTTCTGTTAGTTCCATAACTGATATTTCACAAGATTAATTACTTAATGAGTCAACGCTGCAAGCAGCAACGACTGTGTTACCTGCATTTAGGTACCTCTGCTAATTAGTACTGATATTAATGTGTTCAGACAAGGACTTGACTTAGGACATTGTCTAAAAAAAAACAAAAAAAAAAAAACACGGTTCCAGGAAAGAAAAGAAAACACAGAAAGCACAGCTCCCAGGAACGCACACGGACAGAGGCAGTGAAAGGAAGCGATATAAAAAGCACACGTAACATTTTTTAGTAAAAGGTTTTACATGAGACTCGTGAGGGGAGTTAAAGGAGAGGGCTGTAGTGCAGAGGCCAAAGCAGTGGACTTGTCGAAATGTGTGTGAGGCAGGTACTCTCTCTTCTCTGGTCGCGTGGGTCCTTCACTATGAAAGCAAGTCAATGTTGTGATATGCGCACATTTCCAAGACAGTTACGCGCCCCCGACACGGCTTCACACCCTCCAAAGTGCTTTGAGAAGCGCTGGTGTACGGCAAAACAGATCGTGTGATTCATTTGCGTTAATAAATTTTGACGTGTAAATTTTTTATTAATTATAAATTTTTTTATTAATTGCATGTGTTAACACGTTAACATTAACAGCCCTACAAAAATACATTAAATTAATCTTCACTTTTAGATTGATACAAGTACATGGAAACTATGCATTTTTTCTTGTGAATTCACCTAATAATACATTGTGACAGTAATAATCTGACAAAAATAAGCTCATATGATGTGATCTAGGCACAACTAATTTTACCATGCTGATACACTCCTATGAGGCACAAAAAAGTAAATAAAATAGAAAGAAGGGTAGTTCAGTGAAACATCAATAAATATATATAGTTTTATGTTATTTTAAAATATATTGTCAATTATGTTGTTATGAAGAGAGGGTGTGTTTTTGACTTTGACAGAAATGACTGTTGCCCTTTACAAACACACGCTGTCACCTGGACCTTCTCCTGAAATCTTCAGGAGGGGTTTGTTGTTTGTACACAACTTCCCCCACGCCGTAGCCCCGCGGACTCTCAAAAACTATGCCGTAGCCCTGACGTGCACTTGGTCAAAAATGTGACTCCTCTTGTGTGTGTATTTAATCTTCCTGACATCCTACCGACTTTATCCTGCAGTATGTACGCACACCTCAGGAGAAGATCGGGAGGCACGCCTTCCAACATTGTCTGGAGGCGCTGTTTTTAAAGGGCATGTGGTGGAGCCAAAGTTGTAAATTTGTTTAAGATAAAACTAAAAAACTAAAAATCTAAAAAAAATAATAAACTGGCTCTAATTCCTTTAAGGTAGAGGTTGTCATCTGATCACGTGATTTCCATGGAGCCGCCATGTTGGATGGCAAAAGCCGGTTGTCATGGCCCGATTTGGATCAGTCCTGCTGTCTGTTAGCCTAACAAATTAAATTTGTTTTACTCATCAAAAATAGTTTAATGTGTCCTATATCTGTGATAGCATCTACCAGCTGTCTTTTGAAGTAAAAAAGTTAATGTTGCACTGTTTGACAAATTTTATTCTTTAAAAAAGTCACATAAAAGATCGCTCCTGCTGTAATCGTCAAATAAAGTAAAAACCGATCTGAAGTCAGTTCTTACTGTCTGCTCAGGTTTATTAGCAGGGTAAACATGTTTTCACAGACATTTAGCAAACGGGAGAGAAAAAGAAAATACAATGTTCAGGACAGCTTGGTATTTCTTCTTTCCTGCATGAGGATATGGTGAGTACAGGATTATTTTCACAACATGGAATACTTTTATGGAAATATATCTCAATATTTACTGATTGAGCATTACTAATCTGGTTTTGGACTGGTTTTGGACAGAACCAGTGTTCAAAGGTAAAAAGTCTGTTTTTTCGGTTTGGGCATACTGAGGAATCATCATTAATTACACATATGTCCTATTTTAAGCATAAAGTTAACTTAATTCCCATTTTGCACAGAACATAAGCTTTCTAACGATGTATATCATGCCTGTATTGGCAAAATAATAACCGTGCAAATCATGTTTTCGCGGAGTTTCTTTCTGAATCTGGTCGCCGCTAGCTTGAATGAGGTTAAACATATGTAAATCCTAATTCTCCATATCTCAGCAAATTTGCCACTTTTTAAGGCCTGAAATTTTGATTTATAATTTTAGACTTGTAAACCTCCGCAGAAAGACTGCTTTATTTAAGTATTTATATTGCCTTTTCACTAATCTGTGTCTCTCATCTGCCTACTCACATGGACAACAGTTGTCTTAGGGCACTTTCCATACTAAAGGTCTGTCACCCATCCTGCCACGAAATATTTTTATGCCTCTAAGGAGCTCTCTGCCTCTTGTGAGCTTTTATATGTGCCCCTCTAAAGTGAGATTGTCAATTGATTGACTAAATAATTGTAAACGTTGTGGTATTCCAAAGCAGATTGTGTGTTGAAGGCTGGTAAACCGTAATTTTGACATGTCATATGGGTCTTAAGCATCGACAAGTGAACATTTCTCTAAATATCACTGTCTGACCTGAACACTTAACATTAAGTATTGAAACGGTGTAGAAAGTGGTAAATATGAACTCAATTTCTATACATGATCACTAATCGCTAGCCAGCTACACCAGCTTTTTGCCATCCAAAATGGCACCGCCAACAAACCAAGTCCCGTGACTGAGAACGGTCTATATGTCAAGAAAATCATTGTATATGATTTACAGTCGAGTTTGAAGGCACCATGTTAAACACACTCATGCAGGCCAAACAAATGCCAAAACAAGGCCAGTGTGTTGTAGGGCAGCGCTCCTGTTCACTCTCATCAGGTGACTGGGACAGCCACAAGCGGATATGTGCGCTTTGCCACATTGTGTAATGCACACCACCTGTGCTCCCTGGCCGTGCTATCACTGTAGCTACAGTCGCTAGGATAGGCTCAGCAGAGGTCATTTGCATGTTTTATGACTCCAGGTAAAAGGCAGCAGCAGCCCTGAGTGGCAGCCATGGAGTGAGAGACAGCGAGAAGGTCGATCAACTGTGGTCAAATTTATCTGCAGGCCTTAAGATGTGCTGACGGCTGGCAAACAGTTTGCAGGTAGGTTGTTTTTGACAGTCTGTTTTCTCCAACAGGACACAAGTTTTGTAGCCAAGCCTCCTGTGATACTGTCTTTCTCCTGTTGTTGTTATTGCAGCCTGCTCTTTACTCCAGAGGCTAGCTTATGCTCAGGTCCGGGCATCCATGTACACGTTTCTTTAGTTTTCTCTGTCTGCTTGAATCTCTTTTATCTGAAAGAGTAAACTGGCAACTTGAAGCTAGAGGAGGCTCAAATTTCATAAAGTCATATTCATGCCATAATTACTATGCTATAATTTGAAAAAGCTAATTTTAGTGTCACTATTTTCCTCATCATAATTTTTTTAAGGTTCAGGCATATACACTTAGACACATAGACATGTCTCTATTTTTACCTGTCTGAGTGAATTCCTTTTATCTGAAAACATAAATAAGCTAGAGGTGGCCCCAATCCCAAAATGCTTATTCATAGTTAGTCAAAAGTGTTCTGAACTTTAGCCCCTGGTGGGAAATACTCACCACTTTGCAAATGATTTACAAAGATCACATAAACTCAGTGCAACGTTCCCATTTACCTTAGTGCCGCATACTGTATCTGTAATATCATTATATTTTGAATGACACTTCTTAATACTTCATTAAGTGCTAGCATTCATCCTATCACTTTTTATTTATCAGTTTCATTTGTTTTTAATGAAGGGGGAATTAACCACTAAAAGTGATTGACAGGACGCTTCAGGAAGCCCAGCAGCCGCGGCTTAAGTATTATTTTTCTAAATCTAATTACCTGCAATGACTGATTTAATATCAGGTGATAGCTTTGTGAATATGCTGCTCAAAGTGTTTGTGATTAGGCAGGTAGGTTGAAAAAGACAGATGGAGAAAACTATTTTAAGCAGAAGCAGTTGATTGAGTGCTGAAGAAAATAACCATGTTAGAATTTTTCATACATACAGGATAATAAGTATATAGGAGCAAGAAAGTCTGATAACACAATAGTATTTCTTCTGCAGGTGTGTCTAAATGCCCAGATTCAGTAATTTATTTGTTATCCCCTGCAGCTAACATCAGCACGATAAGTGTCAGCTCTGCTAACAACAGTGTGCGGCTGCATAATGTTCACACATCGTCTCGCGTCTCAAGCATGACATAATTTCTTTTCCAAATAAGTAATTATAGGTCTGTGACCCTGCCTGTCTCACAAGTATAATGCATAGTAACATTGATGCATTGCTTTTCAGAAAGAATGATGGATGAAATGAATGCATTAAATACAACTGGCCATAATAACAAAACATTCTGCTTAAACATGTTTGTACAAATAGAAACAAAGTGTGTATGTGAATGTGTAATAGCTCTCAAGCATAAAGTCTATATCTCTCTTTAATATAATATATAAAAACATATATGTATGTATGTACATGTATATATACAAAAGATTATGAAGAATATGCAAGCATCCATGAATGGGGTGCATGCAATTTAGATAAGGACTCAAATTTGACGATAACAAACCTTTTTTTTTTTCATTTATTTTGTTTATTTGAATGGGACAGTGCGCATTAATAAACGGGCTACAAGTGCTAGATTTAGGACAATGCTAATTTGAATCCGTAGGGTTAGCGGCATGTAACAATTAGTAATAAATTCTGTTTTTAGGTAAAGCCTGTTCCCAGGGTCCTGTTAATATATACAGTATATAAAGAAAACAGTTCTATAGTTTTACAACAAAATAATTTTAAATCTAAACAGGACACACAAAGACCCAACAAATGCAAAAACAAAACTGGTGTGTTATTGGAATTTGTTGACATACTGGCTGGCCTACCTATTATATAATACAAATATAGCGGTCTATTTATTGGAATAGACTGTTGTTTTTTTTTTATACATTTACAAAATAATATTGTTATAAGTTTTAAGACAGACGAAACCATTAAACATTACAATTTTTAAACTTTCAACATTATGTCCCAAATTTTACTTTTCTTTCAAGATATACTTTACAATAAAGCTAAATATAATCAGATATTTCTGAAGAGGCTAGAGACTTTAAAACAGCAGACAGCCCCAGTTGAAGGTGCCTTCCAGGACACACACACAGTCTGAGCTGCTGTCCCAGTGATGTTGTTGTGAGGGGCTTATGACAGAGGCCGACACAGAGAAAAAAGACAAATTGAAAGACAGAGCACAGGGAGCATTATACCCTTCAGAGGCTATAGCAGCCCCTTGTAACGGATGCTGCAGGTTTTCTGTGCTGTCCTCTGCTCTCATACTGTAAGACAAATATCTGTTTACTCCTTCCATCATCCTAGGGGCTGAAATAATGCACTCTGTTGTTCCGAGTCCCCAAATGCCAGACATGCATCAGCACTTCTATCCTCTCAATACTTCCCTTTTCTCTGTCGCCACACTCTCTCACTAGTTTCTTGGGGCTTTCTGTGGAACTAATGATGCCAGAAAAGCTGATGCCAACTCTTGATAGCCATGGTCTTGTGAAAAATACTCCAAAAAGTAGCAAAAAGAAGTTATTTCAATTACTCTGTGCTCCAAGTCATAGATTAAAATGATGATGTGGGAAAATACTCTTCACACTGATTTGTTCTTTCTCTCTAGATTACTTCATTCATTGTGTTTTTTCTAACTCTCCAACTTGAATGCAAATCATAATCACAGCCTCTGTTGTTACTTGTTATCTTTTTCTTTAGATGTGGAATTGCAAAACAGTCCTTGAGCCGGTCGTTTCCACCGCTTTCGCCCACACACATACACATAAACAAAGTCCTACATATCTGTGTCTCAGATATGGACCGGCACACAATTTTGACGTGCAGTCGGAGATGTTGTTTACCCTTCATGCTTGACGTGATTTGAGAGTGGAGGTGGTTCTGAGACGTCCCTCTCCGGTGCATTACAAAAGACCAGGCTTGAAAGCTGCGTTTACAAATGCAGCACATACTCAATTATACAAGATGGAGTCTAGTGTTCAAACGTGTGTAGGGCACCGATGTAAGGACTCGGGTCACTTTACCCTTATAGACTTCTACACATTTACAATACTACTGCAAAGCCAAGGTGAAGCATTTTACAATCAGTGCTTATCTAGTACAATATAGTGTGCTTACAGGTTGAATTATTCAGTGGTTTTGTCAATCAATTAATGAAATCTAGTAACAAGAATTCTTGCCCTGTTTATCAGAAACTACATGACTTTTTTTCTTGGACTGGGGAAACCTGCGTAATAGTACGCTGTATTGTAATAGGAATAATTTGTGAAAAAAAATTCTTTAAGCTGTCATAGATGCTGAAATATTTAGGATGTTAATCTGCTGGAACATGCCAATAAGGCGCACTGCCATTGGCTGTTGAATAATGGCTGCAAGGGGAAGTTCAAGAAACTTTCTATTTAAGTGCTAGACACATTACACAGAGGAACAGTTCTAAAAAGAAAAACGTATTGGAAAAAAGAGCAACGTAAAACATTAATATTGATGATGCAAGATTTTTAACGAGTCAGAGATAATTGCTAGTTTGCATCAATCTAACAATGAACTCAATAAACAATAAACTTTTATGAGTTTATAAGTTCAAGTTTCATCACAAGTTTCCATTTGAGGTCAGATATGTGTATTTTGAGAGAGTGGTGGTTTGAAGCAAGATAACAAATTAGGTAATCTGTAACGTGTAACGCCAGCCTGGATGGCAGTAGTAAAATCATGTGGCGCAGCTTACCATCTAAGGCATTTGGAGTTGAGGAAACTAATATTTTTTTTTTCCCATTATGGTAAATGAACCATCCACGAAAAACCAGTACATAATGTAAACACACATAGGAAAGATGGCTCCTGTCCAGTTAAAAGGTGCCACATTTGTCAGGCCTACCTTTGGGCTAAAAAGTGCATCCTCTACCTGCCCCACCTCTGCACACACTCTGTCTAAGGTCTCAGTGGGCTGGCATCACATTTACTGTACAAAATGTTTTAAACACATCTAGGACAGCAACTCGACCTTTAGACAAGAGCAGAACAATACAGAGACATTTTACATGCAGTTATCCTTGTATTAAAGGAGTGTTATTGTTATCATACTCTACCTGTGAGTAGTATATGTTGTGTTTGTTGCAAGGTTTAATGTAGTATAAGTAAAATGTGTTCCCTGTTACTGGAAGAGATCAGGATCTCTGTAAGAAGTGAATGTGTCTTGTCGTCAGTGCGGCGCTGTGGAGTCTTTACTAAAGGTCATATTTGATGCACAAGTGTAAAAATGTCATGGTAGATCTATTTGTTTAGTAGCAGTGTAATCAGAGTTCAGTGGCTAGTAAAAGCTGCAGTAAATGTTTTACTGCCAAAAGTAACACAGTTGTCATTTATTTAGCTCAGGCTGATTTATAAAAAATATTGCTCTTGATCTAAAGGTTTTAAATGCAGTGGTGGCTGGGGGTGATATTTGGTGGGTGGCCTTGTAAATGCATTCTACCTTATTCTACATTGATATCATATTTGGGACAATTTGTTACAGCAACACTGCAATTTTTTGAACAAGAGCTCCACACGACTGATGACCATGTGCCAAACAAACTTTTACAATCACATATGTAATGTATAACAAAATGAATGTATAAAGAAATAAAAAAAAAAAAAAATCTATATAACTTTCACTTTATACAGCCACATTACAAAAAGTAATGGTCACCAGAGAAGAAAGACTGGAAGCTGAAGCAGAAATTACTGACTTGTATAAAATAAAAGCTTCTCTGGGCTAAGTCCAATGGGCCATCACCTGTCAATGACCAGATTAGGAAGATGATTGGTGCTGTTGTCATGTGGTGCTTGGAATGTAAAAAATCTGTCCCTTTTTATTTTTTATGGCAACTTAAGGATATTGGTGCCACTAAAGTTAAAAAATAACAAAAAACAAAACCAAAACAGCACAACACTTTATGCTGGTCCCATGTACAAATAACCTCAGTAGCACAGAAGGTAGAGCCCCTTGCCCTCTAACCGGAGGGTTAGCGGCTCAATCTATGCGGTGGCACTGATGTATGAATGTTTTAGTGATTGGTGGTTGGCAGCCAGGCAGTCAGGTCTCCATCTTTCTGCCCCAGGGCAGCGGTGCCAACAACATTGGCTTACCAGCACCAGTGTGACTGAGGAGTGAATAAATAATTAACCAAATTGTAATTGCACAACGGTCAGGAGGAATTTTAGACCATTCCTCTTTACAAAACTGTTCAGCAATATTCTTGGGATGTCTGGTATGAATTGCTCTTTTGAGGTCATACCACGGCATCTCAATTCACTCCAGAAGGCGTATTTTCTTCTGTTGAAGCCATTCTGTTGTTGATTTGGTTCTATCTTTTGGGTCGTTGTCCTGTTGCATCACCCATCCTCTGTTGCTTCAGTTGGCAGACAGATGGTCTTAAGTTTTCCTGCAAAATGTTTGGATAAACTTGGGAAGTAATTTTACTGTCGATGATGGTAAGTTGTCCACGCCCTCAGGTAGCAAAGCAGCCCCAAACCATGATGCCCCCTCCACCATACTTCACAGTGGGGATGAGGTTTTGATGTTGGTATGCTGTGCCTTTTTTTCTCCATACATAGCATTGTGTGGTAATTCCAAATAACTCAGCTTTTGTTTCATCACAGAATATTTTGCCAGTAGGCTGGAACATCCAACAGCTCTTTTGCAAGCTTCAAACTTGCAGCAGTGTCTTTTTTTTTGGACAGTAGTGGTTTCCTCCAGGGTGTCCTTCCATGAAGTCAGTTCATAGAATGGTTTAATGTTTTACCTATTGTAGAGTTGTCAACAATTAGCCAAGTGGTGCTCTTACTTTTTCTACCCTGCAATGTGAATGTTTAAATGAATATTCAATAAACACATGGAAACATATAATTTTTTTGGCAGCATTAGTTTAAGCAGACTGTGTTTGTCTATTCTTGTGACTTAATTGAAGATCAGATTACATTTTATGACCAAATCAAAAATGCAAAAATCCAAGTATTTCCAAAGGGTGCACTTACTTTTTCTTTCAACTGTATGTCATGAAGGACATCCAATGTAAAAACCTGCAAAATTAAAATGCAAATCACTGCACACTAGGAGGCTGATGATTTGCTGTGGCGACCCTGAAAAGGGAAAAGCCAAAAGGTAAATAGAAGGTGCCACCAAAGTTAAGAAAATGTTTTTATAAGATGATTAATATGTAAACATAATCATAAAAAGTAACAATACAAATATGTAGCTTCACCCACCTAGCCCACTGATACCAGCCACCCTATTTAAATGGTGAAATTATGAAGTAAAGTACACAGGCTGTACAGTGTCCTCATGCTGAGCCATAGCCCCGTCCTGTGTTCTGCTGAGTGGAGGTGATAATAATTCTTGGAACAGGTGCTGCACCAGAAGCCCCAAGGCCGAGGGAAGTGAATGATTAGTGGCACTCCCTTCAAGATGCATGGCTCCTCTGTATTAAAACCAAACTCTGCCTTTCTTTATTCCCTCCAGGGTTTGTTATTAAGTGGGCCGGGTTGCCATAGCGACGCTTTGGCAGGATATTGCTGGGGATCAGGCGTAATGGGTCTCCTGACGCAGTTCACTCTGCTCCTGTGGAAGAACTTCACTCTCCGGAAAAGACAGAAGGTACGGCGCCGCCAGTCAGCGTTATACATCTGAGGGTAAATTGGTCCGGAAAATGAGGCTATGGTCCCTGTGTGGCGTTATCAAGGGCAACTTAAGTTATTCATGGGAGGGAAGGTAATAGGAGGGATTTACTCCAAAAACGCTCGCCTATAGATGTAAGCTGCCTTTAAGACTCCCACTAGAGAAAGAGAACAATCTGAGCCTAATGCAGACCAATTCCAAGTGTCACCTTCAATTTTTGGAGATCTGTCTCTTGTGCGTGTTATGTCACATGGCCGGTATTTTACTTCTAACAAAGCCAGTCTTCAGCTTAACGGTAGTGGATAGGGACCAACTAAAGTTAAATGTTTACTTTGAAGGGCAAATACTATACTTTCTGGTAGTTCAGCAAAATATTTTGAAAGATATATTGTCATTAGCATAATGTCCAAGATTGTCCATATAAGATAATGAAGGATAAGAACCAAAGGGGCGTAAGTAACATTTCACCAGCTTTACAGCGATGGCATTGAGAAAGTGTTCAATGAGAAAGGAGTTAGTCCTAATAATAACATAATGCACACAGATAACAGACCTAATCCAACTTCAGGGGGACACAAGCCAGTGTAACCTTTGTGCCAGTCCCAAGGCCACATAAATTAAGAGTACATAAATTATAAAAAAAAAATAGTTATCTTTGTATGTGTTTTTCTAAGTGTTAACTTTTTGGCCCCACATTTTATGCCATTTCCTTTATGACCATTGTAGCAATTGTATGCACTTGCAACCCTTTGCCACTGACTCAAGGATGAGATAGAATTTTTAATCAGTAATAGAACACATGATGTACAGTATTTGACCACTGCTGTTAAGTTTCTGGTCACTTAAGTGATGTCCTTTTGTCTTGGCCAGCTCCCACAACCCTTCACATGACTATAACTCTATGATCACTAGCCTCCCAGTGATCACCTGATGATATATGATGGATATTATTACATGAGGTCACATGACTGGGAAAGATACTGGTCACACCCTCTGCCTTGACAGCAGTCCCTGGGTCAGCACAAGTGACAGAATCTATTGCAGTTTGTGAGTCATTGAAAATCTGCTCTGTGTTCTTTGATTCAGAGATGACAGGGCTCAAATCCACCCACTTGTTTTCTGTGGGGGTCAGGACATGGGTTTGGAGTCTGTGTTTCCAAAAAAAGAACAAACAGTGTTGGAATAACTTAAGACCTGTTTTTTTTTTTTTTTTTTTTAACTTTGTATATAAACATTGCTCTTATTTATATATATATTTTTTTTGCATATGGGAGTATGTAGGAGTGTATGAAAATATAGATTCTGGTGATATTTTGGATGTATCCATAAAAAATAAAAATAAAAAAAAATTCTGTGCAAATATTTTTATGTAAACATTCATGCTAGTGGCTTATTTTTTATAGCATTTAAACCTCTGATGACTTATTAAAAGAGGCAGATTTTACCTTTGCTTTTTAATATATATTTTGAAGAAACAAGATTTAAAATGTTATAATAGTAAAAAAAAAAAAACTTCCTGTTGCAATTTTAATTTTTGTGATTTTTAAAATTTCATGTTGTGGTGTGCTAGTATAGAGGTGAGGTTTTCCAAAATCATATTGCTAAAACAAATTTGCAGTATATTGATTTTGTAACTGTATTGTGATATATTGATATACTGTACATTATTCGTAACAATTATATTGTAATATGTATTGTATTGGCAAGTTATTGCTAATATACCACAGCCATAGAGACTTTTATTAAGAACTTTTTTTTCCAGAACATGAGTGAATAAAAATATGGTGCACTGGATGTTACCAATATGTCAATATTAAATACTGCTATTAGACAAAAACCAGTGGGAGTTGGACAAGGACAATGATGGTTCTGGAGGGCTTGTGGAGGTTAATGACCAATTATACAAATGCCTCACCAAGCATTTTAAGATTTTATAACAGGCATGAAACTGATTTTATGGTCCAGTATTTCCCATAATTTCATAGGAGGAGATTATCTGTTCACAAAGACGCCACTGTCCGATGGCAAATGCCTGGGGAGTTAGACAGTGACAAAGTCCCCCTGATCTGTGTCTTCTTTTCCATGCCTTTTCACTGGAATACATTATGATAATTTCAGCTCTCAGAGGAAATCCATTCTCTTTGGAAAATGCACTGGGGAGAGTTTAAAAAATATTCACATTTCCATATAGAGTCTGTGAATATGTTGTATGATTTTTGTTGTAATTTCCATCTCACTGACTAAATAGCTTGTTTTTTTCTCTGGTTGTCATGGTATTTTTGCCACACACCAGTGCTCCATCTTGATTTTAAAAACATTTGTCTGAACATATTTTAATGAGGAAGCAGGGGTTAACCATTCATTTGATGCACGTGAACAGGCCGCTTTGCTCAAGATCTAAGCTGGAATAAAGTATTCACAGTGGAAGATCAGGTTAGTTGAGGTTAGTGATGAGGGCTTTGAGGTTATGCAAAAAGTCACGGAAAGACGAGTCCTGCCATTGTAATACCCCATTAGAAGTCATCCTGTGTAAAATTCCCTGCTCTAAACTGAAATGAATGGCCTTAATCAAGTATTTGGATTGCCCTTTCTTTAATGCCATTCTTGTAACCTTGGCTCTCATGTAAAGGAGCTACACATTTGTAAAAAGTAATGTGGAGAATGCTTAACAATTTGTGGTGCACTGTGAAAAAGCCTTGTTGCTAGAATATCGCTCAAGGCCAGCAGCAGGAAAATAGGAGAAATAACCTAGCAACCAAATAAAGCTTTGAGAGCACCCATTCATACCTCTCTGCACTCATTCCCTGGGGTTCAAATAAAGAGGAGCCTGGCGTGTCGCATGGGACAGAGGCTGCAAGCAGGTATTATACCAGCTATGCGACTAAAGCGTGGCAAGAGGTGGAAGTCACATCTGTAACACTCAGAGGAACTATGCCTTTTGTACAGAGCCTCGCACCTAAAGTAACTGTATTCCAACTGTACAAAGTGTTTGAGATTTTTATGCAAGGCCTTTCGAATGTAGTCAAAGCCACACTCCTGAGACTACATTTTCAAGTGTCCTGTTCAAATTCACAATTTTTCACTATTGTAAAAACTAGGCCTGCGTAATATATTACAAATGTATCATTATTGCAATATCAACAAACATAATATACATACTGCAAGAAGATTTGCAATAATGTCTTCCATGTGACTGAAATTTTGTCTTCTAATGGGTATGTTGAGCCCTAAATCAAATTAAGATGTAACCAGAAACTTTCTTTTAAATAATCAGAATTTAGACCTGGAGTAGTTGTAGTTTGTTCCAAGTCTTTAGTACGTTTTCATTTAGCCTCAGTTTTGATCGAGTGTTGTATCTCTTCATAAATTAAATTGAATTATCACTATGTTTATGATAAATAATGTTTTAATCTTATTAGGGTTATTTGAACATCATTATTGCGTTATTTAACCTCTCATGTTTTTCTAATATTGAGCAGGTGTAGTAAAAAACACTTTTGCAAGGTTTATGCAATCTGTGTCACTCAAAATGTTTTTAATTTCAGTTGCGACTTGTAATTGAAGTACTATGGCCACTCTTCCTCTTCATCATACTGGTTTGGGTGCGCTCCACTAATGAGCCATTCCACAAAGGCCAATGTAAGTAGTAAGAACGATAGATGGACATACAATATTTAACTTTGTCATATTGGTAAATTTTACTTTCTTGTTCTCCAGGCCACTACCCAAATAAACCCATGCCTTCAGCAGGAGTGTTGCCATGGATTCAAGGGATGATGTGTAACATTCAAAATCCTTGCTTGAACTCCCCAACACCAGGGGAGGCTCCAGGACAAGTCAACAACTTCAACAAATCCATGTAAATCTTACTTTTTGGATTTTTTTACCACACCATTTATTGAAAAAATGTATAAACGAAGCATGACTTTTTGTGTCTTCCAGAATTTCTGGCATCCTGATTGAGCTACAAACCCTTCTGGTGAACAAATCTATTCTGAGCAAAGTGAAAGTGCTGGCTGATGACATGGACCAATGGGCTTTGCTGCTGTCACAGTCAGATCCTAATAGTGGTAAGGACAATAAAGGTATGCTTTCATAGGAGGTCAGTACAGGAGGGTTTGGTACAGCTCCTCCCTCAAACATTTCCACACAAGTCCAGGACCGCAACAAGGGTCGTCTTAATAACTGATAATCCTATTTGAAGCAGAGAATGAGTAAAAAGTATAGTCTAAATTCTGGTGTGTAGCGATGTTACCAACTATGGTTAAAGCTGTATGCTGTTGCAATAGCATACTGTTTTCTGTTTTGTACTTTTAATTACATTTAAGTACATTTAATTCTCAGAGCTGTACCAATTTTCTACATTTTAAGAACATGCTAATAAATGTCACAAGGTTGATTTGTGTTTAATACAATGTAGGAAGTAGCTCCACCTTTTCAAATGTGGCCACCTAGTGGGAACCCCTGGCCTCAAAGCATTGTGGGATCATACATGTTTGGAGGATGCTTATCAATAGTTGGATAGTTGGATAGTTATTTGTTCTGACTCAACACTACCATGCTGTCCAATTGTAAAGTGTAAAACAATAAAATAAGTCTCAAGGACACTATTTCATAAATGCAACAGGGTCAAAGAGTTTTTCTCTAACTTGTCAAATCAGTGCTGAGTCATGCTTCAACAGTAATTGGTATAGTAAACGCCACACCATTGCAAAAATCACTCTGTTACATCTTTGTTAAGTGCTCTCCATCAACAAAAGTATCCCCTTCATGGGGGTGACAAGTTGGAGGATTTGTTATTCCCCTTTATTTCTCAAAAACAATGCTGCACGATTATTTATGATGTAATTCACCTGCACAGACTGACAGATCGTTTGTCATGATAAGCTGCTCCTTTGCATTAGGCTCATTTAGCCTGATGATATTCAGATTTTCATACGGTGTTTAATTTGCAAAAAGGCAAAGTAGGAGAAGGGGAGGGGTTGGTTGGTTGGCATTCGCTGTTGGACAAACGCCTTGCGGTTCATTTGCATTTCGGGGTCGCCGGCTTGTAATATACAAGATTAAATCCATCAAAGATCAAAGCTTGGGCATAATTAATGGGATTCTCTGTCTGTGGCTGGAGAAGTAAAGGTCATTATAGAGAATAGGGAATGGAGTGCTACCAGAAGACTAGAATGGCAGGGGTGATTGTCTTGTCCTTTTTTTGTTTTTACCAAAGGTTGATTAAAAGACTTGGGTGGTCACTTCAATTAGGAAGAGGAAGAACCCACGATGCCTCCTACAATCTAACCTTCAATAGGGCCATAATAATAACACATGTTTGGATCAGAAGGTGTTGGAGCAATATATCAGACGCATAATTAATTCTAGACAATGGCGATTGCTTGTTATTCATCTTCACCCTGAATTACTTAGTTGTGAGTCACTTCCTTGTCTCATCCTAATAATGGACTGATTTCCATTTATTACATTTGCAAAAGGCTAATCTAATTAAACAACTCCTCTATCACTGCACTGGAGAGGACCCGCAGTGCATGAATACACTTGTAGAAGGACCCCTCTTATAGACAGTTATTGTTCTATCAGTCTGAGGAGGGACAATGAGCAGTCGATTAGTTCTTCTGGATCCTCACATCCTGAATCTATGGGCTGCTAATCAGAAGAAATGGCTAAGAGTCTGCAGCATGTTTAGCAGCAAATTATCACTTATTACTCAATAATGTAATGACAGCAATTATCTACATATAAAAAAATGTATCATAAACATTGAGAATTAAGATGCAGTGTTCAGTCTATCTTCATTCTTTCAGCTTATTAAAAAAAATCATATAACTCCTAGTGTGCAGTGATTTGTGTGTTGATTTGGCATAGTTTTTTTTGCTGGATTCTTACTGACGCAACCCTATCCATTTATTCTTGGCTTGGGACCGGCACAAAGAGTACACTGGCTTGTGACCTCCTGTGTGATTTGCGGAGGATAGGATTGCTGTCCCATTGCAAGCACTGGTGTACCTTACACAAGGTCACTCAAGTTCCACATGTTTCCTGGAAGAACTGTTAACTAATGCATGAACATCTAACACAATTAGTTACTCAGTCCAATACAGTCTAATAGTAAACATGATACACACTGTTGTCGCTATTCTTTGGCTCTAAGAAGTGAGATTGTATTGTTCTTGTCTTCAGCTCAACCAGTGATCCTGAGTAATATCCTGAGAGAGAATGAGACTTTTTCTACACACCTGAGAGACAGTCTGTCTGTTCCACCAGAAGTGATTCAAAGCCTCCTGAATGCAAGGATCAATCCTGTGAGTATCTTCTCACAAATCTGCTGACACTATATAATCCATAAAAAGTCCTGTGAATACACAAAACAGTGTTCTATTTTTGAAAGATACATACTTTTCCCAAGGCATTATAAGTCAACACTTTGAAAGGATACAGTTAATGGAAGGTTAAATAAGAAATGTTTATAAGGTCTACTGTATATGCAAATGGCTTGCAACTATAACAATTGTAAACTATTTGTATACAACGATACAATGTGTTAGCTAATGCATCAAATTTAACCACTTAAATCTACAGACTAAATCTATTACATGTTAAGGGCAGGTAAACGACTTTGTTCATGATTTTGCCTTGAATTTTTAATTTTCATATTTATAGTCTAGCCTTATTAACGCTGCCAAACTTTACAGTCTGTACTAAAGTCATTCAGGTCATTGCTCTAATACAACTAGACTTAACTAATAACTAATAAATATATATGGCTTTGAAATTAATACAGATCATTTTTTATTTTTGATGAGTGTGAGTGTTCTGTTCAAATACTGGCTCACTAGACTTAATTACAAATTGCCTCTTGAGAAAATAGAAGTTTGTTTTCCCAATTTGTGTGTCACATACCTGGTACTGTATTGGTTGTCAGTAAATCTCTACGTAAATCTGTCTGGAGCTAACATTTTCCTGTTTGCCAGTGTCTGTTGTCAACCTCCTGTTTATTTTTCAGATGATGGGTATCCAAAGACCTGAGAGTTTGAGGCGCATTCTTTGTGAGGGGACAGGGCTGGATGACTACATCCAATTTAGTAGCCAGGCTGAAAAGGAAACCTTTCAAAATGTCAGCTGCTCCCTCACTCCACTGCAGCTGATTAACACCCAACAAGTGCTGCTGCAAAACCTGGATGTGAGGAAAGTGCTCTCCGAGGTAAGGCCTGTCTTCATCACAACTAACTCATCTCAAAACATGTCGACTTCAGGATACTTTGAAACTTGGATGAAATATTTTTGCCAGAAGTCTGCAATTTGTGGTTACAGTCTCTTTTGGATTTTTTCCATCTTCTCACTATTAAATCAGAGCAGGTTTTTGGTCATTCCACAAAACATTGTAGACCATTCTGAAAACATTCTGAACACTCACTACAAATAGTGCATAGGAATTATAATTGTATTGTTGTTAAATATGTAAATGAAATGTCAAACACAGCTGGCTTCAGAAAACTGTCAGATGTACACACCGCAAAATGCTGCAGAGGAGGAAGAATTACTCAAAATGTTGAGTAATGGAAAAGTACTTCAAAGTAATATTCTTTAAGTAGTCAACAAACTTATTATATTCAAATATTTAGTTTATATGTAAAGTTTAGAGACTTACTACAAAGTACTTTGGTAATGGCACCACTACTACTACTATTATTACTACTACTATTTCTAAAACTACTACTGCTACTACTATGACTACCACTTCTGCAAATAGCTTTACTACTGCTGCTGCTACTACTGCTGCTACTACAACTACTACTGCCACTGCTACTAGTGCTATGTTGGTAGTACCAGTATTTTATAGCCGTTTAAATGTTCTTTAGAAAAATACTCTGCAGCTAACATGCCATTGTCCATGGTGTACCCTGCTTAAGGCCCAGAGTTAAGAAAGGCTCCCGTCACCTGCAACTCCTAACAGGAATAAACTTAAGAAGATGTATGAATGAAAGTCACTGACTTCAGTAAAAGTGTCTAGTTACGTTCTACCACTCAATTGTTGTTGGAGAAAATATATAACATAATAAGTATTATAAGTGTAGGTGAGTGCACAATGTAATTTGCTGCATGAATATTCTGTCAATTATACAGTAATATGAATCATTTTTCCCAGATTAATGTAGTACTGGAGGTAGACACTCAACTGTAAATCTCAGAGGGCTTGCAATAAATTAAATCCAATGACAAAGATCTCCAACACGAACCAATTTAAAAGTTAAATGTTATACTTTTCTGGCTTTATGACTTAAAAGATAAGAAAATAGATTTCCACTGTCAAACCAAGCGAGCATCATTATTACCGCACCATTATCTTTGTATATTTAGATTTTTGACAGTTTTGAGTGAAAAATGATTCGCACCGATGTCTCGTGTCGTCTGCTGATTTTACTAGAATGCCTTCCATCAGCTGGAATTATTTATTAGAACCAATGTTTTTTCAAATTCTTTTTTAAATCTCTGAGTCCCTTTTGGGGATGATGAAAGCCTCACACACTTCTTTGAGTTTATCTTTGAAAGAAAATATATGGGACAGAAAATCCAATAAATAAGTGATAAGGCAGGAAGTTCGTAGAGGAGAGCATTTGAACAATTTAAGCCCACAGGCATTTTCAAACACAGAAGAAACGGTCCAGACAAGATATGTTCAGAAAAAAAGCTTCTCAGTGCCTGAAGCAAATGGATGGGAAAGAACATCAAGCCTTCACACTTAGAGCTTGACGGTCGCTGAATGATTGTGATAACAACAACAACAACAACAGCATAAAGGAAATGGACAAGAGAAGAAGTCAGGGTTTATCGCTCAGGCAGTGAGTGGCAGAGGTTGATTTAGACATAGGTTGTGCCACTTTGTGTTTGGCTTTCTTTAAATCATTTCACCTCACTCCAAAAGAGGTAAACCACACATCTGGATGAGTTTTAGTAGGTTGTACAAGTGTCAGTGTGATAGGGGCGTCTCATGTCATGACTGCTACAGGAACAACCTTTTTTGTGTAGATGTGTATATCCTGTAGAACAGAGTACTGTATGTGCGGCAACTTGAAACAGATTGTGAACAGACCACTGCTAAAACTCAAAAGATAATTTGAAAAAAATATGTTTGAACTCTCCTAGTGTTCTCATAATCACAATTATATTGTGCTTATAAGAATCTTTTACTGTTTGTTTTTTAGCAACTATTGATCTCAATAAGTAATGGACAGATTTCCTAGGAAGCAATAATAGGATATGGAAAAAATTATTAGTTTTTGGTAAGAATCCAGAACACTGTGGATAATATGCTTCTGGATCCAAATTGCACCAGATTTTTTATAATTCACCCCCTTTTATGGACAGTGGCAAGAGCTAATAAAGTTTTTTTGTGAAGGCATTCAGTGAGTTGTTTGGATTTTACGGTAGTTGCATTATAATCAAATATTTTTATATGTCTCCAGAGTAAGTCTGATAGTCACCTTAAGATAGTTAACCATTTACTGTGCACAAGCTATTTACTGTTGAAAGTATTTGTTTTGCTTAGCTGAAAAGTGTTTCAAATTTAGCTCTTTTTGCAGGTACCGTTAGTCATAGGTCAAAATCCAGTTGCCACGGCTGAACTAATTCAGAACATCTCTACAAATGCTTTGCCAGTAATTGAAGCTGTAAGTGATAATATCAAACTAGTTAATGTAAGTTAATGTAATGATGATGGTTTATGTAGTGAATTGTGAAAAACATTTTTTTCAGTTTGCTGAGTTTCAGAGTTCTCCCGTTCTAAGTTCTGCTCGCTCTTTGGATTTCCGACAAGATATGACTGGCAGTTTCAACATGCTTCTGTGTGGAAAGCAACCCAACTACAATAACACCAATATGACTGTCACTTCACGCACAAGCACACAAAGGGCAGGAGTGGACCTATTCTCCAGTTCAAACAACGGTTCAGGTAAGGGCATCATCCTAAAGACAAAACTAGACTTCATTAGCAAACTTATTACAAGTATTAGCTTGAATTTTAGACAGTCACATCTCTCAACAGTGCACATGTTCCTGAGTAAATAAGTAAAAAAAAAAACTTGTATATAGAAAACTTTCCAAATATCCCACAAAAACAGATGTTGTCACTAAAATACTTTTTTGAGTTGTGAACTGGTACTTTAAGGTAGTTTAATGAAGAAATATGACTATAGCAGCTATGTTAACTTAGCTGCTATAGTACTTATAGAGTATTTATAGTTATATTTGTCAGCACTGCCATGACTTACAATAACTAGTCAAAGTAAAAATATTCCCCCTGACAGCACAGAGGTACTTCTTATTATATCCAAAGCCACCTTCATTGTTTTATTGCCATTATAAAGAAGCAGCAGTTTTCACGATGTTGGGTTTAGGAGCTCCGGGAATTCTGATAAACTTTACAGGTGTAAAAGTCCTAGAGCAGGGGTAGGCAAGTTTGATTGCAGTTAGGCCAAATAAATTTTGGACCATCAGGTGACGGGCCACAAGAATGGACATACAGTTCTTTCAGTTCATAAGTTCTCATGGTTCCTTGGCAGCTTTAAATTAACATATATTAACATGTTCAATTATGTATACAAAAAAAAAAAAAATCACCTCACCTCCAACTGCACCACCCCCTATTTTGCTACATTTTTATATGGCAAATTAGATAAACAATGGATACTTATAGGACAGAGGCAAAGGTAACGATGAGAGAAGGAGGTCACATGATAGAACGCTTTCTATTTAATGGTTGGAGGTAACTAAAACCATGAAACCATGACAGAGAGCTGTATATTTGCAAATGGAGTCTTAGAGCGGCCTCATTCACTGACAACTCCATGGGGTTAAATGCTATCGAGTAATAGCAATTAATAAAAGTAGATATCAGCTAAAAAGGTTGATAAGGGCCAACTTTATCTGGCCAAGGGCCAAGTTTGGCCTGTGGGCCAGGGGTTGCCTACCCCTGCCTAGAGATTTGAAAATTTCAGTTCCCTGTCGCACCAGGATATAGTACCTGCGTACTGTGATCTTAATGCATATGTAAAACTGACATTATGTCACCCTGTTAGTAAGAGCTATGTTTGTTCTATGCTGAGGCTAGTAGTGTCTATAACATATTAGATTAAACTAGATTAGACATTAGTATATAGGGAATAGAATGAAAATGCTTGTGTGTATGTTGCAGTATTGTTTTGTATACCTGTATCAATCTACTGTGTATAATCAAATAACCTGATACACAGTAGGCCCGTATCATCAAGCTGAAGTATTTCCGCATCATTTTCTGAAGGTAACCCAAGTCGGCAAACATTCCTGACCATTTTTGCGCTATATTTGATATATCTTCCTGTTCACCCTGAGGTGCACCCTGGAGGGTTATGGATTATTATCACCCACCTGAATGGTTAAAAACAAGTCCAGGCCATGCCTCTGATGATGATGCATGAGCTTGCTCTCTCTAAGTCTAAAGAACTTTTAATCATTTTCACCTGATTCTATTTTTAGTGTCTTGAGGAAAGAGAACGATATTTCCACATGGGAATAAGCAACTTCTTAAGTTTAGTTTTGTTCTTGAACTCTGCAGATCATGATTTTTTTAGTACATTTTATGTGATAGAATTATGCTGTATTTTGGCTATCCTTTTATTATTAGATGTGTCAAACTAAACAGATAAATACAAGTTATTTTTTCGATTGATAAATAGAGTTGCATATGGCTGTTGAGTAATATTCTCCAAAATTAGTTACTGTTAAGTTCTCACAGCCATGCCCTCATTAAGACCCATGCCATCCTGTTTCATTAACTGTCTGTTCTTCAGAGAAAATGGCACAAAATTACATTTTAATAAGACGTTTCTATTCCCAGGAAAAACCTTGTGCTGTGAAGTGGAATTGCATGCTAGTGCCAGCTCAAATTAGCAAAAACATTGTATCATCTATGCAAAATAAGCACTAACGTGTCTGTTAGCATGCTAATGGCTGTTTTGGATTTGCTGTGGCATTTCGTTGTGTATGTGCAGTTAAATGAATGTAGAAAATGCAGCATGTCTGCATAATGGCCAATTACAAGTCCTTTGTAAGTGGAAAAGCACTCAAAGGAGTGGTAAAGTGGCCATAATAAAGACAGAGGTTTTCTAAAAGGTTTAGAAATGTCCCCTGCCCCAATTAATCCCAGGAAACATCAGAGTCATTTTACAGAGTAGTCCAACTGTTCCACTGGCACAGTAAAACAAAACTATATGCCATACTATTTTATTTACCACTTCTCTGTAGTTGCTGAGATTTGCTCCTACTGCTTTTCACATTATGTTGTCAAAACAGCCGTCCCTCTCATTTAATATGAGCCTATTTTCCTGGTATGACTCTCCCCTGATATCGCTCATAACATTTGCTAATAATCTCTACACTCACACTGTCATCCTCTGAGTATTTGCCTTTGGGTGTCTCTTTGAATAATTAGTCTTTTGTTGCCTTTGTTTTGAAATTCAAGCACAGCCTCTCTGGAGCCTGTGAAGGCATAACAGTGTTGTGTGTTGAGTGGAGACTTGTCTTACTTCTCAGTGACATTTCCTCAACAATATCTAACTCTAAGACAATACTTGATTTGTGTATCCTGTGAGAAAATAAGGGCTGCTTGAATGATGTACTGTCTGTGTGCATATGTAATTTAACATAGATATAAACATTACTTTGCTCCCTTATGTGTGCATATGCATGTCAGCCAGTGTCATTTCTTGTGTGAGGAAAGTAGTGTTGATTGGTTGCTTTTGCATCCGCGGCGTCGTCTCGCTGCAGCTGAGATGAGCCCGTCTCCAGGGTGCGACTCAAATTGATTAAATTTGCCAGGTAAGTTGAGGGGCAGACTGAAGGCTCCAAGCAATTATTTGACTGTGGCTGAAACCAGCATAGAGCACAGATTTTGTTGTTCTGTCTCATGACTCACACCAGTATCTTGGAGTGACGTAAAGAAATCTGGACAGTGGTGCTTTTTAACCTCCTAAGACCCAAAGAAAGATACAGTGAAAAAAAAAAATCTTTAAAATTTTGTTGTGGGTGTAAAGGGAGAGGGTTGCGTTAGCAAGGACATTTAGTGTAAAACATATGCCAAATCACTATGCAGTTCATCAGTGTGACCTCCATACTATATCAGTGGAGATGGATAGTGGCGATGATTTGCTGTAGTGACCTCTAAATAAGAAAGGAGCAGCCAAAAGGAAATAAGTTATGGCATGTTTACCAAGTTACATGGTACATAGTAACATTTTGTTTATTGTAGTCTTGTCTTTCAAAAGCAGAGATGTGGTGATTAGAGGTATCAGTCAGAGCCTGTGCCATGTCTTCTCAAACTTTAAAAAGTACTTCAATGTTAAATTATTACTTAGTATATTAGGAGTAATTAACCAGTATCTGTTTTGGAGCAGTCAGGTAACCATAACAAGGCACGTTTTTTGTGTGAGAATGATTTTATTTAATGATAACATTTTGTGTTGCTGCTGCAAAATAAATAACTTATACTTAATAAATCACACATTTTGAAATTCGCTGACAGGTAGCATTGAACACTAAAATGAAAAGCACAAAGATAATGTGCTTTCTATTACCCACTTTTTGCATGTTGCTTGCAGGAAGTGGCATGTGTGTAGTTGGTGGAGGGAACAGCTGGCCGGTCTCAGAATAAGGGCTAGCCATTAGCTCGCTGCACACAGACCTCCCAGGAGCACCTGAGAAAGACGGCCAGCAGGCAGAAAGGCTAACATTTAATTGCACCGAAAATGGCCTCTAAAATCTCCCTGATGGCGAGAAAATGGTCGCTCCGCAAGATGAGAAGCAATGGAAAAAAAGAGCGTTTGATGTAATGACAGGTGGGACTGTTGGTAAGAGATCAGAAAAGGCAGGCTGCTGTATTGTTTGCCAGATGACTCAGACCAAACTGCAGTGTCTGAGAAACAGCAGCTCTGAAAGGATGGCACATTATTAGTCAGAACAAGCCCAGCACAATCAAATAACTACTTCAGACTCCATTCCCCTCTATGGAGGTCCTCATTTAACCTATTCTGTGCTCTCCCAACCCGACAAGATTCACGTTGGCAGACAAACTAAATTAGTAATGTTCCTACTGCCACTGCATGGTTTTTCTTGCACCCACAAAATTTTGAGCAAGTTTATCAGTACTTTATCAGTGTTTTGTAAAGTAAGCAATAATCTGTAGAATTGTGTGAACAGGGGTGTGTTATACAGTAATGTGTGCAAACTTAGAGACTCGTACCTACAGTAGAAGCATTCAAAGACTGCAGACCTGTGCCAAGCCATTGACCTTGTATGTTAGTGTGAATGATTGTATTATCTTGTTTTGTCTTGAATAGTTTTTTCTGTACTTTCTACACTGCTGTAAATTTGTGAAAACTGAGGATCCCCTCGAAAATGGAATGATTAATCTTGAAGAGTCTCAATAAGTAAATGTCAAATTGTCTCTAGAACTGGACACAAACAAAGGATGTTGTAGTTCTGGGGAAAATGCTCTATTCATTCAGCATTCAAAAGGTCCACAAAATAATTTACAAAACATAATCCATAGGGTTCTTTGCTGAACCCATGTGAGTTGAGTATATTTGGCCGTTTCTCACAATAATACAGAATCTTTAAAAAAAAAATCACTGCACTGTCTTTTCTATCCACATCAAAAACGATATTTACGATAGATTTATTTTTTGCCCTATCACAGACCTTTCCTGAAAATTCCAATTAAAACGACCATTACTTTTTGAGTTATTTCGCTTACACAGTAACAAACCACTGTTGATGTAAACAGAACCTTCTAGGTGGAGGTAATGATATCCAGAAGCCATTTATATATATGTAAACACTGCAAAAATGCAAAAAAGGTGCTTAAAAAGTAAGATATGTTTTGTGTATTGTGCTTCCACAACCACAATAACATAATATGTTTTAGGAAAGAGCAATAAAACTCTGTTGAAAACTTTTCAGCTATATCTCGGCCAGTCTTTCTTTGTCATTGCCTGTCTCCTTTCCTCTATTCCTAGACGCTTTTTGTCAGACCCTGGTTGACACCCTAGAGGGCACACCACAGCTGCGCTACATTTGGAGCACCTTCAAGCCGCTAGTGCAAGGAAAAGTCCTCTTTACACCTGATACACCTGCTGCTCACCGCATGGTGCAGGAAGTGAGTTTGCAGAGAACAAAAAATCAACAAAGATCTGTGCTTTTTACCACTATACTACTGTGCAAAAAAACTTCTAAAATGCATTTGAAATTCTTTAATTTAGAAATCGAATGATAAGGGAAGGTGAGCGTGTTTAAACTTCTTTTTTGTTTTTGTTTCAGGCAAACAGCACATTCAACTCCTTGGCCATGTTGAGAGAGCTTGTTGATTTATGGGATGAGATTGGACCACGTGTCTATGACTTCTTTCAAAATAGCACTCAAGTCAATGCATTACGGGTAAGCTTCTGCACCAACCAAATAGGATGAAGTGGTGAAACCAGCAATAATTTACATATATGCCATTGCTCCTAATGCGCAGTAGCTATATTTGACTATTATTTATATAAACAATTAAGGCTCTTTATGCATATTTATACATCACGATTGACACAACATGCTTCCCACAATTTGTTTTAGCAGATTAGTCAATATTAGTCAAATTTAACAACAATGGGGGCATGGTGGCAGAGTGGTTAGTGTTCTCGCCTCCCAGCAAGGAGAGGTTCGATCCTCGGGCCAGCCAACACACTATCGCTCTGGGTGGAGTCTGCATGTCCTCCCTGTATTACCGTGCGTTCTCTCTGGCTTCCTCCCATCGTCCAAAGACATGCATGTGTTAGGTAAATTGGTGACTCTATATTGCCCCTTGTGGATGGTTGTCTCTCTGTGTCTCTGTGTCAGCCCTGCAACAAGGTGGCCCCTGTCCTAAAATATACCCCGCCTAAGGCCCAAAGTTACTGGGATAGGCTCCAGTCACCCGCAATCTCTAACGGGAATAAGTGGAAGAAGATGAATGAACTAATATATGATATTTTACTTCTAATTAAATAAGTTCCACTTTTATGAGCATTACTGATAACTAGTTTAGGTTTTACTTTCTTTTTTCTTGGTTAGTCTGTTAGAAAAATAACTTAAAAGGGTTGTATTTTTACAACATTTTTTAGTAAAAGTAATAATTTGCAATGTAATTTATTTGTTTCCAGTGTGGAACAGGAACCATAGGACCAAGGAATATTTTAGAGGAATTTGTACCATTGTGAGATAGAGCCAAATCATAATACTAATTCCAGCTATAAGTAATCAGTAAAGGAGCAAATTATTAGTTTAGGTAGATATCTATTCTATTTATAGGTAAATATACAATGGATATAAGGGCTTTGTAGCTCTAGGGATAATGCATTTGCCCCTGAAATAAAAGACTGGTTTAGCTCTGGCACTACATCGCTAATGACTTGGATTCTTGTGCTTATTTTTTTGTTGTAATACTGTATATTGGTAATATTAATTTAGACTCTCAGCATTATATACACTTGGAGATTGTTGTTAAGTGACCTTGTATGTACAAATAGAGTGTGTGTGTGAGGATATACTGCACAGATTATGGATATTAATTTGTTGCACTTGCCATTATATATAGAAACAGCAGGGGGAGGTAATTATGGATAAGTGCAGGATAATTTTGGTGGTGGCTGAAAGGATTATGTGCACAAGTAGAGGACATGGACACTTGTCTGCCTGCTGCTCCCCTTCTGCTTCCCTCACGCTGTATTTCCTTGACACTGACATTACTCCAGTGTCACTCCAAATGAGCTTATAGGCAGCTGGAGGGGAGCAGACATCGGGAGCTCCATATAGCCAGGGTATTCATTACCCTAGCCCTAACCTTTACACAAATGGGCCGGCAATCCTCCTTTGTCTTCATTTTCCTTGCCTCAGCCCGCTCCCCACTCGGCTTCCACCTCTGCGCTAGCTCCGAACGGTTTGTCATCTTCAGAGGTCCTTCAAGGTCGCAGACGCGTTTTATGTTGATGGACCAATTACCATCACAACAATGACTAGATCTGAGATAGCAGATTGAGGAAGACATGGGGAGAAGGACATTTACTATTGGGGTATTTTTAACGATGTGGTATCAATTCATGTAGTTACGATGGTTCTAATTTTTACATTATGGTTTAGTAGTTATTGATACATGAACCTGTTACTGACAACTGTTTTGGAGCAGTCAGTACTGGGCGGCACAGTGGCACAGTGGCATAGTGGCTAGCACTCCTGCCTCACAGCACACAGGTCCCGAGTTTGATTCCCGGACCTGTGTGGAGTTTGCATGTTCTCCCCGTGTCTGCATAGGTTTCCTTTGGTTTCCCCTACCACTAAAAAGATGTACAATAGGTTCCCCATGGGGCCAGGGACTCCCCTGCAAAAGAGATTCTGAATCTCAAAAAAAAAAAAAAAAAAAAAAAACTGCTGTGGCTATGGTACAACCCAGAGGAGTGATGGTCCTATTGTTGTACAGTAAGTTTTATATACAGCCGGAATAGCTCAGATGAGTAATTCTCAAATGGTTTCTTAGGTCCAGTTTGCCCTTGTACTTTTGTTAAGACCCAGTTTTTACATACACTACTGTGTAAAAGTTTGAGTTTTGTAAAGAAAGGCTGTGAACAAACCAAGAGGCACAATGTATAAAAATACACAAAATTGGAAGAAGAAAAAATCTAGAGGCACTCAGAGAGCATAGATTGCCAAGACACTGGTCCAAGCTGGCAATGGTAACAATAAAGTACCCAGACCTTGACTCAAACTCATAAAGAATTCCGGGGAAAGAATTCATTCTGGTGTATTTCCTAATTTGTTTGTGGAGGTGTAAATGTGCCGTCGTTCTCTGGTGTGGATCAAACAAGTGAACTCTGGTCTACCTGAAATCAGAGTTCTCGGTGCGGTGCACTTGGAGCCCTGGTGCACTCCTGGTGTGGTCCTGGTCAAGTGCGAACACAACGCAGACAAAACTACAAACTAACAGCAGGTAGTGGACTTAGTCACTGTTTACCATGGGCATAAAAACACAAAACATATGCACATCTAATGTGAATATGAAGAAAAACTACAAAAGGTGGGTTATAGCCTACGGAGAATATTTTGTTAACATAGATAACAAATGTACACCAACTTATAAATATGTGCCTGATGATATAGGAATATATATGCAGCGTAATAGCACACTTTTGACCAACAGATGAGCAAGACTTCTCCTTATGTTTCTCAAAGCACACTGAGTCTTGCAGACCGGTAAGTGTAAACATTCCTGTAGTGAGTGAAGTTAGTATGTTCAGTTGATGTCAAATGGTCACAGAATCCCACAAAACACTCCTGGATAAACAGTGATCGTTACTGACTTTTATGACAAAATAAAAATAAATAAAGTACTCTTAGTTAATGGCATTTTTCACATCTAAAAACACAAAGACTATATTTTTTTTCCTTTTTTTTTTTTTTTTACTCCACTACCTGCTAACAACATGCCTGTAACCCACTTTTGGTTCTTGAACCAAAAGTTAAGAATGCAGTATTCGAGAGAGCTACACAAGCCTTTCACTGTAGATTTCACTGATAGTGCGGTAAGGATTGTTGACTCTCTTCACATGCAACTGAAGAAAACCTATGATTGATATTCATCACATTCATTCTTCTTGGCAGTGCCCATAAATTTTAATTTGGTTACTTTTTATTCAGCCTTACCCTTTCCCTCTCTGCCTCTACATTCCAGCTAGATTATAATGTCCGGGTGTCCATTGCAAATTATCTATTAAAAAAAAGAAAAGAAAATATGTCTTGAATCGAATGAATAATGTACATGACAGTTAGATTGTTATTGCTAATTTTAGCTCATGTAACAACACCATTATTACAGTAACCATGTACTATCATTACTTGGGCGTTAATTTCACTGCTGCAGGCAACTATGCAAATACTGGGTGGGAGTAATGGGAACAGTTGTGGCTACTAAATGGAGGGCAACACATTTAACCAACAAGTGGGAGTCAGATTAGCTTATTATGCAAAATCTAATGTGCACCAATCTTGGAACCGTTTATTTCTTGCAGCCAAAGCATTTTCCATATATTCATTTATTGTGAAAGTAGCAGTGAGGTCATATTTGCCCTCACATCAGCGCGTCTCCTTCAATTATTTATCATATGATTAGTGCAATTGCAGCTTGATCCTCAACCTCACATTACTGGGGTCTCCTCCATGATTGTAACCACATCAACTACAAGGCTGAGACAAGGCTAGTCTATAGTTTTCTGCGTTTTTTCTGTCTCTTGGGCTTTTTCACAATTTATGTCTGTATCAAGCGAATATCCATGTGTGTACTGTACATAGTGTATGCTCCTGTGGGAATGGTCGGTGTGTAAATACAATAGAGCCATCTACCTCCATAGGTTGCAAGCACCATCATTTTGTTTTGTGAAAATGATTCAGAGTGTTGTAGTGACAATATTTTTCCCCCCTCTTTAATTAGACATTGTTGGCGAATCCTGTGTTTGCTGCTGCTCTCGACCAACGTCTTAATCGTACTGGATGGACATCTGAGCTACTGGCCAATTTTCTGTACAATGGCCCTCCAGAGGAACGCCCCCCAAACATGCCATCATATGACTGGAGGGATGTGTATCAAAGAGTTACTCAAATCCTTAAGCTCATCTCGAACTTTCTCGGGGTATGTCTATACTTATTTTTTATTGAGTTCTGATTATAATGGGATCTTCTACTGTTCACATAATAATTATATGTATGAAGTCAAGCGAGTTGTTTTGATTTCATATTCTGAAGTGTCAGCTTTTGGCCCTCAAACTTGCTTCTAATTGACTAAATTTGGTCAAGCAAGCCAAGTCTCAGTCATCAAATATAGAAAACAAGACTTCTTTATAGAGCATAACTTAAAAATATTCTCCACAGAGACAAATTTACAGGGCTTGACGTTATGAATTTTCAGGTAGGCAATTATTTGGACAACAAGGTCACTTGACAGTTGGCAACTCTCATCAACACAGCACGTAAAGTGGCCTATAGTAGTGATTCCCAACTGGTGGGTAGAGAGACAAAAGTGGGTGGTTTTTCAAATACGTTTACAAAATTGTAAAATTATTTTTTAAGGAATTGTCCTGGTTTTGAGTTTGTGACACAAATGCAACTTTTAATGTCCGTGAAGAGTCAGTCATCCAGGATAGTTGAATCACAACTAAAATGTTTGAAAATAAGTCATTTGAACTTGTTTTTTTTTAAGTTGAAGATGTTTCACCTTCACTGGTGAATTGACAAAGCCTCTTGGGTAAGAGGTGGAACATCTTCAACTTTGAAAATCAGTCCCGGTGACTTCTTTTGTGATACAACTGTTTATGTTGAAAAAAAAAGATATAAACAAATGCAACATATTTATTTTTGCAGTAAATACAACTTCAATCTCTCTGTGATAATCATGAAAGAAACTTGACTTTCATGCATCAGTAAAAGCTTCAAGGGCTTTGTGCAGACTTGTAGTGGGAACACACACTTGACATTGTTGAATTGATCCGTCACAGTTTGCAGCAAGGTCTTTTTTTTTCTCTACAGTGTGTGATCAAACACATGAACAAAGGCCACACACACCCACACATAGGTAAGATAACTGGGTTAGTCTCTATGGCCAGTGAAAGCCTCCAAAGTGCAGTTCTTTAATCCCTAATGACAGCTGTATTGTAGGGGAATGGAGACTGGGATGGCGATGGCTGCATATTAGGGCGATATTACAACAGTCTCTTTGGAGAATAGAGAGCTTCTTCAGTCAAGCATGTACAGTAGTCTGAAAATACAATCAGGAAAAGAGTTGTACAGTCTTGCTCAAATTCAAAACATACCAGGGCATCTTAAAAAACGTAATATTGTGGAAAAATAAAATTAATTCAGTAGTTTAGTTTAAGAAGGGAAACACATATTTTAAATCTTAATTGTTATGATTATGGTGATTGTGCAATATTATGTATTATTTAAATTTTATGGCATAAGGTTTTCATTTACTGTACACAATATCACTATTATTAAAATAAATACTGCTTGAAATGGTTAATTCTATGTGTACTAAATCTATATAATATATGCATTTCACTTTGAATTGTACTTAAATATACATCACAATTCTCTTTTTTTTTCTTGCACCTAAACATCAAAACCTCTTGGGACAGAAAAAATAGCCTACATTGAATTTTACAACTCAAAAATAAAGGCAAAAATGTACAAAACCCTGCTTCAATTTATAGTTGGAACAAACAGCAGTTTTTCTGTAGACTAGCCCTGAGAATGTCTTTTGATCCCTTGCTGTTGCCAACATTAAAAGTTAAGGAAGTAGTTTTGTGGAGAGGATGCAGTTGCGTCAGGCGCTGAGTGAAAGGGGCAGACTTGTTGGTTTTAGAAAGTTCTTGTCCTTGTCAAACACATGTCCATCCTGTTTCTGTTGATGTCTGACAGTGTTTGAAATTCGCTGACCCCTCTCGCTCCCTGTAGATGGGCACATCCAATTCATTCTCGATGCAGGTTACACAACACTGACACAAACTCATGTCTGGACCATAACGTACAGTGTTTATAATGAGATCCTACAATAATCACATGCCTCTCCCATCACTCACAGGCCCACACAGCATGATGCAACCATGTCTGCAACGCTGCATATGTTGCTCTGAAAATCTCTACAAATGAGGCCAAGTCTAGTCCAGCAAGTAAGACTGCTGGTAACATATGACGAATTACATCTAAAAACTGAAATTTATTTATTTTTACCTACAATTATTTATGTTTGGTATAAGGCTTAACCAAATTTATACAATATTTACCACTGTCTTAACTCTAGTGTCTAGCTAAACAGTTAACCAAAATTCTCTAACAACATGACTGTAATTTTAAGTATTGTTGAGTTTGTTTTTGCTTTATCATTGTGGCATAAAATGCAACTGGAACTTCTGGCTTATGTCACCATTCGTTTGCCATTAGACCCTCACTAGTCTGTGACGAACATATTCTGTTGTTTCCTCTAAACCCAAACATAGGATACTGACTTGTGAATTTTAGGCAAACGAATGACAAAACTGTTACAGCAGTGAGATGTGCGGACAGCTGTCAGAAGTGACTGGCTCCCGGGACACCAATCTCATTAGCGCCTCATGAAACAGGGGACAAGGCTAGAGAGTGGGGAGTGCTGTATCTCATTTGTGTGTCTATGCCAGGGCCCAAAACATTTCCCACCCTCTGGCTGCGCCACATAATTTTAAACTACACTGGTGGCTTAGTCAAGAGCTGAGTGATGCTATTTGCTAAATATCCATCTGCCAGTATGTTATGTCATTATTCAGTTTTCTGTGTGTCTCAATTGAACACCTCCTTCATTGTTCTGTTTTTGCCATTGTTGGCTTGTTAGGTGGTTTGTTAGACTGTTAGCAAGATAGCTTAAAATGGTCCCATGTTGAAAAGGTGAGTAATGGGCAAAGGGTAGAGCATTTACCCCTGAACCTGAAGATTCCTGGAGTCCACATCTGGGCACTTTTGTCATCAGAGTTCAATGAGTTCCTGATTTTCTTTTTGTCTTTTACCTACTTACAGTGTCTGGAATTAAATAAGTTTGAGGCGGTCCCCACTGAGAGCCAACTGGTGAGCAGAGCATTGGATCTTCTCGACAATGGGACGTACTGGGCTGGTATTGTCTTTGAGATCGTCACCTCAAACTCCTCTGAATTGCCTCCTTACATAAAGTATAAGCTCCGGATGGACATAAACGACGTAGAGCGGACTAACAAAATCAACGACAGGTATGTAGCTCCATTAAAAATTGCTGCTTGTTATAGGACTGGATAAAATACTGACCTTGAAACATGGTTTACTATATGATACAAACTTCAGTACACTGCAGTGTGATATGGTTGGATTTGACACAATAACAAGCCACAGTAGCTCCTCTGTTGGATCAAACCTCATGGGCCAGGTTGTTCCTGGTCTGCAGTGGTCCGAATTTATCAAAAGTGGTCCAGGAAAGGAACAGTGGTGAACCGGCCACAGGTGATGCACATGGGGAATCTAACCTAATCGGACAATCTCCTGTAGTTCAAACTGCATAAAGAAAGTAATGCTGGTTCTGATCGAAAGGTGCCAAAATACACAGTGCATTGCTATTTGTTGTGTATGGGGCTGCAATAGGCAGATGGTCATAATGTTTTAGACTCTGAACAAGACTAAATCTGTCTGTTATTATATAAAACCAGGATAATTTATTCAGCTCCAGACTTTAAAGCCCTCTACTCTTTATTCAAAGAAACCAGTCTTTTTATGTTCTTTAAACCATGTGAAAATATGACCTTAGAAAATTGCTGTGTTATTCCGCCAGTATTTTTTGACCACTGTGCTAGTAGTTTTACCTGGCATTTGCTAAGACAGATCCCATTGTGTCTACTTTTAATAAGGTCATGGTCTCCTGGGGCGCGGGACAACGGCTTTAACGACCTGCGCTATATATGGGGCGGCTTCTCTTACCTGCAGGACATGATAGACCACGCCATTATACGACTGCACACGTCCAAGACACAACCTCTTGGAGTCTACGCCCAGCAGATGCCATATCCCTGCTACGTGGATGATGAGTGAGTACACCATAGTTCACAACTGACAGTACTGAGGTTAGAAAATGTGCAACAGGAAATTTTGTTCATAGTTGCCAAGGCATACACACATGAACCTGGAAAATATGTACGTGAGTAAAAGTTGTCTTACCTTAAAGAAAATGATACTTGACGTCATGAATACATTTTTGTATGCGTCTACAACTACTTATATAAATGAACACTATTACTGCTACTTCTACTATATTGGTGTCACTACTGCTGCAACAACAGCTCTATTGCTAATAGTCTCTAAATGACCAATACTTTATCATTTAGAGGCTTGTGTACTTGAGTGTGTGTTTTTCCTCCATAATCTACTCAAGTAAAAGTATGTTATAGAAATTGCAATTAGAGTATACAGTATTTGCAATAATAAATTTACTCAATTAAGTAAAATATAGGAGTAAAAGTATCTATTTAATTTCCACCATGATCCCAAACCTTAATGCTTTATACCTGGGCCAATTCTGTATTGATTATCTGTGTTGCTCCCTTGTTGACCTCTAATATGATTAATAGTTACATCAAGGCACAAAAGCTTAAAAACCTTTCTCATAAACTCAATGGCAAAAGTCAATGATAAATTTGTAACTTCCTTGAGGATGCTTTTAATCATGAATAAAGGGTCAGCAAGGGAAAAGCAAAAGAAGACACTATTGATTAGAGTCAAACCACAGGAAATTCTTGAATAGCTGATGGATGCTGAATTATTAAAGCGACCACCAGGAGCTGCTTGCTTCCTTGTATCACCTCCACAGAGCAGGCCTCAGTCTCGTACAGCCCCATCACGTGGAGCGATTGATGGCAGCACTCCACCTGCGTTACATTTGTATCTTTTGACAGCTCAGACTTCTATCATGTTAGACTGGCGAACCTTAGGGACACGAGCAATGCCATATCACTCTGAATCTTCCACAGACAAGATTTCCTGTGAGTCATGGAAATGGCTCTCTTCCACACAACATTATCATCTCCATTAATAAAGGAAGAGCTCTGCAAAGGCAAAGAGGGAGGAGATGATTACCCGGGAGATTTAAGTCCAGCATTACAATACAGACATTTACTAGATAGAAAATATTACTAGCAGAGAACAATTCTGAGATTTTCTCAACTCAATGATGATGTATTCTGCACTTACTTAGTTATGTTTAATCAAAGGCTAGTCAGTTAGTATCAAGTTAGCTGAGTGTTATTTAAATGGCCATAGAAAACAGCTTGACAAAAATATGTCATTAAACATAATATTTAGACTATTTATAGGACTGCATACAAATATAAGATACAAGATACAAATGTAATATAATATATAATATAATTATAATATGCAACCCAGCCACAAGGGGTCACAAGTCAATCTTTCTACCAGTCTCAAGCCTGGTTAAATTGAGAGAGTTGCATCAGGAAGGGCATTTGGCATAAAATCTATGTCAATTCTTTTGACATTGAATAGTTAAATAGGCAAAGAAATTTAGCATGCTTCCATTTATGTATGTGTCTCATAGGGTACATCAATTTACTGCAAAAAGAAGCATATTTCAAGTGGTTTTCATGATTTACTTTTTATCAGATTGCATTTTTATTGCCTTTCCATAAAATGCCCCTGATTTGTATTCACATTGTGCTTTGAGATTAAATGCAGCTCTACTTTTTTGCAGTTGCATTAGTATACCTGGCTTAGGATCCATGTTTTACAAGCATTTAACTACCAAAGTGGGTGCACTTAGCTGGGCATGGCCGGCGGAAGGACCATTTCGAGTTGTAATTGGATGGATGTTAAACTCAATACAGACATTTTTATCCAATAAGCATTTTACCTTCAAATAAAGAATACTACCATCAAACTCTTGTAATGCAAATCCTAACATTAAATATTACGTTTTTCAGCAAAATTACAAGTGCTGTGCATCATAATTTTTACCGACATGTAATTACACAATTTTCATTTCTAATTCTGACCCCATTGCTTCACTTTCATTTCCCTAAAACAAAGGATTAATAATTACTCATGATAAATGGAAGCTATAAAGCGGCGCAATACCCTCACTCCCTCCACCATTTACTCTCTCGACTGCCTAGCCATTTGGGCATTTCTGTAAATTATTAACACTTCAAAACTGCTATTTCATTCATAATTAATTGAGCGGGAAATCACACAAAAGGAGATGCACTAGAACACACAGAGGCATGATGGGAAAGAACCTTGACGTTAATTATTTTCATCTTGTTGCGTTGTTGGCTGAAAGGGATGGGGAGAACATTGTGCATTCAGATGAACATGTCGGCTCTAAGTGTTTCACAGCTTAGTTGAATCTCACTTCAAAATGCCATTTATGAGAACCTCAGGCTTTAGGTTCATTCAGGAGTTCTGCGAAGAAATAAAAAACATATTCACATATAGGAAATCAATGCATACTTCTGTAAAGTGATAAATATACTGGTTTGATGGCTACTGTTTCTTACATATAATTGCTTTTTTTGTAAACAATGCTCAAGTTTTATATATTATCTATCTTGAAGTGATTCCTATGGCTGCTGTTTTCTTAATTCAGGGTCACGAAAACCCTGGAAAAGTCATATAAATAGTGTTGCTTGAATATATTTTTAATAAGGCAAGAGTTGAAAACCTGCTTTACTTTTGTATAACAGTGTTTAATATTTCTTTATTATACCTTATGAATTACCAAATGATAATTACATTTTGGTTCTGGAACTTCATTTTCTCGTTGCAGTTTATGTCTGTGCCACAATCAGTGAACTATCCTCCTCCACTGGCGCTGACCCGTTGGCATTTTGAACCACAGATAACCAAACTGTATTAAGTCCCAATGTGTGTGCTCTCTTATTGTGCTCGGTTGTGAGATGATGCCGGTGGATAAAATTTGACCCCTGCCGGACCCGATAGCACGTAAACGGCTTCCTTTATCTGCGGCCCCTGTGCCATCTCACGCTCTCCAATCACAGGCATCTCTTGTTTGAATCCTGGGGCTCCACATCAATAGGCCTTTCACATTCACATGGGCCCTAGGCAAGATCAGACGATGTTTTCACCAGTAAATAACCTAAAAGACGTGAGAGGGATACGTCCGGGCTGCTAATTAACCTCATTAACATATTATTGTAACTGAAAGAACTACTGAAGTGTGAGTTGAGTTGGCTAATTGGGAAAGAACTGATGGTAATAATGTTTCAAAGACTTAACAACTCCTGTGTTCTGGTCAAAAGTAGCAAGCTGAATTAATTATACAAGTGTTTCTCATGTTTGATCGTTAACAAAAGTGTTTAGGCACTCCAGAACTGGCAGCTGAACTGTCTGCAAGATGTGTTTGTGTGGAAGTAACCTCATAGTTACCTCTGCCAACAAGGTTTTGTTTTAACAACACTGTTTTGTTAGGAAGCAATATAAAAAAGTCAGACTTTGATAAGAATAGAAATAAGAAATTTTTGGTGTGGATCAGGAAGACCATCTTGATCCAGGAATTAAAAAAAGAAGTCAGGATATGGAAGATTAAGATACTCCAGCCCCAAGGGGTCATTAATGGAACAAAAGACAGGTTAGAGTGGATTGTTTACTATTGGGAGATACAGTATAAGGGCTTTGTGGCTCAAATGCACAGTATTTACCCCTGAACAAAAATATCCCTGGTTTGAGTGGGGATCAAGCCACTGTATATTTACCATTGCAAGGTAGGGGCCAGTGCCAACAATCTTAAAACAAATGGTTCTATATGGAACCTTTTAGGGTTCTATATTTCATTGCATATTTGGAACCCTTTTCAGAGGGGCATGATTCTATATGGAACCATTTAAAAAGGGTTCATTTGAAAGAACCCCTTTTCAATCAACTCAATCAACAAATCTTTAAATATAGAACCCCTGAGGGTTCAATAAAATTTCATTTTATTACCCTTTTTTATATTTTAAATTATTATTATTTAAAACTGTTATTTAAACATTTGATGAAAGATAAAACACAGCTTTAAAGAGTGTTACATTTTATTTGATCAAACATTTGCAAAAGCCAAGTATTCGCAGGATCGTCTGATGTTGCTGTTTGGTGAAGTTCAGTCCGGTTGTTCCTCAGCAATGTGCTCCTGTTCACTACAGCCTCTGTCCTCTCAGACTGTGGACTATAGTGTACATCCCAATAACATAACAATAATTTTAAATCAAACATTTTTAAATAAATAGTGTAAAATATATAAAATTTAAACGCACACCTGATATTAAGAATACAGAGGATCCAATAGAAGATGATGGCTGTGTACGTTTCCAGGCGTGAAATCTACAAAACAATAATGCAGAGTTAAATATAAATACAACAGTGACAGAGTTAATTCCTGTAGAATATAAACATGTACAATGTTAGTGACAGGAGCCTCTTTTGACGGCCGCATATGATGTCTGAGGACATGAGGACTGCTGTCCTCAGGAGTCTTCAGTGAGGTCCAAAGCTTCATAAGTTTAGCAGCCCATCATCTGGAATGAAAGAGAAACAAAATGCTTAACGTTACCATGTAGGCTAATACTGTAGCAGATGTGTATCACTGCACATCTGTATCACAAAAATCTTTTTTTTTATATTTGTATACTATAAGGGATACATCATACTTATAGTCATTTGTCATTAACAATAATCAAATATTTGACTAAAATAAATACATTTAAAAAATAAAATAAGTTTCAAAGACTCACCTTTTGCTGTAACAGTAGCTGTTGGCTACATTTAATCTGAGCTGCAGTTGGACACTGTTGACTCTTGAACTGTGGAGGGTTGTTGTTGTGGTTTAATAAAGAACCCTTTGAAAAAATTGTTCTATCTCTGATATAGATCTCTATAACAATTGTTCAGAAAGGGTTCTAAGTAATAGAACCTTTTGAAACATGTAGAACCCTTTTTTGGCCCCAAAGAACCTTTTGTTTTAAGAGTGAAAGGTGGAGGTCTGTGCTTGCACTTTCCAATTCTGCAACATCTATCACAGTTCCAAATACTCTTATTATACCACTGGAGTAAAAGCCCCTTTCATCCTTCATTTCATGTGTAGACGCTTTTTTTTTTGTTTCACCTATTTGTGTAAATGTGAATTTTTGGTGTTGATTAAGGGTACTCTAACATCGCTTTGTTGTTTCTAATATATCTTGTCAACCACAATTTGAGTATTCACAGCTCGTGCATGTGGCCAATAAACACAGTCATTAGTGCTTTCGCTGAGTGCGTGATAATAGCAGTGCATTAATGGTGGTGTTTGTCATTTGGTGTGTCCTGTGTGACACTTTACAAGAGCTGCCACTGTGGAGCACCGGACCGAGGCCCAGCGGCAGATGTTGCGCCATTCAAACATGATGCATCCCCAAACATAAAACACTGCTGCTACTGGTGCACTCACACTGCTTGGCCTTTAAAAGAATACCATGAAAAAACTTTCTACAATCTGTATGAAAACACCCATATGTCAGGACTTGTCTTGCTGGTTTGCACAAAGAGATGATCATACAAAACCTAGAACTCTCTGAACTTTTGTTATCTATTAATGAAAGCCATTTAATTTAATTTAAGAGTCTTTTAGCTTTTAGTTTGAATAACTACTGGTTTCAGAAAGTTGTGTAGGTGGGCTTTAACAAAGAACATGATTTAATGAGTCACTTTGAAAAGTTAAGTTAATATTACTAGCATAACCAAAGATGTTAATAGTGAAAAGTCACAATTAATTACTTTAATTGAAGAGATATGTATTAGAATATCAACCATTTGCCTTGACCTGGCTGGCTATAGACAAATAATTAATTAGTATTTATTATTATTATTAGTATTATTGTAGCGTACAGTACAATATTTTGCATTATTTATTATTTAGGTATTTGCTCTTATCAGTATGGAGAGTACAGACCACGATCAGGATTATAGCTCTGTCTCGCAATGGTAAATATGTAGTTCTAAAGCTGAAACATACATCAGGAGTTTTCTAGTTCAGGGATTAATACTGTATTTATAGAACCTCTAAGCCCTTATGCGCCACAATGGTAAAACAATTTATTCTTTACTGGCCCCTTGTGGCTGGAGTTAGTATCTTTGGCCCTATCTCATATTGACACAGAAGCCTTTAAAAAATTCAAGATAATTTTTTTCTTGATCCATTTCTGACCTTTCCTGAAAAAAGTTCGACCATTACTTTTTGGGTTATCTTGCTGGTCTGAGGTTAATTGAGTGTTTTGCTACATCTTTTATATACATTTATATGGTAGCTCCTTAAACAAGCATTTGTACCAACACTGAGATATTCCACATCGAGTAATACAGCCTTAAATGAATAGCTCATTTCCAACTTCAATGATATATTTGCTCCACATGATTCGAGGAGCTTTTTTTAATATAGCCCTGCAACCTCAGGGGAGACCGCACTCTCTCCATTTACCCAGAAATCAGTCTTCCCTAAATTTAGGTCACTCTGCCATTGTAGCCGGAGCCCTGTCTGGAGTTCTATTACTTAAGCACCGCTTTTCGATCGATGAGCGGATGTATAATTCAAGAGCATCTGGTGGCATGGACTTGAGTTTACTCACAGTTGTTGTTAATGGCACAGAAAGCCATTGTCTTTGAAGTGCTCAATAGGGTGTCACTCAGCGTTATTTCAGAGCATTTATATTGACGTAATCTTGTCTGAACTTTTAGAGACCAGCGCTTCCTTGTGCCGTCTTTGAAAGTGATCCGTCCCATGAGGCGTGAAGTCACTATCTCTGCTTCGAGTCCTTGTGTAACCCAAGTTTCTGGGAGTCTCACTTGCAATAACTTAATCTCTTTGTTGTGTTTGAAAGAGGGCCAGTTCCTTTCATATTGAGTTGCTGGGATTCTTTTTGATTTTATTAGAAGCAGGACACAAAATAAAAACTATACTGGGGCTAATGACAAAATGCTAAGTTAACTTCAAAAGATAAACATTTTCAAAGTATACAGGAGACACAATAGAATGCATTTTTTTTTTTTTTTTTTTTTTTTTTGTTGCAATTTTTACAGTACTGAGGTGCAGAAATTATGTTAACTAAAAGTGCTTTAATCTATACAGAATTTGTTGTTATGAAAGTTTGTGTTGTCAGGAAAGATCAGTAATGGGCCAATGGACAAAATGATAAATTTTGTGTGGATCCAGATCATTGTTTAGATCCAGGGGTGTTTTCAGGGATTCTGTATCATTTTGAGATAAGAACAGACTATTTTAACTTCACTCACGAAAATAAAACATAGTTGAGTTAAGGAAATCAATGGAAAGAGCATTTACTGCTACACTAGAAGTCTAGGTTTGAGCATTATATCTTTATCACTGTGAGACTTGTTTTTTTTTTTTTCAATTTTGTGTATTTTTGTACATTGATGCATCTTTTTTTAATTCTTAGCCTTTCTTAACAACCTAAGACTTTTGCTTTTGTGCTGTATATACAAAGGTCTAAGAAGTAACTGAGAAAAGGAAATGGAAAAAAACAACCAAAATTACCTTTTGATAAAAAAGTCTACTTTTCTTAATTGCTAGTTGGCTTGGCATAAGTGCTCGGAGTGAGCTGTTCGCACTTGGCAGGGATTCAGTGAGACCTTTTAAAAATAACTCATCCAGACTGGTACAGGAGAAATTAATTTCATGCAAATGTTCTGAAAATATACTAATCAATTGGTTATATAAAATTGCTTCAAAGAAAAATGGCAATTACTTCATACTCTTTTTGTGCTCCATCTATGCGCCCAACCTGAGCAGTGCTTTCCTTGCATTATATCACCGGTATTTATAGAACAATGGCTTAAGAGCTATGCAAAATCCATACTTTGTCAAAATCTATTTGATATCTCTCCTTCACTGTCTAATAAAAGCAAAGGAAGCACTTTGTTATATTGGCGCAGGAGACGCTATCGACATGGCATTTTGGTGGCATTATGAAGGTGCTTTAATAATGGGTTATTGTGTTGTAACAGCATCAGATCATACATCATCCCTGGCATTAGGTGCAGCATTAAATGGCTTGATTGAACTTATGCACAAGGTTTATGAAGGTTAGCTCAGTGTACTAAAATGGAAAGTAGCTCTGACATAAAGCGCTTGATGATATTCTTGTCTGTCGAGAAAAGAGATAATGAAATAAATGCTTCAAAACATCATACAAATCACAATATAAGCGAAGATAACCTTATATAACTGTAATCTTCATATCTTGGCAGTGGTAAAGATATAATGTAATGTAGACCTGGACTCAAACTGGGGATTTTCTACTTCAAGGGTAAATGCTTTATACATTGAGCCACAAAACTCTTATATCTTGTGGCTGGAGTTGGTATCTTGGCCCTGTTTTGCAATAGTACCAAATCCTTAAAAATATTCTTATGGTGTTCTTAATCCATGCCAAAAAATGATTATTTATCTTTTGTCCCTTTACTTGCCTTTTCTGAAAAAAAAAAAAAAAAAAAAAATCAAATTACAACCATTAGTTAAACAATCTTGTTTATAGACTAACAAACAAACGCTGGCAAAAACATAGCATAGTCCTGAGCATGAATGCAAAAAAATTTGACTTAGAGAAAGAGCACTGTTTTGTATTAGTGTGCTCTACTTCTACTGCTCTCTAAAAAAAACTAACATTTCCTATTACCAGTGCTGGACAGAGTACTCAACTTCATAACTCGAGTCAAAGTATAGATCCTCCAGGTCAAATATGACTCTAATACAAGTAAAAGTTCCTAAGTTCAATTTTTACTTGAGTTAAAGTACTTAAGTATGTCCTTTCAAAAATACCTAAGTATTCAGAGTACTCAAACCATTATAGATAAGATTGTTCTACAGCAAAAACAAGCCATATGTATTATAAACAAGGCTGGGTATTACAATTATACTAAACATTTTTTTATTGGTTTATTATAGATAATGTTCAAAGCAAAACCTAAATCACTTCCAGATTGTGCCCAGAGGTTCTTTTGAGGTCCTGAGAGAAAATATGTTTATATATGTGTATATATAATATATATGTTTATATATTTAGTGATATATGTTAATTTACTTTTACTAAAAAGTATAAATTGCAATTAGTAAATGATTATCTTTAGGGTGTAAGGCAGTTGTCTTTGGGTTTTAAGACTCAGCATAAGATTACTTTTGCTTTTTGCTTTTTTAGATTTGTAGTGGAGTAAAAAATATTATATTTAACTTTTAGACGTAGTGGAGAAAAAGTAGTAAGTTTCCCCTAAAAATACTACTTAAGTAAAGTACAGAGTCTCGAAAACTATACTTAAGTACAGTACTCAAGTAAATTTACTTTGTCACTGTCCACCTCTGGCTATTACATCCACCACTAACTTTTGTGTGAATGTTCTTCAGATTCACGTCCAGTATTGGCAGCATCCTTCCCATGTTCCTAGTCCTGGCCTTCATTTTCACTGTGTGCATGGCCATCAAAAGCATTGTGCTGGAGAAAGAACTTCGGCTCAAAGAGGTCCTCCGCGCCATCGGTGTCCAAAATGGTGCCATGTGGGTTGTCAGGTTTACTGAAAATATGCTTCTCCTCAGTATCCCCTGTGTACTTCTAAGCGTCATGCTAAAGGTTGGTAAAAGCCTATGAATCATCAAAATGCAAAGCAAGAATATAAAGATATAAAAATATTTTTAATTCATATTGGTTGTGGAGCAGTTTATCTTCTGCCAAAGAATACAAGAAAACAAGTGTCAACATATTCACCCAAGCAAATAATAACATCGGTCATTAAGTCAGTGTGTTTTTGCTTTGCGTTTTGGTATTTTAGCTCCTGTTAATCATCACTAATAAAGAAGCACTGAATCTAATCATTATCCATAATCCGTAAATCAGCTTTCTGGGCCTAATTAAGTGAGCATCTAACCAAAACTGCAATTAAGTCAAATTAAAGTCACGCCAGCAGTATGTGGCCTTTATTTCCCACTATTGCGTCACCTCTTCTTCAGCTCTGTTTAGTAAAAAGGAAGACTTCGGCAGTGAATGCACGCTTGAATCGCTGTGATGATAATGAATGGTGCTCGGCGACTGTAGACTATATTACACTATGTCGGGTGTAATAGTAGGGTAATGACCAGGAGCGAAAGAATAGTGTGATCAGTGGCAATTGTTGTGAGGATGCGTTGATGTTACAGGCTCATAATGAACGATGTTAAAAGCAGAGTTTTGACAAAGGGAACACTTGTGAAGCCCCGGGTCGACCGTGATACAGCAGCTATTAGTCAACCCATGTAAATAAACCACATCCTTTGACGCCCTGTTTTGTTGACGCTAATGCAATCAAAAGGGATGGTTATTTTACATAGCACTAATCAATTTTTGCAGTTTAATTGGAAAATAGTGCTGGTAAATAAAAAGTGATATTTGAACAGCTGGGTGAAACGCAATTTCCCCATCAGCCTAATGTGTTTGCAAGCCATCAACAATTTGTAAACATTAATAACAATAAATTGAGTTAGTGGAGTGCCTTGGAGGAGCGGTGGGTATGCAGATCATAGGCCTGTTCTAAATGATAATTTCACAGGCATTTTCAGCGCATTAATAATAATAGCAAATCAAATCGTAATTATCATAAGGCTGTGTCTGGATTAGGTGTGACAACAATCGGGTTTGTCATCTGCACCTGAGCCCTCTGCCATTTTACACTTGTTTTCCCTTCCATTATGGCTGAGTCACTGCATATTAATATTTGGCATCCTGTAGTGCTGTTTAATGAATCTTTTGTACGAGGAAAAAACATTAATTATATTTTATTTTGTATGCACTTTTTCAGCCTTGTTCTTGGTAATATAACCTGAGCACAAAATAAAACCAATAAAGTCAATAAATTAGAATATTATGGAAAAGTCAATTTCAGTAGTTCAATGTTAAAATTGTTTTCAAGCTTCCAAGCATTTTTTTTTATTGTTATAATTATGGCTTACAGTTAATGAAAAACAAAATTGATCTTGTTAAGTTAGAATATTACATTATAAAGAGATCATCACAATTTAAATGTTTTAAATATTTCACTCTGTGTGTACTGAATCTGTGTTTCACATTTTGAATTTAATTACAGAAATAAATAAACCTTTCTACATTATTTACATTTTTATGTGCACCTTTTGTACTGCAAATGTCAGTACATTAATTAATAGTCATGTATTTTTGTGTTCTACACTGATGCAGCTATGTTATGACATGTCATGACATCTAAATTTCTTTTCATAATCAAACAGGAATAAGTATAAAGCATATTTTGTGGTTTTAAAAAATAAGCAAGACAGAATTAAGCACAGGGCAGATCAACATATGATGGATAAGCTCTTTAATTAAAGCCAGACAAACAACAAAATGAAAGCTGTTGTAAAAATAATCTCGAATGAAAACATATGCTTATGGAGAAGACGGGGACGCTCTGTCTGCACAATCAGCCTGTCTGCTTCTAATTAATTAAGTGCATCACATTATTAATAGATTTCAATCTTACTGCAGAGCTTTTGCTTTTGATTGCTTCTTTTCAACTTCACCCAAACTTTTCAGAACATCATGTCTTAACTGATGGACTGTATTTCTCTGTATTCCTATTCCTATTTGTATTCCTGTGTATTCCTGTATTCCTATTCACCAGCCACAGAATATTGTAATATATATGGTATCGATAGATGCTGTATATGTATGCTCTAAATGACTACTACATTATAACAAGACTCTCCAAGGGAAAACAGGTTCTCTGTGTTCTTCTATTCATAAAATCCACTGTTAGTAGTTGTTTTGTCAGCACAGACAAATGCTAACAGTTGTTTTGTATATTTCACCACGCGTAACACATGGGGTTTAAATGTGTGCAGTGTGGTGTTGCAAGCAGAGCAGTTTGCAGCTCAAACTGTTGCTAATAGTTGCTCTTGTTTGGCATATGGGTTTAAGTTTTAACTCTACTATTGCATTGTTGTGTACATGCATATTAAGTACAGCATAATTTGTATTGTTAAAGGTGGCCACACGATTGTGTATACAGCCTTTAATATCAATTGTGAAAAAAACAAAACAAAAAACAACAGCACATAATTATATCAGTAGATAGGCTATTTATTCTACTGTTCCTTTGAGAACAACCCGTGCACATTTTACACTGCAAAGCTCTGTCAGACTAGCCTGGCCTGCCAGACAAACTTTTTTTCTATTCTATACAAAGACGTTAGTCTGGTACCTCTTTGGTAACATTTCGTTTCTGTGGCAGAACAATCACAGGCGGAGTAATCAATCAGAGAAATAAAGGGCGGGAGGTAAGGAGCGCACTGCTGACCCAAACAAACATGGATTTTTGAGTTTGTTTGTTTTTTGTTTTTTTCATAAAACACCAGAATACGTCATATTATGAGCAGCTCAGTAATTATTTCTGAACAGGGACAGCAGCAGAAGCCAGTTGCACAAATAGTTGTGGAAAAAGTCATTTTTTATGCGTTTGTTACATTGGATGTCAACGGGACTCATTAAATTGGAAACAAGACGAATAAAAAAATACCACAGAGGACTGGACAATATCGCGGACTTCAGCAGAACCAACAGGTGATGAAGAACAGCATTAACGCTGTTAATTAATTAAGAAGTTATTAAATTAGCTCATTAGCTAGTGCTGCCTTGGTTAGCTCTTCTGCTTTCATAAGATGAGCTGCAGATAAATGCTGTGATTGGCCAGTTCCACTTCGAACCGAAGAAATGCTTTGCTCTCAGAGGAGAACCAGACTGTCCTGCTTACGAAAAGCTAGTAGGAGAGGCTGGCTTGCCAGGCTAATGTCAGACAGTGTCATTGTCAACAGAACTGTAATTTAAATGTAGTAGATTTCCCAAATAAGTTAATCTGTGTTAATTCCAGGTAAAACATGTCTTGTTTTGGTCTGGCTTGGTCCTCTGCCCCTCAGGTTCCTCAGACGTCTGACCAGCTCCTTACCTTTATTCATAACTCTAGCTTGGATATTCTCGGTGGCCATGATTGTTAAGGGTATCGTGGCCGAGAAGGAGGCGCGGCTTAAGGAGACCGTCAGAATCATGGGCCTGAGGAGCGCCATCTATTGGCTGAGCTGGGCTGTGTCGTGCTTTCTGCCACTGGCCCTCAGCGCTTTGCTTCTTGCTCTGATTCTTAAGGTGATTTCAAAATGATTTAATTTGGATTAGAGGAGGACCCAGCTCTACCGTATGTGTGGAGAGCACTGGCCATTATGTCTTACACTTAAATTATGCTATTGTTCAACTAACACAATTGCCTATTTGTAATCGTCTTTATGACCCTAAGACACTTACTAATCAGATTTCATAATGAATATTGTTACAGTCCTGTGCATATTGTATGTAATTGCATTGCTTACATTAGCACCATTATCCACAGTTTTAATTAGGCTTAAATAAAGTGGCAGTTCTATATTGTTTTGATTAATTTAAAAATATAGAGCTGGGTTCTTCATAATGGTCTGTTAAAAGGTGGCAAAACCCTTTTTACAGTCTGTACTTGAATTATATAACAATCACTTTACAATGATGTGTTGGCTCCCGAATGACTCTACAAGAGAACATTTTAACATATGTACTTTTGTCTCCTGTCGTTTTGTTGGTGCAGTACGGCAAAGTCCTGCAGTACAGTGACCCATCTCTGATCTTTGTGTTCCTGCTGGTGTTCTGCCTGGCCACCATCACCCAGTGCTTCTTTATTAGCGTTTTCTTCTCCAAAGCTAACTTGGCGGCAGCGTGTGGTGGCCTTATCTACTTCATCCTCTACTTGCCTCACGTGCTGTGCTTCGCCTGGAAGGAGGTCATGGGTTTCGGGACCAAGATTCTGGCGGTAAGTCAGTTTTTAGATGCAGTTATAGACAGTAAAGGAACTCTTGATCACAACTTGTCACCAATTTAAACTCTGCCTGGACCAAGAAAATCACGAATTTTTTTGGAAGTCAGTCTTTGTGGACTTCCACATTGGCTTATTATAGTTTGATGCTACAGCTCATTGTCTCATACAATATTCTTGTAACCTCACCAGCCATGCTAATTTTCTCTGCAAAGGAGGTTATGTTTGATGCTGGTTTGTTAGCAAGATATCTCAAAAAGTAATGGTTAGATTATGAAGATATTTTTAGGAAGTCAGTAATGAGCCAAGGAAGGAACGGTTGTTTTTTGGTGTGGATCTGGAACACCAAATGGATCTAAGAAAGAGTCTCCATACAGTTGGAGTTCCTTCCTAATTACAAAAAAGAAAATAGGAAGCAGTACTAATATAATACGAAACAAATCATGGCATAAAGACTGTCCAATTTTTACATACATTTCCATGAGTGGTCTGAAGGAAGAAGGTTGGGGAGAGGGGTGTTTCAAATTTGCAAGGTTTCTTCTAAGGGTGTATCATTTTACCATGGTTTGTTATTGTCATTTTGCATTAACAGAAATACATTTTGTTCTGATAATTAAAGAAAGTAAATTCACCACCAACAGCAATATTAGGTGGATTTCTGTTTTTTGGTTGCCCAGTTCTTGCGATAATGAAGTGTGACATTTGAATCACATTGTCCAGTGGCATTTAAAATTCACAAAAACTGCTCATGAAAATAATAAGGGCTTATTTTCAAAATAAAGTCTTTTTGCTTTGCTCTCACACCTAAAGTGGACTTAAATAAGTGAGTGGCACACAGGACATCTACCTTAAAGGACGGCAAAGCAGCGAGGGACTTAGGGATTTTCTTGTATCCTTTAAAGGATAAAGATAAATAGTATACCATTGCTCAACTCTCAGTGTAGCCTTTCTGCCTAACCTTTATAGCAGCGCTGCTATCATTTGTCCTCGAGCTGTCCTGTTCTGCAGACAAAGACACACAAAATCTCCAATCTCTGTTGTTCTGTACCTGACTGCAGCTTTCCCCGAATTCCAATCAGGTCCTGTTTTTTTTATTTATTTGTAGACATTGACATGACTGTATCAGGTCAGGTAAAGTTGTCTGATCCCTAAAACAAAATAGTGGCAGTAATATCTCATTCTGGGACAAAACTTTTTCATTACGGGTATGATTTTGTTCGTCTTTGAAAGTTCACTTAAAAATAAACCTCATTTGCTTCCACATGCAGGTTTAAAGCATTTTACATATAAAGCAGGCCAAACCTTATTTAATCTTTTGTGCCACTGCTTGCTTCTCCCTTGGCACTTAGATTTTTTCTGGCGCTCCTGCTAGATGGATAGCCCTCCAGCCCTCTAATTAGCATGAGCAATGTTCCTCTGACCAAACCACTATCCTCTTCATCCCTCCACTTTATCAGATGTGGTTGTGCAAAGATTTTTCTCTCTCTTTCTCTTTCCCCTAGCTCCGAGCCTGACTGCATTGTGCCAAGGCATACAAATTCTCCCTCACATTGTCCTTGATAATGACGTCTCTAATCGCAGCCGAATTACAAAAGATCACCTGAATTTATATCATCGCTTTCTGATTGCGCATGCTCGCCAAAGGATAGCTACCCGCAGTACATCAAAGTGACAGGGCGACTTCTTTTAGCAACAGCCATATTGGGACTATTTTTCTTCTTGCTATTTTAAATTTAAGCCAGAGACAAGCCCTTTACATTCTGAAATTAATTTTGAAAACCGTAAAAAAAATGACCTTTGTGCTCAATAAGTGAACTTTTCAAAGATTGCTGGAGCAAAATTAGTGACATGTGACCTACAGCTTACAGAGGACTTTTGTTCACATCTTTTCGGAGTATTTGACATTTTCATATGAATGGAATAATCATTACTTTGTTTTTTCAAATATGAAAGACGGCCTTTTGATCCCTGAAATCACACTTCTGGTAAAATAATTTCTTTAGATGGGGGTGCACTCTGATCACTCTCTTTTAATAGCCTCCTTTGTCTGCCGCCAGTCGAATTGTCGCCTGATTATGTGTTGTTGACAAGAGTTCAATAGAGGCTTGTTTTTGTTCTCCTCCCAAATTCTGACTTTTTTTTCCAAACCCAAAGATGCGGCTCCCGTCGTTTTGTCAGGCTTTCATACAGAGGTCAAGGATGGGTGCCCAGTCTCTGCCCCCCTGTCACCCCTCATCTGCCGACTGACCGCTGATTGCTTGGCAGTCGATGGGCAGACCAGGATGCTGCTGGAAGTAGGGCTTTGCTGTCATTGCTGAGATTCCTGAGGCAACATAGTAAACTCTGGAAAAACAAAACCAGTGCAATTTGTTCTTAAATCTCTCTGAGTTTGACAACTATTCCAGGGCAGTTTCTGTTAGAATCACACACCACACTCTGCTTTGTGAGTCCTTGAATTTTTTCAGTTCTGCAAACACTGCATCATTTAACTTATTTTGATGCATTGTAATTTAATTTAAAGGTAATTTAGCCTTAGGGGTAACAAACCAGTGTACTCTTTGAGCCAGTCCCAAGCCTGGATTAGAGGAGGGGGTTGTGCCAGGAAGGGCCAAAACATCTCAAAAGAGAAATGCTGAAAGGAAAGAGAAAGTATTTTTTCCTCTTATGCTCTAAAGAAAAAAGGTTTATTTGGAAATTAGGAGAAATATTGTCAGTGCCTAACAAAAACAAGGCAAAATGTTCAGTTCACTATATTGTACCTTTAAAAGATAAAACCTGAGAAACTGAATATTTTGCATAGCTGTATGACTTAAAGCAGTGTAAGCAAATGAGGCCTGAGGAAACAGCTGGCAGCCAACATGGCAGCAGAGTGATAGTCCATGGCAGATGATGTTTTGTGTATCATTTGTGATTTTTTGCTGCATGAACTTTTCAAGTGATCCTCATTTGCAGAGTACTATTTTTATTTTTAATTACATCCACCAAGGAGGTTGTGTTTTTACCAGTGTTGTTGGTTGAATGGTTTGTTCGTTAGTCTGCTAGCAAGAAAAAATAAAAAAAATAAGGGACAGATTTTATTACATTTTTATAAAAATAATGGGCCAGTGAAAAAATTAATAGTATATTGTGTGGATCTGGAACACTGTCTAGTAAGTAAAGGAACAAATTATTAATTTAGTGGAGTTATGACAGCTTTGTTGCTCAATATGTATAGCATTTACCCCTGAACTGGAAGATTCCAGGTTCTAGTCCAAATCTCGGCACTATATTTTTACCATTGCAAGATAAGGCTAATGGCTTGACAGTGGCCTGTGCCTCTCTAACTTCTTGTTTTATTCTATAATGCTTTTATAATACCTTAATGCCAACATATCTTCCTCTGTAACTTTGGCGCTAACTACATCACTCACATTTAGTAAACAACTAAAGCAGTCAAAGGAAATTGCTTTGTGCCACAAGTATCACCGAATGTTCCTTCCAGCCAAGCATTAAGATTTCCAAGCTAATGACACTGCTGTATTCATTGCCAGAGTCTGTTGTCATGTGTGGCCTTCGGCTATGGATGTGAGAACTTTTCCAAGTATGAAGAACAAGGAATCGGCATACAGTGGTCCAACATCGGCACCAGTCCAGAAGAAGGGGAGCGTTATACCTTCATTGTGTCCATCGTCATGATGCTGTTTGATGCACTTCTGTACTGGCTTCTCACTTGGTACATCGAGAACGTATTTCCAGGTTTGGGCATCTCTTATACAGCTATTCTCTTTATAAGTAGTTTGCAAGGATTTTAATAATGCGTTGCTTATACCTAATGCTCTTTATATAAAGATTTTAAAAGGTTAACATGACCACAAAAAACATTAAAGTCGATTCTAAATTAAATACATAGGGCGCCTACATAAAGAATTTATTTTTGGATTGTTACTGCGCTGTGAAGTTTGTTTTTAAATATTATGAAACAATGCAGCAAAAACATTTAACATACAGTATGTGTCTGCATTGAGGTTAACACAGCTATGCAAAATTACTTTTCTGAGATTTCTACCATGTAAACTAAAATATATTCTAACTCATACTAGACACATAGCATGCTCTAAAATAATGTATATTGTAATGTTGAATATTTCTTGTTTTAAATGCATTCAGCATTGTTTTGTGACGAAAATATGTTAAAAAACACAATCTTGAAAATAAAATATTTTGAGCAATGCCTGCATGTGGCCTTTCTAATTTAAACAATTGCTCAGAGCACCACAACATAACACATGATGTGGCTGTACTGTATGTCCTTATGTTACCTTTAGGACAAACTAAATATAATAAAAATAGTGCGTATGTTTTCTATGGTTCAATCCAGGACAATATGGAATCCCAAAGCCGTGGTACTTCCCGTTCACCTCGTCTTACTGGTGTGGGAGGAACTCGGTGTCTGCTTGTGACCCCAGTTTGCTAAAGGACTCCTGTGAACACAATGGTAAAGTGCCTTGTGATCTCAATTTTCACCTCACTGTATTTTTTAGCTTCTCACAACTGTTACAGACTACTGGGGGGATAGGGTTTAAATAACATCTGTGACTTAATTGGGCTGGGTCACAACTAAAAATTAGCGCACTGTTTTTCACATTGGGTGTTAATAGAGCTGGAGACATTAGAGTGAAAAACTATTTACAATTAACTTTCAAGGGAGTTACTCAAGCTTAGTTTTAAAGGGCCAGTACATTTATTTTTTACTTTGTTTATATGCCAGTGGAGAAATTAACTATTATCAGATTAAGGGATGCAAAAAACATTCAATTTATTAAACAATTAATATGACCATTTTAAAAGTAAAGGATTAATAATCAGATGGTGAAATGCAAGTGAATGCACATGGAGTAAAATCACTATTGGTTAAAAAAAACTTTTTTACAGTCCAAAATAGGTAATAGTAGTGCAGAAAATTACATACGCCTGCACATTGCAGCTTCTCAATGGCTTTTATACACTGCACAGTGGCCTTTTGGGCAAATGGGATGTCAATCAAAAGTTCTACCAGGGCTGATAATAATAAGCTAACCAAGGTTACATGGATAGTGTGGAAAATAAGGCGCATCTGTGTAAACACTAAAAGTTTGCAGCACCAAGCAGGCAGTATTCAGGGATATACCACTCTGCCTCTATTTATAGTTAATGCTACTGTTATTATATTGATTATTGGTTGCAGCCCTAGTCTGATACAACCAGAGTTTGGTTCAGAGGTCAGTCATTCAAATGTATTTTAATCATACTATTACACCTGGATAATGTGGTTCATTGTCACACTATTGCTGCATGTAAACAACTTAGATAAGTGCCTGAGAGGTACATAGTAAATATAGCTTATTATACATTTATGTGCCACCATGTGAAACATTTTTTTTTTGACTTTGCTGTATTATTTTATGAAGTTTAAGTAGCACTTCTAATATTTTTTAAATAAATCATTGATTATCAAGTAAAACTAACTCACAAGCATTTATCTCTTCTGGTAAATACCCAGACCACATTAATTCTCATTAGCCTGAGTGGAGCAGCAATTTGGTTCTCTACTGTGCATGTAAACCAGGCAAAGTGAGGACTCTCTCTGTGAGGGCTTTATCAATCTATGAGCATGAGCCGAGTATGCCCTACATGTAAACTCTCTAAATGTTATCTTTTCTAGAGTATCTTGAGAATCCACCTCCCAGTGTGAAAGCAGGAGTATCTGTTCGAAATCTTGTCAAAATCTATAAGACTGGGAAGAAGCTCGCCGTAGATGGTCTGAGTGTGGACTTCTACGAGAATCAGATCACATCTTTCCTGGGCCACAACGGAGCAGGGAAAACCACCACCATGTATGTTGCACTATCTACCTCTCCCATGCCTTGCCACTTGCCCTCGTCCCTGTGTAATTTCACCAGCTCCACCTAATCTAAGTCGTACACAATGCCGACTGTACCGAGGCCATATTAATTCAGAGGTCACTGCTTTCAAAGAGTGACTTCTTTAGAGGGGACATTTATCACACAGAGTCAGCTGGTGAGGCTACACTGGGAGTTATCTAATTGCTGTTTTAAAAAAAGAAGGTAGTAGAAAGGTTTTAAGGTTTGGGGATGACAAGAAATAAATGAAAACCACTGGCCTGGATAGAATGAGCAGAAGAGAGTTAGTGATGCAAAACTAAGGGCCCAGGGGAAAGGGGAAGCTCTATGTAACTGTAACAAAACATAACGGAGCACAACAAATGGGCAGGGAAAGAACTTTGTATGTCAGAGCAGAAGTGTAAAGGAACAAAATACTTTTGCACAAGTAATGTTTAGTAAAGTAATGTTTTTTTTGAAGAAAAAAAAGCTTTTAAATTGCTGGGTCAGAATCTAAAAATTGTGTCTTTAGGAGGTTGGAAACAGTTTAAACATTCAGGGCCATATTTACTAAGACAGGTGCTAAACTGCGCGTGCAGTGAGAAAATATGCGGCCGCTATTAATGGGCGTGTTGCGCGTGAATTACTAAGACAAACTGCGTGGCCGGCGACAGGTGCACACAGATGGGGCGGAACTATTTAAACGGCATCATTGCGTGTATTGTTTTGTGTCATGGAAGGTGCGGAAGTGGAACACAGACGGAAGCAAACATTTAACTAAGAAGAGCTGAAAGTGCTGGTGAATATTTTTTTCATCCGTCATGGCAAATAGATCTGCACGCGTGGCAAACACTCTAACCCTACGTATTCCTTAATTTCTTCTCCTTCGTCTCACACGAAGCACAGCAGCCATATCCGTGCAAAAGATTAGCACGTCCTTCTCCAACGTGCTAAATTTATACGCTATTTTCGCACGCAAAGTCATGGTGAGCCTTGATAAATAATATTAGCGGGTGGTAAATGAATGAATTTGCATTTTCTCCGCCTTCCATTTTGCGCACTCTGGGAAGAACGCCTCAGTTTACAGATTCATTAGGTCATAGGAGCAAAATCTGCATTGCGTTCGCTCTGCTCCTTTAAGACACGCAAATCTCAACTGCGTCTGGGTTTGCTCCAATTTTAGCGCATATCATTCAGTTATCGTGCACGCAAATCTTTGATAAATCTGGCCCTCAGTTTATTTAAAGCCTAAATATTGTTAAGTTACATGAAATGGTGAATTTTTAAAATACATGTGACACAAAATCATAGTAAAACAATTTAGAAAAATAACGGTCACAATAAAGTAATTGAAGTACTTTTAATTTAGTACCGATTTGAGTTTATTTTATTGTCATGCAAGAGCATGGGCTATTCTACTGTGACAGAAAATCTCTATAGCCTCATATAAATTATTACATAACATTTACCACAAAAACAAAGCTACTAACAATTGTATACCAAAAAAATAAAAACATGTCCATTTCAGTTTTAGTTTAGATCATTTTCATAAGACCTCAGCACTTTATCAAACTTTTAAAAACAAAGCATTTTACTTGACAGTCATTTGTGATAAAATTGTTTTTTGGGTGGACCCAATCTGAGTACCTGATAACATTATGAGTTTTTGTTTGGCAATAACTGAGTTTAAATTTGCTACTTCACTATTTTCTTTCTTTTGTTAATTCCAACTTTTTCCCATGTTATTACCAGTCAAAATCTTCTCTCTCACTTAAAATTAAATTAGATCCAGTAAATTAAATTAGATTTATTGAGTGTAAATGTTTGTAAAAAAGCAGTGAATATAATTTTGCTAAACTACTAACACTATTATTATTTTTTTTTTTTTACGTTGCCCATATTTTCTTGTTGTAGGTCAATTCTGACAGGGCTCTTTCCCCCAACATCAGGCACCGCCCTCATCAACGGCTGTGACATCCGCACCGACATGGACAGCATCCGCAAATACCTGGGAATGTGCCCTCAACACAATGTCCTCTTCAGCGAGTGAGTACTTTTGTCTAGTTCTGCCTCTAACAAAAAAAGACAAGATGAAAAATCACTCAGCAGTTTAATCACTCTCATAATGAGGCCTGGGTGTTGGCTTATGTTCACCATCAACACATCATTATCCTCATCGCTATTTCCTGCACAAACACTGTGAACTTTGCTCACCCACTCCAATAAAATTTCTCATAATAGCGCCATTTTCAACTATTTTATTTCACCTTAACGGTCCCCTCTATTTCGCTTTCTTCACAAACTGATTACCTGCGACTCGACACTAGTCCTACATCATAATTATGCCCGAGCACCTGCAAATTACTTTCATTAATATTAATCCTGGACAGTGAAGGCATCCGAATTAGGTAGGGTTAAATAATTCAAGGCAACACAGAGGAACAGACCTTACCACACAGATCTGTTGCTGGGATGCTTTAATGTGCCATTATAAGGTGCTGGTCATTCAGGTACCCCCTGACCCACCACTCTAATTGTTGCTATGATATTATTTTCCCATTATAGGCTAACAGTGGAAGAGCACATTTACTTTTACGCTCGGCTGAAAGGACGCAGCAAGGAGGAGGTGAAAGAGGAGATGGAGCAGATGATTAAGGATGTTGGGTTACCACATAAGAGAAAAGATCTGGCTAAGAACCTGTCTGGTTTGTATTTGTCTTGTTGAATATTTATACAAGCTATTTCTAAACAGGTGGGGAGAGTGTAGTATGTAAACAAAAACAGAATGCAATGATTTTCAATTCTCATAAAACCATATTTCATTCACAATAGTTCAATATCAGCATAACAGATTTTAAAACAGATATATCTTAACATTCCATAAAACAATGGCCCTTTTTGATTTCGAAGGCAGTAACACATCACAAAAAAATAAGATAAAGACAACAAAAGGCTGGAGATATAAATGATACTAGATCAGCATTTAATTGGCAACATTTCATTCATAGATGCTCAAGAACACTTCAAAAAGTCATTGTTTTTGAACACAGTTTGCACAAATGCAAAAGTTACAGCTGTACCTTGCAAAGTAGAAGCCACATGCCAACACCTTTCAGAAAATCTGCCATCTTCTATGGGCCAAATGGATTTATGTTTTTCCATGCATTCAACACAAAATTTTGCCTCAGACCATTGCCCAAATAAAGCAATTGGTTGCAAAATGGTCCTCTAGCTGTGTTGTATTAGTGCCATTCATAATTCCAGACTTTTTTTTTTTACCTCTGTCCTATCTGTTTGAGATGTGTTGCTGCCACCATGCCAACATCTGATATGTTGTTTATATCAATATGGTTTTATGAGAATCTCAGACCATTGCATTATGTTCTTATTTACATATTACACTGTACCCTGACTTGGAATTGGTTTGGTAGATTATTGCCTATTTGGGGTAATAGAGCTGAATTCACATGCACGTACACGTCTAGACACGGACACATGCGCGGTACCTGCGTGTCACAGATTGTAATTCATTGTCTTCGGGCCATGAGCAAGTCCTGCTTGATAAATCGTCCCCAGTCATGGGTTGCTTGTGAGCAAAATCACTGAAATATGACTTTCAAGGTTGATCTATGCTGACATTTCCACTACATTAGCAGTACATCCGATGCATTCTGAACAGCTTGTGACGAGACTCAAATAACCCCAGTAATACATCTATTGTGCGGCATCAATCATTTTACACCACAGACTATAAAACACAGACGTACAGTTTGGCACATTTATAGTATAATCGCTTCCAAATATCTCTACTGTATTAAGCAAATGTGGATAGATGTCTGGTGGAATTTTTAAGACGAGTATCTATTTTACATCAGCAACACTTTGTAGATGTCTTTGTCATAGTAGCACACAGACACAACTAACTCCTACTTAAACAGATGATTGTGTTTTCTAGGTGGCATGCAGAGAAAGCTGTCTGTGGCTATAGCGTTTGTTGGAGGCTCCAAAATTGTGATTTTGGACGAACCTACAGCTGGAGTGGACCCTTATGCAAGAAGGGGAATTTGGGAACTGCTGCTTAAGTATAAAGAAGGTAAGAACTACGGTCCAAACAAGTATGATTTGATGTTTTTGATGGATAAATGCTGAGCATATGTTGACTATATTGGTTTGCTACATTTTTGTAACTACATTAAAATACTGTCTTCCAGCATGTAACCTCATATAAAAAAGGCTAAACATTAATGCACTCAATAATGTTCTCCAACCTGGCTCTGATATTCCACACATGTATTTGATTAGTTGCGAGCTGCCAATGCCATTTTTTTGATTTATCTATGAAAATACATGGCTTATACTAAATTACCTTACCTCATTTCTGATGCTAAACCGTCTTGTTGCAGCCATGCTGTTTACAAACACTAAAATGGTCTCTTGTGAACATTGTAGTCATTACGTGCTCCTAATTAGTGTATTTAATGTTTGGTTATTAGTTCATCTTTTTAAATTAGACCTAGCAATAATAATGTAAGGAACTACATTAAGTAAGAAATCTCATGTCAGTTGTCGATGTTAATTTTAAGGTGGTTTGGGACGCCGATTTATTTGCCCTTGATCAGACTGAACTGGCTATAACTCACACATCTTCTTAACAGAGTCTCTAATTGTGCACCATATCACTCCGCCTGTCACTTCATGGTCTTATATACACCATGGCCGCTGTTGGCATTGAGCAAGACTTGCACATGGTAGTAACACATTCTCTCCGCAGACGTCTAAATCTTTAATGTGCATTGAGTGACATCCCGCCCTCGCTGTGTCATTAGCTTCTCTCTGTCTAATCAAGTCCTTTCACAGCGACTGGGAGCTGCAGATAACTTGCTTATAATGAGAACACCCACATTGTGCTGCTTGAATGACTAGTGTTTTGTGCCTCTCCGCTCTTATTTGTACCACAGTGTTAGCGAGGTTTGTCATTAAGCAAGAAAAAAAGCCAGCGGATTTGTATGAAGTGCTAGACTTATTGTGGTTAGTCAGAAGCAATTAAATAAGCAGGTTTTGCACACAGACGGGTTGTGCAGACTGGCCTAAGTGGGTGTTGTTTTGATTCACTTATGTATTTGGCTGCTGTTCTGTAGTACTCAAGGTAAGATGAACAAAGTGTACATTATTCATAATAATGAAAGTTGGAGTAAGCGTACTATATGAAAATGGCTTATTTATAAATATTGTTTTCCCAATCTTTGCATTAAAGTTTACTTATTGAATAGACTACAGTGAATTATTACTGCTACAATTCAGCATTAGCATAGCATTAGCTGTTGAATTTTTAATTGCCCAAGATTAGTCTACAGAATGGATTGACAGGAAGGTATATATTAAATATACCTGCAGCATTTTAAAATATTTGATTTAAAGAAACTGTTTAATGCTCTTACACTTTTTTTTCTTTCTTCTAAATGTCAACATGGTTATAATTCCAGCAAAATAAAACCAGTGCGATTCTCATCAATATCCAAATCCTCAACTTCTGCTTCTGTTAAATCAGTCTTTTTAACAATTATTTTGCAATGTAATATTTATCAGCATTTTTACATGGTTCCTTTTTTGTGAAATTTTCCTTAACTATAGACAGCGCTGAATTAGCTACTTTCTCTGTTGGCGATGGCCATAAATTCATTATTGACAAGTGGCGTAGACCTACTAATGAGAGCCTCATAAAGTTGAATATACCTCATACCTTTACTTAAACACATTAAGTTATTCATGCAGCCATATTTTTAATCTACATATCTTCGGCTGTTAGTTCTGTCTAGCATCTGGTACCAATACCAGGGTAATCACTGGAAGTAACAACATTAATATCCCCCAAGTTAGTAATAAGGATTTAATTAGCAGTTATGAGACTGAATAATATAAACCTGCTTCTTCAAATTGCTATAAACTGCATTTTATGTCAGATCCACTGAGCTTCTGTGTATCCCACAAAGAATATAAATTCTCACTGCTGATTTCAGTGTATTACTCAGGTACAACAAAGTTTAGAGCTGACATCAATCATGGGAGTTTTCCTTCCTTTGACTAAATTTAAATCATAAATCTGCTATGTTCTCTGATTGCAGCCACATGCATTTTTAGACATCCTTCTGTCATTTGTAAAAAAAATAAAGGGGCATACAAAATGAGTCTTTTACAAAATTACAAATTAATGTGGTGCTGAAGCCATTGTTGCAGTACAAATGGCATAAAATGTATTAGCATTTGTTTCATGTTTGAGAGATTAAATCTTTTGTACTTTACATGACATTGAAAAATCAGTTTAATGAATACTTGTGAAGAATATTTGGCAATCTCTCTCATATTTGACTGGAATATTATATTATACATTTTTTTGAAATGTTTTCTTGTTTTGAAGTCTTCAAACATTTTTTAAGTGTTTCCTGCACTTCATCCAGACTTTTATTTTTAATATTTGTTCAAAGTAACAATACTTTTGTTCTAGATAAATGCAATTTGAGAAGTATCGATCTGAAATGACTTTAGCTACACAAGCAGCAGTTAACACAATTTAGGTCCAAAAATTCCTTTCTTTGCCCATAAATCTACAATCTGTCCAGGCTTAATCAATTGCTGTGAAATCCATTTCTATCAAGTAGATTTACAAGGGAGGAAGCTGAATAACACAAAGCAGATTTCCAGCCCACGAAGTACTACCAATTTACCCAAACACACTGCACCTTTATATGATATATCACTTTGAGCTGTAATGCGCTGCAGCTCACTATAAATCAGAATTCCTTTGTGGGCCATCTGCAGTCCAAACAAATTTATTTTACCCCCAATACACCAATGATTCACTGTGTTTTGATTAGTATTTCCCCCCCTTGTAAACCACAACAAGTCTCCACGAAAATCATGAGCTCATTTGAGCAGTTCTTTCAATGGACTAACCAAACGGCACCTTTCCCAAAGCTCGTATCTTAAACTGTTTGCTGGACCGAGATTTGCTTGGCATAGCATGAGGCAGCAACACTGACCCGGGAAGATTTAGCAGAAACAGTCGGCCAAGCAAAATGGCTCACATTGGACTGCAGTTTAATGACCTCTGAGCGTGTCCTTGTACCTGGGTTAATGCGACCGGTGAGGATACAAATTTAACTACCTCACTGCGGAAAAGCCAGTGCCAGCAGAGCACCTGACCTTTTGCTGTAAACACTTGAAATGGTGGGGAAAAGAGAAAATACCATCTATTGCCTTTTTTACACCTAAAACGCAATCTGTGACTGTTCGTTTAGTCTTTGGCCTTTATATCGCTGTAATTGTTCAAAGCTGGCACTATTTTTCTCTAGCTTGTAAGCAGATTTCTCCCTTTGACGCAAAAAGCAATAGTCATCCTAAAGTTATTTGTTTTTGGTGTGGATCTACAAGAAGAATTTTTTAGAGATGCTATACCATTGCGAGAGAGAGAGCCTAAGATACTGACTCCAGCTACAAGGGGTCAAAAGGAACAAATGATTTGTTTTACTGGGAGATAAAAATGATTAGTGGGTGAATCGATAGACCATTTACCATTGCGAAATAGGGCCAGTGCCTTGACAGAGGTTTGCAAATACTTAGTGCTTGTATTTTTTATTTATTTATTTATTTTTTTACAGACTTAATTATTTTCCTTAAAATCAAGTACAGGTATTATTTATTTAGATATTTTTCCACAGTGGACTTATTCCTGTAAAGTTTGCACATGATCTTTTGCTGTAAACAGAGTAGAAAAAAGGCAGAGCAAAACAAACCAATTCATTGCCATTTTTAGATAGAAAAATTCTTTGTAGATGACTGTTCATTTACTTTGTGGCCTTATTATCAGTGTAATTGTTCGAAGCTGCCACTATTTTTTAGACTTGCAAGCAGGTTACGTTATTTGCACCCTTGATTTAAAAAGTGTTAAATAGTTATTGCATTGGTACATGTCTAGATCAAAAGTTCCCCCTCACTCTCTGATGCATCTTTCATTCAGACTCCAGGGACATGACCACAGAGACTTCACTACTCATCCGATCTCTTTTTTTCCATTTGATTTCTGTGCTATGTGATAATTAATATGTGTTATCTGATCCGCCGTGATATGAAAGGATGAAACACCTGTGAATAACCTCACCATGCATGCCACAGTCATTGAAGCGGCTGCAATTGTGTTCAGTTTGACGCCTCTCAAATCAAAGTGCCAGTAGCACAAAAAAATCTGAGAGTATGGTCTCATAAGAAATGTTGGAAAGTAAGGCTCGGGTTTGGCCTTGATCATAATTTTAATTCTGTCCCAGATACCCACCCACACACTCCTCTGGAGTTGTTTTGTTGCCATGAGGATAAGCAGTGAGTAAAAACACCCAGCGAAGTCAGCAATAAGGAGATAGTGAGAGGCATGCAGAGGCAGATTGTTTGTTATATTGCATTTGTGCAGTCTCAAAGCGTGGCAGCTCTTCTTGTTGTTGACGGTTGACAAATCAAATCAGAATATTTTTAGAAGTCTATTTATTATCTTTGCTGTTTTCAATGCCATTGATTTGTTGGTTTGTTGTTTTGTTTGTCTGTTAGCAAGATAAAGAATGTTCAGCTCAGTAAGTAAGAATTTTAATGAAAGTATGGATTTTTCAACATTTCCAGGAAAATTCGGTAATAGGCCAAGGACTAATTAGTTTTTGTTTTGGACCCAGAACACCATTTAAATCCAGGAATATTTAAAGGATTTTGTACCATTGTGAGACAGGGCCAAAGATTGTAACTTCAGCCACAAGGGACATTTTAGTGGGAGATATAAAGGCTTTGTGGCTCAGTGGATGGCACATTTACTCCTGAACTAGAACATCCATGGTTTGAGTCCACATCTGGGCATTTGAAATTTACTATAGCAATATAGGGCCAATGTCATGGCAGCGGTTCGCTATTTTCTAGTGCTCCTAATTTTTTTATTTTTACTTTACTGGTCAGGTTCCCCTGACCCCTTAGATCAAGTACAAGTACCATTTATTTCATACACTTTTTCATAGTAAACCAAAAAAATGGTCTTGCTTTTTTCCAACTAGGTCGCACCATAATTCTGTCCACACATCATATGGACGAGGCAGACATCTTGGGTGATCGCATTGCCATCATCTCTCATGGAAAGATGCGTTGCTGTGGCTCTTCACTCTTTCTCAAGAAACGATTTGGGAGTGGCTACTACCTCACACTGGTCCGAGATGGAGCTGAAAAGATGACTACACAGCGAACAGGGATGATACAGACAAAAGAGGTACAAAGTACAAAACATTATGATGATGCAGAAATGCTCTAACACAATAAATACACAACTGAAGTATGTGTTTTTACCTTAGCTAATAGTATAATGTTTCCACGGGTGTTGCTTTGTTGTTGATAGAGCATTTACCCTTGAACTAGATGAACCCCAGTATGAATACAGGTGTCAGCACTAGGGTCAGTAGCTTGGTGGTCTGAGGTCTCTGGTTTTAGTTCTAGTCCTATTAAATATACAGTATAATCTCAACCGAACTGAACTTAATATATTTTGGCAAAGAAATACGAAATTAGACTGTTTGAATCAATGCGCAGTGCACTGCAGGGGATCCATTTTTTCACATTAATGATTTACAGAATAGACATTACTGTTAATTGGGGCATTTAGCTGACACTGAGAGTCCCACTTCTTTCTTTCATTGGAGATAGGCTTTCATTGTCTTCCTTTAATAATGCACAACACTATAGCAGATAGAGCAGAAGTGCATGTGTGTGGTCTCATTATCTGGAGATAAACACACATTTGCTGATTAGGACCCCTGCATGCCTGCATCGTTATCACTCCACTCCACTGAATCTTGATAACTTAACAATGAAACCACTGCAATTTCAAAGCAACCATCATTTTGACTAGCTGTATCAATGCAAGTGTTGCGAGGCCTTTTGAATGAACAATAACCTCATCGGAGTCTAGTTTATCTTTGAACATGGCTCCCTCTGACTTTCCGGAGAGCTCTTCTACAGTGGAGCGCCCTCCCCCCATAATGATCTGTGTTTAGTCTCTCCCAGCATGAGAATTGGCAAACGCCTACGTGCTGGATGATACTAATTGTCGCAGGGGAGAGGGGTGATTCTCGCTTTGGCTCGCCAGCGGTGCCTCACACACTTCGTTTTAATCAATAGGAGCAAATGAACAAGAAGCACTAATGCCAGCAGGGCTAGAGCAATTACCATTAGTCTGCCGGCTCTTTGAGGTGAGAGGAGCCATTCGTTTCAAAGAAATAAATAAACACCTTTTAGGTAAGGTGGACGAGCACCCGAACTGCACAGTTATGACTTTGTAATTGAGAGGACTGCAGTTTCAAAGCCGGACAACATTTTATTTCTGTATCATTAAACCCCATGTAACCATTAAAATGAATCTTCACTTATATTTAATCTTAATTGTGGGTTTCTTTACTGTCTAGACACAGAAAGACTTTCAACAGATTGTAGCATCAGGTTAACCACATTATCTGTCATCGCATGCATACAGCTTTATTTAAAGCAATTACATCAAATCTTTTGGACGCCATCCATTATTTGATTAATGCGACACAGGAGTTGTCAAGGAGGCACTGTTCATCATCATAAGTGGTAAAGCATTTCTAATCCTATTGTGATTAACAGGAGGAAAATTGTCCTTTGAGGAGCAGCAGCCCAGACGACGGAATTGGTAGCCACTGCTGGAACAAAGACGATTCTTCAGGTACAGATGGCTTGGAAGTAGTTATAGACAGTCTCTCTGAGTGGAGTCTGTATGTCCTCCCTGTGCTACCATGGGTTCTTGGGGTACTGTGGCTTTCTCCCACTGTTCAAAGACATACATAGATGTATAGGGGAATATTTTTCTTCCAAGTTGACCATAATGGATGAATGTCTGCCAGTGTACTTCTCTAGTAGTCACGCCTGCACCTGACTGGACATTCTTCATGGTGTGTCCCGCCTCAGGCCCATAGTTGCTGTGATATGCCCTAGCCACCTGCTATCCATAAAGAAACTTAAATGAAGAAAATGAAGAAATGCTTGTTGTTGTTGTATCAGGTAGATGATACCAGAGGATGAGATGATCAGTGACAATCTGCCTTTTGAAATATGTGCTTTATTTCAGTGATTTTATACTGAACATTACTGTCAGAACATAAATTGCGCTTTACATAAAAACAGCCAGTCTCTTGTCAGTATTTAATGATCAGGAAGTTATACCAGCAATCTTTGTGGCATTGACTCTTCTCCAGGATTGTTGATCTGTCAGGCCATGTTGCCAGAGCACGCATGTGGAAGGCACACGTCTCGAGTGGGACGGTTTATCTGAGAGGCTGAAATTTGGTGGTCTTGTGTGGTCTTTTGAGCCAAAGCACTCACTGTTATAATGAACAGCACCATGTATCGATTTGTCCGGTTTGATTTTTGAGTCATTTTTGAGGAGACATTGTGTAACAAGACCAGAAGTGGGAGCACCTCAGAGGGTTTTGTGTTTGTAGTAGTATTTCTTCATAAACCATGAGAGTGTTTTGTGCATCTTTTATCATGTAATCTTTATGTATGTTTGTATTAAAGACAGACAAGTTTGGATCAAAATTACTTTTCATCTTGATTTCTCACAGAACACCTATATTATTGATAAAATGGAAAATGCCAGAGACATAATCATCATATTTACCACCAGTGACAGCACATACTTCTTTGTTAGCACTCGCCGATGTTTCAAATATAATTCAGCCCGATGTGTGGAGCAGATCCATTTTACTTCTTCATAAAACACTGAGCCTCTGGTTGTTAAAGCAATGCAAAGCAAAGTAATTATGTATGAGAGGTTCGGGATCAATAATGGATGTGGTGAGTACTGCAACACTGTCCAGATTGATTCACGCTGAGGCCGTGCCTCAAAATAGACGAGACACAAGAATTACATACACTGATACAGTAGGTTCCACTGTGTTTAAAGGTCAGAGGCAGGTATGTGCTCATTACAGAGTGATTGAAGCTGAAAATGTACAGAGAGTGAAGTGCTTGTGAAATGGGTTTCACTACAGAACATGCAGCTTAGATAATTCATTCTCTAACTAGCATTGTTACTTAGTCTGTTGGTTGATCTGTCTGTTGGTATGTTAACTCAAAAAGTAATAGTTGGATTTTGATGACATTCTCAGGAAAGGTAATTGCCCAATGAAGAAACTGATTTTGGTTATTTTTTGGTGTGGATTCAGAACTTTGTCAAGATTTTTTTTAATACAAGATTTTTATATTTAAGGATTCTGCACTTTTGCGAAACAAGCATTCCAACTCCAGCTACAGTAAAGGGAAAAAAAAGGCTTAGTGGTTGTCTTGCCATTTACCCCTGAAGTAGAATATCTTTGGTTTGTTTTAGTTACTGTTTAAATCTCACTGCATACAGTTGTTACCACAATAGTAAATATGCATTTTTATGGATTATAGAACTTAAAATATGTTAAGGTCGTCTAAACATAAAGGAAACATGAAATATACACTGACTTAACACTAACACTATTGAGTTGGACAATTAGGATTTTGATTAGTATTTGTAGATTTGTAGATTATGATTTATACTTTTTAATAGCTAATTTAATGCATAAAATACACAAGATATTATGTAGTAGTCTCTGAAGTAGTACCTGCTGGTAAGCTTGCTTCCGATAATACATTATACTAAAACCTTTTTCTCTACTATGTAATAGTATAAAGAGTGTTTAAAAAATCATTCTTTATATTATTTTTATGTTACATGCAATAAGATTCATAAAGATAAAGGATGTATTTTATACCAGGCTTTGTGTACTTCCTGTAATAATGCTTACTATGAAGTATTTATTCATCCCAATTTTAAATCAGCATTTGGCACATTATACGTCATAATGTGATTATGTTAATATGTACTCATACAAAATGATCTCATTAAAAAATATAAAGGATACATTTTAAACGAGATGGTATGCTATTTCCTGTCATGGAGCTTTTCACTGAGTAATTTTAGTATTTGTTTGGCAGACTTGACAGCAGTGAGTCAGCTGGTGCAGCACCACGTCCCGGAGGCAGTCTTCTTAGAGAGCATTGGTCAAGAGATCACCTACATACTGCCCTATGCCAGCGCTCGCGATGGCACCTTTGGCCTGCTCTTTCAAGAACTGGACTCGGCGCTGGCTGACCTCGGCCTGACCAGCTATGGCATCTCTGACACCACGCTGGAGGAGGTGCGCTAAGTGTGGGATTCACAGGCCTGCCAGAGATTAACACAAGTGTACACATATAGAGGGGACACAAAAAGGTCACAAATCCACAGTTTATAGACTATTTAGCTGTCTGGCAATCTGGAGCCATGGAAATAGTTCACCAGAAAACTGAATTGAACAACTGAAATAACTGCACTTTAGCACAATATTTTAATTTTATTGATGTGTGCTTTTATTTTACTACAAATTTACTATGGTATTTGTATTTTCAATCTATCTCATCTAATTATTATATTGGATATTTTGGATTACCTCTATTTGAGAATTACTGTTTGAGACTAAACTAGACAAGACTAAACTAGATTACATTAGACAGGAATAGACTGGGAGAACATGGATCATTTAGAGTCAGTAACTATGGCCATTGTAACCACTGGCAGCCCATTAAAGTTGTACATATATAGCTTTTATGCTATACTTTGCTTTTCAATTTCAGCAGCTTGTATCATATGTTTGGTGCTTATTGTGATATAAAAGTAAGCTTTTAAGTAAACCTTTACATTTTAATTGGTTAAAATAGTAAGGCTAGCTCAGAAATGTCTCTCAAATTTGTATTAGTCATATGCTCTTTCCGACCAGATTACAGCCCACACCCTTATTCTACACCGTGAATTGTGATGTCAAATAATTAGTTTCATACTGTATGGACTCACGGCTCCAACGCTGCTATTTTTACAATGTGCCTTAGTCACAGAACATCCAGAATTAGTCATGCTTTAGTTATCATTATGGATACAGTCTCTTATTTTGTTCCTTAGCCCTGAGTCATGCGGCGTGTTTGGCATGCGGGCTAGTGGTGGAGCATAAAGCTGAGTGACTGTTGGCTAATGCTGCTCTTGTAAGGCAGACATGAATCAGACACTCGCGGCCCGCAGGCGATGTGAATAATTCCTTCTGAATGTCAAACTCTGACGAGACAACACTCTCACATTTTTCTTCCATGTTTTCTTTTGAAGTCCAACTGTTTTCTAATTGAAAAAGCAAGATTTTATTATTTATATTCTGCATCATAAAAATAACAGCAAATTGGATGTTATGTAAAAGTTACAAAAGTAATTCCATACTGAAATAATTCTTTTTAATTACATTTTCTGGACTTTATAGAATTATGTTAATTAATGAAATAGAATGCTGGACTTAACTAGAAGTGCACAGAGAGAGCATTCCTCAGCCAAAGCATTATACCTTTCTTGCAAATGTAAAGATGTAGTGCCCATACCTGAACTTGGATCTTCTAGTTCAGGGGTAAATGCTCAATGATTTTGAAGCCTTCATATTGCACAGTGGTAATCCAGACATTGATCTGTGTAATCAGAAACCAAAAAGTAATCATTTGTTTCTTTTCTGATCCCTTGTTGATGAATCATTATGGCAATTAGCAAATGGCACAAAATCCTTTTAAAAAATCTTCTGGATCCACAATATTACTAATAGGTTCTTCCTTGGCTTATTAATAACCCTTGCCATTAAAATATGACCATTACCTCTTCTGTTATCTTGCTAGCAGACTAAGAAACAAAAAACAAATCTATAAAGCAGCAGAGGTGAAAACATAACCTTTTTGGCAGAGGTATCTAATAGACTTTAATGCTTTTTGGTAAAAATAGAATTGCTGTCTTGCTCCCAGAAGAGTGTTTTAGTGAGCAGATGTTTTTAACTGTTCAGCACACGGAAGAAAATATAAAAAAGGAAAGGTTAGAGGGATTTGTTTATTTTGACATATGGCCTAAATTAATATATAAATCCAGGGTGGGAATTTGTTTCAGAGGGGCCAGTTGGCAAATGCTCAAGCAAAGGTTAGCATCGCAGAGAGTGATTTTAAGTAAACATAACTCGCATTATTCCTAAGTGCACAGAAATTTTGACCGGGCAAAGGAAAAGTCAACATTCTGCAATATTCAGTGGATTGTATGAATGGCTGTATAATGATGCCCAGTAACTCTGTGCCCACGCGCTTTCACTCATCCATCATTTGTTGATTTTTTTTTACAGATTTTTCTGAAAGTAGCAGAAGAGACTGGAGTAGATGCAGAAATGCCAAGTAAGTTGCATTCTGTTGCATGCTCTTGTTATGATGGTAAGATAAAATCTTTCTTTCTTTATGTTTTTAACTATTTTGCTGTCAGCCAAAAGCCTATTTATAGCAAATGAATCAATAATAATAATAAGCCATTGTGTGCCTCTGACCACCACAAACACACAGTCACACAGGCAAGGTGGGTGAAGTGTCTTGCCCAAGGACACAATGACGGTATACAATGCTTGACGCTCTCAATGTCTCTACTAACTGAGCTCCTGCCACCCCAACATATATACTCTGTTGGTTCTATAAGTCATGCCATAAGTGGTACAAATAAAACCACTTTGCATTTTGCAACTAATTACATTAATTAGAAACCGATCAATAATTTGATTGGGTATAAAATGTTTTTGAGTCAAACTAAAGATGGACAGAGGTTCACCAATCTGCAAAAAGCTACCTGTGGAAAAAATGGAAAAATCTTGCTTATTGTAAAATTGATGTATGACTTGAAATATCCCACCATCTGCAGTTCATAATATTATCAAATGTTACAGTTTCAACTGATCTGATTTTTTATTGTGAAGAAATATGGTTTTATGAGATTATAATGGCTGTTTTTAATTTACATTTTACACATTTCCTTCAAATTTGTTATACATATAATCAGGTAAATTAGATAAAAAATATTGTCCATTTTTTGACGTTGTGTGCAATAGTAGGGACAAAATAGAGCCCAAGTCATTGCTCCTACTTTTTATCTGTCCACGTCACTTTTTAAATGGAAATGTTTTATTTAGCTGCCTCTCCCTGTGCAAGTATATTATATATACACTCACATCCAAGCACTTTTTGTTGTTTCTTATTGATTGACCCTCAGTGGATGAATTGCTCGCATCTATATTTTCTGCTTTTTATTTCCCTCTAGTTGTAAATAACACTTGAGTTTACCGCTGAACACGATTGTTCACATTCTTTAAACACCTGGCTTTGTGCTTTTACGGGGAATAATATGGCATCACACAGGGCAGGAAGCTATTCTTATTGTTATTTATAACCCTAAATTGGGTCAGGCCAAAACAACATATCTTTTTTGTAATTCCCACTGCAGCCAAGGAGCCGCCGCTGGTGAGAGACTGGAAAAGGAGCTCGCGCGAATTCAAAAGGAACAGCATGGCCAGTATACGCAGTAAAACACAGCACGGATCAGGAATGAATGGCAAGTCCAAATGCATTTATTATTGACTTCCAGCAGCATATATTTTCTATGAGACATGTTGACGTATTGCTTTCTATGTTTTGTTTGCTTAGATTTAAAGGAAAAGTTTTCAAGTAAGGTTGAAGGTAGGTAAAAATAAATAATGCATTGGTGCCAGATGTTTCTCAACAAGCTTTACTGTCTAAAAGCACAGCTGTAGATAAAATTATTTACCACACAAATTTGAGTTTTTTATCATGCAATTCTTGGTTGGGAACATATCATGGAATAATAATTTGATGGTAAAAATGTAATGATAGAACTTTTTATTTTTTTGTATTTTTGTTTGCCTTTATTGAGCTTTAGTGGAAAGAATACATTAATTCTCATTTGACATTTTTAAAGCATGTATAATTTTACTGTATATAGCTCTACATACAGAGGAGTGAAATAGTGTGGCTGACACATTTAACACTTGGAATACTTATGAGCAGCCATTATCTGTCTTAAACACATGTATAAATGATATATAAGCTCGTCTTAATGTCCACGGCAGACCTCCAGAGGAAGGAGTGCGTGAGTGGGCGTGGCTCCGTGGTCATCGGCGGGTGGAGGCTGATCAGGAGGCAGTTCTTGGCGTTGTTCATCAAGCGCTTCCACCACGCCCGCAGGAGCCGCAAGGGACTCATCGCACAGGTAATGGCCCCCGTCTGTCAGCGTGATAAATCTGGGGCTTAGGCTACTGCTGCTCCACCGAGGATCACTGCAGTATTGTATCAAATACATGTTGGCTTTCAAAATCAATTAATGACACGTATGATCGAGTAAGCTAATTTGAGACCTGCAGGGGAAAAGTCATATCATCCATCTTAAGCTTAAGCTTAAGTTGATAGTTGTAGAATTGTAGCAGAAAGATACCCCAAGTTAGAAATATATTCAGACTTATTGGAGAACTACCAAAAATAAAGCAGATTTTACAAACAAAATTGCACCAAAAAAGTCCTTGGTGTTAAAAGAAAATAATAATTTAATCCAGCTACAAGAACCTCAGGCTAGTATACTCCTTGTGTCAGTCCTAAGTCCAGAGAAATGTACAGGGTTGCATGAGGTAGGTAATCTAGTGTAAAACCTATGCCAAATGAATATGTGAATTACAGCACACAAGGAATTACATGATTTCCAGCAGCGATCCTGGAAGAGAAAAGCCAAAAGGAAAGCATACATTGAAAAATATTAGGTTATTCTGAATCTGATGGCTTTAACACTTCTCAAAAAAGTTGTGGCAGGGAAGCAAATTCTGGAAATCCAAATGGTATAAATAAAAAACAGCTGGAGATGCCTTAAGCAACTAATTAGCACAAATTAGCATCAAGTCACATGATAAGCGATAAGATATAACTTTATTAATCCCAAAGGAAATTTTTGTGCCAGAGGAGCAGAGACATGAAAATACACATAAGCATAAACATAAATAACACCATCCATCCATCCATCCATCCATCTTCTTCCGCTTTATCCGGGGCCGGGTCGCGGGGGCAGCAGTCTAAGCAAAGATGCCCAGACTTCCCTCTCCACAGACACTTCCTCCAGCTCTGCCGGGGGCACCCCAAGGCGTTCCCAGGCCAGCCGAGAGACGTAGTCCCTCCAGCGTGTCCTAGGTCTTCCCCGGGGCCTCCTCCCAGTGGGACATGCCCGGAACACCTCCCCAGGGAGGGAACAGATGCCCGAGCCACCTCAACTGACTCCTCTCGATGTGGAGAAGCAGCGGCTCTACTCTGAGCTCCTTCCGGGTGACAGAGCTCCTCACCCTATCTCTAAGGGAGCGCCCAGCCACCCTGCGGAGAAAACTCATTTCAGCCGCTTGTATCCGGGATCTTGTCCTTTCGGTCATGACCCAAAGCTCATGACCATAGGTGAGAGTAGGAACGTAGATCGACCGATAAATCGAGAGCTTCGCCTTTCGGCTCAGCTCTTTCTTCACCACAACAGACCGATACAACGACCGCAATACTGCAGACGCTGCACCGATCCGCATGTCGATCTCACCTCACTCGTGAACAAGACCCCGAGATACTTAAACTCCTCCACTTGAGGCAGGAGCTCTCCCCCAACCTGGAGAGGGCAAACCACCATTTTCCGGTCGAGAACCATGGCCTCGGACTTGGAGGTGCTGATTCTCATCCCAGCCGCTTCACACTCGGCTGCAAACCGTCCCAGCACATGCTGAAGATCTTGGCTTGATGAAGCCAACAGGACAACATCATCTGCAAAAAGCAGAGATGAAATCCTGTGGTTCCCAAACCAGACGCCCTCCGGCCCCTGGCTGCGCCTAGAAATTCTGTCCATAAATATTATGAACAGAACCGGTGACAAAGGGCAGCCCTGCCGGAGTCCAACATGTACTGGGAACAGGTCTGACTTACAACCGGCAATGCGAACCAAGCTCCTGCTGTGTTTGTACAGGGACCAGACAGCCCCTAGCAGAGGGCCTCGGACCCCATACTCCCAGAGCACCCCCCACAGGATACCACGAGGGACACGGTCGAACGCCTTCTCCAAATCCACAAAACACATGTGGACAGGTTGGGTGAACTCCCACGAACCCTCAAGCACCCTATGGAGGGTATAGAGCTGGTCCACTGTTCCACGACCGGGACGAAAACCGCATTGTTCCTCCTGAATCCGAGGTTCGACTATCGGGCGAATTCTCCTCTCCACCTCCTAAATAACACTAATTCTACTTAAAAGGCAATAGTAAAATAGTATAAAAAACAGAAAAGTACCAGTTTAAAAGTACAATCTAAGGTGCCTCTGATTATAAATGTAAAGTGGAGCTGGTGTTGGTTAAAAAAATAATAAATAAGTAAAACAGAAAGGCCCAGTGACAGATGAGATAATGTGTGACATCACAGCACAGTTATTGCACTTTTATGACTGGGCATAACCAGTGCATTGTGGAAAAGCAAGGGGCACTGAACGATACAAAAACTGCTGTAAAAAAATATAACTAACTTTTGCATACAGTACTAAGTGAATTGCTAAACCACTTTTTTATTCCTTTGTCATTACAACTCAAGTTCACAAGTTCTCACCATCTGTAGCTTTACCTCTCCAGAAGAGTATTACACGTGCAGTGTGTGTGCTGCTTTCTGATGCTGTTACATCCTGTCAGCCTCACCTGTTTCTTGTGATTGACGCTAGCATCGCAAACTGACGCCTGTGATTAGCTTTCCCTTCACTTTAGCCCAATGCTAATCATGTCTTTTCATTATCTTTGTATTAAATTTGATCGCACCACAATTACAAGGACGACATGGTGCTATTAAATTTATGTCTGTATTATTTTGTTTCTTGCCAACATAATCCTGAAAGTCAAAATCAATAAATAATATTAATTGAATGAGTCAGAACTAATTCCTTTAGATAGCAATATCCCCAAAGTTCAGCAAAGTATTTCATAAATTAAATAGATTTTTATGTAGATGTCATGTTCAGCTATAAGTTATGACAGATGCCATGAATCCGAGGAAGTGTGAGAGAACGAACAGTGCCTCACCTTCGGAGGAATGTCCATTCTGTTCTTGTAATTTGCTGCAGTCCCAATCCCCATTAGTCACTGTCAATCCTGGGACGTCCCTCTTTAGCGGGACACAGAGAGGATCTTGCTCGTACAAGGACGCACCTCCCCACAGTACCTGCCTCCTTCCTCTTCTCTTTATACATTTTGGCTCAAGGTTTTTTCTCCGCCGTCATGTCAACACCTCCCATTGTCGGCAGATATGATTGTGCGGCGCTGAGGTAATCTTCGCCAATACAAGCGGTTAGGGGGAATATAAAAGCGATTATGGCAGGGGACACAAAAGGAGTGATTTATGAGGATGAAAGTTGGAGACAGGCGAGTCTTTGGCAATGTCAAAATGAGACGAGAGTAAGCGGTTCTTGCTTTTGAAGTTGTACAAATTCAGTACATTTTGTGCGATAGGTTTTTATTTTAACAATGCTCGTTATATTAAGCTTACTGTGAAAAATTGTTCAAGGTATAAACACGTGGCCATTATTCACAACTGAAATGGGACAGATATAAAAATGTTTGTTAAGGGAACAAATCTGATCTAAAGGGGCATTTGAGTTTTTCTTATAAATAAAACCAGAGGTGGGTAGAGTAGCCAAAATTTGTAATCAAGAGTATTGTTACTTCAAAATAATATTCCAAAAGTAGAGGTAAAAAAAAAAAAAAAGGTCATCCGAGTATTTACTATATAATATAATTAAAACTAGGGCTTGACATTTACTTTTTTCTTCACTGGTCTCTGTGGCTAGTCTTTGTCTAAAGTTGCTAGCCAATTAGTATTTCTACTTGCCACAATTTAATAAGAGGAGTTTTGTGCACATTTTAAGCCTATGCATAAAATTCAACCAGCAAAAGAGGCTAGTGGGAGTATTTGTGTTACTAGCCAAAATTAAAAGATATCCGCATTTGGCCGTTTGGCAAGTGTTAATGTCAAGCCCTGATTACAACTTAAAGTAAAAAAGTATTTAGCGAAAAAACTACTATGTGTGAGTGTTTGGACAATACATCTGACTTACAGTATGTTTTGTTATTGATGTAATTACTCAGACAAAGCATAACATAATTGTAAAATATTGTATTTCCAAGCAATAAAGAATATAGAAATTATATAAAATCTTTATAATATAACCAATTAAGCACAAGAAACACTCATTTCCAAGTCTCACTTTTTCACAACTTAAAACTTTTGAAACCAATACTTTGGTAACATATAGACGTGGTAGAGAAGCCAAAAATTGTGCTTAAGTAAGAGTATTGTTACTTTTTCAATTCAATTCAATTCAGATTTATTTGTATAGCCCAGTATCACAACAAAAGTCACCTCAAAGGGCTTCACAAACAGTTGATCAAACATAAACACACAATCAGACTTAACACACAATAACTACACTAAACAGACCCAGGACACTCCTGTCCTTAGACCCTCCTTCTCGGTAAGGAAAAACTCCTAAAAACACCCAGCTGCGGGAAAAAAGAAGAAACCTTATGGAGCCCAACTGAAGGAGAAATCCTCTCCCAAGACGGAGAGGCAATGCGTATAGGACTGCTAGTTCATTAGCAGTCCTAGTCCTATATCATCTATAGGATCATAGATCAGCTCTGTAAGGATTCATCCAGACGAGAGTGGGTGAGGTAGGTTGAGGAAGTCCATAGGATGCAGCAGGTGGCCTCATCCAGACAGGTGAGTGGGGTGAGGTAGATCCGGGAAATCCTTAGAGGTGAGGTTGAGGGCCCACAGGTCGGGACAGGAGCACAGATGGGGTCAGCTAAGATCCATTCGTCACTGGGACATCTGCCAGCAGCCAGGCATCTGAAACAGTCCCCACTCCCCAGAGGGGAGTGGGAGAGAGGGACAACTTGTGAATAGCAAGGAACTGATTGGAGATATAGAATATTAGATATTATTAATTACAGTGATAAGAGAGGAGCAGCAGATGAAACCAGAGGACAGAGGCTCAGTGCACCATACTTCCCCCAGCTTCTAGCTCCTAGAGCAGCCTATCTTCAGCTGTGGAGTTAACCCTGTTCCTAGCTGCCCTGACCAAAAGCTTTCTTGAAGAGGAACGTTTTAAGCCTAACCTTAAATGTAGAGACTGTGTCTGCCTCTCTAACATGAACTGGAAGCTGATTCCATAAAACAGGAGCTTGGTAACTAAAGGCTCTACCTCCAACTGTACTTTTAGAAACCCTGGGACCTACTAATAGCCCTGCATTTTGTGAGCGCAGTACTCTGCTTGGTTGGTATGGCACTATAACATCATTAATGTACTTCAAAATAATATTACTCAAGTAGAAAGAAAAGGTATTTGTAATAACACTATTCTACTACTAAACACAATATATTCAAAAAGTAACTCAAGTAAATGTAAATGAGTAAATGTAACTCATTAATATTCACCTCTGCTTTAACAATAGTCGTTATATTTAGCTGACTGTAAAAAAAGGTGTAAAAATATGGCCATTATTCACACTTGAAATTGGACGGATATAAATGTTTGTCTAGGAAACAAATTTAATCTAATGAGGCATTCGAGTTTTGCTTAGAATAAAACACATCTTAATTGGTTTTGTTGTTTTGCATATAATCCCTTCCTATTCTTCTTAATCCCCGCCAAACTCACGGAAGCAATAAACTCATGCATTGTTCATGGGAGCACTTTGGCTTTGTAATGACTTCTGCCTATTTTTTTTTCTCCTCAATGGAAGAAGTACCAGCTGTCACCTGCAATTACCGTGAGAGAAAGAAACGCTAGGGAAACAGAATGGATTGTTCTTTTTACCTATTCAATCCCACTGCTACACTTTATCTTTTCCTCTGAGTGCATTACTGTAGTACTTTTTTTTTTTCAATTCAAGCTTCTTGAATTGTCCTCAGAAATTGCACTGCCTCCCAATTAATCAAGTGTATGCAAACCTTCCTAAGTCTATGAATGATTAAACATAAAAGATATCTTGCATTTTTTGCCAGTATCCTTTTTATTAGTTCTAACAATGAATGGGAATTACATGGAAACAGACTTGGACGCGGTTGGTATGTTTGGTATTAAAGAAAACACAAAAGACGAGAGGATGGCAAGGAGGTAATTATATTGAGTTGCACAATGATGGCAGCATTGTCGGAAGTGTTTAATCAAGCTCATAAAGCACACAGAGAAGCCTAAACAAGTCAGCGGTGGGCATATTAATGTGTGTATGTTGTGTTGATTGCATCAGTTGCTTTGTAATGACGGCAAAGAGCTTGATACAAGATGAAACATAGTCTGCTGTCACGCTTGAGCACATAAAAACTGATAACTTAGACTCCTTTGTAATATCACAAAGTGTTTTGGTATTCAACTAATATTCGACTAGAAGCATCTCTGCCATGTCATTAGCCCTCTTACAGTGGTAATGACCTATTCAAGGTAAAGAATCTGAATAAAAACTGGAGAAAAAGGATCTGCATCTAACCATTTAGTTCTGTAATCCCCGTTTGTGGCTAGTGTTGTAATTTTTAGGTTTTCAAACTTTTCAGGCTTGGGGCATCCCTATACATATACCATTTTATCTGTGGCACCCCTCACTTGTTTCTCTCCCAATATCTCCTTTGAGCCGTCTTTTATTAGGTGATATTAGACCTAACAGTATCATAGGTCCTATCACAACAGTTTTTATTATTATATTATTACTATTATTATTATTACTACAAGGTGATGGTGACAAGAATATTCTAAATCAATCCTTTTGTTTAATAAAAGACCTTTTAACACTTTTAAGTTTAATCAAACCAAGCAGAAGTGAGATGTGCTGCAAAGGCCACATTATATTTTAAAGCTTTAAATAAGGCTTCTTTTTAAATATTTTTTATTTATTTCAAATTATTATTAATTTAAATGTGCTTATAGGCTTTCAGAACCAGAGCCGATTTGCAGCAGCTTGTCTACCACCTATTAAACTAGCCTAATAGAAGTAAATGGAAGTCTGTGTCTGCAGGACCACACAGAGGAGGGAGGGGCTTTGAGACCACACTGCTGTCAAACAGGGAATTGTTCTACTGTGCTGTACACTCCTCACCACTTCACTGTGGTGTCTCCTCTGTCCTTCTGTAGTGGGTGCACACTGCGTCACACAAGCTCCCCGCGCTCTGCCGCTAGGTACGAGTGCATGTGTTAGTGCGCCATCCAAAGTAGCGAGAGAACAAGAGGAGCTCGATGGGCAGGCAGCCCTTTCTAATCGGCAAAGGCTTAATTATAAAGTGAAAATAAAGACGTAAGATGTGGGCTGCTCAGGGGTGGGTGAAAACCCTGTAGTTCACACATAAGGTTTCAGTAAAGAATATTCAGACAGGTCTGACTGTGGATGTAGCTATTAAACATAGCGAGGCATTGCGTTAATAAACTGAGCAGTGGTAACGCACATGCCTGCCTCTGCACAAATTCTTTTGGTACGAGAGGGTGAACAGCATTATGCAGAGGTCCTGTTCTACTGACAGCCTCAGTTTATTCTTCATGTATGTGAGAGGAGAAAGCCAGATCACAAAGGTAGGAGGAAGGGAATTGAATGCATGTCATGGCACCCCTGGGTGAGAACCTGTGCTTTAGGCCTATCTCGCAATGGTACAGAATCTCTGTATCCAGAGGGATATGGATTCACATCAAATTAAAATCTTGTGTCTTTACTGACTACTTGTTGGTGGAGATACTGAATATTTCTGGATCAACAATTACTGCTTACACCCCTTACTGACCTTTCCTGAAAATGTAATAAAAATTTGAGCATTACTTTTAGAGTTACCTTGCCAACAGCACAACAAACAGGCGAAACCATAATTTCCTAATAATAATATAACCTGAATTATGGCAAGTATTTTTACATACAAAAAGTAAATAGATGTTTACTTTTTCTTCCACAGTGTTATCTACAAATAACATTATTCAGAGGTCCAATTTCACCTTGTATAAATAATGATCTAATAATAACCTTGATTGTTTATTTATTGTAGGTGGTCTTACCTGCTGTGTTCGTCTGCCTGTCTCTCATCTTCTCCCTCATTCTGCCGCCGTTCAGCGAGTACCCCAGTCTAGAGCTACAGCCCTGGATGTACGGCCTGCCTCAGAACACATTTTACAGGTAAAGACAGACACATTACAAGAGTCCTAGCATCAGCAGCGCAAATGTGAATGAATAACTTGGCAGAAAACATATAACAGTATGTACCGGCCCAGAAAATTAAACCGCAATAACAGTATATCTAATCTTTGCCTTGCTGAGGTCATCAATCTGCACCAAGTCCCTCCTTAGGCTGCAGTTTCAGATTCTGCTAGTGAGAATTACAAACATAATGTGTGACCAGGCACTGGGTATAGCATCCACTGAAAACACATTTGATTTGCCGCAGTGTTTGAGGACACAGGTCATAAAAAACTGTATATGGTACCTTAGTGTTAACGTCAATAAATGTTCCAGCTAAATTCTTGCTGGTAATTACTCTACATTTGATGACTATGTTTTATACTTTTAGCTTCACTCAATTTTATAGAACTCCAAACCTACTCATTAACATCTAAAATGTTGCTGTCCATGGTGCTGAAGTCTTCAAACTTAGTCTAGTAGTATCAACCTAACTGCTTGTAGTAGTAATGTTACCACCACAAACATCAAGTATTTCCTTTGCTGTCAATTTAACAATAAATGTCTGCAATGTTTTTAATGTATTGGACACTTTTTATTAGTGTAAATCAGCTTATAGTAAGAGTAATACCTCAAACAATTGTTCATTTTTCCTTTAAAAAGACTTTGTTCAATTTGTGTGAATGTATGAATGAAGCAAAGGACTCTTTTCTGATATTTTCTTCCCACAGACCAATTACAGCGCACTGCCTTTTCTTTTGAGTGACTTTGAAACAGTCATTTTACTCAACGACAAACGTGTGACTAAAAGCCCTGTGCTTTTTGAACTTCTGCTCTTTACAGAAAGAGCTTTACTGCATACCTCATAAACCCTTATGATATTTTCATGTCTGGATGTTTGATAATGATACATGCCATTTGGAAGTTTAGATGAATTTCACTACTTAAAATTATGCAACTGGCACAAATGAGCGTAATAGATTTTATTAATGGAGTATTAATGTCACCTTTTAGAGTGGTATAATGTCAAGCAATATTTGCAAACCATACTTCATACTTGATGCTGCTTTGTCTTATATTATCTTAACACAGTCTTAGTTCATCCTCTGTTGATGATCCACTGTGATGAACTATTCATTAGTTCCACTCTTTCAGAGTATATGCACCCGTCTACACTTCAGGACTATCCAATAGTTTTATTATCTTGAATAAGGTGCTAACCCAGCCATTGTTAATTGCAAAACAGATGGCTGCACATAATCCATTTTTACTATCATGCCACTTGAATCGCACTCAGTGGTGGCCGAGGAAATGACCGACTGACCTTCACAGAGACGCCTCTCAAAGAGACAATGAACAGTGAATTAATCCAAACTGTTGGCTGTGGCTGGTGCTGGCAGAGAGCCATCTCTATGGTCTTTATGAAGCACTGTGTTTTAAGTCCCACAGTAGCCTTAAGATAAAGGGCAGCGGCTGTGTGGTCCATAATGAGAATGAAATAAGAATGTGAAGATTGTTTAAACCTGACTAAGGGCTTAGTGTACAGTACATTCAGATACTCACATCTTGATAAAAGCATGAACCTAATCTACAGTCTTTACAGTAATGTAGAAAGGACATTTTGGTTTCTTGGATTTTTTTTAATCATGAAAAGGTATTGTTTTTTGTTGTTTTTTTTATTTTTATTTATTTTTTTGTTTGTTTTTTAAGATGTTAACCCGTAAGCAGTCTCAGTAGTTCACCCGGTAGACAACAAACCACACAGCAGAGCGGCCTGGGTTTGATTTGCAGCTTAGCTTCATTTTATTTATGTCAATCCAACCTATCTCTCCCTGATTTATGTTCTTTCTATCCAATAAGGGCAGTAAGTCAGTTTTAGTACAGGTATTTTAGCCTCAAAGTTTTAACATCAGGTCATGTAATTTTCACGGTAGAAGCAGGAGTTGTGAAGTTTACCGTGACTATTGAATAATGTCTGTGACCTGAGAGGGAGGCAGAAGTACCGTGATGTTCATATGATACACAGAAAGATGGCTGTTTAGTGAAATCTGTAGGCTTGGAGTTTAAAAAACCTCAGGAAGTCACTGGTCATGCCTCTAAATTTAGTCTTTCTTTTTGTTTTGCTAAAGCAGTATTTCAGTAAGTCAGTTCAGTGAGTAGTGTGACCTCGGGAGTCAAACTCTCCTTGAACCAATCAATGCTGGAGCAAGTCTTAGTCTAACCCCTACCGCAAGTAGTTTTTCTTTTTTTTTCTCCTTGCAGTTCTTTGACAATTGCTTTTCACAGTATTAAACTTAACTTGTGTAACCTTTATGAATTTTACAGCAATGACGGACCACATAATGCAGAGGTTTTGCGAGTGGTGGATAGTTTAGTGAATAACCCTGGCTTTGGCACCCGCTGCATGTATGGAAACCCAATACCGTGAGTATTTTAATGAGCTTTAAAGCAACACAATCTAACTTTTGCTCTCTCATGGGCACCCTCTCTGGTTGATACTCAATACTCAACTATATCAACAGAAAAGGTAGTGTGTGTCATAGTTTGTAATTTTAGTTTTCTGAATTTAACTAAAAGTAAGGACAAAAGAAGTTTTAGTTAGTATTAGAATTAGCACTTAGCAATTTCAGTTTGTAAATGGTGCAATGTTTATAGTGGAATAAATTGCTGATTATGCAATTGTGTAGCCATATAATCTGTAATACATATTGGATTGTGAAATGTATATGGCTGGAGCAGTTTTATTTGTTGGCTTTTTCCCAGTCAGTCCTTACTTACCTTAAAAGCAGCTCCTAGAGTGACCTACCCTTTCCCCTGAGTTACATAGTGATAGTGAGAGGGGTCAGGGGAGGGGCAGTTCATCCTGTTAAAGAGTTGATCTAGTGCTAAAATAAATTTCAAAATGTTATTTTTAGGTCTAAATACTTAATACTTAATACTTTAAGACACGATTAATTAAAAATAAATGTAGTTTTAATTTTGCAAAATCAGGCCAGAGCAGCGAAAAGGCACCTCACACTCACTGTACAGCATTGCTCTGCGTGATTTTAACAAGCCTTTTCTAGGAACAAGTTTAATCAATACATAATAAGCTTTTCAAGGTGTCTCCTAATCAGAACAGGATGAATAATGAATACCTATTTGTGTGCGATGATTGGGATGAAAAACTCTGAGTGCTAATTGAAAGTCGGAGTCTCTTTGAGGTGAGTAGCGAGTGTTTACCTTTTGAAATACTCACATAGGGCTAATTGTTTTCCCTCAGGAAGCTGCCGTGTTCCCCCGACGGCTCGGATTGGCTCACTCCATCCGTGGATCAGTCGGTCAGCGACATCTTCCTCAATGGGAACTGGAGCATGGCTAATCCCTCTCCCTCGTGTCAGTGCAGCACTCCTAAACGCTCTATTATGTTACCTGACTGTCCACCGGGAGCAGGGGGCCTTCCTCCCCCTCAGGTTAGTGCTGGGACTAGAGCTTCTGCTTTATGGCAGTGTGGTGCTGTTTAAAGTGGACCTGAAGTGTAAATCATTATGCAGTTGTAGAATCTAATAATAGAAATCCTGGAGGATATATTCCTTGCAGTGTGTGGCTTTTAACGTAGAAACTGTGCGCAGTAACTTGGTTTTTTATTGTCTTTTACAACAAATAACCCCAAACAGGCATGGTCTAAAACATCCATTCCCCAAGTCAAGAGAATTGCGGCCCCGTAAAAATCAGAAAATCCTATGCAGTCCCCCAACAATAAATCTTCACTATATCAACTCAAAATACAAACCATGTTATCTTTTTCCCTCGAAGATTTGTAGAAAATTCTTACAAAAAAACAGACTGTTGGCTAAACAGCTAAAAATGCTTCAGAGTAATGTAAGTATTGAACTGTACATAGTTGTAATCCATTTTAAACTAAATGTCTTTGTATGTACTAAATGTGTGGAGAAATTTCTGTTTTGGAACAGACGAAGTTTTGATTCCTTGACAACCCCGTACACTAATTCAAGTCATGTTTCAACAGTTCAACACATCATGAACTTACCCATAATGCAATCCAGCTAAGTCTGCTGGGACAGTACAGTATATAGTAGTAAATAAAGTATATAGGAATTATTATTATTATTATGATTACCTCAGCCAAGGAGTTTAAGTTTTCGTCAGCATTGCTACATTTGTTTGTTAGTTTGTTAACAAAAAAAATCAAAAAGTAATGGTAAGATTTTTATTAGATTTTTGGGAAAGGTCAGTATTGGGCCAGGTAGAAAATTATTGCTTTATCATGTGTATCTGGTACACTGTCTAGACCCAGGAATGTTTGAAGAGATTCTGTACCATGGCAAGATCAAGACAATGTTGAGTCTAGTTTCTTATTGAACATATCATAAAATATTGCTTTTTTTGTTCTTGCATTAGCTGTAACTGTAGGCAATTTACTGGTGTTAAGCAATACTAGCCTTTTGTTCAAATACACTTCTTTCTCCCTTTGCTTTTACTTGGACACTTTCTATACTCAAGGTTTCAGATTGATGTACGGATAATCTTATATACTGTCTCGGGTGAATTGCATAGATGTGCAGTATGCGTGTCATAAAGAGAGAGACTATGAGCAGAGAGTGAAAAGAAGCGAATGTGAAAATAAGAAATAAGTCGGTGACACAACAGTACAATAAAAATGCTTATCATGGAAGCTTTTGGCTCGCAGCCTGAAAGTCCAAGTCAGCATCATTTTGATTTGAAAATGTAAAGGTACTTACTAACAAGGAATTTGCATTGCATTGCAAAATGTAAATCAGCCTTTTGTGCTGCTTCCCTTTTGTGAAATAGCGTGCGTGCGTGAGAGCAGTGGCCAAAAAAATTGATTCTGCCGAGAATTCTCTTTACTGGTCATTGGTGATATTTAGCACATCCCCCACAGCTAATACAATTCCATATACTCACTATAATCCTCTTTCACCTTGTAGCACCTTTAGGATTTTGTCAAGACAGACTTTGCAGGTTTTGTGTGACTCATCTTCGGTCAATACCAATCACCAGCCACTTAAGGGCCATTACTTTAACAATAGACATACCCAAATGCGACTATAGGGACTATGTTGGACGCTCTGACCTGAGGAGAGTTCATATAGTGTTGGATCGATAAGAAACTTAGAGAAAGCTACATCCCACCATCTGCTGCTTTAATGCACAGAGAAAGCCTCATTTGGAGCTAAACGCTTTGCACCGCCGTACAGCAATAATAATGAGAGCTTGACAGAAAGGCTGCCACCTGCGCTTCAATGTCATTTTATTGGAGATGGCTTTATCTGTTTGCTCTAGGTTTTGTAGCATGCGGCTGCATACCATGAGCTTTCAATAGGAGTGTCTCATACTGTTCAATATATGCTCTTCCTTTTTATATCCAGTCATTTCACATAAATATCTAGTACTGCCTTAATAAATACAGAATTGAATTATTTGTTACTATTGCGATATATGACCAGTGTCTTTGTAGAGGTTTCTGTTCTCCGAGTGCTTCTAGTTTTTGTTTTTTGTTGTTTTTTTTTTGCATCTTTGTGTGTTTTTGTACATGGCTTTAACTCTCTGTGTTCATAACCCTTTTTAAAAACCTGTCTTTTGCACAGTACTGTATAAAGGTATAAAGACATTCTTTATTTGGATGCAGAATACAAATGAGGGCAAATGTCATGGTTATGTAAGACTATTGATTTGAGCTTGTCTCTACACATATTAAGACCCTATGACAATATATTTAACATAGAGTAACGACTGAATTGACCTCCTGGCATTTAAGATCACAGGTGGCCCGTCTTAATGCGTACAACACCCTGAAGCAGTTTCACTGAATGAAGTTGTGAAATGACACTTCAAGGGATAATGGTAATAACTTGAGGCCATGAATAAACTTTCTGTGTTTAAGTTTCCTCCTCTTAAAGGGTATCAACTCTTTGTGGGATTCTAGCTCAAGCAGGAATTGAAAGTTGGATATTCAAAGTTGTTATGAAGTGTAAGGAAAGCAAGACAGCATTAAAAGCTTATATTTTGGCTCAGATACTTGCACACACAGGCTTGCTTATAGAGTTCTTTGTTGATCTGTTTGTCTGTTAGCAATGTAACTCAAAAAGTAATGGTCAGGGTATCATGACATTTTCAGGGAAGGTCAGTAATGGACCATGGAAGAAATAATTGGTTTTGGTGTGGCTCTGAAACACTGTCTGAAGTTTAGTTTTTTCTCTTTTTCAAGGATTCTCTATGCTTGAGAGGTAGGGCCAAAGATATAAACTCTAGCCACAAGATGGAGCAAAACATTTTAGTGGATTATTTATCCATTTACCATTAAAGGCTTTCCTGTTCAATGGCTGAGCATTTACCCATCAAATAGAAGACCCCTCGATTGTGTCCTGGTCTGGGCAGTACGTCTTTATCATTGCGAGATAGGGCCAATGCCTTGCTGGGGGTCTGCACTCTTATAGTTGCTACTGCATCTCCTTGTCTAATATATGATGCATTTGGAAGACTAGGAACCAATGTTTTCCAAAAGCAGGGCAAGAAACAACATCTGAAAACCTCATCATTTGCTTTTCTTTCTTCCGTTCACATCTTCCTGCAGCAAAGCGCCACACAATGTAATGTCCCATTTCACACTCCCCACGGATCCGCAATGCCTCGTTGAACTCACAGCGCGCTCTTCCTGGTGACAAGGCTATCCAGAGCCACTTTAAAGAAGCAACTGTCCAGGTATCATATTAGAGAATGATTGTCGAGACAGTCCAACAAGAGCGGCGCCCTTTGTGTAACCTTTTCCCTTACCTGACGCTCGGCCCTGCCTTGTGACAGTCTTGTCAAGATATCTTCCATTTGTTGAGACACTGCTTGTATCTTCTTCTCATATCTTCACTGCTGCCATGCTCAGCCATTAAGTTTGGCCTGACCTCCTTTTTTGTTTTTCTCTCTTTCTCCACACTACCTTCATTTGAAATAGCCCTTTATGAATTGCTGCTGCTTTTAACTTCACTGAATTTAAATCTAATTTACACTTAAACAGAGAATACAGTAGTTGTTAAATGAATTGTAGTGGGTGAGACTTAGCTTGTAAACCTATTTTATTCAAATTACAGCTTTGTGTTTGCGTTTTGATTACATATCTGAGAAAAATTTACATATTTTTCTACAACTTAACATTAATAACTTGTACACACTTGAAGGTGATTTTTAAGTGTTTGGTTTAGAGTCTGCCTGTCCTCCCCATTACATGTCAGTGTTTCCCCCAGCACTTGATTGCTTAGGTGACCGCCTTGCCTATAAGCACCTACCACCTTGACAACCATTTAATATAGACTATATAAAGTAATATATAAATGTAGTTTATTCCCCCAAAACCCAATTTTAATGCTTTTATGATTCATTTGTAGGTTCACAATTTGAAGGCACAATGAGTTGGCTGCCACCTTAACTGACAGATTTTCTAACACTGCATGTATTGGTGAACTAGTTTACCTAGTGCTCATAGTGAAAGAATGTGGGAGTAAATGGCCCTGCAACTACCTATTTTCTGGGATGTAGCCCATCTCAGGCTCAAAGCAGCCTGGATATACTCCGGTTACAGAAGGGTGAAAAATAAATCCACTAAGTTGAGTTTTTTGGACGATTTTATTGTCAAATTGAATTCAATTTATCTGCTAAGGCAAAGTGCTGCAAAGTCCCTTGTATTGAGGTCGATGCTACAGCAAGTATCAGTGTTGTCAGTGAAGACTCTGCTGATGTTAAAAAAATCAACATTCACCAGAGTCATAATAGCGCTGTAATGTTAGCGCCACACCTGACTACCAAAAAAGTTGTATTTTCTTGATGTGGTGGTCAGAAAACACGGAAAGCCTTTTTGTCTCTCTTTCTTGGGGTATACAATTATATTATCTCTAGGCTTTAGTGTCAGAGTTGGCTAAAAAACATTCAGCAAAAACTGCAGTAGAAGAAGATTTTTTTTTTTTTTTTTTTTAGAGTCCAGCTAAATACATTGTACGAAGGTGGAGTATGATTTGGAAGAGGTTTGCATTGCACAAGCATACTTTCACTGCAGCCCAAACCTCATTTTGACAGTGTAATCATGTCATGTGGTAGGTAAGTGGATGCTACTTTGAGTGCACTTAGCCCCGCTTTAAAAAGGCCCTTTACAAAGGCTGCTCCTTGCCTATGCCTAGTTACTTCCACTTGCATCATTCCTGGTATATTTACAAGATTCGTATTTTGTCTCAATCCAGATGCCGTAAAAGTAAATGGACCATCTTTCTACTTGCATGGTAACAACCTTGAGGACATGAATTATTATTGCCAGTCTTTCCGAATGCGGCTAAATTAAGAAAAGAATGGCGATGGTGTTAGTGGTAACTGCGCGGCTCATCAGCGTTTCCTTTACTGCATAATTCAACGTCTTATTTATTTCACACAGGGAGGCAGTGCACTTCATAGTCTGGTATTTCAGTCATTGGCAACACTTTTAAAGATTTATATCACTCAGCTCACCATTGATGTCCCTATGTTAAGAAAAGTATTTTTTATATAATGCAGCTGTTATGTAATATTAAACACTAATCCTATATGGAGTCTAAACATTTGCTGATTGGCTTCTGAAATCATCACATATGAATAGAAGTACTATATATGCTCTTAGACTATGCACATATGCTATAGGAAACATACATTTTTCATCATTTTTGCATTGGGTACCTGCGGACTGAGCGCTGGCAGAAATTTGTGGCCCACCTACACGAGTGCACAGCTGAGCGCATTGTGAGGTTGTATTCCCTTTGACCTGAAAGCCTTTCCCTACATTGAATAAATCATGACAAAGAGTACCAGCCTCACTCCTTTTCATCTCTTATCCTGCCCATCCTCACAATATGCCCTTGAGAAACTACAGAACAGAAGAAGAAATCACATGGACATAGCGCCACTGGCGGGAGAGCTGGATCATTGTTACCATGGAAATGGCAGGCAACAGTAAACCCATTATCAATTCCCAACTATTGACACTCATTCACTAGAGATATTAACCTCCAGAGATGAATACTCCATGCATGCAGAGGAATTGATAGTGCCACCACATTTGCTGCATTATCAGTGATGTCTTTATCATTCCTAGAGAAGAATAGCTGCAGCTTGCTTGAACATTAATCAGGCATAACATTATGACCATTGAGAGGTGACGTAAATAGTGCAGATTATCTCTTCATTATTACCACCTTTAATTGATGGGATATATTTGGCAGCAAGTGAACATTTTGGCCTTCTAAGTTGATGTGTTAGAAGCAGGAAAAATGGGCAACTGTGCAGATTTTATTGAGTTTGACAAGGACCAAATGGCTAGATGAAAGAGCCAGAACATTTCCAAAACTGCAGCTCTTGTGGGGTGCTCCCAGTTTCCAGTGGTGAGTATGTATTAAAAGTGCTCAAAGGAAGGAAGACTGGTGAACCGGCGACAGGTGATGCACATGCAGTGTGAAGGCTGGCCTGTGTGGTCTGATACAACAGATGAGTTATCATAGCTCAAATTGCTGAAGACATTAATGCTGGTTCTGATAGAAAGGTGTTAGAATACAGTGTACCGCAGTTTGTTGCATATGGGGTGGCGTATTAGGTAGCCGGTCATAACACATAACATTATGACGACCAGTAATTGTCATGTGGTCATAATGTTATGCCTGATTAGTGTAAATGGCTATTCAGGCCATACATAAAGTTAACATTGATGTTAAAAGGTGGTGCATCATTGTCCTAACTTTATCGCAAAATCTGTGAGAACACAGTAACCGTTTTTGCAGACAGAGAAAAGTTGATTTACAGAGCAGTACAATCCCAAGTCTGTTTTATGCACTTTAGTGTGGCGTCCTCATTGAGATTCCCAGCATCGAATCAGCAGGCCTGACAGATTATTGCTGTCTTATGTTATCATTTATTCATGCAAGTCAATGAAATGATAATGAATGTGTAAACCTTAAGTTGGAGAGCATTTTTCCCCTCCAACAACACATCCAGCTAAGTGCAGCTCGGCTCTACATTTGAGCAACACAACTGGCTGACATATCTTTTCCCTGCTCCACTCTTTTAAGTTGTCACTGCGACTCTCCAAACTCTCACATCCTTTTTGTTGTAACACAACCTGTCCAGAAACATCCTCTCAAGATGCTGCAGTAGAAAACACAAATGCATGGGATAGTGAGGTGTGGATTGAGGGCACTGCTTTTCTGTGTTGTATCTAAAACACAGCAGAAGGCGTCTGCTTGAAGACAGCCATCGTATGCAGATGTATGTGGCTTCGTTGCTCATTATCTGCAGCAGAGTAGTTAGAGCTGTTTTAATTGTGGTACACATCTGTTGATTGGTTACCCACTGGGGTTGCAGAACATATTGTCAAGGCGTTCTTACCACAATTTGTTGCAGTTGTCAAAGGTGCAATGTTATACAAGTTATACTGAACTGTATGACAGAATCACTACTGTAAAATGCATACATTCAGTGGATTCTAATTATGGTTATATAATTACTTTTGCTAAGGAAGTTATCTTAGTTGTTCTGCCAGCAAGATAACTCAAAAACCAATGATCAGATTTTGTTGAAAACAGCAAACATCAGTAATTGGCCATGGAAGAAATGGTTAGATATTGGTGTGTGTTATGGTCCCTGTTGACAGTGGTTTAGGGATAAAAGGGACGCATAATATAAAAGATGGACACCGGTTACCGTGCTCAACAGAAAGGTTTATTTTAACAAAAATTACTCATAATGTAATCAAACACAGAGATGGGGAGCCCAGCAACAAAAGAGGGGATATCTAAGTTAAACTAAAAGGAGCTGGGTCTCCCCACTTCCAAACTAAACTAAAGTAAAAGAAAAGGGACGTGATGGAGTGGCGTGGACATGGGCTGTGGCTGGCGAGGTAGTGGACCCGGTGGACAAGCGAGAGCAAGAGAGAGCCAAGACCTCCGCCTACTTTATAGCCTCAGTCCTGCATTGGCCAATCTGGGGCTAGGAGCAGGCAAAAAGACACAGACATTAATAATGGCCACATTTAGGCTACAGAAGTGAACAGGGCCAGGGGCGTACGTGAGGCGCGCGCAACATTGTGGATTCCAAAATGCATATGATTCTGGTATGATTTTGTTCCACTGCAAGATAGAACCAAAGACAGCATCTGCAAGGGGCCAGTAAATAAACAAATGTGGATTCAATACTACCCCTGAACTAGAAGACACCTGGTTCAAATCCAGGTATGGGCACTATATTTTTACCATTGCAAGACAGGGTCAAAAGTGCTTGATGTTTTAGCTTATAAACACAGAGCTTGTGAGTGAAGGTTAAGGCAAAAACTAATCTTTACACTCACATACTACAACTCAAATATACAGTACTCCATGGTCCAGGAAACAGTTTCACCATAGACTGCAATGGAAAAAGGACCTGTAGGTAGATGTGGATTTCCAATAGTAAATGAATACAAATGAATAGTTTTCTGTTAGTGTCTGTGTTGGCTCTCCAATAACTGGCCTATGCCCAAAACAGCTGAGATAAGCTCCAGCCTCTGGGACCCATAACAGGCTGATTGGCAGAAAATGTATGGATTGGTAAATATTTTTAGTCAAATACTGGCAGGTTATTTAATAAAATCATGCAGACACCCCTTGAATAAGTTTGAAATCAAACCTTTTACATGTTGCCTTTTAGTTTAGTGTTCTTTCATTTTCATGTTCACATTGCGTTACAGTTTAAGTCAAAATTTACCTCTAATTTGAAAGAGATCCATTAATTATTACAACATTACACTCTTGCTTGCTTGCATGCTTTGTTTATATGCCCAAGATAACATTTACCTTGGAGGTTGAGAGTGATAAAACGCGTGCCAAGTTTAATATGAACATGCTGCAGTCTCTTATCTCCGCAGTGCTCGAGCATGCCAACTCATTCACCGCATTTGATTACTCCTTAGTTTACATTTCCCTCACCCCTGTTTGCTTCGCCAGCTATCAGGGTACTGCTGTGTGCTGGAGAACTCACGTCATGTACTGAATCCCAAACACAGCCAAAGCGTTTTCAGATAACGAACAAGAGAAGCAGCCGAGAAAAGGGCCCAGGTATCACACTATAATGTAATGTTCCAATTTCAGTCTTTTTGATTGAGGAAATGGACCCCAGCCAAAATAATTAGACCCTCGCTGACTGGATGCTCTGGCAATGTACACACAGTGCTAGTGTAAAAAGCTCACTTTTTTCAGTTTTGTTTGTTTTCAAATTCTGCTGGTTTTTGTGAAAAGGAAGTATGTTTATTCAGAGATAAGCCAAGGTTGCTCTGCCGTTCGTCTGCGTTATCTCCGATTCATAAGCCAGATGGGGCCTCTTCTCCCACTGCCTTCTCTCTCTGTTTGTTTCCCAGATTTGTGATTTGACTTTCTTGTCTTGTCTTTTTTATACATTCTTTTCTATGATTTATTACTTTGTTCAGTCTCTAATTTACAGGGTACCTTATTTTAAAAAAAATTATGCAATTATCTGCCACAGTAGGTAATGACCAATGCATTGTGTAGTCCTGTTATTCCAAATTGTGCCAACAATTGAAACTGGAAGCTCTCAAAAAAAGCACACCTCTATCAAGGCATTAGCCCTGTCTCTAAATGGTAAATATGCATAGCCCTGCACAGTCACAACTGGAGATGTTCTAGTCCTGGAGTAAATGCAACATCCCTGCATTTCACGTTAAAAAAATTTAGTAAAACTAATATAATTTTGCCCATGCGACAGGAGTTACTATCTTTGGCGTCCATTAGTGACCTTTCCAGTAAATGGTTTTCAAATCCATGCTCAGCTTTTTGAGTTATCTCACTATCAGAAAAAAAGCTGACCAACTTTTTCCCGCCTTGGAAGAGGTAAAAAGAAATAGTTTGCATTACCTTTCAATAAATTACTCATTCAGTTAGTAATATGTAATCACCAAATACCAGTGGTGGAATGTAACAAAGTAAAAGTACTTAGTTATGTTACTTAAGTACAATTTTCATGTATCTGTACTTTACTTGAGTACATTTTACAAGGGGTATTTTTAATTTTACTTCATTACATTTCTAAGTCGGTCTGAAGTACAAAGTATTTTGAGTTTTGGTTTAAAATCATGTTTTTGTCGTACGCTCATTGTAGACATACAGTACTTAAGTATGAAAGACGCACTAAAGTAGTACTCCTTTAGAAACATCCAAATTACAAAGACAGAAGACCGCACTGACAGTCTCTTCTGCTGCACTAGTTTGTTTATTTCAGTAGTTTTCAGCAAAATCCCTCACATTTAACACAGTAATGAGTTGTCAAATCTGTGCAAAATGCTTTTACTTTTTTACTTGCGTGTAAATTTAATAGTGAGTACTTTTAAACTTTCAATTAAGAAGAAATTTTAAGGTAATACTTTTACTTGAGTAAATATTTGCTCCTTTATGTGTACTTTTACTTCAGTAAAGAAATTGAGCACTTCCTCTACCACTGCCAAATACTGTCACATCTTACACATTTACATGATCTGTTCAGACAAATTAATAGAAACTGACAGTTGTTGTACATTTGCACGTTTAAACACAGTGCCAAAAAGTTATTTCTTTTAACTGTGTACTTTTTCTTGCGGCCAGTCTTGAACTTTAAAGATTTGTGCTGTGATGAAACTATGCTACCATAAAAAGTAAAACAATACAATTAAAGCTTTTCCATTTTCTCTCAGTTAGCAGTCAGTAACTCTATCAAGTGTCTGACAAGCTTAACTCCATTCTTTCTGTGTGCACAAGCGCATCATAACCAGGGGGTCTGCCCGTAAATTGCGTTCGAGGCAGGGGTCTTAGTGGCTCTTTATCAAGGATCACTCTGCTAATTAACACAGTGTTACCTCTTGAAATAGACACCACAACTGTGTGTGTTTACAGCCAGTATCAGTCCACACACAGCGAAGTGTTGGTGCTCTCTTAATTGGATGTTTGAACGCACCCATTTATCCTCAGAAGGGCATCTAATTAGGGTCCTTCTACATTACACATTACTTGGGAGACTTTGGCAGAGGTCTAGATTTTAGCAAGGCCTCCCATAGCCTGGTCTAATTGACTATTATGATAGGGTTGAGAGAGTATGTTTCATGGCGCTTCACCTGCAAAATGTACTTGTCTTTAACTTAAGTTGATTTTGGCATTACGTTTTTATGGGTGGCTGGGCTGCATTTGTGGTTAGCCAGTATGCTCATAAAGCTGCTTAGCACAAAGACAAAGTGCATAAGGAAAACTTTTGTAAGATGCAAAAAGGTGCCTATTTTAGTACTTAAGTATATCTAGTTTGTTTACATTTTGCATTTTTGTCCATTAGAACTTACTTGAATGACTTGAAACAGAAAGCAGAAATAGAAGCGACGCAGTAAATGAATGCTTGACCCCATGGTCTCTTCAGACCTAACAGGGCTTCCTGGCTTTTCTCAGCTATATTAAATGGTTTCTAGTCTTGACTCACTCTACTTTATTTCAGATTATCACAATATATATTCTGTATTTAAAAAAAGTTTTTAAACTTATAGCAAACTTGAAGCACTCTCCATTTAGTCGACAGTAAAGATATAGTGCTTAGACCTGGGCTCGAACTGGGGATTTTCTAGTCCATTGAGCCTCATAATCCTTGGTAAAGAATCAATTAAACTAATCACTTGTTCCTTTACTGCCACCTTGTGGGTAGAGTTTGTATCTTCTGGGACAGTCCTATCTTGCAATTATGCATTATTCATTATAAGTCCTCTAAAAAATTCTGGATCCAAACAATGTTGAGGATCGATTCCTTGGCGTATTACTGACCTGATAGACAAAATATTCAATCAAAATTCAACCAATTGTGATTTATTGTGCTTACAGGAAAAAAAAAAACAATGACTAAGCTGACTAAGCTTATCTCAAAAACATACCTCAAAGCAACAGTCATACACTACTTCTTAGGGTACATACTGTATGTACTAGGTGGTAAATTTTTTTAATATTTTGAACATTATACTAGGGTCAAAAACAAGGTTTAAGTTTAAAGCTAAAGTTTTAAGCTTATGGGAAATTGCTCTAAATACAATGAATTGATTTTATTTTGTGTTTTCTTTTTTTTATATACAGAGAATCCAGAACACAACGGACACACTGCAGAATTTAACTGGGATAAATATGACAGACTTCTTGGTCAAAACCTTCGAGCATCATGGTAAAAAGAGGTACTGACACATTTAATATTGTAACATTTAGCAGATAGATAATACTTATTTGATTATTGTGCCACTCCTTGGGGAAGAAAGAGATGTTTTTGTCCTATCATTTTCAGCTCTTTGATTTTTGTGAGAAGCACTTTTTAAAGGTTTTTCAACAATCAAGTTTTTGGTCTTACACAAGAGGGCAGAAATGACTACTGGTTACTGTTGTGCATCCACTTTGGGAAGGTCAGCCGATAGTAATATGAATGAAAGGACACAATAGTTCACGCTGCGCTGCCATTTTCATCTCGACGTGTTATGCTCTTGTCACAGTTTGACAAATCCTGCTGGGCACTCTTAGATATGCTTCCTTTAACCTGTCATTTTACGCCATGAGCACATACACTGCCAACTGTCACAGAAAAAAATGATTAATTGTTAAGTGTTTTCTTGGTGTGCTCTCCGTTTTAGTCTATTTAGCAACTTTTTCATTGGTGGTCTGCATAGGTGGAACAAGCAAAAGTAAAAGTACATGTTGTATGTGTTCCATACATACAAATTATACATAATACATTCAAAAATGTTATTCCTTTTTCCAATTTCACATCAATATCAACTACAACTATACCTACTACCACCAGATACCTGTATTAAACTCATGACCCTTTGATTGCATGATTACCCTCTTTGCCACTGAGACCAAAAGACTTCTACTCATTTACAGACCATAAAACTTAAGGAAAAGTAAACATTTTCCTTCAAAATCTACTCAACCATATAAGTGTGTAAAAAAGAAAATATATTCAGAAAGAGCATAATCTATATCTATATCAATATTTATGCACCATTGCTCGTGTGTTGTCTATAGTCTTTCCGTGAACTTTGCTTCTTTTCCACCTCTACAGATTTGGAGGCATCTCAGTCGGAGGAATCAACTCCCAAGTACGCCTGACTGAAGCAGAAATCGAAGTTGCCTTTGCTGATTTGAAAGACATATTCAGTTCACTTCAGGTAGTACAAAACACTGGCATTCACATAAGCAGCACTTGTTGATAGTAGTTTCTTATCTATTGTGTCAGGAAAGCCAAAGGTTGTACACTACAACAAAATAGAGGCATGCACTAAAGTGTCATTCAATCTAAGTTATAATATTAATTGTAGCAATTGTAAGCAGCTGTAACTCTTTGTGCCTATGCCACCTATGCAAAATTATTATGTATGCCAGGACACAAATGATTGACCCCACAGTAGTTCTTGTGCAGTATTATAAGCAGCAATAGTAGTAGCACCAAAAGAGGCTGTAGTAGTCATCAGCAGTAAAAATAGTAGTAGCTACCGAAGTAATAGTGGTAGCAGTAGCAGCAGAGTAGTACTAGCAGTTGCAGCAGTAGTATGTTAGAAGTAGTAGCAGTAGCAGTAGTAGTTCTACTTGTAGGAGTATTAGCAGTATGCTTAAGTACACAAGTTATGAACCATTCTTATCTTGCTTTCTGACTCAAATTCCTGTTATTGAATAGTGTTAAATGTCAATTAAAGACTAAGTTCATCATCATTACTATTATTGTGACATTTGTATTGTGTGACATTTTCCAACTTCTGGTTGGTTATTAAAAGTTGGCACTACTTTCCTGCTCAAAGTGGTTGTTCAGGCCACCATTATTCTCCTGTCGAGACTGTGGTTTGCTGGTCTTCTTTCTAAATGGAGCATGGCGTTCTTTGTTCGCCTTAGCTTTGTATCTTGGATACAGGTGAGGTTGCTTGCGGCGGACCCATGCTGAAGCCTTGAAAGATGGAGAAAGGAGAATAACGGCAAAAAAGAGGGGCAGTTAAATTCTCAAAATGGAATCTGTTGAGTGACCATGGCAACTGGCATCGCTTTGAGTAAATGGACCAATCTCGGTCTTGACTGTAAAGAGTATAAACACAGGGTTCAAGCATTCAGCAAATTTTCACCTTTTAAACTGTCACGCTTGAAAACATTTATAATCTTAACAGTGCGAAAATAGAAGAGTGGCCAATTAAAACAACAAGACAAAAAGATACCAATGTTCGTGACTTTGCCAAATAAAAACAAGGTTGTACGCCCTTTGTCTCAAGAACGTCACAGTTGAAAGAATTTTACTAGAACATAGGGGGCAACATTGTGTAGTTAAAAGCATTATTAGTAGCACTGACAAGGCACAGACTTCCAAACCCAATACAAAACTAGGGTGTTTGGGCAAATCGGAATTAGTAGTCTGAAAAGATAAATGGGGTATCCAGTTGCAGAGTGGTTAGCTCCCCTGCCTCTTAACAGGAAGGTTGTGAGTTTAATATCTCTGACTGGAGTGTGCATGTCCGCCCTGTTACTGTGGGCTCTCTGTGACCACCTCCCACCAAAGACATGCATGTGTTGTGTGAATTGGTGACTCTCAGTTGCCCAGACTGAAAGGGTGGATGGTGGATGTGAGGGTGGATGGTTGACTGTCAGTGTGCATCTCTAAGTGTTTGTGCTCTGACTAAGTGGCCATTATCCAGAGTGTACCCTGCCTAAGGCCCAAAGTTGCTGACGTAGGCCTTACTCACACGCAACCACTAAAGTAAATAAGCAAAAGAGATCACACAATTTAAGTAGTTTTACTTCACCTTTCTATTGCATATGTATACACTCATTAACATTACAGATGTTGGACACTCTGAGATCAGCACATTGTTCTGCCCTCCGGCTTCTCCGCTCTCATCTCTTCCCACTCTCCCTTTCCTTTTCCCTGGGACCTCTTGATGCTAATATGGCTTTAATTCGTACAACAGCAGCGATGTAACCCTAATGGCATTAGCCAGCTCCATTATGCTTACCTTGTTATTAAAATCCTACGCTGTCCCTAAGAAATGCTGGTCTCACTATGGCCATAGTGATGTGAACCACTAACAGGAACTAACATGTTTTTTTGTGTGTGCGTGTGTGTGTGCGTGTGTGTTTTGGCACCTGTACAAACCACGAAATGGGCTTTGAAATTTGTTTCTAATTGCATTTCCTGTCTAGCAGGTAAAAATAAGGGCTTTGTGTTACAAGACATGATGGAAAAGATGAGAACAAGAAAGTCCACAGGCTGAAAACTTATAATTAAGGCAAAACAAAGCTCAAGTGAACAGTGTGTTATTACATAGACACTTTTTATGTTAGTGCTGTTCCCTAAAATGTTTTTGTAGCCCCACTATACAAGGTAGAAGTCTGCTTTATTTCTGGCAAGTCATTCTGTACAAAGCGGATGATATTGTGTGATATGTGCGTAAATTTTAGTTAATAAGGCTACATTAACTTACAGTCATGACTTAATTATTTAAAGAAATTAAGCTTTAATTTATTCTAAGAAGTCCAGCTAATGGGTGATGACTATTAAAAATTACATTATATTACGAAGAGTATTCACCCCCCACCCACCCACCCCCACACACACTCAAATAACTGAATTTTGATTATGGTGTGGGGTTGTTTTCAGGAGCTGGGCTTGGCCGCTTAGTTCCAGTGAACTTCCTCTGAACGCTTTGGCAGACCAAGAGATTTTGGACAATTCCATGGTCCCAACTTTGTGGGAACAGTTTGTGGATGGCCCCTTCATATTCCAACATGACTGCACACCAGTGCACAAAGCAGGTCCATAAAGACATGGATGAGCATGTTTGGTGTGAAAGATTTTGACTGGCCTGCACAGAGTCCTGACCTCAACCCAATAGAATGCCTTTGGGATGAATTAGAGCGAAAACTGTGAGCCAGGCCTTCTCATCCATCGTCAGACACAGATGTTGGACGAGAAGGCCTGTCTCGTAGTCATAGACATAGATAGATGCAAAGGGTGGGCCCACATCATATTAAACCCTATGAATTAAGAAAGGGATGTAACTTAAGTTCATATGCGTGTAAAGGCAGGTGAGCTAACACTTTTGGAAATGTAGTGTAATAGTCATATATTACATATATATAATATAATAGTCAGCATTATTTATACACTGTTAGAATTCATTAGGTCCGGAAACTAAAACAAATGTATGATGGCTGCTACTACTGTAAAGATAGCCACTGGGTTCCTGGGGATTGACTATATTTTGATACCAGATCGTTGAACATCTTTTTAAATCACTGTTTTATTCCTCATCCAGGATACTTTGTCAATTCTGAGGCAAACTGGTGAGAGACCAGAGTTCATATGCCTCAAGTGGTTTGACTTAATCTCCAGTATTATTGGTCAATCAGTGGTTAAACAGTAATCTAGTGTTTTTGGGCAGCAGCAAATAAACTAGATTAGTTTCATTAAGTGAAAGAGCACTAAAAAAACAATGTTTTCAGCCACTTGAATGAGGCTCTACATTCTTTTTAACATTTATTTCATTGTTATGGCCTGGATGAATAAGAATATCCACTGACACTATGAGCCTAGATTCACACAGTGGATGCAAACACTAAACTGTCCAGCATATAGTGGAGTAGTTGCCAGAAAAGTCAGGCCACACTTGAGTTTCCTTGTCATGCGGTTACCCTCGGCCCTGGCAGGTCGACGGGCCAAAGCAGCCTTGTCATTGTCCTTGAGCTGGGACGAGTTTGTCAAGGATTAGATGCAGACAGCTGCTGGCCCGCTTCTCATCTGGGTTTAGCCACCACTAATCCTCACAAATGCTGCTTGTTGGTGCTCCACAACACTGCTCACCACTGCTTGAACACCAGTTTACAGTTATGCTAAAGAGTGCCTTTGGTTTCTCATAGGGACAATAGTTGGAGTCGTGTTATAAGCCCTATGAAGGAAAAGGTAATGATTCGGAACAGAGGTGATGTTATTTAACACACCTGTCAGCCACAACTAAATACCTTTACTTAGTAGCACTCACTTACACAGTTGCAGTTGGATTGAATCTTAATGTGCAATTGCAAAAACATACTTTGGACTTGAGTAAAATTATTGAATGTTAAGTTTACTTTGGTAATACATTTCTTTACTTCTATGGATTTTTTTTTTTTTTTTTTTTTTTTTAAGTACAGATTTTGACTAGTACATGTTTCATGGGATGTACTGTTCCCTTGTTCTTTTTCTATATGTTGTTGTGAAATACAGAAAAAGAAGAACTTCGTGCTATGTAGTTTAGATGTTGTGTAAACATTGTGTTATGGTAAAGGAGCAGGTGGGATCTGTGACAGAGCAAAGAAAAGCTAAGAGTATATTCTTAAAATGTTTCCAAATTTATCAGGTGCCACAAAGCAGCGCGGCGTTGGCGGAGTGAAGGATTGTGGGACAGGAACCACAAAGGCATGCTATGATCTTTTTAGGAACCTGTCTCAGGGCTACACATATCTCTCCTATCTTCCACACTCCCGCACATTTTGCTCTTTCACTGGAGGCACCTGAGCACACTTGGATGTCTCTCTTGATTTTTCTCCTCTTATTTCCCGCCCCCCCACCTTTTCCCCTTTTCCCCTGTTGTCACCGAACATCATCCCTCTCCTCCTCCTCTTCCTCTTTTGCTGAAGCCCCGTGATGAAGGCAGCGTCCACGAGGAGGTCCATTTGCATTTATATCACAAACGTAATGTGCTCAGTGCTTTTATGGCCGCACCCAACAGCATGGTATCACCGTGACACTTTGGAAAATCGCACGCCTGTCATCTCAAACTTCCATCCCAAGCCTCATTTGATGTGAGGCATGAGCTGAGTAGCACCCGTTTTAAATGTCCACTTTAGCTTCTTTCAGCCATTTTCATCTCTTCACGTCGCCACAAAAGGACCATTTTAAAAAAGTGCCATTGTCGTTGTTGTTATACTGGAGAAATTGTTGAAAGAACTGGAGAATGATTATTTGCCCTGTCAAAACAAACAAAGAGTGAACAAGCTTGACACAATTTTTCATCTGTGAAAAGATTTGTTTTACATTTCTGTTGGACACAAAATTGTTACTGTAGATATTCTGCATTGTTCAAGGTCTGGTCTGGATTAAAGATAAAGTATGCAATTAAACACATAATAGCATATTATAATAGGAATTATCTGTGAAACAATCAGACCTAAAGACATCTTATAGGCTTTATTGTTATTGAGGACTACTATAGGGGACCCTCCCATTGGCTGTTGAACTTGGACCACCTGAGAAAGAAATGGAACCAAAAAAATATTCTGCGATAATTTTGGTGTGAATTAGTCCAATGCTAAAATCGGTAGTATTTTATTGTTGCAATTGCAAATTGGATCAGGATACATTCTGGACTTCAGTCCAGAATGTATCCTCTGTGCTGTTTATGTGCTGCATGCTCAACCAAATGAGCTATACCGTGTTGCCAGTTTTTGATTTTTTTAATAGATCTGAAGCAGGGATCGGAACTATGCTGTTATTGTAGATACTGTAGGTGGTACACTTGGCACTGGAACAGAAAAAGTAAACTTGAGCACAAGCATGTTAATACATAACACAAATAAATAATTTCCATCAATATAGATGTCCCTTAATGGAAGGCAGTAAGGAACAATAAGGAGCCATAACTAATTACAGATTAAATCATGTGTGAATTTTAGTTTCATGTTTTCTCAGCAATGTTTTTAATTATTTTACACTGTTAAATAAAACAGAGATGTCAAAAAAGGGAAGAAGCCAAGCTAACAGGGGATCCTCTTTCCCCTCCAACTCTGTGGGAAGTAAGTGGCGCAGCAAACCCAAATGTTCTCCAAAAGTCTTAATTCTTGTCTGCCTCTTCTTGATGTTTTGCATTTCAAAGAGCGCTGGTGGTTTTCCAAGTGTATCCAATTAACTCTCCAACTCTCCAAAATGTTTTTCTTTCTTGTTTTCCCCCATCTTCATTAGGAAAATGTGACTGATGAGATCTTGCAGAAGGCTGAGATTCTGCTTAAGAAGCTTGGAACCAGAGACAACCTCAAGGTAATTGTTCAGTGGGTTTTTGCTCACTGCCGTAGTCAAGTCACATTATAAACTGCTTTTTATTTTTCATTTCATTTAACCTTTATTTTACCAGGCAGAACATTAAGAACAAATTCTTATTTACATTAATTGTCACAGAGTCACATTTAGGCCTGGTTAGAGATGTTTGGCTCAAGATAGTGATGATTTGAGAACCACACCATAGTAAAGCAGCTGGCCAACTCATATTAGCACTATCTTGCAGTGGTAAAGATACAGTATAATGCCCAGACCTTGACTTCTGTTGTGGATCTAGTTCTCTGATCTGAACTGTGGGTTTTAGTTCAGGATTAAATATTATTAATTAATTATATCTCACTGTGGTTCTCATCATTTTATTTCAGACCTCTTGTGATTGAAAACTGTCGCTATCTTAGAATGTTACAAAATACTTAATTTCCTGGATCCAGGCGGCGTACCTGTTCCCACCAAAAATGTATAATATAAAGAATTTGTCTATTACTGACATTATCTAAAAATCTGGAGACAGACAACTTCTCAAACCAGCCAACACTGGCAAAGACATAACCTTCTTGGTGGAAGTTATAAGTCTGTGTACTGGTGTGAACTGCTGAGGACTTTTTTTTAGTGAATCACAAAAAGAATATTATTTTGGCTAGCCAGATCTATGACTAAGAAAGTTCATTTCCTGAGGTGTTAACATAGCAACAGAACTTTTTCACTTTGATTTATTAAGTCATACCTGTAAGGACCCTGACACCAGTGATTAAAATATCGCACTGTATAATTAATTACACTTCCTTACAAGGGCTTATGTTTGGAAGTTGACTTACTTTAACCCATTCCTTCCCATTAATTTAATGCCATTCCATTAATTTAGGATCTATGATTCTTAACTAGTGGGTCATTGGGTAGGTTGAATATACAGTAGCTTCAGAGTTCAGCTTATTTGAAGTATAAATATAGTTTTAATTAAATGACACAATGAAACAAGGTTTTCTAAATAGTTGATTACAAAAATAATTGGTTCTTTTCATTTTGTGACCCTCTTGTTTCCACAATGAGACAATTAAAGAATCACTGTTCTTGTTATGTATGTGTATGTTGCTGACAATGTAACATACTGCAGCATATACCAACTTAATGTTAAGTGCTAGGAATGTCTGAATGCGCCAGTTTTCCATTAAATGTCCTTAAGGTAAAGCAATTTTCTACTGCTTCCAACAAATGAACTCTAGAGACACAGTGACGCAGGTGCCATATTAGCCAGATAACCTGTATAATTTACTGCACATTTCATAGTATTGATGCCTATGATTTGAGCTTCATTAGTGGAGAAAAACGAAATATATATATATTTTTTTTTAATGTATGCAGTGCTTTACATGAGTTCTTTTCCAGTCTTCAAAATCATCTGTTTTTAAGTAGACAAACCTGTACTCCTTACCATCATCTGTTATTATGAGTCAGACCTAAGCTGTAGACCTCTTAGAAACTTTAAGATAAGAGGCAATTTAATAAGGAAATAATATCAGCTGCTTGCTGATGCTGCTGTGAAATACACTGAGATCCTCCATATCCTCCTCTATGATGTGCCATTATGTTAGACTGACACTCAAACACCATCCACTCTTAATTAGCACTGCACTATCAGCAGGGAGCCCCACTCTCTTTCATCCTTTTCTTCTTCTTGTTCACCCAAGACGCCACACACTCCGAGATTCCCTTACATTAAAAAGAAAAACTGGAGAAAAAAAAAAAAAAAACAACAGCAAGTTTTTCCTATCTCATCTGCAGCTAGCATGTTCTGGCACTATGGGATTTACCAGTCACAGAAAGCCTTTATCTACCATTAAATAAAAAGTTCTATTTGTCAGTGCAGCTTTGTATTCTTATAAAATAGTGAGATACCATAATTTAAACTAAGGCTTGTTAAGGGAATGATCTGTGACATATATAAGCTTTATTATTAATGATGTTAATATTGTACGGCACACTTGAGCACTCCAATTGGCTGATGAATTAATGTCTGTCTGAGAGGGGAAAACTGCACATTATAGCACTGAGAAACAACACAAAATAGAAAAAAAACATGAGTAGAAAAATAACATGAATTATGGATAAATATTTTTGAGTTGAATAACAAGTTTGTTTTTATTTATATTTATATTAAAAAATAAGAAAGTTGGAGTTATTGTGGTGTTTTTGACTGTTACAGAAAAAATAAAATTGGGTAGTGGGTCTTTAAAGTTTAGACATATTGCATTCTAACTCTTTTCTACATTGACCAGATAAAATTGAATTGCAGTGCTTTTTCTACTGTGGAGAAACCTGTTTGTAACCATTGTAACATCCATTCAGTGGACAATATTGGCTGCACACAGCTCTTAAGAGCCTTTAACAACACCTGATTACATCAAGCCAGCTATCACAACACAACAGGCAGACACTAGCAATTATGTCGCTTTGAACCCTTTTTGCCACCTGCTTCCCCGGTTTGTTATCTCTCTCACAAAGCCAAATAAAGAAACAAACATTTGAAACTGGGATGACACCAGTTGTCACCGAGTGGTTCTTTGAAAATGGGGGCACGGCAGGGCCAGCTCTAATTGCCAAGTAAACTTTGAAAAGAAACTCACCTTTAGTTAGAGCTATTAGGGTGTAAAGTGTATGTAATTATTTGAAACAGATAATGTATCTCTTTTTTCACAAACAAATGGATATTTATGTTGGTTGCTAGGGGATTCGTGTGGTAAATGTTCATGCTGGTCTCCATGTTGTGTGTCCCTCTGCAGGTGTGGTTCTACAACATGGCATGGCACAGCATGGTGTCCTTCCTCAGTGTAGCCAACAACGCTGTCCTTAGGGGGAATCTACCAGTGGGACAGGACCCCCGCAGCTATGGCATCTCTGTGTCCAATCACCCATTAAACCGGACCAAGGAACAGCTCAACTTCGTGGCACTGTAAGTCTTTGTACCACTGCCTAGGAGAGTTTTTAGAATAAAACATAATGACCAATATATTATTACCAGTGTTCATTTGCTTGTTGGTTCATCTGTTAGCAAGATAACTCAAAGTACTGGGTGGATTTTGTTAGTAATCTGCAAAAAGGGAAATTTGTTTTTAGCGTGGACCTATATGTGGGTCCACCATTGCGAGATAGGAAGATCCCAGGTGCCACAAAGATACTAACTGCAGCCTCAAGGGGTCAGTAAACAGACAAAGACAAAGAGTTTCTTTTATACATAGATTAATCTCAAAAGGAAATTCCAGTTTTGGTTTGAATCCTCTCATGTTTAAGAAGTTTTTTTTAGTATTTTGTTATATAAGAGATGCGTGCTCAATGGATACAGCATTTACCCCTGTACCATGAGATCCCTGGTTGAAATCTAGGTCTGGGCACTATATCTTTACCATTGCGAGGTATAAGGGCTTGATGCTAGTAAAATGATTGAACCCTTGAACTAGAAGATCACACTTTTAGTCCAGACCTGGTCACTAAATTGTTACAATTTTGATATAGGGCCATTGCCTTGGTGGAGGTCTGTATCATTGTAGTTTCGAAATATCTTCAACTCATTTTAATTTTTTTGTGGCTTGTTGTAATCTGGTTCTTAAAAACAAGGCAACTGTGGCCTTTAAAATAAGAAATATGCATTCAGCAGATTTTTTACAATACAGATTTATGCAAAGGAGGAAGACTGATTGTTCGCGAGGAAGGACAGAACAATGAAGTGGGAACAATGAACGGAGAGCAGATGACTCCGAGACAATAAAAGGGAAGCATAAGACAGATAGATAGATGAGGGATTTGTTTGAGTATGCACAGATTTGGAGGCCCCTGGGATCCTAGGCGGAAGATATACCAATTTTTTTTCCCCCATGCCTTATCCCACGGCTCGGAAAGAGAGCAGCTCCCCACGAGAGTCTGAGATTAATGACGTGCTAAATCACAACATACCGCCTCATAACATATGGATCTATCTTCTGTGTGTACTGCTTTTGAGATTATGAGCCAGGAATTTGAAACTAGTGAGGACATACAGGCATTATCTATGGTCAGTATTTTACATATCGCCTGTCCAAAACATTATAAACCAGCCACAAATTTCAAACTCATTACAGTTCAATTTCCATCAGTTTTTATTATTAAAATGTCTTTCCCATGAACCACTAATAGTCCCGCGCCACTGAAATCAGATAACACAGACCACATTAAGAGAAGTCCTTGTGCTCTCATTGTTATTGCAGCATGAGTATAAATGTGTTCTAGGACATAATGAAGGACAAGTGATTCCAATAACTGTGTTTATTAAAAGTACTGTTTTGTATTGGTTTGTAGCATACAGTATAGTACAGTGTGTTATAATCATGTACAGTTTGTCCGTTACTGAATCAATTACATGTTCAAGTATAGAGACAAAAGCTTTGTTTTCTTCTAAGTCGTGTGTTTATTTGTAGTCATTACAAAAGTCTTAGATAGTTTTTTTTAAAGAACGGCTAGACAAAGAAAAGTCTACGAAAACTAGAAGCACAAGGAAAGCATAGACCTCTCTCAAGGCACTGGCCCTGTCTCAGAAAGATACAGTGCCCAGACCTGGACTCAAACTCAAAGATCTTCTAGCTCAGGTGTAAATTATGTTTCCATTCAGCCACAAAATCCTTATACTGTATCTCACAATGGTAAAAAAAATCTACAAAAACTAATAATGTGTTGTTTTTGTGAGTGAACTTAGTATCTTCAGTTTGTATCTCAAAATGGTACAGAAACCATTAAATCCACTCTTGGATCTAAAATTAAAATTCTGTATTTATTAAAGCACTATTAGTTAACATTTTCAAACCTCACTAAAATGTTTGCACACAGCTGAAATCCACAGCCAGGGGAGGACTTAAAGACATAGGCATTCATTTAAGTTGTAGAACAATGAAAATAATAAGAGATATGGTTTGAAAATTAAATATAATAATCTGATATTTATAGCAGAGGAGTGTATTGCTTGATTTAGTACAAATTTGAAAGTTAAAACCATTTACACTTTTATTCAACCTTTCTTTGTTAGACTTCCTTTAAATAAAGATTTAGTGAGTGGCATATTTTAACATGAATTCATTATTTTACTTGGTGACACTTTGCTAATGTCATGGGGAGAATTGGTCAAGGTGTTTGATAATTGCCAGCGCTGTCACATCGGTCGCATGAATCATTACTAACGACTTATTTCTTTTCCAGGTTTCGGACGCTAAAATTACCCCACACCGTCTAATCTGTAGTGACACTCCACTCGCATCTAGTGCTCTTGTTATCAATTTTAATGCAACCCATGTCACGGGCCACCAAATTGCAAAACATCTAGAAAGTTGATATTTACCCCTCTCCCAATTACGTGCAATGTTTCAGTGCTTCACAATTTTCTCAGTCATCTTCCAAAATGTCAGACTTTGGCACCATTTGATTATGGAAATGTCTGTATTGCCTCTTAATTGCTAAGATATGTCAGTTTGGCAGCTGACAAAAACTTCTGCTCATTCCACTCTGGTGAATTTGAGTCGTCATTTTGTTGTAATCATTTGAGGAAAAAAAATCTCCATGGAACAAACACTTGCTGCAAACATATATCATGCAATTAAGCCACCATAAAATTGAGAAAAATAATTGCTTGCAAGTTTATACTAATGTTAGTTTGTTTGTTGATTTGTTAGAAAAAACATTTTAGGAAATATTAGTAATGTTCCAAGAAAGAAAATAAGAAATGGGTTTCTAGTTTGGATCCAGAACTGTATATATAATTTTGGTTTAGTTCTTCAGCAAGCCTGGTTAACTTCTAATGCAAGTGTGCTTTAGTTTGATTGTAAGCTTGCTTTAATTATAATGTAAGCCTGGTTTAGTTCTAGTATAAGATTGGATAAGTTGTTATAGCCTAGTTTTGTTCTTAAGTAAGCCTGGTTTAGTCCGGTTATAAAACATGTTTAGCCATGGTCTAAGAGTGGTTAAGTTTTAAAGTAAGCCAGATTTAGTTGTAGTACAAGACTGGATAACTTCTCTTTTAAGCCTGGTTTAGTTCTACGCTGAGCATAGTTTAATTCTAAAGTAACACTGGTTTAGTTCTGTAAGACTTTTAATTGACTTTTGACCATTGTGAGATATAAGGGCTTTGCAGCTCAATGAATAGAGCATTTACCCCTGAACTAAAAGATCCTCAGTTCAAGTCCTGGTCTGGTCTTTACCATTGCTAATGCCTTGATGCTCTCCGAGTACTTCCAGTTGATTATTTAACTGATAAAATGTTGGCTTGCAGCTGAAATTGTGCGCTAAAGTCATGTCTCTAGTCATTGATCTTGCTTCTGTAATATATGTTAATTAGCAGACAGTTCCCCCTCTACTTTACAGCAGTTAGCTTCAAATAGTCAGGGTTAGGACTTTTCTAGTTTGTCCCCTACCCTGTAGTCCCACACAGGCTTCGAACCCTGTGAAAATGTCCTCCCACTGTGGAAAGTGAATCCATATTTATGTCTTCTAATTGCGTCTGGTAGACACTGATAAATACAGCCACCGTAGCCACGCAGGGTAACTTATTTAATATGCTAATTACTCAGTGGGGCATCTTCTACAGATTATCTCGGGCTGTGGGTGGCGATGGGGGTTAAAGAATACGCCTCTACTTTATCTGTCACTAATTGAGCGTACATGACTAAGGACGTTTTCAAAGCAAGACGACATAAATATAAACTAAAGTGGTTGCTGTCTTGGGGCAGAATAGTTGCTTCTTTAAGTGAAGGGGACTGAACAAATTAATAACTTTAATAGTTGCCTTATTAGGTTATCAGTATTTAAAAAGTATATTCATTTTTACAGTGAGGATCTCTGTGACATATTATTTTCTCAGCTTCTATGTCCTTACCCAGTCTTTTCCTCACTAGTGTCACCGTGAGAATTATTAATACTTCTTACACACGTTAATGTGAATCCTTTGGTATACACTGGCAATGACTGGAGCGCACTGAAATGGAAAATCAAGTCGCAGTATTCCCTTAGAAATAAATGTGAATGAAGTGAATATTGCACAGGAAGTTTAATCAGGTTCATTGAAAGCATGAGACCATTTAATTTAGACTTCATTTGAGCCAAACCTTCTTATTGCATTTCAAATACATAGATTTATCCAGAGCACAGTGCTACGAAGAAGAGGGCTTTCAGTATCAAGGAAGGGGTAGTCTCATGGGCTGTCTAATTCAGTTTGTGTATAGTCAATATAATCATAGTACATGCAAGTAGTAAACATTCATTGCCAAACTATTGCTACATGAACTGCAACTTACTCGGACTAAAGTTAGACAAGGATTTGAGCATTTTTCAGAGCTAGACAGTGGTGCAGAGCAACTAATGTAAACAAATTGCTACAGTGAAGACTAATATTTGGAGTAGTGCTTTCCGTAGGTGAGCCGGGAATCAAAAGTGTGTCACAGGGAGGTTAAATGTGGTTTTAATCTTCAGCTCACTTGTTCTTATTATATAAAATGGTGCAGTGTATTTGTGCCATTACATTAAAAAGATAAAAAAAAAACTGGTTCTGTAAAAAGTTGCTTGAAACCAGTTGAGAACCACTAGTTATAAAGACATTTTACAACAGAAAGCACACACATTTTGGGTCAGATGTCATTTTCTTAATTTGTTTGTAGGGTATTTTGGTTTCTTGTGGCATAAGTATTCACATACTTCTTGGGAAGAGCAGTTGTTTATCAGATTTTGTTGCGTTGCCTATAAGTTGAGCTTGTTGTAGAGTAACTACAGGTGTTTGTGGTTAATCGATTAATTGATTAATTGACATTATAGCCATATTGATTGAAAGAAATACTACCAATTAATTGTTATTCAAGAGTAAAGGTACAGTACCATTGGAAAGTTTGGGGAAAATGAAACATAAAATTTAGCAACTGTTTCCTAAAATATACCAGCCTATAACATGTCTTTAGTTTTAAAAAAGCCACTTAATTATTTTGGGTCATGACTTTGAATTTAATAAAGAGCTTTTTTTAATAAAACGTAATGATTGGTGATGTCAAGCCAGTGGTTAATGGTTAATTGATAATCAATAATCATTTGTTAAGACCAATTAATTGATTTAAAGAAAATTAACCATATGCATTTCTAACAGTAACCATAAATATGAATTTAAGTGAATTAATCAGTATAAAGTAAATAACTGGTATATTTTTATATCTGATGCTACATTGGCTTTTATTTCTGCTTTTTAACAAAGGGTGAATGCTATCAAATACCACAACAAATAAATGCAACACTAGAGAAGATTGGTAGGGTCTCAGTTGTTCACTTTTCTCCTTAGACAAAGGCAGAAATCCAGTTAGAGGGCTTAATTGAGCTGTAAGCATAATCCAACTAAGGCCAGCATGAAAACACAGTGAATGACCACAGTGAGGAGACTTTAGCAATTATAATAATATAGGATGACCGTGGATTTTTTAACACCTACCTCTATTCCCTCTTATTCCCAGTGCCACAACAGCCAATGATGTCGTGGTGTCCATCTGCGTCATCTTCGCCATGTCCTTCATCCCGGCCAGCTTCGTCCTCTTCCTCATCCAGGAGAGGGTGTCAAAAGCCAAGCACTTGCAGTTCGTCAGCGGGGTCAACCCAGCCATTTACTGGCTCGCCAGCTTTGCCTGGGACATGGTACACACCGAGCAGCATAAAACCTTATTTTACACTTGTTTGATCATTTATCCCTGCAGCTTTCTTTCCACCTAAGGCTATATTTAAAAACACACACATATACTGTAATTGATAATGTAGCTTTGACACCAGTAGTGCATGGGGAAAAGGTTCATGGGAGCAGCAGTTATTGGCCGTGGCATGATTATCGGTGGTGTCTATCCCCGCTGGTAGTGCTCGACAGGCTTAGCGGCCGTTCCCCTCAGGCGTGATGGAAGTAAACATTTTATCAGCTACCTTTAGTCAAGAAGCAGTACCAGGGCACTCATCATTATGGAAGATAAAAGCTGTCTGTATGCAAAACAAACGCACTAAGAAAAAAATATAATGGTCGTAGCCCGCAGCTCTCGGCATTAGCATTGAGCTTCTGTCAACAGTAAGAGATTTTCTAAGGAATTCAGTTTGAAAGTTCCATTAATATGTTGATAGTTTCCTTTGAAAGGTAAATAAACATCTATCAAATACATTCTATTAGCAGATTAACCACTTCTGTCACTTACAGAGCCCTTTTTTTAATATTTTTTCTCCAGTGTAACTACGTCATCCCATGCATCATTGTGATTATAATCTTCCTGAGCTTCCAACAAGAATCATACGTCTCCCCACCTAACCTGCCTGCATTAATTCTGCTGCTCATTTTGTATGGGTAAGTAAACCGTGTCCTGTAATATTGACTTTTTCATTTTTTATACATGCATGTTTTCGATTTGCCAATGCCCTGCTGTCACCATTAGCAACACCAAAATCCCTTGAATAAACCTAAGTGCAACTAAATTGATTTAAACACGCGCTATAAAAAACTTATTTTTAATTTCACAACCACAGTTTTTGGGGCAAAGGATTATTTGAAGCAGTGTTTTTAAAAGCCACTACAAAATTTTGGGCAAACTCTGGGTGGGTGTTATTGTGACCAGTGCCATTATTGGTCATTTTGAACATTGAAATAACAAAAAAAACTTCTTTTTAAAAACTTGTGACACATGAAGTAAGTACAACCCCAATAAAAAAAAAGTTGGTACACTGTAAAATGTTAATTAAATATAATAAAAGCTTTGTGTTTGATGCAGGAAAGTAAAATTTATTATTTGATGTATTGGTTCCTTGTGAACTTCAACAATGGTTCTGTTCTGGCATTTATCAAGAACACTTTATTGTCTGTGAACACATTTTGCCCAAATACTAATTACTGTATTTGTAAAAAAGAGGTCACATGTGAACATAATCCAGAAACGCTCCAGTTTCTTATGTGTTTCTGTAGATTAGTAAGTTGAGTGGTAGGTCTGGCTAATCCAACCTGCCATGAGTTTCTGAGACTCTGCCTCTGTGAGACGAGTTTCCTGTAACAGACAAATATTGGACTTTAATTTGTTTAGGTGATTCAGTGTTTTGGTTCTTTTTGCAGGAGAACTGATTCCTCTAATATTCCAAGATGTTACAAGGAGTGACATAGACATGAAATATTAGCAGTAGGTTTTAACAATGTGCTTGCAATTTTGCTGTAAAATGGGATAAGGGGTATTGAGGGAAGGGGTTGAAAAAAATAAAACAAAACGAAGAAAGCAATCTTGCCTACTAGTATTGGATAAGCCAAGCAACCCATAGAAGATAACAATGTTTCTTTTTCTTTGCATAATACATTTAAATTTTGTAGTCGATTTGTAAACATTAACTATAATAATAATAATCATAATAATAATAATCTATAATCTTTTTTATAATCTATAATCTGCATATTCCTTTTTGTATTTCTAGGTGGGCAATCACCCCCATGATGTACCCCGCCTCGTTTGTCTTCAGCGTTCCCAGTACGGCCTACGTGGTGCTGACCTGCATTAACCTCTTCATCGGAATCAACGGCAGCGTGGCAACTTTTGTTATGGAGCTCTTTGACGATAAAGTAAGTGACAATCACACACACTTTCTGAGTTCATAAATAAGTTTAGCCCTGTACATATATGCAGACATCATCAAAGCATTCTGCGGGGGGCTCCCATAGCTGCTTTATATTTGGAAGCTATATATCACAGTAGGCGCCTAATTGACTCGAATCACAGATAAACGTCTTGTCTTCTGGAAGTGAAAGGCCTCCGTTCACAAGTGGGTGGATTATGTACCCACCTGGTATAATTCTTAATATATTTCCTTTATTCTCTCAAGGATTTTTCAGGGGGAGTGATTTTTCCTATTCTCTTTAATGTTTAATCACTTTTTAAGAATTGGGTCTTGGGAGAACTTTCCCTCATCCATCTTTCAGCAAGTGTTCATTTTAACTGCAAGCTGCTTCGGGTCTTGAGGGAATCAAAAGACAAAGACACCAAAAAAGGAGCTAAATAAGAAATGGAGAGCTTAGTGTGGAAAGGGAGGCAGGGACAGGCCCATGTTGACTGTCACTCAGTTGGCTTTTGATTAGAATTTAAATCACGTTATGTTTAAAAAATGGGAATACTGGCTGTGTGGTTTTGTGACAGCCTCGAACTCTTCAGGTGGGAACAACTGGAATAATAACACAAATTTCTCCATCTCTTACTTTCAGTTGTACACATAATTTGTAGGCATTTGCAGGCATTGTTATTTCATTGATATACTGTACAACCCCATATTTGGAAAAGTTGTGTTAAATGTAAATAAAAACAAAATGTAATGATCTTCAAATCTCATAAAACCATATTTTAGTCACAATAGAAAAAAAATCATACCAGGTGTTGAGATATTTTACCTTTTTATGAAAAATAATATTTGCCTGATGAAGGCCCAGTGCCAAAACGCTCTGTTTCATATTTGAATAAACCTCACTGTTACAGGTTACACAGCATGCAGGTTTTTCTTCCATTTTATGTTTGGCTAGCATTACGCGTGCCCTCTCCTATGCACCTGTGTCCAGAAACAGATGTGTGAAGTAGTTCCTTTTTAATAAAAAATAATAGCATTTTCAATTTGATGGCAGTAACACATTTCAAAATAGTTTGGACAGAGCAACAAAAGGCTGCATCTACATTTTGAATTAACATTTTACACTTTGTCCTAATTTTTATTTTTTACTTTTTAACTGAGGTTGTATAATTAGCCTACATCAGCAGTATTAAGTTGGTATTTTTAGTGTAGCGCTGATCAGTGATTGCACTTGAGCGGACTCGACAGCATGTCAGTCTCAAACAAGCTGCTTATACATCTGAAGTGCCATCACAGAGTGTCCCTGCGCTCTGATGTGACACTCCACTCACAGCCTCATGTCTCAGAGTCTGCCTCTGCTCTGGCCCCGACACCGACTGTTTCCTCTGCTGCCACGAGGTGAATGAGCAACATGTCCGCCTTATTGCAACAGAAAGGCTTGTGCAATTGGTCAGCACATGGACCTATTATTACTTCACTGCACTAAAAAAAGAGAGTAAGTTTCTTTCAGCTGATCCCTTTTTCATTGAGGAGTCACCACCTTGAATCACCTGATTTGCATAGGTATGTGCTTCCTGACGCAACGTTCTCCGTTTATCCAGGCTTGGGACAGGGGGACATAGTGGCCGGAGTTTTGCCCTCAGGCAATGGCCAGCTGTAAAAGGTTTAATTATATTTAAAAATATTTAAACACAGAAGAAATACCAATTCTCCATCCATCCATCTTCTTCTGCTTTATCTGGAGCCGGGTCGTGGGGGCAGCAGTCTAAGCAGAGATGCTCTGACTTCCCTCTCCACAGACACTTCCTCCAGGTCTACCGGGGGGACCCCAAGGCATTCCCATGTACATAGTCCCTCCAGCGCATCCTTGGTTTTATCCAGGGCCTCCTCCCGGTGGGACATGCCCGGAGCACCTCCCCAAGAAGGTGACCAGGAGGCATCCAGAACAGATGCCCGAGCCAATACCAAGTCTATTTCAAAAAATGTCCAAACATTGCTTAAGCAGACAATTTTACAGGTGAATAGACCACTGTTTTAGTGTCCAACGTGCTTACACAGTAAGGCATGTTTTAACAATCAACATATGGGAGGCAGCAGTATTATGCGTAGTCACACCATCTGAATTAAAACTGTTTTTTAACGTGTCTGATCACTGATCTTTTGTATGTCCCAATTTTCTACAGAATCAAAATATTTTTCTTCAACATCCCTGGGGCTCACTTTTTGGTCCCATTCTGCCACTTGGCAGTCACAAAGAGAGTACTTCTATACACACTATTAGGAAAGGCTTTTGTATGTGGTTGAATTCAGCCAATATATTACACTAATATTAGATTGTTTGAAATAATAATTATTGTGCCATTACTTATACTTCTGCTTGAGCTTGAGCTTCCTCTACAATACTGCAAAAGCAAGCTCAGCAAATCCAGCATATCCTTCTATACATTTATAGCCACAGTGTTCAGTCTGTCAGGTATGTACATATAGGCAGCAGAAGACGATCATTTTCTACTACCTAGTACAGTTATTTTGAGCATTTTTTAAAGAACATATCAGGTTTTTATTCTGCTGGAAAGGGTTGTGGAAGTTCTCAGTATTTAGGGTCTCAATGTGAATATGTTTTATTGACTAACTTATTACATACTGTTCTTGGCCAACGCATTAGTGAGAGATATAGAGTTCATTTCAGGCTGAGCCATGACTCGACAGAGGTGACCGTCCCTGATAATTCCTTTAATCTGACTCGATCTTAGCGATGATATCAAACTCAGTGGGAAAGCATCAATCAGTGCCAATTGCCAAATGGTAAAACTCCAAGATACAGACTGAATATATCGACACTTTCACCAATATGTCATGTAGATGTGACTATGTCCCAGCGTGCCCCATTTAGAATCAAGAAAACTAGATCCTATAACAGTGATTCTTAACAGGTGTCATCTGGGGACAGGAGTTTTTCTTTTTTCATTTTTGGGGCAAACTTTTCTACATCTTTACAGTCTTGTCTTTGTCTTTGATCAAAACCCAACCCAAAACTTTTGGGTTATTTTGCAGACAAGAAAGACCAGTACAAAAATAATGGGTAAAAGATGACTGATGCTATAGTTTTCCACCAGTTGAGAATGCAGGTTTTACATCTCATTTTTGTTTTAATACTGTAGATACTACTTTTCAGGAGTAAAGCTTAACCAATCTTGCAGAAAAGAAAAGCTATACAGTGTCTTCTTCAGAGCAATAAATTGTGGATACTTTTTGGCACACAGCATTGTTTCAGAAAGAGAAAAGTAGTGCGGTGCAGACTTGGTGCCCCAGTTTTGTCTAGAATCCAACGGGAGAGTGTGTTCCCCTCAGGACGGTCCAGCTCCCAGCAGACTACATCAATCCCAGGCTGCCTCAAAGCGCTGTCTGGGTCAATACCACCACCACGTGCCACTCACAGATAACCACAGGCACTATAGATTTGTGAGATAATACCCGCTGGTGTGGCATTGTGAACAGGTATAGGAAACATTTTGTGAAGAAAATGTACTTTCTGAGTACAATTTCAAAAGCATACTTTCACTTCAGTAATTTTCTTAAAATTCTAGTCAAATATTTTTTCTTTTTTCCATGCTGGCAAAGAGAGTAGAGAACTCCTCTCAAAAGTAGTGGTAGTAGTAGTAGTAGCAGTTGTAGTATTAGTTGTAGCAGCAGTTGTGATGGTAATGGCAGCAGTTGAAGTATTAGTTAGAAGTAGTATCAACAGCAGTAGTTGTGGCAGTAGTACAGTTTGCTGTGCATATGCAAGAAATACTTCATATTCCTTTAGGGTACTACTACTACTACTATTACTACTACTACTTGACTAATATCAATCTAAAGTAAAAGTACTTTTACTTGAGTACAGATTTTGAGTACTTCTTTCACCTTTGTCGTACATTGGCTACAGATGCAGTAAATACTAGACCTGAGTGTGTTTTACTGTGAAATATATAGGAAATGTCATCTTCTTTGTGTCGTCTTTCATCTTGTTTTTGTAAAGCAAATGTGCTTCTATACAAAACAGATCTACAGCGAATATGTAACATTGCTCTTGGACAATACATGGTGTCTGTCCGCTCTCATTGTGATTCCAGGCATTATGAATGAAGCCCCGCACTGGGAATAAGCGCCGCCAGCGATATGGGTCAGATAAGCACCACGCATATAGCATACCACCTTCAGAAGCATTTGAAAATGATTTATGGGAGTGCAGTGCAAACATAAGGGGGAAAATTGTCAAGCTTTTCATCATGGCCCACAACTAAGAGCTTCTCAGATCTCCTTGATGAACACCCACTCGAGAGAAAGGCCTGATTTCATGTATCGATCACAAATTAGGTCTGGGGGTCTTAGTGTTCTTACACCACAGGCACTGGCCACATGCAGCCAGGGTCACTGATATATTGTTTTTACTTATATGTCGTTGTGCAAGATACATTCATAAAGAAAATTTGTAGGTACTTTTGTAGGTACAAATGTAAATGTAATTGCATTTCTTTCTGCTTGAATACAGTTGCTTCATTTCACATTACTTTGCCATTTTGAGCAGTTTAATCTTATTTTGTAAGCTATTATAGTTGTTCTGCCAAAGTTATGTTTTTGGTTTGGTTGGAATTTTAATGGAAATTTCAGTAAAGGTCTGTAATGTGCCAAGTAGGAAATGGTTACTTTTTGGTGTGGATTTTTTTAAGGATTCCATGCCATTGTGAGATAGGACCAAAGATACTTAAGCCAGCCAGACAGTGTTAGTAAAGGAACAAATAATAGTTTTTTTTTCATGCATTCTTTAAAAATATGAGATATAAGGGTTTTATGGCTCAATACATAGAGCATTTACCCCTGTACTTGAAGACCCATGTTTTGAGTCCAGCTCTGCGCACAGTATAAAACATTGTGAGATAGTTCTAATCTCTAGTTCTGCACTCTAATTTCAAATTTTAGCCTTTTACAATGTATTTTATGGTGTTGTACTATCACTGCTATGCTTAGTGCCATTTTGACCCCTTTTACTGTCATTACTATAGCAACTAGATAATATTGTAAAAAAGGATGACAAACGCAAAGAGTCCTGCAAAATGAAAAGAGCAGAATCTTTCAAAATCCTCTGTCTCTTCCATTTGTACATTGAGAAATAGCATCCTCCACTTCCTAACTTCACTTTGAGTGTAATGTATTCTTAGCTTTGCATTGCCATCGGAGTTTTATCGTCGCCTTTGGTCTGGGAGAAAACGTGTAAACGGAGATAAAAGGAGTGATGAATTATTGTCGAACACATTTGCGGACATCTGAAGGTTCCTTCTGACATCTTGATCAATGAAGCCTTTTCATCCTATCTTGCCTGAGAGAACAGGAAGCAAGTGACCACCACCTACTCAAGCATAAAATCATCTCCGCAAGTGTGCAAGTATTCATGCTTGATCTTAAACATAACTACTAAGACAGCTTTCAGATTGCTTCTTACTCCTCTACCTGCTTCTTCTTATCTTTTTTTGCCAGCGTTTAGTCACAATTATTTGACAAAAACATCTGATGACAGACAGTAGCATCTGGCTGCAGCGCCGCTCAGCAAATCACAGCACAATTACACTCAAGCGTGAATAATATCTGTGACAATAATAGGTTTCATCAGAATTTCTCACACATTTTTGACAACATGTACCAACTATTTACAAATCTCTTCCCAGAAAAGAAATGATTTTGAATTCATAGTCCTTCTCCATGGATGCTTTGAAGACTGTGCTGCAATGAATTGCTATGCATAAAACATGAACCTGCTTTTGAACCATGCCGCACCAAATGTAATAATGTTTAGACTTTTTTTTTCTCTTCTACCGTCACTTACTGTACTTCTACCAACCTGAACCAGTCAGTTTCATTGTCTAACTAATTAAAAATCACTTTGGTGTAGCCTCAGGGAGCAGGAAGTGAGACTGCAAGAACAATCTGCAAGGAAGAATGTAGCCAAGAAATATCCTGTCGAGATAGGACTAGCCTTTTCATGCAATTCTTGTAAAACTGTGTCTTGTATCCAGAAGCACACAATGTTTGTAGACACAGTTCTTTCTTTAGGCAGTATTTCCTTTCCTCCCCAAGTGCTCCTTGAAATCCTAAAAATGAACATCTGCTTACCCGGGCTTCTCCTGAGTCTTTTCCGAAATCAAACATTAACAGGGCTACCAAAACAAAAGTGCACTTCGCCACATTACAACACTAGCTGGTTTTCTGTCACTTTTTTGTATAGAGATCATAAGCTGCGCTGCTAATAAATGTTTAACTTGCCCAGTCATAACAAATTTCAGTCCAGTCTCCAGTTTCTATGCTTCTCTTGTTGGAGGCTTGGTTATCAATGCCACCCTTATCACCTCGAACACCTTAATGGAAATGCATCTAATTCGCATTGGTTTTCTTCTGTCATCATCCTCATTTCAAACTCATCTCGCCTCTGGCTCAGGCCCTGCTGATCCCAGATGCAACGTATTAGGTGACTTCGAATGGCTTAGTCCCAGTCACGGAAATTTTTTAATTGGCTTGTGGTTGTGCGTCTATTCAACAGAATGTTTCCCGCATCAATGACATAGTGAAGCAGGTGCTGCTCATCTTCCCACATTTCTGTCTGGGCAGAGGGCTAATCGACATGGCCAAGAATCAAGCCATGGCCACAGTCTTCAGCAATTACGGTAAGCAACAAATAGCCTTCTTCTATACATAACTATTGTGGTGAGTAGAAAAGATTGGAAAAGCTGTAGTTGATTTTTTTTTTATACTGGACCATATACAGGGTAGTTCCAGGTTTTTCTCGTGAAATTTAAGACATTTTTAAGACTTTTAATGCCACTTAGAAATTTAATGCCAAGATTGCCACCAAAAGAACAATAATATGTACAGATTTTACACTGATAAAATATCAGAATTGTTCTCTGAACCTCATTGGTTTTATTTTAAGTCTAATACAGGTGAAATAACTATAGTTTTGCATTAAAAATCTCAAAACGAATCAGATATTTCAGTGATAACAGCATTTATTGTATTGGGGAGATGTTTTTGCAACAAATATGCCTGTGCCTGTAAGATTATGCAGTCCATATAAAGAGTTAGCTTTCAAAAACTTACTAAATAAAGGCACATTCAAGTGTTTGACTTTAAGATATTTGTAAAACCACTAAAGATAGAATTTGTTGACAAATTCACATCCAACAAAAAAGACAGACTTCTCTGATGATACTTACAAAGTATTGATCTAAAATATATTTTTGACAAGTACAGCAGTGAAAAACTTAACTTAGATGTCCCAATTTCATAATTTAAGATATAGATGAACTAAATTTAATACCTGCGCATACAATTTAATACTTTTAAGGCCTTGATTTTGGCAACATCAAATTTAACACTTTTTTAATGCTTTTAAGACCTTGGGGCTACCCGGATATAATATGTACTGTACTGGGTGATGAGAAGCTGTCTCTGATTTTTGCCATAGAAGAAGCGAAGTTGCGAAAGAAAATATATTATGCTATAGTGAGGTTTTCATTTATAAATACAACAAACTGTTTCAAGACTATATATTGCAGTAATGTTTATGACAGCAGATTTTGACTGCACAAAGCTGGTTCAAGGCCCTTTGGTTCTCCTCTGTCTATACAATGCCAATTACGCCTCACATTTTTAACCGTGTATGCAGCCATTAAAGGTGCAGTAAATCAAATAATGCTTAATCTAAAATAGGAACACTCGCACTTTTCCATAAAAATTGTTAAGTTGAAAGATTTCAGCCAAAAGGGTTACGTCCAGTTACATTTATTGTTAATATTAATTTGTAACTATGGACAAGGAGGCTATAATGCATTCCTTTGCATTAGTTAAGGGCTAAAAAAAGCAATATGACTCAATAGGCCAGCCCGCAGACAAACTTTCGGGGTGGAGTCTGCCTGTCCTTCCCATGTTACCGTGGGTTCTCTCTGGCTTCCTCCCACCATACCGACCACATGCATGTGTTAGCTGAATTGGTGACTCTAAATTGCCCCTAGTGAATGAATGTGAAAGTGAATGGTTGTGCATCAGTGTATGTTTCTGTGTCTGCTCTGCGACTAACTGGCCGCTGTCTAGGGTGTACCCCGCCTAAGGCGCAATGTTACTGGGATAGGCTCCAGTTACCGGCAACGGGAAGAAGATGAATGAATGAATGACTCAATAGTCGTTTCAGACGTAGAACCTGTTTCTCTTGCTTGTAAACATCTATTTAACAAAAAGAAAAGCTACATTATTAACATATAAAATAAATCCCTCCTTACTAAGGGCAAAAGCTTCTACTAATTTGATAATGTATGGCAAAGTCTAAATCTTTTTTTTACTTACGTATATCCACTCAGACATTTGAAGTGGTCATGTGATTCATAAGTAGGAACAGCTGCTGAATGAGCACATACTTGTTTGAAAGTGCTTCTTTATGGTCTTATTTAACTGCAGCCCACCACTGAGAGGAATATTTGACCAGTAACATACGTCCCAGCCCTCATCTAGAGCACTCTCTTCACCTGCGTTATATTTAGTCCCGGGTAAAGGGGCTGGAGGGCTTGACGTCGTCACAGGTTGAGTAGGCCATCGAGAGGTGAAGAGGCACATGAAAGAGGAAGAGCAGTCTTATCTGTGGAGAGATGAAGCAGGAAATAGTGGTTTGAGGAATCATTTGGTGCGGCGGCAGAGGAGTGCGCAAAGCGAAAAGCAATCACAACTTAAAAGGGCTAGTGTGAAGAGGGGGCTATTTACCAGACAATGAGACTGAAAAGCGCTTTCGTTTTTTGTGTCTGCTTACCACCACCCCTCGGGCTGGAAAAGAAGGAAATGATGAGAGTAGAGGTTGTCAAGTCTTTACTTACGCCTTCATTAGCCAAAACAGGCCTTCCACTTCAAGTATAGGATGCCAGACACTTCCTCTCATGACACAGGTGACGTCTTGTTTATTCCTTTGGAGCCTAAGTGGCATTTTTAAAGCTTTCACCAGCTTTCCAAAACACATTAAAAAGCTGACAAATTCTAGCTCAACTTTTATATTTTGCCCATGAAAGAAACACACATCTTGTAAACCCTTTTTGTTTTGACATTGTGCCTTAAAAATCACCATCTGAACTTACAGATATGGCCTTAATAGACCCCTTTAGTGTTTGTAAACAGAACAACTGTGTTCCATAGAATACTACTGGAAGTTAAAAAGACCACAATACATTTTTTTCTGGAGGAATTATAATTACCTGTTGAACTGTTATATATTGCAATATAATATTGCAAATTATGAATAATCAAGATGATTTTGGCAACTGACAACATGTAGTAGTTTTATTTAATGTAGCAATTAGCATACCTAATTAGCATGTACACTACAGGCCACATATTTAACGTTAGGAGAATCAAGAATGGACAGGAATTCATGGGGAAGAAAGCTAGAAAAGATATTTTATAAATCACCGGAGTCTGGACTCGTACCCACAACTCACAAATCCTACTTTAATAAGTAAACTTTAGCAAATGGAACTGACTATCAGATCTGGTAGCTATTAATTGAAAGTAACAAATATGTAAACATCAACTATTAATTTCTAGCATCTACTCTGGCATCTAATTGAATGTTTTTAATTTATTTTTCCTAAAAATGAATGTGAAAGAACTTTACTCTTGTCTCCTGACTGCCAGACCATAGAAGGATCTATAATAACACAACATAGCATTGTATAATATTGACTTCCTGTATCTGTTTGTCTTTAAGGGGAGGACCGGTTCAAAAACCCGCTCAGGCTGGGACATGGTTGGCAAAAACCTCTGCGCAATGTCTATCCAAGGAGTGGTAATGTTTGCCATCACAATCCTCATCCAGTACAAGTTCTTCTGCAAACCAAGGTGCCAGCAGCCGACTGTGCCAACTTCATAAAACACTCTCCTGTCAATCCGCTCTTTCATCTCATTTTAGTCACATCTTCCTTTGATGCGCCATTATTCACTGCTTCCTTTGATTTGTATTCTTTTATTCTCACTCCATCTGTTTTTTTAACATCCAGGAGATATATCCCATCCCATTTGTCACCATTGAAATTAGTAATATACTGTAGAGCCATTTCATAGGAAACATCTGCTCTGTGCTGTGAATTTCTCTGCCAAACGAATCCCAGTTTGGTCGTTTTTTTGGTGTTTACTTGCAGCAAATACAAGGTTTCCATGGCTACTAATGCCTGGCACTCTTACTAGTATTTATGAAAATTGCTTAGATTGGGCCCGAACTTAAACTCTGACCAAGATAATTTGAAATGTTGGTGCATGTTATTTCAAACAAATGGTGTAGTGCTGACTTTGTGACTGTGGCAGGCTCGTGACTTGGAGGTCATTATCGAACGAGGAAGAAGATATCGATGTTGCAAAGGAAAGAGAGCGAGTTTACAGTGACAGAGCCCATAGCGACCTGTTGAGGATCTGCGACCTGACCAAGGTAATACATTCCGACTTTCATTACACTCCATTAGATGTTTACCTGTTTTATTGTTAGGAATGTCTGAGATTGTACAGCTCTTCTGTAGCCTTTTGGTGGACAGACAACAGTATCTTTATTTGTAATGCAAAGTCTAGCATCTTGGTGCAGTCTAAACTTTTTTTTCAGAAAAGTGTGGAAAGGCCTCAAGGACGTATAGAGAAAAGGCCACTGTAAAGTACGAAAAGTTTACATTGTTGTATGGCTCTGAATAGATGTGGTAAAGATACAGCAAAGAGTACATTAAGAAACAAAAATTGTTGTAATGATGCAAAATTTGTAGGCCTTTTATACTATATTGAATCTATTATAATTGTAAAAGTCAACAAGCATGACCTTAAAAATGTACAAACTCAATAATCAAAAACAAGATTATTAGATAGATTTTGATGAAATCTTCAGAAAAGGTCAAGGAAAAAATAATGAATTTGTGGTGGGGATACTGAACACTGAACACAGCCTGGATTCAGAAATTTTCTAAAGGATTTAGTATTATTGTGAGAGATAGCCAAGAACATACCAACTCCAGCCAGAGGTGGTCATTTGGGAAAAAAATTTAAATTCGTAGATTATTTACCACTGAGAAATAAGTGCTTAGATGAATCATTTACCCCTGAACTAGAAGATCAGGCTGGGCACTACACATGTCTTTACTATGGGTAGAGAGAGAGCCAATGGTGGAAGTCTGTGCTCCCCAAGTGCTTTTAGATAACATTACAATTATCTAAAACTACATTTACAAGTGCTCCTTATGTAAGTGAAGAGTATGTGCTAGTTATGTTATAGGTTCCTCAGTGCAGAGAAAAGGGGAGGGCAGGTGCTGCAGAAGCAAACATTCACAAAAATCACAGTTGAGCATAAGAAACAAATGGTGCTGCATTGTGTGTGCGCCTGTGCTTGCGTGCCGCTTTGGCCCTCCCTTCTTTGCGGTAGGTGAAGTCAGACTTGCTGCACCGCCGCCTTGGAGATTAACGCTTGGTCCGTGGGCAGATGTTCTGTCTCTGCAGGCGGCAGGCAGCAGGAAGTGTCACTGCAGCAGCCTGTGTTAGCGACATCTGGACCAGCTAACAGGCCTCAGCTCCTGCTCCCCCGGTCTTCTCACTTTCACTTAATCTTTCACTTGTTGCTCATGAACACTGGGTAATTACTGCAAGGCTGCTGGGCAAAACAGCTGGATTAGTAATGCATTAGTAAAATTTACATTAGAGACATTACAATTACTCTGAAAATTACGATCTACACTCAGATACGTTTGTGGTGTGCCATTCATTTAAAGCCAATATACAGTGTGACGCCCTTTGAGAAGACATCAAAAGATCAAAGTTTTAGAAAGTTTGAATGAAAGTCAATGTGGAGATAAACCTGTAACCTGCTGTAACCTCTCAAAGACCCATTGTTATAATAATACAACATATGTTTCAACATCTGTGGCTGTGGTTGTAATTAATTAGTTTTTTATATAAATAGTGGTCAGTCTGGACTATATAGTGTCCTTTGTAGAACATTTTCAATAATTGCACCCATAATCCATAAAATTGTTTTATTTTAATTTCATTGTCTTCATGGGTTTTTTGCAATAATTTCTCATTCAGCATTAAATTTTGTCTTTTAACAACATATTTGATAATGTTCTACAAAAAGAATAAAACTACGGCGCACTTCTTTACGTGTCCTCTTTTAAATATCTAAATCTATAATATTTTCATTCATTAATCTTTTTCCGCTTAATAGGTGTTGCGGGTGACTGGGGCCTGCCTATCCCAACTACTGTAGGCCTTAGGCGGGTTACATCCTGGACCAAAGCCGGTCACAGGGGTAATTAATGTTTAAAGCAATTGAATTAGTGCTGCTTCTTCTCTAAAAATACTGAAGCTTAAATACAGGTCTGTTCCAGTGCACAGTACCACAATAGCTGCTCCTCAGTGTACGCACTCATGGCAGACTGTATATCTCCGTAATGAGACACAGCGGCCCATCACGGCTCACCAACAGCAGCTCAGTGGCAGAAGGGATTCTTCCTACAGTGCCCTCATTGACTCCCACCACAGCTGTGCCCCATCCGTTCGAGGGGGCGCACATAACAAATTGATCAATGAGTGCGCAGCTCCGGTGGCCACAGTCTGGAGCCCGTCGTAAATCTGGGCATGCCTCTGAAGCGATCGACAGCCCATCAATCACCTGTCACATTTGTGCTCCTCCCTTTCGTCTCCCCACTGCTCTAAACAGGAGCGCACCTGCAAGCCTCCACTTAGCCGCTGCGTTAGCGTCGTTGTGGTAATCGATGGAGACAGTAATAGAAGTTTGTCTGACTGTGAGCATCTCTGGAGACCCCACAGTCAGCTTCACCTTCAAGTTACTTAGCTCACACAAACTTTGAACAAAGTCGTGGGAGCCTTGTTGGTTTGTTGATTTGGTTTATTTGTTGGATTGTTGGTCAGTTCATAATGTTGGTTGGGTTTTGATGGAATTTCCAGGAAATATGATATGTTTTTGATTTGGATCTTGAACACCATCTAGATCCAGTTGTTTATTAAACATTCTGCACCATTGTGATGTAGGGCCTTAGAGTCTAACGCCAGCCACAAGACCATAACATACCATACCAACTTTATTTATAAAGCACTTTAAAAGCTGTACAGTTGGCCAAAGTGCTGTAAAAAGTCATTAAATAAATAAACAGTAACAATACAAAAGACAAAGACAAATCATTCTACTCAAGTTAAAAGAATAAAAATTTGAATAAAAGCAAGAGGAAAATAAAAACCATCTTACTTTTTTAACTGTGTTAAAAGCCAGTGAAAAAGGTGCATTTTTAGAAGTGATTTAAAAACAGGCAGAGACTGGGCCTGTCTGATCTCTGATGGCAGCTGGTTCCACAGTTTAGGGGCAGCAACAGAAAAAGCCCCAGAGTCCCCCCGGAGTTTACATTCATTTGGTTTTAGGGATGACAAGTTGCAGCTAATCTGCTGACCTGAGGGCATAAAGGTGAATCAGGTCAGAAATGATTTATTATTTATTTCAGAGGTAAAGGAGCAATTTTTTAATTTTTTTTTTTTTTTTTTTTTTTTTTTTTTTTTGTGAATTCTTGATGGACCTTTTTTGCATTGCAAGCATTTACCCCAGAACTGGAAGATTTCTGGTTTGAGTCCAGGTCTGCACAGTATATCTTTACTATTCCAAGATAGAGTCAATGCCTGTGCTGAGGTTTGCACTCTTTTTCAAGAAATTTTCAACAAAAAAGTTTGTTGTTCAGTATTTAAAAATTGAAAAAGTTGTAGCAGCATTTTACCATTTAGAGAAATAAATTACCATAGTCTTGTTAACATCATCACAGCACAGATAGCAACACTGAGTGCAGATGACCTTATGCTCATTTGATTGGCTGCATCACAAGACGTCCCGATCAACATTTGTAAGCACAACTTTTTTTCCACATCATGTTTAGCAACTTTAGGTCTCGCAATCACAAGATCAAAACCAACTCTATCTATATTTTAAGGTTGCAAATCTGGAGGTTTTTCTGAGTTTATTCTCTCAGCTGTCTCGTCTGATCAAATGTGGGCCTTGCTTATCGTGACAGCTGCTGCGCCGCTCCAGTCAGAGGGGAATTATGCTTTAATTGCCTTCCTCCATGCATGTATCTGGCGCTTTGATGTAGCGTTAGCGCGGCAAACTATCACTAAAAAGTGCTATGTGTAATCCAAGTTGATAAGTACTGAGTGGAGCTGTCAGGAGGCTCAGATAGAGTGATGCATCTCTGCTTTTATCGAAGGCTTTTACTGTGTCAACTCTGCCATAAATGTGTTGTCATTGTTTGTCAGCCTTCAAATGGCAGTTCCAAATGTACGTTGTTGTGTAGATATCTGGTTTATAAAAACTGAAATTGTTTTTGGGAAAAAACTGGCAGCGCAATTAGTACTCTTGCCTCCCAGTCAGAAAGTCGTGAGTCTGATCCTTGAGCCGGCCATCATACCAGCTGAAGTCCGCCGAAGTCTGGTCCGCCTTTCACCCATCACCCAAAGACAGGCATGTGTTGAATTGGTGACAAAAAAAATGCCCCTGGAGAAGGAATACAAGAGTAAACGGTTTTCAGTCTGTGTATGTCTCTGTGTCAGCCCTGTGACTCCAGGGTGGACCCCGCCCAAGACCCATAGTTGCTGGGATACACTGCAGTCACCAGTCAGTTGTGATGGCCTTGTTAACTATGAGGCCTTGTAAAAATGTTTTGCTCATGTCAACAAAGCATTGACAAATCAAAATGATTTCTGTGTATCACTATAGTCAGTGACTGTATGAATAAAAAACAGTAATTATTTGAAATGTGTTTTTTATATTATAATTAAATTCTTATTTAATTGCCAATGTAATTAATTTCTTGAACCCTGCTTAGTACAGTGTGCTGCCTCTTCATGTTCTAACTAACTTGCAATATTTCAATCTCTGTCATGGAAAGGCAAGCACTCACAAAGTTTGTTTTAAAATTTTAAAACACAACTTAACAGCATGCAGTAGTGTCCTTGGATTTGAGATGTGAAATGCTTCAACTGTCACACTCTGCCAAGGCAACAAAGGCCTTGGCTTGTCTCGTGGCTCAAGAACAACACAGCCCTGCTGCAAACTGTCATCAAGCTTTAAATTTGATATTTTGAAGCCACTGCTGTTCACATTTAGGAGCGGTATCTTGTACTATAGGGTTTCTAAGGATGCGGAGTGGAGTGCAATTGTTTATGGATGAGGTTGGCCAGCAGGGGAGGATGCAGATGTAGTATGGGGAAGTTTTCAAGTGAGAAAGGGACCAGTATTATGCACCGTCTTACCTCTCTCTATTGGAAAAACTGTGGGAGAGGTTCCATACCCCTCTGCGGGGGTTTTGGTGGGCTGCTACTCCTGTTTCTTACCAGTGGACCCAAGAGTAAAATGAGATTCATATAAGGGGAGAGAAGGCAAATAGAGAGAAGCCGCTGGACTTATAGATACATTTTTTTAAAGATTTTGTGCGCTGCTACAAAGCTACAAACTCCAGCCACATGTCAGTAAAGAAACAAATTAGTACTTTTTGGTTTATATCCAGATTACTGTCTGAATTATCATTGTGAGATAACAGGGTTTGGCTCAATGGAAAGAGAATTTACCCCCAAACTAGAAGATCCCTGATTTGTGTCCATGTCTGAGCATTGCCTTTCTGGAGGTCTGTGGTCTCCTTCAGGTTGTTAATGACATTTGATATTTGTAACAAACTGTGTTCATTATTTTACTGTGACTGCCAGAAGATTTTACCTAATGCTGAAAAAGTCTCATACTCTCCTGTAGTGCAGCACAGAGGTCAGAATTTAATCTTGTTATCTCTTGGCTCTTGAAATCATGTTTTAGAAAATGTAACACTTTTACCTTGACCATATGTGCGGCATGGTTAAATATTTCACCACTAAAGCAAATCTTTTTAAGTAATGCATAACAAGCTCCCAAGATATTTTTCAAAGCACACCTGGACAGAGGACCAAGGTTTCTTAGTACCATATTGCAATTAAAATTAAATGCATTTAAATGTCACAAATGTCACAACCAAGAAAGTTTATCAAGCAGCCAAGCCTGTCTATGTTTTATATTTGCTGTTTGTCGCTGTACAAGCAGTATTTTTGAGTACAGTTTTTGAGTGCTTCTTTTACTGATAAAATGTACTATTGAAGGTTATCAAGGGTACAGAAGTGTTCAAAGTCATGATGGATTCCCTTCTGATGTCTGTCACTAAAGAAGGCACAAATAATCTCATTCTGTCCTTCTGTCTTCCCTGTGGAAATACCTGTATTTTCCTACCTTTTCCCATCTGGTGCCCTCTAAATGTTGCAAATGATCCCTTCTTGTAAAAATGTGTTCCCCCCATCTTCCTCCACCTGCTCGTCCCTCTCACCTCTCCCCCACTGCTTTGGTCTATCGCTCCATATTTTCTCATGCCTTCCTCTGTGCTATCTTTCTCACCGTCTGCTGCCCCCCTCCTCTGTCTCTTACTGATTCCTTTTATTGTGTGTTCTCTGCAGGTGTACCCTCGGAAGAGCACCCCTGCTGTGGACAGGCTCTGTGTGGGCGTACCTGCCGCTGAGGTGAGCCGCAATCACACCGCCGCCTTTTCAAGCTCCCAAACCTTTTTATTATTAGTCATACAAGTTTCCAAAAGTTAGAACGATACTGAAAATATTTACAAACTATTACAGCTAAGAAAACATCAAATAAAACTTGGCTTACATTTTTTGTGTTATTTTGTAAAAACATTTGGTGTTGAGGCTGAATTATCTTCCAAACACTGCCTATAAATACCACTAAAAGTCAGAGTAATCTCATTACCTCAGCAAAGGAATTTACATTATATTTCCAAAAGTATTCACCCACCCAAATAAGTGAATTTGGATTATGCTGTGGGGTTGCTTTTCGGAGCTAGGCTTGGCCCCTTTAGTTCCAGTGAAAGGAACGCTAAATCCTTCAGCAGACCAAGAAATTTTGGACAATTCCATGCTCCCAACTTTGTGGGAACAGTTTGGGGGATGGCCATTTCTGTTCCTTCATGACTGCACACCATTGCACAAGGCACAGTCCATAAAGACATGGATGAGCGAGTTTGGTGTGGAAGAACTTGACTGGCTTGCACAGAGTCCTGACCTCAACCCGACTGTTTTTTTTTTGTTCGCCTGTCCGCAAGAGTAACAAGCTAAAAGTAGTGGTCAGATTTTTATCAAGTTTTCTGAAAATGTCAATAGTGGGCCAAGATTTTTTTTTTTTCTTATGGTGTGGATCAAGATTTTGTGGATTGATTTTTTTTGTACTGGTCCCAAGCTGGGATATGAGTAGATTATAATGAGTAGATTAAGGAAGGGCATCTAGCATAAAAACTTGCCATAGTACCCATTGGAGTGATTCACTGTGGAGAACACCAGTGAATGAGAGCAAACACAAGGAGTCAGTGGATTAACAAATGATTTGTTTTAATGGAGATAATGGATTTGTGGCTTAATGGAGAGAGCATTTACCCCTGAACTAAAAGATTCCAGTTTTAGTCCAGTATCTTTGCTATTGTGATATAGAGCAATATAGGGCAATATAGAGGCAGCTTTCCAAGTGCTTTTACCCATGCTTGTTTTTGCCATTATGCTACTGCCAAGCACCCAGCAACAGAATCTGCAGTAAGTGCAAGAATAATGTTGAGTTCAGTGGCAGTGGAAAATCGGGCAAACACCCTTCCCCATTCAGACAAGGAAACATTAGTGTTTTATCGATTTGCTGTCAAGTTTAAGATATTGAAGGTGCACATATCACACAGCTCTGCTGCAAATTTGATTTAAAACATAATCTCCAATGCTGACAGGCGACCGTGCTTGGCGGGCTTTGCTCTGGTATCCGTCCTGGCCACTGCTGTTTACCCAAAGCCCAGTGTAAATGCCAGCAGAAGACAGTGATCCGCAGGGCGCCGCTGATCACACACCACATTTCCATTCATTGCCTCTACATATCCGGGTCACAAACAAGCAGGGATCAATGAGTGACAGTAATCAAATATTTATGTCAGAGCCAGAGCACCTGAGGTAGGTCACATGACTGCAAGGGACTCAGTGGAGGGAGCTGCCAGGACGAAAAGAGGAGCACACAATGTTGTTTGTTGTTACAATTTACAGAAGAAATGCTGCAGGGAACTGTAAGGATTGTGAAGTATTTGCTGCGCTGTGACTGGAGTGTTGGTTTAGAAGTGGTTTATTTGTGTACAACAACATCAGGCAGTTTGTTATGTTTACACATTGACACAGCCATGCAAACTTTGTGAATTGTGTGTATAGTGATGAAACCTGTGGGTAACTATTAAAAGTTATGTTTTTGCCAGCGTTTGTGTGTTGTGTGTTTGTTTGGTAGTTGGTCAGGTAGTCTGTTTGCAAAGTAACGAAGGAAAGAATGATTAGTTTTTGGTAAGAGTCTGGAACACCATCTGGATAAACAAATGTCTTAAAGCAATCTGTCCTGTTGCAAGATAGGGCCAATCTTGTTTGTTAGCAACATAACTCAAAATATTAGACTAGGTATAGATAATGCAGAAGACTTCAGATCAAATTGTACCTCCTGTTACTAACTCTGCTCACAAGGGCTCACTACAGAAACAAATGTTTGCTTATTAACGATTATGTCTTGATGCTTTTAGTAAAAAAAAAAACAAACAAAAAAAAAAAAACTCTTGTGTTTCCCAGTGTTTCGGTTTGTTGGGAATCAATGGAGCTGGAAAAACCACCACATTCAAGATGCTGACAGGAGACATTCCGGTCTCCGCTGGAGAGGCATTCCTAAATGGATACAGGTGAGCTGCTAACTCCCAGTAGAGCACCATGTAACTCATCATAATTAGCCACCCAAGATGGCCGCCCTGATAGGGATCATGCTCAGGCTCTTTTCCTTGTTGCACTGCTTTCTAGTTCTCCAACTCACTGCCCCTTCTGTGTACGTTCAGGTAGTTTCCATATTTCCTCCCTGTTGTTTAAACTTTATTTCTATGATGTCTTCTTACTTGCTCTATTCTCAGAAATACACTTTCTTCTTGCACATATTTCATTCCTTTTCACATCTTCACCCTGTACCTTGCTCTGTTTTTTTTTTTTTTTCAGCCTTACAAAATCAGTCAAAAGAAACCTCCGTACCTGCCAAAAAAAACCTTGACACCAGCAATATGAGACTGGAGCGCTTGTTGGAAAGCCAGGCAGGCAGGCACTTCCTTATTTTTAGGAACAAACACAGCCATGTCTTCGGCTCCACTGCGTACATCTCCAAGTCTGTGGCTGGTTGTTACCGCAGTCGTTAAAGTTGTTCTTTTCTATGTGGCAATGGACTTTGTGTTCAACAGAAGGAGCTGAACAGAACAAGGTCTAACACAGTAGTGTTAATGTTGATTAATGTGGCTAAGACAGATCAAAGAAAACTCCCAAAGACCTTTTGGCGAATCTAAATGTAAAAAGAAAGAAAAGCAGATGTAAGGACGCCCACTCTTTTCTCTCCAGCTCATTACACTTTTTCTGTATTGGCGAGAAGAATGATCAGTCCAAGAGGTTTTTCTAGTGAAAAGTTGTTGAAATTGTCCCTTGCACATAACCACTTTTGCAACGGTACAAGTAAAATAATCTGAGAGTGAATAGTTGGTGTCAGCGTGTGTTCTTGTGTTTGAGGAAAACATTTATTTACTTACCAAAACACTTAGCATAATTGTAATAGGAATCATCTGTTAAAAAGATAATTTAATACACCACTAGGCAAAGCAAAGGGAAGTAACACTAAACTCAACAATCAAATGTTGGGGTATAGATAATATATTAGTGCTTTGAGGTGGCGCACGGCCTAGTTTTTATTAAAATTTAAACAGGCTAATGCGCTGTGTTATAGCTCTGTTGGTTGAGCTGCGGCACATGTACAGGGCAACTAAAGCCTGCCTCAGTGTCATGGGTTCGAGTCCGCACTTTGCTGAATGTCTCTTCCCAATTTCCTATCATTCTTCAGCCTTCCTGTCAAATAAAGCCAAGAAAGGCCAAAAAAAAAATTTAAACAGGCAACGTAGATGATTTTGTTGTGAGTAGATAAGTGTTTTTGACAGTGACAGAAAAACATAATTGATTGGTGATATGAATTGAGCCTTGTCTTAAGTTGTAGAATATTAATACGTTTATGAAAAGAATGGACCTCATTTGAACGCTCACTTTTTTTTTATCTTGCAGCATTCGTACAGAGATGAGAGACGTTCACCAGAACTTGGGTTATTGCCCCCAGTTTGATGCCATTAACGATCTTCTCACCGGACAAGAGCATCTGGAGTTTTATGCCCGCCTCCGAGGAGTACCTGAAAATGAAGTTACCATGGTAACCAAAGCTTCCTCCATTGTTTGTAACCGCCTGTCCTTGTACGCTTTAACTTGTAAATTACGTCCCTTCTCTTCACTAAATATGTTTATTTTCTTGTTGGATTATTTTCCCCTCCATCTTTATCAAAATGCCTTTTTATCTAGAATGCATGTAGGGCAAGCTGAAGTGTGTGTCGGAGTGATACATAACCTCAATGGGAAAAGCCATACATAATGAAAAATGGCCAGTGGTAGAAAAGGCAGCAGCTGTGGGTTATGGCTTTGCATTATTCACCATGCCCAGTGGTGTGGCCAGCGCTGTGCGGCCATGCTGCACTCCTCTCGCACCAACACCAACATCAAATGAGGAAGTGGCTGCCGGCATCCATGTGCCTCAGACCCAGCGCCAGGACTTTGATCTTGGAGCTGCAGTGCAAAGGGACCTGCTTGCGTGCTGCTAACATAACTCTTCATTTGACTGCGGCCTATTGTGACAGACTAAAATGTTGTCCAAACCTAACCCTGGTGGATTCATACTGTATTTGCATAATAAAACAAATAGAATAATACCTAATTTGACAAAAATCCCCGAATGCAGTGTTTGTGGCCAGACCTGAACATCTGAAAACAATGGCTTTGTTCTAAACTGGCTTAACAGTCACTATGGATTTTGCATTTAATTCTACCTGCTTCCTTTTTAAGTAGTTTACAACATGTGAACATTACAGCAGAGCAGTGTTTCTCTAAACTTGTTTTTATAGGATGCTATGTTCCTCTTATTTATTGCTGTTTCTATCCTGTTATAATGTTTTTGCCTCACCAAAACCATACCTGGACTTGTTTTTTGCTTCATTCACGCCTGTTTAAGTACTCCTCTATTCTCTGGCATGGCTGTTCTGAGCCCTCTAAACGCTCAGTTACCCAAACCTCCACCTTTCCCACGTACCCCTGCCCCCTCCAGGAAGCACTGACCAATCTTGCAAAACAAAACCCTAACCCGGTATTTGGGAACCACTGCAGCAGAATTTATGTTAAGGTTTCCAGTCTAGTGTAAGTTTGCATCTTGATATAGTTTTATATGGGGGACATTTTCCTCTCCAATTCAACAGCTAAGCATCACTCATTACTATTAGGCATTTTTGCATGTTTCTGTTATTTGCCTAACTTGTAACAGTAATATTATAGATAGTATCTAATTAATGTATCTTTTTCTATTTATTCAGGGATTGGTCCATTTCTGGTTACTTCAATGATGTGTTGGCAAGTTTTTGCAACAAAAATATGGTTGTCCAGTATCTTAACACAGTCAAATAAGTGGCATCTTTGTCTGTCACTACTTTACCAAGGTTGTGTGATTTCTAGTGTGAAAATAGCAGCAGTCAGTTGTTAAGAGCCTACAGTGATGGCAGCTGTCACATAATGTCCTTGAAACACACACAACAGAAATACACAGGAGATCAAAGTCAATCATCCATCATGCAAGCTGTATACTGACAAAGTATATTATGAATACTATTTTTGTTCACTGTTTATTTTCTTCAAAGGTGGCAGAGTGGGGAATCCAGAAGCTGGGGTTGGTCAAATATGCCAACAAGCCTGCAGGGACATACAGCGGTGGGAACAAGCGCAAACTGTCCACTGCTATGGCCCTGATCGGCTGTCCTCCGGTGATTTTCCTGGTGAGATAGAGCTTTATTGATGTAGAGAATTAACATGGTATATCCTGTATTATTGTGGCTTATCATTGTAATACTTTAGAGCTATACTGATGCTGTGCAGGTGTGGCAGTGGTGACAACACACCACTGCTCTGCATTTAGAAATCAAAAATAGAAAGACAAGTTAGAAGAGCACAGTGGAAAATCCTCTATACTTCTCAAGGGATTACAAATGCATTACTTGTGGATGAGAAGCGTGCGTATTTCAGGGTCAACCACAGGTCATGTTTTAATTCTTTTTGGGAAGAACTAATTTCTTTCGAAAAATGTAAGGCACACAGAACTGTGTTTGCCCATATTAAAGTCCTGTTCATCAGGACTTAAAAGAGAAGGCGATGGCCCAGTCTCGCTGATGGAAGATTAATGGAGGCATGACTCGGAATAAACTACATCATGTGCTTTCAAGAAAAGCCACTTTATTTTGTGTTTGAAAGTCATTACTGCTGAAGTAATATCATTTTTTTTTTTTGTGTTGGACCTAAACATTTCAGTTTGAGGTCATGCTGTATTTGCACAAAACAATGAATGATTTCCCATCATCTCTGGTTTGTTTGTTTGTTGGTCTGTTATCAGGATAACTCAAAAAGTAATCATCAGATTTTTCAGGAAAGTAATGGGGCAAGAAAAAAAATGTTGTTGGCGTGGATCCGAACACTGTCTGGAAGTAGGAATTTTGGAAGGATTCTGCACCAGAGGTAGGGATCTCAGAAGATACTAACTTCATCTACGAGGGGTCAGTAAAGGAATAAATTATTAGTTTTAGCGGATTGCTTACTATTCTAATATATAGAAGTGTGTTTGAATGCTTGTAGTTTGTGAATAAACAGCAAATAAACACAATAACACAATATTTGTATATATGTAATTTTTTTTTTTCAATTTATGCAAGTAGACTCTACAGTTCAACAATTTTCATGGACCTACTTTGTAGCAATATTTGCCCAAACCACTAAAGCATTCCTTTCTGTGGATGGTACAATAGCTATGGGGCTGCACTATTTCAGTCGGCTGTATTTACTCGAGTGTGCCAGGCCGGCTTTCACTCTGAGGCAGTGGGATAATGTGTTGTCACTTTGTGTGTCAGTTTCAGTATTGTGTGCTCGCCCGGAGAGGCCCAGGCAGCCTTCAGGCAGTGCCACGCAGGGTTTGCACTGGGACACATTGGGCACGGTGGCGCTGGAAAAATACCCCGTGGGATTTGTAGGAGTCTGCTAGTGAGAGAGAGGAGCAGGCCTGGAACGAGAATCAGCCAATGGACTGAGTACTGTCATTTTCTAATCGGCCATGGACAGACCGGCCCCAAGGAAAAAGGAAAACAGCAAGTCACCAAGTGTCTGTCTGGGTCCTCTATGGAGACTCCTGAATATGGCACTCTGATTTATGTGCAAATTCTGCTTTTAGATATGTGGGGTCTAGTGTTTTTGCATGAAATTAAATAGTGGAGCATATTATTGGATTGGATATTTAATAACATTGTACTATGTTAGCGTAAGGTTTTGGAGGAAATTGGCATTCAGTGTTGAGCAGCAAAAAGATCCCATTCATATTTAAATGATATACCAATGCTAATTTTAGTAAAGGAAGCACGCCACTATTGACAGTTATTAGGATATGGCAACCCTAAAAGGCACTGTTGACTATCATTTTAAACCACTGTAGAAGCACTTGGAAAGCACAGAACTCTACCAAGGCATTGCCGTTCCACCTAGTGAATTCCTTGATCTGGCCAGTGACTCAGATCAACATAAAATATCAGTCATTTGTTCCTTTTCCCATGGGTGATCTTTCCTGAAAGGTTCACTGAACAAACTGGCCCTATCTAACAAGTGTAAGAAATCATGTAAAAGAATCCTGAATCCAAACAATGACCCAGAGCCCTACCAAAAACTAACCATTTGTTCTTCTTTGGTCCCTTACTGATCTTTCCTGAAAAAATAATTCAATTCCAACTATAACATTTTGAGATATGTTGCTAACAGACAAACAAACCAACTAATGCCAGCAAAAACATATCCTCCTTGATGGAGAAAACATAATTACCTGACTAAACTTCTGAGATGTATTTGTGTTAATGTTTATCAGCCTATTTTAAAGATACATTTTGTTTTCTTGCAGGATGAGCCGACAACAGGAATGGACCCTAAAGCCCGCCGCTTCCTGTGGGACTGCATCCTTAGTATTATTAAGGAGGGACGCTCTGTTATCCTCACTTCACACAGGTATCTTTTGTTTTTATAGTCTCATTTTCAGTTCACCAAGTTAAGGCTAGACTATAAGGAAAGAAAGGAACAAATGGTGCCAGTGTGAGCAGCACATTTAGTGATTATAATTGATTTGGTTTCCGCTTTAGCTCAAAGGTATTGTTTCCTGTGTGGCAGGTAATATTGGCAGTCACAAGCTCACTGGCTGCTATAAAGATTTCATGAAGCACAAGGGCATATTGACTGATAGGAGCTTATTCTTTTCTAAAACAGACCATGTCGATATGTTTGCTGGAGCCTTTTTATTATCACGACTTCCTGGAGCACACTGAAGTTGTCTTAAGTTGTGCTGCTGAAAATTTCTGACAGAAAAAATATGCCCATTTTACTGAAAGCTGATCCCGCATGTCAATGGGGAACATTTAACAGATCTATGCCTACTTATTTTATTACCTCTGTCAAGAAGGTTATGTTTTCACTGACGGTAGTTTGTTAGTCTTTTAGCAATATAACTCAAAAAGTAATAGCCAGATTTATTTATTTATTATTTATTTATTTATTTTATTATCTTCAGTAAATAAGTAGATTCTTTATCCAGAGTAGTCCTTAAAAGTATTAAACGTTACGAGTAGGTATTAAATTTTGTTAAAACATAATGTTAACAATACAAAGAAGTAGAGTCAATGCAATAACAAAATACATTTATTGAAGAAATTTTATCATTGAAATGCATGATTCATTTATTCATGAGTTTTTTTTATGCAGCTGGAGTTCTTTCATCTGTATTAGACTTTTAAAATGAAACCCTTGGATTTCAGAGAGTAGTACTGATAATTCCTTTGTGTAAAATTTATGTTGTTGACGATGCAGGCATTAAATTTTGCATTTAAAAGTCTTAAAAAGGTCCTAAATTTTACAAGACAAAACCTGGAGCTATCCTGTTTTCATCACGAAATATAAGGGCTCAGGGAATAGAGCATTTACCCATGAATTAGAAGATCCACATTTTGGATTACCTTACTGTTTTTATATCATTGTAAGATCAGGATCAGTGCTTCTAGTTTTGGATCATTTGTGCCACTGACAGAGGAAGTAAATAATCTTTGTTTCATTTGGAATATATTACCCTTATTACATGTGTTCCCTTCAGAAATAAAAAGCTTTGTTGTTGTCGGTGGCAGCGTGGCCGAGCTGCGTCCAATCGTCCATGGCACGACCAGGTGGTTGTGTTTTGTTAAGTGGCACATTCTCCAGGTTTTACAAAGTCATAATCCTAATTGCACCATTCCTCAGAAAAGCTTCACAGGTTTCCGCTCGGGCTACAAATGACTCCTGCTCCAGCCCGAAGAAAAAATGAGATAATAAGAGCTACAGATGGTCCCTTCCTTTCTCTGTAATTACCAGATTAGTCGTCCATTTACAGTGTCAAAGTAGACTTGTAAAAATAACCCGGCGTTTAACTATGAGGAAATCTGTTTTTGAGGTACTTAAAATCTGAAGTAACAATACAAAAACACTTTATTTTTTCTGACAGTATGGAGGAGTGTGAGGCATTGTGCACACGCATGGCCATCATGGTAAATGGACGCTTCAAGTGCCTCGGGAGCATCCAGCATCTGAAGAACAGGTAAGAGTCCTTAGTCCTCTCTGTGCGTTAGAGAAGACAGACCTAAACTGGCTTAAGTGCACATTAAAGAATCCACTGACTCCATCGGACCCTCCATATGCTTAACAGTGTACTATATATGATGTGAAATGAAATAGCTTTTTTTCTGTGTAGCTGTACTGTTAACAGACTGGTTCTCTCCACCAGCGAGATTGGGCCAGTGTTGACTGGTTGTTTTGTTAGCAAGATAACCTCAACAAGTCATGGTCAGATTTTGACGAAATCTTTGGAAAAGGTCAGTAATGCGGCAAATAATTAATGGTTAGTTTTTGGTGTTATTCAGGAACAACAAAGAATCTGTACTATTCCATGATAAGGTTATTTTGTCTGTTAGCAACATACATACAAAATGCTAGACCAGTATAGTTAGTGTGATCAGCAAAGTCTGTGGAGCCTCTACACTTTAAGCAGAATGTACAGAGTTGAAATCCCAGCTGGAAGATACTCACTCACGCCACAAGGGGTCAGTAAAGGAACCAATGATTACTTTTTTTAGTGTGGATATTCAGGTTGGAACTGTAATGTCTGAAAGAAGCTGAAGGCCATGACTCAGTTCTTCTTGATATTATTTAGATTATTAGTACAACTGACTATGACTTTACCCTTTTTGGGGAGACAGATGACAGGCGTGATAGACAACTGGTTCTGCTAAAGCAATAGATTAATTAGTCTACACTGGTTAGTCTATCTATCTAAGTTCAGTGCCTCACTAAGTGTCAGCATCTGTTCCTGTTGAGTTACTTATTGTTTTGTGGCTTCAGTTTAGGCCATGAAAGAAAGTTATTTTGATGTGAATGTGGAACATGCATCTGAATCCAAGATTTTATTTTATTTTTTTAGGATTCTGTAATACCTTAAAGATAGTTATATCCCTGAGAACACCAACTCTAAGCATAAATGGTCACTAAATGAACAAATGATTAGTTTTAGGGGATAGGGGTCTAGTGTTTTTTGTTTGCTTTTTTTTTTTTTACCATTGTGAGACATCAGGTATTTATATATTTGTGAGATCTGTGCTCTCATAGTGATTATCATATTTCTACTAAAAAGGTTAATACTTATTCAAAGTCATTAGAAACTGCTAATATGTGTGCTGTTTTTTTTCAATGTCTGAAAGGATTCTACAGTTCCATGTTAATTTTGCTTACCCATTGAATTTCACTTAATGAACCCAGTTAAGGCTTATTTATTAGCTAAAGATTGTCTCGGAGTAATCTCATCAATACAATCATATTGATCCCACACTGACAGATCAATTTATAAGGCAAATGTGCTAGCGCAGGTCTGCTGTGTCTTAGATTACTGGCCTGAATGTTTCACTATTACCTCCATTTTCTTTGTGGACTCATAAATTCTCCTTCATCCATCCACATCCTCCCACATAGCATTAACTTGGCTTCTCCATGTCATCCTCCCCCTTCTCTAATATTCATTGGACATTTCCCAAGGCCGAGCACTTACGTCGTGAGCCCCGTGTGTTACAGTGAAGCCGATCTATTACCTGAGGTACAGTGCGCTGACATTATTACCACTCCATTGTGTGATCCCCTGCGCCAAGAAGGACATTCTGCACACACGCAGACAAGCTACACATCGACAAGGAATGTGGTGGAGGGAAAGATCAATACACCTGGTATGAGAGGTGGGGCGGACCATTTTTCAGGTTGTTGGGGGGGGGGGGGTGGATAAGGCCTGGAACAGGCAAAGACGGGGCAATAGTGTCAAGGGTATATTCATTTAGAAGTGTTATTGTAATATCACTGGCTGTGCTTTTAGAGTACGGATTCTCAAACCTTTCACACCAAGTACCACTTCAGGAAATATTAGGCTTTCCAAGTATCTTTAATGTATCTAAATCTGGACTAAACCAACCGATAAAACAGGTGTAAGAGAAAAATGCATTACCAATGAAAGACAGGGACTATATCTAAACCAGAACAAAACTAGACTAAACCAGGCCAAACTACACTAAAACTGGCTAAACCAAGACTAAGCCAGACAAAACCAGGACAAAACCAGACACAACCAGGACTAAACCAGACTAAACTAGGATTAATCCAGAACAAAACCAGACTAAAACAGGCTAAATCAAGACTAAACCAAACTAAACCAGGATTAATCCAGGACTAAACCAGGTTAAACCACACTAAAACAGGCTAAACCAAGACTAAACCAGACTAAATCAAGACTAAACCACAATTAATTCAGAACTAAACCAGGCTAAACCAAAACTAAACCAGACAAAACCAGGACTAAACCACACAAAACCAGGATTAATCCAGGACGAAACCAGGATTAATCCGGACAAAACCATATTAAAACAGGCTGAACCCAGACTAATTCAGGACTAAACCAGACTAAAACAAGCTAAACCAACACTAAAGATGACAAAACCAGGACTAAACCAGACTAAACCAGCATTAATCCAGGACAAAGCCAGACTAAAACAAGCTAAATCAACACAAACCCAGGACTAAACCAGCAATAAACCAGACCTAAACCAAAATTAAATCAGGTCTAAAGCAGGACTAAACCAGCTTTAAACCAGGACCAAACCAGGAGTAAACAAGTACAAATCAAGGACTAAACCATGAATATACGTGTAACACAATTTGAGATTTAAAAAAAACTGCAGCGAGGTAGATTTTTAGATAAGAGCTAAAGTGTGGGAGTTGGTTAGGGGCAGGGCTAAAGTGGAAGAGCGATGTTGCAATCAGTCCCTCCCAGATGTTAAAGTAATTGACAGATCCTGTGTGTCAATTACACCCTGGCTGCGGGGGGACGAGCCGGGCTGTGTAAATTATTTATGAATAGATCGGGATAGGTTAGAGCCAAGGGAGCGGGAGGAGGGGCCAACCAAAGCTTTAAAGGTGTCCTACTTGACTCAACATGCTATCAGGTATAAAGGGAAGTGCACTTCACAAAACAAGCCGGTAAAGGGGGAAGCCAGATAGGCATGGCATCTACACAGATTCTTCAGCAGGGCTTAGTTTAGATCTCGATTTACATGGCGACGAAATGCTATCTCTGAGTTTTCGCCACGCAGTGAATAATTTCTAATTAAGCGTCCCTATCGCCGAAGCGCTCAGTGTAATTAATGTTTCATGAGGTGTGGGACCCTGTTAATGACTGAAAAGGCAATTAAGGACTGTCTTCTCTGTTTTCCTTTCTCGTCACTTTCCCTCCACATGTTTGTGCTGCAACTGTGCCCACTCTATGCTCCCAAAATCCCCTGCTGTGGTTCAAACCCATGACCCATAGCTTTTAAGAGGGGAGCTCATTTAGGCGTTGGGGTATGTGATGACCATAGTGTACTACACACAGTCAGTTTAGTATTTAGTATTTATCCTTCGTCTTTTGCTCTAAAAACATGTTGAAATAAGGCCCATTTACAGACATCAAACTCCAAATAATAACTGTCTGGAAGCTGCACAAAACCAAACAACTCATTAAAAAATATTGAATCACTTTTTCAGTAATCTCAGTTTGTGGAATAGTATTCAGGTGTTTTTGCAAACTACATTTCACATTCATTACCTCAGCCAAAAGGTGATGTTTCACTGGCACTTGTCTAATAATATGTTGTAAGATAACGTAAAAAGTATCAAAAGTACAAAGGCATTAATTTTCAAGAAAAGTCAATAATGGGCCAAGGAATAAATCAATTGTATTTGGTGTGAATCCAGAACTGTGGGTTCAGGAATTTGTTACCCTTTGCATAGGTTAAAAATACTAACTCCAGCCACAAGGGGTCAGTATAGCAAAATGTCTTTAGTTTCAGTGGATTTATTATCATTGAGAGATATAAAAGCAGTAAATTTGTATTATTGCAAGATAGAGTCAATTCTTTTTCAGGCACTTTCATTTTATCAGCATTTTTTGCGGGGGGGGGGTCTCTTAATATGGTTAAATAAGTAATCCTCGAGTCTTGTGTTTTTTAACAGTAATTATTGCATCTTTTTTAACTGCCTCACCTTTTTACCCTAACCAAAACAAAACTTCAAAATGTGTTTAGTGTTTAATATGCAGCTGTCTGTGATGATACAGTATGAGGATACAGTATGTGCAATAGTTTGTTATCCTGGTAATATCTCAGTACAGCTACTATTTGCTTTGGAAGGACTGTGTTGAAACAGCATTACAAATAATGGTAAAATGAATCATACCATATCACTGCAACCTTCATTATGTAATACCTTCATGTCATCTTTATACTTTTTATGTTTAATATAAGAGGCATTTGCATACCTTTGATGTACAGATATTTACACAGCACAGAACATTTACAGCACTATCACGGATATAGCTTTTCTTCTAGTGTGAGAATCCAGTTACACTTTCGCCAGAGGATTCCACCATCTTTGAAGTGGGGGATGCAGCCATTGTCACACGGCATGTACAGCATGACCCGCAACGCTCCGGCTGTGCACTTTCCCCCAACATCTTCATCTCTTTTTCATCACAGGACGTCCTGATGCGGCTCTGAGCCCCACCACAGGCACTGCTTTCACGTCTTGACCCCCTATAGCTCATACCCTCCTTTTCATTCCCTTTTCCTCTCCGTTAAAAACATCTCTCCATATTCCTCTTTATTTATTCCTCCCACTGCTACTCTCTGGTGGCTCTACTTCCAGCCCAGCCGTCCAAGTGCTTGTTAGTAGTGCCCCCTTTAGTTCAGCACTGACCCTGTCTTTATCACCTACATGCCCTTCTGCCACTTTAACAGCCCTGCCTCTGTGTATCAATCTTGCCCAAATGAGCCAAAATAGACCATTTAAACCACTGGAGAGGAAGTTTTATGTGCAGTAGGGGTTGAGGATTTGGAAGTATACCTTAAAGCCCCACTACCACATTTCATTGTTTCCATCACAGCCCTGCCACAACTGCATAGCCATAACTTTTATTTTAATTTAAAAACTGACCAATTCGACACCTCAAAATTGTAATAGCTGTTTAGAGTAGAGCTTACTTTAAAAGTCTAGTGTTAGCAGATATCTCTTGATACATCTCAGATAGATCTTGTGAATACATTGCCATATGTTTCACTTCCATTTTCCATTTTTTCTGTTGTTTTTCTTTTCCATCATTTGTGCTGTTTTACTGTGTAGTCACCACAGAAACACACATTTTCGCTTTCTTTCTCCACTAGTCATTAATTCTGCAGCCAATGAGCGCAGTCTATGTAGAAGTGTGCCAGTATAATAAAATTCTTACTTATATAGCGTTTGTCAGCCATTCCCAGAGTCAAGACTGTCGTGGCCCCCTTACATTTCCAAAAATCTCCGCAGACCCCCAATTATAGACCTTACCTTTATTCAAAAAATGATCTTTCCTCCGCATACTTTTAAAACACAAAAAATACAAAAAACACTGACTGTTGGCCAAAAGTGTAAATCTCTGACCACAGTGTGATTCTAGTGATACGGATATTGCATTTGCTGGTATTATGCTAATGATGGTTTTGCGATATATTGTGCAGTTCTACAAAAAATAATTTATTTTAAATTCAGTTTCTTTTTCATGTACTTAATATAGACAGCCTCTGGGGGCTTTTGCAGCCCTCCAGGGGACCCCGGAACTCACTTTGGGAACCACTGGCCTACATCATATCATAGATGGTTCCCATTACAGTCCAGTCACAAAAAGTCATGAACCTGTGTGTTCTATGTGCCAGTCCCAAGCCTGGATTAATGGAGAGAGTTGGGTCATGAAGATTGTCATGAAGATAGTTGATTATAGAGAATATGTTTTTTTAGGTTTTCGAAAAAAATGATGCAGATCTACAGACTACAGTCGTGGAGCTGATTCCATTGTTTGATGGTTATAAATGAGAAGGCTGACTGTGCAAAGGCAGATCATCTGTTAGGGACGCGCAGTTTTTGTGAGCTGTGGACCGAGATGTTTGCGTTGTCTGTTCGGAACAAAGTTTAATAAATTTCTTCAGTGGAGCTGGAGCAATATTATTAACAATTTAAAAAATGGCTCGCAGATTTGAATAGAGTTTGATTGTCGAAACTCAGCATTTTGTATTTGCTGAGAATATTGCAGTGGTAAAATTGTGTGAAAGTGTTTTTTTATCAAGTACCTTTAAGGTCTGATTATGGAGTGATCTGAGCGGTAAGAGTGTGGTCTCATTGGCCTGTGACCAGCTAGAAGTGCAGTATGTGATGTGTGGAAAGATCATAGCATTAAAATATATCACAGATGCTTCCAGTGTAAGACTGTTTCTCATATGTCTAAAAGAGGAAATGTTATATTACAATGAACAACATACTTTTTTGATATGTTTTTTAAACCCCAGTGGCGATTGATCCAGTTTCACTTTTTAAATGTAAATTAATAGCAGGAAACAAACTGATTTAAAATGTGGGATAGTGCACCTTTAATCATTCACTTTTGACTCATAACAACCCTCTACTTACCTGTCCCAGTACCACACCATTCAAATCAGTCATGAATTTTGTGAAAGGCTGACAAAAAATATTGCAGTAAAAATTGGATGAGGCTGTAAATAGTGCTTTAATACAGCAGTGCGGCTATGTGCGAGCTCCCGGGCGCTAAGTAAACCCAAATGAAGTGCAGGAACCAATAAAAGCAGCTTCAAAGCTCCCTATAATCTTGTCAGTTAGGAAGGACACCTACTAGCCCTTTTTTCACTGATTGATATCATTCATATCCATGCAGCCTCCAGTCTTATTTTCTCCTTGCTTAAAGTATACCATGATATAAAAGTGTGTGCTAAAGTGCCCTAAATGCATTAAGGTAATGCAGTGTAGGCGCTGAAAGAGTTTTTTTACAAGAGCATCGTCAAAAAGTTTGGATCAATCCCCTTCAACTTGATGCGAAGAAGTCTAATAAACTGCTTCTCAGCGGCGCAAGTGTACCATTAAGTAAATAGTTGACTGCTTTTAACACGTGTCAATGTCGAAGATGGATTGTGAAAGAATTCTAATTAGGACTATAACAATGACTGAGACAGATGTTGAATACTGTATTTGCTTTCTTGCTCTAAAATGTGCCATGTAAGTAAAAAGTAAGTAAGTACTTTGCTGCCGTACAACACATTTTTAATTTGTCTGTACTTTACTTTAGATTTTACATCATTACATTTTTGAACCAACATCTGTACTTTTTACATTTTAACATTGCACCACTAAAAATATGCCATAATTTTCATTTTAATAGCCTTAAGTTATCTAATTTTGTAAGCATCAAAGTTATCATTCCTCATTACAAGCCAAGCAAGTAGCTGCATCTCCATTAGTGCTCTCAAGGTCTGCAGCAATCGCACCACAACTCAGAGTATTTTATTAGGTCGACGATGAACTATGCACACTCGAGACTCCTGTAGTCATAACTTTTATGGGGCTGATGACGGCCTTCATGTTAGATTGCTTTTGGAACATAATATTGCATGCTAACGCCTTGTAAATATGTAGTGGCACTGCAGTGGAGAGACATCACTAATTATTCAAAAGCAGAGTCACAGTTTTATTTGGACAATGTGAGCTCAAGGACGATAAGTAGAGTCTTGCCCCACATCCTAAAGGCTTAGTTAAAATAATGAAATCTTTGAAAAGTTGGTTGAATATTCAGTAAAGTTGAAACTAATGATAAATGTAGTCAGTTCAAACATAATGTATTTATCACAAAAGCCAGGACTGTCTGACTATTAGAAATGCATAGTGGGTGCAAAAGATGAACTACAGGCTTTGACCTATTTTGTATTAAAATGACAAAACCATTGAAGGAGAAAAATGTCTGCTAAATTAATATAACCTTTTTTGGATTTGTAGAAAACTAAAAGCACTGTGTAATATTAGGAAAAATAAAGATACTGATGGTTTTGGTTTTGGTATCACTGTGATGAGAGCATAAGATTACTAGCTCATTTACACATAATGATTTTCTTTACACTCATTCATACTATCCCAGTACATGCCATTCCTGTCACACTGAAAATCAGTTGCTCCAAAAGAATTGTAATATTTATTTCATAAATGAATAGACAATCTTATAGGTTTCTCTGGTACTACACAGTCCAAAGTCTAAAAAAAAAAAAGCCATTGGCCGGAATAGCCATAGTTATTTCGTGCTGTATGTACAAAATAAATCTAAAAAAGTTGTGTCACTTGCCATTTAGCCTCTTGGCATTTAACCACATTTGTTGCAAATAGCTGTTGTTTTTCCCAGATTTTTGTTGCCTCAGTCTTAATTTTTTAGATGTTTGAGATGTGTCAACTCAAAATGAGTTTTATTTTCCATGAAATGTCAAAATATTTCAGTTTAATCACTTGATTAAACTGTACTGTACTGTAGGTAGTATATATTCTTTTGTGATTTAATTATTGAGATACTAAATATAATTTACTGAAATGTAAAAAATTATTTGCAAGCGATAGACAATAAATGAATTTTGAAATTAAGTCTTTGAAGGGTTTAATAAGTAGGTAAGCTGTCAATCAAACCAGGCAGCTGCTCCCAATTTGAGGTATTAGAACATTATTTTCCTCATTTGTTGACCTGCTACTTATCTCAAAGGTGTTGAAATAGAGAGTTTTTGTGAGAATAGTCTGCTCATTCTGTGCATATAAACAAACAAAATTATTCTTTTTACAAAGAGAAAAAAACAGTGCATGAATCATATTCAAATAACCTCATCTTACGCTCCCTGTTGCTTATTGGCTGATGTCCAGCCAGTCAGCTCTTGAACACAACAGGCAAAATCCCACTTTTAAAGACCCCAGCCAGTCTCTGGGCCCCATGCTCTGAACACCCTCAGCTCTCCCTACACAACCTAAGGAAGTTTTCTGAAAGACTTCCTGCCTGATCAAAGCGTCGGACCACCCCGGACACTCGGTGACCTATTGCCCCTGGTCCGCCTTTCCCCCTACGGACACAAATACATGAGTTTGGGACTGGCGAGGGTGACCTTTCCACACACTCTCAGATGTTAGGAAGGCAGCCAAATTATTTTCCGGCTGCCATGGCCTTATCTGTGTCTGGCTCTTGTTTGTTTTAAATTACATGGAAGGACAACGCTCGGCAGAACAAGGCGGGGGAGTGGATTGAGCGAGAATAATGAAAATGAAGAAAAGAGAAGGAACTTTACAATGGCTGCCATGCTGCACTGAGCCGCTGTATCATATCTGTTATGTAAAATATTATAAAAGGATTAGTTGTGACTTTGTGGCATAGGCATGGCTTCAAACATAAGAAAATGAATAGTTTCTTCAAAGCTTATATCAGAAAATTGTATTTTAATTTAAATGATGCATTGGATTTTGCAGTTTTCTCCTAAAAGCTGCAGACAATAAACTAGGAGTGAGTGAACTTGTGACTCTAACTTGCTAATGGGAGTGTCAAAGTGTGACTGACTGACAATTGCAGTCTCATATTCTCGCTGATAGAGCCTATTAATGAGAATATTACAATGAATCAGAATTGTTATTATTTCACAGTATTTATGGATTTTAGTACACAACACCAATTTCATAAAAGTTTAGATATTGTGTAACAAGAAAACAGAAAGCAATGATCTGAAAACCATAAAACTTAGAAACAAAAACAAACAACTATTTGAACTGGATGTCAGCAACATGTCTCAAAAAAGATGGAAACTGGAAATCACTGCATATGGACAAATTAATTTGTTTGTTTGTTTGTTTGTTTTTTTACATTTTGATTAATTTCACCATAGAACAGTTTTAGTAAGTATTTTGTCTCAGTCCATTTTAAATTACACAATATTTCCAAAAGTCTTTACTCACCCACCCAAATAACTGAACTTTTTAGGAGCTGTGCTTGGCCCCTTAGTTCCAGTGAAAGGAACTCCATGCTCCCAACTTTGTGGGAACAGTTTGGGGATGGCCACTTCCTGTTCCAACATGACTGCACCGGTGCACAAAGCAGGTCCATAAAGACATGGACCATAGTGATTCATAGGAGTTCCTGAGCCGTGCAGCAATTTCTTTCACAGAATCATATTTTGTGCAAGGGCCGCTTAAGAAGATCACAAGCATCCATTACATTTAACACTAATTATAGACACCCTGTCTTTCTAAGATCTTCTCTTTTTATTTACATTTTACACAGTATCTCAACATTGAATCTTTTGTAATCCACAATCACTGGTTCATTTTTTGCCGACCACTCTATGTTTATGCATTATACCCACCTTATCCGCATTATTTTAAGGTACACTCGCCTACTTTTCCCAAAACATGCACAGAGTTTATTTGAGGGGAGCCAAGACAGAAGGTAAATCAAAGATGAAAGAACACGGGCTGTTGTAAATACAGAATAAAAATGATGAATATGAAAGACTGATATTTTCCCCAAAGTGACGCCTGGAGTCTGTGTGTGGCTGCAAGAAATGGAAGATAATAAAATCAGTGTGAGGGAATGAGGATAAGCTAATTGATAAGTCCTTTTACTGCTACTGACAAGCAACATTTCATTACACACAGACGCCCCGAACCATAGCACCAAACTTCCTTTCTTATTGGATTTTTTTTTTTACAAGACTCTTTTGCATTTTGGTTCAGCCTGGCAGTCCTTAGGCTACACATATTTCCTGCACCGACAGCCACAATAAAACACAGAGGGATTACAGTTATAGTCTTGATTAGGATGATGAATTAAGCACGATGTCTGGCTGTTGACTGTGAGGTTGCGGTTTTGTTTCCTGATAACAGACTGTTGCATCTTATAAAAATGATAATAAAGTGCTTAACACAGCGGGGGAATGTTTTCTGGATGCAGATGCTTTGTGTTCTGTCGTCGAAGATTAGGATTTGTGAGGAAGGAAAGGCACATTTTTCAAAATTTACCATGCATTTTGATAGTCAGGTTGAAGGCCAAAGCACATTGTTCGAAATTCCTCGGTGACTCCTTCTTCATATCCAGTGTTTAAATTGCATTGCACAGTTCATTGTTGGACTATTGTTGCATGTATGTAGATTGCTTTAATTTAGAGCAGGGAGGTGTTCAGCAGCCCAAACAAAACAAACAGAACAGTCTTTAAAACAATACCAACACACTTACAGATCAACAAAGACATATTTTGGGTTACTCTGCCATAAACATTTCAAAGAGAAAGCTTGAGTGCTGTAGTACATGTGCTTTTGGATGGCACAGTTACCAGGTAAAAGCATGTTATTTTTCTGTTGCTGTAAATATCTATAAGTAAAATACAGTGTCAATGCCAAGTAACTTAGCCAACTGCATTTTCAGCAGCTTCCAAGATATATAAATTTATACCTTGAGAATAGAACAGGCTATTTTCTGCTGGGGAATAAATATCTTTGAACACTTTACACATGTTTCCACAGACAATAGAATCCAAGGCACTCTGTTTCTTGTATAATTAAGAAGGCTTTATTATATCATGGCTCTTCAAGATAAAAACATGCACCAACGCGTTTTGGCTCAACATGGCCTTCCTTGGGGTGCAAGGACAAACACAGGTAACAGGTGAGTACTTCCTTATATAGGGAGGGACCTAAGTTGCCGCACCCACACTTATTTCTAACTTACTTACACAGACAAGGAAATACTCGTGTCTACATAGTTATCTAATAAAACCAATATAGACTGTAAGACAATATTAGCATATATATTTACAAACAAATTAGACAGAAACCACAGACAAAACAATAAATGCAACACAATTGCCAAAGCAAGTAAGCCTTCTGGTCATCTACATTTCCAATCAGACCACATGTACCAAGTTCATAAAAGCACAAAACATGTATATGTCCCACTGTTGTTGTCTTTCAGAGGAATGCAGAGAAGTCCATATCGTCATTTAGCCCCTGAAAGCATGTTGCTTTAAGGGTTACTATCCAGAAAGTTTCACGCTGAAGTAGATGTTTTAATCTGTCCCGCCCCTCACTGATTTTGGAATAGTCTCAATTGCCATGACTTTAAGTGAATTGATATTGGTATGACCAGCAGTTTGAAAGCGTACAGACATGGGATACTGAGGATTATTTTTCCTTATGGCAAGTTTGATTTTAGCCACTCTTTGTCTTTGAGTCTTCTTTTTGCTCTCCCAATATAAAAACACCCACATTCACATTTTAATCTGTAAACAACAAATTACATGTTGCAGTTTGCAAAATTATTGAAGGATGTTGATTTCTCAATATTTAAACAATGATTGCAGCTGCCACATGAGACTGTTCCTATGGGGCATTGTAGCCACATGGTGGAGCGGGTAGGGGGTAGATGACTCCCCACGAGCTTGTCCTTTAGGGAAGGAGCATGCCTAAAAGAGAAAAGTGGGGGATCAGGGAACATTGCTACATCTTTTTTTTTATTTATATATATATAGTTTTATGTTTAGGAATTACAGCCAGTCCACACCATCTGCATTTCCCTCTATCCAAAAACAAACTGGTGAATTGATGAATTATATCTACTGATTGTTAATGAAAGTCGTGTACGTAACTAGCCCTGTATTAGCCCTGTAATAAAGTGGTGATTGTCCAGACTCTACCCTGCTTCAAACTCTAAGTAGTATGGAATAGCTCCAGCTTCTGCAAACTGTTTGGCCCAGCAGTCGAAGTCAAATGCATGACTTAATTACAGCCACTTTAACTCCTGACTGTATACGTAAGTTTAAGGCAACAGTAATAGCCAGTTTTAACTAAGCATATCTCTTTAAAAGGGCAGTTGAGCTACCATACATTTGTGTATTATACCACCCCAGACCCCATGTATCTCCTGGCTAATGAAGCTAAATGTGTGTCCACTCCCTGACACAGCAGAACAGCTTTTTACTGTGAGTTCAAGCAGGTCCTAGGTTCCTGCGGTGTATCATTCTGGACAATGCTGGGGGTTAGGTCTAGAGGGCGCACACTAAATGAAGCATTAATAAGCTGATTGTCACAGGGCACCTAGCCATTTCCACATATTGCACAGTACAAAGTGTGTCTTAGGGTTTCCTGGGGATGCAGCCCCCAAGGAGATCACAGTGGCTCTCAGATCCTTCCTTTTGCCAGACAGTAATGTAGGAGCAGTGTTGCATCATAGCTTCTCTTTGCCACAAATATTGGTACGTACAGTGGTAACAGTGAGTGAGTTTTTGACAATTTTAACATAGTTGGTCGGTACACTGGTAGCTAAAAGCACTCAGAGATGGTAAAGAAAAAAGGCCTAGACTCAAACCAGGGGGCTTTTAGTTCTTGGGTAAAGGCTTCACCCCTCCTTTGTCAAAAACATAAACCTTCTTTAAACAGAAATGGGGGCTCAGATACAACATTCCATCTGTTTACAACAGTTTCCTGAAACCCAAACAAAACAAAACAGTTTCACTCAGGTCATTAACATCTCACGGAGGATCACTCCAGCTGAGGACAAGGAATTCCCAACAACCCAAAACCACTCAGGCTCTTTCACAGTCTATTTAGTCCCTTGAACCAATAGAATTTAGTTTCAGGTCTAAAACTCCTCCTTCCTAGGAGCTATACACCAGCTCTCTTACCAGCTCTATTTTAGAATTGAGAAAGCCTTTTGGATAAGAGGTGAAACATCTTCAACTTTAAAAACCAAGTCCAGATGACTGCTTTTTAAACCTTTTGTTGCGATTCAATTACCCTGTGAGAGTTTTCACAGACATGTTCATCCATTCAGCGACAAAGCTTTAATATCTCACAGTGGTATAGAATCTACTCAGACCACTCTTTACTGACCCCTTTTGGCTCTAGATTTTATCTTTGGCCTCATCTTGCACTACAGCATCCTTTTAAGGCTGCATCCAAATGGTGTCTAGATCCACCCAAAAAAGGAATAATTTCTTCCTTGGCCCATTTCTGACCTTTTCTGAAAATGTAGTCAAAATCCATTACTTTTTCTAACACACAAAGGAACAAACCAACGCTATCAAAAACATTGCCTTAGCTGCGATAATAACACAAAGAAAACTATCTCCTACTTCATTATTGACACAAGGTAGGTGCCATTAGCATTGTATGCGATACCAAATTTAAATAAGGTTCAGACCTCTTACAGGTAATGAGCCTTAAAATGATGCTAGTCTCATAGTCATAGTCTTAAAGGAACAACTGCTTATTATGCATCTCTTATAAAGCATCTTCCCATATGCAAACTTAGACTATTTTTACACGGTGACTCTTCAACTTGAAGTGTTTTAACTAAAGAGACTGTGCTACCCATGGGGTCTATTCATTTTCTTTCTCGGCACTGGCACATAGCTGCACTGCCTCCTTCCTCCTCCCTTTGGGATCGTGTAGGCCTGTAGCTTATTCACCATATCTCTAATTGCCACTAAGGGAGGCTCCGACTCGCGTTGCATGTAGTGGCGCACAAGCCCACAATGGACATTTCAATGAGTAAATCCAACATTAGGGAATTAATTAGGCAGAAAACAATGGGTCATAAGAGTGCTAACGACAGAATAACAAGGCACACGCGCTTATTTGGTGCTCAGCAGACATGGCATACAGCTGGGAGGATGCAGAATGCTAATTAGCCTTAGAGTTAAGCTATGGCCTTGTTAGCTTAGACAAAATATAGGGTTGAAAATAATCTTCTAGTTTACCAATAAAACATGGTGTTTTTACAGAGGGGTGGTTGGCATAATAAGGCAACCGAAAATGTTAAAATAATAGCAATATAGCAATTGCAATTTTGTACAAAGCCAATTGGAAAAAAGCTTGGGATACTGTGTAAGCTGCAAGTAAAAAATAGAATGGGTTGATTTGTAAACTACTTCTCCAGCTGTTGATATTGATGTACACTTTTTCATCCTTTTCTTGCCCCTCTCCCAACTTCTTTGAGATGTGTTACTACCATCCTATTTTAAATGAGGTTTCAGTCGCAACACCTGCTATGACGTTTATGTTGTATATAAATAGAATAAAACTTATAATAGTTAATAGATTTAGCCGTTTTATTTATATTTGATTTTATATGATTTTTTAAATGTTTGTTCAGCTGTTCTAATTTTTATTCATTTATTTATTTATTAGCACTTCATGTTCATTATTTTAATATTTAGAATTAAATGTTTTGGTAACCTTTCTGAGATTTCATTGATATGTGTTGTGAGTTCAGGCACATATTTTATGAGTTTATCTGAGTTTTTCTTTCAGTTTAAAAGGCTGCCTGCTGCTGTTGGAAACGAGCGAGCACAGCAAGACCAAACTAAACAGAAATCAAAACAGTAAAGCCAGAGCTGAGGGGGTCCAAGATCGACTGATAATGTTCACCAGTCCATCCCTACAAGCATTTTGTATTACACATAATCACCGTATGCAGTATCAGTGCAACGAAAAATACTTGAATATTGGTTGCTTTAGCAGAAAGGCATGCAGGCTGTTCATCAAACTTATGGAACTGTTGTAAGTCCAGTTCATATTGTACATTATTTATGAAATGCTTTTCCATTTTACTGAAAATTGGTTTTGTTAACTAACAAGACGGCAACCTACTTACGGCTGTCTATTTTATCTGTTGTGTATCTCATGCATCTTGCTGAGTTTTATTGTTTAATGGTATTGTATTTTACTGTATTGTTTGTCTTTTATTTGATTTTTATTGTACCTTATTGTTTCCCAGTTTTTAATCTGTGAAGCACCTTCTGAGTCTTTCTCTGTGAAAATAAACCTCACTTACTTTCTCACTTATGGCCTTTTCAGCTAAATATTGTATGCACTGGCCATCAAATTTAGGAAACTCAGATTTTAGGAACTTATAATTCATTAAATAGACTAAAAGTTGTTGTGCCAGTGTAGTACTCGTTCTGGCTGAGAAATTAGTTTTGGATTTTTGCCTGTATCTGGTTTTGAAGATTTATTTTCTTGTGTGTTTCCAGGTTTGGTGATGGCTACACACTAATAGTGAGGGTTGGTGGGTCGCCTCCAGTCCTGAAGCCTGTGGACGACTTTGTTCAGCAGACGTTTCTGGGCAGTGTCCTGAAGGAGAGACATCACAATACTCTGCAGTACCAGCTCCCACACTCACCCGGGGCGCTGGCCAACATCTTCAGCCAGTTGACTCTTCACCAACAGCGGCTGGCTATCGACGACTACTCCGTGTCCCAGACCACGCTGGACCAGGTACACGCCAAAGACAGATTTAGTGCTTAACTGTGTCACTGGGAGCCTCATTAACTCAAAACTGAACTGATTTAAGTTTACTCTGTGCAGATGACATAAATGCAAATGCAGTGTGTTCCACAGCACTTATTAAGGTAGTAAAGGTGGTCATCCTCACAATAAGAACACACCATTTTTCTTTAATCATTGGCTATAAAAGTAATAAGGATTTGCCTTCATTAACCTTATTGCAATGCATCTGTCTTGAGATGTTTATGTATTAAGCGATTTAGTGGTACGTGGTATGTAGGTAATAAGTAATCACTTTAACATTCTGCATAATGCTGAAATGCTATCAACATGATTTTAAACAGTTAAAAAGACTCAGTTGACTCATTTCTATGGCTATTAGAGTGCTATGGGACACTTTTATCTATAGAGTTATTTTGTGTGACTTCTGTGTTCCTGAACAGATCAGTATGCTACATGCAAATTACAACTAGTGCCTTTGGCATTTTTAATATTATCCATTACTACAAGTTTCAATACTTCAAGTTTGTCCAAGAATATTTTAAAATGAATCATTATCTCTACTTTTTTTTTTTTTTTTAACTGACCAATGTCCAGTGATGTGCAGAAGATATTCAGTCTTCCCTCTGCATCAGTCTGAACTGAGATTGGTACCAGTTTTATTCCAGTCCAGGTGCTCCGGCCAGACCACTGGTTATTGAGATAAACTAGGCCCTGCATGCTACAGACTGGCTGCTGTTTTTCAAATGGCCCCAGGGACCTGATGCAATCAGACTCTTACACATGAGAGTGTGGTTCTGCAAGGCTGCCGTTTGCTCAGCATTAGCTCAGCAGCAGATGAGCAGGCGTAGGACTGACCAGTGAGAGCCACGGAAAGGTCATCACACCACTGTTTATTGGGATGAAAGCAAAAACTTATATAAGGCTACAAAAGTTAAAACTTTAAGATATCCATTTAAGTGTGTGCAGTAATTTCTACATAACCATGCTTGACATCAAAAACTTTTAAAACATGTCTGCTTTTTATTTAATACATTTTCATTTCTTCAAATTTGATTGCAGCCAACAACGTAAAACTGAAGATACTTGAACAGATATTTTATTGTAACACAACTTAATTTGCATACAGTATATACATATGCTGTACATGGTTCTGGTTTGAATCAAATATTTAAAATTTTCTCAATGCTTTTGAGATCCTTAAAAAAATTACATTTTTTACAGCACAGAAAACGCTTCAGTTCAAAAATACATATTATGTAGAAAAAAAGAACACAAAATCCTTCTCACACATTTCACACAACACAATAAAAACAAATTTCTTATGACTTAATTCAGCATTCAAGTTGCAATTACACCACTGCCTGAGTCTAATTAAAACTAGTTGGAGGTTTTTAGGTCAGTCTGTAATGGCGCAGATCTCTAATCCTCTAAATTGCGCTCCAATTGTACAGTGTTAGCTCTGCGTTTACAAATCCTACTAATAGTCTTTGAGCCGATACAATTTTGTTCTAGACCAGGCTCCCTAAGCATCTCAGAATATATGTGAATGCATCCCTGCTTTCTGAATGTGATGAAGAAAACAACATTGTGGATCACTGAGCATCATTCTAATACTAGTGCATGTCAAAGTTACACAAGGAGGAACATGATGCATAGTATCCTGTGGTTTCTGATGCATCAAGTTCTCTCACTACGGTTCTCTTAGCCACAAAGCTTGAGTTTCTTTAGACTTTATTTGTCCACTTTTTGCCGCACCTTATTCTCCCAAATCACTCTCCACATTGACACTCACCACAGTGCTTTGGAAACAGCCTGCTTCCTCAGTGATAACCTCAGGAACTCAGTGGCCTGTGTCAATGATTGTTTTTCTCAACAAGTTTTGGATCAGAAGTCTTGGCCGTCACAACTCAAGTAACTTCAACATTTATCATTTTGTTGAAATGTTACAAATTTCCTCTTCTTAATTTCCAATTCCTAAATAATATATATATATATATATATATATATATATATATATATATATATATATATATATATATATATATATAAATATATATATATATATATATATATATATATATATATATATATATATATATATATATATATATATAATATATATATATATATATATATATATATATATATAATCTGTTGACTATTTTTAAGATTAGTTGATTAATAATCAGATAGTGACACATAAGTAAAGTGGTTAAAAACTTGAGGTGTTTTATAGTTCCCGTTAAAATATTTTTATAATTCTACCAAAAATAACAAAGTCATGAGTTTGCCACTTGTGAACATTTGGATCAAAAGACATGGACATTGGACATTTTAATCAAAAGCATAAAATGTACATTGTTTTAAACAACTACTGTTCTGTCTTGGTAATAAACCCTCCTCTCTCAGCACATGGCATGTTTAAGAATCTATGAATACCACAGTTAATGATTAAACCATTATTAAATTAGTTGACGATTATTTCAATAATTGATTATAATCAATTAATCCAAATAGTTGTCAGCCCTAGAAAAGAGTTCAACCATAAGCTTTTGCCAGTAATGTTTAAATAAAGGACACTCTGACTGCATGGTCTACATAACTTGTAAACATTGAATTAATAGCTGGTGATAATACAGAGAAAGTGGCTTTGTCTGCATACGTCTTTTTTCATTTTTCAACCGCAAAATCATCTGCCTTGTATGCTGATGTGTTTGTTGCTTTATGCCAGATGCCCTTGCACTTGCAGCAAGCTACAATATAGCCCAAAGCTCTTTAATAAACACAGTAAACAGATGCATAGCCTGCAATAAACCCATTTAGGCAAAAACTACAAAAGTTATGTTTTTCTCCTAAACGCCACATCAGTCTGTGTGTGGTGTGTGTCAGTCTATGCTGATACATTGGTGCCCTGTAGAAAACTCCATCATATTAAAATTTCTTTGGAGCCATCGTTTCCGCTGGGAGTCCCTGGGGTGGTTTGTGAGTGGGCGGGAGCGGTCAGACAGGCTTCAGGAGTGGGAAGCAGACAGTAAAGGCTTTAGTATCAAATTTAGAGTTCAATGCACCTCGAACAGTCCCAACAAACTGTTTCACCTCCACCCCCACCCCACCATGTAAACAATGACATCATCTCCCAACTCTCCCCCGCCACAGATTTACTGCAACTCCGAGAGAAATACTGCGCTATTGAATTTTACCAGTAGTGTAGTTTTGAGATCTTTTAGGTGCTTTTTAGGTTAACTTAGTTCCGGCATCACTGTAGAGGTAACTTTTAACTAAAGGGCAAGTTGAACCATCTGTGAGCTGGTCGATATTTACCAGATCCAGGCAGTAAATAAATCATTGTTGATGTGGTTGGACAGCGTATTAAAATCCAGAAGGGCACCATGAGAAACCTGCGAAGACCAGAGCGTCACCTTTCAGCTGGTGATTTATAGAGAGGAGGCTTGACCTATAGTACAACACCCGACCTGCTCCTCAATTACTATCGATCCACAACAGGCCTGAGCACTGATGGTCAAGACGAGCCGAGAACAGTGCAAAACAAAGTGTACCTTTAAACGGATGGTAGAAATAGGGAGGATTTCTCGCCATATTTTCAGTTCCAGTTTCAAGTTTAAATTTGGTCAAAGCCTTCGCAACTCTATAATAAGTATTCACTAACATTATATTTATGTTCGCCAAGGTTATGTTTTTCACAGGTGTTTTGCAATGATCAGTTTTTTTATTTGGATGTGGCCCTACGTGTGCATCCAGAAATGTTTTCAAGGATTCAGTTGCCAAATAGGCTCAGTTTTGTCTGTTAGCAGCATAACCCAAAATATTTGACCAGTATTGTTGTAACCAGGTCTGACAAAGGTACTAACTCCAGTCACAAGGGGACAGTATAGGAACAGCAAACTGTAAGGTTAATGTCAATACACAATTTTATAAAACAAGTTGGTTTTGTTAGATTAGGTTGGCGAAGGGAGATAAATATGAAGGGGCTGATGCTAATGTTTTGTTTTTTTCTTTTGCAGGTCTTTGTGAATTTTGCCAGGCACCAGCATGAGGACGCAGCTTACGACAATGAGGTGGACACTTCAGACGAGCTGCCATTGCAATTTATAAACACTAAGGGAGGGGAGGAGGGGCAGAACTGAAAAAGAAACATGCACTTACAATTACAATTAGACAGCAAACTGGCTTTAGTATTTTTGGTCAACGCAGTTCTCATTTTAGCTGACCCCGAACAAGAAACTACAACTACAACTGTTTACAAACTCTTGCAATTTATTCTTGTTTACATGTGACACCAAGTTAATCCTTATTACTGCTATCTGAGTTTTGCACTGGAGATGTTGTAAATAATTTCTCACACTATCACACTGACCAGCAACTTTGTACAAACTGATAGAAAATTTAACACTTACCAAACAGAAAAACATGAATAGAGAGTTAGTAGAAAAGCATGATTTGCATGTTTACATTAATTCATTAGACAAATATTAATTGCAGAGATAAATATGTTTAGAAATCCTGACTAAAATACAGTGCTGGTATCTTTGAGAAAAGGGTTTATTATTGTATATATATTGCATTTATTTGAACTGACACTCAGGAAAGTTAAATGTGCAATATTAATGATAACTTATGCAAATGTCTACTTATTTATACTTGCACTGTTTTGTAATATTTTAATTAAGATTATTATTATTGGCCAAAATTTATTTTTCTATGCAGCTAATGGAAATACATTTGCTCACTATTACTTTAGGCAATTATATACTATACTAAAAGTGATTGCTAATTATATTTTAATGCTGCTTTACAAATAAAGAATTTTTAAACACTTAAAACAATTCCTTCAGTGTTAATTGTGCAAAGTGGTTTATTTCAATCTTTCTATCAGTGTCAGATTTTTTGTAAGCTTTTTACTGTAAGCTTCCATTTAAAGTCCAGTAAAGGTTTTCACTGCATAAGGGCCATGGGGCGCCACAAGGCAGACAGCATAATTAAGTGAAGTGTCTAAGTCTTTTGGGAAAAGATATTTTGTCTGCAGCATCCCTGAAAATGGATTCATGCTTGGGTTAAATAGGTTAGGTTAATCCTCCAGCTAGGTTCTCCTGACCAGGATCCTGGCTCAAGATCTGGAGAAGGGTCTCCAGGCGCTGCACCAGGGTCACCCACTGCTCCTGACAGGTTGCCCCAGCGGCATTGAAGGATGGGTCAAATGCAGAGAACCAGTTTCCTTGCAGGAACAATAAAGTATACCTTAACCTTAATGTGAAAACATATAGACATGTACACAAAGGAAGTATAAAAGTGAATATTCTGCAAATTTTCTGAATCAGTAGAAAGAGAGAGGGAATTGATTCTTTAACATTGTGCAATATAAAGGTTTTGTGCCTCAGTGAACAGAGCATTTACTTCTGAACCATAAGATCACTGGCTCAAATCCAGATCTGGCCACTATACATACAGTAGCTTTTAAATTGCGAAATAGGGCCAATGTGCTGGCGGTGTGCATTCTACAAATTCCTCTATTTGTTAACAGTAATGGTCCGGAAACAAAATAACTGATTCCTGGATTGTATTTCTAAAATTTAGCCTTTAAAATAAACCCCCCCAAGACTTCCAGAGTACCATCAGCAGGACTAGTGCAACAATTTCAGTCATTACAGGAAGTTAATGGCTAATTGTCCTCAAATTAGCTAACCTCTACAACTGTTCTTTGGAAGGGCGTTTCAAAGTCAGACAGTGCCATGCCATGGAGTGAACCTGTGGTCTGCATGTATGTGGAAAGTCTTTAACATTGTGCAAGAACTCTTCTGATAGCCCAACAGAGGTTAATTGGATGATTTGGTGTCCTTCCCCACCCCCGTTCTGCCTCAATGGACTTCAAATAAACACCCAAACGCTCCCTCTGTAATGTAATTAATGCTGTATCCATCTGGTATTAAGAAAATGCCACTCAGCAGCAATGGTGCGTGACGCTTTGGGCCGTGAATGGATGGCTGGATAAATACATAGAGCCAACATTGTGCGAGAGGAAGAGGATGAGTTTAGCATGGTTGGTTTGGTCTGATAGGCTGCTGTCAAGTGTTAAAGTTACAAGCACACTTTATCAAAATAGCATTGTTACAAACCTGGAGATTACATTTGAACAAAAGTAAGCATGTTTGTCCAGGTGAGGTAGAGGAACATAAATTATTTACTCAAGAAAATGTATATTTATATAATATTACTTAAGTGGAGAGTGCTGTATCTTCTGGACTATAAGTTGCACTTTTTTTCATAGTTTGTCTGGTCCTGCAACTTAAAGTCAGGTGCAACTTATATATCAAAATGTATATAGTTTAACATGAACCAAGGAGTAAACATTACTGTCTACAGCTGCTTGTGACAGCTACTGTCAGTAGTATTCAGTGATGTGGAATGAGATTGGGAGCTTGGTGAACTTGCTTACCAGTAACTTGGTTGTTGGACTCGCTGGCTTGTTATGTTAATTTAGCCTGTTCAGCCTCCCAAGTATGTTCTTTATGCTGTTGTGTAGCTGAGTAACTGTTAATGTGTTAACATACTGACACTTATTCAGCCAGTTGTTCTGTGTGCTATTGTGTAGCTGAATAACTTGCCTTTCCAGATTAAATATCTGGTCTTGGATTTTGTGAACCCCTCCTTGAACCGCCACCTTATCGTGGTGGAGGGGTTTGAGTGCTCGAGTGATCCAAGGAGCTATGTTGTCTGGGGCTTAATGCCCCTGGTAGGGTCTCCCATGGCAAACAGGTCCTAGGTGACGAGCCAGACTAAGAGCGGTTCAGAAGCCCTTTATGATGAGTATGAAAACAAGGTCCGTTACGTCGCCCGGATTGGCGTCAATTGGCTCTGAAACCCAGCTCCTTGAGAGGGTTTGGACTCTCCACCACTCTGGAGTTGCCCGCGGTGAGAGGCGGCGGGCTGGTGTGGGCTTGCTCATAGCCCCCCAGCTCAGCCGCCATGTGTTGGAGTTCACCCGGTGAACGAGAGGGTCGCGTCCCTGCGCCTCCGGGTGGGGAACAGGTCTCTCACTGTGGTTTCGGCTTACGGGCCGAACAGCAGTGCAGAGTACCCGGCCTTCTTGGAGTCCCTGGGAGGGGTACTGGAAGGTGCTCCGACTGGGGACTCCGTTGTTCTACTGGGAGACTTCAACGCCCAATTGGGCAATGACAGTGATACCTGGAGGGGCGTGATTGGGAGGAACGGCCTCCCCGATCTGAACCCGAGTGGTGTTTTGTTATTGGACTTCTGTGCTAGTCACAGTTTGTCCATAACGAACACCATGTTCAAGCACAAGGGTGTCCATCAGTGCACGTGGCACCAGGACACCCTAGGCCGGAGGTCGATGATCGACTTTGTTGTCGTCTCATCTGACCTTCGGCCGTGTGTCTTGGACACTCGGGTGAAGAGAGGGGCTGAGCTTGTCAACTGATCACCACCTGGTGGTGAGTTGGATCCGCTGGCGGAGGAGGAGGCCGGACAGACTCGGCAGACCCAAACGTATTGTGAGGGTCTGTTGGGAACGTCTGGCTGAACCTCCTGTCAGAGGGGTCTTCAACTCCCACCTCCGGGAGAGCTTCAACCAGATTCTGGGGAGGTTGGAGACATTGAGTCCGAGTGGACCATGTTCTCCACCTCTATTGTCGATGCGGCCTTTCAGAGCTGTGGCCGTAAGGTCTCTGGTGCCTGTCGTGGCGGCAACCCCCGAACCCGGTGGTGGACACCGGAAGTAAGGGATGCCGTCAAGCTGAAGAAGGAGTCCTATCGAGCCTGGCTGGCTCTTGGGACTCCTGAGGCAGCTGATGGGTACCGGCAGGCCAAGCGTGCCGCTGCCCGGGCGGTTGTGGAGGCAAAAACTCGGATCTGGGAGGAGTTTGGGGAAGCCATGGAGGAGGACTATCAGTTGGCCTCGAGGAAATTCTGGCAAACCGTCTGGCGCCTCAGGAGGGGGAAGCAGTTCTTCACCAACACTGTTTATGGTGGGGGTGGGGAGCTGTTGACCTCGACTGGGGATGTTGTCGGGCGGTGGAAGGAATACTTCGAGGATCTCCTCAATCCCACTGACACGTCTTCCGTCGAGGAGGCAGAGGCTGGGGACTCGGGGATGGACTCGTTCAGTCACCCAAGCTGAAGGCACCGAGGTGGTTAAAAAGCTCCTCGGTGGCAAGGCACCGGGGGTGGATGAGATCCGCCCTGAGTACCTCAAGTCCCTGGATGTTGTGGGGCTGTCGTGGCTGACATGTCTTTGGCCGATAGTCGAAACCTCGGATTCAGGAGGAACAATGCGGTTTTCGCCCCGGTCGTGGAACAGTGGACCAGCTCTATACCCTCCATAGGGTGCTTGAGGGTTCGTGGGAGTTCGCCCAACCTGTCCACATGTGCTTTGTGGATTTGGAGAAGGCGTTCGACCGTGTCCCTCGTGGTATCCTGTGGGGGGTGCTCTGGGAGTATGGGGTCCGAGGCCCTCTGCTTAGGGCTGTCCGGTCTCTGTATGACCGGAGCAGGAGTTTGGTCCGCATTGCCGGTTGTAAGTCGGACCTGTTCCCGGTGCATGTTGGACTCCGGCAGGGCTGCCCTTTGTCACCGGTTCTGTTCATAATTTTTATGGACAGAATTTCTAGGCGCAGCCAGGGGCCGGAAGGAGTCTGGTTTGGGAACCACAGGATTTCATCTCTGCTTTTTGCGGATGATGTCCGGTTGGCTTCATCAAGCCAAGACCTTCAGCATGTGCTGGGGCGGTTTGCAGCCGAGTGTGAAGCGGCTGGGATGAGAATCAGCACCTCCAAGTAGGAGGCCATGGTTCTCGACCGGAAAATGGTGGTTTGCCCTCTCCAGGTTGGGGGAGAGCTCCTGCCTCAAGTGGAGGAGTTTAAGTATCTTGGGGTCTTGTTCACGAGTGAGGGAAGGATGGAGCGTGAGATCGACAGACGGATCGGTGCAGCGTCTGCAGTAATGCAGTCGTTGTATCGGTCTGTCGTGGTGAAGAAGGAGCTGAGCCGAAAGGCGAAGCTCTCGATTTACCGGTCGATCTACGTTCCTACTCTCACCTATGGTCATGAGCTTTGGGTCATGACTGAAAGGACAAGATCCCGGATACAAGCGGCCGAAATGAGTTTTCTCCGCAGGATGGCTGGGCGCTCCCTTAGAGATAGGGTGAGGAGCTCTGTCACCCGGGAGGAGCTCAGAGTAGAGCCGCTGCTTCTCCACAATCGAGAGGAGTCAGTTGAGGTGGCTCGGGCATCTGTCCCGGATGCCTCCTGGACTCCTTCCTGGGGAGGTGTTCCGGGCATGTCCCACTGGGAAGAGGCCCCGGGGAAGACCTAGGACACGCTGGAGGGACTACGTCTCTCAGCTGGCCTGGGAACGCCTTGGGGTGCCCCCGTCAGAGCTGGAGGAAGTGTCTGTGGAGAGGGAAGTCTGGGCATCTCTGCTTAGACTGCTGCCTCCGCGACCCGGCCCCAGATAAAGCGGAAAAAGATGGATGGATGGATGGATGGATGGATGTTTCATGTAGATGTGTCCAGGGATCACTGAGATATGAACCGCTTGAGTCTTAAAACTGTTAAAGATATTAACAGCTGATTATCACAGATGTTTTACTTTAAAAACCACCATAATAATATATATTTACTTTATATAACTTAGCTTTAATGGTCATACAAAATGAGAGGCAGGCAGAGAGAGAAGAGAGAGCAGCATCAGGAACAGCACAGAGACAGGAGGAGACATTTGAACTTAGAACACATGCACATGTGGTATAAATAATTATGATATTAATTATTATTTGAACTTCAGTACAAAAGGTGTCTTAAATAATTTGGTGCTTTTTAGGCCCTACACAGACAAATCAAAACACTGCCAAATAAACTGGATAAATTCTAAAAGCTTTTTGTTTGTGCTATAATAGCTGGACCTTTATAATTAAACCATCATTTGATAAGCCATATTACTTCTGAGGTGAAAAATACTCAAATATCATCTAGTTTAACCTCTACAGCAGCATCGTCAGTCACTAAAGCTCAGTTTGTTAAGTTTGTTTGTTTCTTATTCAAGTCTCAGTTTCTCCATTAGTGGACATAAAATTCATGAGAGCACATTATTTGAACATTTATTTTTCTATTACTCACTGGGCTAAGTCCCGGATGTTTCCAATGTCTGGCTCCGCCCCTGCTTCTACAATTACTACGACTAGTACTACTACAGCTCCTAATATTTCTAATTCTACTTCTACTATGACTGCTGCTGCCACTACTGTGTGCCACTACTAATTATGCTAGTGCTACTATAATAATAATAATGGATTGGATTTATATTGCACTTTACAAGGTCCTCAAAGCACTTCACAATTAGGTCCATTATTCATCCACTCCTCAGTAACCACAGCTGCCCTGGGGCAGACCAACAGAAGTGTGGCTGCTAGTTTGCACCTACTGCCCCTCCGACCACCACCAAACACAGTCACACAGACACTTTCATACATAAGCAATGTGGGTGAAGTGTCTTGCCCAAGGACACAATGGCAGTATGCAATGCTTGTGGCAGGGCTCGAACCACCAACCTTTGGGTTAGTGGGTAAGTGTCTCTACCAACTGAGATACTGCTTCCCTTTGACAGCTGTTACTAGTACTACCCTACAGCTACTGCTACTTCTACTACTACTACCTAACCCTAAATGGAACCCACGGTCTTCTGGTTGTGTGGTGAGTGTACTGTCCACTTTTTACGTATTTTATGTATGCATTTACTCTCCATCTCTGTACTTGTCTCTGATGTTGTGATGATGTGTGAGTCTTTAGGGTCACTGTTGGATGATGGAGGTGGTGTACAACTGTCGTGGCTGTCCTCTGACTGGGTCTCTCAGATAACTCTACTCCACACTCCCGACCTTGATATAAGCCACTGATGGTTCGACATCATAAAACTGAGGTGTGCCTCATCGCGGAGCAGTGCAGTTACAAGGTACTGTGTATTGAACAGGGCTTTTAGCGTGTCAGCATGTACTCCATCTGAATGGGACATTAGTGGTGGTTTGAAACCATCAAACTCATCTGACTGCTGAAATGGAAAACCGGTGATATATCTCATTTTCAAACATTTTTAACAGGTAAATGTCACTCTGGAGTGAGAACAAAAGGCTTATCCAACTCAACATTCGCACAAGCCAAACCTATTTCTACAGTATGTGTATAATAAAATTAATTTGTCATTTGTCTAACTCTACTAAAATAACACAATAATTAAACATAAATTACATTATAAAATGGCACCGGCTGATCTGAGGGTGTGGGTGGAAGTGTGATGGTGGGGGAGCTCAGAGACGTAAGTGGAGGCCAGGTTATGGAGGGACTCAGTGGTGAGCAGTTTGAAGTGGATGCTCTGAGGAATGGGGAGCCAGTGGAGGTCATGTGGTTATGGGAAGGAGCGCAGGTGAGGAGATGGGCAGCAGAGTTCTGGATGTATTGAAGTCTTTTGAGAGTTTGGAGGGTGAACCATAGAGCAGGCTAATACAGTAGTCAAGGCAGGAAATAATGGGCAGAGACAGGCAATGTTCCTGAGGTGGTAGAAGGCAGTCTTTGTGATGTGTTTGGTGTGGTGGTCATAGGCAAGGGTTTGGTCAAAAAAATATACCAAGGTCACAGAGGCGGAGGGAGGATAGAACTGTAGAGCCTTGTATGGAGAGGATGTTATTGCATGATTTGATGAGTGTTTTGGTTATTTTAATGATTATTTTGAAGTTGAGTTGTACAAACTTGTAGCCATAATGATTTCAGAGATGCACCTGGAGAGGGTGAAATGATTGGTGGAGAGTGGTGGAGGTGGAGCAGTAAAACTAGACACCATGATGGCGGATTATGTGTTTGAGAGTGAAGATATAGGATAAATGGGAGGGGGCCGAGAACTGAACCTTGGGGCACACCTTGTTTGAGGGGAGCAGAGGTAGATTTGCAGTGGTTGATGCAAATAAACTAGTGTCTGTTTGTGAAGTAGGATGTGAACCATGACAGCGCAGTGCCAGAGATATTAAAAACTGTTTGAAACCAAGAGAAGAGGATGGAAAAGTTGATAGTGTCAGAAGCTGCGCTGAAATCAAGTAGAATGAGGATGTTGAGGTTGCCGGTGTCTGTTTTTTTGTTTTTTTTTTAATCACCTAAAATGCATCTACCAACAAATAAAAACTTCAAAAATACTTAAATTACCCATTTTAATTTAGCTAATAATTTAACCACTGTAAGTTGCATCCTGAAAGGCATCAGACATAAAAACCTATGCCAACACATGCAAAGAGAGAGATACTTTGCTGTGAGAAACCCAGAAAGGAAAAGCCTAAGAGGAAAAAAGATGACAATTTTATTTTTTTAAACTTGGTGACATAAAAAAAAACTATAAACTCATCCAACATATAGATTGTATTTCAATTTGTGCCTTCAGTTTGAATTGTTTGTGCAAAGTAATATAACTTTTTCAGTCAAGTTGTTGATACTGAGTTGTCTAAGTGGAAACAAGCAAAGCTCTTTGCATATACTTTTTATTGTTCTCTACAGACCAAAATATCTTTGTGTAACTTTACCAACACTATAACGACTCTTAAGAGGATAAAACACCACACTATACCACTGTTTACAGCACAATGAAATCCACACTGCCTTTTATGAACGCCGGAGCATTGATTTGTCCGACATTAAGTGGGCATCACAGAGAGCAGAATGATTGTTTTATTCTCGATCTCAGCTGGTCAAAGATCTCAAACTGACATTCACTGTGTGAGGCAGACGCTGACTTGATGCTTCATAGCCCCTGTCTTCTCCATTTTTAGCTCATTCACATGCGCCCTGTGGTCTGCGGCTCTAGTCCTGTTTGTTTTACAAGTAGAGCCAAAATAACCACAGGCCCTTCAGCGCTCTCAGATTCATAATATCATTTTTTATAAACTTTGTTGTTTTTTTTCACCAGGTCTGTGTGAGCCCACAAAACCAGAATCAGTTTTGGAGAATGAAATTTATGTTCATATCAAAATGGTGTATTTTTAAGTTTAGTGTTCACATTACCACAATGGCATTCAAACTATAAACATAACTTGAAGACCTCCCACCAGGGCTTCTAATTCTGGGGTAAATGCTTTATTGAACCACAAAGTTTCACAGTGGTAAAGAACCCACTAAAATACATGGATGTAGACAATGTTTCGAATCAACACGAAAACCTAATCATTACTTCCTCTGTCCTGTTTTCCTGAAAATCAGATTAAATCTGACCATTACGTTTTGTGTTATGCTGCTGACAGGCCAACACACCAACAAACCAGTTCATGCCCACATTTTGTCAGACTTTGGCTCTATTTAGTTCTCAGCTTAGACCTAGTTTAGTTTATAATTTTGACAGCTGGATTTAACTTTATATTTGGTTTTCTACAATCAAAGGAGCATTTAAACATTGCCATTCTCTTTTTGCCAATTGCCCTTCTTCACTCCTGAGAGTCTGCTTTGCTAAAATACTGTTTGTATTAATACTGCTTTACTTTCCAGCCTTTTGTTGCTCTTGTCTCAACTTTTATGTTAGATGTGTTGTTGCCATCAAAATCAAAGTGAGCGAATGATATTAAGTGTCACGCCGAGTGAGATTTTTACTTTCAGTTTTATAAAACGTTCAGAAGTTATTGTTTTTGTTGAGACCATGGGACTCCACAATACAGACTGCAGCACTGTGGGTGAGCTTTTCTTTTTCCTATTAGTTCGAGTGTCTACTTCTTTTAAAGAACAAGCCATTTTGTCTGCCAGATGCCTCACTATAAATTCATTTTCTTGTCAAACTATCACACAGGTTTTCTTACTGTGAGATCTAGTTTTGGATCACATTCTGTTTATTCTACTTTTTAAGAAAATCCACAGCCGGCGCGCCTACGGTTCAACCAATTGTTTTCTCAATTTTATTTGATATATAGAGCTAGTATGCTTTTTCACAGACTACTACAGAGTCCCATATTATATTAGGACATGGTTCAGATTTCAGCTATAACCAATCCCAGTAGCAATTTGAAGTGTGGGTAAGAAAATCAAATATCAAAATATTCACTGTCTTTCCTGTTTTAAAATAACTTGTAAGTAGATGTTCTGAAATATTAATGACAAATGTGCATTTTTTCCCACTTGCGTTAAATAGAAAAGAATGCAGAAGGATGCATAGTCTCAATACTGCACATTTACCTACTTTGTAAAGTACTTAAATTAAAGTCAGATAAACTAAGAAACCAGAAATTGCCTTTGCCTCTTCAAGTATAGCAATTCATTCGATTTCTATAGCAATGTGTTTTATTTATGTAAGGAGGTGCATTGTGAGAGTGGTTAGTGTTTCTGCCTCTTAGCAAGGAGTCTGTGGGTCCTATCCCAGAGGCAGAATGTTCTCTCAGTGTTAGATTCTGGGCACTCTGGCTTCTTTCTGCTGTCCAAAAACATGGCACTAAGAGGAATAAGATGAATGAATGTAATGTAATAAACTTAGGTGTCTGCCTGTCACTCAAAAGGTGATATTCTGTACCGTAAATCTTCTAAAATTGGGAATCATTACAAATTTTCAGTTCATGTTTGGCCTTTCTCCCTCAAACCCTTTTCTCTTCATTAGAGCATCACTCTGTAAGCCACACTGCCAGAAGCGATCGAGCAAATGGGAATTTCACAAGCCGCCATAAAAGCCTGAGCTTAAGGTAAGATTACTCACCACACTGTTCCATTATTCCTTCACTGTTAGTCTCATTGTGGTACTGAGCAGGTTTTAAGACCATAGCCTTTTGTAGAGTTTTGTGAAATGCTCTTTTTAGGCCTAACGTTTGAATATTGAGCCAGTTGTGATTGTAATTATAACAATGTAGCAAGTGGCACCAAAAGTGGCACCAAAAATAAACTGTTTTTAACATGCAGTTCAGAAAGCACTGCTCCAGCTCACACCTCCTCTGCAGCAACCAAACAAACCCACCCCGAACTGCAGTGGACAACACTTAAATACTGCTTCTGCACCAACATGTGTTTTTGTGAGGAGCATGACAATAGTGGGGCAGCAGGGAGGGAGGGCTCTTAAAGAGACAGGGACCTAATCTGAGTGTTTCTCAAAAAGTCAAATGATGAGTTTCTTCAAATAAGGTTTTCGCAATAATTATTGCATTTTATGACCAACAAAATGTAAGGTGCAGATCTAGATGTGTACTAAATTAATTTAAAAGACACACAAAAGCATAATAAATGGGCTTTAAGTGTTGACCAGTGAATGAGAGCTTTATAATAAAGTCAAGATGACTTATCATTATACAGACAATAACAATCACAATATATTGGATCATAAATGGTTTTCTTCAAATAAAAAATAAACTTTCACTTGCCACTTGCTTTCATTTGCCACAATTTTAGGCCAGAAAAACATTGACAATGGTACTGCAGTCGTACTGGATTTATTTCCATGTGTTTTAGATGACTCTTGTTTATACCTAAAAAAAAAAAAAAATGTGGTCCTCAGTTTGCTTCACTTTTTTTGTAAAGTAGTGGATTTAGCTCCTGCCTGCGGCAAAATCCAACATATTTTTTCAGGCCTGGGACCAGCACAAGGGGTAGACTTGCTTGAAACCCCTTGTGGCTGAAGTTAGTATTGTAAGACACTGGCTTTAATTTCAGTTGTCCTTGCTTCCTCTTGTTCGAACTACAAAAATCCTCATCAGTCCTCATTTTACTCCAGTTTTCTTGTAAAGTAGTTTCTTGCCTGAAGCAAAATCCGACAAACAGCCATTCCTATTCAGTAATGTGCTGATACTCACAGTACTAACAATCCGCTCTCCTCCGTGACTTGACAGGTTGCCAGTGAAGGGAGTACAATCAAAGGCATTGTCAGTGGGAACTGCGGAGATTAGACGAGTTCGAGGAGATCCAGTGATGTGCTCGTCAGGTGAGCTGCTAGCATGGTTTCAGCCTGTAATCTCTGTCTGTGCTCAGAGTTAGCTGCTTGAGCTCCAGGCTAACGGTAAAGAAGCCGAGCAGAAGTAGTAATTGGTACAGTGTCTTTGTTGGGCTCACTGCAAAGAACATTAGCCACTGCTTAGAGACCTGCCTATCTGCTGTCATGTCTCCATTATCACTAGTTTTTTTTTTTTTTTTTTTTTTTTTTTTTTTAAGTTGACCACAAACTGTCTGGTATGTATTCCTCCGTTTTTGTTTTGTTTTTTACTTCTGTTAATTGGCTAAATAGTTTTGAGAGCACATCAGGAAATTCCATCAGTCATGTAACATGATTTTCCTATGGCCTGTAGCAATAACATTATTCCTCCAAAACCATATTAACCTTTAAGAAAAAGGAAGCTATTTTCATACCGCGAGATACTTAATTCTTATTAGTATGATCTTATAAGTGTATGATAGGTTTTGTTCTTCCATACACTCTGTTTGTACTTTCTTTAAGTAGGTCTGGAGCCTCTCTAACTGAAACTTATTTCTCCCACAGTCATTTTTTAGCAATCACAACCTTGTAGCTAAAATGGAGCAGACTTTATGTGATGCTTTTTTCCTGCTTATTAGTTGTATATCAATCCATTTGCATTCAGAGGTAGTTTAATCTGCACCTGTCTGTTTTGTCCCTTCTTGGCAAACCAACTCTAATTAAAGTACCAGACAAATTATTAGTGTATATCTGAAAATTAATTGGAATGGCTAAACAGTGTATAAAAAATTCCAGGAAGAGATATGTTTTAATAAAAACCCCACAATGCATTACTAAACAACAATGGTAAAACATTATGTAGCATACAATCACAAACCAGCACAGGCTAAAATAGCAGAAAGCATCATAGAAAAGCTACTCATAGTCAAACAGGAAGTCAATACCAGTACAGCAAACTGATATTATTATCTTTTTAGGCTCTTTTTGCTAACTTTTTATTCAAACTTTCTATTTGAGGAAAGTCTAAATGTCATATTGTGGCCCTGCAGTTATAAAAACTCAACCCTTACTCAGTTTATTTTCATGCCTTGCTCTACATTCAACAAATACGTTTTAGTTGCATAAATATGTGACCAATGCGCCATTCTTGTCTCCTAAAAGCTGTTCATATTTATTTAGTATGTCAAAGTCAGCAGCTTCTTTGGTTTTGGCTTAGGTCTCTCCATTGTGCACTTTTCTGGCTGAACAAGTCGAATCCCCGCCCAGCATCACCCCCCGGTGCATGACCCCGTCTCAAGCTTGGCGTAAAAATCTCACATTGGCTTGTGTTGCCTTGAGGAAAGAGCGTCTCCTCTTCCTCTGGTTAATTGCTGTTGTTGACACTTTTACACGGCCGTGCCAAGTCTCCGTCTTGTGTCTTACTTTGATTTAAAGGACTGAAATACTACCCTCTGCTTCCCTTTTTTCCTCTTTTTGCAATTTAAGATATGACATAACAATGTCAGAATTATGACCGGGCTTGCTTTTATAGGCTATTGCTTGCATTAACCTGCTTTTTAATTTCCACTTTCTCACGGGAAGCGATGCCTCACTGTCTTGGAGCGTGTTTCTATTTTAAGTACGCTGGATGTGACCGTTTGACCCCAGCTGAGGGTAGTACTAAAACGCCAGGAGGTTATGGTGACACATATTGGCTTTTACCACATGTGTAATATTTAACAACTTGTCGGAAATGGCTTTTGACCTGTTTTTTTATACATTGTCAGAACAGGTAGCCTGGACAGATGCCTGTTTCAGTTCTGTATAAAGAATTTGTCTGGTCCTTGTCAATTCAGATGGGAGATTCAGAGGATGTAACAAATAGATGTAGATTAAACTACTGTAACCTAATTTTAATAGACACCCAACCACCTCAATCATATTTTAGGGGGCACTACACATTTTATAGTCATCCCTATATGACTGATTGTGTAGGAATGATTGACCCATTTTAATTTGTTAAAAAGTGAATAAAATGGCTGGCCAGGCTAATAAAAAGGTAAAAAATGGCAACCCTGGTCTATCCTGTGTGTAGCAGAGAAGATAGCAGCAACAGAAAAGTTAATATGATTGCCATAGGTAGTCATTAATTAGTCAAATGAATTAGTCAAAACTGTGTCCTCAGTACCACTCTTTGCAGTTAATCATTTTGTAAAAAAGCCTCTTTTCATAGCTCAGTGGAGGTGGTTGTTGTTGCTAATACTGCTTATACACACTTGGCATTGATTAGGGAGAATTACATTTATTTTCAGCTTAGTCTTACACAAAGTTTAATTTTAAAAAATTGATTGATAACTTGTTTTTTTTTTTTTTTTTTAGCTTAACTCGTCATCTCTTTAGAGCTACCATGAGTTGTAGAATAGCAATCACCAGATGCCACTAAAACTACTCAACCCATTTTTAATAAATCAAATATATAATACACTGTGTGCTTTTTTTAATGGAAATACCAAAATCAAGACCATAAATAGGTTCTTTTGATGGAAACAGCTTTAGGTCCGGTCCGTGTTACATTAAGTGCCACATGCTTGATTCTCATTTGACTGGAGCTCTTTGTTAATTAAATCCACATCAGTGTTTGAAGAACATATTTTTGCTCAGTCCTGTCAAAGTGCACCCTCACCACTGCTCACAAACTCCCTTTTTCTAGATTATAATTTTCAGTCACCTTTATAATAAACAATTTCCATTCCACATCCATTACATCATGTCTCCTTTCAGAGTTTAATTATTTCACTTTCTGTGAGAGAGCTTCACAAAGAAAACTGAATAATTTATCAATCGCTTGAGGACAAACTTTACCAACAGATGAATTCAGTGCATTTAGTGGCTTTTTGGCTGAATGGATTGAGGATTTACCCCTGAACTAGAAGATTCACAGTTGTTGTCCATGTCTCGGCACTATATATCTACCATTGCAAGATAAGGTTGTCTAGTGTGCTTCTAGTTGACATTATATTCAATATGCAACTTCTTTAGCCTTCAATTAGCTTTAACATCTGTAGTTTTACAGTTGCAACACTTCAACAAATATTGCTCAAAATCAATCAGGACTCTCAGCTGCTTTTTGGGTTTTTTGAATCCACATTGAAAACAAGGTCTCACTTGATAAAAACTCATTTGTGTTGTGTCATTCAGAAATATTAGAAGCATGAGAGCCTTTTGGAATAAAATAACTTTTCCAAATGATAACAGTGGACAAAACGTCAACATAATTGTTCTCCCATGTGTTTTTCGAATCATGTGATATCCCTCCTTCCCGTCCCATCTCCTTCGGTTTACTGAGTTGGTTCGTTTTATTGTTCTGCTTTGTCTGTAAAGGGGTGCCTTGAAGCCTCAACAGCACGCCTTGTCTTTGTACGTAATCTTGTCTTGGAAAGCCTCACACTTGCTTTTCAAAGGGCACCGGCAATTCCTGTTGACAATATAGAAGAAGAAAATAATGAGGGGGACTGTCACTGTCTTGCACCACTTCAAAACCTTACAGTCTAATGGGTCGCGTTGAAGAGGCGCACTTGACCAACACTGGTTTGCCTGGTGGAGAGGCAAGAGCAGGGGAAAGAATCAGGGACGGCTGCTATCAATGGGCTCCTGTTATTTAGCTATAATGTAGGCTAATATTAATAAAATAAATATATTGTTTTTAGTATTGTGTTTATGTTTGCATCTTAGTATTACAATATATAATTTAAAAGACGAATGCTGATTAGCTTTATTTCAGAAAAGATGATGGTAAACGTAACCACAGAGCTCTGTTAGCTGCGTAGAGGTGCATTTCTTAGCTCATACACCAGAGCTCACCACTAACCGTCACTGGAAAACACCAAAGAAGAGTTCACAACCCAGACACTCTCATGCTTCCCATCGCTTTGCAATCTGTTTCATAGCTGGGCAGACTTTACTTCCACACAATGTTTATCTGACACGGTGAAGAGGTTCGTCTTCCCCCTGGATCCTCCAACAGCTTTTCAAATAAGCTCACACACACACACACACACACACACACACACACACACACACACACACACACACACACACACGTGATTTAGCTTGGCAGATGACAATGAGCCGCCGTGCCCGTCAGAGGAGCCATGCAGCTACCCAGCATGCTTTGCCCTCAGCACGTCACCTACCTGGTCTGGCAGCGGCTCAGGCCTGTAGACCGCCTCATTATTCACTCTGACAGGGTTTTATGACCCAGCAGCGACGCCCGGCCTTGTTGTGGGAGCAGCAGCAGATGCCTGGAGCTGGCTTAGTTACTGTTACTGAGGGAGCGGAAGGATACAGTAAATAAACGCAGGGACACAATTAGGATGACAGAGGCTCACCTACAGCAAACACTGCAACAACAGCCTGGCTCATTTTACTGCTTTTATTAAAAACAAGAACAATAGGATACATTTGTTTCATTTGCAAAATACTAAAACATAACTTTTGGGCTGGTAAATATTCTAGAAAACTAAATAGGATTCTAAAACTAATACATAAGATTTTTCTGTCCTTCTATTTGTTATCATTATTATTACTATTATTATTGTTGTTGTTGTTGATATCATTAGTATCATTATTATTGTTGCTATTTATTTATTGCTAAACCAAAAATAAATTTTAGCTTAGCCAAAACACAGTAAAACTTACTTTTACAAGTCTTATATCCAAATGTTTTTAGTCAAACAATTTGTCGAACATTTGGACAAATGTAGAAAATTAAACTTTTATATTACAAATCTTATTCTTTTTTAATGTGGAGGATAGCTTTTGTTTAAAACTTTATGTAAGACTTATACCAAAGCTAACCCCAATTTAAAATCTAAAGTCACTGAGCCAAATAGGACACAAAAGTGTGATTAAATTGGAATTGTTATGCAGTGCAGGGTTAGAGGTTAAAATGAGAGCCAAGAAAGAGCCTATTAATGCACAGCACACGTCTAACTGCAGGTGCATACTGATCAGCGCAGCGTGATTGAGCGGCGCATGATTCACCCAGGCCTTTATTTTGATGGAGTCATTTTAGGGCTGCACTTGAAGAACCATCCTGCCAACATTTCAGTCCCACAGCTCCTCATGAAACAACTGCTAGCAGCCAATGGAAAGCCAGCTCTATGTTTCTTACAGGCCGGGGGCTTTTTCACTCTTTTAGTTTTGACCTTAGCGCCGCCAGAATACAGAATAGGCAAAAGAGAGGGTCCTGTTTAAAGCCAAATCTGAATAGTGTGGCACAGAGCTGGAAACCAACAGTATCAGCCGCCTGCACTCTCTCAGATAAGCTCCGTCGGCTAAAAATGAATAGAAAGACGCGTACGTTTACTATCACTATACTTTGCTGCATCAGGACAAAATAGTGAGGAAAGGCAAAATGGCTGACCTTCAGAAAGTTGCCATGGATAAGTCTAAAACACTTATTTGCAAGCATAAAATGATAATCAGGTTTACTTTACCCTCTGTTGTGTATTTGGTTTGGACCACATTAAATGGTAAAAGCACAAGTCACAGGACATCATAGTACTAGTATTTACTTTCCCAGACAGAGTAGTTAGGGCTTCAAAATACTATTGATTAGCTCTCGTGACTTTTATCCTCCTCTGAATCCCAATACGTACATGCATAACATTTTTGCCTATACACTTTTTTCGCACTAAATATCTGTCTGTCCAAACTATTTTAGTGGTGATGTGCATTTTAACATATAACAATATTGGGCAGAAGTTATTTTTTGACCTCACAAAATCTTAACAATTAAAACCAAGTCGCATGTCTGCAATTGGACAGACACGCAACCAATCAGAACTCAGAAGGCCGGCGCTGCAGTATAGCTCAGTTGGTAGAGCTATGGTGCATATACAAGGCAACTACAGCCTGCCTCGACGTTGTGGGTTTGAGTCTGGACTCCGACATTTGCTGAATGTCTCTCCCTGCTCTCTCCCCAGTGATAACCTGTCTCTTATCCACTGTATACTGTCAAAAAATAAGAATAATTCAGAAGGCAGAACCAACAAAAACTTGTCTCTTTATTATTGCAAAAAACATCTAACCCAGAAAAATTAAGGACTGTGTGAAGCCCATTTTAGATAAACAGGTTTGAATTGGAGGAGCTCCAGATCCACTTCACTTCATGTAAATGGGTTTGGCTGGCTAGGCTACCACCAATCCTTTTTTAGCCATCTGAGTGAATTATAGTGTTTAGGCAGTAAAATGCCCCACTAATCCTTCAAGCGTTTGGACTTGGTAAACCTTTTATAGGAGGAAAAAACTCTTAGCGTTTCAATGTAAAGACCTGAAGTCAAGCAACACAACAGATGACCTTTAAAATGAACTTATTGCAGTTCATTTGACATTGCTGCTTTGTCACGGTTGCCATGGGGATGTGTGGCTTTTTTAAGTGGATGCAAGGCTTGACTATATGATTAACATGCGCCATATGTGGCAGCTTCCGTGGTCTCCATGGAAACAAGTGTTGGTGAGTTATCAAATTATTTACCTGACTATGTGATAATAAATATTTCTGTGACTGCCAGCTTGACATTTCCAGCCTTAACATGTAGTTTTGTGAACAATGGTGTACTGGCAGCGTGCGTGTGTGTGTCCATGGCCTGTAAAAAGGCCAGGCCAATTGATCAGCGGGGGCTTAACGGCTTTAGTGAAAGAGAGCATTTGGGCGTGCTGCTTTATGCTGCTTTATGCTCTGTAGGCTTCCCGCTCCAGTCTGTGAATTCAAATGTCCGTGGTCCAGACGTGCAGCCTAAGCCCTCGACAAAAACACTTCTGTAGCCTGACAGTGAAGGAAGTGCACTGTGAATACTGAAGGCGCTAAAATAGAGAGAGAGCCATGGCCAGGAGTTGACAGGAGATGTCTTCTATGTATGGTCGTATACTTTTAGGAAGAGGAGACAGTATAAGTCAGACATGGACTGCAAAGTGTGGCTCAGGGGCCGGTCATGGCACATGGCAAGTTTTCATATGTCCAGAAACTTCTGTGATAAAATGTATTGTTTATGGCTCTTGAGCACCATCAGGCCCGATTTTAGTAGCTTTTTACATTTGCACATGTATCAATCAGGCATAACATTATGACCACCTGTCTATTATTGGTTATTATTATTATTATTGGTTGTTATGTTATGTGTTATAACCACCTGCAATGCACTGCAGGGGTGGCTCCAGACCACCTTCAACTGGGGGGCCACTCTGGGTCTTTTTGCTGGGGGGGTACATGAGACATATTGGTGTAAACCAACTGGGACTTACTTTAAATATAACCTTTATAAATAACTCTTATTGTCATCTTTGTAAACATGATAAACATATCTTACCCCTTTTATAATGCTAGAATAACCCTTGAAACAAATTTACATTATAATGCGTGAGTTTCATAAGGCATGTGGCCACTAGGGGGCACAGGCTCACAGTTACAGTTACCCCCTAAAACCGCCCCTGACACTTTGTGTATTGGCAGCTTTCTCATCAGTTCAGTTGAATACATTTTTATTTCTATAGCCCAGTATCACAACAACAAACGGCTTCATAAACAGTTATTCAAACATAAACACACAATCAGACATAACATGCACTCAAACAAAAACAATAACTCCGCTAAACTAAACTGTGTCCTGTCCTTAGACCCTCCTTCTTGTTAAGGAAAGACTCCTAAAAAAACAGCTGAAAAAAACCCAGCGGGGAGCAGGACAGAGAGACAACCTGTGAATAGCAATGAACTGATTAGAACTAGAATATTATATATTATAGATATTATATTAATGACAGTAACAGATGTGGAGGAGCAGATGGAACCAGAGGACAGAGGCTCAGTGCACCATACTTCTCCCAGCATCAAGCTCCTAGAGCAGTTTAGCTTCAACTATGGAGTTAGTTCTGTTTCTACCAGAACCAGCAATTCAGCAATTTGAGTCTCAGTAGCTTGTCTTTAGGTTTGGACCACACAGACCAGCCTTCCACACATGCCCCACCTATCACCGGTTCACCACTGTTCCTTCCTTTGACCTTTTTGATATACAATCAGTACTGCAGTGGTTCCCAAAGTGGGGTCCGGGGTCCGCGAAGGTACTGCAGGGGGCCCTCCAGAGGTTGTCTAAAGTACATAAAAGGAAATTCAGTTTGAAATTAATTACAATTATACACCTGTTTAAAAACTGTTACTTCCACAAATTTGAGCCAATTATTTTTGTGTTTTTGGTCATTTTTTCAAATAGAAATATATGGAGAAAAACATGACTTTTAACTAAAGGGAAGTTCTATTGTTGGGGGTCCACGTAGGATTTTCAGAAATTTAAGGGGGCCAAGACACTCTTGACTTTGGGAATGGTTGCACTACTGCAAACAGGGAACACCCCACAGGAGCTGCAGTTTTGGAAATGCTCAGACCCAGTCATCAAGCCATCGCAATCAAAACTCAAATCCTTACGCTTGCCTTTTTTTCCTGCTTCTAGCACATCAATCACTAACACGTGTCATGATGAAGAATAATATTAATCCCTTGTATTCACTTCACCTGTCAGTGGTCATTTTGTTATGGCTGATTGGTGTATAGTGACAAAATGCAGTTAAAATATTGCATTTCCATTTAAAGACATTTTAACTGTGTCTTTGTGTTACAGATTTACGGTTCAGAAAATACAAATAAAAACTGTCTGCCTTTGGACATTTTCAAATTTTGACCCCCTTTTAAGTTTGGACACGTCTGATGTGTGAATAATGTAGCAGCTCAAAGTGTGTAAGAAGAGACGTTTTGGTTGTCAGTTCACTAGACCTGCACCAAACGGACATTATTAACTCCCCACTATTATCACTCCCAGCCATTCTCACTAGGTTTTAAAGACCTAAGTTTAGCTCGCTATTTCAAAGACACAAAAAAGCCTCTGTCACCTTATGTCTTTTATGATCGTATCAGCTGGGCAGTGAACTGTGAGAAATCGCACTATAGTAAAGTCTACGGCAGCAGCAGACTGTCCGCAATCCCAAACCAAATATTCGCATGAGAGCTCTTGAGGACTAGATGAATTTTGGCAAAGGGAGCTGCCTCTCTCTAACCCTCTTCTCAGAGCTGGCCAGTCAGCGAGTCCGAGTGAGCGTGGACTTTCAGATTGGACACGTCTTAGTCCCTCAAGCTGTCTCACCGCATTTTAGGCCTGGAAGGAAACAAGAGAAGCAGGAAGAGAGAGTCGGGCCAAAGAAAGTGACTTTAGCTCCATGACCCAAATCCCTGCATCAAATGGAGTGACAAGTTTAATGCTCTTGGCACCTTGTTCTTGGAGCGACTGATTTATTTATGGGAAGATTCAATATATGTCTTTAGGTAGGAAGAAATTGACTGAAGTGTGCTTTATTTGGGTTGAAATGGGATTTTCCACATGGCACAAGATGAATAAATAATAGCTTTTCTTTTTATATATTTGTATTCTTCTTACGCTTGTCAAATGATCATTTAAACTTAGGAACAAAGGTCGTTGGCTGCTGGGAAAATTCCAGTAGTGTGATTAGTGTGTCAGCCCCAGAGGTGAAGGAAGTCTCTATAAGTAAAGCTGCTTCAAATTATTTTTAAAAGTAAAAATACGCAATAACAATAAAAACTATTTCTGAATGTGAAGTTTATTTGTACACACCAAAATTCTATATTCAATGGTCAAACACGACTAAAACTACCACTACTATTGCTGCTGCTCTGCTACTTCTACTTCTTCTCCTACTACTACTGCCACTATTATCCTCAGGGCCATAACATTAGGCAGTGCAGCCAGTGTAACTGCACTGGGGCCCAGGGGGTTTAGGGGCCCCTGGGACTTGGCCCTTGTCTGTCAATGGTCAAGTCTTTACTTTAAAATAAATAAATTATAAGGCCTGTATCATCTGTGATCTAGTTTATCTCAGGAAATCAGTGTATTTTCTTATGACACAAACTCTAATTTTAAACATAATTATGAACCAAACTCTGCAGACTGTAGGAATTGATTTTTGAATCCAGTAAATGCCACATTATATTGAAATTAAAAGCTTAATGCATAAACTGACTGGCTTTAGTACTGCTACTTCTATTGCCTTCAGCATCTTTGCCACTGAGGTAAACAAAAACAACAACAAAAATGAGCCTATAAAATTTACTTAAGTGAAAGTAAGATGTTTCCTCCAACACTTTGTTTTACCAAAAAATGCTTAAAAAGTGAATTGTTCTTAAGAAAATGGCTCGAACTAAAGTTTAGTTTTGTTGCAACTCTGTTGGTCATTGCCGTATCTAAACATAGACCCACTCTCAATATAAGCTGCATCTCAACTTTGTGTCTGAATGTCAGGACAAATTGGCGCAGTTTGAATGTGAAATTTGAAGATAATTAAATATTAGTGTCAGGGTGCTTAAATGAAAAACCAAAATGTGGGCAAGTGGAACTGAGGTGTGTGCCAGAATTTTCAGCTGCATCCCTTTTTCACAAAATAAACATTGAGTTGGCAGTCAGATATCACGCCTCTATCACTTGACTGATCGAAAAAAATAAGGTGCCATTGCCGTTTTGTGTGTGCTTTGACACAATTTTGTCTGCTTTCCATCGTAACGGAAGAAAAACATCTGGTTTCCTGTCTTGGTAACAGGATGGAAAAATGAAATGAAAAATGGACGTATTTGGCTTGAAAGGAAGAGGTCGATTATACTGGGCCCACAATGGTAGGAGTGTGGCGCAGGCTTCAATAGGTATGCATTAGCTTGACATTTCAAAACGGCTATACCTTATCTCAAATGCTCTGCCATTACAGTTCTTAGAAATGGCTCATATACTTATTCCTGCAGGTTACAATAGGTAAAATGAAACTTGGCTTTGCAAAACCATGAAAGGACATTAAGTGCATTCTTTTGATAAATAAAGGCTGCCTACAATTACAAATGAAACTGCAAGGTATATCTGTTGTACATAGTGTCTACTGTTGTTTCTAGCTTTACAATCATGTTGGACACAAGAAAACCAAGGACATTTTTTTTTGACAATAATTTCTACCCAACATGCAAATTATTTAGCTTACTATAGTATTTAGATCCCAAATTACAGAGCAAATTATATAAAAAATCAGTCAATACTTTTAGTAACTGAAAACTGATGGAAAAGAAAATAGCTAAATTTTAAAAAAGCCTGTAGAAATCTGTGAGCATAATTTCTTCATGTTTTTTTATTTGAAACAACGATGTACTTAAAGTTAATATAAGTAGGAGGAATTAAATGCATATTCAATGTAACGTGTACACAGACAGTTATCCTTTTATACATACATTTATTTTAATTTTACCAGAGGTGGAATGAAAGTACAATTTTCATGTATCTGTACCTTACCTGAGTAAATTTTTACAAGGGGTACATTTACTTTTACTCCACATTTATAAGTTTGTTTGAAGTACAAAGTATTTTGAGTTTTGGTTTAAAATGTGTTTTTTGAGGAGTTTTATGTGCCCTCATTGTAGACACACAGTACTTAAATAAAACAGATGCAGTAAAGCAGTGCTCTGTTAGAAACATCAGGATAATAACCTCAGACAGATTCAGTCTCTTCTACTGCACCTGTTTGTTCCTTTCATCTGTAATCAGCACAATTATTCAGCAAAATTCCTCACATTTAACACATTCATGAGTTGTTGAGTCTGTGCAAAATACTTTTACTTTTTTACTCGCAAGTACATTTAAAAGTGAGTACTTTTATATTTTTAATCAAGCAGAAATTTTAAGGTGATACATTTACTTTTACTTGAGTAATTATTTGCTCCTTTATCTGTACTTTTACTGCAGTAAAGAAACTGAGTACTTCTTCCACCACTGATGTTTACTCATCTAATTTTGTTCAGCTGACTTTGTTTGACTGACTTAACTGACTTGTCTCCACAGGGCTACCGTGGTCATTCACATGGTCTAAAGAAGTGTGTGGGTTGTGGATATATCATTTTGTTGAAAAGCATATTGTTTTGGTTAGGTTTATGCAGTTCTCAGCATTACAATTAAATATTGACTTAAATGTAGAGAAACTGAAGGTGCCCTGAAGGTGAACTGAGGTTGGCTATTCAAGCTTTATGAAACATGACCGTTCAAGGTCAGCATATAACAAGCATTTACCACAGTCTGAGAAATGTTTACTTTTATGAGGCCAAACAAAACTATGATAGATAGAAGAAAAAGGCCAGAAATCTTGCACTGAAATATAAAGCTGCTGTACGATCATGATGCAGAATCCCAGTGTGGCCTCAGAGCAATAAGTGAGCTGCAGCCTTGCTCATTCTCACTGCTCGCTGCCCCGTGCTGGACATAAGGGGACATCTGGGATGACATTCCGAAGCAGATGCAAAGAGTCCATTATAGTTGCCCCCCAGCGCAGCGGCCATATTTCCTCTGTCAGCGTAACCACGGCGATGAGCTCCTCGTCGAGGTGACCAGGGCCCGGCCTCGTCTCCAGAGCAATCTACTTTCAGGGAGGAGGGCAGTGGAGTGTGCGCAGGCGTGTGCGCCATATGGACCCAATGCTTAATGAGGGTCATTAATGTGTCGCTGCCACGTGTGACTGACAGGTGGCGCCGCACTGAGTGGCAGCTCCATCCACAATCATACTGATAGAGATGACTGTGTCACGGCCACACAGGCTGCTGTTTATATTCTAATCTGCCAGTGACAATGTCAGAGTGTTTACTGAGTGTGACCCAGGCTCTGAATGAAGCTCCTGATGAAATAGCTTGAATTTAAATGTAAATGTTTAAGAATCTTTTCTGTCTCAATATTATTATTGATGCCATTCCAGTCCAGTCTGTTTTGCTTAGTTTGAAGGACTGTCATGGCTCAATAAGATTATGTTGGGCCGACTTTTCCAGCTCTAGTAAGGCCACTTCCTACCTGAAAGTACACTTTAAAGAGACTTGATTTACTTTTGAAACTGAGTGCAGCGTTAACGATGAATGGCGGACTTGGCCTCTTTCTGAACCGAAGCTATTACTAATTGGTGCCGTGTGTGACAGGAACCCATTTATTATAAAGGAGTGCTGCTTTAGTAAACAGGTGCAAATAACAAGTGAGAATGGTGAATGCAGAAAAGTGGTATTAGCTTTAATAATAGATTCCCGTGAACATGTGAGAAAGAATTAAGTCCTTTTTACTCTGTATTCAATAGAGTTTATTTTTCACACTGAATTTTATTTGATTGCCCACACTGGTCTGGATTGAACTAGACCCTGTTTGTTGCTTCACCACTTTGCTCACCACAAAAGAAGGCTTTCAAGGACGAGTGCAATGGCAATTTAAAATTGTCTTTGTCCTGAAAAGCAAAATAGATTGACAAGGGCCTTGAGAGGTTTAACTGTTAGTGGAAAATGGTTTCTCATAAAATTGGCCATCTACACTTGAAAAAGTATATGGCAGTGGGACAACATATAGTACTGTGTGTCTTGTATTTTTTATTTTTTTTAAAGAAAGATGTATCAATGTACAACAATACACAGACCTATAAAGAAGAAGAAAAATCTAAAATAGAAGCACTTGGAAAGCATAGACCTCTGGCAGTGCACTGGTCTTATACCACAATGGTAAAGATATAGTGCCCAGTGGAAATAGTGAAGTAGTGAAGATTTTCTAGTTCAGGGATAAATGATCTTTCCATTAAGCCACACAACTAATCTAAAACTAACCAGTCATTCTTTTATTGAGTGAAGTTAGTATCTTTGGTTCAAAATGGTTGAGAATCTCTAAAAACACTCCTGGATCCAAACAGTGGTTTTGTCCTTGGTCCATTACTGACCTTTTCTTAATTTTTCACAAAAGATTATTTTCAAAATCCTGTATTTATTAAAGCACTCTTATTTAAAAGTATATTTCACACCTCACTAAACATTATTCACAGTATACAGTATTTGTCAGTTTCTATAGAGTTGCTGTAATTTGATTTTCTTTCATTTCTAAAATGTTTTTTTTATCATTTTGACCTTAAATATTTCCCAGTTTAAACCTCGGATATTAAATTTTCATTTCAAATAGTTTTTTCATTGAGCCCACTGTAATAACTTGCATTACTTTTGCCCAAACATTTACCTTGCCTGTTAAATAGAAGTACAAATCAATTTCTGGATGAGCGTCTGGCTTCTCCACCTGAACTTATTAGACTGCGACTTGTCTGACACACTGCTTTCTGTTGTTTTAAAATGTTTTACACGCAAAGATAAAATGATTGAGACGTATTAAATCTGGTTACCCCTGGCCGTATATGAGAAAACAAATGGACGCTTTTGATTAGCCAAGGCCAAATGAATGGTGCTCCTTGTCAGCTTGAGGGAAATGGGAAAACCTGACGGGGCTCGTACAAATATATACAACAAGGTGGAATCAATAACAGAACAGGAGTTGCATTTGGATTTGTATTATTGGAGTGATTTGGGTTTGACAGGCACTTTGCTTAAGTTTTACAGCGTCTACAAGTATAGTTTATTGCCAAGTTGAGTTTAAAAGTACTTTTTATGTAATATTTATTGCTTGGAGCTTATAAGAAGTATGCAATTCGTATTTTTATTATGGAATCAATGTTGAGTGCTTTCTGATGCAGCTTAGGTATGTCAACAATCTCTAAGTAAATGTCTTCTGGCCTGGTATGGATCCCTAAATGTTTTCTTATATGTGTAAACTGGTTAACTTCTATATATGTTTTATTGCACTTTTTTCAACGATCATGTTAAAGCTGACGCCTCAAGAGCAGCCTTTAAAAACCAAGTCCATTATGTAACATTTTGTGTCATGCAGTTGGTTATTAGAATAGATTGTTGTATTTTTTAAGCTTTTGTCATATTGTGTAACTGCCTTACAAACACACATTTTGTTGGAAAGGAAAAGTTTAAAGCACTTTGAATTGTTTTGAGCAATAAGGTTCCTTCATCTTCCATTTTATACAAGCTCCTCCACTAGTGTTGCTGTTTCTTTACACACATAACTTGCATAAAGAGATACGGGGAAAAAATGATTCTAATATTTAATTGAGCCCATCATGTGGCGCATGTTTAAGTGTCATGTGTCCCTGCAGGGCTACCATACATGAGTAGAAATTAATGTGAGAAGAAGAACCTCCGTCTACAACTTCAAACACTGTAGGCGCTCAGGATCAAACACTTTATCTTTTTGAGACACCCTTTTTCTGAAGTGTTTACAAATGTGTTACACGGGACGGGGTCATCAGAGACACTCAGTAAAAGTCTGGTCCTTTGATGAGTCATCGTAAGACACCTCGTGCTATCCTAACACACCTCTAATTCTTATTATGATAATGTAAAACAAAGAAGACTAGTTTTGGGGTTGTGATGGCAGCTGAAGCAAAGGACTGAGTGAGTTGTAGAGCAGAGTCCCAGCGTGGGGCCCGGGGCCACATGATTGACATTTCCGAAGACCTCTGGAGCCACAGCCAGAGCCTAAAAGCTGCCGGATTTCCAGCGGCGGGAGCGGCCCCCTCGAATGCCCATCAATGCCAAGGCCGCGTGTGTTCCTCCCACATTAGGCATCTCCCGCTGTCACTGAGACATTAACAAGGCAGGTTGTGCCCTGTCCTCTGCACTCAAACTCACCCAGCCCGCTCACTAATACTGCCCTCTGTGTGGATCACTGTCTGAAACTGTGGAGGTTACGTCAGCAGCTTCATTTGGTGCTAACAGGAAGGCAGTCTGGTGACAAATCTGTCATTTTCCATGAAAAACATAAGACAACAGGTCTGATTGTCAGTTTTAACCCTAGTCATTTTACTGTGACTTATTTTTCACAGTAGCAAAGTTATATTATTTAGGCTTTAAGAAATAATAACATCCAAACTATCTTCAACCTCTGCAATCTGTCAGTGTGGCTGCTGGATGCCATCTTTGGTATGAGATTTTTGTAAATGTTTTCCATGTAAATCATTGTTTTACAACATTGTTTTAGGCAAATTGAGGACACATTTTCAGAAGTATTATAGAGCTGATGGACAAATTTGCATACAAGCTGTTTTGTTTGAAAGAGCTGACCAACTCTCTTTGTTTCCTTCCATTTATTTCTTGTCTATCCTGTCTACGTTTGCAACCCAGTCTTATTTTGGATTTTATTACTTTTACCTTTTGTTTTTTTGAGCAATGTGACAGCAATACAAACAACATTTAGTTTTCAAATAAGATGAACACTGACACTACACAAGGCAAACATCAGTAGATTAGAATTACTGTAGAAAACATATTATAAAGGGTCACACAGCCAATCTCCTTACGACCAACTTTAGCGTCCTGACCCACCATTTAGAAGCCTTTGATAGACCACTCTAAAGAACTTGGATATCCTGATCACTGTGCAGGTCTGTAACCTAGTCTTTTGTCCATTTGCACCTAAAACATGTCCCATTTAGTAAATTCAACATCACACAGACCCAAACCTCACACACACAGCGTCAACCTGATGCCCAATCTTGTCGTTTTCCTTTGTCAGACAGCCTTCAGGGAAATTAACTGATGAGTTCACACTGCTAAGATGGTTGCTATAGAAACCACACATATAGGACTTAGGCTTGAGTTTGTCATCGGAGGCAAAAACAGGAGCCAGGGAGAGGAAAAAGTCAAAGAGGTGTCTGTGTCGAACACTCACTGGAGAGGCATCAGTGGTGGAGTCATTTACAATCTGACAATAACGCTATGGTTTATGTCTTATTGATGTTTACTGCAGCGTGCACTGTCCCAATAGCAGGCTCAGTCCCGTACAATACAGGCCTGCGGTGAGGGGATAGCTTCCTTTAGTGGAGGGTGTCATAAATATTGAAGCAGACAGCGTATTGTTTGTGATGAGATTAGCGGCAGAATTGGGCTATAAATTACCAGTATTAGCCATCAGCAGAACATCCCCTGCCTTCACTGTGCCTTTTGTATACTTCACATAATCACTTTGGAAATAGCATGTTTTTTTGGGGGGAGGTGGGGGGGGGGGGTATGTCCCGCTGTGTGCAGTGTTGCCAGAGGACAGAGATGATGTTGTCAGTCAGATGTGCTGTTACTGGCCCCTAGTGGTTCAGGGAAGAAGGAGGATTTTAGAGTGAGGTGTGGAGAAAGGTTAGGAGTGAGTCATCTTTTAGACTTTTGGTGCTTGAGGTAATGTAGATATTTTAACTTTATATTCAGATGTTCTTGTAGGCAGTGGTGGACAGAGTACTCAACTTCAGAACTTGAGTGAAAGTACAGATCCCCCTGGTCAAACATTACTTCAATACAAGTAAAAGTTGCTAAGTCAAATTTTTACTCGAGTTAAAGTACTGGAGTATGTGCTTTCAAAAATAGTTTTCCACAATGTATTTCAAATAAGTGCAGTCAAGAATTTGGGGTAAAATGTCTACTACATTCAAGTCACAAATTTGCAGTTCTAAAAATATGAATAAAATACATTTTAAATGATTTTAGTGAGGAAATGTGGGGATCAACTTATAAAACCATTATAGATCAGATTGTTCTACAGCAAAAACAAGCCATACGTTTATAAATAATGCTGAGTATTTTGATCATACTAATCAGTTATTTTTAAATTAGTTGCAAATGCAAATTATGTTCAAATCAAAAGCTCCAGATTGTGCCCAGAGGTTGTTTTTAGTTCCTGAGAGCAAATATGAGCAGTATCATGTAGTAAATAATTATCTTTAGGGTTTAAGTCAGTTGTCTTTTGGTTTTAAGACAATTTCTCTGCAGAAGTTAATTTTGTTTTGCTAGAAGTGTAGTGGAGTAAGAAGTATTATATTTGTCTTTTAGATGTTGTGGAGAAAAAGTAGTAAGTTGCCCCTAAAAATACTACTCAAGTAAAGTACAGATTCTCAAAAACTATACTTAAGTACATTTAAGTTGTTACTGTCCACTTCTGCTTGTAGGTTTAATGTAGGTTTAAAAGTGGATTGCAGTATGAAAACTTTCTTCTTTGCATTTTTAAATAATATGTTTAGGATATTTTAAGATATATTATGTACTGGAACATGTCCCTGCAGGGCTACCATACCACAATTTTACCACTAGATGCCACAAAAATACACACACTGCATTTTTTTTTATTATGATTAGCTAGTATTATTAAGTACTGGTCAAAATACACAAAAAAATATTTCTCCTAATCTAGGTTTTATGATATTTGAGGTAAAATTCAAGCCATTATACTCTTTGTGCCAGTCCCAAGCCTGGATAAATGCATCTTGTGTAAAACCTATGCCAAATCCACACCAGGAGGTAGATGATTTGCTGTAGTTTGAATGCCAAAGTCATAAACCTGTGGCATTCAAGCTACAAATTTTAAAGACTTTCTACACCATTTTTTTGTCTTATTATTGCTAGTAATTATGCATGCTATTATTGGAAATGAAATTCGAAGCTGTTATTAGAACAAGCTAAAAACAATTTAGCATTAAGTCGGCACAAATTGTTCTTTTTCTTTAGCACGCCCTGTAAATGCTCAATTTCTTGTCAAATCTTTCATTACTGTTACCGAACATAAATATCCCCCATCAAATCTAATAGAGTGAGCAGGTGAAATTAAACTAGCCTCTTTTTTTTTTTTCTTCTTTTTTTTTTTTAAGCACACATCATTCTTTATCCAATCTATTTGAGGTTGAAGAATGGCTGAAGGGAGATGTACCTCTGGAGAAGCGAGAATAAAAGTGATTAAACGGTGAAATTCATTTATGGCGTTTGCTAGGCCCCTGTTGCTGATTTACGAGCCTCGAAGCCCTTCCTAATTTCAGTCCGGGTGACACATGAGATGGTGCTAGTCAGGCTTCAGGCATTGATAGCAGAGTCTACAATCTCTCCCTCCCCTCTCCTTTTCCTTGCTCTTCACTTTGACTGTAGAGGAGCACAACATTGTCATGCTGCGCTAGACTCACACAACTCTATCAGGTATCGACGCCTGCTGGAAAAGGCGTTTGAGTGAACAGAATGGGAAGAAAGCAGCTTATTTTCAACATCTCCCTGTCCCGCCTACATTAGGAACGGCGAGACATTCAAAGGCAGGGGTTGCATATTCTCCATATGGTAAGGAAAGTAAACAAACCTCCTTTTGTTGTCACTGTGATGCATGGCTTTGGATCTGTTTCCAGAATAAACCCGATGGAAAAACTTTGGTCGGAATGTCACCTTCTGCTGCTTGGATGGGGTGAGGACCCATAGCGTGCCATTGTGGAGCAGTGGGGGGCCCCGCGTTGAACTTTGACTTCGGGGACAGATGGCGGGGTTCGGGACCCTTAAACCTGCTAATGAGCAGGTCGAGCCAAGTGGCCTAGGACACAGGGACATAGGTCTGGTTGTTTCATCAAAGCGCGCTGTGACATGTCAATGGGGTCGGACCACGCCCAGCTGTTCCACTGGCACGCCTACACGGGACAGTATCCTACACTGGCTTGTTGTCCTGTTCCTGCTATCTGAAATATATGTGAGCCATGCCTCTGTTGCAACAGACTGTGACCTAAAAATGCCAAAGTTGTCAGACTGTCAAAGGCAATCATGTCCTGTGCTGCACATATACAGTAGAGTCTGAACACACACAAGCAACACAACCTGCTGTAGTGATGAACACACCAAGTATGAAGGTGGGACTGTCAAACTTTAAGTAATCACAAAAAAAAAAACTTTTATTATTATTATTGTGTTTGTTATTATTAGAACATGAGTACAACAATAACACTGTCCTGTACACAGTGGTTGATAAAGTACTCATTTTTCCACAATGTATTTCAAATGAGTGCAGTCATGAATTTTGGGTAAAATTTCTCCTACATTCAAGTCACAGATTTGCAGCTCCAAAAATATGAATAAAATACATTTTGCATCATTTTAGTGAGGAAATGTGGGGATCAACTTAATAAAACCATAATGGGTAAGATTGTTCTACAACAAAAATGAGCCATATGTATTATAAATAAGGCTGGGTATTACGATCATACTAATCAATTATTTTTAAATTGGTTTAATAGAATTGTGTAAATAATGTTCAAAGCAAAAGCTAAATCACTTCCAAATTGTGTCCAGAGGTGTTTTTTAGTTCCTCAGAGCAAATATGAGTAGTATTATGTAGTAAATTATTATCTTTAGGGCTTAAATCAGTTGTCTTTTGGTTTTAAGACAATTTCTCTGCAGAAGTTACTTTTACTTTTTTAGAAATGCAGTGGAGTAAAAAGTAGTAGTAGTAAGTTACCCCAAAAAATACTACTAAAATAAAGTACACATTCTCAAAAACTATACTTACAGCATTCATGTAAATTTACTTCATTACTGTCCACTTCTGCCCATAGGACTGAAAACAGTATGAGAAACAAAAGTAATCATAAAATGGCAATGTTTGCTTTGTTGAATCGTGTTTTGTTCTAGTTGCCATCATCTAAAAAGTTTAAACAAATCATATTTTTGAAGTCTGCACCTTCCAGCTTGTGCTTTAAGGGGCTTTATTATGCTTTTAATCATATTAAACCAATCTTGGTCTCCTCTAGAACAGCATATTTTACAACCTTTAAAAACAACCCAACCTTTTTTAATAAGTACTCTACTTGTGCCATTAAGAAAGTGCAGGAGGGCGTAGAGTGCTGCCATCTTTTGAACACAAACAGAAGATAAAAAGCTCTTTATTTCCTTAAACTTTGTGTATGCCCCCAGAATAAAAACTTGAATCACCATGGACCTGTGTTGCAGTCGCAGTATGTAAAACCATGCTGTACCAATCATGTGAACCAGCCAGATAAAACATATCTTAAAAAGTCAATTGAAAACAGCTTCAAACTTCAATCAAACAATCAAGCAATGTAATATAAAAAACTATTTACCAATTTATTTTCAAATTATATCTTGTGTTTACATTCACAGGAGGTAATAGCATTTTCTAACAGCACAGTACAACATGATGTGAATTAAAGATTGGACTTTGTTAACAGTTGGAATCACAATGTATAGCATGCGATAGATACATAGTATAGCTGCAAGACCATATTTTCTCAAACACACAGCCTTGGGAGAGCATTGGTGCACCAAGCAAGTTTCCAGAAAAATCCTTTGCTCCCTTCTAAATGGCCAGTGAGAAGCAGAACTAACTAGAGTTGGGGAAGAAAAATATAGTGCATCAAAAAAGTCATATGTGGATTTAGTCCCAGTAGAAAATTTTGAGTATCTGGTTGCACGTGCGGCTAGAAGAACTGGCATCATTTTGTGTGTGTGTGTGTGTGTGTGCGTGCGTGTGTGCATGTGTGTGAGAGTAACAGAGATGTCTGAGTAACACCAGAGCCTGCGGGGGGTATGGCTGCCAGAAACATTTTCACACTGAAGACATCTGCATTTTACACCTTGCTGTTGGTCTAATGGCCGTCCAAATTGGGCACTGAATTCAAAGTCGCTCTGCATGTGGGCAGACGACACAGTGGGATATCCTCAGGTCGATTTTAACCCCTTATAATCTAACTCTGTGGAGAATTTGTCGATGACTAGTTTACAGGCAAGCAGAAATGCAGAAAAGTATTGTCACAGGTTGATTGTATGTGGAGTTTTCAAATGCATGCATTGATGGGAGCAGTAATCCAATTGTTTTTATGGATGCATGGCTATACGCACCATAGAGGTCACAGAGGTCTGGACCACAGTATTTTTTTATTTATACCAGATCTAAATCAGCACTAAACCAGGAATAAACCAGAAAAAATACTCTAAATCAGGATTTATTTAGAAGAAAAGACAGGACTAAACCAAGACTAAATCAGGTCCAAAAAAGGACCAAACCAGGACTAAACAAGAACCAAACCAGGACTAAACAAGGACTAAACCAGGACTAAACAAGAACCAAACCAGGAACCAAACCAGGACTAAACAAGAACCAAACCAGGACTAAACCAGGACTAAACGAGGACCAAACAAGAACTAAACAAGGACCAAACCAGGACCAAACCAGGACTAAACAGGAACCAAACCAGGACTAAACAAGAACCAAACCAGGACTAAACAAGAACCAAACCAGGACTAAACAAGAACCAAACCAGGACTAAACAAGGACTAAACAAGGACCAAACCAGGACTAAACGAGGACCAAACCAGGACTAAACCAGGACTAAACAAGGACCAAACCAGGACTAAACGAGGACCAAACCAGGACTAAACGAGGACCAAACCAGGACTAAACAAGAACCAAACCAGGACTAAACCAGGACTAAACGAGGACCAAACCAGTACTAAACCAGGACTAAACAAGGACTAAACAAGGATCAAACCAGGACTAAACGAGGACAAAACCAGGACTAAACAAGGACTAAACCAGGACTAAACAAGGACCAAACCAGGACTAAACGAGGACCAAACCAGGACTAAACCAGGACCAAACCAGGACTAAACGAGGACCAAACCAGGACTAAACAAGAACCAAACCAGGACCAAACCAGGACTAAACAAGGACTAAACAAGGACTAAACCAGGACTAAACGAGGACAAAACCAGGACTAAAGGACTAAACCAGGACTAAACAAGGACCAAACCAGGACTAAACCTGGATTAAACAAAGACGAAACCAGTACTAAACCAGGTCTAAACAAGGACCAAATCCAAATCTGGACTAAACAAGGACCAAACCAGTACTAAACCTGGATTAAATAAAGACTAAACAAGGACTAAACTGGCCGTCAACATGATGGACCTCAGTATTTCTAAAACCCTGCGTACAGCCCTGTATGGATGTAGTGACAGAGGTCATGAGCTTCGTTGGTGTGAGAGAAGAGGATGCAGAGGATTCACCGTGGACACCTCTAAAAGGAAAAGCCAAGAGGAGTGTATTCTTTACCATTATTATCTATAAACTTAAATAATTTACTCCTGAACAAGAAGATACCTGGTTTTGAGTTCAAGTCAACATTATACGTCACCTTTTCTATTGCAAGATAGGGCAGTGCCTTGTCGAAGGTCTGCGCTCTCCAAGTGCTTAGCATCTAAAGCTACAAACAGGTTATGTCAGGTTAGTTGTTTGCTTATGCACTTTTTCAACCAAGAATGCATGCCATAAAGCAATGGTTCCCAACCTTTTTTGTCTCTTGTACCCTCTGGGCTTTTTGGTCAGAGCTTGGCTCATATGTGTGGATGATTCTTAAAAAAGTGGTCATGTAAAAGGCATAAAAATCTGTATACTTTGTAGTAAATACTAATGCATGTTTTTTTCTTTTAAACTAAAATTCAAGATATACATAATAATAACCTGCCTAGCTAAATTAAACTCTTAAATAAAAATATTTAAATATAGACTCCTATTACATTTATTTTATGTTAAACTAAATATTAAGAAAGTAAATAATCTTAAACTCATAATAAATTTACTTCAAAGAAAAAATATGAATCAAGCCATTAAACCAAAAACAATATGCATAATAAACAAATAATCTTTAGCAATTTACCTCCTTTTTAGACAATGAGACCCTTGAGTTTGTCTTTTCTGAGTTTCAAAAGTTCTATATGAAAACACTGAAAATATTTTGTTATGATCTTATATTAAAAATAAATAAATAAATAAATAAATAAATAAATAAATAATTCCAAGTACCCCCTGTAAAGTGCTCACGTACCCCTAGGGCTCCCTGTACCCCTGGTTGGAAAACACTACCATAAAGTAGCATGTGCTGAGGACACAGTAGGTCACTTTTTGTCCTATGCTTGTAATTTGAGAAAGTTAGACAGAAATCCAGTTAGACGGTGTAACCAAGCTCTAACTAAGCTCTGCATGTAGAAGTATTGAGTGTGTTTACTTGAAATAGAAGTACATATAATCTGCAATTCTGATGGGCCCCAAAGCTGAAATGTATTGGACCAGAATCCACTTCTCCTTTTCAAATCTGGGCTTGAGCTACAAAATGCCCTTTGTTTTGTGAAGTCTTTCATTTTCCCCAGTGAGGCCAAATGATCATCTGCATTCATATCCTTCCCGGCGCTATCGATCGGGCCGTTGTGCCGAGATATAGAGCTGTTGTATCTGACCTAACACTTTGGGGTCGACTGTGAGGAATGGTGCAAAAGCGCTGATGTCGGTTGGATAGACGGGCGGCATCCCGGGACCTCATTTGTAAAGAGGTACAGGTGTAAGGAGGAGAGAGGAGAGGCAGGTAGGCACTGGTGATGGATAGAGGTGGGCCAGTGACACGGGGACATCAGTAGTTAAAGGAACAGTTGAGATATTGTGTGTTGTAGTTTTGCAGCAGTCATGTTGTGGTTCAAAGTCCCACCAGCCCACACAAAATGCTTGTCTTTGTCATATTTAAAGAGCTTTTGGAAGTGATTATTGCCATGCATAATCAGTCATCAGGCTGCTCACTCAAGGCCTTTTTGTTCCAATCACGCACCTTAATGATGCTTGATTGACGGTGCGTGGCAGTGTGTGCCGCTAAAGCTATGTTTAACAACCACCCACTTTTTATCACTCTCAAGATCCATTTTTGTCATGCATTTATTCAAAATAATAGTTATACATAAGCCAGACCTGTTCACTTGTCTAGCAAAGTGAAGCGGGTCTGGCAATGAAAAACAATTTCCACTCCTACTGGTTACAACCACAACTTAACCAAAACCTAACCAATGTAGGGATTTGAATGATGCAATACATTTTATATTCAGTCTTGAAGCAGATCTATAGAATCTAGTGGATTGTCCATTGCTTCCGTTTTATCCAAAATTCATTTGCAAGCATTTTGCAATTATTCAAAATGAGTCTTTGTATTTTTCATGGAATGTGTTGAAGGACGACATGCGCCTGAAAAGCCATCATTGGGCCACAAAGGCTTTGGAAAGGAAAGAAATGTGGGGAATGCAATGTAGAATTGTAATCTATAATTGCACCGCTAAAAAATGACACACCCCACCAGATTAGTTATGGGCTCTCTGAGATTCTAAAATCTGGTTAGAGGCATACCACAAAAACCAATGCTTACAATAAGGATAGCACTAAATTCTAAATAAGATCATCTTCATTTCATTAAACACCACATAGAATCATATGGAAAAGGTTAGGCTCTCCTCTGAGGTTGCAGAATACTTTACTCTGTCTTCACCATTCCTTGCCTATGTCTCTGTGGTATTTTGCCTTAACATCAACTTTGCCTGTGTCCTTCCATTTCCTGATTACCACCTTAAATACATTTTCTCATTATTGAATGCACCTGTCTATGAAGTTCAAGGCTTAACTCACTAATCTAACAAGTTTTGTGTTGCAAGTAAAGCACCCTAGAACTCAGATGTCATTAGAAAATGACTGACAAACCTCTGCGATCTTTTTTTGTGAGGATAGAGGAAATTATTTTGCAACCTCAGAGGAGCGCCCAAACTTTTATATAGGACTGTAAATGCTTTGCTGAAGTTTTTATTTATGGTTTCTATCCTGTGTAACCAGGTGTAACCACCGCTGAAAAACCTACTGTCACTGTATCATTGGCAGCCATTAATGCAGTGTTGACAAGTGATCTAGACCAAACAATAAGCATGTAGTTTTAAAGCTTGTTGTAAGAGTTGTTTAGTTTTAATAGCTGGCTCCTTTTATGTACTATTAGTTGTTGAAAATGTTTCCTTTTTACTTTAATTGTATAAAATAACATTCCTCATGTACTGTGTCAAATGTCATCTTCACTGTTGTGTTTTGCAGATAAAATTTGACATTTGACATAAGGATGAAAGCTTGCTTATATACAGTAGCTATACTAGAGTCTCACCTCATCAAGGACGCCTCAGTAGTGCATACATCTGGCCTCTTTTCTTAGGTGTTTGCCCCTCACGCTGACCTACATAATGCAAAGAAACTCATTCTGCATGGAAATAAGGCCATGTAAAATAAGTAGGCTTAATAAATGTATTCGTACTGCTTCAAGGTTGTATGTGGGAAATAAGTGGTGTAAAATAAACATTGTTGTGTTTATGGCCTTAACACTGGGCAACAAAAGTGTACTGTAGCATTTTGTGTAGCGCTGTGAATCCAATTATAAACTGCTGCTAAAATATTATTACAGCTACTAATAATAATATTAATACTGCTATGCTGCTGCTATAATGACTACTACTACATTACTTTAACTTCTTAGAGTATACCTATTACTACTACTACTAAAACAACAATAATGATGCCAAAATCTGGTATTGATCTAGGCTGGAAGGCATGTGCGCTGCCCACCGTGCCACAAAGGCACTCAAAAAAAAAAAAGAAAAAAAAAAGAAAGACAAAGAAAAAAAAATAGAGCATTGCATTTTGTGTAGTACTGTGAACTATAAACAAGCTTAAGAAAGGAGGTGGAAGAATTACTCAAAATCTGTAATAAAGTAAACTATACTTGAATTTACTCAAGTAGAAAGGTAGTCAACAAAAATATTACGTGTAAAATGGATGAAATGCATATTTTACTAATCACTTTTTTGGACAGGCACTACAAAATGTTATAACAACTAGGCCTATTACTGCTAACACTACTAGTACTACTGCTACTACTAGTTCCACTGCGGCTACAATTAAGTACTACAAGTATAACTACTAAGCCTGTATCTATCTACTAGTACTGCTACTATTACGGTAGTTCTACTTTTGCTACATTGGCTACTACTACTAAATCTAGTAATAGGTATAGCCACTTCCACTTTCACTTCTGATATTTACCCAAGTGAGAGGAATATTTTTGTATTTGTATGCTTTACAAAATGTACTTTCCACCTTGTCCTACAAATACATATTTTAAAAACATAATACTTCTGAAAATAAACTTTATAATATAATCCAAATATTACTGTGATATTACTTACAGTCTGTGCTTTAAAATTGTCCATCTTTATAAATCGCTGCTATTAAATTATGCTCTATTTTCCAGAGCCCATTCATCTGGGCCAAATTCATCTTAACTGTCCACAGGTGGGACCCCTGCACTCCGGGCCACGTCTCTCACTGCATGACATCATACTACATGCTCACTGTTGTTTCTAGGCAGCAAACACCTCAGCTGCCCCTTCTGCAATGAAACAGCGCCATCTATGGAAGCAATGTGCATCAAGCATCCACATTAGACTAAACAAACACTGCTATTGAGAGACTGAGAGTGATCTATTTGTGTAATGATAGCTGAAATGTGCTATTTAGTTGGTTTTATCAGACATGGTGAAGGATTTGAAAGTCTTTAGAGGAGAGTGAGAAGGAGACATTGCTGTTTGAAATTAGTCGTGGTTAAATCCCTGGCTTTGTGACTGTAAATATCCCCTGACAGTTTGAAATGGCACTAATATGTCAAGCCTGGCTGCTGTCAGTCAGACTTAAAGGCTTGTCCTTTTCAAAAGCTACCTTCAGATCCAACCAAACTACACTTTTACTCTCAGGCACTGTGCTTAAGAACACGAGGGATATGAGGGGCTCAGAAGTAGCTTCCTGGATTTCAAGCTCATTTTAAGCTAAGTTTATGCAGTGAGTAGTTACCTCAGTGAACTGTGAACATGAGACATGTAAGAAGTAACATTACTCAAGTAGAAGTAAAAGTACTTAACAAAATTATTACTTGTGTAAAGAAGTACTTCACACAAGTAATACTGTAACTAAACATTCTAAAGATTTATTTAAGCATTATTTAAGGATTAATCATTTATATTTTAAAAAGCATTGCTTTCAATAATAATAATTATTGAAAGCAATGGGAACAATTAAATCAATGGGAACAATTAAATCAATGTAAAATTAATAACATCAGATATTACTACTACTACTACAGGAACCCCCACCCCCCATTACCATCGAGGTAAAAGAAAATGTTTCTGATTTAGAAATTTTAAAAACTATTGTACTTTACATTTTTTGCTCTAAAATATACTTTAGTAAAACTATGTTTTAGAAGATGTACACCAAAAGTGCACTGCCTTTAAAAACCTTACATTAATTTACTTGAGTAAAGGTATCCACCTCTGTTTGAAATAATTTTGACATTTTTGGCCAGCAGGAGCAAATGCTTGTTGTTTATGTTTATTTAAAATTGCTCTGAATTGCTATAAGCCAGATCTGAGTGTCAGAAGAACCATTTGCTAAAGTGAACTTAGAAGTAGGATTTGTGGTGTTTGATAAAATAAATCTGAGCATACAATGCCCAGCTATTGTAGTCCAACACATTTCTGTTACTATTTGTCCTGCGTAACATTGAAATTAAGTAAAGTAAATTACGTAGCCTTTAGATAATAAGCTAATTATAGGCGCTAATTGCCACGTTAAATAAAACGGCTAAACATCCATGCACTTACTAATGTTATCAAACCAGGCTCTGATGTGACTCATGTGGCAGAGTGGTTGTTGCTAAACCTGTCTTGGTTATTCATAATTTGCAATGTTTGGTGGCTAGTCCTAATTGCTGTATTACAAATGTATTTTCTTCTTTTTTAACTTCCAGTACCAGTCTTTGGAACGCAAACGTTCTGTTTACAAACACAACAAGGTGTGTATAAATCCAGGTACAGGTGTCACACCTCCCTCTGTGGACAAGGGCCCATCTTTCTGTTCAATTCTGTACAATTCCAGCTGCATTTTAAACAAAGCACAAGCTGCAGTTGTGGGTTACCAAGCCAACCTCTTTGTCCTGACACTGACGGTGATCGATACTTTCACTCTGAAACACTTCATTCAGAGTCTTTACTTTTTTGTAGCCAGGTAGCCATCCTAATTGTTCTTCTCTTTTATACAAAGAACTAGTCTGGTTCCTGCCAACTGGAGCTGGATTTCAATGAGGTGGAAGAAATAAAACCAGATTAGACTGAATACAATTAAATATACTATAATTCAGGATTTAAGTAGCTGTACCAACATTCACAGAACTGAAAAATAGTTGCTCAGGTAAGATTTATTTTAGCAGTAGTCAGTTTGGAGTGGGATGGGTTGCACTTCACTTTGCTTAAAAAATGAGAGGGCAGGAGGAGTGGCAGAATGTTTACCGCCCCTGCCTCTAAGCAAGAAGGTTGTGGGTTCAATCCTCAGGCTGGCTGAGTCTTGATCTCTGTGGTTGGAGTCTGCACGTCCTCCTTGTGTTACTGGCTTCCTTTCACCATCCACATGTGACTCAGGAGAATTGTCCTTTTTCCTTCATATTTTTGGTCAAAGTTTGAATGAACACTGTCATTGAAGCAGTCTCTCCTCTCTCCTCTCTCCTCTCTCTGAGAGCTCTGCTCTGTGGAAGCTGCCTTTGACTTTGGCTCCAGCAGACACGAGGCCAGCTGGTAAGTATAGCCTTAGACAATCCCGGAGCAAGCCAGTAACAATGAACTCATCTATCCTGTTTCTGTTCTCCATTAAATGAGAAATGTATGGGGCCACAACCTTCAGTGCTGGGTTGGGCCTCAGGGGGTCCAGCGCCTGTCGGTTTGCTTCTCAATTTTAGCCCTCAATTACTGAATCAAAGGCGAAAGGAAGACCAAATCCAACTATCCCGTGTCTGTTCCTCGTCACCTCAAATACAGACAGAGCCCCACTCTTGGGAGCTGCTGGTTGCCTTCCAAGGAAGCTTCAAAGTTCATTGCTCTTTTGCGATGGGGGTGAGTTCTGATATCTCCTAGACCCTTTCTCGCACGCTTCCTCACATGTTGCGCACTTTTCCAGCTTTTCCAGCTGGAAGATGTGCAGATGAAAGACATCAGACTATTTTTTTTCCCCTCACATTCCACGTTATCGTCCTGTGAAGAAATGCACTTTTTATCTTGTTATTTACCAAACAATTTCTTGAGCTTATATGGCATAAGAAGTGAGAAGCTTATCCCCAGCCGAGGCTAGAGCTAGAATATGAATATGACTGACATCACTTGACTGGCTTATGTGAAGTACGTCAACTGTGAAAAAGCAGGATTTTTTTTCTCCTAAAGTACAGAATAAGGCGAAGACAGATATTCTCTTGGCAATTTTGGCGCAGGGTGGATAGATGAAGCTAAAATGTGCGCCGGTTCTCATGAGGGAAGAAAAAGTCTTAAAACGAGCCTTAGTTGGATTTAAAGCCATGTTAAAAAAAAAAAAAAGTAAAGCCACATGCTACTTTTGTGCTGTTCAGTTTCTGTCATTCTGAAAAGTTCTTGTCAGAGTCAGAAATGATTATGTAACATGGATAAGTTGTAGAATGGGGATAAAATTCAAGATACAAGCTCACATTCACATCTGCTGCTTACCATTTCCCGCACATAAATATGCACATAACTTATTATTACATTCCAAACTGAATATTTTTGTTGCGTCTCTTCTTTAGCACTGTGGTAGTACTATAGGTCATAAAGTCTTATTTATTACCTGCGTCATGAAGGTCATGTTTTCAGCGTAGTTGGTTGGTTTGTTGAATTTTAGAAAGATACTATCTCCTGTCTCAAGGGGTCAGCAAATGAACAAATAATGACTTTTTGCATTGTACACCATTGCTAAATATGAGGGCTTTGTGGCTCAATGGATCAACATTTCTCCTGAACTAGAGAATCCTCAAAAATGAACTAACAATTGGCACTAAGAATGGCTGCAGTTGTATAGGAACTCTCTATCATTCAAAGCTCACTGAAAGCTCTGAGTTCAGCCGTTCACCTCTCCGGCCTCACAAACACGTTCACACTCGACCACGTCATAAACACTGGAGGTGAGGGGTGGTTCAGTGTCTTGCCTGAGGACAGCTTCTGGTTATTGGACAACCTGCTCTGCCTCCTGAGCCACTGTCACCCCACGTCGACCCAAAATATGTGGATTGTGTTTGAGTTTTGTCTTTGTCATTTTCAGTTGTTCTGCTCTGCTGCACTGTGGCAGGAGCTGAGGAGCAGGTTGCTTCATTACAAACTGTGTTTTAGGTGTGTTAACATGAGGATAAATGATTTGCAATCACGTAATAATCATCATTTACTATCATTTATCCTACAAATGAGTTGAATTACCTTTGCCTTGTTTCTAATGCTGTAATGCAGTCATTCCCAAAGTCACAGCCCCCTAAAATTTCCCAAAATCCCACGGGGACCCCCAACTATAGAACTTCCCTCTGTTCAAAAGACTGTCATGTTTTTTTTCCCCATATATTTCTATAAAAAACTTTACAAAAAACACTGACTGAAATTGTTTTAAAGTCATAATTTTAAACAAGTATATAACTGTACTTCATTTGAAACTTTATTCTTTATTATGTATTTAATATAGACAGTCTCTGGTCAGGACAGTCTCTTTTAATTTCACCTTTGGGCATCTTTACCATTTCAAGATGTCTTGACTAGTACCTTGACGGTTTCCATAACTTTCTATCAGCAGGCTAATCAGCAAGGTTTCTGGAAGTGGGTATGGAACCCCTCCCACACCTGACCAATCATTACCTTTTTTGGGCAGGCTTTATGCAGTGCTTTGTTTCTCTTATTGGTTGTATCTTTTTCACATTGTTTTTATCCTGAAGCAATCGCCCTCTGAATATCAAAATATATACAAAAATAACAGTAATGATTTTTATGCCATATCATTCCAGTACACCCTTAACTTTAACCACACAAACACAGTTCTGTTTGACTTTCTTTATAGTTCAAAACGTTGTCCTCCTGTTTATCTGTCTGCAGTCTCATCTCACTCAGGGCGTCTGTCTTCACATCACATCACGGCCCGCTGCTTCCAGACGTCAGCGTGAGGCGACACATAGATTTTTAATAGACATCCCTGGCTTCCATTACTCTCCACATCGACTGTGTACACGCGGCCTTGTTTTTGCTCTCCTCAGACACACCCGCTGCGTCAGAGAGGACAATTGATATTCAAGTTAACAGCGCACACAACAAGGCGAGCAGGAGGGCCGTCGTGTGCTGGAAAAAAGTGGTTAGTTCTTTAACATTATTAAGGATTATATGTGACAGTATTTATTTGTATAGGGCAGAGTTTTAGATTGTAATGTCTTTTGCGTTGTCAAATGTTTTATGTTTGGCCTTTTTTTTCACCTGTATGTTGTCTTTTGCATCACTTAATAAAAATAATAATTTATTGTTTTTGATTGACCAGAACACAACACCAATTACACAGTACATTCTAGACAACTACTCTCAATTCTCCCATACTTGTCATGAGCCCCATTACTCTTTGTACTCGTGACATATTTCAGAGCAGTGATGGTCCATTAAGACGTCTCAGTGTCGACAGACTCTTCAGACTCACCCTTAGCTACAGAGGTGTCTTTAAGGAGGTTCACACATTCTTTACGCCTGGTTTTCATCACTGCCTCTTTGCAGAGTGAGGAAGATGAAGTGTGAACCAGAGCTTTGATTGGTCAGTTCAAAAAGGTTTTACTGCTAGCATGTAAGCTCATGTGTTCAAATAAAGTTAAACTTGTTTTGTTAACACTCAGTGCTGCTAAAAACTGAACAGGGCGCAGTGGCAGAGTGGTTAGTGCGCCTGCCTGACATTCTTTCTGCATGAAGTTCCTTCTGCATGTTCCTGTGTTACCATGATTTCTCTTCAGCTTCCTCCGCCGTCCAAACACATGCATGTGTTAGATGAATTGGTGACGCTAAATGTCCCCTTGCGAATGAATGTTTGAGTGAATGGTTGTGTGTCAGTGTATGTCTCAGGCCACTGTCCAGGGTGCACCTAAGGCCGCTGGGACAGGCTCCAGTCACACTCAACCCTATAATGAAGAAAAAACAGAAGAAGATGAATGATTGTGTATTCTGATGTTTGTGTGCACAGTTTTGTTTTGTTTGTAGTTATTCAATTATTTTTTTAACAATATAAAACACTTCACGTTTCAACAAAAACAACTAATTTTTTCTTCATAAGAGATATTATTTCATTTACAGACTGAGTATATCAAATCTGTTTAATCTTCCTAATTTTGTGAGAGGTTTGTGGTTTGTTTCTTGCTTCAAAGAACATGGTAAGATATTTGAATGCTTCTTTTTATAATGTTGAAAACTGAAAATGCAAATTATGTTTGTGATTCAGTGTTTGCATACCAACTCATTTCTGTTTTTGTTATTATTTACCTACAACACAATAAAATAGGTATTTCTATTATTAATATTGATGTTTGAAGCAATAGAACCTGATGTACAAGTTCTAAGTGAAGCACCTTCCCCTCTCCTGCCTAAATATTAGATATTAGATATACCTAGTTGCCTTTTCCCATTTGTTTGTCCATCCTGTACAGCCATATCCACATAACAGTATTTTATTTTTTTATATCATTTTTTGCTCCCTTAAAAAAATTAATAGGAGTTTTTTATTATTATTATTACAAGTCTACTTCACCCGTTAAAACAAAGCGTTATACTACTTTCAATGTTAACATATAATGTTAGGTGGAAAAAAACATCCACAAATCTAAAAAAATGTAATAAGTATAACACTTCTCAGTGTTTCTGAAGTCCCAATTCATTTTTCACTGTTCAAATCCACATAATGTGATTGCAATTATGCTCATTTGTGGCGGCGCTGAAACATTATTAAGCTATAATTACACTGAATGAAGCAGAAGTTTTTGTGACATTTTCAATTTTCAAACCAATAATTATTTTCACACAAAAAGGAGTGCCGTTTCAAATCAACACGGCCCGGCTGCTTATTTAATCCACACTTTTCCTGTAGATTTCTGCGCCTCACTAACAGGTGTATAAGATAAATGTGTCAGAGATAGCTGCAATCAACACTTGACTTGAATACAGTTATTGACATGTTCTTATTTTAGACTAGGAGCTGTCTGTCAAAGTGAAAGAAATATTGTCATATTGTATTCTCTTTTTATCTAAGGCAAAACGACTAAAATAATACGTTAGTGGTAGTTTAGGTTGACCTTATAAACCAATATAAAAAGCACAGGAAACTTATAAACATTTGTCTATATAATACTTTTAACACTGAATTTATTTCCCATGTCAGTGTTTTTATGAATAAATGTATGCATGTACCAAATGCACCATATAGTCTACTGTTAGGTCTAGAAATATTTCAGAACTGGTCAACTAAAGCAGTGTTTCCCAAACAGGGGTACGAGGGCCCCTAGGGGTACGCAAGCACTTGTAGCAGGTAAATATACTATTTCAGAATTTATTTGTATGATGAAAGATTACTTAGTGAAAACACTTGTATATTGTGGGAAATTAAAATAATATGTCCAATCTTCGTTAAGCAATGTAAAATAAAGTAGGTTCAAAGTAGTGAGTACTACACTTCTCTATTAAATGAATAAATACTACTTTAAGACAGTATTCAATAATTAGATGGGCCCATATAACAGTTATACTGCTTGAACTTGTTTTCATTTTCTACTAAGATCTTCTTCATTAGGTGTTGTTTTCCACTCTGGTTTATGAATGTACCTTGGAGACTAGCTGAACTGCTGCCTTATAAGACCAATGTAAAGATCAATTTTTTAATACTACTGCATTCATATTAATGATGAAAACATAAATTGCATAGTGTATATCATTTATTTTTCTTGTGTTCCTAAGATTGAAATGATGCTTGAGTTCCTGAGGCTGCAGCAGGACGGCCCCCTGTCACCTGAGGTCACTGCAGATCATATGACCAGTCTGCTGCTGAAGCAGGGCAGGTGATGATGGAGATGGTGCCCAAAGTCATCCATGATCTGTGGCTGCCCTCGCCTAGCGCCTCCTTCCTGATCATGCCGTCCAAAGAGATAAGCGCTCCAGCTTTTGGTCTGATTCAGTCCACATTTCAAAACCCTGTCCTCCATGCTCTAGCAGGTCCACTTTGCCCCGCTCTACTTAGGACCAAATGGTCCAGACCATTCTGGACAAGATTACTTTTTTTTTCTTGGAGACAGACTGGAGTCCAGACTGAGCTGCTTCTCCATTAGATCTGCTCAGATCCATCACCAGCACCGCGGCAGAGCAAATCTGTCAACTGTTCAGGCCACAAACTTGGAGTAGATCTAGAACTGAGCACAGACCTGGAGTCTGCTACTCCTCTGCCTCTAACTGAGGAACGAACTGGCTGAGGATGTCGCCAAAGACCTGCCTGAAGACACTGTCCTCCCAGAGGTGTTGACCTCAGCCCTGCCCAACACAGAAGGTCCACTTCTACAGAAGCACAGACCTAGGGCTCCCTGCAGCTGTTCCTGTCTCTAACACTGATGTTGGTGTCCAGAGCTCATCGCTCCTGTCTCCCAGCTCCACTGACAGCTGTGTCTCCTGCCGCCTGTCCAGAAACATCTACAGCTACATTGTGTCTGAGGAGGACACTCACAAAGAATGAGACATCTCTCTCTCGCGCGTTTCAATGGGGAAGTTTGGTTTTATAATTCTTGTAAATGTGGAGACCAAATGCAATGCTTATTAGTTGATGTAAAATGTTTTGTGATTCTTAAATCACAATGAAGATGGACACCCCATTTAACTCTTGTACTGTTTATACTGTTGGAACTCACCTCATCATCAAAAAGTGACATCCTTTAGTGCAACAGCTTTGGTTTTACACAGACAAGCTTTGCAAACCCATGTTGTTGTTGTTGTTGCATCTTTTCACAGCTCCCCAATGCAGTGTCCCCTCCGGCAGTGCCAGCTTCACCGTTTGCCCTTTTTAATGACACACACACACACACACACACACACACACACACACACACACACACACACACACACACACACACACACACACACGGGAGCAGATGTTGCAAAGAAAACACACCGTGACGTGATGGTGATCGATGCGCGCCCGGCCGCCATATCCGCCGCGTAATTTGGTGGATGGCATCGGGATAACAACCGGGCATTATGGGGAGACAGCTGTCGCCATGGCGCCGGCAAAACCGTGGTATTGGCCCGCGCCGTATTTCCAGCAGAAGGCGGGCAAGCCAATTATAGAGATTTACGGCCCGCTCGTGTCGTCAGCACCTTGAAAACTGCGTCTGGGTCCAGATGAGGTGGATGCACGGTTACCTGGGAGGTGCACAGGGGCCAGTGCTGCAGGGAAGTTGTTTACTTGTAAAAGCCAATGTCATCCTGCCAAGCATAGTGGAGTTAATTTGAGTTGTCTTTTAAGGAAAGTTATTAAGTTTTTGTGCTTGTTGTGACACAGCCCTCAAGGTTTCTGATGCAATCTTTGGCTGGGTGCAGTGCAGAGGTGGAAGAAGTGAGGAGAAGTCAAACTACTAAAATATATTACTTAAAACGTCTAGGGTGATATTTTACTTAAAAGTAGAAAAAGGTCTTCAGTGTAAACTTTACTTCTGCTCAAATCCATGGCCCCCTTTATTTTTTATCAAAGCAAGAGTGTTTTTGTTGTGATTATTCACTGCTGAAAACAACTTCATGTTCACATGGATTTAATACCACAACATTTTACACGATGCATATATTATTCCAAAGACAAATTTAAAATCCACTTTGTTTGTATAGCACATTTTACAAACAAGACAGTTTTCAAAGCGCTGCACATAAACAATAAATAACAATAAATTACACTATTTAGCTCCACTAGTCACAATTAAAACAATAAGAACCTGTAAAACCAAACAAGAGCAATGCAATAAGATAAAAATAGATAAGTATAAACACAATGAAGTAGATAAAAACAAAACAGTATAAAATACACAGGACTACACAATTCACACCGGGTTAAAAGCCATGGAATAATTAGTTATGATAAATTTATTACTTTAAAATAAAGAAGTCAGCCTGTGTTTGTTTTGAAGGGACTTTAAATAAGACTTTCAGATGTGTTTACCTGAGCAAAACAATCAACCAACCAAAATGTAATGATCAAATTCCAGGCCAATCTCTATTACTACTACAGTTTTCCATAAATGTTTCTATTACCTGAAGAATGTTCATGCTACTGTTGCTCAGAAATTACAGATGTGAAAGACAAACATTTTAGAATAACTTACCTCTTTTAAGCAGTAATAAAGCATTAATAAATGTGTAATTAACAATATTTTAATAATTAAATAGTCTATAGTCTTTATCATTTTGCATTGAATTACATGAGCTTATTACTCAAGAACAAAACATTATGAACAATGTTTACAACTCAGTGGTGTTTATTATTGTTCAAGTAGGCCTAATGCTCTATAAATAATCAATTAACTGTTTATTAATCGTTAACTAGTCCTTAACTAATGCTTTATATTGTGTTTACTTTAAAATTTACAAGCAACATTTAAAAAAAGATGGAGTTTTGATTGGTGCGTGACACAGATGTGCTGCCTGTCAGTGTTGTGTAAACATGTGTGACCCAGTGTACTAATTATACTACTTTCTATGTCTGTTGTTTTTTTATGAAAGCGCAATACTTTACTGTAGCAGTGGTGTTTTAAAGCTGCAGCACTGATCCAGATGAGCCATATGTCTGCAGTATCTGAGGTAACGAACAGGACACACGGCGTTTGATGAAGCAGATGGAGAAGAGGCGATGGCACGACCGCGTGAAACATTCGTGAGGAGTTGTGATTGACTGTCGCTGGGATTCGGAGCAGGGCTTTGAAGTGTAAAATGATGACGGGATACAGTTTGAATGTATTTTCACTTCCAGCAGCAGCTCGAGATGTTACAGCAGTGGGATCCGTCACCATGAGGAGGGTCCAGCCCAGCTCCAAACGATGAGGGATAAAAATTAGAGACATTTGCAAATTAAAAACATGTATTGATCTCATATTTATTATGTATTTAAATATTTGGCCACAGGAGGTCTCTGTTGTCTGTTTTTATTTCTATGTTACGCCAAATAAAATAAGCATTCAGATACCTTCTCTATTAAAAAACTCTGCGTTCTGCACTTTCTGTACTGCGTTTCTGTTTAGTGTACAAGCTAATAAACAAGTGAAATATTTAAAAATTGCTTTATCCAGAAATAATTTTACGTTAAAATTTATGATTAATTATAAATATTATATACAGTATTCATTATAATTAAAATAAATAATGCTTTATTGTAACATTAAAATAGCCTTTAGGATTAGAAACATAGGCTATAAACAAATTAGAAATTCTACATTGCATACTTTTTACATAGGCCTATACATATTTATCTTTATCTTTAACATTCATAGCCAATGACTTCTATAATAGGCTTTTAATAAGTTTTTGTTGTTGTTTTGTTTTATTTTTATTGCAAATAAACTAAAATAATACAATTCAGTTGACAGATAATTATTAAAAAGTGCTTGATGGCTTGCGCTACATCCTCCAGAGCAATAGGGGGCAGCACAGACAGAGCCTGCTCTATTTTTTTAATTACAAGAAGAAGACGGCGATTGTGACGTTGTATAACCGCGACAGATTGAACTTTTCATATGAGACGTATGAGTTACTGTCGCTTCAAAACATCTTCAAAATGCTGAAAAAGAAGACGAGCACTGCGGATAAGAAAAGAAAACACGTTCAGCCAGAAGACAAACATGAGAGCAGGAAACGGAGAAGCACCGAGTCCACAGTAGAGGTTTGCGCTATAAACCTACTCTGCACATTTGTTTAACTACATTTGGTGTACAGCTTGGTGTTTAATTTTAAATAATTGAAAATTTGACGCCAGTGGGTATAAAATAAAAGGTTCTTCTATTGGCACTGGAGACTTGTATGTGGTCGGTTTCATGGATGTTGCAGCTTTTTTGATAAGAGAGGGCTGTAGGTTGTCAAAGTCACCAAGCTGAAATAAATTCTCAATTTAGAGCTGCTAAGCCACATTTCAAAATCTAAAGCTTATTTGCTAGGGTGACCAGATGTCCCTATTTAACGTGAACAGTCCCCGTTTTGGGCTTCTTGTCCCATGTCCCAACAAATATCTGTAAAAACATTATTATGTCCCAGTTTTCAACAAATCATGCCCCAGCTGTCGTTATTTTAACTAATAGAAAAGCATAGGAAACTGAAAACAGCTTTGTCTAAAGACCTTTGGCACTCAATTTATTTACCATGTCATTATTTTTTATCAGTAAATTGCCTTCATATTAAAAACTTAACCCCTAGATTCACGTACTTTAAGTTACATCACAGAAAATTGTATGGATTTCAGAAGCTTTTTGTCACTTGGTGAGTTCAAATGCACCATGATTTGTGAAAAAAAAAGTGTCCCAGTTTTTGGCTCCAGAAATCTGCTCAGCCTATTATTTGCTTTTGTAATGCAATATAAATATGATATAGTATCTAACTAATGCTTCCTACCCTAATTCACAAAGTTATCAAACAAATGCATCATTCGGGATGAATAGAATTATAATATCTGTCTTTAGTGTTTTTTTACTGTTAGCAGTTTGTGTAACGTTAACAGATAAGTAACAATAATCATAGTGACTGCAATACTACTGAGTATTTATTAGCAGTACTTAGCATTGGAATAAAAGTGAACTTGTAAATAAAATTATAACAGTGCTTTTTTTTTTTTTTTTTTTTTTTTTTTTTTTACAAAATTGTAGGGTATAGCATTGTGTAGACCTTATCCATTTGGAGCACACTGACTCCCATGTAAAATACAGTGGCAGATTATAAATTATTTTTATTAAAATTCATAATGTATGCAGCTCTATGACCATTGTGTTTGTTGTTTCTAAAGCAGGACTCTAAAGATGAACTGGCCGACCCTGAGCTGGACAGAATTGGCAGTGACATTGAAGAAGGAGGACTGGACCTCACTGTGCAGTTTCAGCCAATCACAGCTTACGTCTCAGACAAGAAGGAGATGCTACAGCAGTGTTTTAACTGTCCTGGGAGAGAAGAAGCTATGGAAGATGCTGCCAGATGAACTTAAGGTAAACATAGCCAGTCAGTGACCTGTGATGAATTTTAAATGTCCTCCACTGACTCAATAAAACAGCAAAAATACCAAACCACATTTTAGGGAATATTATTGAACAACCAAAATGATTGTATTGATCATCACACTGGCTTATGTATAACAAACTAAATAGTGTTGCAGTAGTTACTCACTGAGTGTTTAATCTGCGACTTAAATACTAAGACATTTTGGAAAGTTGTGCACCAGCATTGAGTGAAAAATGCAACTATAACTTCCTTCTTTAAAAGGTTTGTTGTCTCTCTTGTCTATTATTAAGTCACCTCATAATTGTCACTCTTTAGAATATTTCAATGTTGCACCCACCACAACTTCTGTCTGCCTGTGTGTTCCTGGCAGAATATGCTGTAGTAAGTTATTTTCTGTCGCTCACAGACATAGAAGTTAAGATGGAAGACTTAACGGTTTTCTTAGATGATAAATTAGAGTATACTAGTACTTCATTATGGTGTTAGTTATAAGGTTATAGGCTAACAACATTAATGTATACTTTACAGAAGCTATTAACTTGTAATATTTTACAGGATTGTAGTTTAGAGGAAATTAAAAAGATTTGTTGGGAGCAACTGGAGCAGGTCTCAGAGAAAAATCTCCTCCAGATCTTAGCAGGTAACTACATTTACCAGCACAAACCAATACAACCTAGTCCTTACGCACAAGGCCAAAATATGTTGATTACTGCCTGTTCTTTCTGTTACAAGGTGAAGAGTTGATATCTTCCAAAGAAACCTTAGAAGAGACTATGGAAAGCCAGTAAGTAGTGAATAATACTGCCATTTTTTGTTTCATCTCCTTTTATTTCCAATCTTAATCATTTTATTTTTTTTATTAAGGCAAGATAACAATGTAGATTCAACATCTTGCCTCAAAGACACTACAAAAACTGAAGACACTAAAGGTAACTCTGAATGTCAGCACATGCTATTCAAAAAGTAGCTTTTTCTGTATTTTACAAGCAGTATAAATGTTTTCAAATATCTCAAAATTCTTGTTATAGAGGCTGGAGGTTCGAGTGAAGAGAGCGACGTCCTCAGTATAAATGCAGACACATATGACAGCGACATAGAAGCTCCTAAAGACGAACAGACTGTAAAAACTACAGATGATTTGAACAAAAAAATCCCAAGTGACGATCCTGCAGTAAAGCCTGACCCAGTCTTAGAACAGCCTATTGTTACAAAACCAAACGAACCTAAGAAGGACATTCAAATAGACATAGACAAAAGTGTGAGTGAGATTCTGTCATTTTCAGCAGCAGGACCCATAGCACCGAGTGTGAACCAGCCACAAGCTATAGGAAGTGGAGCAGTTCAAAGTGCACCGGCTTCAGGAGCGGTTTGCCAGCCTTCAATTCAACAACTAGAACTGTTAGAGCTGGAAATGAGAGCACGAGCTATCAAAGCATTAATGAAAGCAAGCAAAAAGAAAACAACTTGACTTTTAGTAAATTTGGTCAACAAAAGACTTGAAATGTCTTTTCAAATGTTTCTTCTGCAAATTGTGTTGTACCAGTTTACAAATGTATTCTCTGCTTCAGTCTCTAGATGGCAGTGGTACTCTACTGTTTGGCAATACTGTATTTTCTGCAAAGTGATTATCTTCTTTCATAACAGTCAGTTTAGTCATGATGTGATTTGAAAATGTAGTTATTGACGTGCAAGATGTTGGGAAGAGGGGATAACAAAACTAGTGCTAAACCGTTCAAAGCAATAGAGAAAATGTTGGCGTTAGATATTATATCCTTGCAAAATGTCTGAACCCAAACATAGGACCACTGAATTGCATCTCTCTTTACCAAATTATTGGAAATACACTGAGCAATAATAAAAAAACAAGAACATTTTTGCTTTAGGCTATAGTTTTATAACAATAAGCTATCTTAATTTGGGAGTAGCTAGTTTAGGCAGCTTTAATAATATCTAATTGGGTGATAATCAGTTCTTAGCCTTGGGAGTTAAAAGTATCACCTTTTGCAATTTACAGTCCAGCTTTGAGCCACTATCCACTCTCTTTTTAAAAATCCCCTCTTATGCCATCATACATCTCTGCATTGCCAGGTAGGCAGTGTTCTGCAGTTGATCATTGTGAAACCCTGAAATGAGAACCCAGCTGTCTAATTCAACTTTTCGGCACCTGACACTTTTCTCTAAATTACTACCATCTTCCCCGCTTGACATTGTCTACTTCCATTTGTTCTTTGCCTGCACAAACCGCGAGCTTACATCGTGTGTCATTATATGCAGATGCAGCGCTCTACCCACAAGCTCAAGGGAAACAATAAAACCTATGATAAGAAGCTGTTCCCTTCTGGGTATTTGCATCTAAAAGCTCCATTTCACAAGAGACTGGGTTAACCGTGTCACTTATTCCTGGCTTTATCTGCAGGTATCATTGATAATTTTGAGAGGAAAGGGTCCACTTTAGTCGAAACGATACAAAGATGGTGAAGTGTGGGGTATTATCTGTCATTTAGGGCTTTTAGAAAGGCAATTATGATTGGCTATGAGCAGATAAATGGCTTTTTCGAGTTGGAGGTGAGATGACACTTGTGTTTATAAAATGTGATCTGAATGATGAGGAGTGCATGTAAAAATATTGGGATGAGATGCTAGTGAATGGTGCTTATTGACAGAGGTCTAAGAAGGACTCAAAATTCAAGTAAAAGTACTGTTTCTTCAAAGAAATAGTATTGCACTTGTGGAAATAAATAAGGTACTGAATGTAAAGTAAAGTAGAAAGTACATACTGCTATTAATGCTACTTCTTCTATTCCGACTACAACTAATATTATTACTGCTACTACTACTGCGACTCAAAAAATGCAGTCTTCATTTTGATTAATAGCCCAAACAGCCTCGTGTCACCTTCTTCAACATTATGTAAAATACTATTGTCCTCGAAAAATGAATTTAGTCTCCTCGACAATGCAGCTTTTGAATGCTTGTCACAAACCTCGGCCGGTAATGGAAGTGCACTTAACTTGGCTCTAAACACAACTCCTTGCTACGTTTAAACAGTGCCTTCCATCAGAGTGGTAAACACAGCAGTTGTTACGGCGGCCCCTGAGGACAAACTGTTGAAAAGGCAAACTCTGGTACGAAGAATGTGCCTAAAATCTGAAAATACACCAGGTACAAATACTGAGGGTATATGGGGTGAATGCACAATGTTGAAGTAGAAGTTTGAAAAGCTCTGGGAGTGACTTTAAGGATGACACTTTTGACCCAACTACTTTAAAAAACTTTTCTTAGTTAGTAAAACAAAAACTACAGAGAGTTGAGCTCCCAGAACAGCTGGACTAGCCAAAACTGATTTAGTCCCATATGCTCTATTGTACAGTTAGGCAATTTGTTGTAGCCTCAAAGGACAACTTAGATGGTGTGTGTATACGCAAGATTTGTGTTTTCATGTGATGCCAGCAAGGTTACATTGTGGACCAGTTGGTGAGCTGGGAGCGTAAAGACGTGGTTCGTTTTTATGTCACGCTTAATTATTTTTTGGGGACTAGGTATAAAGTGTGTTGCATGAGAACAAAAATAATTAAGGTCACACACAAATGTGTACTCATTTCCAAAGACTTGGCTGTAGGTGGAACAAGATTTTCTGAATGTTCTCTATGCAGAATACATTTACACATAAATCTAATCTACTGTGAAGTTTAAAGGCTAATGACCACTTCTTTGCTCAAATCAGTGGTCAGTAAAATTTAGTGGGGAGTTTCAAATATCCAAATCTTTCCACTACACATTAAAAAAGATGAATACTCTATTTTTTGAAGGTTCATTGTCCAACTTTTTGTAGTATACAGGTGGAAACAAAATGGAAGATGTTTTATTAATTTGTGTGATCAAATAGTCCAGAATAAAACTGAGCACTGCTGGAGGAGAAGTACATTCAAACTTGCATGAAGCCTTAGTTATGAACTCAAAGTCGATTATTCCTTCTAAATTTTGAAAAGGATACTTACTGCCTTACTTTTCTATTTGGTTTGTTCTTAACAGCATGTTCCTGTAAGGCTACCGTAGGTGCTCACAGGCTGTAAAAAAGGGGGGATGAGAGGTGTGGAATTGCAATGTGTTGTGATACTATTCTAAGCCACTTTTATCAACACGGTTTAAGTCATTACATAAAAGTTAATACTGTATTTATAGGTTTATTCTTTGTTGTAATCACCCCAGTAGAGTATATAAACTTGAATTATGCTTGAACAGTGTAGCAACACATTTTAGGTCAAATTGACTTATTCTGAGAACCAGGAAATATCAGACTTTATATATCTGTGTATAAACTTTCTAAAGTTAGTTGAACTATTTGTTATAGAAGCCTTGTGTACAAAGCTGTGATGACATGATACAGTAGTGTGACTGAAGTCTCAGTGTGTTTTTTATCTTTCAGAGCTGCAGGAAGTAGAGGAGCATTCTCTGTTCTGGGAAACATAACCTGTCAGTCCAAAATAAAATATGTTGTAGGTGTTAGACTGTAAGAGAAAAAGTGATGTTGAAAAATGCAGATGACATACAAACACATCCTTTTGCATAAATAAAGTCATTCTCTTCACATTTCCTCTATGGCATCTGTTTTTTTTTTTTTTTCTGCAAGCTGAAATTAAATTGAACTAACAGCTCGTACTGACGGGCAATAAATAACTTGGCACCTCTGTATGACTAAATGAATTGATTTCCTCAAGCAATGACTCATCGGACACATTCATTTTCTGCAACTTTCATACGGCATTTTACTGAGCAAAGTAGAAAAGTCAAGCCTAATGTTAGCAGTACTTTGTTTTGATTAAATAACCAGGCTTGGTATTTATAAGTCACAGGCTATTAATATAAATATATGTTCTAATATTACACTCTCAAAATCATATTCACAGCAGAACATAAACAGCAGGTGAACCTGAGACTTTTTACCATTTAATGAAAAATAATACTTCTTGATGGCAGCAACAATCTTGGGACAAAAGCAACATAAGGCTGTAAAAACAACTAGACTATGAAACTATATCGGTTCATTTAGTAAGCCAGTAATATGTCTGGATATATAAGCAGCATTTTAGAAAGTTAGTCTTGATTATTTGTATTGGATGCCTCATTATCTTCAGGCCCTAAAGAGGCGCTGCACTAAAAACAAATATTATTCTGTACTGGAAATCACTGCATGGACCACGACCTCCCACAGAAGTCTTTGTAAAGCAATTCACACAAATCCAAGTTGCAAAAAAATCCTATATGAACACTGGCCATAAACACTGTCGTCTTCTCTTGAACAAAGCTGGCCAAAGCAAAACATTTTTATGGTCAGATAAATCGTTATTTTATAGTAGTAAAATAATGATTTTAGACTGAAATTGAAAAATGTTAAAAAATGACATACAGAATATTGTTTGTCTCAAAGTACCTTTCTGTGTCTTCTTTTTCTCATTTGCATGGGTACTTAGGTTATGCCAGATGCCCTTCTTGATTCAGACTTCTCTGTTTATGTAGGCTTGGGACCAGCACTATGGTTGGAGTTTTTGGCCCCACATTGGGGAATCAAACCCCTGACCAGCAACACAAAAGCTGTGGAAACTAAACACAATACTAACTGGGAGCTATATGTTGTTTATATTCTGTTATGAATAAAATATGGCTTTATCATATTTGCCAACCATTAAAATCAATTTGTATGTACATTTTCAGCAGTGTCCCATCTTTTTGGGAGTCACAGTCCCAGACATTTTGTATGCCTTAGTGTATAGAAGCACTTGTACCCATTTGAGATCTTTCAAAGCAGAAATAGTGGTATTCTGTCGACAGGTGGGCTGCACATCTGTTCATTATTCCTTTCATTTTCGCCTCTGAACGCTTGTCTTTTTTCCTGCAGTCATTCGGAGCCTGCAGAAGCCTTTTCAAACCTGAAGTGGCTGATTGTGAGAGTTTCCAGTAATGTGAAAAGAAAAGCGCTTCCCATTTTTTAGTCCCACTCCAAAAAAATCCCTGAAAGAGGCCCGAACATTTGCTATTCCACTCCAGTTATAGCATCTGCATTTGGAGAAAAATCTGACTTGTGACATCTGACTTTCAGATTCTCTGGCTTTTTCCGTCCTTCACCTCCAGTTCTGCATTCAAATGGTGCATTAAAACCATCAAACAAGCATTGAGATTCTGCCTGAGTGGACGGCCAATAACATAAAATACTTTTGAAGGATATCAGGCAGGATGGATGACCCGGCACAATCAAATCAGCATAATCAGATATCACAATATTACAAGAAAGCAGACTCCTGACGCGACAGCTGCTGCAACATGATTAACAAGAGAGTTCCTGCAGGATTTTGACTTTGACATATTCCTCTAAAGGCCTGAGTCTTTATGTACAGTATGGTAAACGTCTTATACAACATGGGCTCAGTGTAATCTGTGCTTAACATCAAATCAGTAAACAAACATAATAATACAAATGCCAGTGAGGTTAGCATTTGCATCTTTTCATGAACAACAGTAAGTTACATCAAATGTACACGGGCTATTTAGTAACCATAAACTCATTCTTTCAGATTAGTATATTATGGACACTAATATCTCAAAAAGAACTGTAAAGTGTTTCATACAGTAAGCAGTGAAGTGGAACAATGAAAAAACTTTGAAATCCTTGTAAGTAATTTGTCAGTAGTGACAAAATGTTTGGTTAAAAACAATTAGGCTAAATGTAGCCGTGTAGCTTTTGCTACTGACACAGCAGCAACAGTGTGCAAAACTCATTTCTATAAGGTATACAATGTACACCTCAATTACTTTAAGTTGTATATTTAGCTCACAATTTAATGGAGAGTCTAAAAATCTAAATGGATTTAAGTGAAGTTGAATACAAAACTACTTAGGCATTAGCTTAACAAACCAACAACAACATGTGTTAAGGTATTTCTTGGGTACTGTAGTGCAATATTGGAAACTAAAGCTAGCTAGTTTTAGCCTAGCAAGCCATTAGCCCATTTCCACTGCCAACTAGAACAACTCCTTTTTGTTTACACTTGACATTTACAGCAATTATGCCATATATTGTTGTTGTACAATATAGCATACAATAATATTATGTTTATGCTACACAAGCAGCTAGCTTCCACACCTCATGATGTGTCACTTTGTAATCCACTTGGGGAAAATAAAAGCAAGTCATCCACCTTCCTTTGGAGCCAGATTAGGCTCCTTGGTGTTACATTTTTACATTATTATTACAATGTTTTACATTATCTACATCAGTCATTCCCAAAGTCAAGACTGTCCTAGGCCCCCTTAAATTTCAGAAAATCCCTCGCGGACCCCCAATGATAAAACTTCCCTCTATTCAAAAAACTCTGCCATGTTTTTCTCCATATGTTTTTTTATAAAAACGTTACAAAAACACTGATTATTGACTAAAAGTTGTTTTAAAGTAATATTTTAACTGTAATTAATTTAAAATGTTTTTTATTTACTTAATGTTTTTAGGTACTTAATATTTTCATTGACTTTTTATATTTTTGTATGTATTATTATTTTTATGAACCAAAACCATGTGTCTGAAATAATAATAAAAAAAAAAAAAAAATTCAAATTGAAATATAGACAGCCTCTGGGGCCCCCCTGTAGTACCTTCACGGACCCCCAGGGGGCCCCGGACCCCACTTTGGGAATCACTGATCTACATATTACTTTATCAAAACCTTGATGAAAGTCTCACAAAATATATGACAACACTGGAACTCTTTTTACACACACCGATTGAGAATTAGGATACACATAACTTTTATACATGTATTTAAAAAAAATACATTGGCTCCAGTTCTGGTAGAATCCACTGTCCCCCTGGCTCATCTAAGAACCAAATGCAGTGGATTTCAAATATAGGCTGCAAAATCATCTCCAAAGCCTTATACTCCAAATCCTTCTTTTTCAAACCTCATCACGTTCGGTGTGGAGCCAAGCTTTAAACAGCTGCCCCACTCCCGGTCCCAGCTGTCCCAAGAGCTGCGATGGACCACCAAAGTGTCCCATAGACAGATGATAGATCACTGCACCCGTCCCGCCATAGCTCCTCTTTTATGGCGCTGAGGTGAAGACTTACACACCATCTACGTCTGGCTTTAGAAGACATTGAACTGTCAAATCCTTGTGGGGCGCCATTTATTTATTTTTATTTGGATGATTTATTTCCCGCAGAAGCACAAAAGGACTGAGCCGAGTAAATTACTTTTGTCAGAGTTGTGATAAAAGTGTCACATTGCTTCCCACCACCAGCTGGCAAGCAATTGTATTACATAAGTAATCGTCAAAGGGGATGTCAAGAGAGGAGTATATCGCCCGGTGAGGTTCAGTCTGTCGTTCCATCAAGGATTTTACGTTCTGTTACTTGGTTTAATGGCCTAGTCATGCGTTTTAACTACTGACAGCATGAAGTTCTCTAAGGCTAGTAATAAGAGTTCAAACTGGCCCTTAATTCAAAGCATCAATTGTATAGTACTGTGAAAAATGCTGTTAATATCAATGTAAAGATGTAAACAATGTCAAGTTTGAGTCTTCTTTGATCCTAGCCTTTCTTAAAACCCAGCCTTTTGCACAGTACTGTATAACTTCAGCGACAAAAGCTATAAAACTTCACATGCGACGAGATGCTTCCAGTGTTCAGCAGTAAGCATGAGTCACAGACAGAGCCACACAAAAGCTTCTCCCACACTGCCACCACAATAATCTACATCTATACTGTCCTCTTTCATTCTGGGGAAGTATAATCAATTGCTATTTTGGAAGTTCTTAATGTCACACAAGACAGACTTATTGATGCATTCCCAAGAGCATCTCCACAAATACTTTGGGCTGCAGCAGTGGCTAATCAATGTCTACAGCGAGATGATGATAAATGTTTTGTGTTTCTAGGGTTACTGAATATATAACGAAATGTGTTTTAAATATGATTACCAGTAAACAGATGCCTCCTCCATTGTAGTTATGTTGTCAACAGCATTATTGGGTTTGTTGATTGCTTTTTTGACTGCCAGATGGTGATATTTTTAGGAAAAGGTTAACAATGGGCCAAGGAAGAAATTTTTTGTTTTTTATATGGATCTTGTTTAGATCTTGTACCATTGCAAGATTGGATAATACCATCGCCCATAAAGATACCAACTCCAGTCACAAGGGGTTCTGAGAAGTAACACATGATTACTTTTTGTTTTGGTGTGGATCCAGATCATTGATCTGTGTGTTTTTCATAAAATACTTACCATTGTGAGATGAAAGGATTTTTTGGCTCTAAACTAGATAGAAGATTTATTAACACCTACTTCAAAATGATTAGTTGCAGAGTCAAAATGCATGTTTAAAGAAATCCTACCTGAATAATATTTAATTATCAAAAAGGTAAAATCTGATGAAAAACATGAGTCTTTTGCAAGTATTCTTTATGTTTCACTTCAAGTCTTTTTAGTCTTTTCAATTTAGTTTTATTTATAGACATTTTCTCTGTAGCCAATGAATCAACGTTCACGAGTGGTGTAGACCAAAAGGCAATGGGACATCCCTTAGTCAAACGTGTGTACATATTATTAGTTACAGCACTTCTTTGTTCTAAACATTCACTTAAGAAAATGCTTAATAAAAAACACTAGAGCAGCCATTCCCAAAGTCAAGATTACTGTGGTGCCCTTAATTTTCAAAAAATCCCACGCAGACACAACTGTAGAACTTCCCTCTATTCAAAAGATTGTACATGTTCTTCTCCATATACAGTATTTTTATAAAAACACTGACTGTTGGCTAAAAATTGTTTTAAATTTTCAAATTAGATTTTTTTCCCACTGTACTTGATGTTTCCATTGTCCTATTGTCTTTTTATATTTTTGTATATTTTATTTGTTGTTATGGAATAAAACCATGTGTCTGAAATAAAGAATAAATTCAAATTAAATTGTAATACCTCCACAGACCCCCAGGGGGCCCTGGACCCCACCTTAGGAACCACTGCCCTTGAGATTTGTGTTAAGACGTCTTAAGGTTACATTTTCCACAAATGCACAGTTCTGCACAATCCTATTGCAACAGTTGAAGTGATTAAACAATTTTCTTCTTTTAGGCTGTGAAATGCAAAATAAACAAGTAACATTAGAAAGATTAAGACAACAATTTCTCCAATAAGAAGAAAAATGTGTAGATTCATGAACACTGGCAGTCATTTTGCAACAGGATCTCCTTTGTAATCAGTGTGCCCTTCACTGTGATAACATTTTTCATAGTTGGGTAATGATGGCTATTTTGCTAGCCTAATTAATGAGCCTCTCAAGTTGTGCCTTTGAAAGTGAAGCCATCATGTGTACTAAAAGCGTGTATGAGAAAGCGGCAGACAGATGTTAAAATGTCATTCTTGATGTGTGCCTCAGCAGGAACAGGTGTTGCAGAGGCCTGCTGGGAAATGGAGTCGACGAACAGGGAGGAAAGAAGATGGCGTGTCCAAGTTCCTCAAGCACCAGAGCTGTTCTGCTTCGAGGTAAGTTTGCACAGAGCTTTACATCATTCACAGCACTGCAAGTTATAAAAAAGAAATATTGGTGAAAAGGAGCTCATTATCATTCCTATGGGGTATTATAAGAACCAGCAATCCTTGTGACAAATTTGTCTGTATTGCAGTACCAACAAACTTGTCTTTATCTCAGCTGCCTGAGTTTCAGTAAAAATTCATGTTTTTGCTGCATGTCTCAAAGGACACATATAGATTCTGCATGGCTGGTTGACATTGCATTCAACATATTATATCATAGTATCACATATACCATCCTATTAGTCCTATTAGTACATATTGCACCTTTTTTTTCTTTTTTTTTTTTTTCTTTTTTGTATTAGGCAGCCCTAATACAAACAGTTGGTAAATTCTGGTTAATTCAGTGTTCTCTTGTGACTCATTAGGCTTGCAAGATACATGCAAAATTTACATTTTAAGTGTACTTAATGCCCAGAGCAAGACAACAACTCCACTAGGTTGTATTTGTTATTCACTGTCCAAACCCAGTTTATCAAACAGCACCATATGGGTCTACGGTAAACCTCTAAAATATCTCAGTATCCACAACAGGCCACATCAAACGTCGACCAAATGAGTCAATGAAATGAGCACAAAGTTGGGCAAATAGTTTAGTTCTAAAATGTCAAACACTTACCTCAGAAATTGAAGTATTTGTCATTTCAAACGTCCTAATTATGACTTCTAACCGAATTAATCAAGGTGAGTTTGGAGCCAACATTAATCAACAGTCCCCTCAAGCCGTCCATCTAATCCTGTCCAGCCCAAACTAATCAGGCCCCCTTAAGACCAGCGCCGACGAGCTTTGCGCAATTAAAGGTCATCCAAAAGTGATGAGTCACTTAAAAAATCAAGCCTTCAAAAGCATCCATCATGACTCATCGTTCTTAGCAGCAAAGGTCCACCTATTATAGCGCTCGTCAATATTGATAACCTCACCTCAACCTGCTGCGAGGTGAGTCATCTGTCACCCAGCTAATGATGTGCCATAATAGAGCAATGTCAGTGATGTATGAGCGTCATCACTGGTGCAGTATTTAAAAATACTCATAAAATGACCCATGTTTATGTTTTATATTATAATATGTTTTGATGTTTTCCTCAAATGAGTCACGCGATGTTACTGTGATCATGTGACATGTTTTGTTTGCTGATTTTGAGGCGCAACAGTCATGTCGTCACCAGCAGGTGGCTGTTTTTCTACCTTGAATTTAAAACAACGTCTATACTGGTCATATGCAAAAGTTTGGGCACCCCTCTGAGTTTGCATAATAATTGACTCTGTCTTCACAAAAAAAAAGATTTCAAAGGTATGTCATTCATTTTCTAATGACATCTGAGTTCTAGGGTGTTTTCCTAACAACTGTTTTTAGTGTAGCAGTATTTAGATGTATGAAATTAAATGAAATATCAAAAAATGGGTGCAAAAGTTTGGGCACCCTTATAAGTTTGATGATATGAATGCATGTAACTTCTCAAAATGGATTACTTGCAACACAAAACTTGTTAGATTAGTGAGTTAAGCCTTGAACTTCAAAGACAGGTGCAGTCAATAATGAGAAAAGGTATTTAAGGTGATCATCAGGAAATGGAAGGACACAGGACAAAGTTGATGTTAAGGCCAGATGTGGCAGGCCAAGAAAAATACCAGAGAGACATAGGCAAGGAATCTAATTTAATAAGTTTTATGTTGCAAGTAATCCTTTTTGAGAAGTTACATGCATTCAAATCAGCAAAATTATAAGGGTGCCCAATTTTTTTAATGTTTTATTTAATTTCATACACCTAAATACTGCTAGACTAAAAACTGACTAACCCTGTTCAGAAAACACCCTAGAACTCAGATGTTACTAGAAAATGAATGACATACCTCTGTGACATTTTTTCATAAAGACAGAGTAAATTAGCATGCAACCTCAGAGGGGTGCCCAAACTTTTACATAAGACTGTATATTTATACATATAGGTCGAAACAAGTTAAGGTACACAAACAATGGTCTGTTCATAAGAAATTATAATAATAACTTGGAAGACCAAAATGAAGGTTTTGGACTGTCATCACTGGCTTTTCTTTAAACTGAGATTTTGCATTAGGCAAGTCAGTGCTTTTTGTATTTATTCTAATTTGCTAGCAAGGTATAACAGCCAAGTCGGATGTTCTAGCAGCGGCCTTATCGTCACCAGGCCAGACTCATTACCTGGCGAGGATGTTGTCATAAAACTCGACTTAATCAAAAGCGAGCAGACTTGAAACGGCTCCCTGCTGCAGAATACAGTACTGGGGAACAATAGCAGAGGTCTGAGTGCCGTGCTTAACCTCATCAGGAGCTCGTTTGGGTGATGAAGGACATGTATGCTGCAAGTGAGGAGCTGCTAGGGAGCTGTTTGTTAATCCATTTCATTTGGACTTGATTAAATGACTCAACAATTTAAATGTAGAAAGGATAATTACACCAGGGCATTTTAAAACATGACCCCCTTCTTGTATTGTGTCCGAATTGTTTACAACTTTGACCAATATATTTACATGCAGGCTAAACTTCTAGCCCCATTAAGCTTGCACAGCAGATTTTTCACTTTGTTTAAGTTTATATGCACAAGCGAGAACCAAATTAGCTCTAAATGTAGTGGTAAATGCTTATATACTTGGTTCTTGGTTCATTTACTTGTTAACTAATTTAGTATTTATGAATATATACAAAAACACTTAGGGCTGCAACAACTAATCGGAATAATCGATTATAATTGATTACTGAAATAATGGTCAACTAATTTACTAATTGATTAATCGCTGTCTGGGGTACTCTTAGACTCTGAGACATGTTATGAGTTGACAGATAAGATATAACTTAATTAATCCCGAAGGAAAGTTTTGTGCCACAGAAGTATTTTTTGTTACTAAAACAGAGCAGTAAACCCACAGTAAACCCCAAGCTAAACAAGTTAAACACAATGTAAATTTGGTGTTTTTGAATAAGAACATATTTGTGAGTATATGCTGTATCTAAAAGTCTTCAAATAGCATACTGGAACATTTGTCTGGTTCAGTTTTTGTAGTGCCATTACCAATTTTTAACAGGAACAATAAAACCTACATTTTCTAACCACTTGTAATTCTTGGAGCACCAGGTCATAACACATTTACTCATGCTTCACTATCCATTAATAATCATAATAGTCAGAAAAATAATTGACTGATTAATCGATTATCAAAATATTAATCAGTGGCAGCACCAATAACACTCCAGCTTTACAAATAGTTTCACTATGTACAATTTGTTCCTTACTTTGCAACACTGTATCATAAGCTACAGCAGTGAAGTTTTCTCTTTTAATGTGTATGACATGAGAGACTAAAACAACCAAAAACAAGGTCAGCAGCAGAGTGACCCAGGATATGCGTCTTTGTTTGTCTAAAAATGCATGAATATTGCTCTAAACACTGGATATCATGTCTTCATGTGCTGCTGATCACCTCTTAAAGAGGAACTATACTTTTTTCCTTTAAATAAACAGTTTTAGAGTCAGTTTTAGTGTTGCAGGGTGAATGAAACCTCCACCTCCCCCTACCATATATTGATGAAAAAAACAGCCTTGTAAGAATGGGAGAAGAGACTCTCAGGTCTTGCAAAAGAGCAATGTACCAGTTAGTCATAACAATCAATTGCTTTATTTTTTAGATGTTTGTCCTGGCAGAGAAAACCTTGGTAAGGATATGAGCAAAAAAAAAAGAGTAAAGCTGAGCGAGGGGTCATACAGGGGTCAACCAGACTGGTACTTTTTAAGTTTTGTAGATGAAATTGCAACCAAAACAACAAAGAAAGGAGCAAAGTTTCAAAGACCTGCTTTTATGGGCCAAGTTGTTGTTGTTGTGTCAAAGTTATTGTAAAATTGTATTTTCACTATTATTAGAGAGAGATCTAAATATAGCAAGTAATGTTGTCATTGCTATTTTAGTATTATTGAATTGTAATATGTCAATAAAATACAAAATGTTATGCTTTCTATTATCAACTGCTGGACAACAAGCTGGACTGGTCCACGAATACAGATGCACGTTACAGGAAAGGCCAAAGCCGGCTAAGAAAACTAAGGTCTTTTAATGTAAACAATAAACTGCTGCAGATGTTTTATCAGGCGGCAATGGCTAACTCATTTTTTTATGCTGCAGTCTGCAGAGGTCCTAGGAGACTTGGAAAAACTAATAGAAAGGGCTGGTTCAACTATAGGAAGTAGTTTAGACTCTGGTTGAGGTAGTGGAGCAACGGACACTCAACAGGATGGATGCTATACTGAACAACATGAACCATCCCCTGAATTCAGCTTTTGAACAACAGAGAGCAGACAATGCACATCTGAGGTCAGTGAGCTGCAGGACAGAACACCACAAAAACTCCTTCAGCCTGACTGCCAAAAGACTGTACAGTCAGTCAGTTTATGGCAGATGAAGATTTTTGAATCAACAACTAATTTTTTCCTTGGGGATTAATAAAGTCATTTTGAATTTGAACAGCTGGACTTTTTATTGCTGAAAGTGACCCATAGGTTTTAAAAAAATTGGTCTTAAACAATTTTAACAGTTGAATTTAAAAATAACACAGAAACTTAAGGCTCTAAAAATATCTTTGACCACTTTCTCCAACACACTGCCCTTAAGTTTAAGCACTCTAGAAATCCTTCCTCCCCCAAAAAGAAGAGCTTCTCCAAAGTGATGTGTACTTGTCTGTTTCTGTAATGGGCTATGCCACGGGAGCGTTTCCATGGTAACGTGGCAAAGGCGGCTGTACAGCTCAATGCTGCTCTCTGGGGAGCATCTGGGGAGCTTCTGCTTAGTGGGAAATGACGATAATAGTGCAGAGTGTTGGATAAAACTCAGCCGGGGAGGACTAACCCCTTCATATCGCAGCCAAAGGAGGAGCGTTCATCTCCTTTTGCTTTCCCCAGCCGCCACTGTATAGTTTGTTCTTATTCATTGCTTTCATTTTGTAATTTGACTGGATATATTGCACCTTTACAAAGAGTATAGCAGTGTCTCAGTGGTGCTTACTGCATACTATAAAAATGTGTTTATGTAGTTTATAGAGTCACACATTACATTTGTATTCTTTCAGCATAAACTCGTTATCCAACTGTTGTTTCATGCAAAGTAATTGCACACACAATAAGCATGCTCATTATGATGCATATTGGTTATTTGTTAGCTCTAAATTGTGTTTTGTTCTGTACAGCATGGTCGGCACAAAGTCACTTTAAATCCAGGAACCTAAGTAAGTACAAGGGAATGGTAGAGCTAAAAGAATGTTTTAGGAATGTCCTCTAAGCTCAGCCCGAGCTCAAAAATGAAATACAACAAATCATTTTGTTATTATTATCTTAACAAAAATGTTCTCTAGCTAAAGATAGCCATATCCCTTGAATATGTAATGTATTTGTCAATTGCCAATGTAGAATGAATGTGTGTGAATGCTGTTGGTGTCAGCTTTGATATAAGGATGATATCTTCAGGCAGAGTTTATTGAAACGAGTTATAAAATACTTCCTGTTCTTCTTATATGCAAATTTTTTTACCAGTTGTATGGCAAATGGTAGATAGTGTATACTAAAATTTTATAATATGTGACGTATACAAGAAAAATACTGAAGATTTTTTTACCCCCATGACCTTGCAATCTGTTCCCTCCACGCGATGCTTCCTCCCCACCACTCACCATTCCCCCATGTTTACATGTTGTTTTCGATGTTAGATGTCGGATTTCAGCGGCTTAGAAAACATTGCTTTGTATAAGATCACAACTGTGCATAAATTACAGTCGCAGCGAGCAGAAATAAGCGTTGAATGGAAGTCTTTGGAGTCGAAAATGTCACGTTAATTTCAAACACATTACCCCACGCTGGGAGACTTAATGAAGAAGCCCATTAGAATGTCATACCTGCTTACTTTTGCTTTTTATGGACATTTTTTTGATATGTCTAAGTCAATTACCCAAAAGTCTTTGTGATAAGCAACAACCACTTGGATGTTTTCGACACACTTTGAATAATTTTCAAGTGGAAAACATAGCCCCTCTGCTTTCCTCCCACTAAGTTTAAGGTTTTGTCCTTGACTTTGCAAAGTGTGTGTGGAGTTGATGCCAGAACTAGAAACACTCCGAAATTTGCAGACTCTCCAAGGCATTAGCCCAAGGGTGTCCAAAGTCAAATGTTAAAATGCCCTATGTCTGATATTTCCTCTTCATGCTTTATTTACTTTATATGTATTGCAATTACTATTATAATGGTAGATATAGACCTCAGACCTGGACTTAAACTCAAAAATCTTTTAGTTCTGGGATAAAAGCTCTATCCATTGACCCACACATCTCTTATATCTCTCAAGGAATCCACTTAAACTAATAAGTTATTCTATTCCTGTACTGACCCCTTGTGACTGGAGTTAGCATCTTTGGCCCTATCTTGCACTAGTACAGAAGCCTTTAAAAAGTTCCTGGATCCATACACTGTTCTGGAGGAGCAACAAAAAATGATTACTTCCTTCACTTACTACTGACCAGAAATCTGACCTACAAACTTGACCTTAATCCAACCATTACTTTTTGAGTTTTCTTGCCAACAGACTAACGAGCTAACACCAGCAAAAACATAACCTATTTAGCTGGGGTTATACAGAGGGTGATGTAAAACCACTGTACAATATTTCTTATCTATGGAGCCAGCTTTCTGTATTTTCATTCAAAGCGCTACTTTCTACAACTGAATCATTTATCCATCTATTCATGTAAAGTAAATCGCAGTATGTACAGTGAATGGGACATATAGGCGAATGGAAGAATGGCAGTGTGACAAGTGGCCTAGTTGTATTGTATTTAAAGGCATTTTTATTTGTCGGCATTCCCATGGCAGATTTTTGCGGTCTCTCCGGACGTGGAGCGTTTCATGTCGGGAGTGCTGGGACCAAACAAGCGGATGAGTGACTAAGAAAACAATTCCTCAGGATATGCCTGTTGTCTTCCTCTTTCGGAGTCACATTTTTCTTGCCTCCTTCTTCCAGTGTGTCCCTGTCATACGAAGGTACATGCACATATACACACACAGCCTTACAAATCCCCCTTTTCTGCCAAAAAGTCGATAAATAAATGCATTGTCTCTTCACTTTCTGCTGTTGGCATCGGCCTGTCTAAATTGTCTGAGAAGGCAGCCGAGTGTGAAATTGAGTTCAGAACTGTACGCTGTGGTGAGGGGTCCGCCAAGATGAGCGTATGTTTGCTTATTTATTCAGATCGCGGCAGCTCTCGGTGGCAGGAGGGGCTTTGGCAAAAGGAAGGGTCAGTTAAACAAATACATTGGGGTGTCGTTGATGGATATTTGTCATATTTTACGAGCTTAGGATGTGCCACTTTTGCTTTCCAAGAGAGTGAAAGATGATTGCACTCAAGCATATACTAGCATATAGTGGACCACGGGAATGGCCCTGAGGAACAGAGATGGTGTGAAGGCTGGCTACAAGAATTGTGAGTCATTTTGACTTCCAAAACATACAGTTACTGATTGTTCATCAACTTAAGAGGTGGCAGTATCTCAGTAGCTTAGTAGCTATAGCCATTCGGCCACAAACCTGGAAGGTGGTCCGATCCCCACTACCAGCATTGCATACTGCTGTTGTGTCCTTGGGCAAGGCACTTCATCCACATTGCGTGTATGAATGTGTCAGTGTGTTCGGTGGTGGACGGAGAGGCCATAGGTAGTAAATTAAATTGGATTAAAGGTGCATTATGCAGTAGGTCATGTACCCCCAGGACCTGATTTAGTCCTGGTTTGGACCTGGCTTAGCCCAGGTTTAGTCTTAGTTTTGTTCTGGTTTCAGGCATGGTTTAGTCCTGGTTATGTCTTAATATAGTCCTGGTTTGATTTAGACTTAGATAAGACCTAGTTTAGTTCTGGTTTAGACATGTTTTGTTGGACCTGGCTGATTTAGACTTAGTTTTACTCTGGTTTTCAGCACGGTTTAGACCTAGTTCTGGTTCAGATTTGTTTCTGGTTTTGCTCTGGTTGATTCTTGGTTTATTCCTGGTTTAGTCCTTCTTTAGTGTTCCATCCCTCGCATTAATTCTGGGTTAGTCCAGATTTAGGTCTATTTTAGTCTTTAAAAAGCCAAATATATAAAGGTACTCTAAGGGCGCACTCACATTAGGGCCATTATTCAATTATTAATTATTCAAACCGTGCTGTGCCCAGGTACGATTGGGGAGGGGTCTGAGTCCCCCGCCGGCCCGCACTCTCACCTGCACAAACGATCCGTGCCGCGGCCCGGTTACGTCATCAGCTCTGAGGGCGACAGGCTGCTACGTCATCATGGTGCGCGGTTTGTTTACAAGTCGAGCGAGCCGCTAACACTTTTAAAACCAGTGTAGTGGAAAACGTGAGACCAGCAGCAAGAAATATCTGTGCTATTTTGATTCTGCTTTGAGTCTCGTTCGTGAGACGCGGTCTTCTGTCACATGTTTTGGAATAAGCCACATATGAGGAACAGCGAAGGCACCGCAGACGATGAGAGAGGCTTCAAAACTACTGCCGCTGTCTGTGCACTTCTTCAGAAAGGTGAGCGCAGGTCAGTGGCGTTGTTACGAGTGTTGATAATTGAGTTTTTTAATTTTTTACTGAGAGAAGAACAGTTGCGTACATGACAGGCCTCGTAGTCGTGCGTGCGCGCATGCATGAGCAACCGCGCCGTGCCGTGGCCCACCTCCTCCAACCGTGCCAAAGTCCTGAAGCTTACCGCGCCTGGGCGTGGATATTAGGCCACTGTGCCGTGCTTTAGGGGCCTTCAGGACTTGGGCATGGTTCGATTGGCCTAGTGTGAGTACATCCTTAATGATTAAATAACTCCATGTACCCCCTGCAATGTGCTCGCGTATCCCTAATGGTCCCCGTACCCCTGGTTGGGAAACAGGGTTACAGTTCAACTTGGCCAACAGCAGATAGTGTAAACTTAAGTTGATTTCATGTTGCTGATAATAGTGAAAGCAACAAACAAATAAAACAATAGTTAAAAATTAGGACAAATAGTAGGTAACAGTAGTATTTCAAATTATGCTGTATGATTTTTAACAATACTGGCCGTTAGCATAGCTACAACTAATCTGACAATAGTCTTTTCTGTGCTTCCCAGAATCACCCTACTCTAAACATAAATCCCTACCTGAAAACTGTCATTGATTTATTTTATGTCCATTATTTTTATTAGTTATAGCCATACATCTTCTATCCATGTGTTAATAATAAAATATTGCTGTTGCAGTGGCTTCAGCTATGCTCAGAGTGGCTCCTTTTAGCTGATTACTGTTCGAAATGCCATCTACACATAAATGCACAGGAGCTGCATACAAAGCAAAAAGGAAAAAGGTAATTTTGCTTGAGCCACTAGGTAGTGATTGAATAACTTCAGCGTCACATTTTTGAAGAGATGAATTCCTTTTTTTTTCAAAGCTGAAGAGTTCATGCGAGAATAATAGCACCTGCCCACACTAATTTGCCAAGAACAAATGATTTTGCTTGAGAGTGTAACTTTGGCGTTGCTTTGTCCAGATTTAATCAGAGGTATTAGGCAAACCTTTCCTTCCTCAGCTGTTTCTCGCTGTTGTGTGATGAATGTGTTGTTACGATGATGTATGTTTACAGATTGCTCCTGTTTTGAAGAGTTATAGCTTCCCCTCACACATCACAGGAAAGTGCCTCTGTGCGGAAATCATTCAGGGATTTTAAGTTTTGTCTCTCAATTTTCACCCAGCGTAACATATGATAAATGTCTATTTGTTAACAGCTCTAAACTTTGTTCCTGGGAAGTACTCAAAAAATCTGTTTCTCAGTAAAAGTACTTCTCTTTTTGCTGTTGCATTTTTTACCCTCCGGAGTCGCCACATCAAAGCATCTGCCTCCTATTATGCTGTGATATGGCATAGGTTTTACACCTGATGCCCTTCCTGACACAGTTGTCTCTATACAGGCTTCGGACTGCCTGTACTACTATTACCACTACCATAACAACTACTACAGCTACTTTTACAAAAGCTATGTCTGGAGTCAAAAATGCTTTTACTTATTTAGACATTGTAAACAATGTATTTGAGTCACAGTAACATTTTCTACCTAAAATCAAGTCAAAGGGTTAGGGTTAGGGTAAAAGGATATTTTAAAAAGTCAAAAAGAATTTATTTTTTTAAGTAAATAACTTGAGTAAAAGTATCTTGTCACTTTCTACTGTTGGTCCCAATACTTTTCTTACAAGGCTGTTTGAATGTCAGCCTCCTACTTCTGCAGAAAATGATTCACATATTATCTTTTTTCTAAAGATTAGCTGCAGTGGTCCTTCGCTGTCTCCAGAATCACCGCGATGGAGGTCAAACTCGTCGACATTTTTCCTTTAGACTGACACAAATTGTAATCCCATCACAGTCTTTGCCTTCTCAGCATGACCTGTAAGAAGTGTCCGCAGCCGACAGCCAAGCCTTCATTTTTCAGACTTCATACATCCATCTCTGACACTTTGTAATACTGCCTTTCGTTTCAAGAATCAAGGCAGCAGGTAATCTGCCCTTTTTCATCTCTAAATTGAATTATATGCTGTCAAAATAAAGCGTGCGCTGTAGTATATTCGGAACATCCTGTACCACCACATTAAAAAGTCATGAGATTATAAAATATGGAGACGTTGTATGCTCCAAACTTGGTAACATGACATTGCTCTCAGGGTGAAACAATACATGCAGTGTGAGGCTGGTGGTGGTAAATAACAAGTAACAACTAATCCAACATCATTTGATCTGTGGTCAACTGCAAAAACACTGTACATTAAGCTTAGAAGTAATTAACTGTCACATGTCAAATGGATTTTAATAAGAGAAAACCATTGTTAAAAGCATTTTGTAGCTTAGCATCTTAGCAATCTTAGCTGCTTTGTTATCACTCAAAACATTTAACATGAACATTAAGTTGATTGACTTCATCTGACCTATTTCCATTGGCTTTGTTCACAGACAGAAAAATGTCTGTGAAAAATGTCTGTGTACTTATGATATTGGTTCCCCTGTAGGGGACCAATACCAATATCATGACTATTGACACCACAGTTTGTAACAAATGTGAAGTGTAGAGGTCTGTGTACTGTTTTGTTATGAGAAAACCAAAATCAAACTGTTTTCTAATAGCCAGTCAGAAACTATTACATGAGTTTCATGTTGACCTGAAACCAGAAATGGAAAGATAAAAAAAAACTGACTGGATGTTTAATATTTGAACATTAGGCCATCACTGCCCTGAGCTGGGTGAAATTCTTTGTTTTCCAATTTCATTTTTGTGTTATATCAAGATAAAAATGTGTCAGCTAGAAAGTACACAGACCAGTGGAAGTGCACTTTGCAATCGGGCCACCAGAGATCATATACAACTACATAACCCTCAGGATCTATTCTCTGTTAGATCAGTAAGTATTTTGTTTGCCAAGGAGTCTGTGAAGACTCTCAGTCATCCAGACTAACTGTATGTATGTATATTGTATTTGTCACGGAGGTTGTATTTGTTGGTATTTGTTTGTTGGTTGGTTAGTTTGTTAGTCTGCTGACCAGATATCGCAAAAGGCAATGGTTGGATGTGATTAAAATTTTAAAAGTAGTTAGTTTTAGTTATTTTTTGCCATAGTGTATATTGAGAGCTTTATGGCTCAATGGATAGATCATTTACTCCTGAACAAGAACATCTGAACAACTGGTTTCAGTTTTGCTCTGGGTGATCTATATTCCCTTTGAGACTTAGGGGCTTGGCAGAGGTATGTGCTTACTACTGCTTAGTTGTGGAGTAAAAGTAGTTAGCAGGAGCTTATGACACATTATTAATAAAAAAAAATCACATTACTCCATTGTAAAATGAAATAGTGTATGATGGATAACCCTGGGATTTAAAGTGGTGTGACCAAGTCTGCATAGATAAAAAGCTCATTTAATGCTAATCACTGCACCTTAAGGACATATTGGCCTTTTATCCACTTATAAGCATCTGCAGTCATTAAGTGAGTAAATACACGATTACTGTCATGCTAATTACCATGTCATTTGGCTGCATCTTTAATTTCCCACTATCTCCTACTGCAGTGCCTCTGTGACAGGTTGCTCTGCGTACCATATAAGTCGTTTGCCCTTTTCTCAAATGCAGAGTCATTTTAATGTGGTTAATGATGTAATTAGTAGTTCTTCGGGAGAAAAAACCTTTGCGTTCCTCCCTGGTTCTAATGCCTGTGCACATTTCCATAAACTGTCACGTGTAATGTAGGGAGCATTCATCTCGACTAGCTCCAGGCCAGCTTTTGAGGTACGAACTCTCAAAGTGCAATGAACACAAACATTAAAGCCAGGATTAAAGGCTGTTCTTTACACTTACTGTATAATATAGGTTATAGTCTAATTGAGCTAATGTGTTTACTAAACATCTGAAAATGTCGGGAACGTGGCAGCCGAGACCTACTGCTAAATGTCACACAGACTCCAAAACAGTACTTTCCTGTTTGAGACAGTCATGACAATTGAGCTTTACCTTTTGTTTTTGTTTTGTTTACCGTTTGTTTGCTTACATACAGTATCAACCAGTTGTTGAGAGAAGTGTAGTATGTCTGCCAGCCCAGTGGGGGTGTTGTGAACCACAGTGGTGATGTAATTAAAAAGAAAATCCACAAAGTTAAAGTAAGAGGCAACTGAAACATTTATTCTGCCTGCTCCCTTAGAGGTGGCAACAGCTAATCGAGGACTGTTTCACATATTTAGTCTGGCATAGGTTATAAGGCTGGATGCCCTTCCTGATACAACCTTCTCTATTTATCTGAGTTTGGCATCGGCACAAAGGTGACCTTGTGGAGTTTTAGCATTTGGGAAATCAAACTCTGGACTTGCACACAACAGGCAGAAATGGTACTCACCCTTCATCAGCGAGGAGCACATACAGTAATAAAATAGACAATAAACAAAACAAAATACAACCATTTTGGAAGTTGTAGGTATCCTCTGAGCTGTACTCCAGGCTTTTCTTTTTCCTTTATGGTTTATAAGTCAGAAAATATTACATAAAAGAGTACCTGTAACTGGGATATTTTCTGAAGCTAGACCACACCATCTGTAGCCTGGCGAGCCCGACTCTGGACAGTCTGGTTCCCCTCTCGGAGCTAAAAGTTTCTCCAGTTTGACTGGGCACTGGCCAAGAGCAGCCGTTTATCTGCCGTGTGTCTTACGGAAGTGGAAGAGCTAACCAAGGTAGTGCTAGCCACTGAGCTAATTTAATAACTTCTTTGACCTGATTAACAGTGTTTAATATTTTCCTTTATCACCTGTTGGTTCTGCTGAAGTCTGCGTTATTGTTCAGTCCTCTGTGGGATTTTTTTCTTTGCCTTGTTGCCATTTTAACAACAGTTAAGTCTCGTTGACATCCGATGTAACAAACGCATAAAAAAAAGTCTTTGTACAACTGGCTTCTGCTGTTGTCCCTGTTCAGAAATAAGTAGAGCTGCTCATAATACAGCGTGTTTTGTGTTTTACGAAAAAAACATCAAGAATCCATGTTTGTTTGGGTCAGTGGTGCACAGCTTATGTTCGCCCTTCATTTCTCTGATTGGTTAGTGCGCCTGTCATCGTTCCACCACTGAAATGAAATGTTACCAAAGAGGTACCAGACTAACGTCTTTGTATAGAATAGGAAAAGAGTTTGTCTGGCAGGCCAGGCTACACCATCTGTATAGCTGTATATGTCTTGCTATTATTATTCCAGTATGTACATGCAGTGTGTTAGTGTGATCTTCTAGTTCAGGGATAAATGCTCAATCCATTGAGCCACGAAGCCCTCATGTCTCACAGATGTAAAGAATCCACTAACTAATAATCTGTGCCCTTTGTTGATTGTTGTTCCTATATGGACCCCTTGTGGCTGGAGTTAGTATTTTTGGCCTCAAGATACAGTGGTTCTGAATCCTTTAAAAAATACTGCACACAGATAGTCTTCCAGATTTATTTTTCCTGAAAATTTCGTAAGATTTTGGTACCATTATTTTTCCGATTTATCCGGCTAACAGACCAACAAACCAACCAACAAACAAACTTTGTAGAATACCACCTCAAACAAACACTTTTCGTAAATCATTAGTAACGTGCTTCAAAACCGACTTGTTTTTAGAGAAGCTCGTTGTCATGTAAACCGCCTCTTACTGAGACTGAATTCTGTCCAATTTCTTTTCCTCCAAAGCCATTAACTCTTAGCCACTCTGCAATTAGACCAGTGCCAGACACTAAGTCCCCTTGAAAGTTTACCCAAATCAATATTTCAGTGCTGAATGGCAAGTTCACCCTTAAACAAAAATAATTTTCCTTGACAACCTGAACAAGCGAAAAGGAAGTTAGAGGAGGTCTGGAGTCCTCAGAGCCCATTAAGAGGGTTTTAATGAGATAGTGGAAGGCACTGCTGTACCCCCTACTAGCTTTTGATACAATGCACTGTCATCTCATTAAATCCTTATGACTTTCACTGGTAGACTAGGACAGTAGTGAGACCAGTGCGCTCTGCAGTGGACGTCCTGTCACCGTGGGGGCACCACCAGGGGGAGGCTGCGAGGACCAGCTGGACTGGGCACCGCAGCATGGCCCCAGACGGTGATAATGGCCTCCCCCGATCCTGCCTCATATCACACGCTTTGTCACTTTAAACTGTTCTGTAATGGACTTTATGGGCTGCAGGGAGAGGTGCAGTAAAATATCTGCATGGGGGATACCCTGAGCTGAATAGTGAGAAGGTCAGGAGGTTGATAGTGTTGTTGAGCAGTTTGGTGTTGGGTACTAATTTGGAGCAAGGTTATTACAAAGACACTAGTTCTGCCTTGGTTATGAATAATGTTGGTGCTTTTATCAATTGTACCAGCAGAAGGTGGTTGCAAACTTAAAAGTATCACGAGAGGAAACTTGCATAATTTGCTTATTTCAGTTCATTCAGCTATGCAACTTATTATGTACTAACTTGAACTTGCATGTGTGTGTTTTTGTCATTGATATTCTATATATGTGTGATTGGTTGACTGGCTTGCACTCAGGCCATATACCTGCACACTTGAACACTCATTTCAGCAGGTTATTCATAGCTACTACTGCAGCCATTATATACCTGTCATACAATGTCCTAGATTTGCTGTCACGTGTTTTTATATGGGGACATACAGTATGTGTGGGGTAAAAGCTGCTAGATTTAAATTTGGCAAGTCATCAGTTAACCTTATTGTGAATGAATGACTTGATCTTTTTTGTCTTACCATGACAAGGAGTAAGGAAATACCACAAAGGTTTTTCGCATGCATGCTCTTTCTAAGCCTCTCAATTTATCTGGGCTTGGGACCAGCACAGAAAATACGCTGCCCTGTGATCTGTGAGGTTGGATTCATCCCTTTGTGCAATACTATGTAACTTATATTTAACGCAACACATTTAATTTGATAAGTTTGGCGCCATCTCAATGACAGCTGAACTGCTTTATATAAAGAATGCAATTTTGTGTTGGTGAGCTGGTGGTTTGCACCTCCACTCAGAGAGAAATAGCTGGAGAGGCATAAAGTCAGCTTTATCCAGAGAACCATTAAAATTACTTTGAGGCTAAATTATGTTATGGTACAAAGTGTGTGTTGCTTAAAAAACATCTTTTAGAATCCAGTTGTGAGGCAACAGCTAAGGTTGCCTTATTCTCCCACATGTTAACCACATACTTGGATGCTTTAGTAACTAGAAGCACTTAAAAAGCGCAGACCTCCACCAAGGCATTGGCCCGGTTGGGCAACGGTAAAAATACAGTGCCCAGAACTGGACTCAAACCAAGGATTATCTAGTGCAGGGGTAAATGCTCTGTTGGTTAAGCAACAAACCTCATATGTCACAATGCTTAAAAATTAATCAGACCGAATGATTTGCTCCTTGTCTTTTGTGGTTAGAGTTAGTAACTTTTGGCTCTATCTTGCAATAATACTCAATGCTTGAAAAATTCCTATTTCCTGACTGTGTTGCTGATCCACACAAATACACAGTCTAAGTTAGTAACAATTAGGGTGGGACCTGCTTAAAATTCAACTGAATCAATTCATGACAAACTTAATGCTAGAAAAGTAAAGTCTACAATCGACTTCTAGCAACAAAAGATTGATATACTTTTTGCACCGCATTCAAAAAGCTGCTGGAGACAACTGTGGAGCTCATCCTTCTAAACAGAAAAACAACTGACAGACAAATGAAGTGGCATTTCTCCCTCTTTCCCACATAATGCATCATTTCATGGTGAGAAGCTTTTGATAAATGGCATGTGTTGAAAAGACAGGAATACAGCGCGCCTGCTTTGTATTTAAATTTGCCAACAATATAATGCCTTTTCATTTTGGTGCGTCAGAATGCGTGTGGCTCCCCGCATCGTCTAATTAAGAGCTCCTCGGCTTCGAGCAAAGCCATTCCTGCAAATAAGCGTGAGCGAATCATGTCTGCTATGAGCCTATATTGTTTTTCAATTTGAATTAGTGCCTAAATGAAGCATTATGATACATGCACATAACCTCTCGCCTTATACCCAGCCTTTGTGAGATTATTATTGTAATCGCATTGAACCATGGTTATAGGACAAGTAATGAAGGAAATAGGCTTTATCTTAGTTCTGTTACTTCAAAATAATATCACTCAAATAGACATAAAAGTAAAATTAGTACATGAGTAAATGTAAAGTGTATAGTTTATGTAGATAGTAGATTTATGTTTTCAAATTTCACAAAGATTACTACTACTACTGCTACTACTACCACAGCTAGTATCTCCTCTGCTGCTTGTACTATTACTGCTACTACTACTGGTACAACTGCTGCTGCTGGTGCAACTGCTAATACTTCAACTACTACAACTACTGCTGAGGTCAAATATATTTTATCCATTTATCTAGATATTACGTGAGTTACATGTTTTCAAAGTTACATGTTTTCCTCCAACATTTACTTCTACTATTACTGCTGCACCTGCTATTCCTACTGCTACTACTACTTCTGCTACAACTCTACTACTGCCACTGTTACTACTACTACTTTGAAACAGATGTTACAAAAAATTACTTTACTCCAAAATGCATGCAAGTAAAATTTTTTTTTTTTTGAAATTGCACTTAGAAAGCACAAACATGTATTTTAGTAAATTAAGTATAAAGAATCTTAGAGTTACATTCCACCACTGTCATTTTGCATTCAGTTTGTATTTCCTTCCTAACACATGTTAAGCACTGATATACTCATCTACTCGACTGAAGCGTGGCAACATGGCGCCATATCTGTGATAAAATAAAATGTAATCTTCAATGCAGCAAATGTTTCTGCTGTTTGTCTTTATAGTTCTACACGGCCGTGGGTTGTATGCACCCAAATATCATAATGAGATATTGAGATACAGCAGGTGGATAGAAGTAAGCGCTTGCACAAGGCAATATATCATTATTTACCTAGCGAGAGTGAGGAGCCCGCTAACCTTTGTAGCGCCTTCAATCTCCCTTATCGTGCATTAGCAGCAGAATTGTGTGCCGCGGGAAGCCCGAGCAGCCCTGAAGGAAGGAAAAAAAACTTGAGTTGTTAGAGAGATAGAGGGAGAAATCTGTGTTAGACCGTGATTGAAGGCTTGGTGCTTCCCATACAGCGAGCTCTTCCAGGTTTTTGGCCACTTGTGTGAATTCTAGCGTCTTTTAAAGATTGTGCACCTGCGGCCATAGCTGCGAATGGGAATTGATAAGAAATTATTCATACTAGTGGTGTTATTGATTCGCCGTATCTGTCCAATCTCACATCCATTCGCCTTATAGACTCATCAATTTTCAGTATGGAAAGCCCACGCGAATTTCAGCATTTAGAATTGGATTTTGAAAGTAGACATATATTCTCCAAACAACCATATACCTACATACAAACATGATACAAAATGTCTATTTGTGTAGTTCATGTTTTGACCAGCCTTGCAAGCCAGACCTCTCTCATTTCAATAAGAATCAATCCTGCCTGACCAATCACAACAGTATTTCTAAAAAGGAGGTGGGTTTTATGTAATGCTTTGTTTTTTCCTAATGGTTGCATGTTTTTCAAATTGCGTCACACCATTAAACACTGGTGGCAAGTGGGTCAGATAAGAATAGTAGTAGTAGTAAGCAGCAGTAGTAGATTTATAGTAGAACTCACTGGTCCTACAATTCACTTTCTATGTTATGATTAACTGTATTAATTAAATATTTTCTACATAGATGCTCTAGGCTTCTTTTATCAACCCTCTATCCTTTTCTCATTGTGTTACTTATCCATATCAAATTGTAACAAAAATCCAGGCTGAACATTTAGGAAATAGAGAATTACTTTGTATAGAAAGTTATCTCACTCACAAAAGCAAACAGACAAGTGAAAAATGAGAATAGTGGACCTTTTTGGCCTTTTGTTCTTCTTGCCCAGGCACATGACTTACAGTTAGCTGTGCCAGAATGAACTCGCACTATTTTTTAGATGTCCCAACGGTATATTTTGTAGCCCTGAGTACCAAGTTTTGTTATGCAAATGTTGTAGCAATAACGTTGATCCGATTTCTGGGACACAGCAAATCCCGTATAGACTGTATATGAGAGGACAATCCTATAAATACATTAACCTAAAGCCAACACGGTACTTTTTCTTCACTGCTCTTGAAGGTGAGCTGTAGGGAGCCAAAGTAGGACAAACCCTGCAGACCACATGGATCAAGGTAGAACTACTATGTCCTGGGACCACACAAAGGTCAGCACCAGGACAAGTCACATGGAGGTGGAAAGGAAGCAGTAGTAGTAGTGTGTTTTTTGTTGTTGTTTTTTTACGATTATGAAACTATGTGCTACAGTGGGGGAAGTAACAAGATACTTTTACTTAGTACTTTACTTGAGTGCTATCTGAGCACTAAACATACTTCTAACTCTTTGAGGAAAAATCTTTCTCTTACTCAAGTCATTTTTTAGTTTTTCTGCTTTGGTGGCAGAGATTGGTAGTCATTGAAGCATTAGTAGTAGTACTTGTAATAGTAAATGCTACAATAGTTGTTGTAATAGTAGTACTTGTAGCATTTGTGGTAGTAGTAGTACCAGTCATAGCAGTAGACACAGCAGTAGTAATGCCAGGAGTAACAATAACAATAGCAGTAAAAGTAGCAAGAGTGGCTTATTTTAATTTGCATTCAGTAATTTTTGTACTTTTAATTTTGTTGACTATATTTCTCCTTAAGCTATTTTGTATTTTGGCACATCTATACTTTATACTTCCTATATTTCATTGACATGTGTTTTCCTTGAACATGCTTTTCTCTTTTCTCTGTTAATTACATCCCTCACATCTCCAGCACTGAGGCCTTCAGTGTTGTCATACACACACACACACATAACACATGCTTTATGTTTTGTATTTATAGTTTTGTCCTTCATAATTACCGTAGTAAATAGTGTAGTATCTCTTTAACCATGAATCCTTTTGGTGATTCAGTGCAAGGAGATCTTCTCATTTTAAGTTTATGCTCTGCCCGCTGCTTAATTTCCTCATTTACATTTACAAATCTGTGTTCATTTGACAACAGCCATTTGCCACACTGGCATTTGTGGCAGCAATTACATCCGGCTGTGCATTTTTCTCTGCCGTCTCTTCTCAGTCATCTGGACAAAGACAGAAGAGGACATTTTTCAGGACATTCTGCATGGACACTTACTCACTGACAGAGACATTGTGGGTAATTAGGAGACTATTACTGTCGGGCAAATTGCTGGTTGTTTTTTTCCAGCTCTAAACATCATATGCCTGGAGAAGTGGAAAAGGCATGATATGTCTATACTGGGAGAGTGGCATAAGGGAGATTTTTATATAAAGTACTAAAAGTGGACTGCTATTATAACTACTACTTGTAAACTATGACTACTATGGCTACTTCTACTACTATTAGTTGTAATATAACTACAATGACACACAAAATACACCTATATTACAACTACTGCTACTTTTTGTTCCAATACTGCTATTATGATTACTGCTGCTACTAATACTTCTACTACTACAAGTGCACCTACTATGACCGCACTGCTACTACTACTGCTTTTAGTATTACTACAACTAGAACTACTACAATTACACCCATTACAAATGTGACTACTATGACTACTACAGCTACTACTCCTACTACCAACTAAGATTACTACTACAGTGCTAAAACTTGGGATTGAACCCTTTCTGGTTGTAAGGCAATGATGCTACTGGATCTATCACAAAAAAAAAAATAAATAAAATAAAAATACATGTTTACTTATTCAGACACATCACACATTTCCTTGTCATATATTATTCTTTGTAGTGTTGAGTAAATTACACAAATAAAAGGTTCTAGTCACTTTCCACCTCTGTCTGAAATATGCAGCCCTGCCCAGAACCTGTTCCTCGCCGCTGCAGATTTGATAAGCTCTCTGGTCTTTTGTCAAGTCGAACAGGCTGTAAAGTCGGAGAAAAGCACCCGTGGGACCAATGAACGGCTAAACACATGACACCAATCCGAGTTAGACTTCCCGTGAACTTCCCTTGAACTAGCGAAGCCCAGTGATCCATGGTCCACATCTCTCTCTCGCTCTCTTACTCTCTCTGCCTTTCCTATGACTTTCCCCTCCTACAACACTATACCTTGCTCCTCATTTCCTTTGCCTCTTTTAGCAGAAGCCCAAATGCAGTGGTAGTTCTTAAGCTAAAGTCTCTAACAAGGCACTGTCACGGCGCAGTGCCACTTGGCTGAATTCCCATCATAGGGGATTTCTGTTTGAAAGACAGCAGTTCATTTTCGTGGGCTTTTTTACTCCTAACTGCCCTCTCTCCCCTCCTCCTCCTCCTCCTCTTCAACCCTTTTCAATATGGCTGACCGGCAGCGTTCCCACACCATTGCTTTGATTTATCCACTTTGCTCGAGCAGACAACAGTGCAGAGAAAATGAAAATTCCCAAGACCAATTCACACACACTTTCGGATTATTTCTTTTATAGTATTTGTAAATGCTTTAGTACTTTCTTCGGCATTTTATTTACTTGTAATACCATGTGATCTTAAAGCTGTTGGTCCTGGGAATTATACTCTTTGGAGGTGCATCCACCAGCTTAGGCAATACCGTAAAACATTACACACATTCTTAATTCATTTTACCCACTCTCAGTACACGACAGATGTAGATCTAAGTGTGCACCCTTCTCTCCAACAGGGGGCAGTGTAGGCGTTCATAATGATGCAGCACCTTTCTTTCTTTCTAGAGACAGCACCAGTCAGTCTGTCTTTACAAATACACAAAGGATTGAGGAGGCATCGATCTACATACATCACTGGATGCTTTTAAATACTTTTCAAACACTCATCGTTTTTTCTGCTGCTGCCCCTGGCTCACCATCTCTGTGTCCCAATGTAGTTTGCCTTTTTCTGTGCCAACAAGAAGTGTATATCTTTTACTATTTAAGTAAGATAAACTTGTTGTGCTGCAAAGGTATGGCGTTTCTTACTGCCTTCACCAGCTTGCATGTTCATGTTATATAATCTAAATTGACTGGCTCTGCAATGAAGTATACAAACTGACAAGCCTTGATTTGCAACTGATTTTCATTTTGTTCACAGTCACTTGAGAAAATGTGTATAATGTTGGTTTACATATTACTGTATATTTACTGTGTACCACTATGAGCAGGCTAACATGGAAAAGTCAACAAAAACTGCTAAGGATGTTGTGTTTTTTGTTTTAGTGAATTATTTACTATAGTGGGATATAATTGATTGAGCATTTACCCTAGAACTAGAAAATCTCTGGTTTGTCCTGTTTTTCAGTATAGGTTATTTTTATCATTGTGAGATAGGACCAATGACAGAGGTCTGCACTCTTCTAGTGTTTCCAGTTGCTGAATTTAAAGTGTTTGCAAATGCATGTCTCTCAATGACACATTTATAATATAAAAACTATTAAAAAAAACAAACAAAAAAAACAAAATGGCATCTTAACTACAAAGCAAGCTGTTGAATGCTGAAAAAGCTCAAAAAGATGCTTAATGATGCGTAAAGTTGGTCTGACTTGTTCTTTCATTTTCTAGACTGACCCAGAGGGCAGATTAGATGTTCTGGCTTTGACTTGTACAAGCTTCTCTTTTAATGATGGTCTGTGGACTACTCTGGTTTATCTTATCTTTATAATAAAACATCAATCCTTGTGAGTTGCAATAATGTATATAACATAGTGTAGCATAGCTTAGAGGTGCTAAGTTAGGCAGACCACAGCACATTCATAATGTGTTTAATGTCAATGAGTACAGCACATTAGTGAGTGGCTTGATATTTAGACATTTTATTTACAAGAGTTAGTGCTACATAAGATACAGACAGAGACTGAGGCACTCAATGGGATTTAAAAAAATATTTAACAAACATTTAATATTTCATAGATAGTATTTAGTTAAAAAACACCAACGCTTCTCAGGGCCTTCATCAGGGCATGTGCATCATTAAAAGAAACAAAATGGCTGCCAGAACTCTTTTATACCTGGAGATCATGTGACCTGTTCACTTGACCAATACAAAGAGTTAATCAATGACAAGATAATCACACCATAGTATTGTAAAAGCCACAAGTGAGAGAGGATAATTCATATTTAAATATATACAGAGAATAATCACAAAAAATGATAATATAAATATAAAAATTATATATATATATATATATATATATATATATATATATATATATATATATATATATATATATATATATATATATATATATATATATACAAAAAACATGACTACAATAGAATCAGAATAAAAAGTAGATCACAGAAAAGAGGTACAGTCAAGTTCTTCATTTAGACCTGGATACTGTGTTGCCTTTAGAGTATATATTAGGATATAATAGTATATAATAGGATTCTCTTTTGTAACCTTTTGTAACTCAATTAGTATTCCAGTAGCCAAGTAATTTTACATGTAAGTTAATAGCTATGCTAAAGCCAACAAATTCTTATGTTACGCAGGACCATGGCTGACTCCAACTCAACACAGTTTGCCAATGTATGCTTAGATCCATCAACAAATGAAGGCTGGCCAATTAAATTGACTACAAAGTCTTTATGCTAATATTTGAAAGCCAGTTTGTATACTATACTATACAGTACTTTACTATACTATAGAATATTAGATATTGGATATTAGTACCCTTTAGTGACAAAATGATTTTTGGAAATGACAACCAGTCAGTCAGTGCCCAGCTAGAGAAAAATTAGAGAACATCAGCAACTGCTTCAATATTTTGTCTTTTTTTGCAGAAGTATTCCCAATGGGATTTGACAGGCATTAGAAATCTACACCTGTCAGTGCTAATATTTAATGTAAGCAATCCCTCGGGGTGAATATGTCAGACTTGTTTCCAGGTACCAAAGTGCTTCTCAGTCAGTCAGCTCCATCCAACCAAGCTAAAACACTGGCTCAGTATTACTCTGTCGCAGTCAGAAAGTGTATTAAAGGGATGCTATAGGGCATCATAGTGAGTAATGAACACATAATGAAGAATCACCTTCTGTCTGGCAACTCATTCAGCTTGAATTGGAATTATGCATCTATTCATTAATTTACTGTAAAATATTAAATGATCTTATCAAGGTGGCTAAGCAAACACATTACCTGCAAATTACAGATTTAATTGTTGTCTGTAAGTTTAATCATCTCCATGGTTGTTTTTGCAGGGCTCCAATATTATTAAACTGAGAATAATGGGAAAAAAATACAGCTTACTTTGATCCATGAAGATACACTTTTTACAGTTTATAGTGCAAAGTGGTGTCAAATACTAAAGGTGCTGGTAGCCACAGGAAAAGGTCAGATTTTGTTCAAACCTTAATAGTAACTTTACCTTTTACGTGATTCAGACCCCATGTCTAAGCTAATAATAAGTGTTGTCAGTCATATATTAACAACCAGACGGTTATTAATGCCATAAAGCTCTTAGAGATAATGTTGGAGAGAATGGTCAGGTCAGAACATGTTTGTCTCCGTTTGATCATTAAAAATGCATGGACATGATCTAAAGCTTGGATTGTCATGTGCCCAACTCCAATCACTGTAGACTGTTTTCTCTGAGCTTTTTTCGAGTAATATTTTAAATCATGTTCTAGTGGTTCACTTACTTGGTGTTAGAACAGAAATAGTATGTGCAACTAGCTTGGTTTGGTGTTTACAATCAAACAGAAAACTGAATTTTAGTGTGTGGCTTTTGGTTTGATCACATTATAGAGATCAGGATTGTGACGTCACATCAGTGGTCACACAAGATATTTTCTATAGGAAAACAATGGAGCAATTTAGGATGTAAATTACTCGAGTTAGCGTTAACACAAAAGTATTTTGATACTTTAGTGTGTGATAAATCAAGAGTGACAAAGGAGTTAAAAGAGTTGTTTCAAAGCTTGTTTGTTTACTTTTTATGCCTGTGTTTCTAAAGCAACTTTATGGCATTTCTCTGTCTGTGACCACCAACATGGCAGATTCATCACTCAATGGTTGTTTTATGACATAGGTTCCCAATCTCTATAGCTTAAAATATATTAGCTTGCATGCTAACAAACCTACTTTGGCAGCCATCCTAATTAGTTCTACTAAGGAGGTTGTGTTTTCACCTACATAGATTTGTTAGTCTTTAGGCAAGATTATTTGTAAACTAAGCTAATGCTCTGATTTTGATGTGTGTGTGTTTTTTTAAGATCAGTAATAGGCTAATAAAAATATTTTTGTTCAGAACACTGTGATTTTGTGATTCTGTAACATTGTGTGATGAGCATATCCCACAAGGCACAAATGATTAGTGTTGGTGTACACGGTGTGGATTCTTTGTGACATAAGAAGGTTTTGTGGCTCAAAAGATAGAGCATTTACCCCTGAACTAAAAGATCCTTGCTTCAAGTCCAGACCTGGACACTGTACCAGTTCCTATGGCGGAGGTCTGCACTCTCTGAGTTGTTCCAGTTCTTTATCTTTTCTATACAGTGTAGTCTGGCTGTCAATTTGAGTTGAATTTCCAGGTGTTTGAAATACTGAGACCATGTTCAGCTACCTCTGAATGTAACTGAATAAACATATGACCAATCAGAATTCAAAGGACAGTACCAACATATGCAGAATAAACCCATTTTACTTTGCTTATAAAGTAAATTGGCCTGATTGGTCAAGCTAACACAGACATTGGTTATGATTTGCTCTGTTTCCACCAGTGTGCCCCTAAAAAAACACCTGTAAAGTATTTTAAAGCTTTCGAACTCACAGCCTCTACCTCCCAATGCCACCTCCTCTATAAATAGATTTTTACTGAATTTAATTTGCTGTTGGCAATGAAATGTAACATCTGACTGTAAGCACTAAAGCAAAGGCCCAGCTCAGCTCCTGACACTTTTAAAAGCTGTATGCATGAGAACACATTGAAAATCATTAGCAGCCTGTTTTGGAAATACATAGTCACTGCTAAGCAATTACATCCCTGATTGTGATTAAACCTGCAGCCTTTCCCTAGCATTCAGGATACACAGTTTGTATTAGCGTTTACTGGCGTGATGCCTCATGAAAAATGAAAGTCAACAACATTTACCATTTTATGAAAAATAATAGGACATTTTTAATTTGATGGCCGTACACGCCTCAGAAAAGTTTGGACAGAGCAACAAAAGGCTAATTAGTTATTACAACATTTCAGTTTACGGTCTGGGTATAAAAGTAGATTGGAAAGGCTGTAACATTAGTGTTGGATGATCATGATCTTTAGGTTCTCAAGCAACTCTGCATTAAAATAGACATTATTCTGTACTGGAAATCACTTCTTACGTTGTATTTTTATTTATTTTTTTGTATTGTTTGTGTTTTACTGCAAACATGCAGATAAATCATAAGTAGACAATAAAAACAATAGTTACAACAACAAAAACTCATTTTTTTTCCCATAGACATAAGGTACCTAAGGAAAATCCATCATGAACACTTCCAGAACTCTCTGTGTTCTATTGTGAATAAAAGGTAGGATATATGAAATTTGCAAAAGCATTGTTTTTATTTACATTTTACACAATGTCCCAACATTTTTGGAAATGATGTTGTAGACAGACTGACTTGAGCAGAGCTGTTTTGGACTTCCGGAGGCCACAGGACGCTCCGTTCGGGGGATTGAGGTCAGACTGGTTCTTATCTGCAGTACAGAGCCCCCCTCCAGGAGCCAGCTGGTACTTACAGATGAGATCTGGACCTTATGCCTCCCACAGCAAGATTGGCAGCCCATATCCTCCCCTTCCATAGCTCTTATCCAAGACGTGCTCACAAAAGAACAGAACGTGTGCACTGGACACTGAAGTCCCATGTTACCGCTCGACTAGAACCCAGGTTTTTTCCAAATAAAGGCAGGGCTGAATTGTGGAGTAAAAAGATTTACAACTTTTCTAGACTTTGTAGACAGGAATGAGACTTAAATCTGCATAATATTAGAATTAAAATAAAGTCTTGATTTTGCACTTGTGCAGGTGACTGGGGTGTGGTTTCCCTGTGGGCCTAAACTCCAGCCACAAGCTTACATTTGTGCCAGTCTCAAGCTCAGATAAAATGAGATGATTGTATCAGGAAGGGCATCTGGTGCAAAAATCACTAAATTTGATTTGCACTCCCTGAAGTGAGGGTGTAGATTTAAGCATGCAGCATTCAATAAGAATAAATGTAGGCTTGTGTGTCATTGGCTGATTCTTTCTGTACAGTGGTTTAAAATCTGTCTTCATATGGACACATTCAATATTTTTCATATTCTTTCTCGGGTTTTGACAAAACATGCATCTCCACTTTCTTAAACCCTACAATTTCATTCCAAAAAGCAGACATGTGCCTCAATACTTCCTATATTCTGAGTCCCAACTTGAGCCACTTTAAAAGGCATGTGTTAACACTACAGACGGGATTCTTCCACCCGTTTTTTTCCAGTCTTTCCTCCGTGCAAGCGTTCGTGCTGCTCCTCTGAGCCGCTCTGACTGTGACTAAACATAAGCTTTGATGCTGGGATGGCAGTGAGTAGTGGAGGCGCTGTATGAACAGGTGGTGGATAGAACTGCATTTTCCTGGCACTGTGTTCCACATGGCTCCTCACCGCTGAGACACACAGACCCTACGTGACTGTGGAAAGGCACTCAGGAGTTGCTAGAAATAACATATTGCCTTCAAGGATTTAGCTAATAACTAGTGCTTCCTGCAAACTTTGGACAATATATTTTACCCATCTAAAAGCTACAGCCTGGCCGTTCAGTCATCTTCGACTGGTTTTTGATGTGAGAGGTCGTAGAGGGCTGGAGTCTGTCTTTTGTACTTTGGGATTGAGGCGGAGTACATTCTAGTATTCATTACTATTGATTAATTTATTAATTTTGTTTTTCATTTTATTCTGATTAGTCCTATCACAGCAACTTTGGGCCTGAGGTTGTGTGCAACTTTAAACTGGCCAGTAGTCACAGAGCTAACACTGCATAAAATGGGTCTGGAACCTTTCCCATTTCCCATTCAACATCTTTATGCAATGACTTGTTTTTGTGATTCTTCTTTACTTTCAGTCTCATTTGGTATAGGTTTTATGTCAGATGCTCTTCCTTAAGTGCCTGGTAAGCCGGACTCTCCTACTTGATTTTCATAAGCAGGACAGTGTGGTTTCCCTCTCGGACCAAAGTGTTTTTGACGTTTATCTGTCTTACAAAAGCAGAAGAGCTAACCAAAATAGTGCTAGCTACCAAGATAATTTAATAACTTTTCTGATCTGTTTATAGTTTTCCTTTATCACCTGTTGGTTCTGCTGAAGTCCACATTATTGTCCAGTCCCCTGTGGGATTTTTTTTTTTTTTGTCAGTTAAGTCCAGTTGACATCCAATGAATAATGAACAAAAAAAAAGTATTTTTTCTTTGTACAACTGGCTTCTGCTGCTGTCCCTGTTCAGAAATAAATACAGAGTTGCTCATAATACAGTGTATTCTGGGGTTTTATGAAAAAAAAATGGCAAGAATTTATGTTTGTTTGGGTCAGCGGTGCACTCCTTATGTCCCGCCCTTCGTTTCTCTGATTGGTTACTCTGCCTGTCATTGTTCCACCTCAGAAACAAAATGTTACCGAAGGGGTAACAGACAAACTTCTTTGTATAGAATGGAGAAAGGCAGGCTAGGCTACTTCCTTAAAGCAACCCTCTCAATTTATCAGGGCTTGGAACCAAAACAAAGAGTGCATTGATTTGTAACTCCAGTGTGGCTGTTTTTTCTTTGTTTCTTGTTTCTTTGTCAGAGTTTTATGCATACTACATACTTTCTGCAAACTTTATACAAAACGTTTAGCAGTCAACATCTCTGCTTTTTGTTATTTTTGTCTTACATTGTAGCATTGGGTTTGACACGGCCGCCCATATAAAAGCTAGCGTTACATGAGATAATGGGCCTTATCCAACTTCTCTTTTGTGTTTTCTGTATTTAACGCTGTGTGGACAAGTTCATAAATCACTCACTTAGCTAGCGCGGATATCCTTTTTGCCGAGAAAATGACTATGGATTTGGAGGTGATGGCGACTGCAGAATGGGAGTAAGCACATTTGTCATTGTTATCATTCAGTCGGGGCGTCAGCCGCTGAGGACGCTATTCAGGAAATGATGAGAGGGGTCCTAAATAGGCCGTGGAGCTCAGGATGAATGGTAAATGCACTTTAATTCCGCCATTACGCCCGTTAGCACTTTTCTTTTTAGGTGTCGTCAATGCGGATGAATAAATAGTCCTATAATGGTGTGCGTGAAAGAAAGGTCAGAGTGTAGTGGTAAGTGCTCATAGGTGACATCTGTGGAGATACCAACAAACCGTCAGATTATACGTTTCAAAGAGCTTTCACTTGAAGCACAAATGTATTACTATTAACCACTGCCCCCTAAGTACATCTGATTTTATGATTTCTATGGAGCAGCTGGAAACCTCAGTTACATCATTTGTAAATATGAACTATACACTCTATCATCATAAAAAAAAAAGACTAATGACCTTCTTTTGTAGGCTTTTGTAATTAATAGCTTTGGTGTTTTGGTATTTATATATATATAATCATATAACCTTTTAATCTACTGCTTTAGTCAGTTTGTTCAAATTTGACAAAATTTTATTCAGACACAGTGAATAAGTTCAACAAGCTCTGCAGTGAATAACCAGAGTGCAGGTCAGGACACTGCAGTATCAAATGCTTCTTTTAAGGTAGTGATAGATCAGCCATCCTTCAAAGCAGTGTTTCTCATCTGGTCTAATTGTAGGACCCAAATTACCCCCTGATTTTTTCATTATGACCCACTTTTCCAGAAGCAGTGTTATTTTAAATTAGGACATCTACAGTAATGAGTTTTATCATTTTCTGTAATTGAAACAATTAATTTTTTACGTCTACTAGTTAAAAATCACTGCAAGTGTAGTTAACCATTTCCAAGTCTTTATCACATACCATTTTTATGTTCACAAGGTAGCTTCAGTATGAACCCATTGCAAAATAAACAAAATATGCAGAATTTAGTGAGCAGAAAAGGTCAGCATTGATAAGTATATGTCTTTGTCTAACAACAAAACACTTTAAAGAAGACAACAAGACATTCTTTTAGTGAGACCATACAATTAAACCAATGGAGAACTACTGCTATAAACAGTACATTAAATACTTTATCTGCCAAGTGTTATGCCAATAGGAATACAAAGTGACATTAATCTTTGTCCGTTGATCTGCTGAGTACCGGAGCAATTTATTAGTGTGTTATCAATATAATTTAAGTATTTATTGTCCTGCCTCCTTCCTTGTTTATATGTGCAGTCTATGACATCTGTTAGCATATGCTACAGCAGAGAATCTGTCCTGTTATAGGAAAATGCATGTACAGGAGAATACAGTAGCTGTGCTATATTTGTGCGTAGTCCTTCAGAGACATGAACAGAACTTAAGCATTACTATGGAGCACTGGGGTTGGCTTTTTGGCTTTTTTTGCTAGCAAATCTTGCATATTTTATGTTTTTAGCCCTGAGGTAAAATAGTAAAAGTTCTTTGAGCCTACTCTGATATAATTACCTCTTTGCTGTTGGTTGTTAGCATGAAAACTCAAAAAGTAATGGGTGGACATTGAGGAATTTTTCAGCAAATGTCAGTAATGGGACATTAAAGTTAAATTATTTGTTTTTTGTGTGGATCTGTCACCTGCATACTTAGTAAAGAAGCAAATGATTAGCTAATGAGACTCTTTACCATTGTAAGATATAATGGCTTTGTGGCTCAGTGGATAGAGCATTTACCTCTGTAGGTCCATGGTATGAGTGCAGATGAGGGTACTATATTATCTTCACTATTGAGAGATATTACTGTACTTACACCTTGGAGGAGGTCTGTCCTTGTTCTAGCGTTTATAGTTTCAATTTGTGACAAAAGTAATTGATTGTGGCATGAATTATCAAACCATAACCGTTTTCTGACCTAAACCTGAACTTGTTTACAATGTGCACAAATGTTTCTCAGGGTATTTTAGAGCTATTTGTCCTTCCTATTTGGACTTAATCGGCATTGACAGTTGTTTTAACTGCATTTGTGTTTTCTGGGCTGCTTCTTACTTTAAAACCAGACCTAATCTTGCTAAATGGAAGATGACAAAATTGATTGTGAATGACACTTTCTGATGACCAGCAGCCAAGTGTTTCTTCCTCTTTATTTCCTTGGCCCTTAGGGTAAAGGACAAAAAAGTTTTGACGAAATCAAATTTGACCCAAATTGCATTTAGTCCCAAGGAGGAGACGCGGAAACCTTTTTCGCTAGAATAAGCGGACAGTGATTTCATTTGTCTAAGTAGATAAATCATACATATTGAGCTTGTCTCTCACGGCGTGTCACTACTCTAGACCTGATTTAATTTGCCACTTTTCTGTCGGAGCAAGAAGCCACGCTTAAACACAAAACTCTGAAGGTTACACCATCGTAGCATTTTAATTAGCGCTCTGCTTTTATTCCACACTTCAACTCATGACTTATAGAGAAACTTTTTGTCTCCCGTCTGTCTGGGCATCCCATTCTTTAAATCATGGATGCAAGAAAATTTATACTGTTGTCATTCTCTCGACATTTTCTTGTCATTGACCTTTGTAGTGTCAAGCATCTTTGAGCGTCCCAGAGCTAAACTTTGAAGAGAAGCCAGTGCTCAAAATAAAGAAGAAGAGGTTTCCAATAGCAGCCCCTACAAAATGCTTTGGCTGGGGCGGGTGGGTTCAAGTGTACCTGATGTGAGATCAATTGTATTGGAGAGTGGTGCCGAACACTTATGATGCTCTTTAGAGTGGGATGGGAGGGGGGCGTCGGGGTGGGGGTCTATGACAGGCGCAGTCACGGAATACAAAAAAACACTGTGATGAGAGACGAACCATTTGTGCCCACACTGAAAGCTATATTTTACGGCTGCTATTCTACCAAATTGCTTTTGTGCGTCGGGGTGGCTTTTTAAATAATGCAATCGGTTAAAAGCTCTCGGTAAATGCTTGTATGGCGTGGGAAGCGGGAATGGAATTGAATGTGTGTATTTTTATTTTATTTTTTTATTTTTTTTAGGAAAGAGGGTTATAATTTATGCACCATTGAAACACGGCCACTTTGTGCTTTTCTTTGCCACCGGAGTTCAACATGTACACAATCTGTTTGAAGATGAGTTCACATAGGCCTACTCTTTGGTCTGGTGTTTTTAATAACAGTCTTTGGGGCCAGAGTGGACACTTTTGATAGCATGGTTTTTAGACTATTATGATATGATGGCGGCAACGTGCGGCCTTTGCCTTTTTATGCTTTTTGAAACAAATGATTAAAAGCCGTGCTGTTTTTGCAGAGTGCCATTATCTGGACTTTTTTTGAAAGGGCTTCTCATTCACCTCTGTTGTAATTAAGAGCAGTGTGTGGCAGTTGCTAGCATGGCACTGGTTGCTAGCTCACTGAGGTTGGCGGGCATTTGTTTTCTAACAAATCCTGCATTTTGCATTTTGTGTTTTAAGCCCTGAGATGAATTAGTAATCAGTAGTTCTCTTAGCGTAGACATATAATTACCTATGCTTTGGTTGTTAGCAAGACTCAAAAAGTAATGTTGGACTAAGGATATTTTCAGTAAAAGATCAATTAAATTAATTTTTATTTATACAGCCCAATTAAACATAAACACACAATCAAAAATAAACACACAATTAGACAAAAACACACAGTTAGACATAATCAATATTTAAACTAAATTAAGCAGTCCCAGGACATCCCCTGTCCTTAGACCCTTCTTCTCGGTAAGGAAAAACTCCTAAAAAATACAGCTGTGTGTGTGTAAGGGGGGTAGGGGGTTGTCCACTCCCAGGACAGAGAGGCTAAAAAGTCAGTATTGTGCCAAAAAAAAAAAAAAAAACACTTTTGTGCCATTTGTGAATAGGGCCAAAGAATATGAATTCTAGCCACACGAGTCAATAAAGGAACAAATGATTGGCTTTAGGATTTGGATTTATTATAATTGTCAGATGTAACAACTTTTTTGCTCAATGGATATAGTATTTACCCTATAACTAGTCTCCAGTTTTTCAGGTCAACATATACATACCATGCGAGGGTTTTTGTCGAGTGCCTTTACTGATTATTTCTGAAAGGGCTTCTCATTCACCTCTGTTGTAATTAAGAGCAGTAAGTGTCAGTTGTTAGCATGGCGCTTCGTAGCAAGCTCACTGACCCTCCCTCCAATGCTGCAGCTTTGGGCTCATTGGCAAAACACAAGCTCAAGCCTCTGGACAATGGCTGACAAAATGATGGATCGCTTCTTCCATATTGGCTTGTTGATCCATAGTTGCCATCCCCCTCAACACCACCTTCGACGACAGAGTGGATATTGGCATTTGCCACTCAGGCAGCTCCGGCCCCCGGGTCCCGTAACTGCTGATTAGTCAAATGAGTGCTGGCCTGAGGAATAATTAATGCTTAACATTGGGGTCTGCACTTTGCGCTTGATGGAATGGTGCCAAGGCGAGGGTTGCCGTGGTGATGGGACAGCGGGGGAGTGGTGGTGGGGGCCTGGCACCCCATGAAGAGCCTGATCAATTTTTATGTTGGCCCAGGTTAACCTTGGAGAGGTCGGGGGAGGGGTGCCTGTATGACATTAGTTAAGGCATTTAATTGGGTCTTAATTTATTGTTTACTGCTACTTAATGGATCAGGAGGACATTTCTTTAGGCCACAACAGACACTGGGTGGTTGTCATGCCTATGTAAAACATGGATATTGTGAAATGGAAGCAACATTTTGAAATGTGCAACTGTGAAGAAGACTGTGAAGATGCAGTACACCGAACAGCATTAGGAAAAAAAAAAAAGAAACCTGCACATGCACTGTCAACAAACAATCAGCGCTTTGAATAGAGAACAAATGTCATATAACAGCAGCGGGATAACAAAGCATTGTTACTTACACTAAATTTCCAAAAGTATTAGCTCAGAAGAACAGAAGTGACATCCCATTCTTAATCCATAGGGTTTAATATGACGTCGGTCCACCCTTTGCATCTATCTACCTGACGAGAAGGCCGGGCTGACAGTCTTCGCTCTAATTCATCCCAAAGGTGTTCTGTCAGGTTGAGGTCAGGACTCTGTGCAGCCCAGTCAAGTTCTTCCACACCAAACTCCCTCATCCATGTCTTTATGGACCGTGCTTTGTGCTCTGGTGCAGTCATGTTGGAACAGGAAGTGGCCATCCTCAACCTGTTCCCACAAAGTTAGGAACATGGAATTGTCCAAAATCTCTTGGTATGCCGAAGAGTTCAGAGTTCCTTTCACTGGAACTAAGGGGCCAAGCACAGCTCCTGAAAAACAACCCCAAACCATAATCCCAATTCAGTTATTTGAGTGAGTGAGCGAATACTTTTGGAAATATAGTGTATGTCAAGGAGGCTCTGTTTTTGCTGCAGTTCATTTGTTTGTTAGGCTGACAGCAAGATAACTCCGAGGTAATGGTTAGATTTTGAAATTTTCTTGAAAAGTCAGAAATGGTCCGATGATGAAATTATTCATTTTTTGCTGAGAATGCGGAACAACAACTGGATCCAGGTGATTTTCAAAAGATTCTTTACAATTGTGAGATAAGATCACAGATACTTTTTTCTTTTCTTTTTTTTTTTTACATTTTGAGGTATAAGGGCTATCCTCCATGGATAGTGCATTTACCCCTGAACTAGAGGATGCACAGTTGGAGTAGTAGGTTTAACATTGGAAACAAACCAAATCTTTATCTTAAAATGTTACTTGTTCATTTTGATGTATTTGCCACATAGCTTGCCTGCAGGCAGAGTGGGAGACGTGTCCTTGAAGTACACATCAGTAAATGACAAAGCCCATGCCAAGACAGCACGCCAGTCCCTTCTGCCAGATGGTTCATATCCAACGCAAGTGAGCTATAACTTCAAAAGTTAATGCCAGCCTTTCTCAATCGTGACTGAATTTAAATATGAAGGAAATAATTTGAGCAATCAGACCTCAAACTTGGTGACAAAAAAATCTTGATTAGTTCTGATTAAGAAAGAGAACCCATTACAATAACTTTTTATATTTTCAGAGCTGTCCAAAAATGACTTCTATCAAAAAGGGAATATAATTTAATATGCAGAGTGTCTCACTACCAAGAATGTTAAACTTAATCAACTGATGAGGAATCTCTATTACAGACTAACGACCATGAAGGACAAATAAAAATCATTATCTAAACATGAAGAGTCGCCGGGAGCTCAGCCTGCTAATATTGTAAACGCTGCGTCTAGAATGACTTGCAGGGATGTCTGAATTGGATGTAGTATTTTTCATTTTGAGGTAATAAAATATTTAAGGGGCAGACAGGAGTCGGGGAGACATGCTTGACCTTCAAAGCCCAAAGTCGGCCTTGTTATTACAGTATTTATATGGCTGTCCCCCGTTCGTCCTATAGGGGTATAAAAATATTTAATTACTCAATTAACTGAGGTGGGATATGACCCTGGAGGGAACAGGTGAAGGAATGGGGCAGCCGTGATCGGGAAGAACAATAGGACAAAGGGCGATATAGAGAAGCATTCAGTACAGACGTCCACAAATGCTTCTTGCAATAGTAAAGATATAATGCCCAGACCTGGACCGATGATCTTCTAGTTCAGGGATAAAGAATCCACCAAATCTAATTATTGTTTCTTTACTGGCCTTTGTGGCTGGTAAATTAGTATCTTTGGATAAAAAAACACACCAAAAACTAAGATTTTTTTCCCAACACTATCTGACAATGTTGTGCCTAGACATAAACTCAAAACAAATATCTTCTAGTTCAGTCCCAAGCCTGGATGTCAGGGTTGTGTTAAGAAGGGCATCTGGCGTAAAACCTTGGCCAAATCATTGTGCAAATTACTGTACAGTAGGTGGTATATGAGACTCCTGAAATGGAAAAGCTAAAAGAAAGATAATACTTTTAATACTTACTGACCTCTTGTGGCTGGGATTTGTATCTTTGGACCTATCTAACAATGTTACACAAACTAGATTCTACCAAATCTAGATTCAGACGTTGTTCTGGGTCCATCCCAAAAACTGGCTATTACTTGTTGAGTTATTTTTCTATCAGGCTAACCAACAAACCAACCAATGCTGGCAAGAACAACTTTACATACTCTCCTTGGTAGAGGTATAAATGAAACCGCTGATTGCATTAAGCCAGAAGTTGGTGACATTGTTGAAAGAATAGGATGGATACCAGTGAATACCTAAATGCTTAAATCGCTGTGCTGTCTTCATTTTGTAAAACTCTCCTCGCACACTCCCCCCTCAGTCGTGATGTTATGGATTTATGGGGGAAAGAGAACATTCATATCCCAGATGGGGGGCTCTAATGTGGCCAGATCCAGTTCATTATCGATTGTTCCTCTTTTACCCGCGCCGAAAGCGTTCAAAGAAGTGTCGAGGAAGGGATTACCATCAGCGGCTCGGAAATAAAACTTTTATAGCAGCACTTTGCCATTCTTTAAAGCTCTGAGCTGCTTTGAAAGTAAAATTTTCTGGAATTTACATTTTACTTTGGACTGAAACTGCCCTAGTAGTTGTCCTTTTCTGGTGTAATATGACACATTTGTTTCATTATATTCTCACCATCATATCACTTAGAAATAATTACCATTAATGTGCATCACACGAAAATTAATAATTTTGTCCTCGGCCCATCACTGACCTTTTCTGAACATTTCTCAACAAAAATAAAATATAAAATTCTGTATTTCTTAAAGCAATCTTAGTTAACAGCATTTTTCACACCTCAGTAAAACTTTTCATTAACACTCTGTCATATAGCCCTAAACTGAATCATATTACTTGCGCCAAATTAAACAAACACTATATTTAGCCTGCTGCGTAACATTGGGAAGGGAGGTTAAACTCCAAGAATTACGTGCAATTCTGTTCATTGTACGACTTGATAGACTCTGAAAGCGATGACAGTGAGCACAAAAGCTGTATGAAATTTTAAAGATTTATTGTAATGTGCCGGTCTACAGGGGACTTGTTAGAAGCAGAGCAGACAAAAGTCATACTTTTCCACAGAGAAAATGAAAGTTTCTCTGCTTGTCGACAGGAGACATTGATGAATCACATCTCGAGGCGTTTGAAGGTCCATTCATAAAAACGCAGGCTCTATACGGCGGGCTTTATAGGAGAGATTAATCATGTTTTGATTTGTTAAAAGACTGCTGACTCAAAGTTGTCAGAGAAATCCATTTGATCCTTTTTTTGGGCAAGGGTTTTCTTATAGTCACACTTGAGCTGACTGCAGAGCGCGCAGCTAGCTTATACAAAGATGTAAAGTTTTCAAAAGACAAACACACTATGGCAATTCATTTTGTTTTACCTTTTTTTTAAATGTATGCAAGACTTGTCTGGCTAAACCAATTTCTACCACAGTATAGAAGAATAGGAAACATCCATCTCATCCATCTCACTGTTATTTACAGTAGACAAATATCCGTTACATAAACTTTTACCGCTATTCCATAGAATAAAGAAGGAAGTAAATGCTTGTGATTAGCGATGTGAAGTCTAGAAGTATAACTGTATTTTGCTGCTTTCCAGTTTTTCCACAACTTTCTGAATGTTTAATTCAGAGACCTGCATTTTTCTACATCTCACGCTTTTTTTTTTTTTTTTTTTTTTTTTTTTTGCGTTTATTTTTTAAGGCAGACCTTTTACATTTTTGAGTTTAGTACCTATATTCGCCAAGTAAGGCTAACGTATGAAATCCTTGGTTGATAATAACTGCTAGCTTGGTTTTTTAACATTTAGTATACCAGCTTCTTGGACTGTTTATCACAAAAGAAGTCAAACTTTGTTAGATAAATTGTTTCCATTTTATCCAATGCAGTTTGGATTTTCTATTGTCCAATCAGAGGGTAGCGCCACCGTATGGAAACTGTATCAGAGTGCTGAAACCAACGACAGGACAATTGACCTGATCGCTGCAGTAGAAAACATTAGAATCACTTATTATTAAACATTATGTTACTATGTCAAAAATTAAAGTTAGCAAAGTAAGGCTTCTTTCATACAATTATCTAGCATCATAATCCATGAGAATACCCTCAATGTTCTGGTCCTTGGCTGGTTTAAACACGTCATGAAAGCTCTTTTAATTGAAACCTGCAATGTCGAGGATAAATTGTGTCCAGGGCAGAGGTCAGAAAGGTCACTGTAACACATTAAGATTCATCCTTCGAGGACATTGAATCCGTTAGGCTTCTTGGAAATGTCTCCCATTTCTGCTTTAATGACTTGGCCTTGACGAGACTCATCAGCATTTTGATCCTCTGTTGTTGAACCAGTACTTGGAATAAGTCATAGCACGTGTCACAACACTAACATTAATGCATGACATGTTCCACTAGCCCTTTTGTGTTGCCGCTAACACCCTTATTAGCTTGCATTAGCCAAGTAGTAAATCTTACACAGATAACACGGGGCTATATTGGAATGGTGCACTTTATTACATGACCTAAGACTGATGTTCAGGACGTCCGAAATGACATTTGATTCACATGCGGCAAGGTTTACAATTACAGGGAGGTCCCACGTTAGAGGCATGATCAGGAATAGATTAACACTGACAGCTTTTGTGTGTGAGTCAACCTGAGTACACATGGAGGACAATGTCACATTCTAATGCAAAGCAAACTTAATGCATACAGAGATGCGTCATGGAGTGTCCACTTTAAAGATTCACTTCAATGGATGTAAACTCCAACATGCCTTATAATGGAAATAAAGCTATACAATAGTCATATTTGTGTAGGAAAGTCTCTTCTTACATTTCTGCCAGTAATATGCCATTTTGCATGCAATCACTTGCATTTTGATTTGGCACAAGTTTTTACACCAGATGCCCTTCCTGATGCCAAACTCTATTTATCTGGGCTTGAGACCTGCGCAAAGAAGGCTTGTGCACTCTTGTGGCTGGAATATAATACTAATGCAGTAATAATGGTTTAACATAGGTTGAGTTTGAAATGTTTTAAAGGATTATTTACCATTGTGTGCTGGGACGGTTGTGCAGTGGAGTAAGCATTCACAGAGCAACTGGAGGGTAGCCGGCTCTCACCCGAAGCACATACTGTGTCCCTGGGCAAGACACTTCACCCACATTGCCTTCTCCAGCCACAGTATGTAAAAACCTGCCAAATCACCGTGTGACTGGTTTCCTCTGGTAACCCTAAATAATGAAATAGAGAAGCCGAAAGAAAAAATAAATTTACCATTGTGAGATAGGGCTGATAACAGATAATGTTAGATGAGTACAGTTATTGACCAGCATAGCTCCATCAGTAGAGCATGTAGACTTCATTCAAAGGTTGGAGGTTCAATCCTCAGCTCCCACCAATATACTAGTCACAAGGGCTCAGTAAAAGAACAAGTAGTAGCTAATTGTTATAATGTTTTATAGGAGTGTAATGATATGATGATGATGAACTGATGTATACCTTTTTACCTTTGATGCAACTACATAATATGTTGATGCACATTACCTTGTTTTGAATTGTATCGTTTTCTAGGTAGTATATAGCGATACACATGGAAAAAAATCTAAATCAGAAATAGCAGTATTATAAATTCAAATAAAACCAGATACATCTTTTTGGGTGTAATTTTTGTGTTTTTAATTAAACAAATGTTCTATTCAACTTTTCTTTGCTCTCTGTCTGCTTTACATAATCATCACAGGGCACAATGTTAGATTTAAGAGGAAACTTGATGACTTGATGATTTTTGGCAAAAAGTTACTGTATCGAGTTTATTAATATGAAGGTGCTGTATTGTATTGAATGGTATCATTCTAAATTAGCCAATATTGATTTTGAATCGGATCAAAATAATTCTAATTGATACGGATTGTTGTAAAAACTTAGCATTACACCCCTAATACCTTGGCGGATGTCTCTGAGTGCTTCTAGTTTACATTGACATTTGCAACATGCATGTATTACAACGCTATGTTGTATGTGGCCTTTACCATAAACTAAATAAAAGTTTTAACAGTGAGGAAAGTAGCACTACTCCTTCTTTCCACTCTTTGCATCTAATCACACTTGAATAAAAATATGAAGTGTACCTTTTTGTTACAAGTAGAATGATTTAAGCTTTTAAGTGACAGTGACAAAAACGACCATTTCAAAAAGTAGTTCTTGTCATCCCCAGTCTAAATTACTCCGATGATATCAAGAAGACAGCATAAGATACAAGTGCACTTCTATGATCTGACTACACTGTCCTTTCTGGCAGATTTAAACTGCACTTTTAAAAGCCCATTTATTTTGGAAGACTAATGCCAGACAGCTGCGCAATTACACTCACAACACTGAGGCCATCCACTATAGACAGTAATGACTCGCGTAGATTTGGCTCTATGTGTTTGAACAGAACCCACACAGACGATTGTCAACATAATGTCACAGTCACATCTCAGGTTGAGCCGTGGAGCCGCATCTTCTGTCTTCTTTTTTTTCATCGCTTGTTACTTGATAATGAAAGCCCATATTAATCTCAGTGTTTTCCACCATGACAGCACAATTTTCTGCCGTTCAGTGTCTCGGAGCAGATGCACGCGGCGCCGGCGTCTCTCCCAGATGCAATTTGGATAGAATGTTTAAAGTCTGTCACAGGGAAAAAGAAGACGCTGAGAAATGTGTTGACATGGAAGAAAGTTAGAAAAACATTCCTTCTGTAGTTCTACACTGATTTACGTTTAATGGATTTAATGGTGTTGTGAGTTTTGTGTAAATGAGTTTCTGAAATAAGCACATCTGCGTCTTAAAATGGTTTGCGGTATTGTGACTCTCTATAGGCATAACAACATAATCACATTGACTACTACCTCTATGACAGTCAAAATTAAGTGAAAAAAAAAACCAAAAAAATTCTGTAGATTTATCACTAAGTTGTTATTGTCCATACCATTTTGCATATGGTATACTGCTCATGCTTTCTACTTTGAGACAAACTATTCAAATTTGGTATCCACTTGCTTACATAGATTAGACAGACTTTTCCCAAATTCCAATGAATCCCCACACAAATCCATTTATTTGTTGCTTTCCCCATTTAAGACCTTGATGGAAAGTTTTAAGAAAATCACATTTTGAGTTATGTCATCTTTTTAAGTTATCTTGCTAAAAGACAAACCTAAGCTGTTAAGAATTAAAATATATAAATGCAAACTATTGCAGCTGAAAACATTCCTCCACTCAACATTGGATTTCAACCACCTGGAAATGACTTGAAGCCTCGTAAAAGCTGACCTTATGTGTGGCATAAAAGGCGACAGGTTAATGAGGCACTTGTGGAGTGACAAGGATGTCTTGTACGGAGTAATAGTTGGCCAGTGCCTCTTATTGAATACCATTATTGTAATGTGGTAACAGCCCACTGACATGTTATGGCAATAAATTAATCTGGGATATTTAGAAGCTTTTTTTTTGTATTATGTTGCTAGAGTGGCAATATTTTGGGAAACTATAAGGTGAGACTATCAGAATATGGACAGTGAGTATGCACTTGTATGCTACACTGGGCAATTTTACATAATATGATGCTGTAAAACAGTTATTTGGGGAAATAATTTGTGCTGGTAACATAATGGTAATTTGCTGTGCAGCCATATCAGCTCGTGCAGACAACTGAACCGATCAATCATCTTTAAAATTTTAAATTTTAAATTGTTGTTATATGGCCCCTGTATGTACAACCTGACATTTTGGCTGAGTGCGCAGCTGCTTTGACCAGACTCCAACACTATTTATCTGAAGGTATCTTATTATAACCCGACCCCACAGTAACACTGAGAGGACATGTGGACTCCACCCAGAGAAATAGCAGGACAGCCGGCTTGAGAATAGATCTTATTACCTCCTTGCAGGGAGACAAGAGCACTATCAGCTCTCATCCTGCCCCTTAAATCATAAATACTGTACCTCTTTACCAAAGAAGGGTGTGTTAGAGACTCAATTCTAAAATAATATAACATTACATGCAATAATATTATGAACCATGTGAAAGGATTGTGCGACCATCTTTTTTCTTGTGACTCGTTTGCTTTTGCTCTATAGCCTACATTGTATTATAAGCTCCTCTATAGCTGGGCGGCAAAAAACCTCATTATAGCTGCTGTGAGATAAAGTGTTAGGAGGCAGATGAGGACGCTTCATGTCCTGTTTTAAGGCCTTACCTTCAATAAAGAACAGCTCCTTTTCTATTTGCTTGTGTGCAGTCTTATCTATTTGTACTCTATATTTAAGCATTGTAACAAGTTGAATGCAGTGAATGTACAAGCAAAAGCAAAACTCATTATAGAGGGATCCTGTTATATAGGCGACACAATGCAGTTCTCACAAACGCCTAAAGTGTAATGCAAAATAATCAGGGTATAGCAGAACAAAGTGAAAGAATATGAAATTGAAAATGTCTAACTTGGCTTTTTAAAAGTTCAAAACATTCTTTCACTTGACATTGGATTTCAACCACCTGGAAATGACTTGAAGCCTCATATAAGCTGACCTCTTGTGTGACATAAAAGCCGATGGGCTAAAGAGGCACTTTAGAGCTCTGTCAGTGCGGAGTGACAAGGATGTCTTGTACAGAGTAATAGTCGGCCAACGCCTCTCCTTGAAAAACAAGGTATAAGCAGCGGCAGCAAAAATAATTCCTTTGTCACCTTTTTCTGTCACTTAAAACTTTCAAAGCATCGATGAGAAAGAAGCCATTTAGGAATATACACAATGTGACTAATACTGAAGCTAAACATAAGGTGTGTTTTGCACTGTACAGCAAGTTTTTAGAGGTCTTTTAGTTTCCAAAAAGTAGGAACCATCTCAAATTAACATACTAATTTGGTAACATTTTAGCTGTGGTCAAGAAATGTTTTACAGTTACAAAAAGATAAGCTAAACACTGTCTTGTGGATATTGCAGCTCTATTAGTAGGATGCACTTACACTACAGTATGGCTCTTTGATCTGAAGGTGCACTGCACTTTTCTGTTCCCCACAGAGCCGCACTCAAAATGACCCAAGCAGACCTCAGGTCACTTCTGTACTGTTATATTTTACTTTTTGGTGTGGTTTGTAAAGCACTATTAGTTTATTAGTACCAAATTCTGCCATCTATACAACATAAAGGAGAATGAAAACATAAACAGTGCACTATTTTGAGACTTATATAACACTAAGGCTGTGTCCAAACGTCATCCCTAATCCCTATATATGTAGGGCACTATATAGTAGCCATTTTGTATCGTACATATGATTATTATTTATCTATAAATAACTAAAATATTGCTAAAGTCTGGTCGGGCTTTATCACAGAAGCCAATTAAGCAGAGCTTACCAATTTTTTTTTTTACACAGACACCATAGTCACGTGATCAACGGTGAGTTAAAAATAGTGAGTGTGTGTCTGAATCATTCTCAAAATAAGTGCACTATTTAGTCTGCTATATAGTGCTGGACTATAGAGGGACTGAGGGGTTGGGGGTAGGGATAACATTCGGACACAGCCTAAATATTGGCAATAGCCCAACTTTTAAGAGAAATAACAGAAACTCCTAATCGCTAACTAGCCGCAAGTTAGCTTATATCTGCCAAATTGTGCACTTCCAGCACCAAAAAAAAAACAGATCGCGTTTACATGGCTGTATTGTTTATATGGCTTGTTCTTGCTCATGTACATTCATGCTGTGCCTGTGCCAGGACAATGAACCTACCTCTCTTTTTATTCTTTACGTTCCTGTTGCTTATCTAGAGAGCAAAACAAATGGGCCCAAATGAAATGCAATTAGGTAAACATTGAACCTGCCAGAAAGCGGGCCATTTTTATGTGGAGACGCCTTAAATGAGAGAGGACCTAGACCCACTTCACTGTTAAAGTAAATGGGTTTGGCTGGCCAGGAGAGCCCTACCACCTTGCCCAGAGGAGGCAAATTAGATGTATTTTATAGCCTATAAACACACTTAGCGCTTGTAAATAACATAGTTGACACACTTTATCTTGCTCATGCTGTTGTGAAAACGCCAGCCTCTTCAGGAGTTACCAAACCAAACATACCACTTAGTGAAGACTTTGTAAATGTCTTCTTATTCCATCACAACACAAGACAGGATTTGAGGCAGCACGTATAGAAGAGAAAGGCAACAATAAAAACCTCACTGTGGTCCTGACTTTCGGCAAGGACTGCACTGTGATATTTGGCATAGAGGTTGTCTGCCCTGCTCTGCCACATCCCCATATAGTGTCTTCTTCTTTACACTTTTAGCTTCCTTTCCCTTTACCCACACCCCTATTTCCCAGGACCCATTTTGTGACAGGAAACATTACCGCCATTACAGATCACTAGATACTGCTCGCGGGATGTCAAAAGAATCAAATTGATCAGATGGCTCGACAGAAGTGTTGCTCCGCGGCAGAGAGGGGGGACAGTCAAATGGCAGAAAATAATAGGGTGCTTGCCAGGCCTTGACAGATAAGTCGGAGGAAGCCCGTACAATAGACGAAGGCAACATGGCTGCGCTCCACAATGGAACAAGCTGGAAATGGCTTTTTGCATTGGAGCCCGCTCCTCTCATTTCGCCTGACATCCCAGAAAGCATATGTCACAGTGTAGAGAAATATCCACGCGCCGAGTTGGGGTGAATCACAACTGGAGGCAGCATTATTCCAGCCCCGAACCAGGAAAATGTGCACATAGAAGGTATTTTCAGTTCCACAGACAATCCCCCAGACTTCTGCTCAATTAGCTTTTAATTAGAAATCAATCTCATTTGAATAAAAACATCAATCCTCATTCAAAATAAGCAATTTATCCGCAATTACAAAAGCTATTAAAGAATGATTAGAGTTTCATGGCAAAAAAATCGCATCATGGACTGTTTGGAATTGAATACCTTCAATTGATCTAGAGATGTAAGAAGGACTCCAAATCTGTCCTCAAGTAAAAGTACTGTTACTAAAAACAGTACTAGTAAAAAGAAAAGTACTCAGCAAAATCAGTGCTTGAGTAAAAGTGAACATAAAGTTTACTTAAATATGTACTTATTTAATATACTGATGCTATATAATTACTACTACAACTATTACTATGACTACTTTTACTACTACTACTACTGATGATGCTAATAAAAATATCTAATAACTGCTGCTCTGAATGCATCTATTTGCCAAACACAACACATTTTCAAGCAAGATGGATTTTTTAGCATGAGCACACAGCCAGGCATAACAAGCGTATACAAAACTGTTATGACTATTGATTCCCATCATAAAATAATTAATAGAATATGAATTGCTTTGCGCGCTTAATTCAGCCCAAGCGAAGACATTGATCACATCACACAATGTGTCATTCAAACATGGTGTGTAAAGTGTCTAACCTTGCAAAACTTAACCTTGCCATTCATGAGGTCCCATATAAATCAAAATGTCCGTCGCTGTTTGCGGATGACTCAGCGGTTTTGGGGGCCTGATTGAATTTTATCTTGATTTCATAAAACATTTAGACAAACCAATTAAAGGGGCGGCCCAGTGCAGCCACCGGCACTTAATACATCATTCTGTCAGGAGGCCAAAATCCCACTGACACTAATGTGGTCGATATGTGGCGTGTTTGTGATCGCTGGGATAAAGTGCAAGTTAATTGGAGTTAGCTTAACAAAAGAGCCATGATTGGGATTAAAATGGCTGCACCTTGACATGACGAATGGTCAATTTATAAAAGGTGCACATTAAGCGGAACCTTAAAAACTGTATTCAACCTCCACTCAACCCACTTACTGGTGCCAACCCACCATTTGGGAACCATCGGTCTATTACTTATAATTTCTAAATTTCAAAATGAACTACATCATGGCATGTTTTCAGTTTGTTTTTGTTTTTTTGCCATTTCTTTAAGGCTTAATAGTGTTTTTTTTTTTTTTTTTTTGTGGTCCCAAGCCCGGTTAAATGAGAGGAGGGGCATCTGACGTAAGGTCCTGTATTTAGGAACCACTTGTTTGTTAGAGCATGTTAGAGCAAATACTACTTTTTAGGTTAAAGAAAAGTAGACATTTATCAAATAACAGCACAAACACAAAACATGAAATCTATATTTTGACTTATATTTTGACCACTAAGTGTCCTGAAGCCTCAAGGGCAAAATGAGTCTTTCCATCACAAAGACCCCATAACTATTATAACAGCAAATGTCTCAAGATGAAACACTTTGATTTAGCCATTTCTTTGCAATTGCCTTCACTTATGACAAATGGGTTCTTGTCCTTAGGCATTGAAAGAAAAAGCTCACCATTTTTAAGGGCTATCTTTTTGTGTTCAGTTGTAAATCATACATTCCAGCCGCTGTTATGGTAATGACACTGACTTTTTTCTTTTTTGGTATATGGACAAATTTTGGTATAGGATTAATTATCATAAGAACAAAGGATGCTTAAAGAACATTCTTTTGCTTCATCAACACCAGTATTGCAAGCAGCATTAAGTTGCACCTTTTAGCCTAGCTAGCCAGACCCACTGGCTTTGTGAAGTTTAGAATGTCTGGACCTTACATTTCTGTACTTTCTGATTTGTGTTCCCTTGTATTTGAGTCACTAGCCCCGCATAATCAAAGGCAGCTCTCTTAAAAATGAGACTGTGAGACCTCATCTGGGCTTTATGGCTTTGAACGGGAGAACTAGTGCAATGAACTGAATTTGTTGATGTGGTACCGTATGCTTAACTTTTGATAATGGAATTGCGGTCCCATGCTGTTCCAATAGCAAAGTGCCCTAACTGAAGTTAAGCCAGATCTAATCCTTAGCCAAAGTTTTCTTGCCCCATGCATGCACAGTTTTGCCACCTTTGAGTCTTTGTGTGTTCTCTCTCCCACAATGCAGTACTTTACACCATTCCCATTTTACTGCACTGCGGTCCAAATATTATCATAAGATGGATGGCCACCGCACATTCTCCACGACTACTGGCTTTCTTGGGCTTGTGGAGCAGCTACAGGTAAAATACGGCATATCCATTAACATGCAGGGCCTCTCCGCTGGTGGAACTACTTCTCCCTTTGTTTTAAGGCGGCCTTCTTAATTACTAGCTGTCCCATTCAGGTTGTTAATGGCTCTTTATTGCCGAGCTGTAATCAGAATAAATCCTGCAGCCTATTCATTGGCCCGATGCCCCCTCATTGATTTACAAATGACCCATGTATTATTAATCCAATGTTTTCCTCTTTTTTACCTCATTATAAGCACTATCTGCGAACAAAGGGCACCTCGCTACAGCGCTATCACATACTCGTGTATTTGCTGAATTCTCTTTGCCTGATATGATACTGCATAGTGTAGATAAGAAATGCAAAAATAAGTGATATCAAGGTGTCCTCCCACCAGACCACTAGTGCTGTGAGTTAGAAGCAGAGGTAGACAGCAGCTATAGTTTTACTTTTTTCTCAACATATTTGTAATCAAGCAGTTTGTGTGTTACTTATATAGTAGTAGTGGTGGTAGTAGTAGTAGAAGTAGTAGTAGTAATAATAACAATATAGTAGTAACAGTAGCCTCAATACTAGTAGTAGTGGGGTGGCAGCAGCTCAGTAGGTAGGGCTGTTCGCCCACTAACTGAAAGGTTGGAAGTTGGGGTGTAATAATGTTTCTGCAACGACATGATACGTATCAATAACAATTGTTTTGATATGATTTAAGAATGATACTGCCTAATTTGGAACAATTAGATTTGATTCAACACCTTCATATCAATAATCGACACAGCAACTTTTTGCTAAAAATCATAAATGTTTACTCTCAAAGGTAGCACCACAGCCGGGGTTGATTATGTCAGCATGTCAGAAAGCAAAGAAAAGTTGAATATAATGTTCTATTTCCTTAAAAACACAAATATTACATCCAAAAAGACATGGTTTGGTCTGGTTTTATTTTATCATACAAATTTCGAATGTCAGTATTTCCAATATTATTGTTTTTTTCCTTGTGTATTGATATACACTACCTAAAAAACAAAACGATTCGATACAAGGTTAAGCGTATTGATGTAGTTGTATTGTAGGAAAAAATGACTGTGTTTGGTTGTGATTGGTTCAGAGAAGCCACAGGCACAGAATGGCAGCAATGTCTTTGTCAGTCCGTCCCAAATTGTGGCTACAAAAGTATTGTAAAGATACTTGAAGTAAAAAGCGCTACATAAAGGCTGGAACACACCAACCCAACACCTGACTACCATCACCAAAATGATTTAAATCCACGACATGCAGCACATTAGTTCTATGTATGTGCAAGACATAATTACTTTTTACAACAGCAGGTGGTGCTAGTCACTGAACTCCATGGGAATTATGTTCAATCGGCCAGAACTTGGCCCAACTACTATGTCTGATGGTGTGGAACACACCAAAGCAACTAAAGTCACCTAAAGACCAATGCATTATTATTATTATTATTATTATTATTATTATTATTATTATTATTGTTGTTGTTGTTGTTGTTGTTGTTATTGTTATTGTTATTATTATTATTATTAATAATAATAATAATAATAATAATAATAATAATAATAGTAGTAGTAGTAATAGTAGTAGTAGTAGTAGTAGTAATAGCAGTAGAAGTGGCAGTACCAATAGCAGCAGCAGTAGTAGCAGTAGAAATAGTAATTGGTAGTAGTAATAAATGAGTAGTAATATCACATAGTTGTGTACTTGCAGACTTCTCTTTGGCCGCTACATATGATACCGTGTCTTGTCGATAAGAAAGCCAAGTGATATGAATGCTTCCTCCCACTGGACCATATCTTTTATATCTGCAATGTGCAATTTTCTTCTCAGCTTTAACCTTTGCCTGTGTTCAAAAGACAAAAGTACGACGTGACACAGAGAAAGTTGTATAAAATGCACTTTAAGACAGGAAATTAAAGTTTATGAGCAGAATGGTGGAGATGTTTTCTAAAAGGCGACGCAAGACCAAATGTGTCAGCTTTGATAAATGACAATGGAGCCAAAAGCCTGATGCGCAGTAATCTCTGAGATATTTTTTTCATTAGACCTTTAGATAATGGCAAAAAAAGACTTCTAAAACAAGTCGCAGAATATTGGTGTTCACACGTACAAATCAAAGTTGGGGCATTGTGTAAAATGCAAATAAAAATTGGATCCAATGGTTTTCAAGTCTTTTTATTCACTATAGAAAGTGAACAACATATCTGGTGTTGAAACTGAGATATTTTACCATTTAACAACAAAATGACTTGGAAGTGTCCATACAGAAATTTCCAGTACAGGATACTGATGTTAGGCTTGAGACATAACACTTGACTGAGACTGATGATTATGAGCATCCAACATTATCCAGTACTCTGCTTTTTTAAAATGTTCATTTTTTTCCCAGACATCTTGGGACTGACTATTGACTGTAGAAGTAGACTTAAACATCAATGGGACTGGCATTTGTTGAGTCTTGGATTTTTGGCTTTCTTATTAGGGAATTGAACCCCTAACTTCTCACAGCCAAGAGTTAAAGTAAATTAGCTCCCTTCAGAAATGCGCTTAAGTAAACTACATAGATTTAAATGTCTTATCACTTTCCACCCTTAACAGTGTCACGTACTTTAGTAAAATAAGGTTTATGAGGTTTGCAAACCATTTCATTCTGTTTTATTAGTTACATCTTATACTTTGCCCCAACATTTTAAAAACTGCGTTTGTAATTTAACTCAAGACAAAAGTGCTGCAACCTTTATGTCCTATTAGAAATGAAACTGGAGATGGTTATCACAGAGACGCACGCTTCTAGTCCCTCGACCCAATGAAGCGACCAAATATGGGCATTGAAGATGACGCCTTTTATTGACCCTTTAGTTTCACATTACAGTCTGAAATGAGATCACAGGAACGGAGACTCTCTGATCAATGCCTCCGGAGCACTGAAATTAATAAAAGTCATGGCGTATTGATACAGCCAGTGGCAGATAAAAGCTGTCTGCCAGAAAATCAAAGTAAATATTCATACACTCCACCATTTCCTGTGTATTGTTCAAAGCTCTCTACCTACCTGTGCAAAAAAGGAGAATAGTATTTTCAAGGTGTCATTAGGAACTGTATTGAGAAAATGTACTCGATATGCTATATTATATTTGCATTCAGAAATGGCTTGTAATGGACTGTAAAAAGCCTCTTTCTGCAACAACCTTCAGATCATTCTAGTGAAAAAGTCTGAGAAAAGTCAGTGGACATTGTTGGCTCTGAAATTATTCAGGCTTTATATTCAGTATGCAAATGAGAGTAACTTTATATCTAAAAGTTTTAAGAAAGATTGCTATACCACTTCCATTATTTGTTCAAGTGGCTATCCAGGTAATATTTATTATTTTTCACCAATTATCTCTCTGCTAGTGAATGAACAGCTGACTGGTTGTCTGTCAGCCCTGTAACTAACTGGCTACTGTCCAGGGTGTACCCCGCCTAAGGCCCATAGTTACTGGGATAGGCTCCTGTACCCGCAAGCCCTAAGTGGAAGAAGAAGAATAAATGAATTATTATTATATAGAACCTTTAGCTTATTATCAGTCTTTAGAATTGTGGAAATGTTTTACTAACATAGTGTCTTTGTTATGATACAAGATAAATCAAAATGCTTTCTTCCTCCTTCCTTTTGACTTTTTCTTTTTAATTGCATCACTGAATACAATATAGACAAAACTGCTCTAAAGTCGAGTCCTTATCTCCATGACAACCTATGCTAATATCACAGTGTATGTGAAACGCTGGTAGAACTCAGCATTGGTTTCTCTGACATCAGTAGACCTCTCTGCTGCTCCACTATTGTACAGACAGTCAACGCAGTCATCAATTCTAATCAACATGCCGCCTCGAGTCCATTGTGCTCGCAGTTTCATCTCCTTCAATTACCACGGGAAATTGGCTCTGAAGCCGCAGAGTCAACTCAAGCCCTTAATTCTTCATCAGCATCATGGGAGTGGGCGTGGCCTTCCCCGGGCCACATCCAATCATTTATTATGAAACCTGACACTGTGCTGTGTATGTGCTCAGAGTATTTAGAAACTGAGGAACCTAATACAGCTAATAATAAAGCGACTTTGAGTACCGAGAGAAGCGCTAAGTAAGACTGATTCATTAATTTACTTTTACATGAGTATTTTTTGTGGGACAAATTGCTTAATTATTCAAATATATATTTAAAATCTCAAAATTATTATCCAAGTAAGTGGGTTGTATGCTTGTCTTGTAATAACAGGATCCTGGATTTAAGCCAAGTTTGGTAATGTAACATTCTTAGTATTAGTAGTACATTCTACATGCATACTTTTTTTTGTTTAGATTTACCTAAGTTGTAATTTTGTCGATTACGTTACTTTTCAAGTCAGTGTACTTTTGGTGCAGGCCCCAAGCCTGGATAACTGCAGAAGGTTGCACGAGGAAGGGCATCTGGTGTAAAACCTATTCAAGTCAATGCAAATCACTGCACAATAAGGGGCCGTTTAGACGACAATGCATTTTGCTGAATCTGCAAAGGTTTGATTGCGGTTTGGCCGTTTGTTTACACAAAGATGGGGTTTCTGTTTTCTGAATCCTCAAAGGTTTGGAAACACTGGAAGAGATGTTTTGGTCTCACCGCGGGAAGCCGCTCCGCTCTCGTGTAAACTGTCTTCACTGAAAATGATGACGTACCAGCTGCAATCTGAAAAGTGATTGCTTGTGTGCAAGTCAGCTAACCCGGGACCGCAGAATCCTTTTAAGTCTCATACGTATACATATTTAGTCCAGTAACTGTCAGTAATAGCTGTACAAGTACTTACTTTGATGAGAGACTTTATGAGAATGGCTCCAGAAAACCACAGGATCTTAAAGTAGTACGGAATTTGGAGAATGGAACTATATTTTCTCTTTAGTCACTGTGTGGTGCAGAGCATATGCGGGGCCCATAGTGCCATTTGCTGGACAAGTACGAGTACTACAGTGTACTTTAGTTTTCTTCACACTTGAGTGTTTTTGTGTAAATGCGCATCACGGGCGGCATGACTGTTGCATTTTCCTGGCCAGTGTTGTCGTGTAAACAGCCCCTAAGATGCTGTGGTGAATCCGGAAGAGAAAAGCTTAAAAGGAAAGAAGCTTTGAGTATAGCCTACCTGAGTAATAATACCTTGAAATAACAGTGCTTTACTTGAGTACAGATTTTGAGTACAGTTTACACCTTTTTAATGGGGAGGATGTTTGCTAGCATCTCACGCCGCTGTGTTGTTCAAACAATGAATACTAAGGAGGGCTGGAGCAACTCACACACTTTACATATCCACGTTCTGTCAGAGAAATACATAAATTACCCTCAGTGCTTCTTCAAAAACAAACAACTGTCAAAAAGTCACTCAGGGCGCCTCGCACGCACCTCGCTCCCTGCGGAAAATCAAAAAAACAAGCCTTTTCCTTATTGTACCCCGCTTTTTATTGCTCTGCTTTTTGTATGTTTCCATCTAAAAAGCAAATCAACCAAATAAGATCCCTGAGGTGTGTGTGCAGAGTAATCCTGTGTTAGCCTCAGGAAGTGCCTCTGATCTGCACTTTGAGGGAGCCCCAAAGACTTAGCAAGAAAAACGTCATTATTATTATTACATGACACCTCGGCTAAATGTTATAAAGATAAGGGAGTAGTAAACAAAACAGGAGGTGTGTGGGGCAAAGCACTGTTTCTGTTTTCTGTGCAGCTGAATGTTAGAAGATACGTTGTAGTTGGTTTAAAACATTTTACATTGAAATTTACTACCTAAAATATGCTGTACATATATTGTTCAGTTTCATCAAGGTTTTTTGCAGCCATTCTGGCACAAACAATAACACTGATACAATAGTAGGCAGGGTGTGATTTTGTATTTAACAATGCATATTCTATGTCAAGGCTATTTAAAAGGTAAAAAGTTTATGGAAGAAGCATTGTTAAGCTATGACAAATTACCATTAAATTAAAGATGGCTGTATCTCCGGTAGTAGAGCAGGTTGTTGCTAGTGTTGGTGGTTTGATTCCCACTCCTCCAATTTCAAATTGCCAGCAAGACACGTCACCCACCCACCTTGCCTCCCGTCACTTGCTGGTCTTGGTCGGAGAAGCCGTTGGCACAGTATGTTTGCCACAGCTCTGTCATTCTAGGGCAGCTGTGGCTACAATGGTAGAGGTAGACTTCCTGACTTATTTTTCAGGAAGAGGAAAACTGTTTAGACATCTAATAATATATTATCAGAGAAATCATTTGTGAAAATAATGAAACTTTAAGACATCACATATATGCGTTGCTATTAATGATTTTTATATGTGGGCACACTCCAGGAAGGGTTGTTGAGTTAAAGAAGAAAGTGAAAGTATTGGGGACTTGCATGGCAGCAAGAAACAGTGAAGAAAAGAAAAACATGAAAAGGATGAAGCAGTCTAAGCTCCACTGCAAAAAAAAAAAAAAAATGGCACGTTATTTGTCCCACTAGTTTTAATCTGCCCTAATCGACTTGTATATAGTAAAGCCCAACTGCTGATGTGGATTTTTTGAGGCTGATACCGATATTAGTTAACCAAAAAATGTTTTAAAAATGCCGATACATCGGCCAATACATTTATACATTAAGAAAAAGTATTTTAAAGCCTATTTCTTTCTGCTTTTGTTTACATAAATATGGCTTGTACACCCCAGGCCACTTTATTAAACTAAACATCTTTTTAAAATGTTGCAGAAAGCTGCTTATTGTTCTTTATGGTGATTGTTATATGTTTGTAGTGGGTTTTGGTGTGGGGAGTATTAGTATGTATTTTATTTATTATATTTATTTTATTTAGCTTTAACTAAATTTGTTTAACTTAAATTTCATTTAAACTTGTTGTGTGCGTAGAGCATTGGGAAAATTACAAAATGCATTTTTAATTTTTGTTTTATGAGGTTTTATGGCAGAGAAATTAGCAAAATATTTTCATTGACTTTTAAAGCTTTTCAGGCCATGAGAAGGTGATTTGGGGTGTTTCCTATGAACTGCAGTGTAAAAGCCGAACTGCTTGGAAACACTATGAGTTGGCGCCAGCACGCCCTCTGCTGGACAAATAGCAGAAGGCCATCATTTGCAAGTAAACAGATCCTATTCCAGCACTCCAGCACACAGTTAAAATAGTAGTGTTTTTATCGGCGGATATCAGATTTTGGCCGATAACCGATAATTTCTAAATTGGCCGATAATATCGGCCAGTGAATATATTGGTCAGGCTCTAGTATATAGGTCTATATGGTTTGCATTATACTTCACTCTTGCACTCACTTTCACGTTTTCCTCTCAGTTTAGTCATCACTATCTTTATCACATTACATTACATTCCACCTCATTTATTCTGTTTCCTAATTGCACCTGTGTGAGAAAGGTCAGAGGAGGATTTACCAGAGCCGTCATGTCTGCATGTCTCCTTCTGCAGATGCCTCAATCCAATCTGACAGCATCATTTTACTTCACCACAACCAATTAACCACTCACCTCCACCTCTCCACGTAAACACACTTTATTTATGCCTCATTGCAAAATAAACATGTGGAGTAGTTGATGTAGAAACCTTCTCAGCAGATCAGAAAGGTGACATATTCCTTTTTTATTCCCTTATTTATTCTATGGAACTTATTTCATTGGACTACACACTTAGAGGAAGACCTTTGGGGTGAGGGATTTTCTACTATAAACACTTGGACCTATCTTGCCATGGTAAAGACATAGTGTCCAGACCTGCACTCGTACTGGGGATGCTGTAGTTCAGGGGTAAATGCTCATGCTTTATTTAGCCACAACTCTCTTATCTCACAAAGGTCCACACCAAAAAAGTACCGACCCCTTGTGGCTGGACTTGGCACATTACAACAGTGCAAAAAGGATTAAAATTATGTCCCTTATATAACACTTGTTTTTGGACCTTTTTTCTCAAAATTTGAAAAAAAAAATAGACTGAGATAGATTGCCTTTGTCTACAGGGAATAGTTTAAATTAAGTAGATAAGATTTTACATTATTTGGCCTCTATTTCCCTGCAGGTTCACTCAGACAGACTACAGTTATTTGTAAAAGCTCTGGGCTGGTAGAAAACCATAGGACTTTGTTCTCTATGAGAGCTGCTTCACTGCAAGCATTAATGCTCTTCCCGGCCTGTCCTGTCCAGTTTTTTTTTTCTTCTCTTTTAAAAATACAGTAAACACAGACAGGTGCTTTCCAGAGGGGGCAAACACCTTCTTTGATGTCTTGTCCTGGTTAGTGTGAGGTGGAGAATTTTATGTTCATTACAATTCATGTAACTGAGGACTTTTGCAAAAATCAGTAACAAGTTAAATAAAACAGTATTGATATTTTCCCACAGTTGATAACTGACATAATTTTTGAGGAACTAGCATCTCTTTATCCCAGGTATAGGCATACTATCACCACCAAAATATGACTAGAAACTGTAAACACATCAACAATTAAAACGCCCATCTGCTTGCTTAATTTTTAAGAGACTGAACTCTTACTATAGGCTACAATACAATTTAGAAATGTAGTGTGCAACTTTTTACACAAGTATTTACAAAAGATAGATATTTATAAAATGATACCACATGCTGCTAGAAGTTTAAGGTAAGCTCTAAACTTCAATTTGATGTCTTAAAATGTTGGGGTGGGACATTGGTTCAGATAAATATAGTCAGACAGACAGGATATCAGAGACAGAAAGAGATGAGAATGACATGGAGCTAATTTACCCAGGCCGGGAATCAAACCCAGAACACTCCAGTTTAGGTGGTACGTGCTCTTCAAGGTGAGCATCTGTGTCACCCCAAATTGGTTACTTTTTACTTTCTGAATAAAAGAAAAATGAAGATAGTTTTAACTTAAATTGGTTACATAACACAGATTTCATTTTGCTAACTTTGGTTTATTGCAAGATTATTATCCATGCTAAATGATTTCAGCAACTGCTCACTGGTCTCATTTCAGCACCATTTTATACTGCCAAAAAATATTTTCACCTTGAGATGTGGCCCAGCCAGCCCCTTATGCTCTGGACCTGTGTAAATTCAAGGGAACAGGTGGGATCGTCGACATAGCGGCTTCTTGAATTATGGATTTCCCTCCAAATTCTGCCAATTTTAAAGAGTTTAGGCACTTTTAGGACACAGAGCCAAGACGAGGATTTATAAGCATTAATTCAGTAATATCGTGGGACACTAGTAAGTGGGTTGCATGAAGATGACTCTCCAGCCTGTAGCTCTATACGCTTACAAAGAAGTTTATATCTGCAAATGTAATATGTTTATTTCCAGCTGGGTTTTAAGCGACCAAAACCAAACATTTTTTTTACTGTTTTGGTTAGAATTTGACACAGACTACTAAGGGCATTGGAGGTGAAGTTTATTCCCTATTGTCAAGTTTCTTCAAAGTGGATATTAAGAATTTCTTTTAAATGCTTTTTCATGATTTGCTACTAAAAGCCACTTATAAAAAGCTTCTTTTAGGCAAAAAAGCTGCTTGCTCAAGGCTGGTAAACACTGTACATTTTAAAAGAGTTATAAAACTTCATTCAACTTTTCTTTTTGTTTGAGTAAAATGGCGAGTCCAAAGTTATGGTAAATTATAACTCTAATAGCTTAGGTTCGCACAATGCACACTCAACCATTTGTCCTTCTGTGTTTCTTTGTTAAGGGTCGCGGCTAATTGGAGTTATTTCTGTAAACTATGGGCCTGAGGCAGGGTTGGTACCCACAGTGACAGACCATTTTAAAATTCATTCACTAATTTTGATTTCCTAATTCACCTATAAATGTCTTTGGACGGTGGGAGAAAGTACCCAGAAAACCCACGGTAACATAAGAATCCACTCAGAGAGATCACTGACAGCCAGTCCAGGGAGCAAACCCCAAATCTCCTTGCTGAAAGGCAGGAACATTAACCACTCTGCCAAAGTGCACCCCAAGTTAGTTAAAAGTCATACATATTTCCAAAGTTGACAGCTATTTGAGTTTGAATATTACTATGGCTATTATTCCAATGCGCTCCTTGTTCTTTTTCAGGAAAGAATTGACAAGTCAGAGTGTGCTGTAGAGACTGTAGCGGTTTATATTTCACTACACAGCTCACAACCTGACGAGCAGTAATTAACCTTTTTTCTGATGCTCTGAAGTTCCCCATACCTAGAAAACCCAATGCTAATTTTGGCTTCTCCGGCTCCTGCTTGCCAGTTTGACATATGATATTTCTAAAGCAATGCAAAGAGTTTGCAAATGGGAAAAAGTACCTTTCACAAGCTGCAAAATAGATGGGAGGTAAAAAAAAATCAGTGCAGGGGAATAGAAAAGTGCAGGAGAGGAAATTCAAGTAAAGTGAAAAAAGTTCTGGGACATCAATCGTGCTGGAGACTGTCGGAGGTGACATTTCATTAGTACACTTTGTCAATAGAGAAATGGTCTGAGGAGAGAGCGGTAGGGAGCGAGTAACGAGGAAGGACATGCGGTGAAAGAGAAAGACTAGTGAAGATTAGGGAAAGAGCACAGTCCTTTTTCATTAAAACGCTCCTGATTCAAGCCACTGGAAATGATGCTCACCGCTGATACAGGCCACAAGGAAGACAGTCTGCATTTGGGCCAATTATAAATCTCCATCAATCATTTAACCTTCTTTTTTTAACCCCCCTTGAACCTTGAAGTGGCCTCAGCCGGCCAGTGGTTGAGAAAGTATGCAAAATCTGTACTCAAGTAAAAGTATTCAACTAAATGAATATATGAATGAAAATTAAAAAATAAAATCATAAGAAAAGGAGTACAGCGACTTTCACCATTACTTTCGGGGCTGCCTCAGCAAATCATGTGCCTCCCGGTGTGCAGTGATTTACATATTGATTTGGCATAGGCTTTACACCAGATGCCCTTCCTCACACAACCCACCGTGATGCGCCACTTTCTCAGTGACTCCAGACTTCAGCGCTCACTGTTGCAGTTGTAGTTTTCAGCTCAGAGACAACAGGGGGAGATGCGGGACGTTTTATTCACCCTACAACAACTTCTTTAACCATCACACGGGCTCCCAAACAGATTATTTAAGGTAAGATGATTCATCTAAAAGTCCGTGGAAAACTACACATTGACTTTTGGGTTGTTTACTGGAAATGCCGTGGTCCATTTGCTTCTCCTCTTTTTAGATTTCAGTTGTCTGTCAAAACATAGCTCATATTTGATTTATCGAATATGTTTGTATCAGCCAATTTCACAGCAACTCTCTGTCCTATTTTAGTTGACTTTTTGAGTATTTGCGCTATCATTACTCAACATAGCTATTAATGCATGCAGTGAGTCATCTGCATACCCTCTATACACTGGTTTGTGACGCCCTGTAGGCCCACCGATGCATCCACTATCCACTGCATCCAGTATTACCACTACTGCTACTACAACTGACTTCTACAACTGCCTCTACTACTAATTCCTGTACTTTTACTACCAGTACTTTTACTTTTACTACTATTTCCTGATCCTAGAGTCTTAAAATTATTTTGAGTATTTTTTCCTCGAAAGATTAATTTAAACTGTACCCAAAAAGTACATTTTCTTCAAAAATATACTTTGTAAATTACTCGAGTAAAAGTATCTAATTACTTCCCACCTCTGAATCAGCCAATCCTAAATGGCTACCAACCCTTGCCCTGAAAAATATGCCATTTTTCCTTTCCCTGCACATTTAAATGGAAAAATCACTGGAATAACGACTCCTGCCAATTCCCATAACATCCTCATCCATCAATTAGGAGCTTTCGGGTAAAGTGGGAGATGGAGATGGCAGAATAAGGCCAGACCTGTTGATGACTATAGCACCGGGGGAATGAGCATCCCCGTATCTGCTCGGGATCACAGCAGTAGCTCCGGGCGCTCAGGAGCTAAAGACATACTCTCCATTACAAGAATCCTGCCGCGCATAGGGCCCACAGTGGCTCCTTTCTGCTCCCAGGCCTCAGAATCATTTAGTGCAATGGAGGTTTCATCGCCATAGGTTATTTTTTCACATCCATATGGCTCCATCTAAAGAGGCATGCAATTTACTTTAATCCTATAAACTGAGGATGGCTTGTTGGTTTAGCATTCCCCCGATGATTTGTTTTTGATGATGTTGGAGATGGCAAGATAGATTGAATGGTCACATTTTGATGAGTTTATTTAGAAAGGGACAATAATCAGTCAAGGTAAAAGGGTTTGTTTTTTGGTCCAATTTGATGTGGAACACCATGTGAATCCAGGAATATTGTTCCATTGCAAGATTGAATCACAAGTAGGGTGACCACCTCAAAAAGTACTAAAAGTGGGACAAGTTGTGCGATTTGGTGGGACAATGTGGGACAACTCGAGAAATAAATAGTTGCTTCAATTTAGGGCCAATAAAACATATGGTGTGCTGTTTATTTCACAAAAACACACATTTTGCAAACTAATGTCTTTACTGAGACTTCATTCATTGGGATAAAAAATATGGAACAGAAAAATATCTAAGCTCTCAGTTTGTATTTTCTCAAAACAATCCAGCAGCAGCACAAATATTTATTCTACATTCTACATTTTACACAAGGAATACTGACTTTACCTTGTCGTTCTTAACCTGAATGTCTCTTTATAAGATCCACTGAGCACCAATGAAAAAGAGGGACACTATCTTACTAAGTGGGACGGAGGGACAGATGCCTAAGTGGCTATGCAGTACAACCAAAAGGCACAAGGTGTCTGAAAAACAAATACTAGTTTTAGTGGATTCTATCTTGTTGTGAAAATAAAAGGGGTTTGTGGCTCCATAGATAGAGCTTTTTCCCCTGAATTAAAAGATCCCCATCTGCATTGGTTGTTTTGTGCAGTCTCTAAAGGCTATACAAGCTAGTCCTGCCCCCACAAAGGCAATTGAAATTAATTTTGCATACATTTTTTGTATCTCCGCAGAAGACATTTTTGGACGTTGGACATTTTTGGACATTTCACACAAATTCAACAACAATTTATGCACTTTCAGCATGAAAAAAATAGCAAGTTTTCATTAGCCATTTGAGACATACACTATATTTCCAAATGTATTAGCTCACCTGCCTTTACACGCATGTGAACTTAAGTGACACTCCATTCTCCATTCCCCATTCCATAGGGTTTAATATGTGACCGGTCCACCCTTTGCAGCTATCTACATCAGACATCTACGTGTGTGAAGTTCTCGTCCAATGTCAGATACTGATATTAAACGAGAAGGCCTGGCACGCAGTCTTTGTTCTAAGTCATCCCAAAGGTGTTCTGTCAGGTTGAGGTCAGGACTCTGCAGGCCAGTCAAGTTCTTCCACACCAAACTTTTTATGGACCGTGCTTTGTGCAATGGGACACAGTCATGTTGCAACAGGATGTCTCAAGAAATCTCTTGGTCTGCTGAAGCATTCAGAGTTTCTTTCACTGGAACTAAGCGGCCAAGCCCAGCTCCTGAGAACAACCCCACACTATAATCCCAATTCAGTTATTTGGGTGGGTGAGCGAATACTTTTGGAAATGTAGGTGATGGTCCCCGGCATAAGTGACAAAACATTCATTAATAACACCACCAATTCTGTGGCCTATTAAAACATTTTGCATGATGCTGTAAAAATAATATACACAAACTTGTAGATTACATAGACAGTTGTTATTTATATAATGCTGTGAACTTTATACTCTTCACACAGCAAACCCTATTGCTTCCCAACACTGCTTGCCTCCTCCACCGCTCTGAATGACTGCATCCTTCACACATCCATCACACTTATCCTGATATGTAAATAGCTGCGTCAACCTGCCACGCTTCCCTTCAAGTCTTCCACCGCCTCACGGCCCACTTAGCCTGCTCTCCCCCGGCTGCCGGCTCTGCCTTTGCTCTCACTAGTTCAACAGCGCTCCACTGGGCCTCCCTCCGACTACTCCTAAACTCACTTTGCTCTGGAGCACACAAAGTCGCACATCAGAGTCAGACGGAGGGGGGAGAAGAAGTCACTTTTGCTTGTTTTAAGTGCAGAGGCTGATACCTTAAGGGCCCCGGCAGAAGGAGACGCGCTCCACATCAATACCTTTTTCACTGTGCGGCTTTCAAGTCGGTCCATGTCATGTGTTGCCATGCGGAGTCATCATACTAGCATTGAGAAAAGTCAAAGTTAAAGGTACACTACCCCAAATTTTTTTTATCTGTTTTTTCCTAACATCAACATATCTACATTTGCCATGATTTTATTTGAAAAACAGGACCCATTGGCCACCAGGAAATAATAAGTGAGAGTTCACAGCTTAGTAGTTTTCCTTGCTTCCCAGTTCTCTTTTTAGCTGTATGCCTATAAAAATTAAACTAGTCACTTTCTTTGTTTGTGAAAGCAAGTAATTCAATATTGTACACCTGTCAATCTTGGCATATATAGGTTGTACACAGATGCCCTTCCTAACAGCAGATTCATACTGAATGTTTTGCTTGTATAGTACATCTCTGGTACAGTTTTCTGATGGACTCCAATTCACACAGTGTGTTGTGTGTGCGGCACGTCTCCAACCAGAGCCAGCTGGGGAGACCACGAGTTCACAGGAGAGGAGCAAGTTTATGCTGGAAGTTATGAGTTCACGCGGTAACAACCATGTGAGGTGCATGTAAAAAAGCCACGTTTGCCTGTCTCCCCACAATTTTCTGTTTATTTGGAGTTTATTTGGAGATTTAACCAAGGTTGAAGCACAAAAGTCACATAAATATATACTTAACCCTGGGTAAGAACGCTACATATACAAATACTTTGTTTTTACTCACATTTAATGGTGTCTGGTCTCGTTTGTGACCCCGTGTCCTCATAGTGGGACTGGGGCAGCTCAGTCGGTAGAGAAGATTGCCCACTAACCTGAAGGTTGGCGGTTCAAGCAACTGACAATGCATACTGTTGTTGTCTCCTTGGGCAAGACACTTCACCCACCTTGCATGTATGAATGTGTCAGTGTGATTGTTTTTGGTGGTGGTCGGAGGGGCCGTAAGCGCAAAATGGCAGGCACACGTCCATCAGTCTGCCCCAGGGCAGTTGTGGCAGAAGTAGCTCACCACCACAGAGTGTGACTGAGGAGTGAATGAATAATGCACGAAACTGTAAAACTTTGTGTGCCTAGAAAAGCGCTATATATGACTAATGCATTATTATTATTATTATTATTATTATTATTATTATTATTATTATTATTATTATTATTATTATCATCATCATCATAGTTAATACGTAATGTTTGCACGTCAATGTGAGTGAGAGGCTGCTTAAGCGTTTTTACTTTGAAATTTACCGGATCCTCTTCACTGGTCCCAGGCCTGACTTCCTGTCTGGCTTGATCTGTTCTGTTCTGCTTTATCAGATGTGTCCAAAGTGCGGCCCGGGGGCCATTTGTGGCATGGTCTGAGATTTCATATGGCCCTCAGCTTCTATGACAAAATGCATTACTTTTGGCCCTCCAACACTTTTGTAGTGTTTCTGTTGCTTTGTCTGTATATTTATGCATCTCATCTAATACTCTCTGCGTTGTATTTTCAAATTAGTGTGTCGAAAAAAAATTGCAGTTGCAGTTTTTATGTTCAGGGATGTTATTTTTTTGTGAATTAGATTAGACTGAACTTTATTAATCTCACAATAGAGAAATTCACTTGTTTAGGTGGCTCTTATACAGAATAAAGTGCAGAAAGCAATTGGCTTTTGAAAACAAAATCCTTATAAAACAATGCACATTTTATTTATTCTGTACATGCGTTCAGTTTTTAGAAAGCATCAGGAGAGACTGTCGGCCCTTGAAGATTTGCACATCTCTAGATCTGGCCCTCACTGGAAAAAGTTTGGACGCCCCTGTGCTTTATGCATGTCGGCTCCGGCATCTGACAAAAATAGACTCGATACGTATTTCTTTGTGGCTGGATTATTGTACACCGATCAGTGGTAGCCAGATAATCCACCTTCACTGACCCCTCGTGGCTGGAGTTAGTATCTTTGGCACTATCTTGCAATAGTGGAGAATCCTAAAAACCCACACAAATAATTTCCTACATTTCATACTAATTTTTTGTTATCTTGCCGACAGACTAGCAAACAAAGATTCAATACCTTTATGCCAATGAAACCTTCTTGGCAGAGGTAACAACTTGAACTTTGAATAAATACAAATGCTGAGTCAAAATTAATGTGCGGTTTAAGAAGTGAAACTAGAGTCATGGATAATTAGACCTTTTGAGGTAAACAACCACAGCTCCTCTCCATCTCTGCTGTCTATTCTCTCATTTACATAAACAGTCATTAAGTGTTGATAATCAGGACGAGTGTGTGGGTCCCATAAGAGCCATTTCTGCTGAGATTATGTTTGCATTAGCTCCGCTGCTCACAACATAAGTCACCTGTATGCATTGGAATAGTGTAGGTTTGAGTAAAAGGCGTGAAGTGAGGAGTGAGACGTGGCTAAGCTGTGGTTTTGTACCTGATTAGATTAACACAGCGATGCTAATTGGTTCCACTTGCACTCAGCACTGAAAGAGATAAACAAGACGCCTCAATTATGAATATGAAATCTGAAGTCAATGAATTCATAGCACAATAACATATAACAATGACAAGTGTGTTCATGGTGGAATAGTTGAAAATAGGTGAACGTAAACCTTCAATGAAAATGAATAATAATATAAGAAGTAAGGGTGCTCCGATCGATCGGCCGCCAATCATGATCGGCCGATCATGGCTAAAAATAGAGTGATCGGTGATCGGTAAAATGGGCTGATCAGAAGGGCCGATCAAATTACAATAAACACGGGAGGCTCTCACATTTACTGTCCTGCAACTCCGGTTTGATTAAACAGCAGTAGCGTTATTTTAGCAGTGTTTTTAAGTTAAGCCCTGGTTATAACTAACACAAACCTGCCCTGGAGGCGCTGCTTTGTGTCCCCGCTGTGTCCCCGCCTGCTTTAGGAGCGCACGGGACAGAATCGAGGCGCAGCAGTGCGTGTATTTGCAAACACCAACGTAAATAGAGCTACAGCTAACCCGCTAACAGTTACGTTAAAAGGATTAAGAAAGTTCAGAGTCTGCCTGTGTCTTGTTGCGCGGAGAAAACTGTGCGTTTTGTGGCTTAAACTGCACCAAATGGCTGCTAATGGAAAGAGAAAGTAAAAAGGCAGCCCATGTGTCCGTGTGTCTGAGAGGAGCACCTTTCATCGTTGTCTTCTCTGCTCTCTTTGCACGTTTTCTTCATTCAGACGTTGTCAAAACTGGCAGCAGGAGCTGTCTGCTCTTTAGTCCACTGTGTTTCAACCTGGTTTGGCTGCGCGTTACGCGGACACAGGCGCTGCACCCGCGGACTCGCATTAAAGGAACCAATTAAGAACAGCTGATTTTTACATCAGCGGAGCATTCAAACAAAGCCACAGACACTGGGCACACATTAAAGACCAATAATGTGACAAAACCTCTTCTAAAACAAAAATAAGTAGAATTTTGTTGTTCTTTTATATTTACAAAGGCTACAGTATTTTTCAAGTGGAACTAATAATAGCCTGCATACAATACATTACTACATTGAAGACCACGTGATCGGTATCGGCCATGATCGGTATCGGCCGATCACAGCAGAGGCTGATCGGTGATTGGTGATTGGCCTCAAAAACCCTGATCGGAGCACCCTTAATAAGAAGTTCTCTTTATAAAATGCTCAAAAATCTTTCAAAAAATAAATTGAACTTTTTGTAAGTCCCATCTTGACATCAATAAATTGAAAAAATAAAAATTCTATTAGGATAATCTGTCAATTTTATTAATCCTATTCAGAGCAATTTAATAAATTCTATTGAGGAGTGTCTTTGGTTATTTAGAAGGACACGCACCCTCTTAATAATTTTGGTGCATACTTTTCAGACTAAATCATAGTGCTTTTTTTGCCGGTAACCTTAATATGTCCTCTGACTTTAGACCATACCAATTCACAAAAACCTTTTTCTTTTTATCATTTTCTTTTGTTGTTGTTGCCTTCAAAAATGTCTACTCACGCTGTCATGTGATCATCCCATGTGATCTTACCTCTCTATTTAGACCACGTGGTATTGATTAAACATTATGTCTCCCCTGATGAAGACTCAGCAATAAAGGATTTTTAATAATGTCAGAGTGCTTTGGATCCATCTTCTGCTTTTAAACTGACATTTTTTCCACTGAGCTTTGAAGAGCACCTGGCCGCTTAATTTAAGAATTGCTCAAAAATGTTTATTTACAAAAATCCTGCAAATGAAAAAAAGTACCTTGTAGCAATACATGTAATGAAAAGTGCACTATCAACCGCTTTGATATCTAAACTTATATTAAATCTTTAGATGTAGTTTACTTTAAACATTTTTACAGTGATACTTTTAACAATAATATTTAGCAATAGCATGCTCTGGTTACAAATAACAGGCCAAAAAGACAGGTTGACAGTTACTGTAAGCGGATACAGCTGGTAACTACAGCATTGTTACAGTGTTGTAAACCTCACTGGACAAAAGACACCTCCATGTGAAGAAACCTGTGGTAACAAAGCCAGCTCCATGTCCCCACAATAACATCATCATGTGTGTGCTAACAGTCCCTTTACTTGTGTCATTTTTTTCCCCACTCGCGGACAGATTGAGATTATACTCTCCTTTAAAAGCCGCTCTATTTCCAACCTCCGAACATCTGCAGAGCTCCGGAGTCCTGATTAAATAGGCCAAAACAAATGTGCAACAGGGTGTGGAAGGGTAGCCGTGAAAAATGTTTCCAGAGTTCGCACATTGTGTTAAGCCACCATTTAAAGTCCTGTCGATACGTGCAGCGGGCTATTGATCACCGGCGTCTTCCAGAAGGCCTGAAGCTCTACAGCGTATTGATAGATTATGTAGATTCACTTTGCCGTGTTTGGATGAGCTGTCGGGCCCCATGATATAAGACCATGACAACAATTTCATCTATAAGGCAAGACAGGAGCTTGTGTAGAGAATTTCAAATAGGTATTTTGGAGAACTGCAAATGAATAAAGATTTTGATGAAATGTCTGCTGCAAAGGGCACTGTGTTAAATGTAAATAGAAACTGAATGCAATGATCTGCAAATCTCAAGTTGTTGTATATCTTAGCCATAATAGAACAGTATAAACACATCAGTTTTTTTTAAGATTTAGTTTAAATATTTCATGAAAAAATATCTTCTTTGGAGTCTGATGATAGAAACGCATCTCAACAAACCTGACCTAGCAGAGATTGTCACACCTCCTCAAAAACTCCACAGTTTCTCCTTAACACTGCCTTGACATATGCCATTGGGACAACCGTGAAGACACTTATTATGTTAAGTTGCAACATTTAGAAGCACGGGATCTGTATTACTGGTATTGGATGCTCATGGTGTTTGGGTCCTCAAGCAACACTGCATTGAAAACAAACATGATTCTGTCCCGGGAATCACTACATGAATCAGAAACACTTCCAGGAGTCATTGTCTGTAAGCACATTTTGGACAAGCTGTGTCATGCAAAAAAGAAGTAATCAGGGAACTTTATCCAGAAACAGTTCCATCTTTTCTGGGCCAACTTGGATTATATTTGCCTCTGTTCATTTTAAAGGAGCTTTGTCCCAGAGAAGACCACAGTGTTTCTATATAATGTTCACATCCTCATAATGCTTTCTTATCCTTTCTTTTGTGGCCCTGTTCCAACTTTTTTGATATGTGTTGCTGCCATCAAATAACAAAAATGTGCTATTATCTTTCATGAAATGGTGAAATGTCTCAGTTTCAACACTTGCTATGTTGTTTATGCTCTATTGTGGTTTTATGAAATTTGCATATAATTACATTGCGAATATATTTGCATTTTACACAGTTTCATTTACATTTTATGGCCAACTTTTTTATATTTTTGCTTTTATATATCAAGGTTTAAAACTCAAAAAATACCACTAAATATTCCAAACGGTCTCCAGTTTGCTTGAAGAAATGCAGGTGTTGATGCTTCTAACAGGATTAGGGGCTCAAGTAAATTGCACTGTCACTTGTGTGATGGGTACTGAGGCACTCCCGCTGCACAGACTGACTTAAACACAGATGACAAGGTGTTGCTATGGAGACCTCAGCCAGGAACCCGCTGCAGCCAATCGGTGGACACTTTATGCAAACACAAAGATGACTGTATAGCACTGCTTTGGTAGAAAACACCCATGGCAGCAGACGGGCTAACAAACTCAGCAACAGGCATGTTAATTAAGTCAAATGAGGTAGTGGGGAAATAATTTATTAATGAAGTCAACATTGATAATATACTGGCATTTCATGTGCTGGAGGCTGATACCTGTAAATTACATGGCCACTAGTGCTAGAAATATAATGAGCCGCATCTCTTTATTTAATGATGCTGGTTGTGCATATGCAATTGAAATAAATAGCTGATTTATTAATTAGGTTTGAGAAATGGCCCTGGTAGTCATTTCTGTTCTCGCTTTGCAGGCTTTTTTTTTTTTTTTTTTTTTTTTTTTTTTTTTACTTAGCAAACATTAAACTATTTGGATAATACAAAGTCGAGGTTGCATAACTCCGAAATAACCATATTTTTCTGTGTCTGTATATAAAGTTACAAAAAAAAAATTATATTACATTGCAAAGGATTATTTTTTGATGATATTTCAGTTTGAAAAGATAAATGAATTTTTGAATGGCTAGTATATAAGCCAATTATAGTGACTCTGTGGACCACAGTCATATACAACAACAACAAAAGTGTGTATTGTAAGGTTAAAGGAAGGAATGACATAAAACTTCTTTCTTTCCTTTCACAACCCTCTCATTTATCCAGGCTTTGGACCAGCACAAAGTTTACATTGGCTTGTAACCTGTTGTGGCTGGATTTAGAGCTCAGAATACTTCTATACTTTGAAATAATCTTTAAGCTCTTTTTAAGCCCCATCCACTTTAACTGGTCTCTCCCCATTTGGTCAGGCTGTTGTCACATTGGCTTAACTTTAGGTACTCTGACATATCACAATATTTAGGACTAATCTGCTCCATCATTGGTCAGATGGAGCAGATTAGTCCTAAATATTGTGATGATGATGTTTCCATAAACAACATGTGTGAGAGCAGTAATTACTATGCCTATTTTTATTGTTTTGATAACATTAGAGTTCTGTTTCTGAGTAGTTTTACAATAGTGAGCCTGTATTTGCAGTAGACAGCCATTAAAAGTGTGACGCACATTCCTCTCATGCTCTTTTCTCAGGTGGACCGCAGCAAGTGGCTATCAGTGACCCACATAAAGCACAGTTTCCGCCTTAATTTCTCTTTGTTGGTAAAATGACCTAAAAATTGAATAATCCAGGAAGTATGCAAATAGCCAAAGCAAATGACCATTATGATTATGCATCATTGAAATTCAGATGAAAAAGATGAAGCTCCTATTTTGTAACATCCATCAATATGGTAATTTTAACATTTACTCCCCGTTCTCCGGTTTCTTGGTTCTGTACTTTCTACTGAGACTTTGAAGCAGCTGCAACAGAATAATTCTCCTTAAGAAAAGCCGCCTTGCTCCCCTTACCTACTTATTCTTGTATTCACAATCCAAAATATTAATCACCAAATTATCTGTGGCGCAAAGTTTCATTTAATTTGCTCCAGGCTGCTCGGGTCTCTAGACGATCCCTGATGCTCAACCAAAGTATGCAAATAGCAGCACAGTCGGTAATAATTAGACTTTGAGAAAAAAAGCAAAATACACTATAATCTATTAGCGTGGCAGCCGTTTTAAGCATGTTGTCATCTGAAGTGAGCACAAGAGATTTACAGGGAACAGTGCTGAAGTTATTATTGAGAGGAAGATCTGGCTCACTGAAACAAAAGGAGTTGGTTACAAATGAACAGAATTAATATATTAGTAGCAGGGTCATAGTTGGTAGTCTATTTAAATACAGCATTCAGAGTCCAGACCTACACCAAGACACTGACCCCAAGGGCGATTTTAGGATTAGAGATTTAGGGGAGCTGAGGTCTTGTCAGGCAAGAAAGGTCACCAAAAGAAGCATTTAACACCAGAGACGACATTGGAAAGATGTGATTTCCTATATTATGCTACCTTTTAGAGAGCTGTCTATAGTGTAGGATTATGGGTAGCCTGGTAGAAACATTAGAAATGTTATGGCAGTTTATAAAAATGTACCTTTGTGAGCTATGTGTGTTGTCAGTATTGATACTGTATATTTTTATACTGTGTACTAAAATCACTTTGTCACTGGGTTAGACCTTAGGGTGCTAAAACCTACCTTAGGGGTGCTATAGCTCCCCTAAAATTGCTCTTGCTACACCCATGATTGATCCAATGGTAAAATTATGGTGCCCAGACTCAAACCAGGGATATACTAGTTCAGGGGTAAATGCTTTATCCACAAAGCCACAAAGCCCAACTATTTCACAATGGCAACTTATCCACTTAAAGTAAACTAAGTTTGTACACTAATTTTGTAACTAATTTCTACATTTACTGACTCCTCGTATCCCTATCTCCCAGACAGTGATCCAGATCCACATCAAAAATACATTTTCAACAATTTTCAAGAAAATATCTGCTAAACTCATGAGTACTTTTTATCTTGCTATAACAGGCTAATAAACAAATCAACCACCAAAAACAAAACTATTTATGTTTTGACTGGCGTTGGCTTGTCTGATAGCAAGAAAACGCAAAAGGAAATTCATTCAATTTTCATGAAAGGTCAGGACTAAAGGGCCATGGAAGAAATTATTTGTTTTTGGTGTGCATCCAGAACACTGTATGGGTTCAGGATTCTTCAGACCAGTATAGTTAATGAACACCATAGAGTAGAGTTGACTAGTCAGTAGTATATCTATAGATATACTGGTTTAGCATTACAAGAGATCATAGCTGATAATTAAAAGTGTGCCAGAGACAACAAGCTGAGATGCATTATGTTGTAAGAAGCTAATTAGTGAGTCATTTGCTTATTTGGGTGCTGAAAATGGCCTCTGGAGGAGGTGTTAATTTCTTCTTAATGGGGACAAATAGAGGGGCTATTAATATACACTGGAGATACCTGTGCATACATCTGTTTAGTTTTAATTTTGACATGTATAATGGCTTATTAACACTGAAAACTTTGTACAATAGCAGGAATAAATGTCTATTGCATTAAGCCTCTATACATGAGTTGCCTATTGTATAATATAAGCACTAAAAACAGTCCTTAGAGAATGGTTATTTTCTCTTTATGCATGTCTTATGTAATAATAGTCTAACACTGTCACTTGGGCTGGCTTATTTTAAGAAACTTAAAAGTATGTTTTAATGAAATTTATTCATTTTCATCACAGTATAAGTGATGGTAACTCTGCCTTACCATGCTGGGAAAATTGTTTTGTGTGCCGCAACAACACACGGTTAGGTTTCTCCTTTTCAGCTCAGGATAAAAATAAGGTTGAATTGCAGCCAGGGAAGGTCAGTATGGATTATGGAGCAGCGCACTCCCTGTGGAAAAAGAGTTGTTTGTTGTGCGTCCCAATGTCAGATCGAGAATCAGGAGGGAAAGTGCCTCTCTCAGCAGGTCTAGACTTCCTGTCAATGATAATCTGATGGAGCGGCGGATCTTGGGCTGGATGGAGCGGGGCCAAAGCCGAACAGACAGGCAAGGATGCAGCTTGTATCAGGCTTTGTAACGGTTAAGGTCAATAAGGAAAGGAGAGGAAACCAATTGTTTACAAGAATTTCTAAATAACGTGGAATAATTAAACATGAATGATAAAGCACTTTAGCGCCACCAAGCTGGGTATGTTTTCACAAGAGTTGGTTTGTCTGTTTGCAAGATGAGGAAATGGTTGGATTTTGACATTTGAGATTTTCAGGACAGATCAGAGATGGGCCAAGGTAGAACTAGTTTTTGGTGAGGATCAAGAATTTAAAAGTATTTACCATTGTGAGACTGAGTCAAACTCCTGCCACAGAGGTCAGTAAAGGCACAAATAAAGGTTTTAGTGGACTTGTTCCTATTGTACGATATAAGGGCTTTGTGGCACCACTGCAAGATAGAACAAATGCCGTGGAAGAGCTCCGAGCTCTCAAAGTGCTTCAAGTTTTATAAACAAGGTAAACTTGACCAAGTCACTATCAAAAAAAACAAAAAATATAACTATAGAACTTTAGACCTCATCTTTATCTTTCAGCAGTTAACTTGGCAAACATTCTGTGAATTATTTCAGGGTCGATGAGTGTTGTGGACCAGCCAATGGAAATATCCTTGATTTGTGCATGGGACTGGCCAAAGCTTGCGCTATGCACTGAATATTCATCTATTTAATTCCTGGATAAGAAAGCATAGATAATCTCTAAATGATGATTGCAATTATGATATACTATGAGTTAATTTTATCTTCAAATACTGTTTAAGAAAAATCTCATACTCCCCCTATAAGTCAGACCACAAAGGTTATTATCAAATCCATTGAAATCCCAGAGACACAGCTCACACCAAAGAGAGCTTGGTAGACATGGAGGTCACACCTGCATCTGTCAGGACAGCATGTTCTAATCCACATAGAGGTAAAATCTCATGAAGGTGCATGGTGCCGAGTGAGGCCCAATTACCAGAGCTGCAGTGTAAATCTTTTGCACAAATATGCTTTTAGAGCCATGGCCGAGATCGCTTTGTGTGATTTTAGAATGAGCACAAACAACACCTGGAAGCTGCAACCTCTACTGTAAATACTCATGGGCTGCACTGTTTGTTTTTTTCTTCTTTTAGCATGGTTTAGTATGGTGGTTGAGGTTGATGTGCTGTCCTGTGATGAGTATGTGTATTGTACACTACTTGTTTGACAGTATGTTACCAAGATAACTGAAGTAATTTGAAGGAAATGTCAGAAATGGGTAAAAAAAAAGATTAGTTTTAGGGGTCCAGTTGTATTTTACTATTGCAAGATAAAGAAACCTTTTAAGATTATAGCTCCAGCTACAGGGGGGCAGTAAAATAAAGATTATACAGTTTTGATGTGGACCTGGATCACTGTCTGATTTTAAGTGAATTCTTTAACATTGTGAGATACTGTATAAGGACTGGCTCAATGGATCGAGCATTTACCACTAATCTAAAAGATTACTGGTCCAAGTCCTGTTCTGGGCGAGAGTACTAATGCCTTGGTAAAAGTGGAAGTTTTACACTTTTGTTGGTACTAAAATAGTCCCAAGGTGGTGCCATTGTGTACACCTTTTTCACAAAATTCACAGTAAAGGTAAATGTACTAAACTAGGCTAAATAAACTGTTAGACAGCCTAGCCTCATTGGTTCAAAACCAGCCAACAACAAAACATGAATATACAAATATTTATTCCACTGATGTAAAAAAAAAAAAAAAAAGCTGTTTCTGTAAGGTCAAAAATTTGGATAATTTCTAGAAACTTTCTTGAACAAATTCAGCTCATATTTCATTTTCATTAAGATGCTTAGTTCTGCCCGACACATGTTTTCCCCCACACTACAGTACACTATGCCCTCTACATGTTATGAGTAGCATAATCTCTTCATTACTTTAAACTAAAGTCATTGAATAAATTATGCACAGAACACCCATTGCTCAATTAAATTAACACGCTCCCACACCTGCCCAAAGATCATCGCTCACGCACGTCCTTATTACTTATGAAGAATTACATGACCTCTCAGGGTGACAAAGCAAAGGCAGAGTTCCTAAAGGTGACACTGCCCATTTGTCGTATGATTTAGCCACTGAAACGACAGCAGCTGTGTTACCGTATGGAGAAGCAAGTGTGGACTAGTGTGTCCTTGGCTAATGCTAATTCATGATTGATTGATGCATTAAGTCCGAATCAATAAGTAAGCTCGAAATGAAGCATGAATCACGCAGCATTTTAATAATAATTTATGGCAATAGTTACTTGTTCTGGTTATGTTTGTGAATGGAATGATAATGAGGTTTATGCAAATCAGAGTCATAATACAATACTAGTGTAGAATAAAGTGGTAAAAATAGCTTGTTACCTAATGTCCAAGGCTAATTTTCAACTCGCTTGTACTTTCCTGGATTGCTACTGTGAATATTCTCGAAATTTCAACTTTTCAATCTCCATACTTATTAAAATGACATTGCATTTATGAATTAATCACTTCCTGCCTTAATTCTGTATTTTGGCCATTTTTGTAAGCAACTTTTTGTGTCATTTGGTTGTTGCAACATCTCAATTTGTAACAGTGTGTAAAAACTTAAAGTCAACTGTTATTGATAAAACACATTTATCTATTTGAATAATAAAGGTGCACTGTCTTCAGTAGTTTTTGTTGGCACATCACAATAGTTGGTTATAGGCATGGTTATAGGCAATTTATAGGTTTACAAAAATAGCATGTCACAATAATTCAGATTTTAAACCAACTTTGACATATTGTTGCATTTGATATCAAGATGCAATTGTCAGTGCAGCCAAACATACAGTATAAACAAAAAAATCAAACCATTTATTTTTGCTAAACTCTTCAGGGGTCACCACAGCGAATCAGTAAGTGGTTCACATTTGTTTTTACATCAGATGCCCTTCCTCATGCAACCCCCTCCGTTTTATCCAGGCTGACACAAAGCTGACCTTGTTTGGCCCTTAAGGAGTCGAACCCCAGTCTTCTATGTGACAGTCGTGGGAATAACCACTGCACCAGTGAGGGCACCTTCACTTATACCAACTAAACCAATGAAAATTGAGTTTGTAACACTGACTTGAGATACTGTAGTTGTTTATTTAAAATAACTCTCTTTATAACAACTTAAACATTTGCCTGTTTCTTATTTACCACTTAAAATCAACTTGCAACACCATTGTACCCTGATACTTAGTTGAGTTTACTATGAACTACACAAGATTGGAGTCCAAATTCAGTAGTTCAGAAGTGACATTATACTTGTCATTTTTCATTGTCATATGTAATTCAAAAGTTTGTCAAAGGTAGTTTATCACAAGCTCTTGAGAGTAAATTGTTAACAGTGGCAGTTGCCTCTGAAGAATTAGCTGGTCAGACAGAGTTCAGAAGTCTCCAAACTGCTCTGTAACATTAGCGTCATTCGCAATGGCAGACAGGTCCAGCATTATGACAAGCAGCCTAACGCTCTCGGACAGCCTGTGCAATATTCCCTTTCACTCCTGATGAGTATTGAAATTAGCCCGACCCGTGACGGCTGATCCTTTTTGTCTGCTGTAATTGTGCATTTCCTCAGGTGGCACTTTTAATTGTGGACCAAGAAAGAAACACGTGGAGGGACAAAAGTTAAATCATTTGCTGGTCATTAATTATGATGTGTTGTGATTGCAGATGTGAAAGCTGGAGGCCCAGGTCTGATCTGTTTCAGAAATAACTGACACCGCTAACTGCTGGACTGCCACTGCTATGAGTCAGTCAGCTCAAATCAGATCATGTTTACAATAAATATCCCAGTCAGGAGGAGGTATGGTTGTTAGACGTGAATTCAGTGCATGTCAGGGTGTTCAAGTGTGTGATCAGTCTGATAATTCAGGACCTCTCATGACATTGTGTGGCAATTAAAATAACATGTTTAAATATTCTGTACTATTTGGATTCATGTTTATGATTGGTGTTGGTCTGTTTGCTTGTTGTTTAGTCTGTTAGCAAGATAACTTTCACGAATGGTCAGTTTTTGGTGTGTATCCTGATCACTGATTCTAATCGTTATCGTATTGAGATCTGATAAAACTTATTCCAACCATAAGGGTTCAATAAAGAAACAAATGATTCATTCAGTGGATTCTTTACCATTGGGAGATAAGCTATAAGATTGCATTTTACTTCACCTACCTTGCCTATGTATGAATGTGTTAGTGTGTGTTGTGGTGCTTAGAGGAGCCATAGGCGCAAAATGGCAGCCACAGCTGCCTTCTGTCATTCTGCCCCAAGGCAGCTGTAGCTACAGAAGTAGCTCACCACCACTGAGTGTGACTGAGGAGTATAGTACTGAGGAGAATAATGAACTAAAGTATGCACTTGGAGAAGCTTGAGAAGATTGTAAAGTGCAATATATATAAATCCCATTCATTATTAATAATATTATATCTTTACCATTGCGAGATGGGACCATTGCCTTGGCTAAGGGCTTCTCATTGACTAAAGTAGAATGCTAAAATTAACATTTAGTTATATAAATGAACTATGCAACGTTTTCACTACTTAAACAGCTTTGGCCTCAGTGTGTTGACTAATGAAGTTGTTGCAGGATGAATAAAGCTTCTTTCAACTCTCCCAGGCATAACTTGGATCCAGTGTCCTTAAGTCTTGGGTCACACAGAAATCACACAGAAATCACAAGAATCAAAGGTACTTGTGCATTTTTTGCCATAATGTTTTATTCTAAAATGTAAGGGGAACTTTGTCAAGAAAAATATGACCAAATCAGTGAAGAAACAAGCAAGGTTGCATAGTTCCCCTTTAATTCTGAATTCACAACATAGCCTATTTGAGTGCTGGTCTCCTCACTGGTCATGCCCATTGCACCACTCGCCCTTGCCAATGTCACTAGCAGAGGTTGGGAGGTTTAATCTGCTTAGTCTCTGTTGACTCTTGCCAGACAGGATATTGGTTTTTGATTGGTTCTCTTGTCATGTTGTTGCTCCTCATTTGCATAGAACTGAGCCTTTTCAACTTGTATGGTCAGGTTACTGTCCCAAGACAGGCTTTGTTGCGAGTGTGCATTACAAATGGATGCCCTCTGATAACTTTTGTCGCACCTTTCTGTGAATCCAGGATAAGAACTTGTGGCCTTTTAATAATTTGCAGTTTAGGCTGGATTTTTAAACATATTACTTAACACAAACTCATCCACAACAGGCCACACTGAGAAGCTGCCACTGACCCTCCCCTGCCATTTCCCGCTCCTGGTAGACACGTTAGTGACAGGGTGATCAGGCCAAGACAGGGTTGCCCTTTCCTCTACATCTGACCTTTTTAAAAGTTTGGAAACACTGCTCTGGGCCTTCACTTCAGCCCATGATGGGCTTATGGATCTGAGAAATAAAGCTAGCAGGATATTATGCAATGGTTTAAAGAGAGGCCTTGGTCATGCATGTGACCATGGAGATGGCGCGTGTGATGAAACACATTAGAGCATGAATCATACTGTTGCATTTTCCTAAAGGAACCTATATGTAAATTTCTTTGTTGCATTGCAGATCACATTTGCTTTGAAATGTGCAAGATGGCATTGAGAGCTGATAGTTGTACTTAGGCCTTACTTGTCTGGAGGTATGCAAAACAATATATTCTAATAGCCTTAAGAGTGTAGGTTCATGCGGCGATGAACTTGCGATTTGCTATTCAGGCTGACATTTCACAACCTCTTTTTTACAAGCTGTGAGCACCTTTCTGGTACTTATTGTCTTCTAGTTACAAACTGTAAGAAAATTAAACATCAGTTTGCATCTCCGACATCAGTTTGTCTTTTCTGACTAGGAACAGAGTTGCAGAACAAATAGCTCCTTTTATTGGGTTGCTATAAGCAAGTAAGTTCCCCATGATGGGTAGACGTTGGGAGTGTTTTGAAGGTATGCCATAGTTGTTTCCTGCTACTAAAACTGGTTTAATTTTCCAACGTAAATCTATGTCATATTAAATGTGTTTTAAGCTTACTACAAAATTGTCTCCAACTCATTACTCATTGTATGAAAGCTAAAGCCTTGACAATATATGTCCGCATTTTATTTATTTATTTATTTTTTTTTTGCAGTTTCTGACATTGACAGCACTCAGAATAGCCACTTTCTTTGTTTGTGACAGACATTAGAACATTATTTGGTGATTTAAAGCCATAAATGGGAGCTTGATACTAAAACTTAGATGACATGTTTTGATAGTGTTTTTTCAAAGATGTTTACTAACACAATACAGGCCTACTATAAGGTCATTGTCTGTTTTCCTTAATACCTTAACATAAAAAATTACATACTCATCACAACAGGATGCTACAGACCAACTTGACAAACAAATCTAACTTTTTACATGCTGCACTGCCATCTAATTTCTCTGATAATCTTTCTTTTCAGTGATGGAGCCCCTGCCTTCCCCCAGTGGCTCACTTAAACACACTTGCCCTTTCCACTCCACTTACCTCATGGCTGTGGCCACATTGATCGGGCCCTATGCTGTCTGTCACCACCCGCTCACGGCCCCAAGCGCGATGATGAGCCCAGACAGCACCACGGTGGTACTGGGACCACTGACCTTTATGAGTTTGGACCGCAATTTACTGAAGATTAGCCAAGTCCAACATGTAAATGCTGTGAAAAAGGGCAACAGAAGCAATTTAAGTTTAGATGTGGCAGTGAAGATGCATTGAGACAGAACCAAAAACAATTATACACATTAAAAGAGTGAGATAGATAGCAACTGCGAGATATGACCTTTTAAGAATAAATAAATAAATACAGCGATGCTCTTTTGCATGATATTAATCTATAATTTTCTAAAAGAAGAATTTACACACTGATTCTATACATTTATACACATTTGCTTTACCAGTATTATTAAGTGTTCTGTTTCATAAAAAGTTGAGTTTTTAGTTCAATATTGGTTTCTTGTTGAAGTGAAAGTATTGGAGAGATAGAAAACTTTAAGTACTTGGAAAGCAAAGACCTCCACAAACACTTTGGCCCTGTCTTTCAGTGATAAAGTTATAGTGCCCAGACCTGAATTTGAAACAGGGATCTCCTGGTTCAGAGGTAAATGCTCACAAAGCCCTTATATTTCAGAATGCTCCTTACCCAAAAGTAATTCTAATTCCTGGATTGAGATGGTTTTCTGGATCCACTCTCTCATGACAAAAATCAAGAAACGAGAAAGAAACGTGACACTCGCAAGTGTAATTTTTGGCACAGAGACACCGGGGTGAGATGTTGGGCGCTTCATTCACCCCACAACAACTGATTTAACACATCACATAGTCTACCAAACAGTTTATCTAAAGTAAAAAAATTATTAACTTCTGCTTTAATGGATTATGTACTATTGTGAGTAAGGGCCGAATACATTAACTCCAGCCACATGGGGTCAATGAAAGAACAAATGATAAATTTTGTGAGAATAAAACACTGTTCAAGTTCTAGTTGTAGACGATTTACAGTTCCACTGCTGTGTTGTTATAATTGGTAAAATAAAAGCTGTTCAAAGATTTCCAAGTGTTCAGAATTTTACAAAGATGTGTCATTAATATTTATACGCCAAGTTATCCCCTTCCCCTGTCTCTTTAAAATCTCAGCAAACCAACCATGGCTGTGTTCTACTTGATGGCTCCATACTTTTTAAACCAATTAGGTTTCCCTTTCTCCCAAGACATCACCATTGACAAGTCGCCAATGCAATTTCCATAACAGAGCGATTGGCAACCTCAAGGCCGCTCCTGCAGCATTTGGTGAAGGTGCCTGCCATGCATCTTACTCTCAATTTTTCTAAAAGTCACGCCAACAAGAAACCAAATGCTTTGCAAACTTGAAAATGTTAATTGCCTGTCTGTAATAATGCCATCAAAATAACTCTTGATGTACATTAATCCACAAGCCTATGTTTTCTCAAGGACAATTACTAGTTTTTCCTTCTCGCAGCATCTGAGAGAAGCGTGACCCCATATTACAGCAACGCAGTGAATCAGCTTTATTGGATTACTTGACAACCTTGACCCCGGCTGTCTGAGGAGGAGGAGGAGGACGGAGAGGGAAGGCCATCTCCACGTGGGAATGCAGCCCCCGCTAACAGCTTTAGCCCAGCCGCACGCTAACCGTAATGTACCAGAGCCTTTGGACTGCATAAGGGTTGTTTATGTTGACCCTCGATCGCACTAATGTAGAGATGTGATGGTGAGAAAAAATATCTCAGAGTGAAAATGCAAGGTGTAGAATTATAATGATCACCAAGGATTAGACTTCCATGCCATTTGTGGGATGTTTTAGCTTCATTAATTTAGCGTTATTGATATTTGTATGTGCCTTGAACCTATGGGATTATCAAAAAAAAGATTAAATATTACCATAGTAAACATAATACCACAGGTTGTTTTGACCTCTCCTGCATGCCTGTATCTATCTTTCTCACCGTTCTTAGAAACTACACTTAAAAACCTAAAACTTTGGGGTGGCACGGTGGCATAGTGGTTAGCACTCATGTTAGCAAAACATGTACAATAGGTCCCCCATGGGGCCAGGCCTCCCTTGCAAAAGAGATTCTGAATCTCAGTGGGACTTTCCTGGTTAAATAAAGGTAAACAAAAAAACATTTGATTGTTTATATTTAGTGCCCCTGGTGGCTGTCCATTAAAAGCCTTTTTTTTTTTACCAAAGATCATATGACTTTACCAAAGCAGAGAAAGGTATAGTGGAAATAAAAACTAGACGCAGACCCCTAACCAAGCCATTACAGTTCCATCCTGCATCCAGATCCACACCAAAGTAATCATTTGTTCCTTTGCTGACCCCTTGTGTCTGGAGTTAGTACTGGCCTCCGTACTGTCAAAATCCAACCTTATCTTGCTAACAGACAAACAAACCAACAAACCAAATACCATCAATGAAAACATAACCATGACGTTTGAATCATGTACCTGCTATTTGTTAAAAATGATGTTGTTAAAATTATATTCAGCAGTATCTTGGCTAGCATGCTAATCCATGGTCTATGGACTGTGTTGTTTATTCAGTTAGTGAACAGATTTAAACACCCACTCTCTTTTCGCTTACTGTTAATGACGTGGCAAAAAAGCTCTGCCAAACTCCGCTAATCTTAGGCTTCTGTAATAAAGTTTGACCAAACTTGAGTGATAGTAAAGTATTTATAGATGATAATAATCATATGTGTTATTATCAAAGCATGTTATCCTATTAATGTATAAAGCAGACTGGATTATTGCAGCTCTTTTTGCCTTAAAAGTGACACTAACGTTAGCAATTTTACACTGCAATGGTTTCTTGAAAAGCAATTTAATCATGAATATAATGCAACAGAAAGCCAGAATTGTGTCTCTAACTTGTCTCATTCAAACTTGTGTACAGTTTAAATAGTTTCTCTTTTCAGCTACAAAACTGGCAAAGCATTGTGTTATTGCTTTAATTGTAGGGATATGCTCTTAACATTTACATTATATCTTACAACATCAAGTGTTCGTTATCTTAGCTGTATTTCTGGCTAACTGCGTAACTACTGCTGTCGGTAAGCATGGTTTCATGGTATAGGTAATGGCTTATAAAATGAAAAAAAAATGCATAAATGTATGAGATCTGAAAATATATGCAGTGTGAAAAATGTGGCTTAATAAGTCACTGGGAAGATAATGTGGCTAAAAAAGGCTAAGTTAGTCTGTAATTCAGTGCATATATATATATATATATATATATATATATATATATATATATATATATATATATATATATATATATATATATATATATATATATATATATATGCTTAAAATTGCTATAACCATGAAAAGCACATTCTTCAGCTTTGGTGTTACAAATGGTAAAAACAGAACACCCCAGACTGGGGCTGTCAAAACTGGGACATGGGGTTTTACTCAATATCCGCTGAGGCACAGGGAAAAGGACAATAAATGGATAAATGGATGTGGCCAGCCTATTCATTTTATTATGTCTTATGTTTTTTTGGAAGTCCACCAGTTTTCTGTCAGAATAAACCTGACCAATCACAGACATTCATCTAAAGAGGAGTGGGTTTTATGCAATGCTTTGTTTCTCTGATTGGATGCATGTATTAAAAATTGCATTTGATTACTGTATGGTTGTACTGCCTCCTGTATTCTGAAAAAAAAACTACTCAATTAAAATACTCAAAATCTGTACTTAAGTAAAAGTACCAGTTTCTTTAAAATATTATTACTCAAGAAGAACAAAACTGACTTGAGTAAAAGTTTAAAATGTATTGTCCCTCATTCATGACCTCAGCTTATGCAAATATTTGTACCTAACCCCCTACTTAAGATTTTTTTTTGCATTCACCAGTGTTTTCTAAACTGAAAAATGTTCAAATTTTATAATATTATTAGGCTTATATTGCAACAAAATATTTAAATTGTAGATTACTCTTACCTGTAAAAACTGCATCACAAAAGCATTCTTAAGCATTCTAATATTCTTCTAGTTAGTTTTCAGTTCTAGTTTTCACCTCTGTCCAATTACCAGGAACTTTTTTGTATAGAAAAATAATTACAAGATGGACAGCCAGGCTATAATGAACCACTATTATTGATGGGACCAGCCCGATGTTTCTATACAATTCGACACACTACCTTTTTATGATTCATCTCAACTTTGAAAAGGTCTTTCAGTGACACCAAAAAGGATTTTCCAGCCCACACATTGCCCAAACTTGCACCTTCTGTTGTGAATTGTCATCAAATGTCATGATTCAGAAACATGGCTTTGCTTCTCCACACCGTGGCCTGCCCTTTAAAAATGCTCACCAACACATCTGACGCTGGGCCACCACGAGAAAAGACGTCAACAGATGTTATCGCCAACGTTTCAACCTTTTTGAAGTATCAGAAGGCTGCCTTAACATGGCTGAACACGTTGCTGCATTACTTAAGGGATCCCACTGGTGTCCTTGATGAGATGTGATGTGCATGTAATCAATCTAAAATGGACGCCAACACTTCTTGCATTATAATTTCTATAGATATACAATCAGGGTGACACATGCAGAAGGACAAAGGAAAGAAAATGAATGTGCAATATTTAAAACATTTTTTTACATGCTTTGTCCTTTTAAGGCATATGCCCGCTGATAAAAGCTTCTCTTATCTGCACTGAATGGTCCGATAACATGGGCGCTATATTAAATCAGTGCATTGGTAAAACAATAAAAGGACTTCAGAGTTACTTTTAAAGGAAGAATATTCAAAGAGGAAGATTTATTATTTTGATGAGAGCTTGCTATAAACTAGAGAGGAAAGTCAAAGACTGTGTTTTAATTTAATTCAAAGCTTGTTGTTGGAGCCTATAGTACTCTTAAGTTTAGTATTATTTATGACAACAGTGAAATGTGATTCAATAGTGTGCAGTGCAATGACATGTAATAGGTTTTGCTCTCTGAGGTCTCTTTATATTTCTTAATATTTGTGAATGCAATTAAACTTTTACACCTTTTCCCATTATCATGCTACCCTACACCAGTGCTGGCCAACCTCTTTGGTTTTCTGTATTCCCAGGAATACAGAAAAGTCCTGGTTTGGAACTGGTGTATGATTGGTTTAGTTCTGGATTGGACACGGCTTAGTCCTGGTTTATTCATAGTTTAGTCCTGGTATAGTTTTAGTTTAGCTTTGGTTTGAGACATGGTTTAGTCCTGGTTTAGTCTTAGTTTAGTCCTTTTTTGCCCTGGTTTAGACCTAGTTTATTTCTGTTTTAGACCTGGTGTAGTTCTGGTTTTAGATCTGGTTTAGTCCAGGTTTAGTCTTAGTTCAGACCCTGTGTGGCCTGGTTTAGTTCTGGGTAAAGACCTGGTTTGATTCTTGTTGAGTTCTGGTTTTAGACTGGGTCCAGTCCTGGTTTAGTCCCTGTTTTGTCCTTTTTTAGTATTTCATTTTTCTGTTAATCCTTGTTGTATCCCTCAGCGTAGTCCTGGGTTAGTCCAGATTTAGGTCGTTTTAGTCTTTGACAGCCAAATATTTTCTGAAAATATACTATAAATACCTCCACTTACCTCCTGCAATGTACTCATGTACCCCTAGGGCCCCTGGTTGGGAAACACTGCCCTACACAATACATTTAATTTACATTTCTGAATGATATTGTAATGTCCCTTACCAAGCTTTCCAGTCCGTGCAGTCTTTTATTTTGATTTAGTCTGGAGACAAATTTCTGTAAACCTCATTTTTATACTTTGACCCAGGTCAGTTGATGATGGACAGAAAATGGCCGAAAGAACTCCATTGATCAACAAACTTCCAAGACAGTGCCACACCAGCAGCTGCATCTCCGTCTCCAGTCGGCCGCACGTCGATTGAGCCTCTCTCATCACGTCAGGTGCGTGGGTGAGTTTCTCCAGTCTCTGCGTCTTTGCCGGCCTGTCGGCTTCATCAGCGGGTGCACCACTCTGTTACTCCACATCCTACTTCAGAGACGACACCTGCTGTTTTCATCTGCAAATCTCACGTCGACCTGTGATCAATCACTCCCTGTCAGGAGAAAGCCATATTGATCCATAAGCGCATGTGTGTTTGGGTCTGTTCTGAGGGCTGTTCATCATTTGCATGTGTCTTTCCTATATCAATAAAAGCAAGAATATGTCAAACAGTTGTGCTTAGGGAGCAAAAAGTTCCTCCCAGTTGTACTTTCCTTCTAGCGCCACATCTCTCCGGGAGAATAAAGCTAGAAAAATGTTTGATTTGTGGTAAGAGCGAGCTTCAGATGTGCCACAAGAAAGGGGAAGAAAGTGGGCGAGGACGACCCTTAGAGTGAGTGACTTTCAGAGCTAATGGTGCTGTCACAGGCTAATCACACTGTCAGCTAGCATTACGCCTGAAACGTCCATCTTGTCTCTGTACTCGGCATGAGAGTGGACATTAAGGCTCTTGAATTTCCACATGGACACAATAGCACAGACCTTTGAACCTCAATCTCTTAAAGCCATGGTAAAGCTGCAGCCCACTGGAAAGCATCAGAGCAGGCCATGTGACGCTTTGTATTTTGGTGCAGATCTCTGCAATCAGAAAATGTTACTACTGAGAAGTTGTGCTGTATAGTATGAGTTTTTCTGTGCATTTCTTGTCAATACCAGTAATGAAATGAAGACCTTTTGCCTACTAAAAAAAAACAAAACGACATTTTAGTGTATTTAGACCATTATCATTGTCAACAAATAAATGGCAACAATGACAGACAACCATATATTCAGTATTGGGCATTTACCTACAAATACAGGTTTTTGGATTGTGGTCCAAACAACCCAAACAGAGTAGTAGACTGACACAACCATTCCAGACCAGACCACCTAAGAGAATAAGACTGTTTCCAAAATGGTTTATCATAACCCAATAGTGGCTCACAGAATGGTGGAATATTGTTTTAAACTTATTTAAAGCCTAAATAGTTTTAATGACATGAAATGGTAGTTATTATAAAATGATTTTGAAAAAAATACTTAACAATAAGAATAAAACAATCAGGTATAAAATAAACTACAGAACAAACTATATCTGGATACCACTGGATAAACATACAACCAATCAGAAACACAGCCAATCAACAAGAGCAACCAGGCTGGTGTATAAGTCACTGACAAGTGTAAAATACAGGACAGAGTAGATGATGTTGGTTTCTTGTCCTACAAATGTACAGTATGTAGCACAGGCTAGCACTTGGGGAGCTAAACTACTCCACTTCTAATGCCCAGTGTCTTGGTCAAGGGCAATCGCCTTACATGCTTGTCTTTAGGCTTAAAAGAAACCCACGCAAATGCACCAAGAACATGTGACCTCCATCCAGAACGGCTCCAGTCAGCTATACTGAAGTTCAAACCCGGGATCTCCTTGCTATCAGGCAACATGTCAAAGTGATTTCTATGCGAGCCACCAAGCAGCCTGGCACATGCACATACAGTACAGAGTGAGAGGGATAAGGAGGATGTAGTAACAGTCTCATGTGGGTGGCTCTGGTGTCGACACAGCTGACATTCAGCAGTGATATGTGCACATGTGTGTGCGAGAAAGTGACAAACGAAGTGCGAAGTACACATTTACATCCGACATGTTCTACAGCTCCACACAGTATAGCTGCTGTATAGACTGACATAAGCTCTTTATTATTGATACTACTTTTGTGTCTAGAATCAAAGCCATTTTCATTTTTTTTTTATTTAGGGAGACAGTTAGCAGACATAAGTGTAATGGATTTAACAGAAAGTTGGGCCAGAGCTGGTATTTTAATCAATTCCACTCCAGGGAGTCCTAAATGAATGGTTCTCAACCCTTCGGCCAGGACACAGAAGTGGGTGCAAGGAGGTTGAATATAGTTTTTGTGTTCACAATGGCAGAGTGGTTAGTACCCCTGCCTCTTATTACCATGGGTGTACTCAGTGTACTCCTGAGACATGCATGTGTTGGGTGAATTGGTCAAATTAGTCTAAATTGCTCATAGTGAATGAATGTGAAAGTGAATGGTTGTCTGTCAGTGTATTTCTCTGTGTCAGCCCTACGACAAACTTTTTTTGGGGGGCTCCAGTTGGTTTGTCAGCAAAATGAAAAATTTATTTTCCTGATCCAGAAATGTTTCTTTTCAGGATTCTCTACAATTGTGAGATGAGGATTTCCCAGGTACCAGCTGATAAGTTAAAGAACAAATGTTAGTTTTAGTAAGTTCTTTACTATTGTTAACTGTAAGGGATTTGCAGCCCATAGATAGAGCATTTACCCTTGAACTAGAACTATGTGTTAATCATTGTGAAACAGAGTATATACTCTCTGAATGCTGAATTTACATAAACAAATCCTTTTGTGTCATACAGCTTCAGCACCACTTTGCCATGTTTTTTATTAATATAATTTTCTTTTTCATACAACAATAAAACATTTGTTATATTACATTTCCTCTAAATTGAAATTGAATAACTCATAGTTAACTTTGCTACAGTGCCACTATTACTCATTGTTTGTAAATTTCTGCCCACACTTTTTCATTTAGCTTTCATGTTTTTACAGTGACTGATGCATTACTTGGAAAAACTTTATTGCCTCCTCAATTAGTTAAGTCAGAGCCCACCAAACTCACTTTTTGAAGGGATTGAAAGCTTTGCTCCACATGTATGTCACATCAAAGCGTCTTGCAAATAGATTCCTCCCCCAAATCCTTGCAAATCAAATGTGGCGGTTTGTTGTTTGTCAGTGTAGACGCGCTCTTATTAATCTCTGTAATTTCAGCAGACATAAGTGGGGATGCTATCGCTTTTGTGTCACTGGTTGAGCACTGGAACATTGGCTTATTGGTTATGGCTGAATTATTCATTTGAACCACAGGATTGCTACTTGCCTGTGTGGTCTCTGTCAATGAGTGTTTAAGGGTTGACAAGTGCCGGGGATGGTGGAGTGAGAATGATTCATGTCGCGCAGTAGGTCTTGGCGCTGATCCAGTGTTTTCATCAGGTGCCTTATTACACAAAAAAACTGGTAAATGTGCTCAGATATGTTCTGATGACCAGAGCTGTGCTGCTACTGCAACACATGAGTCAGGATGACGCATGTTTTACTGTAAAAGAGCATATGGCCAGCAATTTTAGAGTAGCTCACATCAAAAGGTTTGTACCAAGGTTTCTTTAAAAGTCATAGTTTTTGATTGTCGGTTATAAGGTTTGTTAAGATGTTAGCTATCAAAACACTGAGTCCGAACCCTCCCTTTCTACAGCCTGTGAGCACTTATGGTAGCCTTGGGAACAAACCAAGAGGAAATGGGTATAGACAGACCATTTTGGTGAACAATACAAGCAAAAGTTAGCAGTGAGCAGACCTCAATATATTTTCAATTTAAATTAGCATTACGATTAGCAAAGTGTGCATGAACAAAATGTTTTTTGCAAATTCTAACCAACCAACCAACTAATGGACTCCATTTTAGGTGATTTTAGGCCCTACAAAACATCTAAGTGGCTAAAAGTCACTAAATTCTTATGATGAAGAAAAGCATGTCATACTTTACTAAGGCAATTAGGCTAATGGAACTAATACCTGATTAGATAATTTGTGGAAAGGTCTATAACTTCCCTTCACTAAAATAGTAAGGAAATAATAAATAAATAATAAATACAGTTTTTGCTTCATTGAACTTGAAAGTTGAATGCACTTATCCTCACAAGGCTGTTGTAGGAAGGAAGTAATGAAACTTCTATGTTCCATCTGGCACAAATGTATATTTTTTACACAATACCAAAAAAACAAAAAAACAAAAAAAACATTACATAATAAAATTGGTTATGTGCTTTGTTTGGTTTAAAAATAGAACAATTGCAGCCATTGGCACTAATATTAGCAAAGCAGCCATCTGGGGATTCTTCCTCTTGCCCAAACTGTGAAAATACCCACGGCCTGATGCTAGTGATGCCCTGTGCCCAACAATAAGGCTGACTCATGATGGGATAATGGTGAGACAAATCCCTCAATCTTTTCAATTCTAAAGTAAGTACAGTACAGTAAGTAAGTACAAATTCTCAAATTTACTTGGACATTTATCCTTATCATAATGTTAAGTGGAGCTAAGAGAAGTTATGTAGGTTGTAACAAAACATAGACTAAACTTTTAATAGTAATCTAGTACAGCATGAGCTATAGTCAGTCTGTGTTTTAAAAAAGTTGTATTCAGCAAACTTTAAATTGACTTCACACTTAAAAATTACATTGATAGAGCAATAATTTCCAGTGCACTTTTAGACAGTCTGCATAAAGTAATGAGCCCTTAACGATTCCTGGCCATTAATATTGACTTACTGAGTTAATTCTGCAAAACCACATTGCTGGTAATACATTCTGCACTGGTTTATTTAAAAATAGTGTGTTTGGCATTTACATTGTTATTCCAGCAAGTCCAATGTGAAAAGGATCAGTAATTATTTGTTGATAATTTAGGTTTCTAATATTTAAATGTCTTTGTCTGTACAAGCTAGACTAGCCATACCCATTCATTATCTACAAGAATTACAAACCCCTTTCCCTTTACTCAGCTTCTAAAAAACAAAACAAAAAAAAGTAAAACTGCGGTTAATCATAGTTAATTCATGATTTCATTTGCCTGGCCAGCCAGACTAACTCTTTTCCTATTCAATGTTAAAAGTTAGTCTGGTACCTTATAGTTAAGTAACTTAAGTTTCATTTCCATGGGCGGAACAATCACAGGCAGTGTAACCAATCATAGAAATGAAGGGCAGAAAATAACCAGAGTGCCGTTGACCCATATCCAAAACAAACATGGTGTTTATGAAGAATTGTTGCCGGTTTTGCCATAAAACACCAGAATAGGCTGTATTATTAGCAACTCTACTTAATTTTGAATAGACACAGTAAAAAAAAGCCAGTTGTACAAAGACTATGTTGGACGTCAGTGGGACAGAGGACTGGACAACAACGCAGACCTCAGCAGAATCAACAGGTGATGAGGGAAAGCACTAAATGCCGTTAATCAGGTCAGAGAAGTTATAAAATTCACTCTGTATAAGCCAACGTCATCTTGGTTATTTTTGAAAAGAGATTATCTTTCACATTTGTAAGACATGCAGCAGATAAATGGCTGTGATAGGCCGAGTCCAAATAAACTGATTGGAAATGGCTCACTATGGTTGAGGATCCAGGTTCTCCTGCTTTCAAAAGAAAGAAGGAGGGCTGGTCTGGCCAGGCTGTGATTTAAGAAGGGGTGTGCTTACTTTTGCACATGGGCCCATGTAGGTTTGGATAGATTTGTTATTATCTTTGTCTAATATTTGTGTTTGATGACGGAAACATTTAAGTGTGACAAATATAAGGTATCAAGAAGGGTGGAAAAACTGTCTTATACCACTCCTTGGCAAGAAATTAGGATACGTGATCATTACATCATTACATTTGTCAAGCATACTCTTATACATGTTACCAGTATTAGCATCCAGTTCTGTTCCTCATCAGTGCCAGCTGTCCTCACAATAACCTCCGGAGTAGACCTGAACCTATATTCCATATGTAGACTAGCCTAATGATCGGCACAGCCCTTAAGTCAACCAATGATAACGCCAAATAAAAAGTAATAGCTTTGGAGCCCGTGATTCACGACTTCATCCCCGAAGCTACATTAAACAAGCATTGATCGTTGCCGCAACGCCCACCCTAATCTAATGCAAAAAAATAAATACAGCGTAAATTCCCCCACCACTTTTCACTGCAATCAATACGTGCTTCTGGCTGTAAAATAACCTTTTGATGACCAGCGAAGACATACAGCGAAGACATCTGAGTCTTTCCCACACATCCTATTTGATCTAATCTTTCTTTACCCTCTTCAGTCTGACCTCAACATGCCAGCACCGTCTTGTCTCTCTTCTGGAAATCCTCTTTTATCATGTGGAGCTTGTGGATTGCAAGTTTTAGCATCCAAACGTGCTTCAGATTGCAGCCGGTGGGGGGTGTGCAGCGCTCTCGATTAGGTTGCAGCGTACCGGGGGAGTCCACCCTGCTGTGCTTACTCAGCTGAGCAGCCTTCGCCACAGACCACTTAGTCATTTGTTCGGCAGACCAGTGGCTTTCTGAAACATTAGCTTATTGAGAATATGCGGCTGTAGCTTATTTGTTTGTCAAGTAGAGTGCATACTGAGACAAGGAGTACATGGAAAGTTTGGTTAAGATGAGGTGATTTGTAATGCCTTTGACAGTGGTTTTACATATGCAACACTTCACTTTTTATAGCTTTATACAGCACTTTACTGACCATTTCCTTCTATCATACTGAGTGAGTTTTAGTGTGTATATGCCACCGATGGAGTACTAAAGTTATCTTGAGTCGTTCTTTTGATGACTTTTTGGGATTGGTGACTCATACCCAGTAATTGTTTTGAGGTCTCAGACTCTTGGATTTATCTGTTCTTACAAAGCAGGCCTTATGACTCAACTCAAACCTTTGAAGTAATGACTTGGACATAAACTTAGATCTTGACTTTGAATTGGATTTATTGAGTGTGCCCCACACTTGTGTCTAGTCTGCTTTTTAATTGAAAGCAGAGACAGCTCTGCACTATATTTAACTCAGAGCATAAATTTTTTTTTATTTTATTATTCTGTTATGGAATAAAGCTGGGGTGTACATTCAACCATGAAGACTGCTTTCTCCTCCCACTCTATATCCTCTCAGCCAATCTCATTTTACTTCCTCTACCTCTCAGCCAATCATCGCTCAACCATTTAAATTTAAGTTTCTGTCCCCCTGTCATTCAGCTGTTTTTCACATTCAAGCCACAGCCCTCTTTTACCCTCAATCACCACCTCAGCAGCAGAACCATCTTAATCTCCACAGCTTCCACTTCCCAGCCACCACCAGTGTCTTAGCTGCAGGGGGAGCTCTGCCCTAAAATCCCTAATCTCAACATTCCTACATCACATTGCTCCACGTCCCTGCCGGGGTCTAAGCGCCAAATTCTCTTTCATAATAAATACTAACTAATAAATCAGTATTCATCACTCCTTTGTCTGAATATTTTGTGTCTCTCCTTGTTAAAATTTTACACAACTAATATCTCAATCAACATATCAGTGTTGGACCTTCATAAGAATACTTATTTTGGTGACATGTTGCACACCTTTAGTTTATTTGGACTGGACACAGATAGATGGACAGAAGTGACTTGAAAGTAAACTCAAGATGACTAACTATTGACTCAACTACAGCATTGGTCTATGCTGCTCCTTCCAGTTAAGATGCGCAGCAAGCCTTTTACTTTTGACTGTGTGCTTTACTACCAAAAGATCAACCATCAGCAGTATGACTTTCTTTTACTGTTTGTTCTGAAGACTCTTGCATGTAAAACAATTAATGATTACAAATTATCCCGACTCCACTGCCTCAGTGACACCTCCAATTGGTCAATACTGATTTAACTAAAAGCTTAAATACAGCTTGCTGCTTCTAATCCATCCTCATTTTTGATAGCATTACGACCGGCCACAATAAATGCAATCACTCTGTCTAGATTTTAGTGCCAAGTCTGAATGGGACCAAAAAGCACTATAGTCAACTTCTTGGCCGACACAATCTTTTATTTAATAGGAAGGTATATTGCTGCTTGAAAAAAACATCAATAAAATGATAAAATACAACAACACAGTAAAGCTTTATCTTGTAATTTTTGTGTTCACTAGACCATTTTATGCACCTTCTTTGTATGGTAAGGTCGAGCTGCGTATAATTTAAATTCAGTTCACAGCACTAATGTTGGGTGTGTACTTATGTGAATCTTTATATATTCACTCCTTTTTAATTCAGTGCAGGGTACAAAAAATCACTTATAGCCTTTTAGAAATTCTTATAGCTTGCATTCTGTCTCATTTTCTGCCCTACCAAAATATTCCCTCAAGGCCTCTTCTGCATCCAAATGTTTGAGTCTCCACTCCCTGGTTGTTCAATATATTTAATGAAATATGTTAATACATCTCCCCTTTCCTTCAGAGTAAGCAGCGCCAGTGCACACTCAGCTCTCTTTGTGGACACTGGCGCCAGCCAAATAAGATTTGTGCCCTACATAGTGGGCATTTACTTTGTCTGACGGCTTATTACCGTGCCCGTGTTGCAGCATAATCTACAACAGGATGGAAAGCTTAGACTAATTTGCTCGGTCATTAGGTTAAGGGTAAAGTTATCACAGGGGACAAGAGAGTAGGGCAGATGAGCTAGTGGAAACACTGATGAGGGACACTGAGTGAGCATGAGGATATGTTAGCTGGCTTTTGTTGACTTTTTTTTGTTAAAATTTCAAAAGAATCTGCATTTACATGTTTGGTAAAAAAGTCAACACCACCCATTGGGACAGCCTGTTAACAAAATTTTGTACACAAATGGAGAGTTTTGAGGCAAGCCAAGAAAGAAAGACAAAAATTATATTGTGGCCTCTCCCCCAACAAACTGGAAGGCTGATATATTGGATTTATCACGTGACCACCCGATTTGTACACGTTTGGCCGAGGGCATTTAACCAAGGGACCTCAAAGGCATGTGGTGAATCCCCAATAGAGTTATTAGAAAATTTCTACTAAACTTTCTAAAAGATTACACTTGGGAAGTAATTTTTATTATTTTCAAACCGCCAAAAACTAGGCAGTGCAATAAAGTTTTCAGTAATCTAAAAAAAAAATTAGTTTTACAGACAATAACTTAAAGGTGAAACTGCAGGTTTCTTTTCCACATATTACACCCATCTGCAGTGGCCCAATTAGATTCAAGATTAAAAGCACTTATTGTCATATGCACAGCAAAGACACGTTTCCCTTTACAATGAAACTCTTTCTTTTCTGCCCACACTGAATGCCACATAATATTTCAAGTATAAATTATACACTAATTATTTAACATCAGGCAAAAAGACATTTAAAATAGAATGAAAAATACAATGGAAATATAAACTATTCATAAGTATACATATACTATGTACATACATGTGCGAGGTAATATGCTTCAGCAGTGAGTGAATGACTAGCATGTGCAGACTGACAGATGTAAACAGGACAGTTACATGTGCAAGTATAAAGGTGCACAAACAGTACAGATCCTAATGCAATTAAAAATATACAGATTGAAAATGTAAATGTAAACAGAGATTACACGAAGTAGTCTGTTTTTATAAAATCCTGTCAGCTGTTCAGGAGTCTGATGGCAGAGGGAAAGAAAGAGTTTTTGAGTGTGGTGGTCCTGCATTTCACTGTTCTGTACCTCCAGCCTGAGGGTAGAAGTGTGAACAGTTCATGCCGGGGTTGGGTGGGGTCCTTGAGGATGGAGGCAGCTCTCCTGTGGACTCTGTGCTGGTAGATGCTCTTCAGAGAGGTCTTCAGTCTTCACCACTCTCTGCAGGTGTTTGCGGTCCATGACAGTAGTGCTGCAGTACCACACTGTGATGCAGCTGGTCAAGATGGACTCAACGATGCAGCTGTAGAAGTTACTGAGGATCTTTGATGACATGCCAAATTTCCTCAGCATCCTCAGGAAGTACAGCCGCTGTTGAGCTTTCTTCACAAGCTGTGTGGAGCTGAGGGTCCAGGTGAGGTCCTCACTGATGTGGACCCCCAGGTATTTGAAGCTGCTCACCCTCTGTGGCTTCTTCCTCATGTCCATTCTCAGCTTTTTTGTCTTGTCCCTGTCGAGGGGGAGGTTGTTGTCCTCACACCATGCCACTAGACCAGCCACCTCCCTCCTGTAGGCTGCTTCGTCTCCGCCAGTGATGCGTCCTATCACTGCGGGGTCATCCGCAAACTTCAGGATGGTGTCATCCTTGTGGGAGGACACGTCATTGTTTATAAAATTTAGAAAAACTTTTCAATTTAGTTAAATGAAATATATACAATTTAGAGCTGGGCGATATGGCCTAAAAAAAAAAAAACCTCTGATTTTTTCACAAAAAATTCAATTTACGATTTAAAAATGATTTTTTCCCCCATTTACTTAAAATCAAACTGAAGACAACAGAGAAATTGTCCAAAACAAGTTTAGCTTTATTGCTTTGAAATCCTCTTGAGGTTAAAGTACAATCAGACAAGTCAAATAGAAGAGATTTTGTGGGGGATTTTCTTAAAAGTTGCGCTAAAAGTTGTGATTTTTTTTGGTCTATAATTCACAGGTTCCTTCACAAGAACTTTTTCTTGAAAATATTAGCTTGAACTATAAAAACTAACAAAATCTGTTTGTAAACATATGTGAGGTGGCAATTAATCTAATTAAAAATACCTGTATTTGGACATCCCAAGTGTACTACTTTTTTAAATGATATTGCTGTGTTATTAGGCTATTTCTTTGGGCTATTACACTGCCTCTGATTCTGTTCCTCTCAGATCTTCTCTGGTGATTCCTGTTGTGTGCTGTAGAACATCCAGTCATTAAAAAAACAGAGGAAGTTTGCTGTTCTATAGGTTTTCAGGAAGGTTATTAGTCTGCAACATTAACGTTTAAAGAGCAATGACCTCAAACTTCATTGAGGCCCATTCAACTTTTTAGGCAACTATATCACCATGGCAATGCAGATAGGCTTTTCAGAGTGACAACAGACAAAACTAGAAACTACCCATTTGTTTCCTCCTTCAGTCCCATCCACACCGCTGCTGCTGCTCAGCACCTGCGACCTCAGGTGCGCTCGACCTCCGAGCAATAGCTCCGTGCTGTGCCTCCGCGTCACAACTCCGCGCCACTTTGTTTATGAGTCCGCTGTACCTCTGCATCGCACCACCGTGCCGCTTTGTCTGCAGCTCAAGGCTGATTTATACTTCCGCGTTTTCCTGACGCCAAACTACCGCCGTTGGCTCGACGGCACTGAAAACCCTTCGTACTTCTGCGTTGCTCCTCTGCGTCGTTTCATGCAGTGCCAATTTATCACGAGACCAAGCAAGGAATCACAGCGCTTGCGGTCCGCGTCACCTTGACGCGTAGTTACATTTTTGACCAGGTGCATGTCAGGGCTATGGTGTAGGTTTTGAGAGGGCCCGCTGCGATGCAAAGGGGTCCGCGGGGCTACGCCGTCAGCCCGACCTCCGGTGCACATTACCGCAGCGCTGCTGCTGAGAGAGAAGCTGCTCCTCTCAGAACAGGGACTGACTTTGCAGCGGGACGCTGTGCTCCGTCTGACGCCGCAAACCCGAATCAATTCCACACAACTGACTACACTGTACCTTTCTTAGGAAGGAGTTCTTTCCTACTCGCTGCCATGTTGTTTGTGTACCTCTAGCACACGGAGGGAGGGTGCGCGGGCCTAGCCCACTATGAACTATGGGAGCCCAGAGCACCGGTGGTGGACGTTTTTTTTTTTTAAATAGATTTTTTATTAAACAAGTTGACCTGCACTACAAATTCGAATTAATCGAAAAAATCGATTTATCCCCCAGCCCTAATACAATTATAAATCTCCTGTAAAACATTGCGTATTCAAAATCTGAATGATTTTGTCCCATGACAGTGCTTAGCTTGTCCGTTGTAGTCACATGAACAGTATGGAACTAATGTCTATTTCCATTGTGGTGATCTGTGGTTATAATATTTTTTTTATCAAGATGCAGATGTAATTATATTCACTACAAAATTTTGCACAATGCATCTTTTTAGCTAAACTAAAAACCTTTTAATAAAACTGCTGAATACCACTGCAGGTAAGCCAATCAATCCCTCATCACTGTGGAGTGTTGTTATGCACGTGCCAGAGCCTGTTGTTCATGTTGGAGTCGATGTCAGCCATTGATTGCAGCGGTGAACATGTTTGGAGTGCATGACCCTTTGTTTGAGGTAGCCACTGAAAATCTTTACCATCCCATGTTAAGTAGTTGGTGCGGTTGTACCTCGTGTAATAATATATGCTCACTTGTGTATAATCGATATGATGTTATTTGCCAATGGTTTTAGAGGTGTATTGGTGCAGGTTATTAGAGTTCATTCCTTCAGAGCCTCAGTTCACCAATGAGGAGTGTGTCCAGGATTCTTTTGGTATTTTGGCTTGTGTTTCTTGGCGGTGGCGTCCCCACAGCAGCTGCTCCAGGACAGCGTCATCACTCTCCCTGTAACGAGGGCGGACCGTGATGGGGCAGGATGGGAGGGTTTATGAGGCGGGATGGGGAGAGCCACTGGGGGTTGAGGGAAAACCCCGCCGTGACACAAGCTGTCTACATGGAACAGCGCTCCACAGGTGAGCCAGTAATGTGTCCCATAAAGTCTTAACTATATTTTACCTGCATATTTTAAGCATATACTCAAACGCACTCCCACACAGGATGCTCCATTTTACAAGGGATCTCTTTCTTGTCGTTGCCATGCAAGCTAACAGCCCAGCTTCATTATAATATTGTTAATAGTGCAAAACATATCATAAACTTCCCTAGACTATTTTGATCATTGTCACTACTGTCATGCTACTTCACTCTCCTAATGTTGACACCGAATGAGAAACACTCTCCTGACACAAAAAATGTCCATGAAAGCTCTATGTCAAGCCCTCACGTGTGCTCATCACTTTATCACAATGGCTGCAGTAATTTTTGTAAATCAGTGAAAAGATCTCTACCATTTCTCAATCACAACCGGTCTTTTTCCCCACTTTCCTCTCATTGTCAGGGCCTGGGAACCTGGGCAGAGAAAAAGGCAATTAAGCTAATGCAGTACGGGTGTCATAAGGTTGTAGATATTTCAAGAGCAGAGCAATTTACCACTCGGGGAAAAAAAAAATGCAGAAAGGGCTTGCATAAAACATTCCCTCTTGTGCAGATTTATTATGCTTTTAGTTGCGTTAGATGTGATACAATTAGCGCTAGGTGCCAATAGGGCTCGCCGCTCAAGGACGTGGTCATCGCCTGGCCATCTGTCAGTAATTGCATACTGATGCTATGTGGACAGGCAGAGAGGCAGGTGAGCGGGGCAGGCCCGAGGGGAAGAGTGGCGCCGCGTGTCAGCCGCCACATCACGCTACAGGTGAACATTCATGTCACTGCAATTGTGTGCCGAAAAAATAGGACAGTAGACTTGGCCTAGAAAACTGAATCACTTTTGTAGTAGAATGAAAGTGGGATACAGATACCAAATATTGGGTTACTTTTACTCTTAGGAATTTATCTAAAAAAAAATTTAAAACTTTGAGATTTTTTTTAATACTTTTATTCAAGTCAAACCTGTAGGTCTCTAAAAAGTACAGTAAATTATTTTGTGACATACAAGTAATAGTAATAGCAGTGGTTGTAGAAGCAGAAGTAGTAAAAAACACTGGTAGCTTAGTAGTGACTACTTCGATCATTGTCACTACTGTCATGCCAGTAAACACTCCTAATGCTGACACTGAATGAAAAACACTGTCCCGCAACAAAAAATGTGCTCATCGCTTTATCACAGTGGCTGCAGTAATTTTTGTAAATCAGTGAAAAGATCTCTACCATTTCTCAATCAGAACCCATCTTTTTCTCCACTGTTGAAGTGACAGTTGTATTAGCAATTATGGAAGTAGTAGTAGCAGCTCTAGCAGTAGTTGTAGCAGTACTAGCTGTAGTAGTACCACTAAAGTAGTAGTAGTTGTAGTAGTAGTAATAGTACCAGTAGAAGTAGAAGCAGTAGCAGTAGTAATAGTAGTTATAGTAATGTTGTAAAAAAGCGAAAAAAAAATACAAATGTATGTTGTACTTAAGTAAACTTTACACTAAATGCCTTTTTAAACTTCTGCTTAGGTAGTAATTAAGTACTTTTACTTTGTACTATTATTTTGAAGTAACAGTACTTTTATGTACAGTTTTTGATTTTTCCCACCTCTGTTAGTCTGTGAGAATTCGCTATGACAAAGACATCCTCTGACACCCAAATCTCCTTTTTAATTTAGCCATTGTAATACAGCAGGCCATTATATCCTTATCAAGTCATTTGGCTGTGTCATCTTCATTAGGAAGAAATTGGCTGTAGAACTGCAGAGGGCAGCAATGATATGTACAAGAAAGTCCCCCAGAGTGCCACGTTATCAGTGCAAGAGGGAGGGCAGGCCTGCTTGCAAATTTTTCCTAAAGTAGTCCAATATAGTCTCACAGTATATGGCACAATCAGCCATAACATTATGACCACTGACAGGTGAATAACACAGATTATTTCTTCATTATGGCACCTGTTAATGATTAGAATTAACAGTTTTAGGCCAGTCAACATTTTGTCCTCAAATGTGATCCGTTAGAAGCAGGGAAAAGAAGTAAGGGTTTGGATTTGTGTGTGTTTGACAAGGACCAAATTTTGCATTTCAGAAACTGCAGCTCTTGTGGGGCGTTCCTGGTCTGCAGTGATAAATATCTATAAAAAGTGTTGAGCGAAGGCTGTGGTATGATCCAACAGATGAACTACTCTATTTCAAATCCTGAAGAAGTTAAAAAGGGACAGTGTAATTTTTTTTTTTTTTTTTTTTTTTTTTGCCTTAATTAAACAATTTTGGTCACAATCATTGTGATAGTTAAATGAGTAAACGTAGGGTGAATATAGCCCACTACACCTTCCCCCTGCCTTGCAAGAATGGGAAAACCAACCCAGTGTCCCTGAAGTCTCGCAAGAAATCACCATGCAGAGGAGAGTACACACATATTTGAAAAGAAAACCAGAGTCAAGCTGAGCAAGGGGTCCCCGGGGGCCAAATCAAACCTGAGTATTTACATAAGTGCTATACTCCAAAATGTAGGTGGGAGCTAAAGAAAAATGTAACCAAAACAGTGTAGAAACAAAGTCCTTTAATGCTGGTTCTGATAGAAATGTGTCAGAATGCACAGTACATCACAGTTTGTAGCACATGAAGCTGTAAATTAGGCAGGTGGTCATAATACATAGAATTAAATTATATTACCATCAATAATGCAAGTAGTCATAATGTTATGCTAAGTAGAGTGACCAAGCTGGCATCCAGTCTACCCTTTTTTAATCAAGAATCTAGCTCTCCCTTGCTTATATGGTTTTCATCCTATAGCCTTTACATTAGTCTGATCACAACACCACAGGGATCCAAACCATCTGACCTTATTTCGAAGTAATGGGCACATTTTTCCCTTTTCCCAGAGAATGCCAGCGATATTGGTGTTCCTAGTGCTTTTTAACAGCTTGTTTCTGAGCCCCCAGCGGCATGACAGTAACACCCTTTATCAAGAGCTGTTAAGGTGCACTGTGAAAATTTAAAAGCAGGTGTGAAAAGCTTCCTATAGGTCAAATAAACCCCATGTCAGGCTGATGTGGCTTTCTCAGCACAGTCTTTTAAGGCATATTGAGTTCAGGAGATTTAACCACCAATAAATAAAATCTTTAGATCATAATGCACATGCAATGCTGACCACGACTCGTGTGGGATTACAGTATACTAGGTAATAGTCGGATATTGCAATTCAAGATACCATGATCTTTATTATTGTATCGATATTTTGAAGCACATAGAAAAATAGAAAAACAATAGGTACAGTGTGTGCTTTGTGGAATGCCATTTTATAGTAATCCATTTAATGTGTATTGAAGAGATACCATGATCTTATTATTTTATCAATATTTTTGAATTATATAGATGTCCTTTACGGGTATAAAAACAACACTAGACCTAGTGTGGTGCCATTTTAATCTATTAATCTATGTTTATGGATTTTTAACAAATATAATTTAAATAATAAAATGCCACAATGACGCTTTGTAGGATCTTATTTGACCCTTTTTTTCTGTTTACAAGATAAACTGCTAGCAAATACTGGCAATGGATGTTAAGAAATTGCATTACAATTTCATACATTCATGCATTTCAAACATTGTGGCTCATTGTGACAAGTGACTCAACATTCAGCTGTTTTATTATTGTATATACAAGCATTTAGGCAACATATGCTAAAGGCCAAGATCCCGGATACAAGCAGATGAAAGGGAGCTGGGTGTTCCCTTAGAGATCGGATGAGGAGCTCGGTCACCCCAGAGGGGCTTGGAGTAGAGCCACTGCTTCTCCACATTGAGAGAAGCCAGCTGAGGTGGGTCGGGCATCAGTTTCAGATGCCTCCTGGACGCTTCCTTGGTCTGTAGGAAGACCTAGCACACGCTGGAGGGACGATGTTTCTCTATGTTTCTCGGCTGGCCTGGGGACACCTGGCAGAAGTGTGTGGGGTAAGGGAAGTCTGAGCATCTTTGGACTGCTGCCTCCATGACCCAGTCCCGGATAATCAGTAGAAGACAGATTGATGGATGGATGCTAAAGGCTAAAATCCACTGGATGCTTACAAAACACAAATAACAGCAGGATTTCTAGGAGATATGTGCTTCCTCAATAAAGGGGGTAAAACTGAGATCTGCCTTGTAAGGTGAACATTAAAACAATAATATTGCATTAGTCTTATATAGCACTTTTCTAGACACTCAAAGCCGCCTTATTACTTGGTGCATTATTCATTCACTCATCAGTCACACTCGGTGACGGAAGCTTGGCTGTCATTTTGCGCGTACGGCCCCTTCCGACCACCACCAAACGCACAATTACACTGACACATTCTCACAGGGCAAGGTGGCAAGTTACGACAGTAATACCAGCAGCGGGGCTCGAACCACCAGCCTTTAGGTAAGTGGGCAAACCAACTGAGCTATGGCAAAAATGTATAAAGGCACTGGATTATTTGGATTCTGCTGCCTGAACCAAAGTTGCTTCATAGAATATTGAGTTTCTTAAGCATACAAGTGTTCATTTGTATTTATTCGGTTTAATTCGGTTGCTGCAGTTGACCCAGCCTTCAATGCCGCTGGGGCAACCTGTCAGGATCAGTGGGCAGCCGCGGTGCAGCGCCCAGGGACCCTTCTCCAGATCTTGAGCCAGGATCCTGGTCAGAACCAAATTTATAAAACTTTCAAATCACATGAGCCAATGTTTTAGTCACAATAGAACACAGATAAGATAACAAATATTTACACTGAGAAATTTTACACTTTTATGCACAAAATGAGCTCATTTCAAATTTGATGCCTGCTACAGGTCTCGCAATAGTTGGGACAGGGGTAACAAATGTCTGAAAAAGCAAGACGTTTTAAAAAGATTCAGCTGGGAGAACATCTAGCAACTAATGAAGTTAATTGATATCAAGTCTGTAACATGATTAGCTATAGGAGAGATGTCTTAGTGAGGCAGAGTCTCTCAGAAGTAAAGATGGGCAGAGGCTCTTCAATCTGTGTAAAAAAGATTGTGGAATACTTTAAAACATGAACATGGTCCAGAAGTGCCATCGTGTACTGTGGGCAAAGGCTCATTTAAAAAGGACTGTTTCAAAGTGGGAAAGTGTTCTGTGGTCAGGCAATTCCAAATTTGACGTTCCTTTTGGAAATCACAGACACCGTGAGACTTATAACCTATCCAGTTGTTTTGTGTACATGACTGGAAGCTATTATGCAAATATTGCAGTTGCTGACAGCTTTATATATAAAACAAACTTGAAGTGTTGCAACTGTAAAATGAGCATGTACCGTGTAAAAATAAGCTACTAAATATTTCAGAGCATGAACAACATGTGTTAGACAGTCCACACCCTGTGCGTCAGTGATGCTTGCAAACTTAATGGGATTTGATCTAAATTTAGAGGGATCATGTTGCACTTGTATTTAAGATTTTGATTGCAGACACCTGGGTGAATTGAGACTTTGCATACCGCTTTCTGAAAAGTGTCAGGAAATGAAAACTCCTATAGGGATGGAAGCTAAGGGTCTATTTTGAGGGGAAAGAGGGAAGGAAGAACATCATGTCCCCTTCTCATCAATGTTCGAAAAGTAAAAGCAAGATGGCAGAGTTGAAGGACAGGTAGCAAGATGAGTTCCTGACACTGTTTGGCATGTGTGTGTGAAATGGCTCATCATGTCAGAACTCGACAGCGTTCATTTTGTTGGGAGAGTTGGATGTGACAGCTTGGCAGAGATGCAAATGATCATTTCCTGTTTGCCTTTTTTGGGTCCATCAAAGCTAAAGGTTTGCAAGGAGGAAGTTCAAGCATCCAGGTGTGGGGGTGGGTTGCAAATCTGGTGATTGATAGATTTTTATGATTGAATAGACAGAAAATATGCAAACAAGTGATTCTCAACTGGTGAGTCGGGACCCAAACTTGGTTGTGGAACTGTTTTCAGTGGGTTGCGGACCTTTGGCAGAGCAAGAGAACGTATGATAAAAATAAAAGTAATGCAACGAATTAAAGCGAAACTCTGTAACTCTTCTTGTTTCTTTGCTGTTAGCAAAGATTGTAATCCTTTGCTTGGCTTTACTTTTGTTTTCCCCTCCGCATTGTTGTTTGTCTCTAACTGCAATTTGCCGCTTTCTCGCGAGGCTCAAGAATTCTTTGACTCCAGGTTGGTGGCGCTCAGACTTAAATGTCGGCTCAGAGACAGCAGGGGGAGATGCAGGATGCTTAATTTCCCCCACAACAACTCATTTAACCATTACACAGACGCCAAAACTGTTTATTTAGGGTAAAAAAGTTAATGAGTTCTGCTTTAAATGTGAAAGTGAATAGTTCCCTCTCAAGCATTAATTGGTTTATCTTTAAATATGTTCTTTTTTGTGTTGACATACTGCGCTATTCTAATATTATGCTGTCTCAGGTTCAAACTGTTTTGTTCAATATATCTGATAAGTTGAAATATCTCTTTTTATTTGGGTCGTGGCTAGTCATTTTAGGGTGATGGTAGGTCCTGAAGCCAGACCAGTTGAGAACCACTGCTCTAGATACTAGGGCAGCAGGGTGGCATGGTGGTTAGCACTCTCGCCTCACAGCAAGAAGGTCCTGGATTTGATTCCCGGACCAGGTGGGGCCTTTCTGTGTGGAGTTTGCATGTTCTCCCTGTGTCTGCGTAGGTTTGCTCTGGGTACTCCAGTTTTCCCTACCACTAAAACCATGTACAAGGTTCCTCATGGGGCCAGGACTCCCCTGAATTTTAGATTCTGTATCTCAGTGGGACTTTCCTGTTTAAATAAAGGTCAAATAAATAAAAAAATATATCTATACTAGCTAGTCATTTGCATGGCCAACAATTACAGACATATGGTGACAGACAACCATTCACTATTACATTCATTTATAATGTGGAATTTTGATTTACCAGTTTACCTATACATACATGTCTTTGAAAGGTAGGGGGACACATCCATCAGTCCCCAAAGTAGCATAGGGAGGTCAGACAAAACTCATCATCTGTAGGCGCTTATAGGCTGTAAAAAGGTAAGAAAAGATGAGAAATGTAGAATTGTTTTCTGCAAAGTTACTGCCAAATACACACTGCACCTTTAACTTCATGTCAAATTAGGGAACAATTTAGTATTTAAATGTGCAAATCAGTTCATATGAGACATCTTGAGATTTGTAAATATTTTGAAAGTATTTGTTAAAGGGGGCGCAGAAGAATAGGCACAGAAAGTCCTTGGTGATGGGCTGGGAATAGCAGCCTGGGATCCACCATCTGGCCTATTCTGCATATTCTTGTCATTAGAATTGCAGATTGGAGGTAGACAGAAATTTTAGCATCCAAGCAGTGACAGACTTCACAGGGAAAAGAATAAAACAGCAAACAGGAAGCCAACAATAATGAAAACAAAAACCTAAATTAGGAACATGCAGCTCTTGTTATTCAATTTGAACCACATGTATTTATTTGTTGTTGTGATGTGGGCTAACACAAACAAACCCTGGACAGATTTACATAACTATAGCTTGTAATATTTGAGCTCAGTGACCTGTAGCATCAACACTAGCATAGGAAGATGTATACCAGAGTTCAAAATTCGGAGTGGGACCAGTAAGGGAAATAATCTAGCTTTGAGTGACAGCTAACACATACCTAAGCGTACATTTCAGTATACATGTAAGACTTTCCAGCAAGTCAGTTGTGGTAAGAAAAATAACAGAGGTCCTAGTGCTGTGCTGTGTGGAACACCATTTGTAGTTAGTGTGTTTGTGAATTCTGTAGTGTATCTGCCAGGCCACAAGGGGTGCAGCTCATAATACTAAGTCGTTCAGCTCAGTGATTAATAAAGTTTAATTGATAAATTGATTTCTGGAGCAGCTCTGCCAAACTGTGATAACTAACTAAGAATACAAAGTCATTTAGCTACATTTTTACACACAAATAGACACAACATTGTTTTTGTTACGCCCTTAATATATCTGGCATTAAATGTAGTAATGTGTATTGTGTTCTGCTATTACTGTTGTGATGTGTTCGAGTTGTTACAGAATGGAATGCTGGAGAACAAAAACTAGAGGGTTGTATTAGTGCATTTATATAAACTTATTCCGAACACTTGCTTTGCACTGTTGCATATACCTTTGGCAAACAAAGCACAAAGAAATTTTGTAATAGATTTTTTGGCTTGATGAAAGATCATTTACTTAAGTGACAATGGCAGCCAATCAAAAATCTCTGTCCAACACCATTTTAATTATGATGAATAAAAAAGTTTCCTTGCATTTCCGTGGGTAAGCACATCTCCGTTTTATATTAATTGCACCATTTATTTGCAAGAACTTTATTTTTCCGACTACAGGGGTGTGCAGCAAACCCTTCCCCCCTTGTCGACCATTCCAAGGACTTTGTTTTACTTAATCCTTTAAAAATGTCTGCTGTAATGTGCAACAGTGGTCAGTGTTTATGAACAACCATAAAGGCAAACTTAGTGTGGCATCACCGCCGGGCTATTAAACTATAAAAGTTAATGTGCATGACGAGAGGAGAAGAGGACAGTGCAATCATTAAAAAGGGAATTACTGCTGTGTCACTCAAAGAAGTGTGGTGCAGTAGAACTCTGTAGGCGATGGAAGAATGAATAGGGAAAAAACTATAAGCACTTGGAAGGGTCCTATCTTGCAATGGAAAATGTATAGTGCCTAGAGCTGGACTTAAACAAGGAATTTGTCTAGTTCAGGAGTCAATGCTCAATTGTTTTGCCAGAACCCCTTGTTGTCTTTTTGGCCCTATCTTGCAATGGTACAGAATCCATAATACTTTCAAGGACCAATAATTTCGTCCTTGGCCCATGACTGACCTTTTCTATAAACTTCTATTATCCGTATTACTTTTTGAGTTGACTTGCTAACAGATTAACAACTGAACCATCAAGCAAACAAACGCAGACAAAAAAAAAAAAAAAAAATCCTCTTTGAAGGAAACAGCAAAGTCAAAAACATGTACACCACTAAATCAACTGAACATATTTAAATAGTGTAGAAAAGTATTTTTATTTCAGTAGTTCAATTATTCGATGAAAGATTTTAAGCATATATTTACTTTAATTCCAATAACTCTGGCTTACAGTTAATGAAAACAGCAAATGATCTGCCTCATAGTGATTTGCATATTAATTTGGCATAGGTTTTATGCCCAATGCCCTTCCTGACGCAGCTCTCCATTTATTCGTACAGTATCTCATACAATTAGAATTTTACCTATAATTCTAATTTATTGACTTGCACCTGTAATGTAAAATGTAAAACAATTATGGCACAGTAATACTTGTGTGTAGTTTTGCGAGTGTTGCCTAGAATATATGAACCACTTGGCCACTGCCTCAGAGCAGAGAGGAAAAATCAATAGAAGCAGATGCCCTATTTTCCCTTCATCTCAAAAACAGATATATAAAAAAAGCCCTCTCCTCAAAGGTTAATGCCTGTTCTCTCGGCCCATGTCGGAGCACTCGAGCCTGGGGGACACGAGGTTGTGATGGAAACGCGAGCTGGGATATAGTGAGTGCACATGGTAAGGGGAACAACTCTGGCATTTCATCCTTGGGTGGAAGTGATGCAACGTTAACCTGACATTACTCTGGCCCTGGGAAGATGAATCAAGTGCGGCAGTAACCCCAGCACAATACACCAAGCCTAATTTTTGAAAAAGTCCAAATTAGTTTTTGTTATCTTATGGAAGCATTTAAATTACCGTTGAGAGTTTAATATCAAGAACGGAACTATCATTGTCATCTTTCACTATATTCTTCTGACCCCAAAATGAATAGACTAGTAGTTGATCATATCTTGTCCAAAAGTCCTATTTAATTAGCTTTGATTTGATTATTGGATAGCCAATTAAACTTGAGATGTTTTTTGGTAGTTTTGTGCCAAACCTCAACTCCGATTCAAATTCCTGTATTTTTATTCTGGACGGACCTGAACAGTCTGCAGCAATATTTTATTTTTAGCCAAGGGTTATGTTTAAGTTGTGTTCTTCTCTTAATTGGTTGTTTGTTTGTAAAATAGTTTGTTATAAAGATTACTCAAAAGCAATGGTTGGGTTCTAATGCCAGAAACTGCCAGAAACCGTCAGTAACAGTTACCTTGCACAGCCAGCTGGATTGTCGTGAAATTTGTGAGTTCACAAATTCACAAAATCCATCTTGTGAAGCTCCCGCTGATCCGTTTGGGTCCAGACCTGTGGTGGCCGGGCCAATGGTGTGGCAGTATTGCCATAAGTGGGTGGGTTTTAGGTTTGCCGACAACAAGCAAAATGCAAAAAATTATCAAAATGGTGACACAGAAAAACGTATAATATGCTGCTTTACATTTACAAAACAGCAAAAATCTTCTAACAATGTCTTTACTGTAGTAGTGTTTTTTTGTTTTGCTACAAAGCTGGCGCTTTATCCAATCACCTCACAGTATTCTACTGAATGTCCCATCCCTTCAAAACTGTTTTCTTAGTACGAAAGCGCATTGTATTCACCTACAACAAATTATCTCATAATTACGAGAAAAAAACATTTTTTAATAATGAAAAGAATCATAATTACCCTTAGACAGTGGGCTTGTTGCATTTAGTTAAGGGTTATAATGAATCATAGTGAAATTATTCACAAAAATAGGTTATGCAAAACCTGCAAAATAGGTTATAAATGCATCTAAAAAGTTATTTCCACTAAACTATCCCATCCACTGCCCTGAGCCGGACAATTATTTTAATTGGTGGATAGTACAATGTTCTTCCGCCTATCATCCTATCATCCTATACTATTTAAATTAGTGTAACACTTGACACACATTGTAAAAGCCACACTTATACAGTGGACATATGGCCCCTCATGTTTCACTGGAGAAAAGTTCACTGATTATTCTCATATGACTTTATTCAGTTCAAAAATCTTATTCTTCTATCCTTGACCTAGAAAGCTCGGAGCACTTTAAATCATGCACAGTAAGAGCTTTAAATAATGTAATGATAATAATGATATGTGGTATTATCTAAATGAATGCTATTGGCTCTCTAAGTGGGTTGTGGCCACTTAATGTGGGTGGCTTACAAGATCCAACTGTGCAAGCAGCTGTACACATCAGGTATATCGACGTTAACCATTTCTTGGCTGAGTTCAAGGTCCCTACCACTGTACGCCTTCGTGTCGACAGTAACTTCATCAAAAGAGCTTTGCATAACATATTTGTTTGCCGATTACATAAAGCACCCACGCGTTACCGATGGCAGCTACCGACCACCTACTTGTTAGCATTTAAAGCTTTGGGGAAAACACTTTTAAATGAACAATTATTAACACAAAGATTATTATCACTAAGCAATTCATCATCTTACTTTGGATTTTGTGACCAGAAGCATATAAGCGATAGGAGCGGCTGCAGATAAAACCATTGGAGTGACCTCAGAAAGGACACACACACAGATTATACTTTATCACATTTAAAGGCCCGGGACCTTGAAATAATGCACCTTTAATATAATTACCTGCCAATGGTGAAGGGAGGAAAAAAACACACACGCTTTTTGAGTGTCACCTCATATCTAACCTGACCCTCGCTCAGCACTTAGAATTTCTGCTGGCGTAAAATCTTTTGTCCTCCCAAACTTGATTTCACTGAGTGCCTTAGGTGAAGCACAGGCTCTTTATTCCAGCGCCCAAAAGGTTTAATTAAGTCTTTTCCTTATCACTCATGTTGATAAGGTGTGTTAAATTGGTTCAAAGGGTATATTGATGGGGTCCCACGTTGAGGGCTGATAATGCTCTCTGGTCTTCACGAGATATCACTGATGACCAATTATAACTTGAGCTAAAAGTCCCTCTCAGAAATGTGGGAGGAGTCAAAGAGATTTTGCAATGTGACTTAGTAAATTAGTGTATTGTTGAATGCATCTGAAAGTCTTAACTTGCAATAGTTTGAATACACATAGAAAATAAACCCTTACTCAGGACAAGGCGAGTGCATCCAACTTGCAGTGGTTCAGACCAATGATTTGGCTGTATTGTTTTATTGTTATGAATTTAAACAACATGGTGTTCTTCTGATTGGACAAAATGTTGTTGTTGTTTTTTTCATTTCAGGTTGTTTCAATCACACAATATATATTTATTTTTTTCTAATAATTAAAACTTATGTGTTTATGCTAACTTTCAGTATATCTCACAGCAATCTCGTAGCCTAAAAGTTTCTAAATACTCAGATTTCATCTCTAAACCTCAAATCTCAACATTCAATACCGGTATTTAAATATCTCTTATTTAAAACAACAATATTTACAGTTTCCTTCATCTGCTGCATCTACGCTTGGCAATTTTACCCACATCTCAAAAGCTGGGCTGTACACTTAGTGGCTAACACAGAAACTAATTAGTTAATTACTTTAAATATGCAATTAGTGCTTCCAGGTCATCCATCTCAATAAATGAGGTCTTATGTTGGTGTATGGCAAATAGAGCTGGCCTGTCTCTTCCTGATTCTGTCCCATTAAATGTAAATGGTCTAACACATTACCATCAAAGTGTAGCCACGTTAGCTATAACTGCTACATTAGCTACAGCACTTGAAGCCATCCATCTTAGTAGGACAAGAGACTTTTAGTGTTTGTAAACAACATGGCTGCATGCTCATTGTTGTGCTGTGTCTTAAGCAGACCTAGATACATTTTTCTAGACAAATTAGCATTAACCATCATTGCAAATTATGAATTAACAAGATCATTTGGGGAACTAGAAACCAATTGACCACATGTTTGTAATGCCAGGAGCAGAATACAGAACATTAGCATGTGTATCAATACTTACATCCAGAAAATGTCACTTTCTCTATTATAAAGTCTGCTGCTACATGAGATATTGCTATTCTTTTCAAGGTCAGTTGGACGTATTTGGTTTTTGCCAGAGCTAGATTATAACTTGATTGACTTGGCTGGTAATGATCTGCATTAGGTCCATTATTGCTGATATCAATTTCCTTAATGTTAAAAGCACTGAGGTGGACATCTGACCGGAGATGTAGTGGAAAAAAGCAAAGCAATAGGGGGAAAGAGATGTTCTGATGCACTGCAGCAAAGCAAATGCGTACCTAATCTGACACCTAGCTCTCCCGGCTAATGTCTTGATAGACCATAAGTGGATCATTTCTGCCCTTCGAAAATTTTCCTCAGTGCAGCTGAAAAGAAAAGCTGAAAAATCTCTGCAGATGTTTTTTTTTTTTTTTACTGAAAAGTGCCCCCTGTTCTCTTGCCGTTTCTCTGTCTCCAGCTCTATTGATTTTGGATTACAGTTGCTTTATGTTTCCCCGTATCCCTTACAGTGTGATACAATATCACAATGCTGGTGTAGGATTCCAGCTCATCGAGCCTATTTGCTGTTTATAGCTGCCTTGCCTAGGTTCAGATATCAAAATATGAAGTTTATTTTTACATGTATTTTGGAGTTCTACATTAGCTTTGTTACTAGGAATAAGACTGAGCAATGGACAGTGTGCAAGAGGTGCAGAGGCAAGTGCAGGCTGGCTTACACATGCCTTTAGTAGCTTACTTAAATATGTTTTAGGTTGGTATGGGTAACAGTGTAAGTATCAGTAAGAATGAAAGGAAAGGTTTGCAAGACAGTGGTAAGACCAGCAATGTTGAATGGTTTAAGGGCAGTAGCACTGAGGAAGAGACAGGAGCAGAGCTGAAGATGTTGAGGTTTTCTTTAGCACCGATGGTTAGGATCAGGAGCACGTTAGATGTTTTGGATATAAAGTCCGAGTGAGATGGTTTGGACATGGACATGCTGAGGTTAGAGTTGCCTGGTAGGAGGCCTAGAGGGAGAGGTAAACATAAAGGTAATTGTTAAGATGATGCAGAGGATAGAGGTTGAAGCCAGATGATCCTCAGGGTGAAGACGCCTGGGGGTGGTGCAGGACAAGAATCTGTAGAGTGTACATGGTGAATGACCTTTGCACTTCATATTCACTGCCTCATCAAGTCTGGCCATTCTTTGTATGCTTTCATATGTAAATGTATGAAGAGTAAATCTGGAAATAGTCCACCTATGAAGTAGTAAGCTATAGGACAAATGCTCCCTATGTTGTTATTAAAATTCCCATGTAAAACGCTCTGGCAAAAAAAAAAAAAAAAAAAGTCTTTACAATACCACAAAGGCATATTTATTTCATCTTAAAGGGGAGGTTTGAGGTCAGCCTCCAGTTCTTCCCGACTGACATTTTCCGACTTGACATTCTGTGACATTTCCAGTTAAATATTGCTGATATTCCTGCAGTGGAATTAAAAGCATGTCTAAAAGGGACACCAGCATTAAAGCTCCTTTTTCTTCTTCTTCTTTCTTCCATCTCCCTCCGCCTCTGTCTTTTCATCCCTCCTCCTCACACAAGCTTACACACACTACCTACTAAGTGTGGTTGACTTGTACCTCAAGGTATTAGAAGTCATTTTATATAAGCCATAAGGGATTACTAGAAATTCTATCGGCCTGGAAAATGTAAGGCTGCAAAATACTGTGATACTGTTGGGAGCAAAAAGATACAGATGTACAGAAAAAATAACTTGTCCAATTTACTCATTGTACTTATTTCTTTAGGTGTATCATAATAAAAATACATGAATGTAATTAATGTAAGTTAATTTAAACTCAAAATAATATGTACATTTTACTTAAAATTCCTAACTAACTCCAACATTTCCAATCCTGCACACTAACCACTGAATTAATTTCATTATTTACATACTAAACAATAAAGAAATTGAGCAGATGAAACAAAACATATTTTTTATAGTACACAACAGAGGAGAAAAGTACTCCAAATCTGTACTCAAATAACAGTATTGCTGCTTCAAAATAATATCACTGAAATATGAAACTACTCTAAATTGACACCTAAAGAAGTTTTGAATGTTACATTTTTCTCAAGTATTTACTTACTGCTATTACCACTACATCTATTGCTATACTATTATTAGTTGTGGATCTACTGCTGCTACTGCTAATTCTATTATTTACTTGAAACATCCAGTTACTTTCCACATCTCAAATAAAATATTTTAGTTGTTCTATCTACTTCAAATGTTTAACTATATTAAAATGACATGGGCATATCTGATAAAGATAAAACATGTTCATGTTAATATGTTTTGCACACTATTTAAATAGTTTACATTTGACTGTGTTCCTTAAAGGTAGTGTAAGCAGCATGCGCTCGTACTGATTGAAAAGCGGTACTGCAGTCTAAATCAAAACAATGATCTCTTTTTTGATTGGACCATTGGCAATCCAGTTTTAGAATCAAAACAAAAAATGTAAACATAAACAACTTGGCCAATATGTGAAATATTTTTAATTGTGAATAAATCAGCTGTACCACTGTTATCAGTAAAACTAATATTTGATTTAAACATGTTTACATCATAACTGGAGATGTGTGGGTAATTTTATGAAGTATTAAAAAATATATTGCTCATAGCACCTTTCACATTGATTATTTTTACATTATCCTGAATAAGATGAGTAAATTTAATCTATATTTCTTCATTGTGTACTGACGGGTGTAGCTACTTAATTTTTTTGAATAAATTAAAATTACATGAGCATATCCTATAAATATTACAAAGATAAAACATGCTGACATTGTATTCCCAGGGTCCACTCAAGAATCTCAAGGCCACTGCCCCCGGTTTACTCAATTAAGCCGTAATTTAAAGTGCAACAATAATCAATGTTGACAATGACCTGTCCACCATAAGTCAGCAGTTTGTCCCTAACAGAATTTAGCCACCGGCTCACTGCATCTCTGCTATGACCTCTGCCCTCCGCTGCAAGTGTTGTGTACATACAATGTCTGTTAAGTGTTTCCAATTGATTCATTGCACCATTAGGGCCACAATATAGTGTAGAGTGCCTAAAAGCTATTACTGACAGAGCATCAGCTCCCATTCATCGAACTGAGGAGCATTAGTTTAGTCATAGTGAGTCATGCTTTTTCCCACATTAGAATGATGTAAGCTTAAAGTAAAGATTCTCAAGTGCTTCACAATGTATAGTAATATAGTAACATTTTATTTTAAGTTCAGTACTAAATGTTTTGGTCTGTCAGAACAATAAAAAAATAAAACATTATCAAAAGTAAATATTGCTTTCAAAAATAGAAAATAGGTTTGCAATGTTAGCCATGTCTCGACACACGATGCCCTGCTAAGACCAGGTCAACTATAACCAAACTAGGCCAACTGTTCAGCTGTATTAGCAATGTTGCCTGACCACTGTATTAGCTACTGTATGTTGGTAGAGGCCTGTCAACATGCAAGCATAGCAAGCTAATCACTAACATCTACAGTTAGCAACATAGTCCAGACCAGTGGCCTTTTACGTTTGCATATGGTGGCAATAGAAGTGCAAAAGGTTTGCCTTCCATTAAGGTATTACAGAAATAAATTCTACCAAAAGAGAAAATTCAAAATCCAGACAGGGATATATGGCACATAGCAGAGCAGCGATATAGGGTTCCCAGTCTCAATCAAATTTATGTGTTTCTTTCACTCCAAGCTTTCTGTCGATCTGTCTACTATTCAAATACAGGTGAATATCCAAAATAAAACAATTACAGAGACTTTTATACTACTTTAATGCAATGTCATGTTGCATTTATTTTAGAAAAAAGGTTATGTCCATACGTTTTAATCTCCGTCCACATTAGCACTGCCAAGACTTGTATCTGACCACCACTGATTCATGGACGTGTCTCCAGCCTCATCACACACAATCTCTCTAGAAATAATCCATGATGAATACGCTACTACACCCAACTATAAATCCTTGTCATTAGGCTTCCAGATTTCATTTTCTACCACCAGCGCCAACCAGATAACAATCACTGCTTCAAGCCAATGAAAAACAAAAATGCACAGAAATTCAAAGTGACTCAGATTTTTCACTTTGCTGTGTAAGACTGTCGAGTCACAGTGTTTTAGCATTTGGACAGAACCACAGAGTCAGTTTGGCGTCAGGAGATCCTGATTGATTGTAATCAAAATGTAAAGAAGGCCTGAGCCGGCTCACTAATGGATTTAATAGTTTATTTGACCAGAAAGGTGAATCAATCTTTAAGTATTGACCAGAGGATGCGGACGGATTAAGGATGGGCCAAGAGGTCGTAAGGCAGACTGGTGTGTTTGCTCTAAGAAGGACAGCGAGTTGGATAAGGTCCTGGGTCCTCAGCAGCGTAGCATATTGAATGGAAATTAACCTTCCTCCCCAAGACAAGCAAAGCCTCTTTAATTTGTTAATTCATTCATTAGTGCAGAGATGACTCGACTGCTAAAGATGCCAGCATGTGCAGTTTGCTAAAGTTTTGCAATGACATATTGCTATGTTGTGTAATCTGTTAAAGCTAAAACAGACTTTTTTTGTAATTGCAACAATAAAAAAGGTTTAATAATTTAGTAGTAGTTATAATTGGACTGATGTGTGAAAAAGCCTTGAAACATTATACAGGCTTTATTATTAATGATTTTAAATATTGGTACAAGCCGGGGTATTGTTGAAGTGGGAAAAAAATGTGAAAGCTTGTATTCTAGTAAATATCGCTTTTCATTGTTTTGTACCCAGTAAAACTATCTACATATGTAGTTACTTTCTACTGCAGAGAATCAGCACAAAAAGAAAAGAAAGGTGGAAATATGGGACATAAACATGGATTAAATATTGCAATGCCAGTAATTGCTGGCCTAGATAAGTTCTGGTTAACACTGGTCTAAAGCTAGGCTCAGAGCTAAAAGTTTAAGGTAAGCTCTAACCTTAAGCTTGATGTCATATGTTTGATGTATTTTGTAGTGACAAATTAGTCCAGTTTTAGATTTGTTATTGAAATAAAAGCAGGAAAAGAAGCTTGCTTTGGGTGTTAGGAATGCTAGGTCACAGATTTTGGTCTAAGACCATTCATGGCGGCTGAAGTAAAATAGTTAATTAATATTGGATAAGTTTCAGTTTAAAAAGCAAACACCAAAAGTGAAAGATAGCTGTTGCAGGTTCCACTGTGAATATTTCCAGACGGATAATGCAGGATCAAGAGCTCATGATATTGACACTGTAAGCATTGCTGTGATGGAAGGTCTCAGCAGTTAGTTGTCCTCCGAGGAGCACAAACAATAACTTTTCTTGCAGCTGGTGTCAGAAGCAATCAATGGCGCAGTAAAAGAAAAAAACTCTTCACTCGAGTGAATAAAATATGGATTATGACCAGTCTTGGCTATATGGGCATGTGGCATATTTTCTCAGCGAATGGAGATAAACTATTCACAAGATGCCTGGCCGTACACAATGCAATCAACAAGGAGCTTACGAAATTAGAAGTGAAATTTTTTGATTGTGCCATTATGGTGGGCCCCTCGTTACGACTTGGCAAGGACAATTTGCATGCTCTATTCGGTTTGAATGTGAATGAGGCTCCAATCAATTACGCTCATTATCCAAGCAACTGATTGGTATGTGGTCAGACACGCACCCCCAGCCAACGAGGCACAGCGGTTGCCGGGCAGGCTAATGACAGAAAAAATAAATAAATAAATAAAAATGCGTGTTTAACTAATTATCATTTGGCCAAATCAGATTAATTAACCATTTGAAGCTTTGCAAATAGTCATCTTTGTTGTGTTGTTTTTGTGCAAATAAAAGTGCATGCGTTGTCCAGTGCTCACTTGCATATTAATCACTTTAATTAATCTTATGAGAAAATATACTGAAATTCCTTAGAGGTCTTTTATTGATATTGAGATAAAATACATTATTACCATTATAAATCTGGTACCCTCCAAATACTAGAAGCACTCAAGGGGTCTAGAAGTCTGCAAATGCATTGGCCCTATCTCACAATGGTAGAGATACTGTGCCCAGAACTGAACTTGAATCATGGATGGATCATAATGTTACAGAATCTACTGAAAATAATTTGCTCCTTTGCTGACCCTTGTGGATGGAGGTTGTATTTTTAGCCAATGTCAAGGGTGAACCCTGTCCAAGGCCCATAGTTGCTGGGATAGGCTCCAGTCACCTGAATCCCCCAACTGGAAAATACAAAAAAAGATGGAGATTTTATAGGCTACAGCATAGAGATCAACCGATATATTGGTTGGCCGATATATCTGGCTGATTTTTGAGTGTTTTAGACAATTGGCCGTTGGCTGATTTTTCCCATTTAATGCCGATTTTTGGTCAGGCACATGCCCGGACAACCACTGAAGGACCCTAGTTTTTGTGTTTATGCCGTCCATGCTACAGCGGCACCATTGACTGTAGAAGGTGCTCAGGGCGAGTGAGGGCGAGGGAGATCACTCAAACAAGGCTGAGGCGAGGCCTATTGTTTTGAAAGAAAAAAGGTAGACTTATCTTTTTTTTCTCACCAAAACTGCACACGTAACGCTGATTTAACTTTTAAATGTCTGTTCAAGAGAAAATGTAAATGCCCAGACACTTAAGACTATGTTCAAGCGCTTTTGTATGCAACCTGCAGCATTAGCTTTAATTGCTAGCTTAGCATCAGGTAGGAACGGTCCGCTGTAAAATAACACCAGTCTCGTTAACTTGTTAAAATGCTGCATAAGAGAAACATTTGGTAAAATGGGGAAAAGATGGTGGCTTCATAATCATGGTTGAGGTAAAAAAAATTCCATCTAATACATTAACATGGAGCAGTGCGCCTCAGTGACCGCGGTATAAAAACCTTTTGCCTGCACATGTGAGTCCATCATTTTCTGCATTTTAAAGTGATGTTTTTATGTTTTTTTACATTTTATAAGCAACATGAAAACAACTAACTATATTAAACCATTTTTATTCATAAAATTAGGAAAATCAGCCCTCCATATTGGCCTAAAAAATAATTGCTTATCAGGCATCGGCTGCTCTGCATTTTAAAAATCAGCATCGGTCTTTAAAAAAACCCATATCGGTCGACCTCTACTACGATAGTTTTTCCTTTTTGTATGATCACCTTTAAAATGTCTTTATTATTATCTAAGGTTATTACAAAGTGACATATGTTATACATGCAACATCTACTGTAAGTAATGTGTTGAACTATTGTTTGAGGTGAATGCAGTATGGAAGAGTGTAAAGTTACATAATTGTAATCACAATAGATACAACATTCAAGGCTTTAGATGTCACAATCAGGCTGAAAATAACTAATTTCTTAGTAATCACTACTCTGTTGTGTTATTTCATTCAGTCAAGGCTTATGGCATTGTGTTGTGTGGATTGTTAAGGCAGGACAGTTTTACATATCAGTATTTTTAAGTTATAAGTTGTAAGTTATTGCAAGTTACTGCACACTATATCTCATGTATTGTTACTGTAATCTATGAAATCTACAAACTGACTATCAGAGGTGGAGCAAGTACTCATGATCTTTTCTTGAATTAATATACTACTTTAGAATATTATTACTCAAGTAGAAATTAGCTTCTAGAAATGAGCTACTACTACCAGTGTTACCCACTTTGCCACTGAGGTAAAAAAAAAAAAAAAAAAACTTTTACTTATTTATAACTTCTAAAAGTTTACTTTAGTAAAAAATATGAGTCTTCTTCTGCAAATATTCAAATAAAAGTGTGTATGTACTCAAATGTACTCAAAAGTAGAATTTAAAAAAAATACTTAAGTAAATGTATCTAGTTACTTTCCATTTTGCTGATTATGTCATAGTATAGTGACAGTGACAGCTGACCAATCAGAGCTGTACTTTGTGACTTGACTAAATGAGTAAAAAACAGTTAGTGAAAGCAGTTTAAGTGTGGCAAGTGCACATGTAGAGCCATATATTTCTTATGTATTCCAGTCTTTTTTCCAGCCACAAGGGGGCACAAGCAAATGTAGTCTTTGTGCCAACCCCAAGCCTGGATAAAGGGAGAAGGTTGCTTCATATCAATAGGTGAATCACTGTACACTTGGAGGCAGTGTATTTGCTGTAGCGACTCCAGAAAAGGAAAAGCTGAAAAGAAAAAAGCTCTACCCAGTTCAAGCGTCTCTAAAATTCAATGTTATTGCAATATTCAACCCAATATTTATACATCACATTTTTCTCATATAGTTCAGCCCTAAAAAGGTTATTTGAATAAAGTGGATTTTTCTGTCTATCTTGTATTTAGAAGACAAAACTTTTCATCAGACCATTACATATTTCTGTTTTCATTTGTATTGTTTAAAACAATAATAGAATCTCCACAGTGATGTGCACAAGAGAACGCAGATGTTAAATAGCTTTCATCACCCACACATAGTAAATCTTCTCATCCACTACTTAAATCACAGTTGTAATGTGAGTAGTAGCCTGTTATAGTAAAATGTGGAGAGGAATCCCCCAGCGGGCGTCCCCTCACAGACAGGAGGAATGCTGGTGTGAAGATGGTGTCCACCAACTCTTTGCCAGCTTCAGGAATAACCAGTCGGGTTTTTGCTTGAGCTTTACTATTTTTTTTGTTGGTATTTTTAGTATTTTACTAATTAAGGGAAAGTTGTGTCACATGCACATTAAATTCCATTTTACCACCAAGGAGGTCATGTTGGCTGCATTGGTTTGTTGGTTGGTTTCTTAGTCTGTTAGTTAGTTGTAATGGACAAGAAACAAATTCTTTGTTTTTGGTGTGGATCCACAACACTGTCTGGGCACTTTTGTACCATTATGATATAGGCCCAAAGATACTCACTCCAGCCACAAAGAGGCAGTATAGAAACAAATTGTTTTCAAAGATAAGGAACCATTTTGAGATATAAGTGCTTGGCTCAATTGACAGAGCATTTACCCCTTAACTAGAAGATTCACAATGTCATTCCAGGTCTGGGCACTAAATCTTTACCATTGCAATATAGTTTGGTGCCAGTGCCATTTTGAATTTCACTTTTGGCAACTAGTAATTATTCGTGAGTATTTTTTAGCGAGGAGTTTCAGGAATTAGCAGAGGTAGAAATTCTGAAAGAACTATAATTGTAATATTACTTGTACATGAGGATTCAAGCTACAAGGCTTATGTTTACTAGGCATGCTCTTTTCCTGTGAGACCACATACTTTACATATAGGATACATACTGTATATGAAAGGTCACAGTCCCCCCAATGGGTGCATAGCTTTAAATTTCACGTAGTGTTGCTTTAATAAATGACCATGACCTATGTTAGAAGACATAAGGAAGCTCACCAACAAACCATCTTTGACAAAATACCAAGCTAATGAAGCCAAACTTTGTGGAGCCACTGTATCAAGAAGTACAATGTGAAGGTGACCCATATTCCAAAATGTTAAATTACAAAAATTCATCCAATCATAAGCTCAAACTTGCAAAAAAGTGTGCCTTGTAAAAACATTAGATAAACTTCTCTTACCACGCCAATGGCTTTAAGCTCATGTATTGTGCATTAAACCGCAAATACCATGATTGCTTGGCCCATTTGCTCCTCGTCTATAGAGAGTTGTTCGTGTTGACAGAGCTATTAGTCTGAGAGATACCACAAAATTCATCTTAGTCACCCCGCGGTCGTTGCACAAATTCATCATTTCATTACTTTTTTTTTTTTTTTCCACAGTGGGGGCCGACGTCTCCACTATTACCCTTGGAGAAGAGCAAACAACACTTGAAAGAAGGTAGGGCGTGGTTTTAGAAATCTTTGTTAATTGGCAAAACAAGAGCAGGAATGAATATGTAAATTTGAGGACCTAAAAACGTTTTCATTATATCTTGATCGGAAGGCCATTTATCTCGAGGCTCTCAATAAGGTAGGCCTCCTAATCTGCAGGACAGATAATTAATATCTGCTTATTGAGTAAATGAAAGCCATTATCTTGATTTCCTTGGGATAATTCATGTGCTTCAAAGTGAGCAGGTTTTACAGCATGGGGCCACTTTGGCTCAGCAGGTATTGATTAGCGGCTTAATATATGCTCTTAGGCTTTTTGACACAATCAGGCGTCGGGTCAAGGTGTCTTTTTGTCAATAGCAACAAATTATAGCAACACAGTAAAACAAAGAAACAAGGGTGTAGCAGGCGCTAAATAAAAACTTTAACCATTTTAAGTCTCTGTGTTCAAAAATGTGTGTCTGTTTATTCCCATTCTAATACAATGGCCATTCAAAGTCAAAGCCATTGACTCACAACTTAAGGAATGGGTTTTTTCTTAAAGAGTGAAACTGAATGAGTAAATCACACATTAAGGAAAAATCATTGCACCATAAAAGCAAATACAGACTTTAGACTTTGGTTATGTTTTTGGCCATATTGGTTTGTTGGTTTGTTTGTCTATATTAGCAAAATAATTCAAAAAGTAATTTTATTTCCTTTCAGCTTTTCCAATCTTGGGTTGCCACAGCAAATCATCAGCCTCCTAGTGTGCAGTGATTTTTTGCCTATTGATTTGGCATAAGTTTTTCACCAGATGCCCTTTTACTGATGCAGTCCTCTTCATTTATCTGGGCTTGGAACTGGCACAAAGAGTACCCTGCTTTTGTCTCTCTGTGGCTGGAATAGCAAGATACTATAACTCAAAAAATAATGGTCAGATCACCCAAAAAAGTCCAGAATTTTATTTGTCTAAGAATTTTTTTTTAAAAGAGCAGTATTGTGTTTTTGTACCTCGGCAGGTTTTGTCTGCTCACTTTCTGCAGTCTTCCTCAGAAGAGTCATGTGACTGGGAAGGAGGATAATGAGTACCGTTGTTATATTAAGGAGGCAATTAATAATAATAGACAAATACATTATTATTATTTTACATGAGCTTTTCTGTAGTCACCCAAAGTCGCTTTACTTTGCATTATTCATTCACTCCTCAGTCACACTCTGTGGTTGTGAGGTTCTTTTTTAGCTGCAGCTGCCCTGGGGCAGACTGACGGAAGCGTTACTGCCCCTCCGACCACCGCCAAACACAGTTGCACAGACACTTTCTTACATAGGTGAGGTGGGTGAAGTGTTTCGCCCACAGTGACAGTATGCAATGCTGGAAGTGGGGGTCGAACTGCCAACCTTTGGACTAGTGGGCGAACATCTCTACGGACTGAGTTTCTGCCCCCAGGACAGTAAACTCATGGGACAAGGCGATCTACTGTCTCTAAGATGCTGTTCAGAAGAGGTTGGACTGCAAATGGGGTGGTCTTCCTACCTGTCCAGGTAAGAATACGGCACAAAAACCTGACAAGACATGTCCCAACAACATCTCGTGACTGTTCTGAGGAGGACTGCAGGAAGTGAGCAGGTGAAACATGTCAAGCTACAGAAACAAGCTCAAGTTCTTTTAAATAAGTAATAGTCAGAATTTTATGAATTTGTAAAGAAAGGTCAGTAATAGGCCAAGTAAGACATTTTTGGATTTGTGGATCTGGAAATCACCTTGACAAGTTTTTTTTTTTTTTTTTTTTTTACAGGAGCAGAGAGCATTTACTCCTAAATTAGAAGCCCGCCATTTAAGTCCTGGTCTTAGCTATATTTCTTGGGTCAAGATGCCTTTTTGTCAATACCAACAAATTATAACAAAGCAATAAAACAAAGAAATTGGATGTGTCAGACACTAAACAAAAACTCCTGCCATTTGGAGTCTTTGTAATCAAATAATAATCTATTTTTTCCCCTCTGTTACAATGCCCAACTTCAGCACAAAGCCGACAACTCATACATCAAGACCCGCAACCATGGCAACCCCCATACATCTACATCCATTGATTGCTACATTCACAGCGAATACATCGGGCCATCTAATAAATACTTTGATGCAAACACAATGGAGAAGCTGTCATTTAAAAAAAAGAATGTTTTTTAAAATAATGTTGTAATTACTGATTTTCCACACTCGCCATTTGCATAATAAATGTCCGACTGGTATTTCTGAGCGCACACTCTAAATGTCACACACTGATGTGCATGAATGGTCACTGATTCAAATAATTCTGCCCGACTTTGAAGCCTGTATTGATGGAAAGGCTGTATGAAAAATGCAATTAGTCACTTTCAGGAGGAAAATATGAAACTGAAATGTGGCCTTTCTTGTCTTTATACAGGCGGCAGCGACTGATCCTGGACTGTTTGCAGCAAGAAAAGGTTTGATTGTGCCGCAAGGTAAATTATGGTTCCTGCAACAAAGATAAAAATACAAAAAAAAAATATTCCTAAAAGATAAGACATGGCAACTGTAATATCAGAGTCAGGTTATTGTCTGGCGCCTCTGGCCTACTGGTGGTTGGAGCCGATCCCAAAAACTTTGGGCCTTAGGTGGGCTAGATTGTGGACACTGCATGGTTAGTGGCAGGGCTGACACAGGAACACTAGCAACAGGAGCTAAACTCTGCAGTAACTCACAACTCCAGCTAGTGGCAAAAGATAGTATTACAGTTTACATTTACTACAAATTTATTTTGGATGTTTGAGCAGATTCTGAGTTTGTTTTTGTTTTTTTACATTTAATCTTTGTATTTGATAAAGGAGCTTTTTATTAACTCCAGAGATGTTATGTTTTTGCCGGGGGTTGGTTTGCTAGTCTGTTTGCAAGATAGCCCAAAAGTAATTGTTGGATTTTACTGCAATTTTCAGAAAAGATCAATAATGGGCCAAGGAATAAATTATTTGCTTTTGATTTCAGTTTTCAGGATCCTGTACCATTTTGAGATATAGATATACTTGCGACATATTAAGATATAGATATGTGCAAAAGATACTAACTCCAGCCACAAGGGGTCAGTGAAGGAAGAAATTATTCTTTTTTTTTTCTCTTTACCAGTGTAAGAAGTATAATTTTTTTGTGGCTCAATTGAAAAAATCGATAAAAAAAAAAAAAAAACGTCCACCACCGGCACTCTGGGGTCCCGTAGTTCATAGTGGGTAGGCCCGCCAGCCCTCCCTCCGCACTAGAAGAACACAAACAACATGGCAGCGAGCAGGGAAGAACTCGTTTCTAAGAAAGGCACAGTGTCATCAAAGCAATAAAGCTAAATTTGTTTTGGACAATTTCTCGCTTGTCTTCAGTTTGATTTTAAGTGAGGGGAAAAAATTGTTTTTAAATCATAAATCGAATTTTTTGTGAAAAAATCTGAGATTTTTTTTTTTTAGGCAAAATTGCCCAGCTCTAGCTTCTAGTTATATTTATCCGTGGTGATCATTCTCTTATTCATATTGTAAAAGGGGTCCAGTGCGGTGTTTTTTTCTAGACCTACATCTCCCCGTCCCACCGCAGCTGACTCTGATTGGAGCAGAGTGTCTGTATCTGCCCCCTGCTGCGTTCCTCTGGGGCAGTTCAGTGTATGTCTCGTGGCCCAGGTGGTCGTCCATTGGCCAGTGTGTGTGTGTCTGTACCGGGCCGACCCTGCTCCCTGCTGGCTAGCCTCTGGCCCCACGCCTCTCGCTCTTCCCGCTGCCTGTCGTCTGTCCCTGTGGGGGTCCGTCCCGCTGCTCACCGGTACGCAGGGGGGGCAAATAAAAGCAGTGTGACTTCTGCACTCATGAGCTCCGCCATTACCAGCACACGCAGCAGTTGATGGTGTTGTTCTCACTTGTGCAAAGCCAGCAAACATACAGTTGGCAGGGTTGTGTGGGATTTTAACACCTCCAGGTATAATTTTAAACTCACTGTATGGTTGTAGCCATTGTACCGATTCTCTCCTTCATCTGCCCTTCACTGGCTGCGGACAGCTCTTTGTTGATTGTAGGCAGCAAATCAGCACACTTTCAAACTAAACTGGAGTGTTTTAAGAGCTTCAGTACTGTAATTTGCAATCACTTCAAGAGAAGCAAAGTTGATTTTAATTTTGGAGAATTTGTCCCGTTGTTGAGGCACAAGTAGTAAACAGAGGGGATAAAGAACACAAAATACTGCCTGGTACCAGGTTGCATGCTAAATTTAGATGTACAGAATATTGTGTTACTTTTTTACTTTAGGGTACACTTGAGAAATGTATATATGAGAGGTCATTAACCATACTACTTTGTATTCTTTCTGCTGAGGGTAATTAACTGTAATAACAGTTCTTGACAATGTGTAGAGTTAACTGAAAGTTTCACAAAAACCCAAGTGAACAATCTACTGTGGGATTCTCTTGTTAATGATTGCGTGTTGTATAAAACATGCAAATAACAATATTATTATTTTTTGTAGCGCTGTTCTTAGTCCCATTACCATTAAAAATTGACTTTTCTGTGCTTTCTACCCTGTTATAATGTGGTTTCCTCAACAAAAACATTCCTGAAGTCGTGTTTTTGCTTCATTCTTGCATGTTTGAGTAATCCTCTATTCTTTTATATTGAGTTTGTGAGAGGCCAACACAGCTCATTTCATTGGTGTTTGCCTTTTCCACCTGACCACGCCTCTCACCCCTCATGGCCCTCTCCCGTTCAGAAAGAACTGTTACAGTTCATGCCTCCCCTGCTGAAACCAAACAAATCATGTGAACTCCACAGGCTTTAAAGCGCTGAAGCAGCAGCGGGACAGTGGAGAGGGAGGGCTCTTAAAGTGACAGGGACCTAATGTGAGCATTTCTCACAGAGTCAAATGATGAGTTTCTTCAAATAAGTCTGTGAAGACTCTCACTTGTCCAGGGTAATTGCATCGTTTCTTCAAATAAGTTTTTTTCAATAATTATTACATTTTCTGACCAACAAAACATAAGATGTTGATCTAGATGTGTCCTAAATTAATTTAAAAGACAGCAAAAAAAACATAACATAGGGATAGGTTAAGTTAAGATAAGTAACACCACTATAATTTTTTAGGGTTTGCAGAAACTATAGGATTCTGGACTCACAAAACCACAACATTATTTACAATTTGTTTGAATTGGGTAAAGCATTTTCAGAAATTCTTACACAAGGCAACATTGCCCATTACTTACAAAGCTCTTTACAGCATGATTACTGTCATCTCCCAACCTGTGAGGTTACACATGGGAAAAGAGCTGTGAGGGTGTCCACAGGAGTTGAGCTCAGACATGAGAGGGGGGTGTCCGAGTGACCATGGTATGAACTGAGTAACTGGCAAACTGGGAGCACTGTGTTTTGGATTATTCTTCATTTTGTATCTTAGATAAATGTCAAAAAACGTACAGTATATGCACGGTAAAAAAGTTACACGGTAAAAAAGTTACACAGTATTACTTTCATTTTGTTGTCTGAGATACCTAAATGTGTGCTCCTCTTATCTGTGGCAATGCAAACTGTCATCTCAGAAGAAACCATATTACCGCAAGTCCCCATATAACCCCTCTTCAAATATCCTTTTGAAGTATCATTTTAAAACTGAGAGATAATAATATTTGCTGCTAGTAGCCCGATACCTTGACAAGATCAGAAGATGTGCTCGGAGAGAAAGGCAACAGTTGTCTATAGTTTTTATTTCAGCTGTCTTTTATTTGACTACTGAGTCAAAAGAATAGAGCTAACACAGTAAGAGAAGAGTCAGACTGGGACAGCGGATGTTGGGCTGGTGTAACACAGGGCAGTATTTTGGATCTCTCCTGTCTGCTGGGGCCCTACAGGGGAGGATGTAGGGGGTTGGAAAGGGGGCTGGTGTTGGCAGTGGGAGAGTGACAGGACGCTTTATCTGGACATCTCTGTCACTCAGGCCCGTTTAGAGCGTCCCTCAGACGTCGCAGAGCTGTCACGCCACCGACTGTGTTACATAACCTGCCACTTCACAAAAGGCAGGCCCCACACAGACCCGCACTCATCTGATTCTGCTGTGTACTTGTCATACAGTCAGTAAGGTTACATGCATGCTGGGGTCGGACAGTGCACATTAGCTCAATTAAGCCCTCTTATAGAATTTAGCTCTTAGTGCTGTGGTGGAAAAAGTACTCAAAATCTGTTACTACTAACTGTATTTTTTATCGCATGTAAAAAAGTACAATTCCATTTAAAATGCACTGAAGTAAATCTAGTTACTTTACACTTTACACTGGTCCCCATGGTATTTGATAGCGTTTACCAATGGTTAAAACGAGAAAATAAGCTAATGTTAAACCCAACTTTTTTGTAGCTTGGGATGCTAATAAACTGAGCTGATTAACTTAAGGCGACCAGATTTTTAGACTCAAAACTGTGATACATATTTTTTTACTAGTCACAATGCGTTTGAACTCAAGTGACAAAAAAGCTTACGAAATCCATGCAATTTTCTGTCATGTCAATGGAGTACATGGCGCTAGGGTTTAAGTTTTGAATTTTAATGGCAATTTATTGATAAAAAATAATGACATTGTGAATAATTTTAGTGGCAAAAGTCTTTAGACAAATGTGCTTTACGTTTCTTATGCTTTTCTATTGGTTAAAATGGGGACAACTGGGACATGGTTTGTTGAAAACTGGTACACGAGTATTTTTACTGTTCTGTGTTGGGACCGGGACAAGGAGCCTGAAAGTGGGACTGTCCTGCTTAAATAGAGACGTCTGGTCATCCTAGATTAACTTTATTAGCTTTGATTTATTTAACATTATAAACATTCCGACATGAGATGAAAGCACTTGAACACAACAGTAAGAAAAAAAGCCTTCCTAAAGCGCATGACACATCAAAGCTATCGTTTAACTTTTATTTTTGCTTTTTATTTTGAAGCAGAATTCAGTAATTTTTTTTCCTAAAATAATCAGTTTCAGAGTCCATATGGTTAAATGAGTTGTTGTGGGGTGAATAAATCTCCCACTGGTGCCTCTGGGCCGAAAATGACACTTGCAAATATGAGTAGCGATGGCTTTATTTCCCGATATTTGTCATGGCAGAGCAGCCAAATGGCAGAAAAAACATCGACAGTTACGCAGAGGGGAAAACGAAAGTAAAGCCAAGTGATGGATCATATAGGATTCAAATGGGCCTGTGAGTATTTACAACAGAGCTTTACTCCCAGAATTCCACTTCAGCAAAACAACAGACAAACATGCTATCTGGGTGCAAAGTGACCCATAATGTTCCTGGTCTAAAAATAAGTAAATATTACATGGTCTTCACATTTTCTCTGTTTTGAAAAGTTTCTGCCACTGTTTTGGCTTTGGCTTTTAATCTGCCTAATCTGAATATATGCTGCAATAGTCCAACAATGAATGCATTATATATGTCAGACTATATGCATTTTAAAGCTCCTACTAAAGCAATAATCCCCATTTCTCTCCTTGCATGGTAACACATCTAAGCATACTGTAAGTCCTAAATGTACTTCTATTGCAGATGATAATACTGATCGTACAGTCGAGTCCAAAGCAATTTCCCCCTCTCTGCCGAGCACCGCCGCCTCTCTATCGGACATAACATCCTGAGACGACGGAGATTGGTGGCCAGGATGCTGAATTTTTCATGAGGCAGGAAAGGTTAGATAAGATCCTCCCACATACCCAAGATAGTGCACTTACAGAGCGGTCCTAGGAGCCCAATGGTAAAAAATATATTTGGAGTGTCATTGGATTTTCAATGTGACCTCAAAAGTACCAAGACTTCTGTGGTATGCAATTTCTTAGATAACATTCTATCTATCTGGCTTGTAATCTTGGCTAAAAACACATATTTATCTTCATTAGCATTGCCTGATATGGCCTGTCTATTAAAATACAGCTAGTCACTCAATCCTGCAGGCAATGTTGTTTCTCTAAGTAAAAGCATCTAGTTAAAATAAATGGCATTCATATTTCATATTTTGGTGCTGTCAAATTTGAAAGTGTTAGCTTCCCATTGACTATAAATTAGTTTTTGGAACAATTACAGTGATTAGTTTATCATAAAGAACACTAGGCATTGAGAAGAAAGGTGGGTGATTGTGGTGAGACTGTTATTGTAATTTTGTGGGTGCAAAATATAACATTGTAGGGATAATGGGATTGGTTGAAGAATTTGCAGAGGAAAAAAATCTTAAAGCTTTTGTTAAAGTTTGTTAGCTAATACTACAATAACATGGTCCATGGAAAAACCTCTGAATCTCCTTTTAAACTGTTGCCTGACTTTCCAACATAAAGTAGCCTATTTTTCAGTAAAGAATATCATATACTTTATTATATGCAAAGTAGATGCTCAGTTAATTCTGATATTACATAACAGAAACTTTGCCAAATTTCAATTATATCATTAATAGTCGTCAACAAAAGACTGACCTGGAACAGTGGTTCTAGGGGTCTGGTGTCCCGGGCCTCAGGGTCAGTGGGGCCCAGAAATGGTCCCTCTTCCTATATAATTTATATTATAATGGGTCCATGTGAAGCCTTCTTGCCCCGGGCCCCAGCAAACCTGTCGAAGCGCCTGCCTCTGGGGGGGCTGCGTAACCCTCGTTGGGAAACACTGACCTAGAATTATTACTTCCATCAATGAGGTTTGCTGGCATTGCTTTGTTTGTAAGTCTGTTTGCAAAATAACTTCAAAAAAATCATGAGGTTTTGAAGAAAGGTTGGTAATGGCCCAAGAAAGAATTTATTAAATTTTGGTGTAGATCTGGAACCCCATCTCAATCCAGGAACCTTTGCAAGATTAAGCCAAAGATACTGTATCAACTCTAGTCATGGAGATACAAGAGTTTTGTGGCTCAATGAACTGAGCATTTGCCCCTAAACTAGTAGAAGTTCAAGTCCAGGTCTGGGCACACAATTTTTACCATTCCCAGATATAATAGAGTTTTGGAGAGGCAAATGAAAATCAGAATTTTTTTACACAATTCCTTTGTTGCTGTGAAATTACACGAATACACAAATATTACTAGTCTGTTTTCTATATCCTAGACAAACTCTGAAATAACACAAAGTGAAGTGGGTGATGTAGGGGTCCTGTATAAAAAAAAAAAAGAATTCAAAACTATCAAAGGGATAAAATTGACCCCCTGCTAGTTTGGGTGTTAAATAAGTAGCATCCCTGTTGCTGTTGTACGCAAGATGGTTTGGCGAGGGGAGAAGATTACAGGCTGCGAAACAACCGCCAAGCCACACATTTTAGAAATATATTCAACACAGAGGGGGCAGTAGACGGTAGGCTCCGTAAACGCTTCCCTTTGGGGGTTTTTATCCTGGCTGAGACGTAGATAAATATTTCCATAATCACCGCGGAAACCCGGCCTCAAAGCCCAGATGTAACACACAACATGTTTGAGCTCTTAGCCGTAAAGGTCATACGCTGCTGCTCAAACACGGATAAAAAGTAACACTGTGCCATTTTAAACTACAGGTTGTGGGATTTTTAGCTTCTTCCCAGTAAAGACTTTCAACCGAGCTGTAAATTTTGGATCTGCATTTTTACAATTGCTATACACCAATCAGGCAGAACATTATGACAACCTGCCTAATATTAGTAGTCATGCTGTTCTGACCACCACTACTGTTCCTTCCTTGGGCTACATTTGGGTCTGGGAGCACCCCACAAGAGCTGCAAGTTTTAGAGATGCTCTGACCCAGTTGTCCAGCCATTATAGTTTGACCTTTGTCAAACTCCCTTAAATCCTTACACCATTGTTTCTGCTTCATCCACTTTGAGGACAAATTGTTCACTTCCACTCACTAGCAGGTGCCATGATAAAGAGATAATTTATGTTATTCACTTCACCTGTCTGTGGTCATAATGTTCTGCTTGATCTGTGTATTTAGAGCATTACTATTTTTTGTTTGAATATTATTGCCAGATTTTTCTGACAAAGAAGAGAAAGTGTGTTTTTGGAGCACGGCTTAGGTTGCGTGAGATTGCAGCAGACCGGCAACTCCCATATTGGAACTGGATTTGACTGTTTCTGTAATGAATTCTAGTGGCTGTGTTTCCTATTGTGAAAAATAAGCTGGTGTGATTTTTAGACATTGTAGACATGTACTTTTAGGCGAATTAGGTGAAAATGAAATATGGCTTGAATGGGAACAACAAGCAGGATGGCAAAAACATATTATATTTCTTACTGTGCCGCTATTATGATGTCTTACCAAAGTTGAATACATACTAAAATAAAAAAATCAAAGTACAAATTTTATGCGGCAGAGGCAGGGGGTCGGCAGTTTGAACCTCACTCAAAGCACATCATTTTAATAATTAACAATAATTTATATAGCACCTTTTTAGATCCTTAGCCTTTTACATTAATCATTCACTCCTCAGTCACACAAAGAAGTTCACTTCAAATAAAAAAACAATAATATATTGTTTGATACATGTCATAAGTTTTCATTTAAAAATGTGTCATACATCCATCAACCAGGTTGTCCACTCAGGGTAGCTGTAGGAAGAAGATCTTTTTATTTAGTTTCTCAAGTTTTACAACAGATATATGCAAAATAAACAATTCCTTTCTTATAGTGACCTTTCCTAAAAGTTTTATGGGTTATGATTTTAACAGACACAATAAAGATCAGGAATCTACATCATGAAACCACCATTGAGTGATGAATCTGTCTCTTGAGTGGTCACAGACAGCAAAATACCATAGAGTAGCATTAGGAACAGCAGCATAAAAAGGTAAACAAAAGCCTTGAAACAACTGCTTTGTCACTCTTGATGAATATTTATCACACATTAAAGTACATCCTACATTGCTCCATTGTTTTACTGTTGAAAATGACTTGTGTGACCACCGAAGTGACGTCATGCTCTCTATTGACTGCTATGGTAATGAATTCTTAAAACAATGGCCAATTTGATCACAATCCGACCTTCACATGTTGAATGACTGTATGTACCAAACAAACAAACCAATGTGAAGACGTAACATCGTTGGCTGAGGTAAATAGCTCATTATTCATAAAACGGCAAAAATGTGCTTAGCTTGCTGTCAGTGTTGTGTCTCATACCCAATGAATTTGAACTTTATGAAAATTAGCATCAGTGTCTGCCTGGTCACAGAGGGCCACCAGAGCACAGTATCCCACCTAATCAACTCCATCACCCTCTCTCTCTCTCCCCCCAGAGGTGCCTTCAGCGGCCGACATGTTTTGACACAGGGTCAGGACTAAATTAAGCTCTCGTGACACCAACAATCATCAAGAAATGCCACTTCTCCATCTGTGTTAAAGGTTGACCATTAACTGCATGACTCACCACTTGTTTGGCGGATCGGGTGACGTGTGCCAAGTCCACGGCAAATTATGATGAAAGAACTTTTTTATTGGCGGGAGCTTTTCATGTTGCAGAATAAGAATGACCTTTGAGTGGTTTGAAGACTTGTCAAAACGTAATGTAGGAGGGTGAGTTGATGGCTATATAATTTAAGGGGGACGGGATGAAAATGTTTTTACATCGTGTCAGGGTAAAATGCTCCGACTTTTAAAACTTGTTAAAAAATGCGTGTGTCTGCAGAGCTTAACAGATGTGTTTTAATAGTATTTTGAGCAATACAAGATCAAAATCATGTTCATGTCAGTTATGTACCAAAATAGGCTTCCACCTTCTGCTCATTTAAACAAATTTGCAAAGCCTTTGATAACACGAGCTACTGCCAAATCAAAGGCTACATAAGAATGGTTAGAAATGCTTTTGATTACTGTTAGTATGTTTGTTATTTAACCCTTGACAGCCATGTTTGTTTGCTAAATAGCTATACTGAAGCAACAGCGTCAAATAGCTAACTTACTTTTACACAAGTCATTTACTTGCACTCATTTTAGGTATATTTTCTGAAACATTATTTTACTCAAGTAAAAAAAAACACCTCTGTGGCAAAGTGGCTGCTGCTATGCTTATAAATAATTTATAAATTAAAACCTACAGCAAATCATCAGCAGAGATAAAATTGAGGGTTTTAATTGAAAACATGTACAAAAATAAAATATAATAATATAAAATAAAAAGACAGCAAAAGCAAAAATATACAGATTCAGAGTCTAAATAAGCTTTTTCTTTTTGATGATAAATTACTGTTAAAGTACCTTTTCATGGGGTTATTTTCAAAATAATTGTAAAGACAACAGAAAATTGTCTTTTATATACAGTATCACACGTGAGTCAGCATTTTAACATCTAAATTATGGCAACCAAAAAAAACAAAACAAAAAAACTTAAATGGCTGGTAACCTTTAAAGAACACTAGTCAAAATGGTCAGTGAGGATAAAAGTGTCAAGCCCTGTTGGTAGCATTAGCAGTAAAGTACTAGTAGTGGTAGTAGCAGAGAGAGTAGTAGTAGCAATGGTGGTATAGCAAGTATAAGTAGTACTTAAACTTGACACGCAACACTTTTCCCTTCACTCAGGTAACAATTATACTTCTTATACTGTATGTCTGAGAAAATCTTAATATCTGGCTCTGAGTCAGTCAAATACTCTGTGTGTGGTAGCAAACTGTATAGTAAACTGTATACTTTTACTCAGGTAACAAGTTTGTTAAGTACTATTCTCCTAAAACTCCTAAAAAACCCAGCTGTGGGGCGCACACCCACCCGCCCCACAGCTGGGTTTTTTAGGAGTTTTTCCTTACCAAGAGGGAGAGTCTAAAGACGGGGTGTCCTGGGACTGTTTAGCTTAGTGTAGTTATTGTTAATGTTCGATTGTGTGACTAATTGTTTGTAAAACCCTTTGAGGCGACTGCTGGTGGCGATATTGGGCTTTTAAAATAAAGTAAAACTGAAATTATGCGGGAGAGGGCAGGGAGAGAAAGTCGACAATGTGTGGGAAGCAGGCTGTAGTTGTCGTGCAGCTCTACCAACTGAGCTATACCGTGGCATGAGACCTTTTATTTCTAAGAGTACTTACCAAGTACAGATGTGGAGTACTTATTACTCCTTTGTATTTATTTTGTGGTTTATAAAAATACATTCTTAAGCCTGAAAGACATTTTCCAGGAAGCTCAGATAGAAGATGATAATAAATGAAGCAATTTGACAAGTGGATGTTGGGTACTTCTATAAAAAGCTTTGAAAAAGATTACATGAATAAATATGAATATAAATGTATAATTACATTTTTTGCAAAGCCTAACCACAATTTAAAAAAAACAGATATGTTTGAGGTAATATCAGGTTCATGTCAGGTATGTACCAAAACTAGTCTTCTACCTTGTGCTCATTTAAACATATTAGCAGAGTCTTTGATAACACTAGGAGCTACTGCCAAATCAAAGGCTAGAGACACAGGTACTCACCTCATCTGACACCCAAGGACGAATTCGGTCTGAGCCAGTCCACAGTGCTCAGTAGATGGCCCCTTTTTAAGTGCTTGAATAAATATGTATGCATCAGTAATGTTTTGTGCAAGGTTACTTACTGTACAGAGAGGAGCCGACTGAAAATCCACAGCAGACATAGGTCAAGTGCTGGATGCAGAAAGCAGAGATGTTTTTGCTTGGGTGTTGTGGAGAAAAGCAACATAAACTTCACTGTCTGTACAAGAGGTTTAGACCAATCCACCTACAAAATCTTATACAATATTCTTTATTAGGTAAGAACATATTTATGCTACCTTTTTATGCCACTATTTGTAGTATTTGTTTCAATGGAGTTTTGTTGTTGTTTTGATGTTTACACAGATGGCAATTTGTTAGGAATGTTATGTTTTTGTCAGCCTTGGTTTGTTTGTTTGTTGGTTTGTTAAGCTGTTAGTATAGTAACTCAAAAATGGGTCAAGGAAGAAAGTAATGTGTAGACAGTTTGCTGAATGTCTCTCCCTGCTCTCTTACTATACTCTGTCCTATCAATAAAGCCTATAAAAATGAAAAATACAAAAAAAGACAATATTTGGGTCAAAAGTCAAAACCACCGGTGGTTAGCCAGTGCCCTCCAAAAATGGCAAATATATTGTAATTTCTCTTTTGCATTTATAATATATGTAAACAGAAACAAAATCCAGTTATACTAAATAGTTTCTCAGAAGACAACATCTTCTTAGTAATGGTTATTTATTAAAATCATACACCTCAATTATGCACAATGTACCTGTTTTTAATTATAAGCAGTTCATTGAAGCACTAAATCTTCATCTAAATAAATAACCCTGTGGCTCTGACTAGAACAAAACAAGCTTAATCACTTAATGCTGTATTGTCAAAGTACAATAATTGTATAAGGAGATTAAATATGTGGGTGGTAGGCTAACAAAACACGCTGTATGTAAACAAATAAGTTAAACAATTAGCATTTAGTCTGGCTTTTTATTTCAGATATTTTTGAACAGTGCAATTTCTTAGCGGCAGGAATATTAACTAGCAGGATTATTTATTAAGAATAATGGATTCATTTGTTGATTTCCAGTTTCACATTACTAAATGATTTGAATCCAGAATAAAATGAGCCAAGCATTCAGGTAGCAGCGTCTCTTATGACAGCTGAAATGAGAAACACAGTAAGTAGATGATATCAGTTTCAGATAATAATAAAACATCTTTGACGACAGCCAAAATGAAACTCCTGCCCACAGAGGTGGAAAGTAACTAGATATTTTTACTCCACTACAGTTTAGAAGGTAAGGTATTTTTACTTCAGTTTTAAAATGTCATTTTAATCATTATATGAGTAAAACTATTTTTAATTTTTTGCTTTTGGAAGTGAAGTGGGTAGTAATAGTAGCAGTAGTGGGGAGAGTTGTGGGGTAATAACAGTAGTACTAGTAGTGGTAGTAGTAGTTGTCATGGTATTAGAAGTAGCAGTAGTAGGGTTGTAGTAGTAGTAACGTTAGAGGTAGTTTTAGCAGTCGTAGTAGCGATAATAAAAGTAGCAGTAGTGTTGTAATAGTAGTAGTTGTTGTGGTAGCGGTACTAGCACTAGCAGTCAGTACTTTCTAATTAGGTCAAATTTACTTTCAATACTTTTTTCAATACCTTTTTTTTTCAATTTCTTAATGAGAAAAGCCCCTTTCACTTAGGATGAGGCAGGTGCTCCACTTGTTATTGTAGTGGTAGTAGCAGTAGCAGTAAGTACTTTACATTCAGTATTTTTTCCGTTTATTTTTACTTCTATTTGAGTCATATATTTTTAAGTATTTGTAAAGTTATTAATTACAGTATTCTAGCGCCTCTTCCACCTCTGCCTGCCTGTCCTTAACTCAGCATAACATTACCATTTACCAGTTTTGTTATTCTTGCAGTAACCATTTGTCTCACCGTGCATACATTGTACTGTGTTTATCTTCAATAGATTATATGTCGGTGTGGACAGAGGAGTCCCGCACTGTGATTACTTTGGCTATACATGGCCTTCTCAAGTCCCAAGGGGGTAATCACTACATTTCCCAGTGATGCCTGCTTGGCTAAGCAGTTTTAATACACAAATCAATTTTGCATTACCCCCTTCTGGCTGCGAGTGCTCATGGTGTGAGAGGCATGAAAAATTGATGGGCCTTAGCATGCAGATTGCAAACCAAGTGAATCTTAAATCTGGCCTGGGCTTTTTTTCAACGAGACAATGTCAAAAGGGGCGGCTCCACAGTTTCTTTTGTTTGTAAAACTGTTTTTCTTCTTTTTTCACTAGAACTGAAAGGATAGTCGCTCCATCAAGTAATTATAAACAGACTTGCTGACAGTCAAGACAGTTTTAGGCTTATTGTCTCAGAATTTATAGAGCCAGAAGTTCCCCTATTCACACCAAGGTCAAAGGTCAGGAAACATGACAAAAGAAACAACCCATGTATCATGAAGTGAAGAAAGAGAGGACTATTTTACTAAACTTTATTGACTTTGTACAGGAAAACACCATCTGTCAAAACATTTCCAAACTGTTGTAATTCTTAATCTAATTGTTTATTTTAATCCATCACTGAGGCTGCCTTCAGTTGGATTTGATATAAAACTTCCAAAACTTTGACCAGCTGGGACACGAGACAGGGAATGATCAACCCCAACTGGGTCGCCTGAGCGGAGGAGTCTGATGTTGAGACCCAAAACACTCGATGACCTCAGGAAACTTCACTGATGATGTGTCCCAGTACATGCACAGATGTATCTCCTCACCTGTCTGCTGCTTTATGTTGATATAACTGACTTTTCATTGTCTGGTTAATCAGATTAATATAGTTTTCTGACAAAAAAACAAATGCCTGTATCTTATTTATGTTGACATTTTGTTTTATGAGTAACCCCAAAAGGCACACAAAGGCAATGAAACACAGACTAAAAACTGTACCCTTATATAATCAAGTGTAATATATACTAATATAGTGTTTATGAGTTCATAGCAGCACCTCTGATTTTAAGCCTCCAGTTGCCCCAGACGACACATAAAATAACACTGGCTATAAACAATGATTTTTTCTTCAGACATATGGCTTCTTAAATATAAAACATTATGACTAAACTATGAGTAATATCTGAAGTTAGAGGCAAAAGCAGGCTCTGAGCAAGTGCATGACAAATAATGTAAGTAAACGTCAAGCTTAGACCTTCAAAAACAGACTACAAATAAAGTTATATAAACAATTATTCTTATAAAAGAAAATTATTCTTGAGATGCTGCTGCACTATCCTTCAGTTGGACTAAAAGACATACTGAGCATTGTCTGGGGGTCAAAGGTCAATATCAACATAACCAATAAGTGTAAAAGCGCATTCTTCTAAATACAAAATAAAATGTATTCTATAGAGACTGCTGGACGATAGTGAAGTGGTGCAATTTGAGTAAGTGTCAAAATAAAACTTTGCTTGCCTCCAAGAAAACTGACTATAAAAAGGATTCTTCAGTGGTGTGTCCTAAATCCAATGGGCAATATCTGGAAGAGCATTTGTTTTTGCCATAGCAATTATCTCGTGTCATTTGGCGAGGCGCTCTGTATTTGACCAGCTGATGACTTGACTGCTGAACGAAATTATAGCTCCCATAATTAGCTTTCACTATGAAATGAAGCTATCGTGGTGGAGAATGAGGAAATTTCACACTTTGGAAATTAGATTTTGTAAGGTGCTGTGTCTGTGTCCTTGAGTATAAGAACATCACAAGGCTCGTACAGTCCTCTCTGCGACAGATATAGGCCAAAATCTGCAACAAGTGCCAAAATTCGACATAATTTTGAGGATCTGATTGTGACATGATTACATCAGTACATCACTTCTTATTCATTTGCGGCTGTTGAAATTCACAGCACGGCTAATCACTATTAAGACTTTTCCTAAGCGTGGTTTTTAATTATATTAGATGAAGTTTCACTCTGTTGCAGCAATATTAAATTAGTGGTAAAATATCTGGCTGTGTTGTCAGGGAGGTGAGCAGAATCAGGTGTGTGATTTTTTTAAATTGAATCTGATGTATTCCTATTATAGCACAGAATATGATGAAAAGCACTGTAGAGTCTAAGGAGAAAAGATCATACTTTACAACAATATAGACTTTTAAAAAATCAGTCATACTCTACATTCAAAAACTAAATAAACATAGATGCTAAATTTAAGTCCGCATTGTAAAAATAAATTTGCAAAAACTCAAGGCAACAGGATCCCTCAAGATTTTTTAGTTTTGGAGCCAAATCAAAATCTCAAGTTTTCAACAAATAATATTTTTTGTTCACTTAATTTGAAGTCAAAAACTTTAAATTTTAAGTTTTACTCACTGTCATCATTTAACTCATCTTACAGCCAACTGACTCCATTGTTCAGAAAAAAGTATTATTCTTTTGTTAAATTTAGTATATTTAGCTTTTTTTTAAGGGTGCTCCGATCAGGATTTTTGAGGCCGATCATCGATCAGCCTTTGCTGTGATCGGCCGATACCGATCATGGCCGATACCGATCACAATGTAGTAATGTAATGTATTCAGGCTATTATTAGTTCCATTTTAAAAATACTGTAGCCTTTGTAAATATAAAAGTACAACCAATTTCTACTTATTTTTGTTTTAGAAGAGGTTTTGTTGCATTATCGGCCTTTAATGTGTGCCCAGTGTCTGTGGCTTTGTTTGAATGCTCCGCTGATGTAAAAATCAGCTGTTCTTAATTGGTGCCTTTAATGCGAGTCCGCGGGTGCTGCGCCTGTGTCCGCGTAACGCGCAGCCAAACCAGGTTGAAACACAGTGAACTAAAGAGCAGACAGCTCCTGCAGCCAGTTTTGACAACGTCTGAACGAAGAAAACGTGCAAAGAGAGCAGAGAAGACAACGATGAAAGGTGCTCTTCCCAGACACGGACACATGGGCTGCTTTTTTACTTTCTCTTTCCATTAGCAGTCATTTGATGCAGTTTAAGCCACAAAACGCACGGTTTTCTCCGCGCAACAAGACACAGGCAGGCTCTGAACTTTCTTAATGCTTTTAACGTAAATGTTAGCGGGTTAGCTGTAGCTCTATTTACGTTGGCGTTTGCAAATACACGCACTGCTGCGCCTTGGTTCTGTCCCGTGTGCTCCAAGAGCAGGCGGGGACATAAAGCAGCAGCTCCAGGGCAGGTTTGTGTTAGTTATAACCCGGGCTTAACTTAAAAACACTGCTAGAATAACGCTACTGCTGTTTAATCAAACCGGAGTTGCAGGACAGTAAATGTGAGAGATTTGCGTGTTTGTTGTAATTTGATCGCCCCTTCTGATTGGCCCATTTTACCGATCACTGATCACTCTATTTTTAGCCATGATCGGCCATCACCGATCGCAGCCGATCGATCGGAGCACCCTTACTTTTATTATTTTCAATAATAATACTTTTTCTGAACAATGGATAGTCAGTTGGCTGTTAATAAATAATGACAGTGAGTAAAACTTAAAATTGAAAGTTTTAAAACCTATGAACATCAAATTAAGTGAACAAAAAATAGTATCTAGTCTCTTCCTGTTGCCTTGAGTTTGGGAGTTTTTGCAGCATTTTGTTTTACAGTGCATAAAATAAATATTAGTAGTTCATATGTGGGCGTATGCACATTGTAAACTAATAGGAAATAATAAAAAGCTACGATCTTGTTACAGTAGGCACTATAATAAGATTGTTTCCAGTTTATTTCTTGCTTTTTATTTTATAATTATCTAAATTTTCTGTTCGCCAGTTTTCTACATTTTAGGGCATGACAAACCATAAGATTCTGTTACAGTGAACCGTCAGGAAGGCGACCAGTGAAAGCACGTACCAAATACCCAGAGAATGATTCGATGAACTGTAAGTAGCCACCTGTTTAATTCATTCGTAGGAAAGCAATGTTGTTTATATTAGTAATTGTAGTAGTATTAGTAAAACGATTAATAAATCATGCCCATGTTCTGTCACATCATTGGTTGAACCAGCAGTGATTTGGACTCAAATGCATAACACTGAGCAGAACAAGAAAGAATACAGCATGTTTGGGACAACTCGTCTACAACTGCTGCCCATTCAACTTCCATTAAACAGACTGCAGTGTTGCACTCTACACTTTGGTAATTGGACTGAAAAAAAAACAACAACAACTAATACCAGGGTCTTTCTGGTTTGACTTTGGCTGGACACTGGCTTCACTGACCATACCAAACCAAACTGACTCAGACATTGCAGAGGTAAATAAATCATGTATTAAGATAACAAAGAATTTCTCTTTAGACCACTTGCAAATACATATCTAAACAGCATTATTATTCAGTAACCTTTCAGCAGACCTATTCCCAGTTGTTCTTTGGACATTACCTTTTCCAGTCATTACAAGGCATGTATGTATATATGTAGGCATGTATGTCCAACTCATGTTTTATCATAGCTGTAATTTCTGTAACATCTCATCTGACATGTACGCTTTCAACTTATGTACAGAGATCGTCAAAGTAAAAGCACGCTTTGATGTCAGTTGATTTTAATAATAAAATATGCATAATTTGACAAGCAATCCTCGCAGTGTTCACTGGCTCCATACGCAGCAGATCAAAGTGTGACCTTTTACCATTGTGATCCAGCTACACCTGCCTCCAAAAAACTGTTTTCTTTCACCAGTGAGAGAAGAGAGGGTTTGTTGCCATGACAATAGTAATGTCACTTCAATGGCAGAGATGTTAAGATGGCGGCGCGTTGGTGTGTTTCAATATGCAGGTGCTACGCGCGAGGGGAGAAGTCATACAGATAATGGAATCAATTTCCTGTGATTTCTGGAGCAGAGAAAGCGCCGCCGCCAAATAATAAAGGAATTAAATGAGCTAGCGCTAAACATCATCCACTGGTTACCGACGGCTATGTGACTCCAGATTGCTCCTTGCATGAAAAGGGGCTGCTTATTTGCAATGAAAACACTGTTATTTTTAGGCAGTTTAAAAAAAAAATACAGGTTAGAGGTAGGAGTGGAAGAAGTACTCATAATTAGTAGTACTAAAAAATATTCAAATAGAAGTAAACACAGTCAACAAAATGGTGGCATAAGAACTGAGTAAAAGTATTAATTATCCTACCTTTGACAGTATTTTAGCACAGAAAAATCTCTCACTACTGCTACCATTGCTGCTATTGCTACCGCTACTACTGCTAATAATAATAATAATAATAATAATAATAATAATAGTAATTTGTTTCCCAATTGCGTTGTGGAATTTACTGCTAAAACTGCTAACTACCACTACTACAGCTACTACTACTGTAGGCTTTGTCACCAATATCAAAACATACTTTTACCCATTAGACATAAAAAAGTACTATCTAGTTACTTTCCACCACGGGTTTTAAGTAGCTCTTTGTCTAAATTGTTAATAAGGAACATTTTGTTGTTTTCCTGCTTAACAAACCCAACTAGCGGCTAAAATAAAGAAGTGTAATTGACTCCAGTGCACAGATAGTGTTTCTCATTTAACGCACGGTCGAACTGCAGGTCGTATTATTGCACATACAGTAGCACAAAGTAATGGGATCACTCTCCTCTGCCTGCTGTATTTGGCTATCCGATAGTTTGTTGCAGGTCAATGACAATGATTTTTGTCCTACCCATCTGCCTGCTCGATTCTAACATGCTTATCTTGTACTTTTGACCCACGCAGCCTTGTGTGCAGCGATGTCCACAGAAAAACAAGCGTCTGTTACAGATTAAATTTTCCATGGAGCAGGAAACTCTCTAAAGGTTTAGCTTGGACCCACTTTTTATCGAATGTGCCGTCAGTGAGAGGAGAGGTCAAAGCACAGAGAAGCCAAACTGACAGCAGAAATTACATTTGCTATCTCTGAGCTTGACAGAGTTTGGCCACCCTCCAAAAGACAAAATACATATTTATGGAGGTTACAGAGGCAGGTCCACATGGACATTGTGTATGGATGAACCAAGAAACACACTAACAGGCTGTAATAGGGAACGTTCTCATAAGCCTATGATGTATAGCAAAAGTACTGTTGTATTTTTTATCCCTTTATGCCAAATAATGTAGTTCAGTAGAATGTCTGAGAATAGCATAAACATGTCTCTGTTATACTGTGTCTTGCTATGCTAATTGTTTTTCTTTCTATTTTCTCCTCTGCGTTATATTTTTATAAACAGTTATCATTGGTTCGGTAGGTTTTATTTTTGTGGTAATAGGTTTGAATGGGAGGGGTTCAAAACCCTCTCTCCCTCACTTTGCAAATAAAGAGAATGGGCCTGGCAGGCCAGCCTTTATACTGTATATCTCTACAGCACATTTATTGTGCATACGGTTTTGCCAGATTATATAAATAAATGTTTAGTTTTCAGATAACTGACCACAGAAACCTTCCTGTGGCCCACTTTTGAGTCCAGAGTACTTGGGAATCAATGAATTAAAGAACATGTGCTACACATGCTACATACTAAATAGGCTTTCATTAATATTTATATTTTAAATAACTACATGTCTTGTACATGGCAATTTTACCAAGAAAATATTGTTTCATATTAATTTCAATCTGTTAAATTTGCCAATTATGCATTTACATTTAGATCATGTTTTCATTACACTGCGTTTTGATTGGCCAACTCAGGATTATATTTTAGTGTCAAATGGGAGGCAGTTGTTGGTCATTACTATTATCTAATCAATTTGTCCAGTGCCATGAGATCCTTGACTATTGACACTTGAAGGCTTCCATAATTACTTTTACTTGTGAAGGCTCTGACTTTACAGCAACTTTTCAGATTTCTATTTTTTTTCAGACAAGAGAGGGCATTAATCACCAAAAAAAGTGTGAAGAAGGGAGGCAGACCTGTCTGACAGTGAAAAACAGAAAATAGTAACAATAGTTGTGCGACTTGCCTCTGACCTGCTGTCACTACATGATAAATACCTGGTCGGCTGCTACAGAAGTGGGCTACAGAGGGGCACTGGTGGGAGCTCCGTTCAACTCGCCACAACTTCTCCTGTTTGACCTCCAATTCAACGCATTAACAGTGTCTGGACCCAACAGATGGCTGGGTTGTTCTTGGACTAAACAGGTCACCAAATAAAATCTCCAAAATATGTTTTAGAAATCCACAGGAAGCTCTATTTTGTTTACGCCAGTGATTCTCAAACTTTGAACACCAAGTACCACCCAATATTTATACCATCTTTAATAAATTACAAATCAGGATTGAGGCTAAACCATATCGACTCCAGGCCTAAGCCAGTTTAAACTCAGGATTAAACCAGGACAAAACCTTGTCTAAACCAGGACTAAACCAGAAATAAACCACGTCTAAGCAGTGGTCTAAACATAAAATTTAAGCCTTAACCAGAACAGGAATGAACTGGCTGCAAATTAAACTAAATCAGGACTTGACCTGTGAAAGCACCCCCAAAAAAGCCCTGCGTACCACCATGGGTAGACCGGTCTACACCATTGGTTTGTGTTTTGTTATTTTGCACTGTTCAAGGTTTTTCTACTTTTCAAGGTTTTGGACACTGGGGAGAGGGAAGTAAGTGCAGAGGAGTTCCTCAGTCATCCGTCCAAATGTGCCGTGTCCAGTAATTGTTGTTAAATTGGCAGTGAAATGTTGTTTTCTGGTTTGACAATTTACAAAAGGATGTCCGGAGGAAACAGGCTTCCCTAATCCAGGATGGCCATCTGTACTGCTTATTTAAAACACTCCAAACCTGCTCTGTTTGAAGGATATTTATTTTATGAGGTCTGTTGGGTACAAGTATTATTACAGAAGTTTGGGGTAAACAACACATTCTGTCATAAAGGCTTTCTATTTTATTAAAATATTCATTCTCTTCTATTTAAGGTCATGCAGGCTGGAGCGTAAACCTGCAATTAAGGGCCTGAAGTGGGTTTTGGATCATGGCATGATAATTTTTATGATGGCAGACACACTCTGACAGACAACTGACAGTACCCAGAGGGAACCCACAATAACACAAGGAGGACATGCAGACTCGACACCAGCCGGTCCTAATCCAACCCACAACCTCCTTGCTAAGAGACAGGAGCTCCAAACACTCTTTAAGACTTTCTTTAATGGGGCTATATTATGCAAAATCGACTTTTCTGTGCTGTCTACCATGTTATAATGTTGTTTCCTCATCAAAAACATACCTGAAGTTGTAATTTGTTTCTTTCACGTATGTTTGAGTAATCCTCCATTCTCTTACATTGAGTTTGAGGGGCCAAAATGGCTAGTTTCACCAGTGTCTGCCTTTTCCACCTGACCACACCTCTCCCCCCTCCTGGCCCAGTCCCATTCAGGAAGCAGTGGTCACGCCTCCCCCGCAGCAACCAAACAAATCCCACCCCTGAACTGCAGCTGACAACACTCAAGACCTGTTTACACAACAACGCTGCCCAGGAAAACGCAACAGTTCTGCGGCCTCCGATTCGCATTTACATGGCAACGTTGAGGTTTAAGGAAAACATTTGTAAACTGTAGTACCCATGTTTGTCCAGCAAACAGCGCTGTGAGTCCTGCAAATGCTCTACACCACACAGAGAGTAAACAGCAGAGGAAGTGATTGCTCCAGTCTGTAACTTTCCATCTACTTTAGGATCTTGTGGTTTTCTGGAGCCATTCTCATAAAGTGTCTCATCAAAGTAAGTACTTATACAGATATTACTGACAGTTACTGGACTACATATGAACATATGAGACATAAAACCCTTGTATTTTGCGCTTGCGGGTCAGCTGACATACAGTGGGCAGACAACCGATCACAGTTCAGATTGGGGCAGTTACATCATCATTTTCAGTGAGCATACTGTTTTCACAGTTTACATGAGAGCGGAGCAGCTCTGAGCGGCTCCCCACTGTGAGACCAAAACACCTCTTCCAGCGTTTTCAAACCTTTGCAGATTCGGAGAAACAGAAACCCCTTCTTTGTGTAAATGAAAGGCCAAACCGCAATCAAAAATTGGTGGATTCAGCAAAACTGCGTTTTCGTCTAAACGGCCCCTCAAACACTGCTTCTGTGCCAACATGTTTTTGTGAGGAGGGCTGAGGGGGCAGTGACAGCAGCGGGACAGCAGCGGAACAGCAGGGAGGGAGGACTCTTAAAGTGACAGGGACCTAATCTGAGTGTTTCTGACAGAGTCAAATGATGAGTTTCTTCAGTTAATGTTTTTGCATTAATTATTGCATTTTCTGACCAACAAAACATAAGATGTTGATCTGGATGTGTCCTAAATTAATTTAAAAGACACGAAAAGCATAATATAGGCCCTTTAAGGAAATACAAAATTGTGTTGTTTTTATTTGCCGTTTGTCTTGTTTTTTGACTCCAGCAAGTCCTTGCAGGGGTTGGAAATGTGTCATTTGAATTTGTAATGTCCACTCTATGCTGCCAGCTGCCCCACGCAGCACCTTTAAACTTATGGTTAAACACTATGTAAACTGCACACAGTGATGGTAGAACTTAGAGGAGCAGGATTAAATGCGTGTGTAGCCTTAAGAAAGCCACTTATTTGTGAGTCTAATCGAAGTTTGATTTCAGCCCAGATTAATGGGGCAATAAGGCTGTAGGTTAGTTTTAATTTACCCTGCATAATTATAAAACAATAATAGGCACAATTACGCTGGGAATGAACACAAAACTATGTTCTTTGCCAACTATTTTGTTCATATGGATTTGGTTAGCACAAGGCTTACAGTGTATACGCTTTATTATTTATGTTGGAGTGAGTTGGATTCACTTTAGTTGACTGATTAGGCAACATAGCTAGTCAATACTGCAGGAAATTTCAGTGCTGGTTGTGTCTGCTTACAGAGCAAAACAGCACAGAAAAAAGTGCTTTCCCCCTTGATTTTTCTGCAACATCTCTAACTGTACTCTAATAAAGGGTCCAAAATGTCTTTAAAAATATTAAGTGCTCAGTGTATGTTGAAAGATTTGGCCAATCACATAAAGAGAGGTCTAGAGTTGGGATCTTTTTAGCTGCATTATAGGCTGTGGGTAAAAAAGGGGTTATTTTAGCGCTGGTTACTTTTGCTTAGAAAAAACAGCACAAAAACATAAATAGAACAAAGAAAAACAAAGTGAAATATATGTGTATAAATGTTGAAAATGCATACTACCAAAAGTGGTATGATTTTGTTGAGGAGGTTGGATCAGGACAAAAATAGTAATGTTGCTTTAAGACAATAGATCAGAAAAAAATATTGTTGTTTTGGAAATCTCTAAACCAAAGCTCAATTAAATTTGTCTTGTTTTAATGTGACAGGAATAAAAACAAATAGCTGTGCTTCTGAATAGACCAAAAAGGCGTACTTAGCTCAAGCACACCTTTATCTGTTCTTGCACGCTAAGTGCTGCTAACTGCACTAATTGTGTTTACTGCCTGCTCTTGACAGAACAAAAGGCTGCTTCTCAGATGTCCATTTCAGCTTTTCACTAACATATTAGCCTCTCTCCGCTCAAGGCCGGCCCCGAAACAACAACAGCCGAGCATCATCCTGAATCCTGGATCTCCTCCCCTCCCTCTCCCCTTCCTCCTCCTTTTTATCAAGGCACTGAGGACCCCCTGGGAGGCTCTGATCTCCAGTGCACATCCTGAAGAATTAATGACTGCTAATGTACCAGTTAATGCAGAAAAGGCAGAACATCCATCATAACTGACAATTTAATGGCGCTTTCATAGATGGGCCACTCACATCTCTCCTGTTCTCCTTCACCATTTATTCTCCTGTATCCTCCACACTTTTAGACATGTTGCTTACATGTACACAAGACTCCAATTCTGATCCTCATAATGAGTAAATGCCAGTGTATGCAAAGACCTAAACAAGTTTACAAGTCATTTGGAGCAGACAGTAAGTTAATTAACGGCAAGCTGCGAGATACTGTGGTAATGAAGCAGTGCTAACGACCGGCGCTAACGTACACAGATCTGCACCCCGAACATTTTCTTAATTAATTGTTCCTGATCAAGTCGGAATCAGCTGCTAAATGGTGCATCTCACGGAGTTATTATTGGCGTGAGTCATGAATTTTGGACGGCATCATTTTGGGGAGGAAATGTAGAGTGAGTGAATGAAGAGATGGATGCACAAATATTAAAGTGGAAGTTTAAACTCTTCAAACAGTGGTAATAATCAAAACAACCTTGTTCATTTTGCAGTGCAAGACGAATACAATAGCTACCTTCCAACATGCTATTATTAGTTCGATTGCTCTAGTTTTGCTTCCATACTGAGCTGCAAGAGAAGAACATTAACTAAAATATTTTGAGCACTTACAGTTTTGAGTGCGATGCTAGATTTGTTGAATTCTTTTGTTTAGTGTTGTCCCATTGTTTTGAGGCTATCTTTACAAACCTCACTTTGACCTTGTCTTTTAGATATTTGTTATCTCTCCCAAGCTGTAAATCAATGAAGTATTAAAAACACATATGGTTGTTTTATAGTGTGCGTTTGAACTGTAATTTTTAATTTGCAAAAGGTAACTAGATTCCTATAAAAGACTAGCCAATTACTGCAAATGCATTTTACTTTGTTCATTTAAATGTTTTTTTTTTTTAATGAGATACATATTTTTAACTCAGGCAAGATGAATTAACCATTTTATTATTTTATTAGAGTTATTAAAGATGAAAAGTGTTGTCATTTAGTGTCATCTTCTGTCTTACTCGACTAATCCCATCATGAGGTAACACTTTTGGCTTGCAGTGAACACATGAGAATAATGCAGCTACAGTATTTGTCACCTGAACCGACCGTGTGAGAAGCGCTTGGCTCACTCTGAGTTGAGATAGAGAACCAATATTCCCTGGAACAGCTTGCACAGGCAGCTAATGTCCATTTCAGCACGTCTAAAATTATGTTCAGAGCACTGTCCAATCAATGGGACTGTCCAGCGAAGGGAGACCGGGCCACCTTGCAGCCAAATGAGTTAGATAATGGTGAGCTAAATTTATAGCAGCTCCTGAATTGGACTTTTTGCACGGATTTAGCCTGGAGAGAAAGAGGAGCTTTCAATCAACCATTTCCAGATAGCACAAATATAACTGGAAAAGCATTGCGACAAGAAAACAATGCTGTCTATAGTGGGACATAATGGGAAAAGTTGCACAAAAACAAGCAAAGAAGTTAAATGCGTGAGCAGTTGTTGGAGCCTGAATAGGGACTGTCACTTTAAAAGCTAATCTTTTTCCAAATGAGACCATAATGGATGGGGGTGGCCGCTAGACAAATGAGGATGAATTCCACTGTTTACGCAGAGAAAGATTGATTAGGCTTATTTTATGTTTTAGGAGTTTATCGTCCAAAATGAACACTGAAATATGGAGGCGATCAAATCAGCAAAATGTGCTGCAGTGTGCATTTCTACAAGGAAGCTATTAAACATGTGAGGATCACTAAGCACATAGATCTATCAGGCATAACATTATGACCACCTGTCTTTTGTTGGTGGTCATATTGTTAAGTTTTAAGACCACCTGTATGGAAGCAAACTTTTTGAATTTTAAATGCCTTTGAATTTTTACCATTTAATTTTTTAACACTGAAATAGAAGTCTGATTTATTTTAATTTTTTTGGTCTATGAATTTCAGTTACTGAAATTTCAGTATCTAATTTTCACTGTATTATTTCACTGTTAAAAATTTAAGCATAAAAAAATGTGCCTTTAAAAAAATTTGATGCATATATTTTTGAGTCCTAATAAAGTGAGTTTAAAATACACTGTCAAAAAATTTGCATTAAACGTCTGTGTGACTTGTCCCATTTGTACCAGAAGGACCAGTTGCCATTCATGTGCGCATGCGCAAACAGAAATGTTTTTGGTAAGGGATTTTTGCTATTAATTGTATTTTGTACTTATTTAAAATAAGCTGTACTTGGTTTTAATAAGTGAGACAATAAAAATACATATCTTGTAATTTAACATTGACCATCTTCACCATGGTCCTGCCTTCGGCTCTCTCTGTTTACAGTCACCACTACAGGAGCTACTGAACAATGAAAGTGTCTGCGGGAGAAAGCGCTACTTTTTTTTAGTTTTTATAGTATTTTGATGTTTACGTAATTTCATGAGTTTATCATGGGGGTGAACAGCACTGCAGTCAGGGGCAGCTGCTTCTGCCCCACAGCTCTCCGGGATGTTCTCTGGGGAAAAGTGACAGGGATTCAGTCTCACTGCCTTTCCTTTCCCCGTTCCCATAGCTTCCATACACCTGCCTACTGTGTAGTCCTCATATGCAACAAACTGCAGTGCACAGTGTAGTCACCCATCACAACCATCAACTTCTTCAGCAGTTTGATCTAAAGCAGCTCATCTGCTTGATCAGACACAGGTCAGCCTTCACTCCTCAGCTCCATCACCTGTTGCTGGTTCACCACTGTTCCTTCCCTGGACTACTTTTGACAGATACTGAGCACTGCAAACAAGGAAAAAGAGCAGCAGTTTTGGAGATTCTTTGACCAAGTTGTCTAGTCACAATTTGGCCCTTATCAAACTCAATCAAATTCTTACGCTTTCCCATTTTTCCTGCTTCTAAAACATCAACTTTAGGGCAAAATGTTCACTTGCTGCGTAATATGTCCTATGATAAAAAAGATCATCTGTGTTGTTCACTTTACCTGTCAGTGTCAGTGAAACCAGACTACCTGATTTGTTTTAATAAGAGATGTCCTTATACTACATTTTGCAGAACCATTTTAGTAAGTTAATAAAATTAATTACTAAACTTCAAATGCACTCTTTTCATTGTTTACATGCAGCGGTACAACATAAAATAAATAAAATGCCAGTTTCTAATTTAATTTAGGCAACAGGCACATTAGCATCAATGTAGCATTAATTTGAATAGAGTGATATTAATTAGCTTGCTGTTTATTGTGGAACCTCATTTTATGCAGACCCTTTCTAACGTAAATCCGTTCCATTAGGAATATTTAATTACATTTTAGTGGTAAACTAGTGAATGCTTTGCAAAATTAGAGAGAATTTAAGTTTGAGGGAATGTGTTTTAATTATTCATTTCATTCATTCATTGAATGAAGAGTGTTTTAATTACTGAAAACAAAAACAATCAAGTCTCAAGACTTGAAATAAACAAGATGTAAATGTCTTCAGTAGTGTACAATCTTATCAAAACAAAACCCTGCTTTTATTCTGTCTTGAAGCCATGAGACAAACTGAGCACTGCTGAAGAGGAAAAACACTTTCTCTTTCATGAGGCTTTAAGTTATCTTTGTACTTATTTTAAACTTCTGTTATTTGTTTTTAAATGTCTGAATGGTGTTGCCCCCTGTACCTCTCTGAGCTCCTGCACCCACACACTCCTTTACGGTCACTCAGGTCGGCTGACCAGCACCTCCTGAGTGTGCCTAAAACTAACTGTAAGCTTAGAGGGGACAAAGCTTTTGCAGTGGCAGCACCAAGACTGTGGAACAAGCTGCCTTTGCACGTTAGACAGGCCTCCTCTGTACCTGTTTTTAAATCTGTTCTTAAAACCCATTTGTTCTCACTGGCCTTTGACACAGTTTGAGATGTTGACATTATTTATGCGATTATTTATCTGTTTGTATTTATTACCTTTTTTATGCTTTTTATGAATTTGTATATTTATTTTGAAGTTTGATTTTATATTTTATCTTGTGCAGCACTTTGGTTGACTTAGTTGTTTGTAAAGTGCTTTATAAATAAAGTTGCAGTTGCAGTACTTAAGCCAATTTGCCTGTATCTGTAGTCAAGTGTTACTTAATTAGATGTAAAAGTACTGAGTGTAAAATTTATTTAAGTAGAAAATTCACTGAAATGTTTTTGCAAAATTTGCTCTGTAAGTTTCAAACCCAGGAACTTCTCGTTCCAAGTGCACTACCCACTACACTACAGAGGAAAAAAAGTAAAAGTATTTAGTTACTTTCCATCACTGGTCCCTAAAGAATAGCAATCTCTGATTCTGCCACCAGATTCTGCCAATAACTGCACATTGCACCCTTTTTTATAGTACAAATCATTACAAATGACCTTATCTAAAGCATTTTTTTTTTTAATCCCTCATACATTTAAACATTTTCCTTTAATGTAGAAATGTTTTTGTGAATTTTTAAAAATCTGCTCTATGTAAAGAGGTGTTTTTTTTGTAAACACTGCTTATTAAATACAGTACATTAGGATTCAAAGTTTTGGTTACAGCAGGTTTAAAAATATATTGAGCAGGAAATACAGTAGCAGAAGACCAGCATGTTCCATCCAATTAAAACCTGTCAGAAGTGTAGTATGTACGAGTCTTGTGCATGTTGTTTGAGCGCTCAGCACGTGCTCGTCTTCTTGCATCTCCGCCTGCCACATCCCATGCATCATATCTCTGATGTGAGCGAAAGGGAAGCCCTCCCAGTGATCGTACTCATGTTTGTATCTCCTCTTCGTCTGATGATGATCGCTGCTGACCTCGGGGGCGTCGAGCGAGCTGAACCTTTACTCCATTACTCCACTTCAATGCCAGCCCACACACCATTCGAACGGTGGAGGGGCTCTCGACGCACTAAATTCTCCACTGAGCCGGCCTGACCTCTGGCACATTTCCCTCATCTCCCTGAGACCTTTGTGGAATACGCGGCGGGCCCAGACTAATTACTCTTAAAAAACAAGTGGGAGGTGGGTGGGTTTGTAATTGGCAAGTGTCAGGAAGCACTGAAAGATCACTGGACTGGAGGGCATGCGTGTCTGAGCCTCCCATTCATGCAGACTCTGCTTCTGCTCTCTCCCAAAGTCTCAACAATCATTATTCCACATTTTGTCTGTGGTAAATAGTAATCCGGTCAATCCACTAAATTACTTGTTACTCCCTGGGTTTTTACTTTGCAATTTAATGCAAGCAAAATGCAGGAATGTGGTTTACATTCTGAGCTGCAGGATTGCCTAACACAGTGTGATCGGAGAGCCATACATTGTGAGTGGCATATAATCCATTTCAGTATCTAGCCTTTTTTCACAACGTAGGAATTTCAGGGCAATTGTCAAGAAGCATATTGTGATAGTAAAAAAAAAAAAAAAATGACCACCAATCTTCATTCACAATGATGACCTGGAGTTAGCGTCGAGATTCAGACAGCATTAAAGAAAATCAGTGTCTATTCCAGCACTGGTTACATCTTCTTACACAACAAAACAGAACAGAAACAGAAAAACGCCAATAGAGAAAAAGGAAGCAAAGTGACCCTTGATTTGAAATTTTGAGAAAACCTGTTCATCTTATGTTTAGTTTTAGTATTTGCATCTTTAAGCTCTGCCCTTAAACACAGTCTGCTGTGGTTGGTCTGTTGGTCTACTTCCTTGGTTTGTGGCTAATCATAGCAAAGCCACTTTTGTGAGGCACAGACAGAGGGTGGCTCTCATTTCTCAAAATTTGCCTCCTTAAAGCCTCAACCCCTCGATTCCTCCAAAGAAAAGAGGCTCAAAAGAAAACAAAAACAAAAACATATCATATAATTTTAGTATTGGTAATATATCTTTATCTTCTGTCTATATTCCTTCTCATTATTGGTTAAGGGTTAAGGTTTTTGTCATGTATAGCTTCACGCTCCCAGTCACTTTTTTGTGTAGCACATTTTTTGGTTTATAAAATGTGATTTAAAGCTGTTTTGACCATTTCTTGTGATTTATCTGATCTAAGGGCCATGTTTTTGTGGCTCTACACGTCCTATTTTGGCCCCAGATGATGTCACCATCCAGTTAGTGACTAAAAGAATAGAAAAGCTGCATCACTGAATTAAATAGAGAGAAATGTTGTCAGTAGTATTCAGTATAATCTAGTATAATGAAATGTCGTTGCTCCTTTAGTTATCCCAGTTTGAAAAAGAACCATACCATCTCTAGTTTCACTTACCACCAAATATTTCACCTCGAGATTGGAATTTCTTTTACACATTCCTGTCCGCTGCTCCTTTCTTTATTCAAAAACAAGTTGCTGTACTTTCACAAAGACTGACAAGGACTCCTATCGAACTTAAGTGAAGCCTGCCTGCTGAGACTGTGGACCCTCGTCTATGGAAAAGCACCAAATCCATCGCCATGTTGTTTAAGTCGGTGTTCCTCCTCATCATTCTCAATACAGCCACATGTCCTGTAGCCTGTTTCAGGGGAGGCGTAATTATAGCATAGGCCGACAGTGCGGGCTGATTATGCAGGGGCAAGTAGATGGCAGGCCAATAATGAAGGAGATTTCACTTTAGCTGTCACATGTCATCTCAGCCAACGACAATAAAAAAAAAAAAAACATAAAAAAAAAGACAAAGTATGTGTGTGTGAGTCACCCCGAGCGCATCAAGCAGGACCTTAAACTTTTAAAAGGAAAAAGATATTGGAAATGGAATTATGAACTGTCACGGGCCCAAAGTAGTAAGTCATTTCCTTTCCCCCTATGGCAATTCTCGGCCTTTTCAGGGAACTCTAATATTAGAAAATATTACTGCGAGAATTATTTTCTGACATTCAAATGTTATTGCTTGTGCCAGAAAGTGTGCTGCTTTGTTCGTTTGGCAACTTGACAAGTGTGACAAGTAGCAAAAAAAAAAAAAAAAGACAGAATTCTGTTGTTGTTGTTGTTGTTTTAGAGTGTAACCCAGCCCTGCCCTACTGGCCCTATATTCTTTAATGTTTTCTTGGGCAGACCATAAATGCATCAATAATTAAGTGGGCTCCTAAAAAGGGTGGGATAAAGGGACATTAAAAATTTTATGGCTTGTCATTACGCCCCCCTGTGACACCAGACCACTCCACTCACCTCCCGCTGTCCCTAGGCAATGTCTGCCATTGAGTAATACAAATCCTGATCTTTTCTTCCCTTTTCTTAATACTGCTGTATGAATTCAGATTTTGGCCTATGGCTAAAAAATAATGTTATGATGTAGGTGGTAACATAAGCAAAGATGGCTAGTGCGGCATTGCTATCCTGCTAAAACAATATCAAATGACATTTAAACATGATGTAAAAGTCGTACTATAGAGATGAACTAAACTGAAAGTCAGTAGTCCAAAATGGTCAGTGTTAAATTAGCACTACATATTTATTATCTAAATGTTCATAATCTTGCTTATTGTTAATACAAAACAAAATGTGTCCCCGCAAGGCTACCATACATAGTATATAGAACAGAATTCAAGTCAAAACTATAGACATTTACAGCTCCTTAAAGAAAACCCACTTTACATCATGTTCCTGTATCTGTTAGTACTTAGTTACTTTGTTAATGCTTAGTTTGTAGTTATTGTTTTATGACAAGCACACAGTCTTGTACAGAGGCTTAGTAGATTATAAACTCAACATCAAGTAGAATTTTATGATATCACCCCTTTCTATAGGATTTGTACAAACCTAACTCTGTGTCCCCCCAGGGCTACCGTAGTAGTCAAATAGCGCTAGGCAGGGGCCGTTTCTCAATGTGCGTACTTCTGTGGACTTGTGAAACATCATCTGCCACAGCCCAAATCCTGTTCCAATTCAAAGTCCGCTTCTCGGCAAGTCTACTCCAAGTCTACTCCAAGTCTGCTCCAAGTCTGCTCCAAGTCTGCTCCAAGTCTGCTCCAAGTCCGCTCCAAGTCCGCTCCACGTCTGCTCCAAATCTGCTCCAAGTCCGCTCCACGTCTGCTCCAAGTCTGCTCCAAGTCTGCTCCAAGTCTGCTCCAAGTCTGCTCCAAGTCCGCTCCAAGTCTGCGGATGTGTTTTTGCTCCGCCCGTTTTACCGGGGATGCATCAGAGGAGACTTGTGCGTTCTTGGGTACATAGAAATCCCAGAATGCATTTTGCATTGCACACAAATTGCTGCTTAGATCACCGCGATCTGCCCCCTCCCTCTGCAGCATGAACATGAAGCAGACAGCAGCGCCAGAGCCCATAGAATAGATCAGCTACTACACATGAGTAAAGACGCTGTCTGATCCATGGGATTTATTTTTAACCTCTTCTTCCCAAAGTGGTACATTTTCAACAGCTTTCTTTAGAAGCAGATAAATTAAAACAAACTTTAACCCATCTTTCTTTATATGCTTTCATATAAAATATAAATATAAAATGTTATTTATAAGAACAAATGCAGGCAGTTCAGCTGTAGTCTCAATTATAAAATAAGTATATGCCTCTGTTTCACTAGATTTTATTATTTATTAAATACAAAGAAATTAAAATAATTAATGACAGTGGGTACCTTTTTTATTTATTAAAAAATGTATTTTTCAGATGTTAATTTTATTCTTGTGCATATAACAAAACAAAAGGAACTTTTTATTAATAAAAGAAGGGTATGGGGTCAGAGCCACAGGGGACCCACTTCCTGTGATAGTCATCAAATTCACCAAGTCCATTCTCCAAGTCTGCTCCCACAAGTCTGTACCTCTGAGTACACAGGTCTGTACCTCTGAGTACACAGGTCTGTACCTCTGAGTACACAGGTCTGTACCTCTGAGTACACAGGTCTGTACCTCTGAGTACACAGGTCTGTACCTCTGAGTACACAGGTCTGTACCTCTGAGTACACAGGTCTGTACCTCTGAGTACACAGGTCTGTACCTCTGAGTACACAGGTCTGTACCTCTGAGTACACAGGTCTGTACCTCTGAGTACACAGGTCTGTACCTCTGAGTACACAAGTCTGTACCTCTGAGTACACAGGTCTGTACCTCTGAGTACACAGGTCTGTACCTCTGAGTACACAAGTCTGTACCTCTGAGTACACAAGTCTGTACCTCTGAGTACACAAGTCTGTACCTCTGAGTACACCGGTCTGTACCTCTGAGTACACAGGTCTGTACCTCTGAGTACACCGGTCTGTACCTCTGAGTACACAGGTCTGTACCTCTGAGTACACAGGTCTGTACCTCTGAGTACACAAGTCTGTACCTCTGAGTACACAGGTCTGTACCTCTGAGTACACAAGTCTGTACCTCTGAGTACACAGGTCTGTACCTCTGAGTACACAAGTCTGTACCTCTGAGTACACAGGTCTGTACCTCTGAGTACACAGGTCTGTACCTCTGAGTACACAGGTCTGTACCTCTGAGTACACAAGTCTGTACCTCTGAGTACACAAGTCTGTACCTCTGTGTACACAGGTCTGTACCTCTGAGTACACAGGTCTGTACCTCTGAGTACACAAGTCTGTACCTCTGAGTACACAGGTCTGTACCTCTGAGTACACAAGTCTGTACCTCTGAGTACACAGGTCTGTACCTCTGAGTACACAAGTCTGTACCTCTGAGTACACAGGTCTGTACCTCTGAGTACACAGGTCTGTACCTCTGAGTACACAAGTCTGTACCTCTGAGTACACAGGTCTGTACCTCTGAGTACACAGGTCTGTACCTCTGAGTACACAAGTCTGTACCTCTGAGTACACAAGTCTGTACCTCTGAGTACACAAGTCTGTACCTCTGAGTACACAGGTCTGTACCTCTGAGTACACAGGTCTGTACCTCTGAGTACACAAGTCTGTACCTCTGAGTACACAGGTCTGTACCTCTGAGTACACAAGTCTGTACCTCTGAGTACACAGGTCTGTACCTCTGAGTACACAGGTCTGTACCTCTGAGTACACAAGTCTGTACCTCTGAGTACACAGGTCTGTACCTCTGAGTACACAGGTCTGTACCTCTGAGTACACAAGGTCTGTACCTCTGAGTACACAGGTCTGTACCTCTGAGTACACAGGTCTGTACCTCTGAGTACACAGGTCTGTACCTCTGAGTACACAGGTCTGTACCTCTGAGTACACAGGTCTGTACCTCTGAGTACACCGGTCTGTACCTCTGAGTACACAGGTCTGTACCTCTGAGTACACAGGTCTGTACCTCTGAGTACACAGGTCTGTACCTCTGAGTACACAAGTCTGTACCTCTGAGTACACAGGTCTGTACCTCTGAGTACACAAGTCTGTACCTCTGAGTACACAGGTCTGTACCTCTGAGTACACAGGTCTGTACCTCTGAGTACACAAGTCTGTACCTCTGAGTACACAAGTCTGTACCTCTGAGTACACAGGTCTGTACCTCTGAGTACACAGGTCTGTACCTCTGAGTACACAGGTCTGTACCTCTGAGTACACAAGTCTGTACCTCTGAGTACACAGGTCTGTACCTCTGAGTACACAAGTCTGTACCTCTGAGTACACAGGTCTGTACCTCTGAGTACACAAGTCTGTACCTCTGAGTACACAGGTCTGTACCTCTGAGTACACAGGTCTGTACCTCTGAGTACACAGGTCTGTACCTCTGAGTACACAGGTCTGTACCTCTGAGTACACAGGTCTGTACCTCTGAGTACACCGGTCTGTACCTCTGAGTACACAGGTCTGTACCTCTGAGTACACAGGTCTGTACCTCTGAGTACACAGGTCTGTACCTCTGAGTACACAGGTCTGTACCTCTGAGTACACAGGTCTGTACCTCTGAGTACACAGGTCTGTACCTCTGAGTACACAAGTCCTGAGTCTGCATACTAGGAATTGAGAAACACCCATGGTCTTGAAAAGTGGACAGTCTGTTTCTTCTGTTCCAGTTCCCCTGATTGGACAAACTGAGTACCACTTTATAAGAAGCACATTCTCTTTTTCTCACATTTGAACACTGTCTTAGGACATGTATGAACCAAATATCCAACTCAGATTCATTATTTTCATGTGATTGGTGCATACAAAACAGGCTGCCATAGATGTTTACAGACAGAAAGTGAGATGTGATTTTCCAAATTGCAGTGAATGAATACACCCGCTGCCTCTCGTTATACTACAGTATAGTGTAGCAGCAACAGATTTAAGCAAAAACTAGCAAAACTTGAAATGCGAAATTGATAATGTTTTTGAAATGGGAAAAGAATTGCACTGTGTTTTCCTTACCTCTACCACCAATACTTACACAGCTACATTTGAATTCTCTTGAAAAAAAAAAAAACAGAAAGAAAACAGATTAAAACGACTTTCTTCTATTTTAAAATATTTATGTGCGGTCAGTTTGGCCATTATTCAATAGCAGATAGTGGAGAGGGGACACAAAACAAGGGCATAGGAAGAGGGCGGAGATGACACGCAGCGGATGATGAATGTGGTTCACGGTCGGTGGCCCCAACCACTCGATTAAAGTCCACTCATTATTGCTTTTTGTAGATTTTTTTTTTTTTTTTACATAGACATCAGTAATCTTGGAAATTGCAGTTAAATGCTGTAAAGCATCTAGAATAACTTTCCTGCTAGCATTAACTAAAGCACAAAATATATTATGTGCGGGAGAGTACTTCTTTCATCTGCTCATGTTCAAATTATGTAAATTCTTAAGTGCTGGTGCATCAAGGAATCCGAGCGTAAGTGATACAATGTTGTGTCTAGACGAAGCATTTAGATTTTTTTTTATTCTTGTTTTAGGCATGGCGCAGTTTGGTAAGGCGTTCAATAATTTATAGTTGTTTTTCATTTTGTACTTGGTCTAAGGGGTGGGGGTGGTGGTGGGGGATGGGGGGCTGCTGGCAAACAGGCCATGCCAAAAGTCTGTGTGTAGATGTGTTATGTGCAGGTTGTTATTGTGATAGGGAAATGCGTGAAAACACCTTGCTGTGAAAGCACACAGAAGTGAGTCACCGGGATAACGTTGGCGATGCTGAAATTAGGTTGGGAGTGTGTCTGTTTTAGCTAATGGTACGGTATACAAAGGCACACAAGTAGTAGTTTTGGTGTAACAAAGCACTTCAGAGTGGCTGTTTGGTATTTTGTAGTTCAATCAGACCCTTTTGGAGCTAATTTATTTCCCACAGCAGAAAGGTTTCACTGCAGGCAAGTTTGGAGAGCAAAAGACGAAACCATTTTTGTGACTGCGGTAAACAAAGCCTGCATCAGTGTCGATCAGTGGTGGAAAGTAAGTAGGTACTTTTACTCAAGTGTCTGTTGTTGTTGTTGTGTGTCCAAACCCAGATAAGAGCAGGTTGCATCAGGAAGAGCATCCGGTATAAAATCTATGCAAAATCAATATGCAAATTACTGCACGCAAGGATGATTTGCAGTGGTTACACCAGAATTAAAGCCAAAATGAAAAATAGTAATACATTTATTTATTTATTTATCACATTTCATGATACACATAGACTTAATGTGCTTACAAAAGACTTTAAATGACAAATACTCTAAGTAAAACATTTTTAAAAAAGCGGATGGACTCGCTGTTTCTGGGTTTTGTCCAGGTTGAGGACAATAGAAGTAGAAGTAGTCGTAGATTTTACTTATGTAGAGCTGTGTTAAATCTAAGGGTTGTATAAATGAGAAGACAGGCTAATTCTAAACTGTAAAACCCATTCACTGGTGACATTGCAGGAGGGCTCCAGCATAAACCACTTCACAGTAAACAACAGTAGTGCTGGCACTGGCTGTATATTAAGACAGAACACACTCAGACTGGATGCATTGCAGTGTGTGGCACAAGTTTCTTAATTTTGGCCTTATAAGGTTTTTTTTAGATGGAACAGTGGAGAAGTCACATGGATCGAGAGCAGGGAGAGACATTCTATAAACTGTTGGAGTCCAGAGTCGAACCCTCAATGCCAAGGTTTGCTGCAGACGCACTATATATACTCCACCAACTATTATATAGCCCTGGCCTACAATGTGTCTAGTATCATTTTCAATTTTTACTGTTATTCATTACACTAACCCAATCATTTCTTTTTTTCATTCTGCCTTAAAATTATTCTATCAAGAAATGGTAACAGTTTTTTCTGAAATGAAACAGGCTTTATGAAATATTTTATTTCTCTGATTGGTTTATTGTATATTTGCCTCCTAGAAATCCAACTCGAATTGACGGTGACTAGACTTTTATATAGAATACTGCAGTCCATAAGCTGGCCACACACTCTAACACTTTTGCCAAAATTTGAGCAGTTTGGCCAAGCAAAAGGCAACTCACAACTGATTATTCTTGTCCAAATAATCTCTTAGTGGTTGGTCAGAGTCCAGACAAATCTACCTCTTTGTAAACATAAAGTAGACTATGGGCAAGCAGCAACATTTTCAAGGCTTCATATATAAAACATCTGAACAATACTTTCCCTTAAACTTCCAAATGTCAGCCTAGTTTAGCTCATTGTGTACAGACTGAAGATATATGGGTTTATATGTGAAAGTATAAGTTTCCATATGTGTGTGCTTGTGTGTATGGCCATCACAGAGAAACCATTCCTAAAAAGCAGTTTTGTGCTCTTGTGGTACTACACAATTGCTACAAGCAGCAGGCCTCCAGTACTGCACTTATTGTTTGACAGTCTGCTCTATATTTGTCGGCAACCTCTATTTTCCATTTCTTTTTTTATGTACTTTTTTCATACAGCGCATACACATAAAGCTCTTTGCCTTCAAGGAAACAAAGGTACTGTGAGCTACCTCTGATCTTCTCCAGCCCACATCACAGCGGTGTTTACAACTGTAGCTCTGTGAACAAACTGGGGAGAGCCTCATCTTCACACCCTCCTAGACTTTTGTTTTGTGTGGGCAGCCTCCTCCTTAAGCCTCCTCTTTGCAGTTCCTCAAGAAGAAGAGGCTATAGTGAGTAAGCAGGTCAGTGGGATTCACCCGGCAGCCTGTCACACCAGCGCTTCCCCAATTACTCCATCTTCCACCCGCCGCAACCCTTTCCACTTTCCGCTTTGTTTTTACCATCCTCCGAATCGCATCTCAAACCTGTCAGCGCCAAGACGGGGGTTTTTAGGAAAGCAAGCCGACTTCTTTGCCCTCCTTTTATTTGATTTCCCTCAATCCTTGGGTCTTTCTTTTTTGCCGGCTGCGTGTCATCCTTCTGTTCTAATGAGAGGCAGGGATCAGCGAGGCACAGGCCGGGAAGTCTGACAGAGCTACCTGTTGTGCCTTCCACATTCGCCCGCACCAGATCCGTCTCTGGTTCGCTCCCTAAACACCAGAGCTGTCGACCACTGGCAGCTTGATTCTAAACTGTTCCCCCGTGTCGGGAGGAGCTGCCATGACAGAGAATAAAACGAGTGAAATGTAGAGTCTGTACTGAACAATGTGAGGATATAGGCTTCGTCTTCCTGCACACTGCCGAGGAGGCCACGCTAGTCTCTCTGCTCTAACCTCTTGAATTTGGGGACTATTTCACTTTATTTTTTAAATATGGCAATAAAAATGACAAAGACCTTGAGCGGGTGGAAACATGTTGGCTTTTTAATGATTTGGCCATTAAAATAAAGGCCTTTTAAAGTATACTTCCTCGTGCTGTTAATTCTTTTTTGGAGTGCCTGGCTCTCCAGTTTTGTTTTGCAGGTCAATAAAAATGTTGGTAGCTAAATAACTGGTTATGTGGGGTTGTACCTCAGCATATTTTTTGTAATAAACATCACTGTAATTGAGAGGCTTGACTTAAATTAGTGTAAGTTTTAATTAGCTGCCGGTTTCAACAACTTTAGCTCATTGTCATTGTATGCAGAAGCCTTTATAACTATATAAGGTTTTCTATTTAGTTTTAAGATGGGTAATTTAGCCTCGCATGTTTTCTTATACTTAACAGCATTATGATTTTTCCATAATAAACACTTTTTAGTTGTATTTTCATATAAACCCTTCCAGAAATGATGTGTTAAAAAAAGTTGCGTGTGTAGGCTGGTACCAAGATTAACGTTCTATCCCATTCATTTCAACAGGGAGCAAAATAAAAATATTCATTTTGACATTTTTGGCCAGCAGGAACGAATGTTTGTTGTTTATATGTTTATTTAAAATGACTCTGAATTGCTATAAGCCAGATCTGAGTGTCAGAAGAACCATTTGCTAAAGTGAACTAAGTAGGATTTGTGGTGCTTGATAAAATAAATCTGAGCATACAATGTCCAACTATTGTAGTCCAACACATTTCTGTTACTATTTGTCCTGCGTAACATTGAAATTAAGAAATGTAAGTTATGTAGCCTGTAGCCTATATACTAATAATAGACGCTATGTGCTACATTAAATAAAACGGCTAAACATCCATGCACTTACTAATGTTATCAAACCAGGCTCTGATGTGACTCACATGTGGCAGAGTGGTTGTTGCTAAACCTGTCTTGGTTATTCATAATTTGCAATGTTTGGTGGCTAACGCTAATTCCTCCATTAAAAATGTATTCTTTTCTTTTTTAACTTCCAGTACCAGTCTTTGGAACATAAACGTTCTGTTTACAAACACAAGAAGTGAAATTGTTAATCTTTAGGGACTAAATAGGTGTGGGTAGCTGAAACTTTAGCTAAACCTATTTTCCCATTGTCAGTATAGAAAACTGATCAGTCAGGGCTCAACAGTGAACGCCCACTGCCGGTTCCGGAAGTAAAATTCCCATTCATTTCCCTCCTTGACTTTTTGAGAAATGCGTGTTAAAAGTTGAATGCACTCAAAGGAGGCTAATCATCTCTGTGGTAACTCATCACCATGAAGTGATTAATTTAGCTATAAATACACATCTGAAACATGCCAAAAGGCAAAGGTACAAATGCATTTTGAATTTTCAAGTTTTCGTTTGCATCTTTTTGATAGAAATTAATGGTGTTATTGTTGTGACTCACCACATAGCTCATTAGCACTCGAAAAGTCAAAGGAGAAAATGAATGGGAAATTTACTTCTGGGACCAGAGGAGGGCGGTCACAGTTTCAGTTAACCAAAGATCAAAGTCTGGCTATAATGGCTATGAAAGCTAACACCAGTTGCTAATGTCTGAAATGTTTGGAGGGTTGGGCAAGGCCCAAGTGTGCTAAACTGAACAGTTAGATTGATTAGTTGGTTGTACTAAGAGCTTGCTTTTGTTGTTAGCTAATATTGCTAACCCAAGATGCTAAATTCTGACAGGACAGTTTCCATGCAATGCAGTTGTCCTGCTTTACTTTGTGATGCTATGGCTGGGATTATCATTTTTCAGAGAGATATCTCAAAGGAGTCTTTTTACAGCAGATTTTGTTTGAAAAGTGTTTTGTTTTTTTTTTCTTTTCCAGCTAACTGAGCAAACAACAGAATATTAAACATTAGTGCAATTATTATTATGTACGTATGTTTCTTATGTACAGTATTACAAAATTAGGTCGAGCTATTGCCTTGAGTTTATAGTTCATGTTATCTTCAAAATAACAAAATCTCCATCATTGTTCCTGCTGTAATTGCCCTCTCTTTTTTCTCACCAGAACAATCAATGCAGTGTTAGACTAAAACTGTATCATGAAAGCCCCGTGTTGTGCATGCTGTCACACCTGCCCAGGCCTTTTCTTTCTAGCTCCACGAGTCATCAGCTCTGTGCCTAGTGAAAAGGACATAAAGTGTTTTTACACGGGTATAATAAGGTCTCCGGGCCTTATCAACAGTTCCCATGGCAGCGGCGCCGTGAGTGACAGCTAGAGCATTGAACAGCCACCACCGCTGCTCAGACGAGTTAATACATTAGGTCACATAACACCAACTTTATTTACACTGCACATGAAAGACTTGCATGTATTTTATCATTAACTTTTCATGACATGTAAATATTTCTACATTACATTGATGGGAGTGAGGTAATTGATTTTATGACTCAGGAACTCAATAGCTACTTTTTTTAAACAAATGTATTCAGTTTGTTTTGAAAGGAATAGCTATGGGTAATCAATAGTAGTGTGACAAAAACAAAGTGTTAGATTTTTCTCATTATACAAATCCATACAAATGTTAGCAAAATGATATTTCAGTAATTGATCCAAATACATTTTTTCCACAGCGCAGTAGTCTCCTAACCATATACAGAGGCTGAACCGGCGTATTAACTCATTATAGGTAACACGCTATTTATATTTGGTTGGGCCACCGAGTGTAGATGGGGTGGAGACAGGAGACAATATAGTAGATGTCACACAAAACAGAGCTTTTATTTGCATCTTCCTGGGAACAGCAATAATGGCATGAGCTGCACAAACTTACTTGACTAGACTGAAGTAAACAGTTGCTTTAGTAAGCTAACACATGTGCACAGATTGGGCCAGAGCCTGGCCTTTCTAGAAGGCCACAGACAGAAGAGAGCACAGCAACAAATGGGTAAACATCATCACACAGACCAGGCTAGAAACACAACATACAACAAAATCTCGGTATTTCCTGAAAAAGAAAAAGAGAAACCTAAGATATTAAATTTATGAAGATATGTAACCCATTAGCCCTGCGACTAGCTGGCTCCTGTCCAGGGTGTACCCCACCTAAGGCCCAAAGTTACTGGGATAGGCTCCAGTCACCATGACCCCTAACGGGAATAATAATGTAACCCATTAAAGATAATAAATTATATATATTTTTAATATAGACTATTGGTAGCCGATATTAGATTATCTTAACTGATAATCGTATCCTTCTACAAACTAGGATTAAGTTTTTAATAACATGCATTCGATCCCGCCTTTTGTATAGTGTGCAAGCGTGGAAAATGTCTAGTAGCGATATTAACAAACTAGAAGTAGTCTGGCATGGGCTTTTAAGGAAAATGATCAAGGGTGGTTACAAACGAAAGAATGCCCCAAATTCCCAAAACACCATTCCTGAAGGAGAAGTAGACTGGAGCTACAAGATGTCAAACGCTGACTTACGGAGAAAGACAAAGACTCAGTGTATACCACTAACCTGCTATGAACAACAACTAAAATATCTGGCTCACATCTGCAGAATGGAAAATGATCAACTGCAGAAACAACTTTTGTTTAACACCAACGTATCCAAATGGACAAAATTTGAAAATATACTGGGCATAGACGCCCAGCAACTGAGACGAATTATGATGGTGAAATCAGACTTTCAGCAACTGTTGGATACTCTAACAGAAGCACCCTAAAGAGTTTATAACTTAATGGGGAAAACGATGATGATGATGATGATAGAGTGAAATAAAAATCAGACTGTTGTTTCATTTTTTTATATTGCCATTGTTTATATATACACTATATTTCCAAAAGTATTCGCTCACCCCCCCAAATAACTGAATTCAGATTGTGGTGTGGGGTTGTTTTTCAGGACCTGGGTTTGTTCCAGTGAAAGGAACTCTGAATGCTTCAAGAGATTTTGGACAATTCCATGCTCCCAACTTTGTGGGAACAGTTTGGGGATGGCCACTTCCTGTTCCAACATGACTGCACCAGTGCACAAAGCACGATCCATAAAGACATGGATGAGGGAGTTTGGTGTGGAAGAACTTGACTGGGCTGAGTCCTTACCTTAACCTGATAGAAGACCTTTGGGATGAATTAGATTGAAGACTGTGAGCCAGGCCTACATTGGACGAGAACGTCAGACACATAGATGTCTGACATAGATAGATGCAAATAGTGGGCTGACGTCATATTAAACCATATGGATTAAGAATGGGATGTCACTTAAGTTCAAATGCGTGTAAAAGCAGGTGAGCTAATACTTTTGTAAATAAAGCGTAAGATATCAAAATCCAATCTAATGTTGCCACAAGATGCCACCAAAAAAAACACCTTTCTTTTGTAGTGCCTTTTATGACTACAGACTGATAGCTCCTAAAATGACACAAAAATGTTCCAAGTTTTGCATTGTCACAAAACTCCTGAAACCCAAATTGTTACATCATTTGCTAAAGAAATAAGCTTGGGCGGCACTAAGGCAAGATCCTCACCAATGGCCCAGTGACAAGAAGATCAACAGACTGTCCCACTGACCAATTAGATCACACTGAGCCCAGGGGGAGGAGGGGCAAATGGACCCATGTGCCACCAATCACAACCATTCCAAACTCTAGTACCAACTTATATGTTTTGGTTGCACTGAATTTTGGTTTATTTTGATTTTCTAAGTTTGACGTCTGTTCTAGACCGACTTGTTTGTTTGGTTGGTCAAGTATTGTAGATGCAATATCGGCTACCAATAGTCTACATTTTGATATTATCAGAGGCGCCTTATCTTTTGTGATTTACTGAATGTCTTGCTCTGACATTCCCACACACAAATTCACTAACCCTAAAATGACCTATTGTTATGCCTATTATTAACCTATTTCAGAGGTTTCAGTTAAAGAAATACAAGGTAACAGTGAGACGTTGGGAAATAAAACAAGTGACTCCTCAGTCTCACTGTTCTCACACACCACAGTCAAGTAGGTCAACGCGACAGGCCTGTCTGATCCCTCCACTGTAGTTTTTTTTCTTCAGCCTCTCTCTCTATGTAGGTGTCACGGTGGATCTGACTGTTTGATAAAGCCTTACACAAATGTTGAGCGAATTGTCTGGGCAGGGATATCTCAGCGGCTGAAGCATTTACTCCCGAAACCGCTAAATCACTTAAATCTTCCCTCACAATATGCTATGCCCAGGATGGTGTTCAGAAACAGCACACCGGTCTGGACCATAGGCTTACTGTGGACACCATAGGTCACCAAATGTAGCTATTATGACTAATAAGCGCTAACTTGCTAATGGCTTGTGCTTACATTAGGGTTTGTTTGACCTCTTATAGCTGAGATGGATTAGTCACTTAAATCCATAAATAATAATAAAGATATTTACTTGTTACCACTCTCAAGTGGGTTATGGTTTTGTTTATTGGTGCACTAGCAAGAAAACACCAAACCAAGGGTTTTTATTATTAGGGATAAAAGCTACATACTCTATTTACAGTGAATTCTTTACCATTGGGAATAATAAGGTTTTTGTGGCTCAATGGATTTACATCTGAACTAAAAGTTTCCTAATTTGAGTCCAAGTCTTGGCACACTATCTACTACTATCTATACTTTTACAAGATATTGCGTGTGCCTTAGCAGAGGTTAGCTATTTTTTCCTCAGAGATTTTAACTTTTTAGCTTTTGTTTGGCCAAAGCATTTACTCCAACAATCACTTAAACGCCATCCTGAAGTTGATTTCAAGTGCGCCAAATGCCAGAGGACACAAAATGATCTTTAAACGTTGGTTCTTTTTTTAGGGACAAAATCATCTCCATGGGGACCAGCTGAGCCCTTTCTTCTTGTAGTCATCTTCCCTCACAATTGTACGTTTTGCGAAAATGCTTGGCGTAATGACTTGCACCTTCCACTTGACGAGGCCCTCTTCCTGCACACTCGGCTGCTTCCAAAAGAACCACATCTGATTCATAATAGACCTCATTAGGCCGCTATTGAATAAGCCCCGCGCCGGCGTAACTTAGCCCCACACTGTTAGCTGCTCCGCGCCTCTTGTGTGTACGTTCCATTAGAGAATTAAAGATTAATTGCCAAATATCTTCAGTTTAAAGCATTGATTAATTACAGTGAAAATCAGTGGTGGATCCTGAAGATTAATGTTGTGAGATTTGCCCCTTTAGATAGCTATTGATTTTGATTTGCTCAAAAATCCTTGTCTCGGCTTCCCGGGAGGGCAGAGGCTGTATAAAGTACAAGTAAAGTGCCAGCCAGCTTTAAATTACATTTGGTGAGGCAGAGTTTAAAATACTGCAAGATCACAAAGACAATCTGTCATCATTTAGTGTTTCTGCAAATGCTTCAGTAATGGCGCTTCCCTTATAAAATGCTGTTTGCTTACATTTGAATATCTGCAAATTATTTTTATTTGCTTAACGTGATGAACAGTTCTCTTCAAGAAGGAATGCAGGTAGGAGCAGTGGATAGGACCAGAAACCTAGATTTTATTACAGTTTTGTTTTTGACTTAGAATACATAGAATTAGTCAACACATCGCATAACCTGTAGCCCCACTTGTATTTGCAGCAATGTAGCTCTTTAGACCCTGCATTATCAACTGGGTTATGGTTAAAACATGATTTGAAAATAACACAGTTAAAGCTACAACCTGGATATCCCAGTATAGTTGCCCAGAGCAAACAAACTGAGCACTGCCAGTGGTGAAGCATAGAAATGTTTGTCTTTTTAATATGTTCTCCACAATGGCTGACAATGTAAATAAACAAAATTATTATTGGATACTGAAGCGTGCGTAAATACATGACGATCTGCTGGCCTAACTGGGTTTTTATAAATTCTAACAAGAAAAAGCTACACACATGTTACTTGAGGATAGTTTTTCATCATAAAAAGCAAATGGACAATCTATTTTATTGTTTTTGTGGCTTTCCTGTTCTGTGTTAGTAATGAAACTTCTTCTCTCAGCATATAGCATATTTCAAAGACCATGAACACCCTAGATAGCGATTAATTGTTTACTAAATTAGTTGATGATTATTTTATTAATAGATTATAATTGATTAATCAGATTAGTTGTTTTAGCTCTGCTCATCACTTGACTTAATTCCACTTGGTTGGTTCATAGAAAACATGTTCTTGTGAGTCTGTGGCCACAAGTTGTAGAAAATAAAGGTATGAGTTGTGACGTTGCAATTTGCAAATCCCCCCAGCGTGGAATATAGATTTTTTTTCTTCTTAGTTTCACAAATAAGAAAGGTGCTTTTGGTTTCATGTGCAAGTCAATCTGGAATCTTTTCTTAACACCTCTGAACAGTTGCATAATCAGCATCAGTTACTCTAAAATGCTATTATTTGAGTGTATCGTTGTACAGATGTGTCATGGGAGACTGAGTTGTTAAAATATGAGCAATGTGACTTCAGCTAAATGGGCAGCAAGTAGCAAGACCAGAAGTTACCAATGGCAACCAATGATCCAATATTGTATTAGTTAAAGAAGTCTGCATATAAATCAGTCACATTTCAGTCATCTGTCTAACTCTAGTTCTTAGCATTTCCTGGTGTCCACAAACAGTGAAATGCAAAAATAAATAGACAACTCATACTCTACTGTTCAATTGCAGTCACAACAAATCAAAGTCTGGTTTCTTTTTCATTGGTGTGCCACTGGGAGGTAGTCCTCCAAACTGGATTACGCCCATTGTGATCTGCCTAAGCGCCACATTAGCCATATTCTCAGGGAATCACATGAAAGCCACTTTGAAACTCAGGGTGCTTGTGATACGCCACTGTCAAGGGAACACACGCTATATCTGTGTCAACGGCATCTCCCATTCAATTATGGTTACATTATAAATGGGATATTTGTGCAGTAAAAAAGAAAATCTAGAATTGTGTTCTTTTGAAATGGAAATGTGATCATTCACAAGACCTATATGTGATCTGGAAGGCAAAGGGTTGTTGCAGACGCATTTGCAATGCCAGTCTCAGTTGAGTACTCACCCTCTTTTGTACTACAACTCAGATTTGTGGCTGAATCCAAATTGTACAGATTTACTTCAAAATCCAACCCTTACCCAGGGTTTCCACTGTATGCATATCCGCTGCACTGCAGGTGCCGCCAAACAACGGCGCAGACCCTCGCCTACTGGATAGGTCTCCACTCCACCACGCTGGGCCGTGGAGCCCTGAGAAGAGCATACATGAGAAGTTCATGGAATAAAAGCTATTAATAAAGATCAAAACAACTATTTGTTCAGAAGAAAAAGGACAGAAAATGCCTACTTAATATCATGTTGCTTTGACGTTCACTCCACTTTCACTTCACGGGTTTTTCCTCTACAACAGTGAAGTAGTTAGGCATAAAAAAGCTGTGTGTGCAATAAATGTTTAATTATGTCTGTTATTGTTTCAGTAACCTACAGTTAAAGTAAATACTCTACTAAGTATGAATATCTAAAACATGAGAAAAATTTCTAATCAAAAACATTTGTACAGAGTGATTACTCTGAACATCCAGATGTTGAGAACATTAGTTTCCTGTTTGGTGCGATCTGAATTGTGTAGATTGATCTGAAAGGAGTCTGCCATTGAAGAAAACAGACTTGCTGCATATCTTCCGGTGCAGGGTGGAGCACTGTCAGACCAGAGCTGCAGACATGCTCTCATTCACTAGAACAGCAGCGTATTTAGTCACATGCAGTAGAAATCGTGGGTTAGTTCTTGACTTATCTTTGCTAAGTCTTAACAGACTAACAAACGGACTGGTAAAAACATAATGTCATAGCTAGATGCTAGCCTGGCTATCCAGGTCCACCCGCTTTCTTTGTAAATGAAGGAGAGTCTGATTCCTCTGCCACAGGGATTCTTTTCTAGAGCTTGATTTGGAACTGATCTGTCACAGTTGTATATCTGCAGCACGTAGCAGAAAATACTGTATCTCCTATCCAAAATTACCAAGATGGAGGTATCAACTGCAGAGTGAATGTCACAACTTCTTCTAATTTTTTTAAAGAATAGAAAAATTATTTGTCTGGTTTGCCAGGATAGCTGGGTGTAACTATTGATGTTGCCACATGGAGCAATGAAGAACGTGCCATTATTACGCTATGAGGACCAGAAGTCTCAGCCCAAAAAATAGATCAATTGTTTTCTTTTCTTTTATGCATTTAAAATCAGCGGGCAGTACCATCTTAGAATAATTGCTTCTGCTGGCAAATAATTAAACAAACCAAGGAAACAGCAAAAAATAAGCATAAACTGTACCTTATTTTGAATAAAGGCTTCAATTGATGCAGCAAGAAATTGTTGATTCATTTCAAGGGGCTTAGCAAATACTGTATATAAGAAGTGCACAGGTATGGCTGGCAAGGTTAGTGGAGACCAGGACCAATGGATATGTTTTACTTGTACTTGTGCAAAGACTTTTTTTCCAACTTTCCTCTAAGTTTCATTTGGCTCCATGTGAGTTTCACCATCTGAAACCTGTTGAACTGAATCGATGCAGCTAAGACGAGCTCCTGGTTGCAGGTCACGTAAGCCATGTTGAGGGAATGTTTGTCTGCGAGATTGAGCTGTCCCTCGGGTCTACGTTAATTGAGCTCCCTGTAATCATACGCAGGCCTATACCATCAGCCCCCGCAGTCCAAGAACAGAGTCTCCGAGATTATCCTGTGTCGTCCGGCTGTTCATTTTCCCACTAAAATTGAAATAGATTTTTCTCTGTATTTGTCTCTTCCGCTTTCATTCAGGCCCACATGAGTCACCAAGCTCTTAACAAACATTTACTGTATGACCACTAGTGCAAACTTTGGCCGGGAGTTGGAGCTGCTCAGACGGGATAGACTTTTATAGTTTCCTATTTCTATGCACTTCAGTCCAAATTAAACATGATCACTATCTAGGAGCTTTAGAGGGAAAGCCATATGTATTATAAAAGTTCAGCTAAATCCTTCAGTAATCCCTTCAGTTAATAATATTGTAAATGCTGTAGCTATTGCAGTGACTTTTTGTCTCACATGCATTCAAGCTATGTTTTTATTGCATACCCAACATGAATTCTTCGGACACAGCTATAACAAACAACTCCTTCTAAGGGTTTTGAGAACTTTAGTGCTGTTTCCACATTATAACAACAGTTGAACTGTATACAGTTAAAAACACATTTGTCGTGTGAAAGTAGTAGTAGTTTCTTTTTAATAACAAATTGACATTTAAAACTCCATAGAACCCTGCCCAGCCGTAAGTGCTCACAGGCTCTGAAAAGGAGAGTGTGCAAGATAAAAATAAAAATAAAACACTGTTTTTTACAATACACTATTTTTCCAAAAGTATTTGCTCATCCACCCAAATAAATGAATTGGGATTATTGTGTGGGGTTGTTTTTCAGAGCTGGGGTTGGTCCCTTAATTCCAATGAAAGGAACTCTGAATACTTTATTTATTAACCTTTATTTAACCAGATAATAGACCCATTGAGATCAAGATCTCTTTTACAAGGGCGACCTGGCCAAGAGATCAGCAGCACACGTCAAATTTATACATAATACTTCACCATACCAAGAGATTTTGGACAATTCCATGCTCCCATCTTTGTTGGAACGGTTTGTGGATGGCCAATTCTTGTCCGAACATGACTGCACAGTGTCAAGTCAAAGTTTATTTATATAGCACATTTAAAAACAGACACTACTGCCCCAAAGTGCTGTACAGTACTATACAATACAATACAGTGCACAAAGCAAGGTCCATAAAGAGATGGATAGTGAGTTTGGTGTGGAAGAACTTGCCTGGCCTGTCCTGGTCATTTGTTCCCCTGGCCTATTAGGAAATCATTATCTTGTTGTTGTTGTTATATTGCTAAGAGACTAACAAACAGTGATGACTAAAAGGCCAAACAGTCTTTTTTTTTTTTTACTCAGAAGGTAGAACAATATACTTTTTTATCACAGTATAACATCAAAGACTTCCCATAGTCCCTACCTGACTCTGAAGACTTGTAAACACCCCAAGTATTTATCTGCACGTCCTCCAAGTAGGGCCAGTTTAGCTCAGTCATAAAGTCCTCTTTGTCCTCCACGGACACAATTCCAATCACATCACAATAAATCCCTCGGCAATAATGAATGGGATACATGCTCTATTCATCTTCCTCATAAAGCCGGCCTGTCTAATTTGTACAAATATTTCTTTGGGTGGAAGCAATTAACTGTAGAGTTGCACTAATGTGACGGTGCACAGCTGAATCATACCTCAAAATAGGATCTGCCGCGTTTTTCTTTAGTTAAATTCATTAGGATAGAGAAGCCATTATCTCAGCAAACCGCCACAGCTGAATAATTAATCATCCCATCACTTGTTTGTTTGACCCGATTGTATAACATTTATCCCTGGCTCTTAGCCTTCTAATGAAATCCTTTCTTTAATTTCTGAAAAATGTTGGCCCTCCTCGTTTATTCCCGCCGAGACCTGGCGGACTTATGATTTGGCTAATGAATAATGAATAGCAGTCGTGGAGCACTTGGGAAGGTCGGGAACACCTTGAAGGTTGAACTAAAGCTTCTGGAGGGGCTTGTACTCTGTAGCCAAGGAAACTTGAGTGTGGCTGTTCACACAGTCTACATGCAGAATAGTTTTGAGTGCTTTAATCCATGTTTTGAGTGATACATAGTGGCTTAGCCTAGTGGTTGCCTTTCAGTAAGGAGAATGTGGGGTGACACTTGAAATGCTCACAGACAGAGAACCATTCACATTCACTAAGAGTCCCCAAATTTCTTAACGCATTCATGTTTTGACAGTGGGAGAAGGCCAGAGTACCTGGAGAGAACCCACAGTAACACAGGGAAGACATGTGGATGCCACTCAGAGAGATCATGGGTCAGTCAGCTGTCACAAGGAATTGAAACCACAACCTTCAAGCTGACCTTCAAGACATCTGCTAAAGAGTACGAGACGATGAAAAGAATGAATTTGCAGTATAGGGCTTTTGGTTATTACTAAGGTTGCTGTAATATGTTGCTGCTGCTGAAATCACCTCACTAATGTAACAGTGAGGCGATGGTGACTGACTCAGTAATCCTGGTTTACTGACAACTTTGATGATGCAAGTCACACAGTCCTTTATAACAGCATCATATATATCTCAACTCCAGGCTGATTTTGCATTCTTTCAATTCAAGGTCAGAATAACTTTTCCCTCACACCAACAATCAGTGCCGGTCCTGAACATTTGGGGGCCCTAAGCCAGATAGGTTTGGAGGCCAAGCCTCTCATGGCAATTTTTGATAGTGATTTAAATTTTACTATATAACATTTTGATTTCTTTAATAACTGCTTTTCTATGAATGCTTTGAGACATTTTGCCACTGCACTGGCTTCCAGGATACAATATAAAATTCTGCTCCGTGTTTATAAGTCCCTTACTGGGCAGGCTCCTTTATATTTGGCAGAAATTTTGTGCTGACATGTTCCTGCCAGAACCTTGAGGTCTTCTACTCAGCTGCTTCTGGGCGTACCCAGGGCTAAACTCAAAAGCAGAGGTGACCCAGCCTTGTCAGTGGCAGGGCCCAAACTTTGGAACAGTTTGCCCCCTTATGTCAGATCAGTTGAGTCACTAGAGCACTTTAAATCTTTTTTAAAGATGCACCTCTTTACTCTGGCTTTCTAACGTAAGCTGTGCTAGATTTTTTAGACTTTTTATTTATTTATCTGGTTTTATCTGTTTTGTTGTTGTTGCAGTTCTGTCTTTTCATTGATTTTATGTTCTATTTATACTGTTTTATTGCCTTTTGAAGCAATCTTGTACAGCACTTTGGGCTGCTAGTGTTGTAAATGTGCTTTATAAATAAATTTGACATTGACTTCTTTTTTATTTGGGAAACTTAGCAAGGGGGCCCTAGATAAACAGGTAAAAGTAAAACACAAATCAATAACAGACTGCATTGGCCCCCACTTTCAGAGAGACCCTCTCAAAATGACTGGCAATAGTAGAATATTATAACCAGAATATTAATCAAACAGAGTTGACAAATTCATCAAATCAGCAAATAATAGATAAGCCTTGAGGCCCTCTAATGTCTGTGGGGTCCCTATGCAGCTGCTTAGTTTGTCCATAGGAAGGGCCGGCCCTGCCAACAATGTTCATGTTTTTGTTTTGTCTTTCACTCCATCTACAAATCTCCTCTTTGGTCTTCCTCTGGACTTCCTGCCAGTATATTAACTGTCCCCGCTCTGTACATGTCCAAACCATGACCATGTACTCCTAACCCTGTCCATCCTTCTCACTCCCAAACAGAAACCTCACCATCCTGAACACTTTTCTTCAACTTACATACTCATACAACCGAATGGGAAATATTGCTGCCACTTGCTTGAGAATGACATTATTTGAATTCAAGGTCAAGTTGACTTTTAAGACGTACTTTTAACTATTTTGACTAACAGCCAAGAACAGATGTCTGATGAAATTAAATGTGACAAGGGAAGCAGCTGGAAATAGTATTGAAGCTTTTTTTGGCAGCACTTGTGCTAAATCTATGCACGCAATCACATGAATTATTATGATGAAAGAAACAGTTCATCGAAATGTTCACTATCTATCCAACAAAACAAATCAACTGTATTCACTTATAAAAAGTTGTATTTTATTGAAAGCCTGTTCTGGCATGATGAAAAACAGCTTTAACAAAAAAAAAAAAAAAAAAAAAAAAAAAATCCAAAAACAATTTCTTTCATCTTGAACCTGGGGAAACAGCACTTGCGGTAAAAACACTGCATGGTTTTGGATCCCCCAAGAAAACAGGGCATGAAATCTCAATTAGATATGTCAAGATGCTGGGATTTTTTTTTTTTTTTCTTTATTGCTCTTGTCTTTGAGAGAACTGCTTGACCACCCAGGCCCTCATCCTCTCCTGAAATAGCCTGCTCTAAATGGTGATTGGACAGCAGGATGGACAGAGTGCAGGCCTATCTTTTTGGGGGGTGCAGGGGTACGAGGGAGATCAGGTGCGAGGGGGTGCGACGATCGATTAGGTTGTCTGTGAGATAAAATAAGAAATCAAGGAGTTTTGTCTGCCCGCCTGCTCTCTCTGGCGAGCCTTCACAGAGTCCCGGAGATTAGAAAGTGAATTTCCCAGAAAACAAACAAAGGGCATCATTAAACAGCAGCTCTAGACGACTCACACTTTGTCTCTTAAGTGCAATTTGATCTTTGGCTCCCGTTTAAATCCAAATGTCTTAGAAGAAGAGTAGGGTCTGTGAGCTGTTGTCTGATAGAAAAAGCCAATTGACTGTGTCCTCAGCCAGTGGCAAAACCCTATCCACAAGAAACACACTGACTTTGGAGGAAAATAGACTCGATTAGCTTACTCATCAGCAAGAGCCGCACACAAATATTTTCTGTATTTATAGACGATGCTCATTATAACCCCATTAGAGCTGTAATGTGTGGCTACATTATGTCCTAATTGATAAGAAAGGGTTGTGTTGGTTTATTAAGGGCACCTAAACACAGATAACATAGGTCAGTGGTTGACCAGTAACAAGCTCATTATTTCTCTGCATTAAAATTAAGATATTTCAGGAGGTGCCTAACCTGTAGGAAAAGATGTAAGTCCACGGCTGTCAGCACAAAAGGTCAATATACAATCTGTTCCAGCCACACAATTTATCATAAGTAGCTGATTTTATCTAACATCAATAACAGGTAAATGAATCATTACAGAAACATGAGGCACACCTCAGGGCACCAATATGGCTCCCTTTTGATTGTGTAGTAAGCTTTTGAGCACAGCCTAATGGTGCATGTAAATCTGTTCATGAGTCTGAACCTATTTACCTTTAACAGTGAAAAGAACATTATATGAACATGTGGGATACCCCAAGGCACCAATCCTGCTACATTTGTATTTTGTGTTGAGCTTAAAAAAAGAAATCTGGGAAGACAGAATGTATTTTTGCCCTCAACAGCTGCTGTATGCAAAAAAATGCAGTTAGTATCACCTTTGACTATGTGATATAGCAAAAATGTTTTCACAGTGGCTACAACATCGGGGCTTTCAAGTTATGAAAAAATCTGAAAACATTGTTTACTCCTGCTGCCATTTGGTAAATCCAAGTTGGTGAATGAAAGAAAGAATAAATTGTTGTTTGTGTGTCATCTCTGATTAACTGGTCATTGTCTGGTCCTCAAACTCAAGATGTTTTTTGAATTGAAAATCTTGTAACTTTTTATTTCTCTAATCTGCTGTAGATTTTCAAATAGGTGTGTATACTGGCCACTAAATTCTGATGTTTTTTTGGTTGTGTGTCTATCCATTTGCATTGCAAAGTACTGTAGTTTGATTTGTGGCCATTTGTTCCATCGCCTGAAAAAACAATCTTGAATTAACAGCAAATGAATGAAGGTGGTTTTCAGTGGTTTTCTTGGTTTGGTCAGTGTGAACACAACACCCACACCAAGACCACCTGTTTGGAGCACTCTGGTGTAAAAGCTGACCGACCTTTGATTGACACAGGACAAAGTCCACATGTTTGCAAAGAGTTTCCATAGTCAACCAGGCAGTGTACTGTGGGTAATAAGGGTACCAACAACGTTGGCCTTAGAGGAGAAGAACAAACTGAAGTCAAACTTCACCACAAAGGAGGACTACCTGGCCTTTTGTAATTGAGTGCATGAGTGTGTTCCCGTACAGCTGCAGACAGGCCTTATTTTCAAATTGTACATTTTGCCACAAGTGTGAATGCGAATTTGTTGTGCCACAGTTGAAAAGAGTTTGTATACAATAGAATTAGGATGGCTCATCAGGTTATTTTTTCCAGCAATTACTCAAGAACAATGATTACTAGTTGCTTTAATCTAAGAAGATGTACTTGTATAAGTGCAACTTAATGTACTGTACTTATTAGGTAATGTAAAAAAAAATGCTAGACTGGTTCAAAAGCTTAGAGAAATGCAGTACAATCTTGCCCCAGCTGACTCTGGCTCTCCAAGAATTTCTCTCACTAGGAAACTTACCTTTTTAAAAACTAAAATGTTATTGCTGGCGCACGGGGAATATGATCTAATTAAATAGTAGCATCTCAAAGTGTATAGATGTTCTGTCAGCATGGTCTCTGGGGTCCCTCTGCTCAGCCGGTGACATCAGCCAGTCTTACATTACACAGTGCTAACAGTCACAGTGGGAGCAGCTTCTTCCCAGCAGGAGCCATATTGGATGGTCTCCGATCGATGACATCATGCACGAGCATCTACCTCATCCACCCGGGGAAATATACTAAAAAGAACAGAGATCTTGGCCCCTCCAGGCTTTTCCTTTTCATTTAAAAGCAGGCGACATGACAGTCAGACATTAGCATCAAAAGATTACAACAACATTAAGTATTTGTGTTCTTGTGGGGTTAGGAGTTGACTTATTTTGTTAAATTCTTTTTTGTTTTTAATACTTTAATGCTTGTATTATTGCAGTGTCTTATTGTGTTCTGAGCAATATAAACAATATTGCAATGTCTTATGATAATGTCTTCTAAGCAAATAGTAAACAGTACATAACTAGACCATTTTACTGATTTAGGCTACCCCAACATAAGGCTACCTAAACATACATCACTGGTTTTAGGATCTGAGCTTCCTGATCAGCTACAGAGATTTCTCTCTTCTGGGATTTCATAAAAAGACCCTTTCACTGTCACTGTAAATAACATGCAACACAACAATTACATTTGTGTGCTGTCAGTAAATGGGTAGAGAGCATGATCTACCAGCGTTTACACTTTAACAGCAAAAGTCAGTGAATACATATGTTGTGTAGTACATGAGTTTGTCAATACACAACTATACTGATTTCAGGATAGATCAAATGGAATGTTGCCACTATAAATAACATGTTGCTTATATGCAAGCATTTAGCCCCAGCAAAAAGGCTATATCCTACAAGTCATCAGACTATGTTTTTCCATACAAAACACAATAAAGCAGGCCCAGAACATGGTGTATGACCTGTGCCTCCTCAGCTGTTAAATGGAACTTTTCAACATAGATGCAAGTAACATATAGCTGAGAGAAAATACACTATATTTCCAAAAGTATTAGTTCACCTGCCTTTACACTCATATGAATTTAAGTGACATCCCATTCTTAATCCATAGGGTTTAATATGTAGTCGACCCACCCTTTACATCTATCTACATATCCGATATTGGACGAGAAGGCCTGGCTCACAATCTTTGCTTGAATTCAGTCCAAAGGTGTTTGGTCACGTTGAGGTCAGGACTCTGTGCAGGCCAGTCAAGTTCTTCCACACCAAACTCCCTCATCCATGTCTTTATGGACTGTGTTTTGTGCACTGGTGCAGTCATGTTGGAACAGGAAGTGGCCATCCCCAAACTGTTTCCACAAAGTTGGGAGCATGGAATTGTCCAAAATCTCTTGTTGTTGAAGCATTCAGAGTTCCTTTCACTGGAACTAAGGGGCCAAGCCCAGCTCCTGAAAACAACCCCAGACCATAATCTGAATTCAGTTATTTGGAAGGCTGAGTGAATACTTTTGGAAATATAGTGTATGTACACTGCTCAAAAAAATAAAGGGAACACTAAAATAACACATCCTAGATCTGAATGAATGAAATATCTTTATTAAATACTTTGTTCTTTACATAGTTGAATGTGCTGACAACAAAATCACACAAAAATTATCAATGGAAATCAAATTTATTAACCCATGGAGGTCTGGATTTGGAGTCACACTCAAAATTAAAGTGGAAAAACACACAACAGGCTGATCCAACTTTGATGTAATGTCCTTAAAACAAGTCAAAATGAGGCTCAGTAGTGTGTGTGGCCTCCTTGTGCCTGTATGACCTCCTTACAATGCCTGGGCATGCTCCTGATGAGGTGGCGGATGGTCTCCTGAGGATCTACTCCCAGACCTGGATTAAAGCATCCGGCAACTCCTGGACAGTCTGTGGTGCAACGTGGCGTTGGTGGATGGAGCAAGACATGATGTCCCAGATGTGCTCAGTTGGATTCAGGTCTGGGGAACGGGCGGGGCCAGTCCATAGCATCAATGCCTTCATCTTACAGGAACTGCTGACACACTCCAGCCACATGAGGTCTAGCATCGTCTAGCATTAGGATGAACCCAGGGCCAACCGCACCAGCGTATGGTCTCACAAGGGGGCTGAGGATCTCATCTCGGTACCTAATGGCAGTCAGGCTACCTCTGGCGAGCACATGGAGGGCTGTGCGGCCCGCATGTGGTCACCTCCTGCAGAACCACTCCTTTATTGGGGGTGTCTTGCTAATTGCCTATAATTTCCACCTGCTGTCTATTCCATTTGTACAACAGCAGTGAAACTGATGTCAGTCAGTGTTGCTTCCTAAGTGGACACAGTTTGATTTCACAGAAGTGTGATTGACTTGGAGTTACATTTTGTTGTTTAAGTGTTCCCTTTATTTTTTTGAGCAGTGTACATTCTCGTAGAACTCATTGAGAACTGTTATCCATCAGTGTCTAATTTTGTTAACTTGGATGCTTCAATAAATGGAAAAACAGCTACTTTTGTAGCCAAGGCGGGTGTATTTTTGCTTGTGGAAGGTTCTGTTTAGTTAGGGTAGCAATAGTAAATCCAGTAATCTTCAGACACGAGAAACAGCTTTCTAGCTCTGCCTTTTTACACTAAGTTCTCCCTTCTGCACTTCATCTCAATCATAGCAAGCTTCACGGTCACAACGAAAAAAGCCCAGACAAAATGACAGACATTTTCCTTTTTCTTATTACCCACTTAGGCAGCCATTTGAAAGGCACATCTCGACATTTTTTGCGTTGTCCATTCCCACCACGGGAGCTTTAATAATCACCTGAATGCAACACAGAGACTATTGCATGTAAGAGGCTACAGTTCAGGCAAACAATAACATCTAGAAAAAAATACTATTGACATCTTGGTCATCTTCACGGAAATCTTTCAGGGACATGGAGCGCCTGTATTTGATAAAATGTAGGCCTGTATGCAAGGAGGTCAGGGGTCAAGAGCAGTCACCCTTGACATTTAATAGCAAGTGGGCGGGGCCTACCATATTAGTTATAGAGATTATCAATGGACAGAGAGAACATGAGAGGATTCAGATGGAGATATTTTATGGCCTGGTTTAGAAAATGTAAAAATGATGGTGTCATTGTGGAATTCATTATACAACTATAAAATTAAATGCAACTTCCAAACAGAATACAGTGTTTGCAAATCTTATGAAATCATTTTTCATTCACAATAGAAGATCAAGTGTTGAAAATAGTAAAATATCAGCAAAATGTGTTTTTATTTCAATAGCAGTGACAAATTCCCAACTAAAAGGCTGGAAATAATCCTTTTGCTTATTTTTGCACTAAAAAAAGAAAACACCACCATTTCACAAATTAGATTAATTAGTGTTTTTTTTTTTTCTTCTTTTTTAAGGGGGTATAAAGGGGGTATTTTGGAAAGGCAGAGTCTGTCGAATATGTTGGATGCTCATGGTCCTCAAAATTAGCTATTATTAAGTTTTTACAACTGATATATGGTTTATGATCTATTGTGAATAAAATAGGTTTTTCAGAGATTTGCAAAACATCTGTATTTATTTACATTTTACACACAATGTCCCAGCTTTTTGGGAATTTGAGTTTTGCACTCTGTTAGAATGTGGACTTCAAAACATAGGGTGACAATATTTGCCTATTTTCCATATTTGCTGCCACACAATGCAAATTCTGGTAAATCTGAAAGTTTATGAGGTGCTGAGGCAGATAGGTGGCTTCCTGCTGCGTTGTGTCACTGCCTAATTATTGACTGATTGAAGCAAAGGTCCTGTGGTGATGGATGAGGATAATGACCTTTGTCCTAACTTACGTACTCTCCAGGGAGGTGTACATAATCCATATTTATACATATTTCAACATGTGAGATATGGAGCCAGTGCTGATCCCCATTCTCCATTAGATTATGTTTCCTCTAAAGAGTCCCCAGGTGGACCATTGGCTGACTATTAGCCATGACTGTGACTGTAAGATGAGCGGTGACCATCAGAAACCTTCTTGTGCTTTTGGTTAGCCGCTGTGGAGTCATAAAACAGTATTAATTGCATTGCAAAGTTGGGTTGGGGGAGGTAGAATTTATGTGTTTAATTATTTTTTTCTCTGGAATGGAAATGTTTTGTTTTTGTTATGTAAAATGTATACCGTTTTTTCTGAAGAGTATTAACCTGCCACTATGTATATGTGTTTCATTTGTAAAATAATAATGAAAGCTTTTATTTAGTTTTTATTGTGTCATTTACATTGCTAACTTGTAAAATAATTTAGTGACATGTAGAATTTTAACATACATTTCATACTTCATACAACTGGACAATTCTTAGTCCAGTAACTAAACCATTCAACATTCAACTTTCATAGTTGGTAAACAAAAGCTTCTATCACTTGTACTGTATATAAAGAATTTAATCATTTATTTTTATTATTTAATTGCAATGTTTTTATAAATGCAATAAGTTAAGCTATCATTTAATGTTTTTAAAGGGTCTATATTTATTTTAACAAAAAAAAAGAAGAAAAACATTTATCATAATGATAATAATAAAAACAATAGCTTCAAATCATTCAAATCATTAAAAGACCATAAAAAATTATAATAATAGTAGTAAAGATAATACAATTATTTTGTAAGAGTTGAATATATGGTACATGATCAATTTTGTATTTTTTTATAAGGTTTTCTACATTTTTATATGGATCTCTTTATGCACCTCTATATAATACAATCAGATTTACCTGTATTTTACATACATTATATAATTATATACTTTACACTCATTTACCTCATATATATGAAAAACTATCACCTTTGTGTTCTTAAATGGTAAGGTAAGCTGGGGGGGACATGGCAGGGTTTACCTTTGCTTACAGTATTGTAGTATATGTTATCTTTTATTTACAGTTTCATCGTTATTATGTATTGTTTTATAAAAATCTTCAGACCATAACTTATTAAATGTATGAATTTTATCTCTAGTAATAAAATAATTTCTTCATTTTCATTACCTGTTTAAGAGTTTAGATTAGGTTCTCTTTCCATGTCTTTGTCTGTTTATTTGCAGTGATTCTCAGCAGGTTAAATAAGTTGTTTGTCTTTACATCTAAGCCCAGAATATTTTCTGGCTGTATATTCCTTTTTATATGTCACCCTTTTAACACTGGGTGTGGTATGCAACCTGTTATGCAACATGTTCATTGCAATCTTTGGCAGTCTGTAATACCACACAGTTTAAAATTTGATGGGTCTCTTTAAAAGACAAGTCCAATGAGGCCACACCCCTCCACTCTGAAGGTGGTGGGTGTGGCCAAATGGGCTGATTTCCAGACAAACAAGCAACTTTCAGGAAGTAAAAGCTGTTGGTGTACTGGCAGGGGAAAAAGATGCTAAAACCAACCTGCTATTTTTTAATGGGTTTCATTCTTGGTTATTAACTGTAGTTCTCAAAAATGAAACATGATCATTATTTTATTCAGGGAGTGCAAAGGCTAGCCAGATTAGCTCATGACCAGGAAGAGGAAGTAGCTTAGTTTGTTTGCTGCCTCATCTCTGTGTTTTCTATTTAAGCCCTCCAAACATGCTTAACCACTTTTCATCAACCATGACTCACATTTACTTCAACATTTCACCTTCATTTCATTATCTTTATGTCAAAAATGTCCTCTTTCCTTAAGTGCCTTGCCTGGAGAACAGATTTCTTCTTGCTGCTGCTTGGGTGCAGTGTTGCTGGCCAGAAGCATACTGTGAGGCCTTGACAGAAATATAGTTCCCGACCAAAAACCACTCCAGCCGCTTGGTAAGACTTTTTCTAATGATTGTTTCTTTGGCCGCCACAGTGGGAGACCTCCCGGGAGGCATAATATTTAATACACTTTGGAGACTTTTAGTATTTATTCTACCCCCAGCCAGAATTATTGACTGCGAGGCTGCAACATCCCCCTTAATGCATTTTATCTGAAGCATCCCAGGAGTAGCTCAACCAAAAAAAAAAAAATTTGCTTAGCTCCCTTTTATTAGGTGTTAATTCGCTCCCACCATATGTCTCCTGTCCGCTTGTATTGTGAGGTTGACAGAAATAGCTGGGCACTTTCATTTCCCTGCTTTGCCCTGATTTATTGATTCCTTTTTTGTGCTTGATTATTTAAATGAAATCTAGCTAGCTTGTAAGTCTGCCTGACAGTCTGCTAACATATCACCATTAAAAATAAGGCCAATAGATCTGAGTTCTGTTATGTTTAAAATACTCGTATATGCTATCTAAATGCTAATGATCTGACTGATATTTGTAGGGCATGCAAAACCCTCCACACACAGAAACTGGAGCAGCAAGTGCCTTTAAGTGATTCAAAGAGGTGGAGGAAGTACTCAAACTCAACTTAAACTACTGTTCAAAATAATATTCCCTAAGAATAAGCATTATGTATAAAGTTTACTTATGGAAAAAGTACTTTTGGCTGTATTTTGTAAAGACTACTACTATTATTTTTAGTGATTCGACTTCTACTACTACTATTCCTGCTGCCCCTACTACTACTATTACTATGACCAAAACATACTTTTACTATATCAAAGTAAAGTAACATTTTTTCTAGTAAGTAAATGTATGTTTTAAATGTACTCAGGAAGTCTTTAAAAAATATATTGTAGTAATTTACTTGAGTCAAAGTGTTTACAGACTGAGGTAGAGAGTAACTAAAGATTTAGATACATTTGATTTAATAGTTGTATAAATATATAAACATGCATGATGTAGTTGGCTATGGAGGACCGTGAACGCGAGTGAGTTTTTAAAAGAGCCTTTAATAAATGGCTTACTAAATGCTTTTATTTAAAGAGTTTTTAAAGGTTTATTTAATAAAGAGATTACTAAATACTTTTATTAAAAGAGCATTTAATAAATTGATTACTAAATGGTTTTATTAAAAGAGCCTTTAAAATAGCATTTAATAATTGGATTACTAAATGCTTTTATTAAAAGAGTTTTTAAAAGAGCCTTTAATAAACAGATTACTAAATGGTTTTATTAAATGAGTTTTTAAAAGAGGATTAATAAATGGATTACTAAATGGTAATAAAAGAAGGATTAATAGCGTTATTCATTAATCCATTTAGGAAACCAATTTCTAAATGTATTTACAAAACCTTTTCGGAAAAGCATTTGCAAAATGTATTAGCTTCTCCGATTAGCTTCTCCTTTTAGCTTTTCCGTGGCGTTCCTGGTCCTCCTGGCTAAAGTTAAATAAAATAAAAAGCAAAGCGATGTAACGAGCTCTGTGATTGGTCAGAGCTACTCGCGCTCTGATTGGCCAGACAATAGTGGTTATGCGCTAACTACTTCCGCATTCGGCTAAAGTTAATGATCCCCTTCTAGTCACAGCTTGTAAGCGAACAGCTGGGCAAGGGCAGCTTCAAAAAACATATTTATGTCTTACACATCGCAAAATAAAATCACCAGACTAACGCTGCATTGGACTAATGCGGTTTTATCCTTCGAACAAGGGTTTTAGCATATCTGTGTTGTTATGTGTAATATTTAACTAATCGTTGAGCTCAGAGGCGGGATATTGTTGTGTCATTTAACTAAAGCCGTCACCCGGCGCAATTTATTTCAGCGGATATAAAGCACACAGCAAGTTAAATTACGTGATACACAATCACAAACAACACAACCGCCCCTTTTATCAATTAGTCTTAATTTATTATACACCTATTAAGGCACTTTGACGTATTTATTAATTTCTACACTCCGAGGCTACAACCGATGTTTTGAAGCCACTTTCACAGCTCTTCTGTGGCACTTTCAGATGTTTTTGTGCACACTGTGGCTGTTTTTGGTCGCATACTTTAGTGAAATGTTCCTGTGTGCTTTATATCTGCTGAAATAAAGTGCACCGGGTGACGGCTTTAGTTAATTGACACAACAATATCCCGCATCCGCGCTCAGCGTACAAATGCTAAAACCCTTGTTCGAAAGATAAAACTGCGTTAGTCCATAGCAGCGTCAGTTTGGTGATTTTATTTTGCGATGTGTAAGACATAAATATGTTTTTTGAAGCTGCCCTTGTCCGGCTGCTCGCTTATAAGCTGTGACTGGAAGTGGATCGTTCCGTTTAACCGAATGCAGAAGTAGTTAGCGCATAACCCCTATTGTCACCGCACCGGCTAAGGATGACGAGCAAATTGTCTGCCCAATCAGAGCGCGTGTAGCTCTGACCAATCACAGAGCTCCTTACATCGCTTTGCTTTTTATTTTATTTAACTTTAGCCAGGAGGACCAGGAACGCCACGGAAAAGCTAAAAAGAGAAGCTAATACGTTTTGCAAATGCTGTATTATAATAATAAAAACCTAGACAGTTATCATTTTCATAATCATAGTCATATCAGTTTTGGGTATAGAATAACATGAAGTAGTGCTTGCACCATTTTGTCAGTACTACAAACAGAAAAACCTTTCTCAAAAGTGCCTGTATCCATTTTGTTTCTGGTTCCACATAGTAATGCGTTTTCAGTTTACTGTAAAGGCAAATACTTTTTAATTATGACTGAGAACCTCAGTGACATCTCCCACTAGTAGTTTTTACATGTATTTTACAATACTTTATATTTCTTTTAGTTTAAAGGTAGAAATACATTTAGAAGAACTATTATACATTTTTTATCAATTGATCCAGCAGTGAATAAAGAGATTTGTTTTAGCAACTTTTTGGTCACTACTGACACATTGAATAGTGATGGGTCAGTCGCAAACGTGTCGGTACAAAGAGCCAGCTCTTTAAAGTGAACGGTGAGAGCTGGCTACCATCTGCGAGCCGTTTTTCTTCTAAAAGAATCTTTACAAAAACAGTGCCGATAATAACAGAGAGAGGAAACCAGATAAGCTGAGGTATTTGGTCGTCCTCATTCCCAATCTGCTCTGAAAAAACAAGTTCAAAGTTACAGTTAGATAGTTGATGGTGGTTAGTTCAGAGAATGACACCTGAAGCTATTTGTTGCTGCTGGTTTGCACATTACAGTATATTTTTCTGTTATTTATTTTTTATTAGGTTCTATATTTATGATGAGTGTTTTTTATGTTTTGAGGTCAGCTATTGCTGTTGTTTTTACGTTTTAATACTAAATAAAGCCCTGCTTATTGTTATGGGGGTGTTTAATTTAAAAAAAAAGTCAACATCCTTTTTATAATTTTTATGCTTAATTATGCCTATAAATGTGTGTATAGTTTTTGTAATAGAGTGATTCTATAAGCAAGTCAGTTCATTGATAGTTTCAAAGCATTAAAGCTTTTGAATACTTCAGCACAAACTATGCATTTGAGTTATATTTGAGTACACAATATAACTCATTAGTCAAAACGGTGCTAAATTATATATATGGTAAAATGAAGAGCCATTTGGGAGCCAAAAGAGCCGGGCCAGTTATCCGGCTCACTGAAATGAGCCGAAATTCGCAACAAGAATGGGTCAAATGCAATGAACAAAGTATACCTTATCAATTCATAGATAGAATTATATAGCATTTCAATTTGAAGGGGCCCTAGTAGTAGCACTAACAAATTGGCGCAAGCCCTAATTCACATTACGCTATACACTTATTAAAATACCTCAAAACCACTCAAGTCTTAGCATTTATAATTTTGTGTTGCTGTAGAAAAAGTCTATTACTGAACTGACAACTATGACTGGACAAGGCATTTTCTTGAACACATAACACTTATGGTTCATGATGTAATTTACTTTTTTGATCATTTGGTTTGAGTAAACTTTCTAAAATGTACTTTTACTTTAAAAAAAAAATATCAAGGAAAATAATGTTTGTCTTAAGTGAGCCTATAAATATTCATGTTTTGAATGTGCTACTGCAAGTACTGCGACTACTATTAGTACTACTATTGCAGCAATAGTAGTACTAATAGTAGTAACAGTACTTGCAGTATATGTAGTAAATATTCAGAAATAGTGGACTTACAAAAACTGCTTCTGCCAGTTGTCATGTGGACTAATAAGTGAATAAACATGTATAGATATAGCCTATAGGTTAATTTATCCTAGCACACCATTATTGTATGGCTTATGTTGATTAATTTTGGTCTACTGCTATGGTCTGCTGTTGTTTTTAGTCAGCGTTTGACTGTATCCTGCCCCCTGAGCCTACCGAAGTCTGCTTTACTGGTGAGCCTAACAGTTGCTCCATGCATTGGAGCTGAGCCTAACCCAAGGCTTTTATAATGTACACTGTACTGATGAAATATTCCAGCTGGAGTGGTTATGCAGCAGCCTGTATTGTCAGAAACAAGAGAAAGTAATCCATGTGGGAGCCAGGCAGCGCAGAGCCCGGAGTGTGTAGGTCGGCAGTGGAGGGCAGCCCATTGACTGTGAGTCTGTGTGGCAGACAGTGGGAAGCGTGTAGGCAGCCAGTGCAGAGCGGAGCTGTCCGTGGTGCTGAAGCTGCTCTATACAGTCCCTGCTTGACACCGCTTATGTTCATGTACCGACATATTGCACAATGTACCAAGAGTTTGTTGTCTTCACAGGTGGGGGTGGGGGTGGGGGGCGCATGTAAAGGATCGCACCTGTGTTTTAGTCTTTGAAGCCAACACAAGAGTATTTTGCAGTAAGAACTCGCTGCCACTTCTCCGAGGCAGTGCTTTCCCGCCTTGCGCTCTGTGTACGTCTCCGCGAGGCGATGTTTGACTTCAAATGCCATATTTAGGAAAAACGCTTGATGTCTTTGAGTGACTGCGGCAACGGCGAATGGCATGCTCTGATGTGAGAGCGCGTCGAGGAGCGAGGAAGAGCCAATGGCAGGGGTCTGGGGGGGAGCGGTAGAGGAGTATCCGTCCGCGTCCAGTGCGCGTGTTGACGGTGTAGATTGAGAGCGGAGAGATACGGGCGCGGTGTGGTGCGGCGCTATATAATGTGCGGCAGGACTATGTTCCTTTTAAAGAGAACCTCGTCCTCGCGTTGTTTCCACTCAGTGATGTCGCGTATTTGTGTGGCGCACCTGTAAAGAGCGAGACAGGCACAAGCCGGCTTTTTTAATTCTTTGATTCCTTTTCTTTCTTCTGTTCCTTTTTGTTCCCTTTTGTTCCATGCATTTGCTGACAGGAAACCATTTGTGTGTTTTGATTTAATAAATATTTAATTTCCTCATTTTATCTTGTTTGTGTTGGCTTTTATGTTCTTAAGTTTGAGCTAAAGAAAGCGGAATTCACCATTTCACGAGCTATTGGCCAGGTGTTTGATTCAGAGATTGTTTGCCTAAGGACGTCCATAACTTTCATTTATAGAAACGGTAAGATATTTTTACGCATTTGCTCCTTGAAACTGAAACCTTGTCAGATGGTGTTGTTTGAAAAGCCTGTGTCAGTTCTTGGGAAGCAGTGAGTGAGGCAGATCACTACTGTAGCTTTTTGCATGTCAGCGCCATAGGACAGTGGCGTGGTGCATTCATGGCTCCACGCTGACGATGCTTCTCAACTCTCGCTTGTGGTGACTGTACTTAAGAGACTAGAGGAGAAGTGGGCTGTGTCTGCACGTGTGGTCATTTCCACAGGCTTTCCTTTACGGACTATTTGATCACTATAATTTCAAGGTTAAAGGGCTAATACAAGAGGAGTATATTACTGCTTTTTAAAATCCTGGACTTTTAGACAAACGGCATAAACGGGATCAGGACTACATAGACTATACTTGATTTATGCAATAGGGGAAATATTATGTTTACTGTATATCGTGGCTTTTCCTTTAAGCAGAAGTGGTGTGGTCAAAGAAAACCCAAGCCACCAGACTGGAGTGCACCTCCTGACTCCTTTGAGTGGTTCAGCTTTGACAATAAGAGCACTTTGATGAAAGAAAGCATGTGGTTGTCTATTGCTTTTTTGATAGAGAAGGAATAACCGTCAGTATCAACAATTTATTGTATGTACAGCATTAAACCAAAGGCACAATTTAAATGCTACATTTATTCAACAATGTAATATAATTTAATATTTGTTTTATTATTATTGTGTTTAGCAAAGACATGCATGCACCTGCATATAAGCCTACTGGCCTCTGGAATAACCCAAACACTACTTGATATGACTGGTGTGTAGAAATGCCAGTTTGATCAAGCTAGTAACTTTAGGTTGTGGGATTAAAAAGCTGTTATAACAGATTGGCTATACCACAAATAATATAACACAACACTATATACAGTCTGTGGCATTTTATCGAGAATTACTTAAACTGCCTTTTTATGGGTGGAAAAAAAGCTAATTTCAGCCACAATTTCCTTAGCTCACTTCAAATACTTATTTTACTAATAATTACTTTAGAGTAAAAGGTACTAGCGCTTTGTAGCATAAGCTATAAAAACGCCTCCTGTGTTAAAAACAACGTAGTGCAGAGTAATTTTAAGAGAAATTGTATATGCGTAAGCCTAACCTCTGTGTTAGAGGTGTTGGAGTTGCTGGATGATATTTTGGTTGTCATTGTCTATTCTGATGCACCATTTAGGCCATTACGTATAGATTCTGACAATTTAATATTATTTAGCTTCACTTTAAAATTACTCCATTACGCTATAGTAAGGTTCATGAATTATGTATACAGCATGTCTGTTCTGTAGGCAAAAAGGTTACAGCGAGCTCAGTAAATTCTAAAACAGTGACAGAAATGGGATGTAGCACAGATGTGTGTCATAATTGTAAGAATCATTTTGTATGAGAAGTGACAGCTTATTGTGTATTTAACTTGTATTTTAGCGAGCTATTGTTGACTAGCATTCCACTAATGTACACCTGCGGCAAATTAATTACCTATTAGGTCTATTTCCGGGTACAAACTTGAGCTCTTTTCTGATTGGTTGAGGTCCTAATTAGTTTACTCAGGGTGGCCGCGTTCCCGCCACCGCCCCCTCTTCACTGCGGAAAGACTGCAACCTAAAGTTTGATGTCCGCAGACTTTACGTCGTTAAATAACGCCGCAACGCCGATTAAACATCCTCAGGTAAGAGACCCCAGAGAGAAATGGTCTAAAATTGTAGTTCCCAGAAATAACAGGACCCAAAATTTCAGTGAAGACTTCCAAACGTGTTACGGGAGAGGGCAAGGCCAAACCAAAGTGGACGCACAAGACCCAAAGTTAACGCTAGCTCAACGTTGTAGTTGCTGTACTTTGTTCTTTTTAAATATCCTTCGCGTATAACACAATGCCACAAGCATAACCACGACACATGCAGATCCTTTCCTTAAAACTGAGAACGTCTCACTAAATTTGTTAAACCACGCTGTTTAGCTAGCTCAGGCCACTAAAATCACTCTGGTGCAGAAAAAGTAAACTAAACAAATGCGTCCTGAAAAGTCTCTGTTCTCTTCACTTTTCCTTTGGGTGTGGTAGTTTATAGTGGCATTTATTAGAAAGCGGTGTGTAGTTGCAGTGAGTGAGCAGTGTGTCCGCAGCAGCCATGGCAGGAGCACAGGTGCTGCTCATTAACTCATCACAGAGCAGCTCTCCCTCTCACGGTTAGCCGCTCTTTTAGCAAATTAAACCTCTACATAACAAAGTTAGCAAATTTGGTCTAGTCCTAGAATTCCATATTTTGAATTGGCTCCAGCCAATATTAGTTTTGTGGCTTACATCTGTAACATGTATAGTTTTATTTCCCTTCTCCACCCTGTAGCCTTTTTATTTTCCATTCGGCCTGTATGTTTCTATAAAACGTGGGGTTTTGTGTGCTGAAAATGCATATGGGTAAAGTAGTAAGGTTATACACGTTGATATTATGAAACCAACGTAACAGTGCTTAAAATAAGACTCTTAGGACCTTTTGAAATATTATAAAGATTCCAGTACACTGTTTTTCTGAACATACAGGTCGCGGGGTTAGGACAGAGTTTGGTAAAAAAAAAAAAATTTTGGTGGGGTTTTGTAAAAGCTCATTGTAATTCAAGTGACTACAGTATTCATTGTAGGAACTCAGTGGACAGCCTTGGTCGTTTTCTCTTTTGCACAGTATTATCCGCATATTCTATATATGTCTATATATTTATATCTGCCTTTAAGTGTTCTTCCCCCTGTGTTTATGCTGTGTGAGCAGCCTCTGTGCTGGCGAGCGACACAGATAGCAGCCCTTGTCTTTATATATTATTGAGCCCCCACGTTTGCCTTTCTAAATAAAGGCTGCTGACAGAGTGACTAAAATGCAGGACAGTGAGTGAATGTCTGAAGGCCACATCTCAGCTCCAACAGCAGCGTGTGCCACACACATCTGTGTTGGCTACACTGGGCAGCTTCAGCAGAAAGAGCAAATTTCTCCCTTTGTCCTCCGTAACTGTCTATCCCTTCCCCCTTTGTTCTCTCTGCAGTGGAGATGAGCGTGTGTCTGTTGGCCACAGGGTGGCCCTGCCTCTGCGCGTCAGGTCATTAGCACAGGCCAGCAATGCAGTGTCCTCCTCCTGATTCATCACTTTACATTCATGTGGCCAGTAAGGAGCCAGGGGAGATTTTCCTTACAGTTACCTTAGGTGTACCATTGGTTTTAACCTGACGAATAAAGGTTTAATATAATACAATTCAGTTGAGCATTAATAAGTAGTATTTAAGACAAAACTATACTCTACTGTATGCACCACAAAGGCCATATTGTTTAACATGTTGCAGTTATTTTAGGGCCAGGTTGGATTGTCTGAAGCAGTACCAGTTTACCTGCAATAAAAATAGTACCGTGTTTTTTTTGGCTGCAGTGGTATTAGTGGAGCTGATCTGTGATGACAGATTAAACAACATTAAGTTTGTTAGTGTGTGGGTATTTGGTGCTAAGCCTCAGTGACATCAGTGAACTGTTACCTGTGAGCCAGGCTTTTGAAGCTCTTCCAGAGAGCGTCTCCTCTCTCGTTTGCCTTGTCTTTGTGTACTTAAGTGTGTGGGTAGATTAGTGACACGTTCAGAGCTGGGTGTTTTCAGCTCTTACTGGTGGGCTTTTAGTTTTCAAGGACAGGCCGCATGTGGCTGTGTGCACACTGCAGTGTCACGCATACTCGGTGAATCTCTAAGGAGTGCAGAGTCTAAGTGCTCTGTGGCATATCGTAAAGGACATAAATATATTTGGAATGTCACAACCTATAAAACTCTAATGGTAGTCTTCTAAATAATAACAAGGCATTCATCCTAACGTTTAGACTGAGAGAATGCACGACAAATGCAGACAGAGGCATCATTCTAAAGAGTATTACTAATAATTCAGAAAAAATAATACATCTGGACTGGAGGTCAAGGAACACAACAAAGGTAACTTGAATAGGATTTGAATTCGGTTTGATGAGCAGCTGTGTGTGGAGTACATTGTTCTGATCCCTCACTTTCTCTCTGTTCAGCAGCTGTATTTCTCCTAATGTTAGTTGCTTCTGCTGGAGCTGGCTTCAGAGATGGACAATAATGGACAATTTTAATAATCAAAACTCCACAGTGTTTAAATAGAGAAGTCCTTCCCAGCAGCACCACTAGGGAGGTTTGTTCCCCTGTGAGAAAAAGGCATAACTAAACACTCGACTTGAACAAGTCCTTAAAGGCAGTTGTGGAGGTGGCTCAGTTTTCTTAGCTACATTAAGAACAGAGCTGGGGGTTTGTGTGTGATGAAGACTGAGGCGAGGCCTCCAGAGGATGAGATGCTCTCTCCACTCGAGCGGCTTCTGGCTGCACACTAGAAAGCCTTCTCTGAACATTTTGGGAGAGGCGCAGTGCCAGGCTTCTCTTCCAAGTGTTTATCTAATGAAATATTTGTGCCTTGTGGCGCTCTCTGCAGCGGGACAATAGCCAACGTTTGTGCTCTGTACTCAGAATAAAAGGTGAAACGTGTCTAACAGATTGAAGGCAGTCAGTTTCTTTTAACAATATGTTCCTTTGGCCTGCTGTCTTTGGCTGTGTACAAGGCTCCACACTCGTAAACTACACAGTCTTTTACCTGTAACTTATGTAGACTGTAGATAATTTAGTGCTAAACACTGTGTGTGAATAGTTTATAAATGTAGCTGAACCTTCTAATGATATGACCTTTGGTTAGTACTTGCATTCAAACTCATGTTAAAATGGTGAGATGACTAAATGCACTGACTTGTAAAGTATAGTGAGGGGCCTAGTGTTGGGCAGCTTTGTTCTCCTGTGTAGTTTCTATTTCTGCTGAGGTTACGTAGTCGCTGAGTGTCTGACCTTGGTTTAGAGACCTGCGAGAATCAAATGAATCATGCATTTGTTCTGCAGCCCTGACAGTGTGATATAATAGTGACTTCACAGGGTAAATAAATAAACACGGCTCATTAAAAAAAGCCCTCCAACACTGACAGCCTGGTGTTGTAAGTGTTGGAGCTTTTGTAGTTACCAAACCCTATATATGAAAAGTGACAAGTCTTAGAGTTAACAATGTACTTTCACATTAATGCTGTGACAATGTCAAGGTTAGAGACCAGTGTTTATCTCAGCGTGACCAACTGTCAAATGGTCCAGACAAATGCACATCAGTGGTCTGAAGATCTGGCCTGCTTTATTTATGAAACATTGTACTTAATCAATTGCCTAATTTAAATTTATAATTTCAGAAAAGGTTCAAAACAAAGTATATCTCATACTGTAGTCATTGTAAAAGCAGGCTAATGCTGTCAAATATCTGAATATCTTCTGTCCCTCATTAAGTGGACTGGCACTGCACACAGTACACCCACATGTTTCACACATGAATGAGCCATAGATAGGACTTTCTCATCATTTATCACATCACCTGCTTCAGTGTGCACATCACATTAGTTGTAAAACCAGTAATTTAAGAAGAAGACATAAACTCTTTTTGTTTCTGCTGTTCTTGAATCAAAACATCTGTTTAAAAACCAGCATGAAATTTGAATGACTGCAGTGTCTCGTAAAAATGGCTAGGCAAGCAGGTACAATACATTGAAGTATTTTGACTTTAGTTTTCATTTAACAGTTTGTCCTTACACTCCAGTATATCTTGTATTCAGTTTACAGCCTATACTTTGATAATGCTCAGAGCAGTGCTTCAGTGTTGAGCTGCAGAGGAGGAGGTGGTTGTGGGCAGGGCTCAAGTGACAGTGAAAATGTAAAGAAAATCTCTGCATGTTTGTACCTACATTACTGCTCTAAAGTCTGGCTCAGCAGCACTAACAGATTACATTAGCTGGTTAGCGGGAGTTGGTGAGCAAGTGGTTGTTTCTAGTTTGATAGTTGGTGTTGTTGATGTATTCTATTCTGTGTGAATGCAGTTTAACAATGAGTAGTGGATTGCTTGTGTGTGGCTGTGTGTGTAGCTTCAGCAATAACCCGATGATTCAGAGTGTTTTTCTTCTGGAATTTGCTCATGCTTATTGTCCCTCTACCGTTTGTCCTGTGTTTGCTTCTTACTGTAGCCCAACAGTGACTAAGTGCATATTTCGGGCCTAAGCCAATCTGCATGGACAGCCAGTTCAAAAGTCTAGCCTCCTCCTATTCCCCCCACAATGACATGTGATCACCTCTGACTGTTGCTTTTGTTCTTGTTGATCTAACATGAAGTACTTTCTGTGTCCACATTTCAGACGGCAACTCCAAACTATCATGGCAGTCAGACTGTGCGATGTGGCTTCTCTGCTTAGGAGTGGTTCGTGGGCGCCTGAGCCTTGGACTGGGGTCTGTGGCACTTCTATTTTAACTCATTGGGCCATCGGCCTGCTGTGTGTCTCAGTGCTCAGGCCATACCAATGAAGCTGACGCTCAAACCAAATTTAAGTTCAATTGGAGCTGAGGTGCTTTTCTCCCTGTCTATGAAAAGCTCCCAAGTGGTTAATGTTTAACTGTGTATATTGGTATGGTCTAATGCTGTCTGCCATTCTGATGTCAATTTAAAGCACTGCAATGTTAAAGCTTAGTTTCTCCCAAGAATCACCTGCTCGTGTTGTCACGGTTCTGCATAGTGCACGTGGTGACGTTATTATAAAAGGATGACTCTTCATACATTCACTTGTTGCTGGTTGACCACCACCTAGATCTAGGCCCTTGTCTGAGGCTAGTGTTGATGGCTGCATGTTGGGGTTGCTCTAGGCTGTGAATTTCTATTTTTATTATACCTTTGGTCGTCACATATGGCCATGAAGCACATTTCAAACCTTAATTCTTTTTTAACTGTATAATTGACTGCAATTTAGTATTTTACCAACAGTTTGTTTCTATCACTAATAACAGCCACAATAAATCGTAAGCATACACAGTGGATCCTAATGCCTGGTAATACTGTTGTTGTTTCTTCACACCTGATAATTTTAGCGAGTCTTTAGTAAAAATGTCTGAAGAGCGTCCTTTTTAGCCAGTGCCCTTGTGATGCCTGGTGCTGAGCATGTTTTGACTTGTTTTTCTTTTGTCTCTTTAGCAGGTAATTGCTGCCATGGAAACACAGCTGTCCAATGGGCCCACATGCAACAACACGAGCAACGGTCCCTCCACAATCTCAAACAACTGCTCCTCACCTGTAGAGTCAGGGAGCATAGAGGACAGTAAAACTAACTTGATAGTCAACTATCTGCCTCAGAACATGACCCAGGAGGAGCTCAAAAGCCTGTTCGGCAGCATCGGGGAGATCGAGTCGTGTAAACTAGTGCGAGACAAAATCACAGGTAAATCACATCACACTGACCGGTGTAGGGACTAACTAGGACTAAGAATTTCCTTCACTTTTTCTGTATATGTGCTTGAATATGGTTAAAAAATGGCTCAGATCATATTTTTTTATGCAACAGCACTCTGTAGTTAACAAGCACCTACTACCTTCATACAGTATACTCCATCAGAAGTATTATATAGCCTATGTAAACTTCAGTTTTTTTGTTGTTGACAGAAATGCCTCATTGTGATGCAGTATTATTTTGGGTAAACTGAGGTTTTTAGGGTTTGTGATGCATCAGTCAGTCAAAAGTTTGTATAAATGATAAACATTTGGTAGATAATTTTAGGTATGGTGACTTTGTTAACATATTACCTGAGACTTTCTGCTGGAAACATTGTTGTAAATAATTGACTGTTGAGCTTTTCATTTGTGTTTCTGGAAATAATTATAAAAATTACTTCATACTGGTACCTTTGCAAAAATGAAAGTTTACTGCTTTGCAAAATTAAGTTTTTTTTACATTATTGGACATGCAAGTAAGTGATCATGTTTGATCTCAAATTGGCTTAAGTTTTAATGTGTTAAATCAGCTAGTATAGGCAAAAGTTGATCCTTTTTCCTCTAAAATAGCACATAATTGGAAAGGCATTGATGTAGCATCACTGCTGTCGTTTTAATATAAACCTTCTGTACACATGAGCCTCCAAAAATGGATGAAGAGTTGGCTGAGTTTTTAAAAACGTGAACAGAAATGGGCTTGATAATCAGTCTCAAGTGGGTGCGGGCCTGCTTAATGTTATTCAAAGCCTCCAAGTCATCTCTCTGCGATGATTTTCTGATTTTAGCACTACATAACCCATATCCCCTCTGGACTAAGTTGCTGTTGTCTCTCTTCTCTCGGCCTCATGGCAGTGGATTTAAAGCAGCCTATCAGCATCAGATGTTAAACACCAGGGAGATGTACACTGCTGCTGTGTTTAAACTGTTTTTAAGATTTTTTGGGGGGGGGGGCTTAATTTGGACTGCACTGAGTAGTAAAGGATTTGCTACTGTAACTTCTATAAATGTCTATAAAATTCTTTTTTTTTTTTTCTTTTTTTTTTAAGGAGATATTCTGTTGTGACACTATTGTTCACAAGCCAAGTGCTTGGGGGGGGTGGTTTAATTTGCCCCATATAGCATCTGTCTTGGTGTCTGTTGCACTGCTAGTTTATATTAATTTCAGATATGTTTGTTACATAAGGATTATTCATTAAACAATACAAAGATGCATATTCTGCAGCCTGAGCAGTGGGTGTTTGTGACAATAGATAATAATGGCCTACAAATGTTAAGTTTATTTTTTTATTTTGTTGCATTGCTGTTTGTCTATTTAAGTTAAAGTGGTGAATTTAATCTTTTAAAAAGCAATTATTTCTCATGGTCTAGGCTTGGCATATTGTACTAAGTCAGAGCTGAGTGGCGGGTGTTCCTGTGGGCATAAGCAAAAGTGTCATTCCAACAGCTCATTTCAAAGCCCTGCGCGTTCCTCCTGGCTGTGGCAGTCCCTGAGATCCAAGGTGAATTTAAGTTTATGAACCAGGCTTGATCACAGCAGTAACTACCATGAGAGCAGTGAGTCATAGTGGCAGGCTACGTAAAGCATGCGTTTATCCACCATGGGGCATTTACATGTACAGTAACACTCAGGAACTCTCTGGGCGGCAGTTTTTCCCACATTTAGACTATTGTTGAATTGACAGCAGCCTTAGTATCATTGGCAGACAAATCCACAAGTTCTCCTCATCTAGTGACCACATGCACTTGTATCCATGTTGATTTAATAATTGATTCATGAGATATAAAGTTTTACAATAAAATGGAAGTTGCTTATGCGGCGTATTAATGTGCTGAAGCTGCTGGAGCTGTTGAACTTGACCAGCAGTGGAAATTGCGTAGAGACCCAGCAGTGTGGGTGGAGGAAATTGAATTGGCTCTGTGCACATCGAGTGGGTGTCAATCTATTGTACATTTTGGAGATAAACTGTGGAGGGAGGGAGACGCACCGAGCTTTAGCTTGTGCACTGTGTCAGACGGAGCGTCAGTCATTTTTAATTTGACACTTCTGTCTGAGTTGGTTGACGGTTTATTTGTTGGACTAATAGTGTTTTTCTCAGTTGCGCATCTGTACCGTTCAGATTTGCCCAAGTATCTGCCGCATAGTGAAACTGTTTGCCCTAATTTACAAAAGCTTTTGACTGCTGTGGTTCAGTTGTATGTTGACAGAGGAATGTTTTTCTTGTGATTACAGGTCAGAGCCTAGGCTATGGTTTTGTCAATTATGTGGACCCGAAAGATGCAGAAAAAGCCATTAATACTTTAAATGGCTTAAGGCTTCAGACCAAAACTATCAAGGTAAGAGTTTTTTGTTGTTGGTGTTAATTTTTCTGCCTTCAGCACAATGCCTTGGAAACACAATAGTCCAAAGCCTTATCGTAGATGGAGGCAAACCTGCTCTCGTATGTGGTTGGCTTCTTGAGTAAGTCTGTATGAAGCATAATGAGGCTGGAGAATGTTCGGGGAAAGAAGCCTATTGTTAATCTGGGCACAGGCAGCCTCGCCTGGGCCTCAAGTAGAGCAGAACTGTTTCTATGGTTGCATGTAGCACTGCTGCATGCCTTTAGAGGGATGTGGCTGCCATTAGCATTCATCAGACAATGTAGCACTCGGTGTGCTGCTGGAAAAACTCATTTGCTTCATATGATGGTGGTCAGATTATGTGATATTTTTCACAGTGACCTTATACAGGGCTGACCAGGTTTATTCTCATATCTGTGAAGATGGTACTGAAATGACTGTAGGCTGCACATTCTGCCACAGCAAATGTGCACTGTACGCTAGATTATTTTTGTATTTTACATGTAAATTTAGCCTCAACAGTCGATGATATAGCGTGTTATAAGCTCTACCACCTCATCTCCATGAATCAAACAAAAGCCCTTCTCTGCCTTTTTCATCTCATATCTTTTAAAGTAGAACATGGGAATTTTTCTATGTATCACACATCCCCAAATTCTAGAGCTGCTCTGTCAGATGTGCAAATAAACCCCACAGAGGTAGAGGAATATACTTTGCAAATATTAGCATCAAATGAAGTGTGAAGGTGAGGCTGGGTGAGACAGGGATGAGAAGCAGCCTCAGATTCACTGCCACTTTGTCAGCTTTTCCTTCAGGCCAGACATGGGGCTGCATCTTCAAGTGGGAAGACCAACTAGAGCTCCAATAGTATATGGTAAACTATATATCAGGTTGTAAAAACATACAGCTCTGGTACGATGAAGGTAATTGACAGTCAGGTCACAGGCACCTGCAGCCACCAGACGGGAGTGGCTTTTTCCTTTTGTCTTTGTCGGCTACCTCCAGCTGTTCGGCAATATCTGCTGCTAAATATAGGTTTCACTAGTTTCCAGTTCAGTGTAAGAAAATAGGATTGTGTCATGAAATATATCATTTATAGAGGGCTTTGTCTGTAGACAAATGTAGATTTATGGTCCTAAGGCAAGATTGAGTCACAGTCATGTTTTCTGTCTCTATTAGGTTTCCTATGCTCGCCCAAGCTCCGCCTCCATCAGAGATGCAAACTTGTACGTCAGTGGCTTACCAAAAACTATGACACAGAAAGAACTGGAGCAGCTCTTCTCTCAGTATGGGCGCATCATTACCTCACGCATCCTGGTGGACCAGGTGACTGGTGAGTCTCATGTGCTTTATCATCTCCATAAAGCAAAACTGGGAGAGTTCAATGTAATACTTCCATTTTGTGTTATAGCTTAAAAAAAAAAGAATCCTTGGTGCACTTTACATGAAATAGCTGAAGAGATGCTCTGTGAGGTTAACAGAACATGTTTGTAAGCCTGATTCAATAAATATAAAAAAAAAATGTTGCTGTCTGATAAAGATTTTCTTTACCTCTTGCTCGGTTCATGCTGACTCATGGCCATCTTGATGAAAAACCCTCTTACCCTTTCTTTGTGTAAGGTTTCATTATATTTCTAGGACCTTAATGTCATGGTGTCTTCCTCAGGTGTCTCTAGAGGGGTGGGCTTCATTCGTTTCGACCGGCGAGTCGAGGCTGAAGAAGCCATCAAAGGTCTGAACTGTCAGAAGCCGCCCGGAGCCACTGAGCCCATCACAGTGAAGTTTGCAAACAACCCGAGCCAGAAGACGAGCCAGGCTCTGCTGTCCCAGCTCTACCAGTCGCCCAATCGAAGGTACCCAGGGCCCCTCGCACAGCAGGCACAGCGCTTCAGGTAAAGGGGCACACCAAAAACAATCTGAGTCTTAATACTGCCCCGACCACATGGTCCCACAGCAGTATTGTGAACATATTCTGTTTTGGAGCTCTGTAGTACTCTGGACAGAATATCTCATCCCCATTTCCACATTCAAAACTTTGCTGTGTTCCTCCTGTTGCAGATTCATCTTATGACACATTTGAACACATTTGGCAACTATGAAAATGAGATGAGTAATGTTTTACTTGGCCCTTTAGAAAAATAAAGTTTAACTCAGACTTGCTTCAATCAGTTAGTTGTAAATGGAGTCCTGCCCCAGTAGGCAGAGCCCTATGATCAACAGTTGAAATGATATGTTTCCACTTGTTAAATCACAATGGTGACAGTTCAGAGGTTCTGACCTACAGTGAACCAGTGACACACTAAACTACTGTGCATTACTCATCTCTGCCATGTTGTCAACATTCATCAGCTTTATGTGAAGCTCTGTTCGTGTTTGCACTAATGCACAGGGCTCTGTCTTTCCTCAGGTTGGACAATTTGCTGAACATGGCCTATGGAGTGAAAAGGTAAATATTTATATCCTCTACTCCTTAATTACACTCAGGAGATTCACCCACAGCTCTCGGCAGATGATTGCACGATGTAAGACAGAGGTGGAGACATATATTAGCAGTAAAAGCCCTCAGAGGATATTTCTTGTGCGATTGTCCATATGTCAGCTGGTTGTGTGCCTTCACTCTACAAGTTTGTCCTTGTGACTACCACTTAATTTTGTGTACAGAAGCGAGTTAGTTCTAGCTCTTCAGTATTAATTCTTCGAAGATCTAATGGAGTGTGTTAATAGTTGAACACTGATCAGTGATGGTCAGTGACAGATGCAGTGCAGGGCTTTAATCTTGGCCGAATGTCACAACATGTCTAGATTAAAGCTTGTCTACATAACAAAGGGCAGGATTTTACAAGTCCTTACTTGCTATTGCACAAAATTGCACTTGAATTTCAGCTCTATACACTTACCTTGATCTATTATGAACAGACCGGTCCTGTTTTAAACTTGGTTGCGTCAGATGCCTTTCAGGATTCTCCAGGATGCTAGATTGTCCAAGTAGAGTTTATAAGAATGGTTTCTGCAGGTGATTGAAGTGCAGTCCCTGAAAGCTGGTGACAATTGACCTGTGATTTGTGAGCGCTGGTTGGAAACGTTTGAGTTGTCACATTTCTCAGTGGGCCCTTGATGCTGTGAGCACACCTGTCATGGTGCATGTTCCTGAGAAGCCAACTGGAGCAGCTAATGTCCTGTGACACCTGCTGCAATAATTCATAGCCTTTTCGTGCACTCTGTATTTTGGTCCTGCAAACTACACACTCAAATTTATGAAAGACTTTTAATATGAAACTTTACTGTTTTTGAGTAAAAGTAAAACTTCCAGTTTGTCAGAGGTGCACACACTGGAAGTTTGATTTTGTTACTGAAAGCTGTTCTTGTAGGCTCATTAATAAACAACCACAATTCCTAAGGGAACAAGTGAAGCTGACAGTCACCATGTCAGGCATTGGCCTGTTTTTTAAGTTGTGTGTTTTTTTTGTTTTTTTTTGTTAGCATTAAGTAAAGTGTAGACCTTGTTATGCAACACTGAAGTCAAATGTGTGTGTCCTGCCCTGGCCAGACACTGATCTTTGCCGCTTGTCTCTTGCAGTCGGTTCTCGCCCATGGCCATCGATGGCGTGACGAGCCTGGCTGGTATCAACATCCCGGGCCACGCGGGCACAGGCTGGTGCATCTTTGTGTACAACCTGGCTCCGGACGCAGACGAGAGCATCCTGTGGCAGATGTTTGGGCCGTTTGGAGCCGTCACAAATGTGAAGGTCATTCGCGACTTCAACACAAACAAGTGCAAAGGATTTGGTTTTGTCACCATGACTAACTACGACGAGGCGGCCGTGGCCATCGCCAGTTTGAATGGATACCGTCTTGGGGACAGAGTGCTGCAAGTCTCGTTCAAAACCAACAAAACACACAAAGCCTAATCCACCCAGATTGTTTCTAGAACTCTCAGCCTGAAACTGGAAACAAAATGGAGGCGAGCGATCAGACCTTTCTACATTAGTAAAAGCTTTGTAAATCAGTGTTACCGAGAAAATATTTAGCTTTGAGCGTGATTACTTTTCTTTTTCCTTGCTATGCTTTGAATCTCCTGAGTATACTTTAAACAGAAAAAATGGTGCAGGCTCTGGGCCTGACGTTGATGGACCATCTCAAACGTTAAACTAGGTTTGTCTTTTGTTGAATCAGTAAGTCTTGTATGGTTATGTGTGGTGATTTAAGTTATTTTGTCTTTGTGTCTTGGTTTGCCTTAGTATGGTCTTTGGTGGTTAGCAAGTACTTCTTTTGAGATATTTGCCGTTCAGTTGATTTTGTAAGTATTTTGTTGTATTATGAGTTGGTTATTGGTTGGCTGCATAATGTTGCATATTGTAAACTTATGGATAAAAGACAAAAAAAAATTCTTAAAGCAGTACCTTGCCAAAGAGCTAAGAACCTCTTTGATGTGGGTTTAAAAGCATCTATTTTTATAAAAAGAAAAATTTGGAGAAACTTTTTACTGGACCTGGAACAAAATATTTTGACTTGGATACTTTGAGAAATATCTTCATATGACACCTTGTGAGCTTTTGAACTTTACAAGAAAGTTTGCAGTGGTTGAAATTTCTGGAGAGATTTATGATGTAAAAGATACCTTTTGAGATCTTTGTATTATCTTTAGATTCTAGAATCAATGGCAGTGCTGGTTTCATTTGTAAATCATCTGTGGGTCCTCCTGTCATTCTGGGTGTTAGCAACTCGCTTCCCATTTGGTTTGGCAACTGACTAAATAAAAGGTTTATTCGCAAAAATGCATGCAAATTCTAACGAGACATCTTAAAAAGTACCGGGGATAAAAAATCAGTTCTTCCGAAAGGATCCCTTCAGATGGAGCTCGTGGTGTTTTTGTGCTGAACCTGATCCACCTTCAATTGTTAATATCCACTAAAGATTTTAAGAGCTGAGGACAAACCAATGAAGGCAGCAGCTTGAGAAAGTGGTGTTTTCAGAACAGAGTGGATTACTCTGAGCTTTGAGCTATGTAAATAAGTATTTTATGTTAAGTATTTGGCAGACTTTTGTTCTCGTTTGAACTTCACTGAAAAGTGTGATTCTATCATTTCTTTTAGAGTATGTAAGGTATTTTGGTTTTGAATATTTAAGTTTTTATTTAAGTTGGTCTTTTTTTTTTTTTCCATTTGTTGTCCTCTGGACTTGCATTACAGTGCATCAATTTGTTGGTTGTTTGGTCTGTAGATAGTCTTGCTTCGTTAAAAAAAAGGTATTAAGAAACTATAGACATTTGTTTTGTTTTTTTATATATAAACATTATAGATATATATTTATGTGGTACAGAATGGATATAAACCACAGTTTTGAACTATTTGATTACTTTTTTTTCATACTCATATATATACGTAATGCATATAACCTGTCTTTAAAATCGTTAAAAAAAAGTGTATATTGCTTTATTCACTTTGGGGGAAGGTCAGTGAAGCAATTCATTAACGATAGCAAAATTGGTTGCAAGAGTTAAAAATGACCAACAGTGCATTGAATCCTGCACCTGCATCCTGCTTGGTATTTAAACAATACTAGTCATGCTTCCCCAAAATGAGCAGTGTGCTATGCATTATAGAATTATCTTTGCGACTGCTTTTTCTGGTTTCTCTATTTCTTTGTTATTGTACAAGTTATCTCTTAAGTCTAGATGAGCTGCTGTGGGTGGGAACTGCATTTTTGATGCCTGACCACTTATTGAAAACTTCTTTTGTGCTTTTCTAACTAGCTTTGATTTGGTCTGACAGATTGTGCTGATGGTCCGGCATGGAAAAATGTGTGTCCCACCCCTCTTATCTCAATTCTTATTGTGAGAATGATTATTTATTTAAAGTTGTATAGTCTAACTTGGTTCTCAACATTTTGGGATAGAATATCTTTTGAGTATTTAAAAAGGATGTACGTGTTCTTTACTTTGTGTTTGGATACTTTTTTCATGTTCAGTACATCAATAAATATAAGTTGAAGGGCATTGCAGTTTTCAATGTATCTTTATTCTTTCTCTCTATATCAAACATAAATTTTAGGATAGGGGGAGCACGGCAAGTCAGTCCAGAGGCTGTCTGACTTAAAACTACGAAGTGGAGTCTGAGTGATCTCCTTTCTCTCTGGCTTCCATCGTCCAAAGAGCTGCATGTGTCCAGTAAACTAATGAATCTAAAAATTGTCTGAATCAGCCCTGCGACTGAATGACCACTGTCCAGGGTCTACTCGGTCTTTACCCGTAGTCCCAAAACGGATTAAGCAAAAGCTCAAAAAATCTAAAATGTTGTTGGCTTAGTATAATATCGTTTTTAGCACACAAGTGTTTTGCAACTTGATTTGCAAACCATAGAATTATAGTAAAATGGACTGTTTTTATATGAAAAATACATTTCTTCTGTCAGTTTTGTAAATTTTAGTTTAATTGCTCTTGATCTGAGGTTAAATGAATATTGAGCACATTAAGGTACAGTTGTCTACCTGCTATATTTTATAGAACCAAGTGGTTTAATGCATTTTAACTGCTGTGGAAATGGATGCAGAGCTGAGAGCGGCTGCTTGCGAGTTCTGTCACAAAGAACAGCTCACAGCTCCAAAGAAAGTCTGAAATGTATTGATTTTTTGTGTTAGTCTTTTTTCCATTCTATTTTCTTTATTTTGAGCTCCACTTGAATCCGGCAGCTTCAGTGAAGATGAAATGGCCTGCTCTGCTCTTGTGTCCAGCTCTCACTGTCCAACTGTCAGCCAGTGTGAGCCACTGAAAACAACACTGGCTTTTTGTCAGAGGGGGGAGCAACTACTTGTCCTCACATTTCCTTGTTTGCCTTGTAGTAGCAATTGGTAGTAGTTGTAAACTGAAGTTGTCCACATTGTAGCAAGTAGTTGCGAGTGGTAGTGTGGTATACAGTGTAGTATCAGTTCTCATGGTAGGACTAGTAGTAATCATGGCAGATATTGTATTTTCATTTATTTTAAAGTAACAGTACTTGTGTATAAATTTTGACTCTGTTGGGGCAGTTTTTACTTAAACTCTAACAAACTGCAACCAGTAAGACTTTTATATCCACTAAGTAATATTATGTAGTGTAACAGTATTTGAATATATGTTTTGAGTATTTCTACTGCCTCTGTTTTTTATTTAAAAGAACTCCCATGTTCCTGTATTTCTGTCTCTAGTGTGTGGTCGATAATAAGCAACTAATCTGTGCTGCTCTAAAGCCCCGCTCCCTGATACATAAAGTGCCATTAGCCCTGCATCTCCGAACAGATGTAATCTTTCTTGACAGCACGTTTTTTATCATGAAAGTAGTAATTTTGGGAGTTTAAAAGCTTCCCGTATGTCAATATTAAGAATGCATGGCACTTCTCACGTTTGTTGTGCTCCACTGGAAACGTATTGATGTGGGGAGCTTTGGTGCTCACTTCTTATCTTGCGTGTCTGAGGCTGTGTCCCCGCTGAGTGACTCTTTATGATGGCAGACGAGTTACGTGATTGGGCGACTTGCAGCTGGATGTTCAGATTACATGGTGCTAGTTAACAGGATTAACCATGGGGAGTAACGGCCGTGACAAATTAGTCAATATAATTTCATCCGTCTTAGTTATTTGACGTACAGTTGAGTTTCTGTAGCAGCACAGTGAGTCATCGGTGGCTCTTATAATTACTTGTGATTGTTCAAGTCAAAGATGTAGAGCGAAAACAGCTTTGAGTTTCCGCCCTAATAAGGAAATAAGGCTTTGGCTAAAATTATATATAAGATTGTATTCATCAGTATTAAGTTTGCAATTATATATGTATTTTGTCCTAATTTCAAACAAGATATATAGAGCAATCCTGCTTCCTTCCACCACCAAAGAGCATGTGTTAGGTGAATTAGTGAGCCTGGTCATAGTGAATGAACGTGAGAGTAAATGGTTGTCTGTCTGTGTGTCCCTGCCACTTATGGTAATTGACCAGGTTGTAACCCACCCAAGGCCCACATGCAGCAGCACTAATGTCCTCTGTAGCCTACATTTAAGGTACAGTGTCTTCATAAATATAAAGAAAGAGGTCATGCAGATGCTTGCTTCATTATGGCTCTCACCCTCGTACCCCTGAAAAGGAACACACTGTGGTATGGTTCATATGTGGGACAGAGGATAAATAAAACATGCTTGTACTTTTTGTCCACATGTGCTGATGTCAGCAGGCTCACGTAAACCTATTTGCATATGGTCTGTCTGTGATGTGAATTATGATTCCACCTTTTCTATTCCAACCTGCTGTTCTGTTACTGGAGCATCAGTGACACAGAAAGGCGATATTTTTCAGTCACGACAACCTGAACTTTTTGTTACTATTTTGTTTTCATTACTACTACAAGTATGAAAAAGTATGTAGGGCTCAAATGATTCCACCAGTCACCAGATCATCTGGGTACATATTCTGGCATAATACTGGCGCAACACCAGTCACCAGATAATCCGGATATGTTTTCTGGTGCAACACCGTCACCAGAAAATCTGGATACATATTCTGGCATCTTTTGTGCCTCCCATTCTTCAGTGTTTCTCGGTTAAATCCTGTCATTAGTGGCACATGTTTAGGTACATCTCAGTCAGAAGTCACTTTGCATCGTCCTTCTTTGGTGGATTTGAGGTGTGGAGAGGGCGTGATGTGAGGTGGGTTTACATGCACACCTTTCTACTCCAGGTGGGATCTATAAAGGCGAAATTGTGTGCAGGTTGCTCACACAGGGTTTCATAAATCAGGATTTTTGTTTGCGTGTGCCAGCCTTGGCCACTATGTTTACGCCCTACGTAACCTTTTATAAATGAGGCCCCAGATCATCTACATACATTTTCTGGTGTAATACTGGTCACCAAATAATCAAAATAGTTTTTCTTGCCCAACACCGGCCAGCAGATAATCTGGCATAACACCGGTCACTAGATAATCTGAATACGTATTCTGGCATAACATCAGTCACCAGATAATCTGGCATAACACCACTCACTAGATAATCTGAATACATATTCTGGCATAACACCGGTCACCAGATAATCTGGATACGTAATCTAGCAAAACATTGGTCACCAGATATTCTGGATATTTATTCTGGCATAACACCGGTCACCAGATAATCTGGATACGTAATCTAGCAAAACATTGGTCACCAGATATTCTGGATATTTATTCTGGCATAACACTGGTCGCCAGATAATCTGAATACATTTTCCGGAGTAACACTGGTCAATAGATAATCTGGAAATGTTTTCTGGTGCAGCACTGGTCACCAGATAATATGGATACGTTTTCTGGCATATCGCCGTTCACCAGATAATCTGTGTATGCTTTCAAGCACAACACCGATCACCAGCTAGTCCTAATACATATTCTGGCATAACACTGGTCACCAGACAATCTAGATATGTTTTCTGGCACAAAACCGGTCACCAGATAATCTGGATATGTATTCTGGCATATCATTGGTCACCAGTTAATCTGAATACACTGTCTAGGGCAACATCGATCACTAGATAATCCTGACACATTTTCTGGTGCAACACCAGTCAACCGATATTCTGGATAGTGGAATAACATTGGCACAAAACCGGTTACCAGATAATCTAAACATCAGCACCTGTCATCAGATAATTTGGTTACTTATCCTGGCAAACCACCGGTCACCAGATATTCTGGATACAGTGTTCTGGCATAACACTGGCGTAACACCAGTCACCAGATAATCTGGACACGTATTCTGGCATAACATGGCTCACCAAATATTCTGAATACGTATTCTGGCATATCACCAGTCACCAGATAAACGGAATACATGTTCTGGAGTAACACCAGTCAGCAGATAAGCTGGATATGTATTCTGGCATACGGCTTCTAGCAAAACACTGGTCACCATCTAGTTTTGATCCAAACTCTAGATATGTTCTCTGGAGCAACATTGGTCACCAGATAGTTGGTATACATTTTCTGGCATAACACCGGTCACTCAATATTCTTGATACGTATTCTGAGATTATCTAGATAAGTTTTCTGGACAATGCCTGTCACCAGATAATTTGGATACGTATCCTGGCAAAACACCAATTACTAGATATTCTGGATACGTATTCTGGCATAACACCAGTCACCAGATAACCTGAATACATTTTCTGGAGTAACACCAGTCACCAAATAATCTGGATACGTTTACTGGTGCAACACTGGTCACCAGATAATCTGAATATGCATTTTGGCATAACACTGGTCACCAGACAGTCTGAATTTGTTTTCTGGCATATCTCCACTCACCAGATAATCTGGATACGCTTTCTAGCACAACACCAGTCACCAGATAAGTTGAATACATATTCTGGCATAACACCAGTCAGCAGATAAGCTGAATACAATTTCTAGCACAACACCAGTCACCAGATAGTCTGGATACATTTTCTGGGTTAGGGTTAGGCCTAACATTGGTCATCAGATATTCTGGATATATATTCTGGCTTAACACCAGTCACCAAATAACCTTTATACATTTTCTGGCATAATACTGGTCACCATATAGTCTTGATACAAACTCTAGATATGTTCTCTGGAGCTACACTGGTCACCAGATAATTTAGATATGTATCTTGGCAAAACACCCGTTACTAGATATTCTGGATATGTATCCTGGTAAAACACCGGTGCCAGATAATCTGAATACATTTTCTGGCGTAACACCAGTCACCAAATCTGGATACGTTTACTGGTGCAACACTGGTCACCAGATAATCTGAATATGCATTTTGGCATAACACTGGTCACCAGACAGTCTGGATTTGTTTTCTGGCATAACACCGGTCACCAGCTACTCTGGGTACGTATTCTGGCATATCACCAGTCACCAGATAACCTGAATACATTTTCTGGAGTAACACCAGTCACCAAATAATCTGGATACGTTTATCTGGTCACCAGATAATCTGAATATGCATTTTGGCATAACACTGGTCACCAGACAGCCTAGATTTGTTTTCTGGCATAACACCGGTCACCAGCTACTCTGGATACGTATTCTGGCATATCACCACTCACCAGATAATCAGGATACGCTTTCTAGCAAAACGCCAGTCACCAGATAAGCTGAATACATATTCTAGCACAACACCAGTCACCAGATAGTCTGGATACGTTTTCTGGCATAACACTGGTCACCCAATAATTTGGATTCTGGAGTCAGTGCAAAACCGGTCACCAGATAATCCAGATATGCTCTCTGGAGCAACACCTGTCATTAGATAATTTGGTTACGTATCCTTGCAAAACACTGGTCACCAGATATTCTGGATACGTATTCTGGCATAACATCGGTCACCAGATATTCTGGATATATATTCTGGCTTAACACCAGTCACCAAATAACCTTTATACATTTTCTGGCATAATACCAGTCACCATATAGTCTTGATACAAACTCTAGATATGTTCTCTGGAGCTACACTGGTCACCAGTTAATTTAGATATGTATTCTGGCAAAACACCCGTTACTAGATATTCTGGATATGTATTCTGGCATAACACCGGTACCAGATAATCTGAATACATTTTCTGGAGTAACACCGGTCACCAAATAATCTGGATACATTTACTGGTGCAACACTGGTCACCAGATAATCTGAATATGCATTTTGGCATAACACTGGTCACCAGACAGTCTGGATTTGTTTTCTGGCATAACACCGGTCACCAGCTACTCTGGATACGTATTTTGGCATATCACCACTCACCAGATAATCAGGATACGCTTTCTAGCAAAACGCCAGTCACCAGATAAGCTGAATACATATTCTAGCACAACACCAGTCACCAGATAGTCTGGATACGTTTTCTGGCATAACACTGGTCACCCAATATTTTGGATACTGGAGTCAGTGCAAAACCGGTCACCAGATAATCCAGATATGCTCTCTGGAGCAACACCTGTCATTAGATAATTTGGTTGCGTATCCTTGCAAAACACTGGTCACCAGATATTCTGGATACGTATTCTGGCATAACATCGGTCACCAGATATTCTGGATATATATTCTGGCATAACACCGGTACCAGATAATCTGAATACATTTTCTGGAGTAACACCAGTCACCAAATAATCTGGATACGTTTACTGGTGCAACACTGGTCACCAGATAATCTGAATATGCATTTTGGCATAACACTGGTCACCAGACAGTCTGGATTTGTATATCTGGCATAACACCGGTCACCAGCTACTCTGGATACGTATTCTGGCATATCACCATTCACCAGATAATCAGGATACGCTTTCTAGCACAACGCCAGTCACCAGATAAGCTGAATACATATTCTAGCACAACACCAGTCACCAGATAGTCTGGATACGTTTTCTGGCATAACACTGGTCACCCAATGATTTGGATACTGGAGTCAGTGCAAAACCGGTCACCAGATAATCCAGATATGCTCTCTGGAGCAACACCTGTCATTAGATAATTTGGTTGCGTATCCTTGCAAAACACTGGTCACCAGATATTCTGGATACGTATTCTGGCATAACATCGGTCACCAGATATTCTGGATATATATTCTGGCATAACACCAGGTACCAGATAATCTGAATACATTTTCTGGAGTAACACCAGTCACCAAATAATCAGGATACAGTTTACTGGTGCAACACTGGTCACCAGATAATCTGAAAATGCATTTTGGCATAACACTGGTCACCAGACAGTCTGGATTTGTTTTCTGGCATAACATCGGTCACCAGCTACTCTGGATACGTATTCTGGCATATCACCAGTCACCAGATAACCTGAATACATTTTCTGGAGTAACACCAGTCACCAAATAATCTGGATACGTTTACTGGTGCAACACTGGTCACCAGATAATCTGAATATGCATTTTGGCATAACACTGGTCACCAGACAGTCTGGATTTGTTTTCTGGCATATCTCCACTCACCAGATAATCTGGATACGTATTTTGGCATATCTCCACTCACCAGATAATCTGGATACGCTTTCTAGCACAACACCAGTCACCAGATAAGCTGAATACATATTCTAGCACAACACCAGTCACCAGATAGTCTGGATACGTTTTCTGGCATAACACTGGTCACCCAATATTTTGGATACTGGAGTCAGTGCAAAACCGGCCACCAGTTAATCCAGATATGCTCTCTGGAGCAACGCCTGTCATCAGATAATTTGGTTACGTTTCCTGGCAAAACACTGGTCACCAGATATTCTGGATACGTATTCTGGCATAACATTGGTCACCAGATATTCTGGATATATATTCTGGTTTAACACCAGTCACCAAATAACCTTTATACATTTTCTGGCATAATACCGGTCACCATATAGTCTTGATACAAACTCTAGATATGTTCTCTGGAGCTACACTGGTCACCAGTTAATTTAGATATGTATCCTGGAAAAACACCCGTTACTAGATATTCTGGATATGTATTCTGGCATAACACCGGTACCAGATAATCTGAATACATTTTCTGGAGTAACACCAGTCACCAAATAATCTGGATACGTTTACTGGTGCAACACTGGTCACCAGATAATCTGAAAATGCATTTTGGCATAACACTGGTCACCAGACAGTCTGGATTTGTTTTCTGGCATAACACCAGTCACCAGCTACTCTGGATACGTATTCTGGCCTATCTCCACTCACCAGATAATCGGGATATGCTTTCTAGCACAACACCAGTCACCAGATAAGCTGAATACATATTCTAGCACAACACCAGTCACCAGATAGTCTGGATACGTTTTCTGGCATAACACTGGTCACCCAATATTTTGGATACTGGAGTCAGTGCAAAACCGGTCACCAGATAATTTGGTTACATATCCTGGCAAAACACTGGTCACCAGATATTCTGGATATGTATTCTGGCATAACATCGGTCACTAGATATTCTGGATATATCTTCTGGTTTAACACCAGTCATCAAATAACCTTTATACATTTTGTGACATAATACCAGTCACCATATAGTCTTGATACAAACTCTAGATATGTTCTCTGGAGCTACACTGGTCGCCAGATAATTTAGATATGTATCCTGGCAAAACACCGGTTACTAGATATTCTGGATATGTATTCTGGCATAACACCGGACCAGATAATCTGAATACATTTTCTGGAGTAACACCAATCAACAAATAATCTGGATACATTTTCTGGCGCAGCACTGGTCACCTGATAATCTGGATATGTATTCTGGCATAAAACTGGTCACCAGATAATCTGGATATGCTTTCTGGTGTAATACCAGTCATCAGTTAGTCTGGATACATATTCTGCTGCAACACCAGTCGCCAGATATTTTCTGGCACAACACTGGTCAATAGATAATCTGTATACGTATTCTGGCATCACACTGGTCACCAGACAGTCTGGATATGTTTTCTGGTGTAACACCAGTCACCAGATAATCTGGACAAGTTTTCTGGTGCAACACCGGTCACCAGATACTCTGGATACAAGTTCTGGCATAAAACCGGACACCAGATAATCTGAATATATTTACTGGCATAATACTGGTGACCAGATAATCCAGATAAGCTTTCTGGCATATCATTGGTCATTATCATTGGCATATCATTGGGTACCATTTCTGGAACAACTCTAGTCCCCATTTAGCCCAGATGCCATCTTTGGCACGACTCTATAATAAATAATAATACATTTTATTTATAAAAGCGCTTTTCATGACACTCAAAGACGCTGTACAAGGGTAAAAACAAGAGAAACAAACAACAAAAAAAGCAAACAAATATTAAACTTTAAACTTTAAAAGCAGTTCTAAAAAGGTGGGTCTTGAGATGTTTTTTGAAGGTGGGGAGGTCAGTGCAGTCACGGATGGGTTGTGGGAGTGAATTCCAGAGGGTGGGGGCAGCGACGGAGAAGGCTCTGTCACCCCAGTCTCTCTAGTCTTCATTTAGTCTGGGTATCCCTTTTTGGCACAACACTGGTCCCCATTTAGCCCGGATGCCATCTTTGGTGCAACACCGGTCCTCAGTATTCCAGATTCCTTTTCTGGCACAACTTCTTTCCCTATTTTGGAGTGCACCACCACATTTGTTTATCACAATACATTTTGTTTGGTTGTACTTTCTGGTGCCCCACCAGACCCCATTTAGTCTTGATACCCTTTCTGGTGGTGTTTAGTCCATACCCAAAAAGGGTATCTGGGTGTGTAATTCCCATAAACTAATTCCAACTATTTTTGATTTTAACATGAATTGAAATGAAAGGTTTCAAACTGTAGAAAGTAAAAGATTGTACATGGTCAATATGTAATAAATTGTAAACCGTGAGAAACAGTAAAGTGTGTAAATGAAAAGATTGAGAAATCAAAACCATACAACTTTCTTTTACATATAATTCAGTCATTTATGAGCACTGACTATTCTGCACATCATACTGTCTTCAGAAGACTCCATATTCTCCCTATGAGGCCCTGGCACCTCCATCCCATAATGAGGCTGTAAAGAAAAGGGTGCAGATTAGAATAACAGCCTTAACTAATCCATAACAGGCAGATGAGGATCCACATTTGGGAAAATCATGTCATTTCTCATTTTGCAGTGCAATGGTAAAATCTCTTCTCTCAACCCCCCACGCAAAACAAGCCCCAAGAATAGTGGCAGTGGCAAGCCGCCGGCACAAGGAAGGCAATCAGCAAAACAGAGCTTCTCCTCTTCTCTCACTCCTCTCTCTCTCCACTTTCTCTTTAACGCACCCATAGAGAAATCCATGTTCTGACTGTTGACTTTGGAAATCAAAGATGAGCTGCAGCTTGGAGGGAGACTACTGCCACCGATTGCTATTGACAAGTCTTGTTCTGTACTTTGGGTTAAATAAGAGTTTCTCCACATTGACATTTCACACATTTTGAGTAAAGATGAAGATGACATTACATAGATTTCAACATATTTCTGGAAACTGCAGTGGCATATTCATAACTCACATATTGCTTTTTGTTTGCACAATATGCAATAACAGCATGACAGAGTTCAAAACTGCAGGAAGAGTACTAAACGAGTACCATAAATGTGGGACAGTAAGTTATTTTATGCAAAACAGATATTACAATGGAATGCACAGTGGTTAGTGCTTCTGTCACTCATCAGAGAGACTGTGGCTGTCATCGCCTTGGCTGGCATACAAAATTTCTGCATGCTAAAATCTGTGTTACTGTGGGTTGTCTCTGACTCACTGAGACGTGCATGTATTGGTGAATTTACCCACTTTTTACAGAACCAGTTATTTCCACCATTAATGATTTCCTCTTTAAAATAATTTTTTTTCATTATTCTTGAGTATTTGAAGCTAAATAGGGTGTAGTTATTGTAAAGCGCTTCCAAATTTTACTACAGTCTTGAATCTTTATGTCATGTGTTTGTTCATTAAAAGTATGGAAACAAAATCAAACGCTGTAGTTCAAAACATAGTAAAAATGGACAAAGCACATTTTGATTGACTAAGGTACATGTTGTAGGAGCAGGAAGCCTCTCAGTGCATCCGTGTGTACAATTATGCCATTGACAGAGCTGCCACTCTCTTGTACTCTCCGAATGTAGTAAAGATTGCAGCAGACTCAGGTATGCAGCAGCGGTGTGTGGTGATTCAACACAAGTGTCAGCTCCTCTCATCAAAACAACAACACAAAAACACAACAACACATAGGGGGGCTGCTGCTGCTGCCGCTGCCTGGACCTACTACTGCGATTTCAATTCTCTTCTTCAAACAATACCAGAAAACACATATTTCATTTGGAAGCGTTCGTTCATCTTCTTCTGTTTATTGCTTGACTGCAGGTGGTTGAAGTGTGTCTTAGCAACTATGGGCCTTAGGCAAAGTATCTATCTATCTATGAACATTGAAACTATATTGAAAAATCACTTCAAAATCACGCCAAGGTTATTGCAATAACAACAAATCTGCACAAGTCTGGCTGTTTCTGAATTAGGCTTTGATATAAACTGATTCAAGGATGACCAGAACATGGGCTCGCTTTCATTCCTTCACAGCCCCTGACATCTCTCCACAATATTTACCCAGGGAATAATGATGTTTGGTTTATGTATGTGCGCGGTCTGCTTCTGCTTACCACTGAGAGACAGCAGCAAAGTAAAAAAAAACCTCTCTCAGATCATAGCTTATGGATGATAGTGGATCAGTGTACTTGTGCCGCTGCCCTTGCGAAGGACAGACGCTGTGTTTCCTTGTTGGTCCGGTGACTCACTCTGAGCTTATTGCGTTTCACATGGCGCTCCGGACCATCTCAGGTTGGCTCCATCTGAGGAGGCTGCATTTAGAGGACACAAATAAAAAGGCTTCCAAACAAGACTGGAATAAAACATCAACTGGCACTGTGAAGCAGCAGCAAGTCCATGTGATATTTATAAGAAGTGGGGGGTTTTGATTTAAACCTGTACCTACCCTCTGAGAAAAGGTAAAGTCAATATTTCTTTGAGTTAGCTACAATCACATTGTAGGGCTGCAAAAAAAAAAAAAAAACAAATGTATTGATCACAGTATTACCTCAATATCACAAAGACCACAATAAATATGGTTATGGTTTCTCATGTGATATTACAGTAGGTCTCCGTGCTCTCTTTTTAGGATCTTGTCAGTGTTAAGTAACGTGACAGGAGGCCTAGCAGAAGACCAAAGTGAAGATTTATGGACACAGTGAAAGAGAGAAGATGATGCAGAGGATAGTGATAGATGGAGGCAGATTATTTGCTGTGGCAATTCCTGAAGGAACCAGTTCAAAGGAGAAGAGAGATGATGGTAAATCCTAGTGTGTAGAGGTTCAAGAGGATGGAGGTAAACAAAGAAGACACAGAAGACACTACTTTATCCTTATGCAGACAATAAATGCAACCTATAAAGGCCTCCATACACCAAGGCGACGATCGCCCATCTGAAACCGTCTTAACGGTTCTTCCACGTCGCTCATTTCCATCCTTTTGATATGTACGCGCCGTCTGCCCCCATCGCTCCAGGACGGAGGCCGTCTGACTAGTTTTCTGCCGATTGGCCTTGTTGAATCGGCGTCTTTGGTCTTTGGCATGAAGCGCTCTGATAGGCCTAGCACTACAGCTGCCACACCAATCAGCTCACGGGAATTTTAGCGGAAGTGACGGAGTGACGAGAGGTGAAAACCGTCACCATTTTTGCAATTTTCGCAATTCCGTGCAGAAAGTTATCTTCTTCAAGTAACAGAGCAGCGGCACCTAACCCACACAAAACAATGTCCAAACCGGCCATTATAGCTGAGAACAGTGGCAGACCAAGGCGCGCTACATGCATATGTACTCCGCAAACATTGTGTCACTTCCGTTTATCTTTGTTCACTGGCTAGCGCCATCTGCCTGCTTTGGGGGGGTAATTACATCACGCGCATGCGCAAGACACAGTCTTTAGGTCGGTTGTCGCTTCGGTGAATGAAGAGGGAAAAAGGTCATGAGACGTGAGGAAACGGGAGGGAACAAGAGGAGACGGAAAGAGACGAGCTGTCGCTCCGTCTTTTCGGTGGCAATCTGGGAGTCGCCTTGGTGCATTGAGGCCTTAAATGGAATCAGCTGGTACTAATAAGTGTTGGCTTGTTTACAAAATCCATAGTGCTCTCGGAATATGACAAAAATAAGAATTAAGAGGAAGAATTTTATATTATCAAGTGAACAGACGGCTGTGTTTTGTTCCACCGTTTCAAAAAGAAAAGTAGACTACAGTCAGGCCAATAGACACATCACCAGTATAATATGGTACACTTTTTTTTCCTTTTGTCCATGGAAACTTAACTGTTCTGAGTCTGTACTGAGCATTGCTAAAAAGCTTGAGTTCCCTGTCCATCCTGGCTGAGTTGGGGCTGCAGTGCAGCTAATCAAACGTTACCAGTCTTTCCTGGGTAACCCTCTCGGGACTCTTGTATTTACCTGACTTTCTTTTGCTGCTCAAACTCTCGCTGACATCCAGAGCTACACAGACACACCAGTATTTACCTCATTACTCTCTCCGAGGAGCACAGTCATTTGCATGGCTGCTTGTCAAACCCGTGCTAATGTTGACAAAGATTTGCACCCATTTTAATCACGCCACATAAAAGATATACAAAGTTGTTTATGACTGCCGCCGAGCGATGGAGCACATTCTGTACCGCAGCGAACATTAAAAAAGATTGCACTTTGTTCTGAGCGGCAATTGCAAATCAGAACCAAAACACATTTCCATATCACTGTGTTCGGAATAACCCGCCTCCTCTGGGTTTGACAGGCCTGCCGCTGTGACCGCAGCGTCGTAAATTTGTCATTGTTTGCGGGCGCTGCCATCTTGGTGCGCTCAGGGAAGTGGGGGGAGACTTGGAGCGGGGCCATTTAGCGTTGGTTTGATGAGAGAGCAGCGAGGCAAGTTAATTAATACAACATCCCTGAGCCCACAGGAGGGAGAGAGAGGGGAGAGAGGGAGGAGAAGACTAGAGGACCAGCACAGAAGGAGGGAGAGATCATAGGAGAGAAGGCAATATAGTCACACAAAACAAATAATGAACAACTAGGACCGCCATCTGTTGGACTGGGCTCAAGTTAAACTCTATCCTATTTTTGACAACTTTGGCACAGCGTCGTGAAGTGTATAAAGTTCACTTAATACTTCATTATTTTCTTTAAAAGGTCTATAAAAGGTCTGACTAGTCCCGCAGCTATTCGGGACACTTCTACAGATTGTAAATCCCTAAGCTGCTGGTGGCATGGCATCTGGCGTTCCAAGATTTTGTGATGTCATAGGTTCAACCCCAAAACAGGTTGTAGAGGGAAATCTTGCTGACCAATCACAACACACCTTATTACACCTTAAAGGGGACATACCATACTATATTATATAAATCACCTTTTTTGAGCTTTTCACCATGTTATATTGTTGTTTCCTCCTCAAAAACATACCTGGAGTTGTGTTTTGTTTCATTCACTGCATGTTTGAGTAATCCTGTGTGCTGAGCAGCGTTTCCCAACCAGGGGTATGGGGTCCCCTAGGGGCACATGAGCACTTTGCAGGAGGTACTTGGAATTATTTCGTAATATATTTGAAACATTTGCAAATTTTTTTTTACAGTTTAGACAAGCTTAAGTGATGAAAAGGAGGTGAAACTATAATTATTATTTTTTTTAATAGCTTGTTTCAAAGGGGAGATATTGAAATTTAAACTTTAAAATTTCTAGTAAATTTGTTTGGGATTATTATTTATTTTATTATTTAAGGTCATTTTGAACATTAAAATATATTGTAAAATAAATGTAATGGTTTATATTATATTGTTATTTTATATTTTATTTTAAAGGCAGGCATTACTGACATTTCTGAAAATGTCATTAAAATGTGACCATTACTTTTGAAGCTTTTATATTATCTACAGCTTCCTTTAAAACATCTTTAAATTAATATGTCATAGTTCACATAATAATTGTCAGTACTTAGTTGGTTCCTTGTTGGAAAAAGATAATATTAAGATAAATTAAATAACTGAATCTCTGTGACTATTGTGTGACAAAGCAAGAACAAAACTACTACAGTAATCCAGAGGATGTAAACCAGCTAGAAACACCTGAGCAGCACAGCCCCAGCCCCACTGAAACCTCGCTGGATAAAACTCATCCTTTAGCCTCTACAACCTCTTAAACAAACCAGAGGAATACAAACCCAGGTTTCCCTCCCCTGTCTCACTAAAGCTCACTCCCGTACCATCTCACCCATGGCTCGCCGGCTGCTGCTTCCCTTAACTTCAGCAAAAACTCTTGTCTGCCGAGCTCCATCAAACAAAAGGAAAAAGTTGCCTGGAGATACACAGAGCCCATCGGGACACCCTCCCCCCTTTCAGCCCCCTCCTCCCACCTCCTCCTCTTCCATATCCATTTATTATAGCTGGCAAAAAGCACAACTTTGGGACCTGGCTTGTCAAACAACTCCCCACCAACTGAGGAGTGAAAACTGCATTCTGCACATTCAGCTTTCCAACACTATTGTTACACAAAACAATGAATGTAGCCTGCATTCTTAAAGCAGAAAACCTTCCATTGACCAGCTGCGTGTTATGAACAATATCACATTTTAATAACAAACTCCCATTCACTGACTATCACGTTTTGCGATCGGCCAACAGAATACTGTAAATAGCTCTGCTGCCAGTGGACACAAAGGAGATAGGAGCTAAAAATACCCGGAATAAATCCTCCTTAATCGGGAAGAAGTTGTTGATACCAGAATCCAATTTTTAATGCTTTCGCCAGCTTTTCCTTTTGGTGACTGTTTAGAATTCACTTGATAATTACCATATTAAAATTCATGTAGGAGTCGGTGCAGTTGTGTTGGGAAAAGATAAGGCGGGCGAGTGTTGGGAGTAGGAAGGGGGGTGAGGGGGGGGGTGTAGAAAAAAGACGTCCAACCAGAGGCCTATCAGTCAGTTCCCGGATTGCTTTATAATTACTAAGATGCACACACACGTAATTTCACCGTCTAAAAATAATGCAAAGTTTCATTTCCTAATACTGTGTAGGGGAAGGGGTGGAAATCCTCGCACACAGAAGGCATTAACCTCTTCGTGGATGAGCCGGTGTGGTGCTGTGATGGTAAAGCACAGTGTAGCCTACTTTCGGCGCAGCGTGAAGGTTGTTTTGGGATCGGGGAGGGGAACCAGAAGCCTGACACATTGGGGTTGTATTCATGAGCGTGACACACTGTTGAGCTAAAGTTTCCCTCCGCGCGGTTTTATTTGCATAGATTTGTCATGAGTTTTAATCTTTTGAGAGAACTGAATTTGCTTATTTTGCTGGTACAAAGATTTACATGCTATATATGCACATTACATTCAGAAAACCATACTAGTGCTCCTCATAATCCAAACTAAAATCAGATCCTCAGTAGATATTCTAACCAGCCAAGCCCATTCACTTTCATATACGAAGTGGCATTGGAAGCCCTCAAGTTGATGAAGTCTGGGCTCTGATGCAGATGACCTTCTTGGCGTTTTTTTGGCACATTCTGGCAAACTTGGCAATGTGGCTTTCGTTGGAGGCACAGCCGGTTTTCCGAAGCTTACTGAAGGGATTATGGAATCACTGTGCAACTGTCTGACAATCACATTCTGTCACCATCCGTAGTCAGCCGCAAAATGTTGAAATGAGTGTTATCCAGTTCATTTTCAGCCACAGACAGTCGGGAGTCAGGGGTTGTCCTGAAAAGTCTTCAGTCCTATGAAAAAAACAGGAATTAGCTGAATGACAATTGCAAGTTTTTCAATATTATCTGATAATGTTGTACTGTATTAGACTTGTGCTTTTTTCAAAGAGACCCCAGAAGCTGTCTGATCAGGGTTTTCCGAAATTGAGTTGTCACACTATCATTTAGTCAATATTTTTCACCTTTACATATTATCAAGAATGTTTTTGGTGCCAACATGTATTTTCATATTTAAAAAAAATACAAATAAAAACATAAAATCTACCTTCCATTTAATTTATTTAAAAAAATTGTCTAAGTAGTACCAAAATTTAGTTGTTTAGGTTTGCAACAGTCCTAATAAAATAATAATATTTAACAGAACAATATTACTCAGTAGTTTCCACAATAACACATGTGTATAGATCCATGTGGAGATCTATAGGAGCCCTATAACTGAAGGCAAACCTAAAGGTTGCGGGAGCGGGATGTTCACCGCTGCTCTGATGAAATATTGATGGTGTAGACTTTGATTCTGCAATAGCTACTTTTGATCCAGATCTGTCACGGCAGCACAAGACCACCCTCCACCCCCAACACCATTTTTTTCCTCAGGTTCCTCACCACTTTGGGAGAATGCCATGCAGCCTCCAGCATCTTTGATCAGATGTGTAGACTTTGAAAAACGTATAGAGCCCAGTGAAGCAGTGTGTCGGGGCGTCCGGATGCTGGAGGTCTACAGCTCAATATGGTGCAGCAGCGGCTGGACGTGCGCCAGCCCCTGTGCAGTTGTTGACTTTTATTTATTTGGACTGCCGCTCCCTTAATAGATGACTGAATCAACACCGTCTGGGAGTGGAACCGCTGACTCTGAGTCTGCTTTTTCAGCTCAACACCACATCTCTGCTCCACTCAGACTTCTGAAGACTTTGGCTTCTTGCTTTTTTTCCTGACTATTTAACCAATGATGGGGATCTGTCTGCCTCACTGTCCATCTGGATTCCTTCAAACTCCTAATGCTTTTTGCTCTGTGATGTAGCTCTGTGCAACACCTTCACCTACACATGCATGTCTCTGGACAGTGGCACTAACAAAACTCATTTTATTCATATCTATCCGTCGTGTTTGTTTTGAAAAGAAAATGAGCATAGGAACCATCCCTGTTTACTCAGTGGCTCAGAAGAATACTCCATACTCTGGTGACCTGCGTTGTATAACCCACAAATAATGATCCCGAATGGCCATGTGCGATATATTTGAAATGCAAAGCAGCAATGCCAAGACGATGCTTCGTTAATAATTGCCATAATTGTATAAGTATGTAGAAAGCGCTACACAAAATGCAGCAATGACTATTATCAGGTTGATAACCAATAATTACTTACAAACTCTGTGCTCATTAAGCAGCTCCTGTGGTGAAAGGCAGCCCGATATAGCCCTCCAAAAGCCCACCCCCCGCCCACCAGAATCCCGCTGCTCTCCCTCCTTTATCCCACTCTGCCTTTGGTTCCATCTGTTCTGCTCGCTCAGGCCCAAGCTCCTTCAGTCCTGTCTCCACCGATGGGGTACAGTATCAGTACAGTACAAGTTTGGAACGGTGAAAAACTCCCCATGAAGCTTGTCTTTTCGCTGTGATGTCGTGGGCGTTACCTATGAAGTGGAAATCAGGAGCTTGCCTTAGATAAACGATGCTCGGGACCCATCCAATGTTGGTTCCTCACCTCAATAGAGCAGATTCCTTTTGAAAATGGGTAAAATTAACAAAAAAATACACTTTTTTACTGAATGGTACTGTTTGGGTCATGTATATAAACAATTACATTATGCAAGTGTTTTATTGTGAATATATAGGTAGATTTTAATGAGATTTAAAAATAAGAAGAGAGCAGTGCCATGAGCTAGAATAAAGAAGTCAGCACACCACAACTGTACAATCCTTCAAAAAAAGTATTAGTTTGTATTGTCCTTTTCACTCGATTCTTTGTCACCGAACAGACCAGACAGCTCAGTTTTAACCTGGAGAGACTTGTGCAATATGAAAAGAGTAGAAGAGAGTGGAAAGTTTTGGCAAGTCTCCCCCCGGAGCCTGGTCACTGGTGGAGGTGAAAAGATAAGGTACAAGAGCTGCAGAAGCTGAAGATGATGTTCTGCTGCTGAGGTGGTGATGGGGTGAAGGGTTAGATTCCCTGTGGGAGAAACTCTGGCTCCAAGAGTTTTATCCCAAGCCTTGAGAAAAGACAAGAGTTCATCAGGAAGGGCATCCAGTGTGAAAACCAGACTGAATGTTAACCAGTGGGCGATTTGAACTCTGAAGGTCGCAGTCACAGGAGACGTTTTCTCCTCCTCCATGCCCTGCTGATCAGATCTTATCACTCCCATACAAACCCACCTTTATTTTCATCATTTTCATCCCGTTTCTTCTGCAATATCCTGTTTATTTATGTACAAGGCACGCTCTCCGCCACCCTGCATCTCTCCACAATCTTTCTCTCGCTGATAGATTAACCATCCCCTCTGCATCTCTTCTCATCTATCATCCTAATGGGGGCTACACCAGGGGAAAAAACAACAATTTGCACAGGGAGAAACAGCCACAAAAGGGCAACCAAAGTGTCGGGATTGCCACCGTCCATCAACTTTCATGCTTCCATAAGTCGTATTTTCCGCACCCCAGACATTGTATTAATCACACAGTGCATTAGAGAAATTTATGTATGAAAAGGAAAACTGTTTTAAATGTCCATGACACCGGCATAAAACAAATCAGATCGTCAGGGAAATCACCAGACATAGAAGGACATCTTGGTATTTCTTGGTATTACTACGGCTGATGCTATCACTGCCACTACTGTTACTAAAGCTATGAAAACTGCTTTAACATTAAGATGATAAAGTCTGACACTTCTTGCCCAGTGTTGCTAAAAATATTCTGACATTTAATCTTTTGGGCTCATGTTGAAGGTCCTCTGGAAACTCCTAATAATGAGGCAGGAGCTAAAAATGGTAGCACAGCTTCTGCAAAGTATCTGATTTTTGGTAACTAAAAAAAAAAAAAAAAAAAAAAAAAACACCTGCGAAGAGTTAGATCTCTTCAGTGTCTTTAGTTTTTCTAGTTGCACAAAAGAGATGGTAAATGATACGCTGCTCCTGATGACGGAATTTGCAGACAGAACAAGCTGAAAGAAGAACAATTTCGCTGAAAGCACTGCAGACCTGTTGACCCAAATTATTCAAATTCTATGAGCTTTGAAGATTTACCTTTCCAAAAGAGCCCGACAACTCTGACATTATTAATAATGCTGTAAAATGTTGATATTAGTTAGTGAAAAGAGTGAAATTTGCTGAAAACAGTTGAATGCATAGTAACAATAACTCCTCACTGAAATGTAAAGTGGAATCAGGCTCAAGGTACAAAAAAAGCTGAATTTCTCATGAATCGTTAAGGGCTTAAATGATACTGAAATGTTGAAATATGTCGTGAATAGCTGAATGAGCTGAAGGAATGGTAAAATATGAACTGAAGCCCAATATAATGAATGGGCAGAACTGGCATATAACCCTAATAATAGTGATGTTTAACTATGGTCAGGACATTATAACCTCCATAGGATTTGTCTAATTATAGCCCCTCTAGTGTTAGATAATGTTACTCTATTTTGTCACCTGCCCCTGGATTTTTTAAAGGCCCCTTACCCAATGTTTGAAAAATGTTTTTCTGTCTCTGTTATTCTTCTTTTTCTGTTGTTTTGTGTTGTAAGCAGTTGGAGCCATCTCTGCAATTTTTATCTTTTCAGTTGGACTTGCTGCCACCATGACCTCAGTGAAACCAGACGTGCACAAGCTTGGACTAAACCAATAAAACTGTCCCTGATCCGAATGGGACCACCCTTCTTTGTTCTGAGCGTGTGATTGGTTAAAAAAACACTTTATAATCCAGTAAAGCTCAGATTATTATGCTGCGCTATTAAGGAAATTATTCATTTTCAAGTAGTGCATCTTAAACTTGCCAGGCCTGAACTTGGTCCCAAATCGTCGCATGGTCCTCCTGTGTTTGTGGGGGAGCGTGCCGCGGCGGGAAGTCCCTCTGTAAGCACATGCTATCACAGCTCGGCCTCCAACCTCCAACGGCTTCCACTCCTCCACTCCAGCGCTCCACAGGGGAAGTGTCGGAGCTCCTCTAGACGTGAGAGCACAAACACAGACACACTCGGCCCGCGCTAAGATCCACTCTCCTCACTCTACCCGTCCAGCGTCTCATCTCTCTTCCTCTGTCTTCCTTTCACAGCGCCATTTTCCCTCCGGCGCTGTCCTCGTCTGTCATTTTTGTTGCTGTTTGTTTGTCTCTCTGTGTTGCTCTCCCGCTTGTTCCCGTCCTCCTGTCAATATTAGTCTTTGCATCTTCAAGTCGCTCACTTCTTTCTCTCTGTACAGCCCTCATTTCAGGTGTTGAAACTGAGATGTCTAATAGCTCATTTTGAAGTTGATGACAGGAACACCACACCAAAAAGTTGGGACGGTAGCAACAAACTTTTTTCTTTTTTTAATATGCAACTAGTTATGTTCATTGGCAATGTTTCAGTAAGATGACTAAGATGAGGAGCAGTTTAAAAAGGCAGAGTCTGTAATATTGCTGTTGGATGCTCCTGATCTTCGGGACCTCAAGTGGCAGTGTATTAAAAATATACATTATTCTGGACTGGACCAGGAATACTAGAAGTCACTGTCTCTGAGCACAGTTAGCCACATGTTACAGAAATATGTGAACATGATCCAGAAACACTGCTGTCTTCTTCAAATTATGATTCATCTGACTGTAGAACACTTTTTCTATGTTTTTTTCTATGTCAAAAGCAGGCAGGTAACTCAGTGGACTTATGGTGCATTCATGTGGTCCTCAGAAACTCGGGAAAACATTTTTTTGAGTTAAGATGCACAGAAACGCCTGCACAAGTCAGAAAAGAACTAACCTGCTGCCTGACTTCCCTCCTGAGGTCATCTGCTTCATGGACAGAGCATACATGTAGCTAATTTATTAATTTACATTTTAAACATGAGCTCTTTGCTAATAATATAAGTTCATTATAAGCTGTTGTTTGCATAGAAGTAACAAAATTGCGTTAGAAATGCTAATCATTGCCGTTTATTTTACCCCTAACGTCTAAGCTGTTTGGCTAAAGCTATATTTGCAGCAGGTATTAACGTTCAGCCTTGTAGTGAGAAGGCTAACGTTAAATCTGACTAGTTAGCTATGATAAAAGCTAATTAATAACATTACCGACTAATAACTGTGTTGGTCTAGCTATGGTAACGTCAATATCCTGACTTTCCGAGATAAAACCACATGAACATAAACAAGTCAAGATAACGACTTCTCATCTCAGAAAGACGAGCACCCGAGGAGCACATGAATGCATCATTATAGCAGAAGATTTTGTCCACGTATGAATCTTCTGTGCATGATACAGTTTGGGCTGTGACATGTGGAAGTGTTCCTGATCATGCAATGACACATCCACAATGATGTTTTTAATGTGTCGCTTGAGGACCCAAAAATCATAAGCATCCAATACAACCAATATTAATAATACAGATGACGCCTTTCTAAAATGCTGCTTTTATACCCAGACATTTTATCTGAAATGTTGCCAATTAACTTAATTAGTTGCATAATACTTCTCTCACTGTTTTTTTTTTTTCACAGTAAAACATTTCCAGCCTTTTGTTGCTCCGTCAAAACTTTTTTGAGTCGTGTTTTCAAAACGTGCAATTATTTTTCATATAACTGGTAAAAAATCTCACTTTCCACACTTAATATATTGTTTATGTTCTATTGTGAGTAAAATAAGTTTTATGAGACACTTACATTTTACGCAGGGTCACAACTTTTTTTTCCCCAAATTGGCGTTGTACAGCTCACTGCTCCCCCGAAACGCACAAATACTCTGTTGAGACCGCCATGGTAAGTTTTAGATTAGCACATCCGACACTTATTCCACACCTCTGGCTTTGTTAAGACAGTAAAATTCACTTTGTTTGGTTGCTTTTGTGAAATATTGTGCAGTAAAAATAGATTCAGCTTGTCTGGGGAAAGTCGCCCTCAGCAGCCTTAATTAAGGCACAGCAGAGGAACTCAAAGTGGGGCTATGCGCTTTAGGAGAGAGAAATAACAACTACTTCTGCTGCAAAAGGGAAAGCTAAACTCATGAAAAATTGACTCCAGGCTCTGCCATAGACTGACCTGATGCTAACACGACATCAATCAGTAGCCCATGGTAAAATATAGGCTTGGGTTAGCTACTTTTGTCAGTGTCTATAGGTTAAATTTGTATTTTCCTACATCATACAGTTTACTAAAGGACATGCTTATTAATCATCCAATGTTAATTGTTGTGGGGGGGCTGTTACTTTGGGCCTGAGGTGGGGTATACCATTGAGATAAATAAAACACTAGAGTGGCCAGAGCAGGGCAGCCATATTGTGACCATAGGATAAGGCGAACTCTAATGGTAAGTAAAGTAAAAACAATGGCATAAATTCCAAAAAGAAAATTGAGAAACACTGACAGTTTTGAACTCTAGCAGTCTCTATCAGTACATTTTTCAATAAAATACATTAGTAAAGATATTAGTGGTGGAATGTAACAAAGTAAAAGTACTTAGTTACGTTACTTAAGTACTTTACTTGTGTACATTTTACAGGGGGTACTTTTAATTTTACTTCACTACATTTTAAAGCAAGTATCTGTATTTTTTACTCCACTACATTTCTGAGATGGTCTGAAGTACAAAGTATTTTGAGTTTTGGTTTAAAATCATGTGTTTTTGTCGTACACTCATTGTAGACACACAGTACTTAAATATAACAGATGCAATAAAGTAGTACTCCTTTAAAAACACCAGAATAATAGACAGAAGACCTCAGTGACAGATTCAAACTCTTGTAGAAAATTTAAGGTGATATTTTTGCTTTTACTTGAGTAAATGTTTGCTCCTTTATCTGTACATTTACTTAAGTAAAGAAATTGAGCACTTCCTTCACCACTGGGTATTAGAACAGATGATCACTGTATCACGTAATAATAATGAATTAAAATATGCCATTATACCAAGCTAAAAACCAAGAATTGTCCAAAATGACTAGACACTAGATAAAGAAAAAATATAAAAAAGTTATCAACTTAACAAAATAAGAATATCAAGAAAGCAAATGCAGCTCCCTATTAGTTTAAATGGCACTTGGTAGAATGGCTACAGTCATAATATGGCGGCTGCATCAGAGTCATTTACTGCAGTTCATTATTAGACAGTCCACTCTAGTGTTTTTTTTATTTCTATAGGGTCCACCCTGGACAATGGTCACTTGCATAAAGACTTATCCTCCAGATTATTAAAATAATGTACAGGGGAGGAAGGAATGCTCAAAATCTATCCTCATCAAAACAATATTTCTAAAGCAGAAGTAAACTCATCAAGGTCATTCAGTACAAACTACTTACTGCTACTACTATTAGTGCTCTTACTGCAACACTATACCTTCTACTACTAATACTACTAATTATGAGCTTATTTATAGGAAAGAGAAAGGACCACTGCCTTGGCGGCGGTCTGTGCTTGCTCGGTTTCTTCTATTTTAGTGTTAAAATAGTACCACATTTATTAACAGCTACTCTGAATGATTATTCTTCCGTAGCACCTTCTGGCATTGGCATCTATAGCTCCAGTCTGTGCCAAAGAACACAAAAATGGCAAATAAAGTGTACTTCTAAACAGATAAAGGTTGAAGAAAAAGACTATTCATAGAAAAGCCATTTTTCCCCCAAACTTGACACCACATACAGTATTGTTTTGAATCCATTACATTGGTAATTGGTCTTTGTAAGCACACAGCCTGTAGAGGAGCGGCTGACTGCAGCATCCTGTCACAGAGGAACCTGAACGGACTGGACTGAGATGGATTTGAGTGTCGTGCGCCTGGCTCCACACCAGCGTCCGCTCCCTCTCTCCACCCCCGGGGCAGAATTGGCCTCCTCAAATGTTCAAAAAAAGGATCCAAGCAAAAGAAAAACGGTGGCGTGTTGCAGCAGGCGTCAGGTGGCCCAGTCAGTCACCAGTCTGAGCAGGTAGCTCCACCAGTTTCCTACAAAGCTCAGTCTGATTTAATGTAGAAAGAAAGCCTCTGGGCCCTTTTAGCAATTTGGAGTCAACACACAAACATGCCCACGCTAGACTGGAAACACTTTCTACAGCGGGCCCCTTCATGTGCAAATGTGCTGAACAATGTGCGTCTACCGTGCGGTAGCTTTCCCCACTGAATCCTACCCACGATTCCCTCTTTCCCTGCTCTAATATACCAAAACACATCAGCGGCCAGCCCTTTCAAAACCCACAAGAATCTGCAACTTTTTTTCACTTCTAATAACTGTCCATTTAAACCACAACTGTTTGATTTTTCTCCTTGGCTTGGAGGAAAGGTGTAATCATCTAATAATATTGTAATAGGAATAATCTGTCATAAAAAGAGACTTTATTGTTTTTATATAGGTCAGTGGTTCTCAACTGTGCTGGCTTTGGGACCCACCATCTCTCTATAATGACAAGCCACGGCCCAAATAAAAAAGGTATTGAGGCAAATAAAGCAGTACTCAAGTCAACCTTAGGTATAACAGTCATGTTATAGAACTGGATTTTTTACTCTGGTTAAGTTTCTTTTATATTATTCTAATCTATATGTCCCACACTGCCACCTACTGTTAAGGAGTGTATTTATTTTTTTAAATTATACTTTAATTTTTTGCCCTGGCAAAGCCACGCAACCCACAGTTTTCTGACCCACTTTTGGGTCCCAACCCACCAGTTGAGAACCACTGATATAGGCTATATTAAGGATTTTAATCTGCTGTCACACTCCAATAAGGGACGGTCCTGTTGGCTGCCAGGGGAAGGTAGAGAAAGTCTCCTTCAAGTTAAGAGTTGATCTACCACAATAAGATTTGTCTGATTATATTAAGGTCCAATACCATCAGTGTTGGTTTAAGGTAAGCTCCAAATTTGAAATTTGTAGATTGAGGTAAAAAAATGGATGCAGTTTTTTTTAAATACAATAAAAACAAAACACAAAAAGTAGTTATACTGTTCTTGGTGTGTGGTTGGATATGAAATGCTACAGGTAACAGTATTTGTTACAAGCGCGCCCTGGACGGCAGTAGTAAAATCAGGCAGTTGAACTTTAAGAGTGCCACCCATGCCAGTCGTTTCACTTGACTACTCTGTGACCTGCAGATTGGTGCCTTTGTGGCTCTGGGCCTGGTTTGGTGCTGGAAAGATGCTATCACCGTTTGTCAGTGATGCAATAGAAAGTTTTCTCCAGATGCTTGCTGTGGAGAGAGCTGCTCTTGACACGGTGAGTGATTGGCAGTGGTTCCAGCTGTTGGGAGACTCATCAGGCTGCCTCCATGTGCCATGTTTTTTATGCTGACTTCAGCTCTGGCATCTGCTGCAGAGATTAAAATGCAGAACAAGCGGAGATCAAACTGTACACCGGTATTGTTTTTCCTCTTCAGAAGTGCTTCCATTTTCAATATGGAAGAAGACTCTGATCTATAAGAGAATAAGCAATGGAGAAGATAAAGGCTATTTCAGGTTGTATTTCACAAAACTTTTTTCAACATCCCACCGTCCTAACAATATCATAGCAACCTCTAATTTTTGTAAGTTTTTGGCCTTACAAGGCTTCATTAGACTGGACAGTGGAGAAGTGAAATTATGGGAGAGAGCCATTTGGTAAATCATTGCACATGACACATACTTAGGCCACCCAGGTTTGAATCTAACTCGGGACCATGACCCCTTTCTTGGATGATCAAAGCCAAAAAAGCCCCCAAAAATAGTTAGAAATGGTTACATTAATGAATGTTAGAGAATTAACGGCATTCATTATTTTAGTGTTAGTTCCTTTTTGGTGAAGTGCTGAGTACCCAGATACCAAGGATAATTTCCCAGTGCCGAAATTTGTGCCGGTCCCAAGCCTGGACAAATTAGATTGCGTCAGGTAAGGCAGTGGTTACCAAACTTTTCTGTCTGTTGTACCCCCTGGGCTTTGTGTCACACTATAAATACTCCCTCAAGTATACAGTGTAAATGGTTTTTCAAAAAGTTTATATGAGATGTATGCCAACTAATTATTAAATGGAAATAATTTTAATTAGTACGAGTACATTAGTACATTTTAGACTAAACAATAATTCGCTTGCATTTTTTTCTTTTAAACTAAATCACAAGATAAAACAATAAATAATAATGAAATAAATATGTAATAATGAAAAAATAAAATTAAAATAATTAAATGAAAATAAAAATTAAATAAACTTCAATTACATTTATTTACCACAAAAGAAAATTAAAAAATTAAAAAAATTAAAAATTAAAAATAAATTGTGAAAAAATTCCACATACGCCCTGCAATGTGTTCGGGTACACCAAGGGGTCACCGTACCCCTGGTTGGGAAACACTGAGGTAAAGCATCTGGTGTAAAAAACAATAAATATGGAAACAACCAGATGATTTGCTGTGGTAAGCCCTAATGTCATAAACTAATTAACTGATCTTCTATTTATCTCATTAAGGAATCACAGGTGCCTGGAGCCTGTCCCAGCAACTATGGGCCTCAGACGGGGTACACTATAGACAGTGGACATAAACAGCTGGTTCCTATTACAATATGCTCATAGGTTATTATACAATTTACTACAAATATAGGTAAGAAATCTGTTTTTTGTTTAACCAACACGGCCATTATCCTCCAACCTAAATGTGAAAATTGTTAGATTCCCTATCTAGCTGACAGATATTGTGGATGGGAGCTGAAGCCAGATAAATAAAAGCAGCTAGTCCCAGGGCACAGTGGCCCGAGGCGATCACATTGCTGGCAGGCAAACAGCCAGCGCCCAGCAGGCCCGGGACGTATCAGGCGGCCTATTGGATACCTGACAGCTGATTTAGCTCCCCCTTAATGAGCGGAGGGCACAGGCTGTTACATAACAACAGCACAGAGAGCACACTGCTAACACTCACACAACACTGGGAGAGGAGACCACAGAGAAAATGGGATTAAATATTGTTCAAGATGTGCAGCATGTGCTATCTAGTTTTGGGTGGATTGTTCTGTTCATTGTATTTTGTACATTACTAGATGTAGGTGAATAAAGAAATACCATTATTTTTTTACCCACTTTTTTTTATCTGTTTATATTGTACTTGAATGTTTCCTAACCTGTAACTCAATCAATCAGTTTCAATGTTCTACTTTTTTAAGTCAAACTATTGTTTAATTACCTGAAATTATCAAATTCTTTAAAAAATATCTGCAATAAGGGGTGAAAAAATTCCTGAAAAATGCAAATAAAAAGACGTCATTTAAAAACTCAGAATGATGGACTGAGAAAAAAACACAAAATCTTGGCAAAAATGTGTTCAAACTTAACCAACAAACTGATGAAAAGACACCAAGAGGGTTATTTAGAGTATTGCACATAACATTTCTAAAAACAGGGACTTACCAACTGTTTAAAAGTGACATGGACTTTGCGTGCCATAATTGAATAATTGAAATACCATACACAGTATATTTAACCCATAACAGTGCAGTGCAACCAGAGTATACCTTGTATAACAGGGTTTTTTGGGTTCAACACGTTCAATTTCAGACTTTTTTTTAGGCCTGATTATGACCTTTGTTAAAAAAAATTTAAACCTATTTCATAAGCTCGTAGTGTACAAAAAGCTGAACTGTAAATTGTAGCCCTGGTGACGGTGAGTGCTGCAAAGCATTTTGGTCTTTCTAAGAAAACATCTGAGCTTTATCTGTGACAGAAATGAGTTTATTTAAGACCTAATACTTCACAGCTTGTCAAATTTAAGATTTTTTAATTCAGATTTTTAAATTTAAGACCCCACAGAAACCCTGGTATAATGTTAACTAATCTAATGACGACTGTGACAGTGACGACTGGACGTTAGCTGACCCCATATGTGCTCCTGTCCCGACCTTCCCAGATCCCTACCTCACCCCTACTCCCCTGTCCGGATGAGGCCCACCTGCTGCATCCTTACAGACCTGAACTATGATCCTATAGAGGAGCTAATGGACTAACAGTACTACACACATACTACTCCTGATTGTCCTGGGACAGGAGCTCTCCTTCAATATGGGCTCCATAAGGTTTCTTCCTTTTTTCCCCACAGCTGGGTTTTTTTTAAGAGATTTTCCTTACCAAAAAAGAGGGTCTAAAGACAGGGATGTCCTTGGTCTGTTTAGTTTAGTGTAGTTATTGTTTGTGTTGTTTGTGTGTTATGCTTGATTAACTATTTGTGAAGCCATTTGAGGCGACTTTTGTTGTGATACTGGGCTATATAAATAAAATTGAAGTGAACTGAATGACTGAGTTGGTCTATACTGTAATATACAATATAACATTCAAACTTTTTAAACTAAAATGGCAAAAAAAAAAGTCTTACAAAAAACTTCATCTTGAAAACTCTGACCATCTGAACACCACATAAATACAGCAGTAGTAAAGAGGTGGTATCAGTGTGGTTGATTCATAATGTAGGGAGAGGGGAGGGAACTAGGGGTCCCATGAGAACCATGCAACTTGACACTGGACTTGTAAGCGGACAGAGACTGTTTATTATTCTTATAGACAACACACAAGTATTCAAGTATGAATGCACAACCTCTAGCTTTTTAATACAATATAAAAGTGTGCCATTTCTGTTGGTTTAACAACTATGACATGTAATCAAGCAATTACAGCAGTGGATTTGAGAGCGGCTCTAACAAAGTAGAAGGCCGTAATGCTATTATTGCTGCTTACAAAGAGTTGGCTGTATTATACTGCATCTCTTTATTTTCAGTGATCTGCTGGACCCTACACTGTTAGGAATGACTCAAGCACTTACAAATGAAGGGCAGTGAATCTGGACAACTACATATCTAAATACTGTAGCTATAGGCTTAATGTGAATTTAGCAGCACTGTAGCCTGGCTAGCTAGACTCTGAAGTGCATATGGAACTGCTCACATTAGACCCAATATCCACCAAAATCAATCCTATCTGATAATACTCAGTCAAGTACCATAGGATCAAGGGGGGGCAGGCTTTATGCAATACTTCTTTTCTCTGATTGGTTAGTCAGTTCATAGGCAGTTTATAACCTCTGCCAAGGAGGTTGTGTTTTTGCTGGCGCTTGTTTGCTGGTCTGTTAGCAAGAGAACTCAAAAAGTAGTAGTAGTCCAAGTCTGGGTGCTATATCTTTACCATTGTGAGATATGCCTCGAAATCTGCACTATACAAGTCCTCCTAGTATGTATGTAAGTGCGATCCCTTGCTTTCTGGATGGTTGTATGCCTACCCAATTACATTAAAGGGGCTATATTATGCAAAATCGACGTTTCTGAACTTTCTACCATGTTATAATGTTTCCTCATCAAAAACATACCTGGAGTTGTGTTTTTGTTTCATTCACGCATGTTTGAGTAATCCTCTCTTCTTTTACATTGAGTTTGTGAGAGGCCAAAATGGCTCGTTTCACCAGTGTCTGCCTTTTCAACCTGACCATGCCTGTCCTCCCTCACGGCCCAGTCCCATTCAGGAAGCACTGCTATAGCTCACGCCTCCCTTGCAGCAACCAAACAAATCCACCCTCGAACTGCAGCGGACAACACTGGCTTCTCTGCACCGGCACGTGTTGTTGTGAAGAGCGTTAAATGGGCATGACAGCGGCGGGACAGTGGGGAAGGAGGGCTCTTAAAGTGACAGGAACCTAACCTGAGGTTTCTCACAAAGTCAAATGATGAGTTTCTTCAAGGTTTTTCAATAATTATTGCGTTTTCTAACCAACAAAATGATTTTGATCTAGATGTGTCCTAAATTAATTTAAAAGACACAAAAAAGCATAATATAGGCCCTTTCAGAAACATTTGCCCATTTGTTCAGCTCTTTGAAACCCAACTCAAATCAACAAGGACTGGACTAATTCTTTGTAGAGAATAGAAAACAGATATTAGGAAGGCTGGCCAGGCTAGCAGCACTGTACAATCAATGACAAGTGAAGTGCTATTGTCTGCGGATGGCCTTAGCTCGACTTGTTGGAAGTATATATGTTCTGACAACACAGATGTCAGGGGGGACCCGCAGGACCCCGGCCTGTCACCGTGGGGATGAGGCCAGAGAGGGACAGGTCAAAGTTCACTGTGCACCCCCCGCTGCTTCAGCACCGGCTGACAGGCCACGGGAGTCTGGAAGTCCATGATGTACTGGCATTTGCTGGGCTCCTTCGCCGATCGCAGGCCTGTCTCCGTTCCGCATGTCAGCGTGACCTAGAAACGCACAAGAAAAGAAAAGTTGGTGAGAGGAGAGCCGGAGTCAAGAGGCGCTTCACTTTTATCTCACAAAGGCAGCTGATTGAAGATCGTCGTACCTCACGCTGTATGGCTTCTCCGAAGAGCAAATCAAGTCAATTGAAAACATTGTGTAAAATAAGCAGGATGTGGTGAAAGTGGTGATTTCTCTGGTCTTACAACAATGTACAAACTGGCCTACAGTGTTTGACAATGTATTATTATACACTCTATTCTGAGCCACATTTTACCATTAATTTTAACTAAGCCTCACCCAAATATATTTGTGACATTTAAAGGTACTGTAAGCAGCATGCGGTTGTACTGGTTTGAAAATGGTACTGCAGACTAAATAAAAATAATCGTCTATGGGTTGTCAGTCTTTCTGTTTTTCAGATTGGACGATGCAATGCAATGCAGTTTTAGAACAAAAAATATAAACAAAAAATGTGAACAAAAACAACTTGACCAATATGTAAAATATAGTTTTAATTGTTAATAAACCAAATGTAATTTAAACATGTTTACACCATATCTTGGCACACGTGTGTAATTTTTATGAAATATAAAAAAACTATCTTGCTCATAGCACCTAAAATATATTGAAATACACAAAAAATGCTAGGCTAACATTTGGTTGCAATTTAAGATGCAGATTTACAAAAAATTGAATACTCCTAATGCTTTGATATTGATATGACACCATCAAAATTAATACTACTTTTAATTGCTTGGGGGTCCCTGAGAAAATGTTTTTTTCACAGAACACAAGGACAAGGACACAGTAAAATGTGAATAAAACAAAACAAACTAGATACATGCTGATACAAGTAATTTTATCATTTTATGAAAAATATGTTAATGTTGATGGAAGCAACACATCTCAAAAAAGATGGAACTGGGCTGTACACACTGGCTCTATAGTGGAGTGTTTGACCAGGGAGAGAAGAAGCTGTGAGTTTGGGACAGAGGCATTGTGGGATATTACCCCCCTACCCCCCGCAGGTGAACACGAACACGGGAGGACGTGATTACCACTGTCTTGACTTTAATAGGTGACTTTGACGCCCTCTGCAAGAAGTGTTGGAAAAGGAAAAAGCAACTTATTTTACTTGGAGGGGGTTTCCATAGCAACCTCTCACATCATACTGCTCCCTGTACAGACAATGTTTCTGGCGAACAAAGGCACCTGGAGAGGCTGAGATGGGGACTTGACAGGTAGTATTGTGCTCAAGTTTCAGCCCTGGTACAAAACTGGTGATTTGGTTTGGTCCTGGACAAGGATTAAAATAGCTCCTTTTTGTTACAGATATTAAGTGCGCGCGGCCCACGTTATGCACAGTGTTTTGTTTTGACTCCTGTCCGCCAAAGTCAGAAATCAGTGCAAATCCAGAGGCCAATTTTTGTCCTAATACAATTTGATGCATCTACACCATCTGTCAGTAAAGAGAGATATTAATAATTGACAAGTGCAAAGGAGGAGTTATAGTTATTTTAAGGGTAAAAGTAAGTATATGATGGTAGAAAAATAGCATGCAGGTACTATGTAGTTTCCAGTTTGAGATTAGGAATAGGCACCTAGGAACCTATTTGCAGAAACCTATACCATCAGCAGAAACAATACACAAAACAGGCAACAAGTATTAATTAACTACCCTAATTATTTAACTAGAAGGTCAGAAAAGTCAGAAGCCCTGCCTTGGCTCTTGTTAGCTATCAATTGTGGCTCAGTGTAAATGCTTTATATAGCAGCTTTATCAACACAAGTCAGTCCCTTGGAATTAAGTTTTAACCTTCACAATCTACAGAGGTCTCAGGTGGCCAACAAAAAAAGTCCCTTTTGGCTGCTCTCTACATAAAGCCAGTCATCAGTTTGGCATAGGTAAATTTGGCACAGTTTTTTTTTGCTGGTTGCCCATCCTGACACAACACTCTGCATTTATCTGGGCTTGGACTATACACTATATTGCCAAAAGTGTTCGCTCACCCACCTAAATAACTGAATTCAGGTGTTCCAATCACTTCCATGGCCACAAGTGTATACAATCAAGCACCGAGGCAGCAGCTTTGTGGAAAACTTTGTGGAAATATTTGGGGATGGCCACTTCCTGTTCCAATGGCGCACCTGTGCACAAGGTGCATAAATTCTGGAAGAATGGTCAAAAATTCCCATAAACACTCCTAAACCTTGGGAAAAGCTTTCCCTGAAGAGTTGAAGCTGTTTTAGATGCAAAGGATCGGCCAACGTCATAAACCCTATGGATTAAGAATCAAGTTCATATGCTTGGAAAGGCAGATGAGCAAATACTTTTGGAAATATAGTATATGCAAGCCCAATAGTCCTATTGAGGTCAAAATACCTAATGTGGTGTGCATTGTATAGGGGTCTCCAACCTGTAGCTCGGGAGCTAGCAGTAGCTCTCAACCACTTTCCAAGTAGCTCCCCAAAGGTTTTATGAATTCTACATAAGCTTCATTAGTTAAGTTTAATTTATCACTTGAATATTGGCAAACCAACTTGTGTATGTATCCAATCAAACAGGTGCCAGCCTTTGCACACAAAATTATTATTTTAAGATTAGGTGATAGAGTTTTGTTTCAGAATAAAGAGGGAGAACTTAATACTTTTGTTGCCTGTAAAATCCAGACTGATATGTCTCTGTGTTATTCTACAGAGAAATATCAGTCTGGTCACCACGCCGTCTGCAGTGGTTTACTCAAATCCAAATCGTACCGTGCATTTTGATTGGTTTATTTAAGTCACGTGTTCTTCACAAGCAGCGTCACTCGTACGCGTCTCCTCACCGACAACAATCAAGATGGCGCACAGAGGAGCCGAAAGTTTGTTTCATTCAGCGGTATGGTATGGTAATGTTGAAAGAACTCTCTCGTGGCTTCTCTACTCTGTTTGTTTACTTTCTTGTCGCTTTGTTAACGTCACTGTCCGCCATTTTCTGATTGGCTAACTCCGCTGTCAGTTAACTCGGGTTTGCTCCGCCCTAGAAATCGAATTGATTCTAAGGCGACCAGACTCATCCGCTGGTACAGCGGTGAGTCTGGAATTTCCAGGCAAATACATTTGTTGTTTTAATATAAAATGTGAGTTGCAGACACCCAACATTTTGTAAATGTTCAGGGAAGACTAAAAATATTTTCTTTTGGTTGAAAGTGTCAGCCCTGTGACTGGCCACTGTCCAGGATGTACTCCTCCTAAGGCCCATAGTTATCAGCATAGGCTCCAGTGCCCATGACCCTTACAGGGAACAAGTGGAAGAAGATGAATGAATTAATGATACAAAGCACGAGTAGCTCTCTTCTGTTGTCATTTTATTAAAGTAGCTCTCAGGGAAAATAGGTAGGAAACCCCTGGTACAGTACATGTCACACTAAACCATGGCTAGACTTATTGTTGGAGCCAAAATCGGGAGTTGAGTCAATATTTTGGGGAAATCCATTTAAACCAGTATTACTGAACATGGCATAAATAGGGTTCTTCTGTTCTTGTAGAAAAGGCTTTTGAATGGTTGTACAAACTATGCTGAGCGGCCGTAACCTGAAATTACCGGTTTAAGTTCAGTGTAGGTCTACTCACGGTCCAGCACTTTGTCTTTAATTAACAAGTGAACAGCCGCCCCTCCCCTCAGACCTCCTCATGTTCTGCTCACTGCTTACACTCCAACCTCCCTCCACATCTTTCCAGAAACAATACCTCTCTCTTCTCACTGCACCACTGCAAAGACAGAAGGCCCTAACCAAAGACGAGCTTCAGCATTTCAAATATAATGAGCGTCAACTTGTGACGAGACTTCATTTATGCTCACTGCGCGCGGTTAGAGGGTCGTATCAAAGGAATTCAATTTAGTATTTTCAAAAGGAGGGCCTTGGATGGCACGACTACATACATTTGCAGACGACATTTATTAGACTGTGATTTGAAAAAAGCAGTAGGCCCAGAAAATGAGATGATTAAAAGTACTGCATTTTTAATTGAGCAAATGCTGGCACATAAATGGCAAATGACCTTATAAATTAGACTGAAAGAAGATGGAATTCTGGGTAATTCTTTAGGACAACTGATCATATCAAACATTAAGAACAGATGGAGAAAAAAAACAGTCTCTCACATGGCTTTGAATTAAACTGAGCATGAACGCATGGCAGACACAGCATTGCTTGGCAAGTTCTTAAAGATTTAACCCTGAAATTAATACAGCTAAAAGATATAGAGTTTACTGAAATGCTGTCTCCCTCAGAGCAATAACAGTCGTGACTCATGTGTCAGAGAAACATAAGCTGTGGTTAAAGTCACCTCCAGATGTATGCACTTAGTTCTAAACATGCCCTGAAATGTGTTTCTGAGCTACAAGAAGCTATTTCATTTACAGTCTGTTTTGTGAAGGCAGCAAAGATAAGAATCTATCAAATAAATACACTCTGTTGTGGAGTAAGAAATTCATATGGCATCAATACTTCATGGTGGTTTAAGTTGCCAGATACCAGACAGATAGTAAATGTACAGGGCGTGCATGCAATGAAATGCTTTTTTTTGAATTCCAAATGCAAAAACAGTCACATAAACATAAATAAATACACAGCAGCCAGGAGTTTTCTAGGAAAGTTAGTGCCCACTGCCCATACAAGAACATGAGATACCTTGGATCTTTGTCCATTGGGCCATAGAGCAGTTTACGAAAAAAAAAAAAAAAAAAAAAATCAAATAAAACATACCATTTGCTCCTTTACAGTTTAAGTTGAATTCCCATCTCGTAATGGTAATGTTAATATCAGAATGCCTCACAATGCAGCTTGTTACCTCTGCTTGTTAGTCGGTTAGTAAGATAAAAGATAAAAAAAAAGTCCCACATTTTGGATCTAGAGAGCATTTTAAAGGATTCTGTACAATTGCAAGATAGGGCCAACTTCAGCAATGAGGGCTCAGTTAAATAACAAATTATTTTTATTCTTTACTATTTAACTATCATCCTCCATGTGAGTCCATCTTCATCTTTGCGAGAGAGGGCCAAGCTTTCCAAGTTTTCTAGTTCTTATTCTTATAATGTATTAATAATTCTATGTAGCCTTGTTGCATCAGGAAAGTAACAGGTTATTTAATATTTTCTCTTTGCACAATTTGTCCTGCTTTATTCTGTGACCTGACTTATTTAATCAGAGACAGTCAGTACTCACAGTTGTGCTGCGAGAACCCCCCTGCCAGCACGGCTCTCCGTTCTCATACACCTGCTGACTGTACTGGTTCTTGGGACTTCCCGACCACATCCCCCACTTTCTGCAAACACAAAAACATATGAAACTTGTTAAAATCTATTAACCAAAACAATAACTCATCAACTCTTAAAAACTGTGAGACAGCCTGCACTGTAGGCTGGCTTCACAAATAAAAAATCTGGCAGGACGGGCGGTCTGGCAGTGCCCTTGTTTGGTTCCTGGCTCTGGCGTTCCCTTCCTTCTTAACAATGGAAGGAAATATTAATTACAGTTTAGTTGAATCAGTGATTAAAATAAGACACAGGGGAAGAAAAGGAGATGTGTTGCCAGTGAAGCCAGTCGCAAATGTGGCTGCCCAGTGCAAGCTAATTACATTCTCACCAAACATTTCAAGTGGAATCAGGAAACAGCAAAACTGTGCTCAGCCAACACTGGTTTAAAAATATATATGATGTTTAATGTAAGACTGGAAATGTGCCTAAATGTGCACATTTAAAGTCCAGAAAACAGATGCACTTCATCAACATGTATATTATAGACATGTAAAGATCAAGCTACATAAAGTATATAGCCTGGACTGCCTTCCCAATTCATTTTCTATTCTTGGCAAATAATTAATTTGGTCTCTATGGAGTTGAGTTGAACTTCCAATTGGGCACAGATTAAACTACATTTAGACAACCAGTAGACAATCAGAATTCAGTGGGCAGTATTGACAGATTAAACATAAAAGTACTACCAATCATATTACTGGCCCAAGAAAAATTCTTTGTCTTACATCAAAACAACCTCCATAAAAGCATTCCACATCCACAGTCTCAAATGTACACATCCAAGGTTAGCAATGTTAGCCATTTCTCTCTTTATCTTGAAATTTCACTCACACAGAAACAGTCAGATGCCTTACGCTGCAGTACAAAAGAACAGATTTATCACTGCTTTGTCCTGTTTGTTTGAATCTCATATTAACACAATGGGACAAAAGCCTCATTTATTAGCTGTGTTGCTACGGTTAGTCTTGTTAACATGTCTTGATGTTTCTCAACACTGCCAACTAGACAATATTTTGGGGATAAATCACACAATCCCCTGCAAAAAAAAAAACCAAAAAACATACTGTGTCTTAATCCTTCATAGTTATTTATAAAACATTTATTTAAAAACGGGTGCAAATAAAGGCTATATAAATTTAAGCATTTAGTTTTCAGTCACAATGGTTTTATTGAAATCTAATTACAAAGCTAAAACACAACTGGAGCATACAACATATACAACATATTATTATAGCTATTATGTTGCCTAATCTATGATTATAATGTTTATGTACATCTGATGCAATTAGTAATAAAGGAGAGATTTTTAGTATGTGTAAAGAATTTAGAACCATATCAGATTTTTTATGTTACAGGTGTTAAAACACTACCAACAACCACTGGCTAATCCTTGGTGTCCACAGGAAGCCATGGACAAGCTCGGTGGCTGTTTAATTTCAAATACTGTGTTAACCTGACCCCGACCAAAAATCCCTACATTTTTACTTTTCACAGGTGAATAAATGCCCCTGAATCTGCCATTCAAAAACCAAGTACTATGACTGTGGATAAATTACTGTTTAGATAGGTGAAGGTTATTTCTTTCTTACATTTTCATTTCCACAAAAAAGATGGCCATCATATCAGGTGTTTAAGAATAAGAACTCTACAGTATATATACAGTGGCGTGCAAAAGTATTCACCCCCTTAACATTTTTCATTTCACATCACATGACAACAACTATGAAAATGCAAAAAAAAAAAAAAAGGCAAAAAAAAAAAAAAAAAAAAAATATATATATATATATATATATATATATATATAGATAGATATAGATATATAGATATATAGATAGATATATAGTGAAGCAATGTAGAGAATATAGAAAAAGAGAAAACTTGAATACAAAAGTATTCACCCCCTTTTTTTAAAGTGGACCCTCAGATGTCACTGAAATAGTTAGATAAGTTTGGCCTTATTGCAATTCGCAATAAAACACATTTTAATTCATTCATTACAACATGTAAAAGATAAGGATCCACACCAAACCTGCCTAAAGAAGACCATCTAAAACTCACAAACCAGCCAAGGAGTGCATTCATCAGAGAGGCAACAAAAAGACCAAAGGTGACCCTGAAAGAGCTGCAGAGCTCCACAGCAGAGACTGTTGTATCTGTCCACAGGACCACTCTGAACCATACACTCCACAGAGCTGGGCTGTGTGAAAGAGTGGACAGAAGATAGCACAAACCTAGCACCTGACTGCCCCCTCTCTAAAGTGAAGCCTGGTGATGGCAGTGTCCTGCTGTGGGGATATTTGTCATTGGTAGGGACAGAGAAACTGTTCAGAACTGAAGGAATGAAAGATGGGATTAAATACAGGACAATTCTTGAAGAAAACAACTCTAACTGTCCTGTACAATGCATTCAACCTGAAGGAGCTGGAGCTGTTTTTAGATGAAGAATGAGCACAAATCCTAGTGATTTTATGAACCAAGCTCATAAACACTTATCCTAGAAAAGATGGATCTGTAAGTCCTTCAGAAGGTGGTTCGACAGAGTACTAACTTGAGGGGGTGAATTTTGTATATAAATATTAGGGCCGGGAATCGATAAAAAAAAAAAAACTAATTAATTGCAAATCTGAAAAAAAAAAAAAAATTAATTGCGATACTTTTCCCAGCCCTAACATATATATATATTAGGGCTGCGATTAATAGAAAAAAAATGAATGCGTTAAAATTTATTAACGCAAATTAATCACACGATCTGTTTTGCCGTAACAGCAGCGCTTCTCAAAGCATTTTGGAGGGCATGAAGCCGTGTCGGGGGCGCGTGACCATCTTGGAAATGTGCGTATATCACAACATTGACTTGTTTTCACGGTGAACGACCCGCGCGTCCACAGAGGAGAGAGAGCAGCTGCCACACACACGTTTGCCTGTGTTTGACTTCAGGACAAGTCCACTACTTTGGCCGCTGCACTACAGCCCTGTCCTTTCCCTCCCCTCACGAGTCTTGTGTAAAACTTTTTACTAATAAATGTTGCGTGTGCTTTTTATATCGCTTTCTTTCACTGCCTCTGTCCGTGCGCTTTCCTGGGAGCTGTGCTTTCTGTGCGTCCTGGACCCGCGGTGAGAGAGGGGGGCGATCCATGGCCTTCCCTGAACTTAAGTAGCCGCAAGCCGCAAACTCCTACAAACTCCTACAAACTCCTACAAACAAACATTTGCGTTTTTTTTTTTTTTTTTTTTTTTTTCCATAAAGCGTCAGTTCTTGACTCAGAGCGGCAGGCTCACGGGGACAGGTGACCGTGCCCCGCCCCTGTCCGGCAAGAACAAAGTCCGGGCAATCAACAGCTATGCCCTGCCAGTCATCAGATACCCTGCAGGAATAATAAGCTGGCCAAAGGAAGAGATTCAGACCACAGATGTGAAAACATAGAAGCTCCTGACCATGCATGGAGGGTTCCACCCCCAATCCAGCACCCTGAGACTGTACATTAAGCGCAAGGGAGGAGGCAGAGGACTGGTGAGTGTCAGAACCACTGTCCAGGATGAAACATCCAAGATCCTTGAATATATCAGGAAGATGGCCTCAATGGACGAAGTGCTCAGTGAATGTCTCAGGCAGTGGAAAACAGAGGACGAGGTGCTGGAGGAACCATCCTGGGAGGAAAAGCCCCTACATGGGATGTACCGCAGACAGTACATGAAGTGGCTGATATCCAGAAATCCTACCAATGGCTAGAAAATGCTAGACTGAAGGACAGCACAGAGGCACTGATCATGGGTCATTGGAGCACTTGGGGCCGTAACCCAAAACTGGAAGAGTGGCTACAGCAGATCCCAGGAAAAATATCAGACATCTCAGTCCAGAAGAGCGCAGTCCTCGGAACAGCAAAGATACTGCACAGAACCCTCAAGCTCCCAGGACCCGAGCTTGGATGGATGAGACCGCCCGCGGAGGGCGAGAGGACAATTTTAATATATATATATATATATATATATATATGTATACTTGTTATGGATGATTTATTTTAATCACATCCAACAATAAATGGTCAAAGGTTTTGACTCTAGCTCACATCCTGCTGTACACTGCCCATTGTGAGTCTATTGCTAGATAAGCAGAACAGCCGATCTTAGCGTTGCAGTTAAACAAAAACCTGAGCGTTTTGTCCTGAACGCTTTGTCAATGTTCTGTTAATCATTGAGGATAAAGCGCGACAAGAGGCAATAAATTTGGCGTACTGTTCTTGTAATCTGTCTGAGTGCTCTCTTCACGGTGCCAGGCCTGTCACAAGGGCACAACATTCGATCAGTGTTCCCTCTCTGACCTTTACACACCGGATTAAAGCAGCACTTTGTTCCTTAACGACTGCTTTTAGTAATAGAGGAGCTAATCTGCAATTCACAGCCTATTTTGATATTTTCATTTATGAAGTTAATTGATCCTAATAGAATGATGGATTACCGTAATGCGGCGTTATCCTGACATCTGAATACTTTAATTTAGCTTAGAGACAAGCTAATCTATCTACTAATAAGCATATAATTACCTGATTAATTATTTACGACAACACAGAATAAGTGCAAATCTCCACAAAAACAAACAACAGCTATCATTTAAATATTATAGCCGGGATTTATACACTTTTTTACAAAGAATTTTTCATGACTTTTCCATGACTTTTGATTAAAATTCCTAAAAGACCTGAAAACTTACTTACACGTGTTTAAATAGTATTCCAAATGTCCAATGTGGTACATTTGAAACATAATTCTGCTGGAATATCATTTGTTAAATTCGGAAATTAGTCAGTTAAAAAAAAAAGAAAAGAAGTTGGGGCTTCTTCCCCCAGAAATATATTATTCCACTAATTTTGCTGACGTTTACACCAGTGATTAAAAGATAATTATGCTATATTAGATATAAACTAATCATCAATGCTGTTTTAAAGTTGCCTGTAAAATCCAGACTGATATGTCTCTGTGTTATTCTACAGAGAAATATCAGTCTGGTCACCACGCCGTCCACAGTGGTTTACTCAAATCCCAACCGTACCGTGCATTTTGATTGGTTTATTTAAGTCACGTGTTCTTCGCGAGCAGCGTTACTTGTAAGCGTCTCCTCGCCGACAACAATCAAGATGGTGCACCGAGGAGCCGAGTTTCCAAAACCTTTTGAAAAATTTACACCAAAATCCAAAACTTTTGGCCTGGAAATTGCATTTTAAAATTCCATGACTTTTCCAGGTTATCCATGAATGTACAAACCCTGTATAGCAGTATTTTTAAATGCATTTTTTTTTTTACCATAAACCAGACGCATGAATGGGTCAGAACCCAAAAATGGGTCACAGAGACATGGAATACAATAGTAATGTTCAGCCCATTTGAAGCTTAAATATTATTTTAAATACAACTATGAAGCATAAATGCATAAAGCTACAGCAGTGAACACAAGCGGCAGAAGGACACATAATCTTTGTTGATCTAAAAATGCATGAGTTCAACTCTTAACACTAGTGATGTTCTGTCTAATGTTGTTCTGTCTGTTCAGTACTAAGTGCAGTTGAACATCTCTCCTAGCTTAATAGAAGTGCAGCAGTAGCAGTCTGACAATAAATTGCATTATCCAGTTGCTCTACACTGATTAAAAGAAATTCGAATAACTCCCCCCAAAATCACAGTCCCGGGTTTACATGCAGTTTAACACTCCTGTTATAGTTGCTGTAAGGCAATAATTCATTTTTCTCAAACTGTATGTAAACATAGCGACAGAGTTAATGGTCGCTAATTAAATAAAAGAAAAGTGATTCTGAGAGTAATTCTGAGATGGCTGCAATTAGTTACAGAAAGAAACATAATAAATACAAAGGGAAGCATATTCAAACATTTAAAACACAGAATTTATGTAATTTTTAGCAAGATGAAAACAATTGTGAGATTGCAGTGGTTATAATCTCTAGCTTATCTGAAGCCCTAATATTATTTTATTTACATGAAATAGTGAAATGGATTTTAAAATACAAAGCCGAAGTAAAATAATCTAGAAAAATAACTTTGATTCTGTAAAAAGTGAGTAAAAAAAAAACAAACAACAAAAAAACAAAAACAAAAAAAAAGATAAAATTAGGACTCACAACCAGAGAGAATCACTAGTCTTAAAGTCTAACGTAATCACTTTTAAGCTTATTTAAAGAATGTACTAACAATTCTTTATGTGTCTTTAATTTGAGCTTTTCCATAGAGCCAACATGACATGCAGCTCACCCAGACAGTCTTGGTGCCAGTGAGTGCAGCATATATGTCACCCATGCTTTATTTACGAGCCTGAGCAGGTCAGTCGGAGGTGAATTGCTCACACGAGTGGAAGGCGGCTGGAACTCAACGTCCTGCTTCTTTGATTGGGTTTTAGCACTCTGTTAGCACCGGGACACTCAAATGGATTGCTGTCAGGTGGCCCATGCGATGAGGGAGGAAACTGATAGTGCTTTGGCGTTTGCTTCTAAAGTTGACCAGTGTGCCATACATTCTTACCCGTACATCACAACCCCCGTCCTTCCTGTACTTCCTTAATCTCCATTTGTGCTCTGTCAGTGCTTCATTCCCAGGAGCCAGTGTTGCTGCTGAGAATTAGGCCTGACTTATCACTGAGACTGCCAACACACTGCAGTCAGGCCGGACTCACAGGAGGCTCGGGATGAAATGCCTGCTTTTGGTATTGGCAGGCCATTTTTAGAAGTCACTCAACATAGACTGTAGTGTATCTAGATGTAGTCGACAAGTGGAAGTGGAGACATGTTATGGGTCATTGCCCTGATGGCTTCTTTTAGATAAACACAAGTAGACCTAATGAGTGAGGCAGGAGAATGGCAAAAAAGTTAGATGTCGCATCTTGGTGTCAATAAAAATCTAGTTTTTATTGACACCAGTTTTTATTGATTTTATACATTGTGGATTTGACATACCAGCTTGGGTTGAGAGTATTATTCATATTTAGTTTTAATTAATCAAGCACTTAGAACTACAAATGCTATATATGCTATATGACTAAAGTCACTCAATTATTTTGTTAAGCTCAACATAATTATAGAAATGTGACTAAAATATTACTACTTTTATCACTTTAATAGGTTATCTTTTGTTAATGGAACTTACAGTGGTATCTGAGATATGTAAGATATATAAGATATGCATGACTTTAAGTAAATTTATAATTCCTGCTTTTATTTTATTACTAGATCTGACACCTAACCCAAGTTTGGTCTGAAATCTTACACTAGCTCAAGTTTATCTCAGACCATGTTGTCCATCTCTTGGGAAACATTTTTTGTCTCTCTCTTTATGTTTGCAGACAAACCAATGGACGTGACAAGTGTGAATGACATATTAAACTTACTTGTTTCTCTTTTTCAAATTATTCTTATCAGAATACGCTTTTTATGTGATCAGTGAGGGTTTTTTTTCCAAATAAGAAAAATGCAAATTTAAATAGCATATTTATATAAAACCAGATTATTCTATAAAGTATAAATCATAAAAAGTATCCACGATATGCATATAGAGAGGATGTTTTTATGATTGGTGAATTTTGCCTCAATTTATACACTTACTGGTGTTCCCTCCTTTCTAATTTCAGGATACATTAAAATGACAAACATACAGCCAGCCTGACCCAGCAACAGACAATGCAGCCCACCCTAAATGTGCAAAATGAACCCCACTGGCGCAATGACAACTCCATTTTCCATTGCAATTTATCACCGTTTGGCTCCGAGCTGCAGCCATGATCCACACGATGCTCACTTGCACTCACAGCAGCAGGACCTGTCCCCTTAAATTATCTGCCTTACTCTATGTATTTTTCTCCCATCTCTGTGTACACATTGGGCGATGTGCTGCACCTGTCTACTGCAGCCAAGCACAAGAAAGGTTCCCACCCGTGCATTAGCATTCAGCTCACGCCTAGAGCCAACTTGAATTTTCAGAATGCTAGAGCTATGTGTTTACATTTGTGCTTTTGGTAAAATGAACATTGTTACCTGCCCTAAGAGGTTATGTTTTATCTAAAATTGTCTGTTTGTTTGTTAGTTGGTTTTTAAGTCTGTTAGCAAAACAATGCAAAAAGTAATAGTCGGATTTTGATGGATGTTTTACAAAAGCCAAGGAAGAAATGACCAGTTTTGGAGTAAATTCAGAGTGTCCACCATTTTGTGTATAAATGAATGAGGGCTGACTGGATGTACATGGCTTGTTGATTGGTCAGTGTTTCCTGGAGCAGGCAGGGGTTTGTGGGAGAGGCGGAGGTTCGTGCAAAGGAGTATTTTGGTATGGTCCAGGTATGTTTTTGATAAGAGAACATTATAATATGATAGAAAGCTCAGAAAAGTCAATTTTGTAGAACATATCTCCTTTACTGTATGCCAGAGCTTTGTGGCTCAATGGATAAAGCATCTACCCCTGAACTACAAAAGTTCTCTTTTTAATCCAAGTCTGAGCAGTTACCATTGTGAGAAGGATGCACAAACCTATGAAAAACCACCAGCTCATATTATTTCCAAGAGCAAAGCAAAGGCAGCCTCACTATTTAAGATAAATGGTGGTGGATATCGAACACCTTGTGTTTCTTTAAGCCTTAAAACATTGGGAATCTTATTTACAGATACCTGGATTATGATTCATTCTCTGTCTGGGCTTCTCTAATGCCATAAATGCACCTTCCATCACAGATAAACCTGTAAAAGCAGCATATCTAGCCAGGCTAAACCTGTTATCCCTGCATTTATGTTCCATTGTGGCTAAGATAGCGGGAGCCTGGGAGGAGTCCATCTCGAGAGTCAATCTCATTTCATTTTCCCCTTGAATCACTGAGGTGCGATTTGTATTGACACGCAAATGAGCAGATGGACTTGTGATTTAATTACACCCAATGGCCACAAAAAAAATAACTGCGTGCTCAGCTACTTGTGCTAATTTATGGCCACAGTAAAAACATAACACTGGAACATCTTATCGATTACTCGGCTCTAAAATTCTGGCTTCATTGTTTTACAGATTTTTATAATCCTATCTGTATTAGGTATAATTACCCTGCTTTTCTTCTGCTGATAATGCAGGAGCAGATTATAAAATGATGTGGTCGCCGATCATTTCTGTTATAAACTTCATGCCGGCGTTAATCCGTTCGCCTCGAGAAAAGATCCGCAGCTAATCTGGCCCAGCGCTGAGAGGAGACTAGCCCCTCTGACATAGCTGCAGCCTTTCACAACAAGCAATTAGTTAGTCAAGACTACTATGGGCATGGGTTTCTATACGCAGGCTGAAGGGTAAAAATGCCCCTGTCTTGCAATGATAAAGATATAGTATCCAGACCTGGAACCAGGAATATTTCAGTTCAGGGGTAAATACTACAGGTCGACCGATATGTTTTTTTTAAGACCGAGGTCAATTTTTTAAATCCAGAGCAGCCGATGGCCGATAAGCAATGCCGATTTTTGAGGCCAATATGGAGGGCCGATTTTCCTAATTTTATGGAAAAAAAAAAAAAAAAGGTTTAATATAGTCAGTTGTTTTCATGTTGCTTATAAAATGTAAAGAAACATAAAAACATCACTTTAAAATGCAGAAAAACATTTACTCATGCAGGCAAATGGTAAAATCTCTCAGCTTTGCACTCTGGGCTACTGTCTTCAAATAGTTGTTCTGTACTGAAGCTGTAAAGTTGAGGGCTAAGCATTTCTGTATCATGTAAATAATATTTATGACATTAAATAAGTTAGTTAGTTGACAATACATTCATTTTATCATTAATTACAAAGCACATATTTTAAAATAAAAATATTAAATGAGGGGCACTTTTATATTTACAAAATATATCTTTGTGTACTGCAAATATAAAAGTGCTCGCTGACTCGCGCAAAAAATACTGCTTTACTGCGATTTTTACTGCAATTTTGTTCCATGTGAGTCCTCATACCGGGTACGCACTGGCGCTCGTCCCTGCATCACTTAATCAACACTCCTTTTCTAAACACATGCATATATCGACACTAAATACAGACAGTTCTCTGCTCTGTGACACTGACGGACACAGCAGAATGTCCAAATCTAAGGTCAAAGTAGTTCGGGCTAACGTCTTCATCTCCATCCCATTTTATAATGCACACGTTTTTATACTGCGGTCACTGAGGTGCACTGCTCCACGTTAATGTATTAGATGGAAAAAAAAATTTGCCTCAACCATGCTTATGAAGCCCCACCTTTTCCCCGTTTTACCAAATGTTTCTCTTATGCAGCATTTTAACAAGTTAACGAGACTGGTGTTATTTTACAGCGGACCGTTCCTATCTGATGCTAAGCTAGCAATTAAAGCTAATGCTGCAGGTTGCATACAAAAGTGCTCGAACATAGCCTAAAGTGTCTGGCCATTTACATTTTCTCTCAAACGGGCATTTAAAAGTTAAATCAGCGTTACGTGCGCAGGTTTGGTGAGTCTTACCTTTTTTCTTTCAAAACAATAGGCCTCGTCTCAGCCTTGTTTGAGTGATCTCCCTCACTCGCCCTGAGCACCTTCTACAGTCAATGGTGCCACTGTAGCATGGACGGCATGAACACAAAAACTAGGGTCCTTCAGTGGTTGTCCGGACATGTGCCTGACCAAAAATCGGCATTAAATGTGAAAAATCGGCCCAAGGCCGACTGTCTAAAACACTCAAAAATCAACCTGATATATAGGCCGACCGATATATCGGTTGATCTCTAGTAAATACTCTAACTTTTGGGCTACAAGGGGTCTGGAATAGCAAGTTAGTTGTCTCACTATGATGTTAATGTGCTAGCTATTTAACAGCATGAGGCACTGGGTACACTGCTGTTGAATGTGGATTTGATGGAAAAAAAATGTTTAGGGGTAAATACCACAAAATCATGTATATCAGATAATGGTAAAAATCTACAAAACTAATCATATTTCTTTACTGATCCTTTGTCTGGTCCTATATCACTATCAGAATCTTTTTAAAATTTCCTGGCTGCACACAAAAAAATTTCTTTTCCTTGGCTTATTACAGTGATTTCCTGAAAATCTGAAGTTTCCTTTTTGAGTTTACAGACAAACAAACAAACAAACAAACAAACAAACAAACAAACACAGGCAAAAGCATAACCTCTTCGGACGCTACTCTAAAACGCTCTCACTCATGACCTCAAGCCACTGTTCAATGAACAACAGAGAACAAAGAAGACATAACCCTGTGTGGTTTTTAAAACCTCATGTGCATTTCTTAGTCAGAAAGCAGAAACACCAATCATAAAGCATTGTTACAACCAGGTCTAGTGTATTTATTGCTGAAACATCTTTGCATGCTTTGGACTTCAATAATATCTGTGTTGCCTGAAGCAAGTAAAATGCCGCATGCGTACAACAGATCTATAAACTCACTGGTTTGAAAATGTGGTAATGGAAATAAATGCATTGTTTTACAATTGTAGTTGGCAACCAAGCTACAGAATCAGACATGCTTTTTTTTCATATACAGTATGTTGAAATTTTGCACATATGACATCTGATATCTGACATCTGATATTGTGTTCATACGTTGCAGTAATTTGAATTGATAAACCCAAATTACTTCCACCAAGGACGTTATGGCCAACATTTTGTTTGCCAACATTGTTCCGCAGGTGAGTCTAAGATAACTCAAAAAGTAATGGTCAGACTTTGTTGACATTTACTGAGTTCTTGGTTTATGAATCTGGAACACCATTTGATTTCAGGAAATGTGTACCATTGCAAGATAGGGTTAAAGATTCTAACTCTAACCATATCTTTACTATTGTGTGATGGAGCAATGCCTTGGCAGTCTTCGTTTTCCAAGTGCTTCCACCTTGGATTAAATTTTATTCGACAAATATTTTTCTTTAAAAGGTAATTACTACTCATACAATAAAAAGTCACAACATATGTACGACTGGTAAAGAAAAGTAAAAAAAAAAAATTACAGTTACTAGCCTTGTCTTGTCATTTACTGTATATTTAGTCAATGTAAGAGACTGGGGAGCAATATTAGTCTGTAGCTAGATGTGAGATGTGAAAAGACATGTGAGCGCAAATACCAATAAGTCGAGTTATTTTAACCAATTAAATGCCAAAGTGTTCATTGCTTTACATTCCCTCAATGAAATCCCATCTCTGAGGCCTAGCATATGTCATCTCAGTATTAAATGACTTGTAAATACTGTGGAATAAGCTAGCAGCTCGTAGTGAATACCTAACCTTGCACTGCTAATCACATGTTCTACCTGTGTCGAGGTGCTGTAAAGTCTGGGCTTATTACTGTCACCTTCCCACTGTAGCATCCACTCATTAGCCGCCACTGCGATGAATTATACCTCACAGCTATACTTTTTCAGCGCTAACAAGGGGGTCTGGAGCAGCAAGTTAGTCCCCTCACTATGCTGTTAATGTGCTATTCATTTACAGAGTGTGGCGCTGGGTACACTGCTGTTGAATGTGGATTTGGTAAAAAAAAAAAGAAAAAAAAAAAAAAAGGAAAAAAGAAAAACCTAAACAAGGGAAAAAGTATGAGAAGAACAAAGTGGCAAAAGCTGATGACCTCTGCCCTGCATATAAGGTCACCAATCAGAGTGCAGCGCTTTGAGACGAGCCCTGCCGCCGTCATTACTGTGCCAGTCACTGATGCTCCTCTCACCCATTGTGCCCGCTGTGTTAATGCATAATTCATCCAGACAGAAACATGCGAACAGCACATGCTCAGTAAGAGCCAGGCGTTCACTTCCATTTATAGGATAATACAAACCTTTCAGATAAGAGGAATAGACCAAGCTAACTGAAGCATTTTCATTGTGCTCATGTGCTAATATGGAGACAATACAATGCTACAACAACAGTTGTATTGATTTATGTACCAGTAAAAAAAACATGTGGCTACAACAGATTATTTTACTCTATGTAAACAGCATGCTGTGTGGAGATTTTGACAATGGATAGAAACATACAGTAGAATGGGCATGGGCTACCAAAAATAGCCAACTCTACAAAACCAAACTAATTCTGGCACATGACAGTTCCTGTGTGTGCTGGCGTGGAGTAGGTATTGAACACCAGCTAAAAACTACAGGCTATGCTAAATGTTCAGTGCTAAGATAAGTTATGTTCCTGACAATGTTACAAAACCTATAGTAAAATGCATTTTTCTATTATAGATAAGACCTTTTTGGTAAATCAACATACATGTGACTCTAAAGCTACTGTAATACTTCTTAGCATTTTTTGCCCCTATTTAATAATGATAAACAATGCAACAGTCAACACACTTGAGTATAATTAACGTATATCTGTAAAAAACTGTATATCTTAATGTTGCTTATTAAATTGTCATGAATACAACTGACTTGACGAAGGTTACTTTGAACTTTTTGACTGACCACATTTGGACGGGCAGATGTTCACTTTAACATAAATTTAATGAAAAGGCAAACCCCAAGGTAGCACTCAACATATTAGTTCTATCTTTGATATATTATTGAATGTCAAGATTTGCAGCAAATCTTATACAAAAATATGCACTTTAAGCTAAACTCCACTCTAGGCAAAATGTGTTCAGCTTGGTAACATTCTTACTTCTTATTTTTATTTTTTTAAATATATTTTGGGGCTTTTTTGGCTTTATTAGACAGTGCAGCTGAAAAGTGACAGGAAATCATGGGGAAGAGAGCGTTGAGAGACATTTAACGAGTCCGGACTCAAATCCATGACGCCAAGGTATTTGCGATGTATATGTGTATATTTTTCTGTACAATCATAAATACAAGAGGGGTAGGAACAGTCCCATCGATAGGGGAGGGGGTGAGGGGTCTGTTGTCCCGGGACTCAGGGTCAGAGAAGGACACAGAAATGGCACCTCTTCTATTCTAATGGGCCCACAGGAAGCCTTTTTGCCCTGGGCCGGGGTAGAAATGACCACATTTGGAAGCGTGGAAGTTAGCTTTAACATAATGCAAAACCCCAAGGGAGCACTCTTTTTATTTTAATCTATATCTCTAGTTTATATATTTATTTATTTATTTTTATAATGGGAAGCTAGGATTTGCAGCCAAAACCGAGGCACTGTTACTACTGGGAAGCACAACACAATTATATAGTTTATCACAGGTTTTAGTATGACAATTAATAGTCAACAAAAAATATGAACGGTGACAGGCCCACTTCAATGTCACATTTTATTTAGCATTGCTTGCGTAAATAGAACTTTCCCGGAGTGCTTTATGTGGTGTTATAAAACACACTGGGGATGAAGCAGTATTTCATCAACACCTCCTGACAGATATGAATCAGGCTGGATGTCAAACCCAGATCAGTATTCTGTTAACAGCTCACTTGTGCCTCATTAACGACTGGGCTAGGGGTTGCCATGGCGACCCAGCAGAAAGGCCATCGGGGGTTCACAGTGTCAGACCCCCCACCCCATCCACTTTAACCGTCTCCTCAGACGCACAAGAGTCATCAGCCCTTTGCCTTGATTAGCGGATGAAGTGTGGGCTGTTACAGTGCATACAAGTCCACATATACGTCGGAAGTGTTATATAAAAGTGCGTCTATACCTGTCAGTGGTTGCACACTATACTGGAGCCGTGGGCATTAAGCAGCTGCCATGTTCCCAGGTAAAGAGGGCCCCACTCTTCACTAATGGCACTCCAGCGAATGACCTTGACAGCTTGGAAATGAGCGAATTAAATAGAACACTTAAATGTATAATTACACACTTGTTCCAGTCCAACTGTCACCACACTGTAGGTTAAATCATTAGATAAGACGAGGCATTAAAACAAATAAATAAAGAAAACCTCTCTATTCTAATGTCTATCACAACAATTAAGGAACAGAAATGACTTTGAAATGATCACATGAAAGCCTGCCTTACTCTTCTCATTAGGTGAGCAGAGGGAAAAAGCAAATCAGCAGCAACAAAAGCAACAAACAGCCATTAGTCATTTGACTATGACAATATTCATAATGTTATGCGCTTGTTTATGACAAGACAGCTTGTTCAAAGAATTAATGAGACAAGTTTGTTAATAGTATGCACAGGAATCTATCACTCCGACAAACTTAGTGTGCACAGAAAAATAAAAAAATAAAGATAAAATTTAAATGAGGCAGTGTGTAAATAAGATCACTTTTATGTTAAATTCATGTTAGAATACAACATTTTAAAAATGTCGTGGTTATCCACCTGGTAGAGTGTCTCAGACTGGCCAGGACAAATTTGTTCAAGGCATTACCTCGTCACTCTCCTAAATTTAATATTGCACACCTGTCTATCAAATAAAAGGAAACATGTTTCCTTTTTAGAGCTTTTACATTGGCATTTAGGCGAGAGAGTGGTGTCCTCTCTGTGTTACCATCCAAAGACATGGCCAATCTAAAGTCAATGGTGACAATCTGCATTGTGACATTGTAGGGTGAAGATAACAATACAAGGTATAGTACATGTTTTGTTTTTATGGATTTTTCAGGTTCACCAAAAAATCTCATTATAGTGTGCATATCAAACCTACACTGTAAATGACTATAAGAGTGTTTAGTAGCTGCCAGAGTTGGACTACACGCATTAATTAGCCTGAATGTAGAACGTCTATACTGTCTTCCTGTATACTGTCATTTCCTGCTCCTACGTTCTTCATGCACTAGTTTCCTGACTCACACGCCACATAAAAATAGTCACAGCTAAATCTGTAACTTAAACATCAACATTATCCAAATGTCACAAATTACACCATGTTAAATTTAGCCCTTAACTGCGGCACTTGGAGAGAGGCGTATCTTTCAAACAGGAGGTAGTGTGTCATTCTCACAGTCTCTAGTTGATCTTCAATTTCTTTGTCCTCATTTGTAACCTGCATGTGTTGGAGCAGTTTTACAGCAATAATCATGCTGCTCCCTTGTGATTGCCGTGCGATAAAATGGCCACCTATCGAGATAATTAGCTACAGTACTTTTCTCCTGTTTATAGCCACTGCAGAAAACTGCCAGCAAGCAGTAATTAATCTTAAAAGGAGGAGGGACTTGATGTATTTTACATTAGAACCACATTCCTTTTAATATTCGAAGATGCTTTCAGCTGCCCTCTCGAGAGCCAGACTTTTATTGATCAAATGAACATATTTTCATATTACCACAAGCAGAGATGAGCGGTTGTGCTCCCCTTTCTTGGGCCTGTGCCAGTTAAATTTGCCCAGCTGGATCACTCAAGTCAAGGCCTCTCAAAGGACTTGGACAGCCCGCAGGCATTCAGATCATCGTTTTACTTGAGACATCTGGGGTTTCTTGTTTCATTTCATGTACAACATACACCGATTAGACATATTATGACCACCTGCCTCATTTTTTGTCTTTTCTTTCTGCTTTTTCCTTTCAGGGTTTGCTATATGAAATCATCTGTCTCCTAGAGTACAGTAATTTGCATATTGATTTAGCAAAAGTCTTACGCCCAATGCCCTTCCTGATGCAACCCTCTCCATGTATGCAGGCTTGGGACTGGCACAAAGAGTAACTGGCTTGTGACCCCCTGTGGCTGCATTGTTTTGGTGGTTATATTGTTGGCTATATGTGTTATGTCCATCTGCCTTAAGGAGCAACACACTGTGATGCACTGTGTATTGTGACACATCTACTGTCATCATCTGTTGGACTGGACCACATGGACCAGCCTTTGCCCCAACACGCATCACCTGTCACCGGTTCATCATTGTTCCTTCCTTGGACCACTTTTGATAGATACAGACCACTGCAGGCACAATTTGGCCCTTGTCCTGCTCACATCCTTGTGCTTGCCCATTTTTCCTGCTTCTAACACATTAACTTGGACCAGGTTGGCGGGGCATTTCGGTGTGGCGTTTGCATGTTCTCCCTGTGCCTGAGTGGTCTGGGTACTTCAGATCCTGGCTCACAAACCGCATAAGGATCCCTGGGCGCTGCACACTGCTCTTGACAGGCTGCCCCAGCGGCACTGAAGAATAGGTCAAATGCAGAGAACACTACAGGGACCATAAAGTATACCCTAACCTTGTCAAAATGTTCACTTGCAGCCTAGTACTGTATAACCTTGGTGCCATGATTAAGAGATAATCTGGGTTATTCACTTCACCTCTCAGTGGTCATAATGTTATGTCTGATTGGTGTAATTCCTACATACTTGGATGATTCTGGACCTGCCTCAAAGTACCCTGTGCTGCTAAGGAAGGCTGATATGTAAACAGCAAGCGTGCGTCGAACAGTATGCTGCTCCAAACATCCAACCTATTTGTATTTTTCACGGTGGCCGGCACATCCCACTCTCTCTGGGGTTGCTCTGCGCTGTCATTTCGACCGCCTGCTTTCCTTTGCAGTGGGCATACACAGTCATTCAATGTGGTTTTCAATGTTGCTAGGCTACATCACTTCTCCGTCGTTCTCTGTTTGAAAATCTACTGTTCAATAAAGCAGTTCAAGGGAGACCTGTGGGTTTGAATACTGAGCAATAGCAACCTGCACAAGGAACTGACAACACTAACTGCCTATTTTTTGTTTTACAATATTCTTTTTTCCCCGTCACACTGCTGTATATGAGAGCCCACCTCTACAGCATCTCCTCCAATCATAATATCCATATATCACAACCTCCCTGGGTGAATTCTCTTTTTTTAAACAACCTAAGTCCTCACCTTCACAGTCTACTTGCTTTTTTATAGCAAGTTCTCCAATTATGAAAAAGTTGGGACACTGTAAAATATAGAAATAATACAATAAACAATAGAAAAACATATCAGGTGTTGTTGACACAGATATTATATAAATTTATGAAAAATAATAGTGCATTTGGCAGCAACATATCTCATAAAGACTGGGACGAGAAACAAAGGGTTGAAAAAAAGTTGGAGGAGCATTTCACAACTAACTGGGTTAATTGGCAACAGTTCAGGTAAGATGTCTGGGTATAAAAGAAGCATTTTAAAACAGTTTAGTCTGTTTATAAATGACACATGATTCTGTACTGGGAATCATTGCATAGGCTAAGGAACACTTCCAGAAGGCTCCAGAAGTCTTTAAAGTCAGTTTGCACAAATCCAGGTTATAGCTGGTGTAATCTAATGAAGAAGCCATACTGTATGTGAACATGATCCAGACACACTGCTGTCTTTTTTGAGATGCGTTGGTGCCATCAAATTAAAAAAGGAGCTATTATTTGCATGAAATGGTAAAAAATCTCAGTTTCAACACCTAAGATGTTGTTTATGTTCTACTGTGAACAAATTATGTTTTTATGAGACAAACAAAAATTGTGGTTGTATTGTCCAATTTACTATTCTGGTTTTGTTCTGCTTTCAGCTCAGGATGTTGGGCAAAGCTTGTGCTTCTGAATACATTGCATTTCCAAGGTTGAAGGGTGAACAAGCAAGCTGCCCCCCCCTTCCCCTGCACAAACCAAAACAACAGCGCTGCCTCTGCTCTCTTCTGTTGATGTGCTCTCAATAGCAATGAGTGCAAAACAGTTTGACCCCGGCACAATAGCGGGGCCGGCTCCTTGAACTTTGCAGGGCGACACGCACGCCAACCTTTAACCCCAACGACGCATCCACCTGATTTCCCAAGAGTCTTAAAACAAAAACACATTGTGAGGCTCATATATTTGGGCCTTGCTTCTGACACCACAGTTAAATTATCACATGAGATCTGGAAAAAAGAACCACAAGTACCTTTAAATCACTGTCCAAATTTGACACACCAAAAAAACATGAGTTTCTATTGTTTTACATTTTAAGGCACTGTCCAAATGTATTCATCCACCCCAGTGCCAATCTCACCCAATAACATAATCAGCTACTCTTCTAACATGATGTAGCTGTTTTTCTTGTTTTGTGCATTTAAACACATATGCAGTGCTAGTGCCCAGTGAATGTCAGCTTAGAAAAACCTCAATGAGTTGATGAATATAAAGAAACTTGCTAATGTTTTCTACCAACTCACTAGCAGCACACACATGCTGTAAGTAATTTCCAACAAGCATATTCACCGCTAAATACTTTCCATTTTAAACCTTATGACTGACACTTCTATATGACCTCCACTAATGCTAAAAAGTGGTCATCATAAATATTTCAAATGCACTTATCCTCACTGTGAAGGGCTATTATAGCCTTGCCGAGCTCAACAATTAAGAGTTGTTTTGTAGTTGTTGCTGTTAGCTGGAAATGGTTCGAACATAAGCTGATCACATGACGGTCCCTCCTTGGGTCTAAATGGAAGTGACTGATTTGAAAGGCTTAAAAGGCATTAGCTCCTCTGCTAACAGGAAAAAAGTGGCTCTGCAGTCTCCTGCCTGATTGTAAGGGTGGGTTGTTTGTAGTTGACTGCACACTCCACGTTTATGTCTAGAGGAATTTAGAAATACATCAGATGAAATGCTTTTGTTTGTGCTCAGTCCATCCATGGTATAATGGCATTGCTTTCAATTATGTTCCTGTTCTTTACCAACACTGTGTTATTGTTTTTCAATTCAATTTGTGAAAACTGAAAATGAAAGTTTGCCATATTGCTTACATTCAAATTGTTGTTTCTCTGTTTCTATTTATCAATGTTTTTCGTTTTGTTTTCATTTTGTCTCCTACTACCTTCTATATACTTTTTAATTAAAAGCTATCATTGTGTAACTGTCATCAAATCAACCATTCACCATAAAAATAATAACAAAGCAGTTCTTTCTGACTACAATGCAATCAACATTTCAACCCAATTTCAAATTAGAGGTCACCATATTCGACAGATGTATTTTATCGCACGTATCACTTGGGGCTTTAAATGGAAACTCTAATTTGAGACACTCTAGCTGAAGAGCTACAGCTCCCTGGTAAATGACACAGACTCAGGGAATATTGCTGCAACTAAAGAGTGGCGCTTTCTTGTAGTTTCAAATCCGCTAATTGCCTCAATCTAAGAAGATTACCTTTTTGCCAGCGTTGTTTCTTGTTGTTTGGTTTTATTTTTTATTTTTTTATATTTTCAGGCAAGGTCAGTAATGGGCCAAGACAAAAATGATGTGGATCTGAACATTTTAGACCATGAGATTTTTTTAAGTATTGCGAGATAGGGTTTAAGTTAAGCGTCTGTCAATGAACAAATTAGATTTGGGGGCTTACTTTTCATTGTGAGATATAAGAGGTTTGTGGCTCAGTTGATTACCACTGAACTAGAAGATCTCTGGGTCAAGCCCAACTCTAGGCACTGTATCTTTACTGTTGCGAGACAGGGACAAGAGCAGGTTTGCACTCCCCAACTGCTTCTAGTTATTGTTATATTCTTAGTAAAACGTGAACATACTGTGTTTCTAAAAAATATTCATATTTACCATGACTCATCTTGGCACAATTTTCAGCAGTTAGTTGTTTACAAACGTTTGTACCAACCTCACTCTAGTTGACTTAGCATCCGGTTTATGATATGCAAAGTTAGGATGAATCAGGCAATTTATACTTATGGGAACACAACAATTAAAAATAAAATCACATGTACAATACAACTGTGAGCACATGATGGATGGACTATTGTCTCATTGCAGTAAAAGCCACAGGCCAAAGTGGGTCCATCCATTTACATACTGTCTCTTGATGCCACAGTGCTAACACAGTTATATATGGTATTTAGCATTTTGCAAAAGTCAGCGCTATAAACAAAACTAAATGTGATGCTAGATATAGATTCGTATTCAAAAGCATTCATTCATCAGGCATTTCATTGCATAGCTAAAATGCCAACTTGCTCAGGGCACTAGAGTAAATATCACTGCATCACAAACACCATTAGCAACTGGACAAAAATTCATTATAACCAGGAAAGTTGGAAGACTGCAATCATTCAAGAATAGTTAGACGCTGAACATAGCAGAAAGTCAAAACTCACAAAAGACATACTCAGAGCTTTCTTCAATCTTTAAGGATCAATACATGCTTCCCAGGCCTTAGCAGTGTCCTCAAATGTCCGCATGTTAAACCAAGTTGCAATAGTAGCCAGGCAGAGTCATTAGACAACTGAATATAGTGTAAGTAAAATATACTCAACTGTCACCTTATTAGATACACCTTTTCAACTGCTTATTAATACAAATACTATAATATCCAGTAACATCACAATAGGGCTGGGCCATCAATCAAATTAATTTGATTAATTCGTGTTTTTAATTTTGAACGGTCAAAAATAGCAAAATCGTAAAATCAAATTTAGCAAAGTTAGCGTCTTGAAGTGTAGGACCTGTATACTGAGTCTGTGTATCATATATCGTAAACGCCTCCATGTATGGAGGCAAACTTGTCTTGTCACATTTTGAATTTTAAATGGCTTTGAATTTCTAGCATTGAATTTTTTAACACTGAAACAGGAGTCTGAATTTTTTTGGCTCTGAATGTCAGTCACTGAAATTTCAGTATCTAATTTTCACTGTATTATTAAAGTGTTAAGAATTTCAGAATAAAAAAATTCAATGTACACATTTTTGAGTCCTCAAATTCGATTGGCCAAATTCAGTTTAAAATATGACGTCAAAAAATTTGCATGAACCATCCATGTGAAATGCCCCATTGACATGCACCAGAAGCACCAGTTGCACTGCAGAAGCAGCTGCATTGCTGTTTGCTTCCATGAGAGACTAATGATGTTATGCAAAAATCTAAATACTAAACAAAAGTTGTGTTTTCTCCTTATCTCGCAATCCGTCTTTCTCCCACAGACACTTCACTGGTTCAGTAGCTCCTCTCAGGGCTTATGTAAACAGAGAGGCGTGACTACAGTGAAGATGTTAAATTACAAAAAATTAAGAAACATTTTAAAGATATGTATTTTTATTGTGTCACTTGTTAAAATCAAGTACAGCTTATTCAAATCAGTAAAAAACACAATTAATAAAAATCCCTTACCGAAAACATTTCTGCATGCACACATGAACGGCAACTGGTACTTCCGGTACAAATGGGGCAAGTCACACAGATGTTTCATGTGATATTTTTTTACAGCGTATTTTAGACTCAATTGAATTTGAGGACTCAAAAATATATATGAATATTGAATTTTTAAAGGCAAGTTTTTACTTCTGAAATTTTTAACACTGAAATAATACAGTGAAATTAGATATTGAAATTTCAGTGACTGAAATTCAGAGACAAAAAAAATTCAGACTCCTTTTTCAGAGTTAAAAAATTCAATGGTAAAAATCCAAAGGCAATAAAAATTCAAAATGTGATGAGACAGGTTTGCTTCCGTGCTCCATGTTACTTGTATGCATAGAAAATGGTGGAATAGAAAACACCCTGAATGCAACACCACAGCACCTATTGATACACTCTTATTTGTTTATCTTGAGGTGGATTGCATAGCAGGTTTGTTTGGCGTCCTGTCATTGTTCCCAGCGCGCCTGCCTCTCGTGGGGGTGGAGGGATATTATGAAGATGGACGACACTGTCAGCGGCGGACGGTGTTTGTCGCAATGCAAGCATTTTCTTCTACTCAATTATCATTATCGTGCCTGATGTTGTTGTTACAATAGCCATTTTCAGGAAGCGCTTGAGCTGCTCAGGCCCGCAAAAGCAAATGGAAAATGGAGACATTGGAATTCAGGGGTGAATATGAGTTGTATAATATCAACATTTACAGATAATTGGGTGCATACAGTATGACGGCCGCGCTTTATGAAATCTTTATGGGAACATACAGTATGTGTGGGGTCCGATATTAAGCTAGCACTGTTTCTGAGCTGATTTATGGTTCCTGAAGAACATTTATATTGTTAATGGGGTAACGGCAAACATGCTGCAAACCCAAGCATGAAGGAAGGTTAGGGCTGAAGGAACAATTTGAACTTTTATGAGCCTTGACACAATTGACAAACTGAGCTGTAAACAAAAATGCAGCAGCAACACCATTAATTTAAGACAAGGAGGTTAACATAGCTAATCCAAATGAGTCAAAATAGCAGTACCCCCCCCCCCAAATGAGACTAAATAGTAGTAGTCCCCCCCGCACATACACATACACACACACTGCCACTTTTGACAAGCCACATATATTAATGCACTTCTTTCACCTCCTCTACTTTTTTGCTTCTTCTATTTCTCACACGCTTGTCCTTTAGGAAGACGCCGGAGCAGGTGTGATAAATGCTGCCGTTTAAATCAAACCACTTTGCCCCCCGCCCCCCTCCTCCTCACCCTCCTCACCCCCTTCCCCCACCAGCTCCAGGGAGGAAGAGGATGCAGATTGATATCAAGGGGCCTGCGTCGTATCCTGCACGGGCTGACTGATGGTCTGTCGGGGTAAAAAAAATGAACTTTATTCCCAGCATGCTGATATGATTCATGTACATTCCCCTTCCCCCCCTCCAGTCCCAAACACACATAGCTTCATGACTCTGCAAGCGGTCTACTGCATCATAAAGCAGGATATACTTCCAGGCTTTTCAAGGTAAAATGTAAGCCCTTTTTAATGTCACTGACTTACTTTATTACCAAGTATTACCCAAATATACAACTACTGTGCAAAAGTATTACTTTTTAAGAAAGCCTACAAACAAAGAGAGTTGAATCAGTATACAAAAATACACACAACTGGACAAAAAAAAAAAAAAAAAAAAAAAAAAAAAAAAAAAGGAAAAAGAAAAAGACGCACTACACCTCTGCCAAGTGGTCCTAGCCCGCAATGGTAAAGATACGCTCAATGTCCAGAGTTTGAGTGCAGGTCTGGGCACTAGTTCAAATGCTCTTTCCATTGAGCCACATAATCCTTAAAACTAAAACTAATCATTTGTAATTTTAGTGAGAGATATTGGTACCTTTGGTTCGAATCTCAAAATGGTACAGAATCACTTAAAAACACTCCTGGATCTAAATTGTAAACTGTGTAAAATGTGTAGTTTTTGTCCATTAATGAGCTTCACTGAAAACAAAAATAAAAAGTAAAATTCTTTATTTTTTTAAGCAGATTTTTTGTGGCTGTACGTGGCTTTAGCAACAATGTATGAAAATAGAAATAACTGGATCACTTGAATGAGGATAAATTGCCAAGTCTGTGGCAAATACCTCCCAATTCACCTGCAACAATAAAAACATTATGTGGTACATTAAAAATGTAAGACCATAATCATTTTTTTACCCCACCATGAATCATAATACTTTTCAGGCCTTGATTTTGACATCATAAAATGTAATATTTCTGATACCTTTATATAATAAAATGTTGCAGGAAGAAGAAATCACATAGAACAAGTAATAGTATAGCTGCATTGTTTGACTTTCAAAATTTCTCATTATGTAATCTTTTCATTTTAGCAGCAATTTCATTCCCTACCAAAATGACCACAGCTTGCATAAGACGCATTTGATCTAGCTCTGCCTCACTTGCCCTTCCATACATTGATGAGTGACAGGCAGGCAGAAACACCCAGGGTCAAATTACTCACAGTTAGCATTCTGTTCTTCCAGCTTTACTGCGCTAAAAAACATGGTGAAAACGTTGCACTTTCCGCTCCACAGCTAAGTGTAGGAGGTGTTGGTGCAAAAAAGAACAGCACTCGCTTCCAATTAGCCATGTGAGATATATGTTCAGAAATGCAAGAAAAGTTTGCTGCCAAATAAAACAGAAAGCTAACACGTGTTTTGTGTTATGTCACAAATTAGTAGTAAGTATTTAAAGGTACATAAAAGTAATAGGTTTTGAAGTATTTGGTAGGCAAAAAGTGGCTTTTTTTTAACCTTTTTTTTCTTTTCTTCCACTTTTTCCACACCACGCAATAGTCTGGGGCTCTCCAAGGTTTAAAGCTGGTTTTCCCGGGCAAAATAAACCACATCCAAATGTAACTGGACAAACATACAACCAATCAGAATTTGGGAGGGCAGTAAAATGCTCTTGGACCATACAATTAATTAAAGTTGAGTATCGAAGTATCACATATTGCCAGTCCTTCACAAAATATAATATTTTGACTAGACTGGTAGGATGGATTTGGATGGCTAAAGGTTTAAATGGAGGGGTTCGAGACCCAATTATAAAACAGGGAATGGGTTTGGAGGCTAGGCTACAAAAATGGTGAATAAAAAAAATCTAATTATAATTGCCTGGCTCTGAATAATCTTAATAGAAGTGAGTGGATGGCATCATTAACTGTATTAATTCTAGTTTCTGCCCATAAGAAAGAAACTGAGCACAGAATGGACAAACTGAGAACTGCAGGAGATGTGGCATAATTATGCATACTTATCACATTTAAGAACTAAAATGATAATGTTTTTAAATTTAGCAAATATCATCAGTGTAGGTTGCATATAACTATTCTTATTTTACATGTTGTGGGCTTTTAAATTGTTAGGTCATGACAACCCAAGTAGCACCACAATAGAATCCTTCAGTTTAAGGTGGAGCTGGGGCAAATTATACAAGGCTTTTTTATCTGAGTGAAATGTCAATGTCAAAATAGCGTTTCAATAATTGTAGGCTGTGAAAGGTTCGGATGACTGACGGTTAAGGCTAATGAGAGAGTGGAAAAGGACAGCAAGAGACATCCCATAATTATCACCTCAAATCAAAAATTCACAAGAAAGTAAAAAAAAAAACAAAAAAAACAGACAAAATGACATATGGAAGTTGTTATCTGATTCTTGAGATGATGGGAAGGTGGGAAGCGTATCGTCATGTGATTATACAAGCAAGAGCTGGCAGCTAAATGACAGTTTCAAAGTCTGTAGGTAGAAAATCAACATCCCCCAATTTGATCTGAGTGAAAAATTGTACCGTATAAAATACAGTATTTTCATCATCCTCTTTGAGCAATATCACTACCATCACACTCCTGGTGAGAAAAGAATAGAGAGAAAAAAAAAAAAAACACGTCTGGTGACATCTAAAGGTGTGTTTCTATGGTGACTGAGCGGCATCTTTCATAGCACATAGGCATTTTGATGCACACCGGTGTCCAGCGGCACAGCCAGTCCCAGGGGGGAGGTAAAAGCGTGTGTGGGGGGTGTGTAATCCTTGAGATGAAATTGAAACCCTTCTCGGTCGAGGAAATACAAGCCCAGCAGTATATGAAACACTGGCTCAGGTTTGCCATTGATCAAAAGCTATTAAAACTATAATAGTGATCTGTTTGCGATTGATTAAAGGTCATATGAAGCCTAACGCAGATTGAATAACTATAAAGAAGTCAATAGTGCAAATATTGGTTCTCAAGTTAACTTCATCTGAGAACCGTAACAATGATTGAGGAGCCTTCATCAGAGCGCAGAGCTGGGATTTGTATCAAGTCCATTAAAGAAATGAGAAAAGCTGTCATTTAGGAAGGGTCCGTTTACCCACAACACAGTGGAATCTCAAAAACCGTCACTTCGTATTAGTGGTGTGAATGTGGATGGCCTCTAAATGTCAAAGTCACCAAGCTGTTAGCCTGTTGAAAGAGTCCAGCACATTGTGGCTAGAAATGTTAACACATACAGCAGTTGGGGCTTATTACCCTGTGTAACTGCTGCGACAATAGTGGCCAGACACAACCTGGTTGTTTACATTTAGCAGGATTTAGATTTTCCACAAAAGAAGAGGGCGATTATGTACTTACCCTAATGAGACCTCGGTGCCTGTAGTGCTCTTCTGTGTGACTTGATTGAACGGACACAGGGTGTAAGTATACCTGCAAAAAGGACAAGGAAACACAATGTACAGCTATTTAAAAGGACATTTAGATCTTTAAGTGTAGATTTACCAGACAACCAGAATGCTTAGTTAGGTAATGGAGAATTTATGAACAGATTATGCACTAAAAAAGAGGATAACAAGAGAGGAACAAGAGGATAAAAGAGGATTACAAACTATGAAACAACTATTCTGCACACAGACACTATTCTGTTTAGTTTATTTATTCATCGCACTGGAGATAGTCAAAGGGCTGACACAGAGAGTTACACAGACAGACAACCATTCACTCTCACATTCATTCACTAGGGGCGAGTTGGAGTTGCCAATTCATCCAACACATGCATGTCCTTGGATAGAAGCTGGAGTACCAGGATCTCCTTCTAACTTTGTTTCTTCTTTCAAAAAAGGTTTATAATCACAGACTCCAAGTACCACAATGGGTCATTCCATGTGTTTTCATCAAAATGAATCTCCATATAACCAGTAACACATGGAGTTAGCATCCAATTTAGTTTGTGAGACTTTTTTTAGTTTGTGTAAAATAGGCTTCAGCAAAAAGACCAAGATCTACAACTTTTTCTGAGCTGTTTCATGTGTGAACTGTGAGTGAAAAGTTCATGTATTGTTCTACACTATCTGAAGTCTTTAAGCTGTTACAGAAATGGCCCTCAGTTGTATATCCAAAGTCCTGCCAAATACTAAAAATGCAAAAGAAAATTATACTTTCATACTATATTCTTGCAGTAAACTTTGACTGTAATATGATAAACTCATAAAAGAGTCTTTCCTCTAGGTATATGAGTATTTCTGACTTTACACAATGTCTGAAAATGTTATTTATCTGGGACAAACTGTTCAAAAGTTATGGCTTGTGGAACTTATTCTGCACGACGACTCTGACAATTTTGGCCTGACACTCCCAAATGCTGTATCAACGAAACCAAAAAAATATATCCACTCCACATTTTGCTCACATGCTATTGCTATCCAAGATGGTCAGGCCAATTCCTTTAATTAAAAAGCCTGTTTTAACAATTAATTGGCCTAATTCCCAGTGTCCACTCAGCAGAACAAATGTTTTTTTTTTTTTTTAATCTCTATGTACAGTGCATTAAACAGTTCTCTTGACCTAACATATTGAAACATGCTAAAGGAAAAATAGTTTGTAGCATGTTTTAAAGAGCTAGAAAATGCACTTAGTCCATCTTTCTGCTCTTCCAGTGATTGTTACATGAACACTGAACACTCTAATGGGTGCTTTGAGATGAACTTTCCCGGCCACAGATTTACAAAAGCTACCAATAATCTCACTATCCCCAGCTGTCAATCAAGTGATAAATCTCAAGAACTTAGCAATTAGCACCGAGCATCTTTGTACAATATTGGCTGGGCGTGGAGCTGGAGAGCCGAGGCACGAACACAAGCCGACGTAACAGACTGATCAAAGCGCTTGATGCCGGGGCTGACAAGGGGAGAGGCAGCTGGGCTCTTTTCCTTGACATTTGAACCATTACAATGACTGTTCTGAGAGAGCGAGGGATGCTCAGACGGCTTCAATGAGATTCAGAGAAAGATAAAGCAAGCGGGTGAGTGAGATAGTGCCAGGCGGAGGGGTAGAAATGGTGTAAGTATAAGACGTGGGCCGGCAGAAGTGCGGAAAGGGAGGGAGGGGGGATCAAAAGAGAAGAGGAGAGAGGAAGATGAAAGACAAGAAAATGGTGAACATGAGAGACAGTGGGGAGAGCGAGAGCGAGGTAAGTGATTGGCTGAGTTGTGTGCTCATAGGTTGTTTGTGGATCGCATTAAACGCTTTAAGGCATCCTTCCTTTCATGTCTGCTACGTTTTGATGGGAATGCCCTATTAAAAACCAACCTTTCTTGACTGCAATGTAAGCATGATTTGAAGGAGACTTTAGTATCATAACCTACTTTAAAAGAAGCAGTACACTATTAAGTTGTGTAAATTCTTGAATGGCCACTGGAGGCTGGCTCCAATTGATCCCCTTTTAATAGAATTTAAAGTTGCCAATAAACCAAAAATTATCATTTTTCCATTAAGACCATATTTGGTAATCCTGAAAGCTAATCAATGTTAGAACATAAATAAGTAATAAATGTTGAGTCTAAAGTGCTTAGAATAACAACAGTGTTAGCCACAGTAACACTGTGTAATTGTACTTGATGGTTACAAACATTAGAAAAAGCTTCCTCGTAACTGTGAATTTGTTAATTCCCTCCATTAATTGACTAATAGACATATGCAATTCATTAATTTACTCAAAAACTTAAAACATATAAATTAAATGATGAATAATGTTATGAAATGTGAGTGTAAGTTGGCAAATGCTAGCAACACATGCAATGAGGACAAAAAAGTTAAAACATCAGTTAAAAAAGATTATTATTGAGCTTGAGATATCATTTGCACAAAATATCTAATTAAACTGGCTATGCCAACAATCCTAAGCTGTACTTTAGTTTATTCCATATGTAGTCTGTGTTATTTTAAGTTAGATTTCAGAGGGGAGACCCAAAAAATGCAGATGAGACTAAATCTGAATTCAATGAAATAAAGACAAAACTAAAACAGAAAATAGGGAGTCGTTCTAACATACAGTATGTGGAATAAACTGCTTCTAAACAAATCCAATTAAAAAATATACAATCAGTTGTGTCACATATATCCTGAGACATTACAGATAGACAGTTATGATTGGTCGATAATATTTAGCTTAGTGCAAGAAGTCTTAAATGGATCAGGTCCAGATTCACTTATGTTTACTTATTACAGTTACAGTTAAGCTAACACTGCAATGTTAGTTAACAAGGCAGATTGACAACAGTAGGTACTAAATGTGAAAGAAGGTTCATGTGATGTTTGTTATGGCAGAATAATTAAATAAACACAAATCTACACTTTTACCATGTTTTGTGATTCTGTGGGTGTCACTGTCACAATACTCACAAAATGGCCACTTCCCAGTATATAAAATAAAATAAAATACAAGCTAGAAATGACAAAAAGATGTACTTGTAAGGCACAAACTCCTGTCTATTCCGCTCAATCCTATGCACTTTCATTTCTATAGCAGTGCAGGAGAGCTAAGACATAGATGAGCAATGCCATCACACCTGGCCTTGACCTCATCAAGGACGTTCAGCCCCTTCTGTTAAGTTCAACATCATGACAACAACACACCATACGGCACTTAGAGGACAACTGTGAAACTCCCAACTGCTGCTTACCAAAAACAACTAAATTAAAACCTATAATACAACAAATTGCAACTCCTGCCAAAATATCCTCCCATACTCCAATAACTGAATAATAAAATAAACAAAATCCTTCTCATTTTTATTGTTTAGCATCCACATTGCTAGATTCATTAAGCTGGTAAAGCAGGTGTTTGGGCCATAACAAACCTCCTCTTCTGGGCTCAGCAGCAGATGGCACCTGATAGACTGAGGTATGCTGAGTGAAAGGGGGATGGTGCAAAAGTGCAGTGAAAAAGGCAATCAAATGAGTCCCAAAAGGGAGTAGCCCATGTATGTCGGCACGTCTCTACCCCCGCTCCATCAAACCCCTCACCGCACCCTCAAGGCAGACCCATCCATCGCTGCCCACTTCTGCTGACACGCCAACGCTGCAAAAAAAAAAAAAAAAAGAAAAAAAGAAAAAGTCTAGTTCTGAGCAGGGGCAGGGCACTGTGACCTTGGAGGTTTGCCCCCTTGTGGTGACTTGAAATAAGGCTATTAAGCCCCAACCAGCAGTATCCTTTTAGTTTGAAATGGCAAATGCATTCCCATTGGGGTGTGTAAGTACTGTACATGTTGACAGCTAGGTAAAAAGTGATACTTACAAACTTGTGTTTCTGATGATATGTAAATTAGTTGCTAAAACTGCAGCAGCAAATAAACCTGATTGTGTAAAAATGGACAGCAAAAACATTAAATGATGGGTGTAGTTTCTGAACGTTGGTGGATGAAAAAAAAAATATCACAAGAGCTATGCTAACTGTATACATTTTAAGTAACTGACCATAATGTAGATAAACTGAGCACAGCAGGAGTAGAAGCACAATTGGGTATATTTTTAGTTTGTTTTAGACAACATAATATATGCAGAGCTATATTGGCACTCACAGGCCCTCGATAAGAGTGTGAAGTAGCAGCCTGACCAAAACAAATAGTAGCAATGAATTTTAATTGAACTTCTGGAAACTACTGTATAAACATTTAACAGATCTGAAATCAGAAGGCAGTACCAACCCAACCCAGCAGCTTGGGCTGAAGCAAAGTACAAGAAATCAGAGAGCAAAATATTGATAGATAAACACTAATGAAATGGTTAAAAAGCATGATTAAGGTTGGTGAAAGATCACCTAATAGGAAGGGGTTCTCCGTTCATTTTAAAAGAAAAGAGAATGAGTCAGGGAGGTAGTGAGCTGCAAAAACTATTTATTTATTTAAAATAAGCAATATACAGTATGTTGTAATGATACACACACTATATTTCCAAAAGTCTTCACTCACCCACCCAAATAACTGAATTCAGATTATGGTCTGGGGTTGTTTTTCAGGAGCTGGGCTTGCCCCCTTAGTTCCAGTGAAAGGAACTCTGAACGCTCCACCAGACCAACAGATTTTGGACAATTCCATGCTCCCAACTTTGTGGGAACAGTTTGGGGATGGCCACTTCCTGTTCCAACATGACTGCACCAGTGCACAAAGCACGGTCCATAAAGACATGGATGAGGGAGTTTGGTGTGGAAGAACTTGACTGGGCTGCCTCAACCTGACAGAACACCTTTGGGATGAGCCAGGCCTTCTCGTCCAACATCAGTGTCTTAAGTCAGACGCTGATGTTGGACGTAGATAGAAGCAAAGGATCGGCTGATGCCATATTAAACCATATGGATTAAGAATGGGATGTCACTTACGTTCATGTGCATGTAAAGGCAGGTGAGCTAATACTTTTGGAAATATAGTGTATAATTCCCATCCAATTTATTGGCATATGGCTGTTTTTTGTTTTTGTTTTTTTCAAAAGAACCAGATTCTACTGTCAACCAAGCAACTGTTTTTGTATCCAAATGAAAAAGAGCCAAAAGTTGAATGACAAGGCACACTGTGATGCTTTTTAAAGGCTAAACAAACTGGCTTGAAACATGGTGTACTGCTGAACTATATTTAGCACAGGTAGCAAACGCGATTAGCTGTCCGTCACCAAGGCTACACATTTTGTTGGGTTACATAATGGGACACAGTGGAAAGGTCAAAGAGAGTATTTACACAAACTGTCCTTAAATGATCTGGAATATCTGGAGACAGACGGGCTGTGACAAAGCTTAAAGCATAAGTGAGTGACAGCTGAGGATAAGAAAAGCGCCAGGAGAACAAGGACAAAGGACAGAGAAATGAAAAGAAATCAAATGTGTGCAAAAGAGTGGGAGGGAACACTGTAGTGATGACGCCTTGTCCACCACTGAATATACTGTATTTTCTTATCAAAAAGTCATATTTTTATCAATAATCAGAAATTAGATGGATTTTACTTCATTTTTTTGTCTTCCTATAATTATGTCCATAGATACAATATGTCAGCAAAAAAACTAATATTTTATTTTACACTTGCTATTAGGACTTGATAATGTTGGCATGTATGCAAATTACTATTACAAAGTGCATTTTATCTTGTTAACTGTTGTTAACTTTTGAGAAACTTTAGACAGACTCCTATATTACATAATAGATCTACTATCAGATTTTTTTTAGATTCAGATTACCTTAAACTTCTAGCTCTGATTTAGCGTTAGACCTTGCGGTGTTGCAAGTATTTACACCTAGGTTAACACTGAGTGCTTTGACTTTATATATATGCATTTTTCTTTGCTTCTCTTTTCTTTGTTTAGATTTTTCTTTCTTTAGTTTTTTTTCTCTTTCAGTGATTAGGATTACTATTACATTATAAAATTAGGTGATACAACATCTTTTCTCAAATAAAAGAAAAATACTTTGTTTTGGTAGAGTTTTTATTTTCTGCTCAAAAAAATATTCCCACAGAGCAGCAGTTTATTAAACTATATTTTAGGTGCTTAGTGGTTTTGTTTTTTGAGGGTTCTTCTGTATTAAAGTTGTATTTTAACAGTCCCCCAAATCAGTGTTTCCCAACCAGGGGTACGAGGACCTCTAGGGCTACGCAAGCACTTTACATGGGGTACTTGGAATTATTAATCATTATTATTAATTAAGAACATATTTGTGATATTTTTATATTAGACTATTAAACATTGTGAAAGGCAAGTGTCAGAGTCTCATTGATGACTGATTGAATAAAACTTATTGATTAAAATGAGGTGAAACTACTAGAAATATTGTTTGAATAGGGTTATTATAAAGCTTGAGTTACAAGAGTTATTTAAATCATTATTTTTCATAAACTTTCGTTGTCAGTTTATCATGAGTTTTACTTTTTTGTTGAAAAATGTAGTAAAATAAATAAATGTAATAGAAGTTTCTATTGTTATATTTTTATCAATTTTTTTTTACATGTATTATTATTTTAAATGGATTTTATTTGTATCTTGAATTTAATTTTAAAAGCAAAAAAAGGCAGAAATAGCTTTTTTACACTAAATTAAGTATACAATGACTTTGTACTAATAAACACAGATGATGAAAAATTAACAAGTAAACAAATGCAGGGGTACTCGCAGTATGAGAAAAAGCTCAGGGGGTAAGCAACACAAAAAAGGCGGGGAACCACTGCCCCAAATCACACGAGCACTCCACCTCTGCCTCAGGTAAAGTAAGATACTATGGTGACCGATGAGAAAACTTGCTGATTAAACCTTTGATAGTAATTATATGAAGACAAACACTCAGCAGATGCAAAATGACAACTGCATCTGTCCTCTGCTCGTCCTGAACCCCCACCCCCCACCCCCACCCCCCCCACCCCTTTCGATCTGTCACCACATGACGGTGCAGCTCTGACACCGGCCATAATAAGTTTTGAGCACTGTGTCAATCTCTGGCAGGTGTTCTGGGCCCCCAAGTTCACAGGTAGAGAATAAATATCTTAGATGCAACCACTTAGCCCCTCCGGCACTTCCTCATGCTTCACCCTGCCGGCTCTGTTCCTGCTCAGACCTGCAACCAGTTCCAAACATTTATTTATTTTTTGCCTTTTTTTTTTAAGGTAGAGTTCTTGGGTGAAAAAAATCTGTTGCATGTAAAAGGCACTAAATTTAGAACAGCAAAAGTAGGATGCAAAATGTATACAACAACAACAACAACAAAAAAGATCCTTTTGTAACCCTATAATCTGGCCACAGGGGAGTCACAAGCCAGAGTACTCTTTGTGCCAGTCCCAAGCCTGAGTAATTAGAGTCTTGCTGCATACAAGAAACAAACAAACAAAAAAGCTTCTAAACACTGGACTTATTCAGGAAGGCAAGTTAGTTAATAGTGTAGGAATCATCTGTGAAAAAAATGTGTTTCTTATCAAGGATTTTAAAGTTAACACTAATTATTATGTACAACGCATAAGTAGTAGCAGTAGTAGCTTCCCCTTTCTTAAATTTTTTGACATATATGGTGAAATCAGCTGAATGTTGAGTAAAAATGATACTCTGTAGTTAATGAAGTGTAATTAATAAACCACCTAGTCCCAGTGCTACATCTCTATCAGTAAGATACAGTTAGATGACAAAGAAGGAAATGGCAATTAGGCTCGTCTCCCACCAGGCTGGATGTGACAGTGTGGGTGGAGATCATGAAGGGTGACTCGGCAAACCGCTCGGCTTCAACACCACATAATTGGTTTACAGGTGCGACAGAGCACAGTCATCGGATCCACCGCGGGTTAGAGGTGACTCAGCAAATTTGACGTGTTGAGATTAATTGTTTAGCTGCAAACTTAGGAAAACGGACAGCGTAAATGTTGATAGCCTCAGGCCTCAGCAGGTCTTCAGAGCTTTGTGTTTTTAAAAATAGTATCAACAGAGAGAAGCAAGTGGATGCTACAGGTGGCTCTGTTTGTCTGATAGCAGTGATTTCGTACCTAATTAGAAACTGTTGTATTGTAATAATTGCTCATTGGCTGACGTATTTCTTATACTGTAATCAAATGCATTGGAGGGCTGTGAATTGGGAAGAACCTGGCGATACGTATAATGCAGTGGCGGCTGCCAGTCTTCAGTGCAGAAAAAGCTCATAACATTTAATCCTGGGCTAACTAGCAGCAACAAATGAACAAAACTAAAACAAGATGCACACTCATAAGCGCTGTAGCTGTTGTTTGTGTAGTGTGTAGTTTGTACAAACTGAAGTAAATCACTTTGCTTTAAACTCCGGGCGGCTCCTGCAGCACATGACTGTCTTCTCCAGTCCAATTCATCGCAAGCTGTGAAGCCGCCACTTCCCCCAATCATCAGCCAGCGTCACGGCACGCCCACTGCTCCATGGACTCCCAGAGATGCTGAGTGTCCAGGGGTGGGAGATTTTGGCTCATTTATCCAATCACCAGTCTTGCATTTTTGCAATTAAGAAAAACAAACAAAACACTTGCTTATCGCTAATAGAGATCCAGTGAAGCTCAGCGTCAATAAAAATGTATACAGCGTCTGAGCTATTCTGAAGTCAGAGGAAGATCTTGTTAGAGAATCAGACTAAACAGCTGATTAATGAACAACATACACACAAAATTAAACACATTCTAGCACACTTTTAATGTAACTTAATATCTAATTTTATTAAATTCAGAAGTGCATATTGGACTATTTATTTATGAAATTTCAGGGGAAGCTCTGCTTCCCTTGTTGTCAATGAGCAGTGAGAATATACTGTGATTTTTTAAGAATATGATTTTGGAAAAAATCCTAACCTGTAAACTGTATACTAGCACACCATTACAGGTGCAAAACCTTGAAATATATTTTTTAAATAATCAGAAAACTGAGTCTGCAGCTGTATGCAGAGTTTTAAGTAAACCACAAGCATCAATGTTTGTAGAGCAATTTTTTTTTTTTTTTTACATAAATACATATCATATAATTAAATACTGGAATGTTTTTCAGAATCAATATTTTCTCAAACCTTTAACAGCTATGAAATATGACAATACCAATGTTTTTTTTATACTTAAACTGGAAGTAAAAGGGGCCTGTAATTTCTGCTACCAAGTGAAAAGGTGTTTCAGTAGATTACATTTCCGTGGGCTCCATCAATGAAAAAAACATCACTGTAAGTGTTTAAAGCAAAGCTATCAATTTGAGCTGAATATATTAATAACGCTGTTGAAGGGCTTATTAATTAAAAATTCTCTTTAAAATGCACACTTGAGTAAAACGATTTTTGATAGATTTGACGAAAGGCTGTAAAATAAGATTGTTTATATGGCAAACAAAGTTCAATATTTGAATAATTTTTGAAAGAATTTGTCATTGCTCCAAACATTTGGTAAAACACATCAACACGTAATCAAATATCTGTATCTGAACTTGGCTTTTCAAATCTGGTTTTCCATCAATCTCTTTATGTAAATATAGACTCTATGATTATATTAGGCTTCTAACGTTAATAATAAGGGTGCTCCGATCAGGGTTTTTGAGGCCGATCACCAATCACCGATCAGCCTCTGCTGTGATCGGCCGATACCGATCATGGCCGATACCGATCACGTGATCTTCAATGTAGTAATGTATTGTATGCAGGCTATTATTAGTTCCATTTGAAAAATACTGTAGCCTTTGTAAATATAAAAGAACAACAAAATTCTACTTATTTTTGTTTTAGAAGAGGTTTTGTTGCATTATTGGTCTTTAATGTGGGCCCAGTGTCTGTGGCTTTGTTTGAATGCTCCGCTGATGTAAAAATCAGCTGTTCTTAATTGGTTCCTTTAATGCGAGTCCGCGTGCAGCGCCTGTGTCCGCGTAACGCGCAGCCAAACCAGGTTGAAACACAGTGGACTAAAGAGCAGACAGCTCCTGCTGCCAGTTTTGACAACGTCTGAATGAAGAAAACGTGCAAAGAGAGCAGAGAAGACAACGATGAAAGGTGCTCCTCTCAGACACATGGACACATGGGCTGCCTTTTTACTTACTCTTTTCATTAGCAGCCATTTGGTGCAGTTTAAGCCACAAAACGCACAGTTTTCTCCGCGCAACAAGACACAGGCAGGCTCTGAACTTTCTTAATCCTTTTAACGTAACTGTTAGCGGGTTAGCTGTAGCTCTATTTACGTTGGTGTTTGCAAATACACGCACTGCTGCGCCTCGATTCTGTCCCGTGCGCTCCTAAAGCAGGCGGGGACACAGCGGGGACACAAAGCAGCGCCTCCAGGGCAGGTTTGTGTTAGTTATAACCAGGGCTTAACTTAAAAACACTGCTAAAATAACGCTACTGCTGTTTAATCAAACCGGAGTTGCAGGACAGTAAATGTGAGAGCCTCCCGTGTTTATTGTAATTTGATCGGCCCTTCTGATCGGCCCATTTTATCGATCACCGATCACTCTATTTTTAGCCATGATCGGCCGATCATGATCGGCGGCCGATCGATCGGAGCACCCTTAGTTAATAATATAGACTTGCTCCCTTTGCACATTGTGAGCTGACACTAGATACCTTTCCTGATGCAACCCTCTCCATTTATCCATGCTTAGGACTGGCACAAAGAGTACACTGGCTTGTGACTCTCTGTGGCTAGATTATCACTGTAGTAAGAAACATTTGTCTATTTAGTAATTCACCACATTGATTTAGCGCTCAAACCTGAACAACGCTGATCAGCATCCACTAATAAAACTAAAAAGTGAAAGAAATCTATCCTTGACACTGAACAGGTGTGGTTCACATGTCTTCTATTTGTGCCAGTCCCAAGCCTGGAAAAATGGAGATGGTTGCATAAGTAAAGTCTTGTCAAATCATTATTCAAATCTCTGCACATTAGGGGGAAGTCTGTTGTGACCGCTGAAAGCAATAAGCCAAAAGTAAAGATAACGATGCTTTTGTATTTAAAGGTATTTTAAGCAGAAAATGGTTGGAAAATGGTACTGCAGTCTAAATCAAAACAATGGTCTCTTTTCTGATTGGACGATTGGCAATGCAGTTTCAAAACAAAAAATGTAAATAAAAACAACTAATATTTGATTTAAACATATTTACATCATATCTTGGCACACAATAATTAATCATTTTTATGAAATATAAAAAAATATATACTGCTCATAGCATCTTTAAAGTATATAGTAACATCTACAATTTCATAACAGCTGAAAATAGCAAAAACACTGGATGATTTTAATGTTATGAAACCAAAACACTGAGCAGGTGTGACAACTGCCATTAACATGTGAAAACAAATGTAGGCAATTACTGGCCAATTATGTGGTGACTAGTACAACACATGACCCAAAAACTTGATAATTCTGCACCAACTAAAAACTTCACTACTGCCTCCTTTCAGATTGAGCCTGGTGCACCTTTTAAAACACGAGATAAGAATAATCTCGCACCTGGAAAAGGGCATTCCCTGGACTAAACTCTGATAACTGCTGATGAGGTGAGTTCTGTTTCAACTCACAAAAATGCAGAGCTGGTAATGCCCGACATCTTTTACTGCGCTTGTTTGTGGCTGTTTATTCTCCTTCTGCTGCACTGTGCACTAGTTTGGATAGCCGCGCTTTGCTTTTATTTTATGGTGGATCGATCGGACGTCAATAATTTAGAAGGGCATTATGTTCCAACTCTATATGGCTTGTTGAAGAAATGTGGGTCGATGGGTATGGTTTTGCTGCAAATTTCATTGATAACAAAAAAAAAGTGTGGTTGAATGTAGGCTTAGATATTACAGTAGTGGATTTTTCTTCACCTATTGCAAGAGCAGTATAGGAGGGAGATGAGAATAGAGGCAAAGGAGTTTGATTAATGTCTCAGAGGATGGAGGAGAACTCAGCAGTGCTAGTATTTGTGCTACCCTAAAAGTATAAATGTGGAGCTTGGGAGTACTTAGAAAATGTGAATGGTCAGCTCATCAGGCATCACAAGCATTCCACTACTCTATTAGAGAGACTACCGGTATTTATAATTTAAAATTCCTCTTGAAATGGAGTGTCATTGTGAGACTGGGGCAGGGCAGTACTGTTGGGTGGTTGGCTAATTCTGTTCAGAAGCCCAGAGAGGGAATGCTCTGATGCTAAAATCATCCTGTTTGCTAAAAATATTTAAGTAGCACGGCGCAGGTGTTTAGCAACATCCAAGCTTCAACGTTTCTTAAAATGGATTTGTAGAATGTATTGTTACTTCAAAATATTACTATTCCTTAAAATTGCTAAATGAGTACTACTAATGCTCATAATGCTGATGCTGCTACTACTACTATTACTACTACTAATGCTACAATTATTACTGCTGTACAATTGTTACTATAACTACTCTGACTCTGGCTATCATTTTTACTAATACTACAAATACTTTTCTGCATCCATCCATCCAATCATCTTCTTCTGTATTCAGAGATTGTAAAGAATTAAAATGTTTCTCTTCAAAAATATACTCAAGAGCATTATTTTTAAACAAACATATCCAGAAAGTAGTCTTTAAAAATGTACAAAAGTAAATGGCTTGAGTAAAAATATGTAGTTACTTCCACTTCTGGTAGAATGAAAAGGATCTCATTCTGGTCTTAAGGAAGTATATACAAGGGAATCTGTCAGAAATTGGGGAAAATAAAATAAATCTTTTGGAATAGCCTAAAGACCAAGATTCACTGTTTCTGTTTTAGGGACACCATTTAAATTTTTTTATTCCTCTTGAGTTCAAGTGTAATTTTGAGATTGTGTCAGTTGAATTATAGGCTGGATGGATGATAGAGTCCAGTGGCCCGGTCTCTAGGTCAACTTCAGCCGTTTCAGAGAAGTCATAGTCATAGGCCATTTTTCCAGTTTACTTTCATTTTCCACATGGCAGACCACAAATGTAACCCTGAATAAAATTGCAAACAGCGCTTCGACTACGACTTGAAGTTTCTTGACAGCTTATCATATTTTGGCCTTGAAATTCCTTATGCAATATATTTTTTACCTTATTACGCTTTGCTTCTGCGAGACAACATGAAAAGAGAAGGGGAGTACAGAGTCGAGATCTCGTCTACACATAAATTACCCTGAAAAAAAAAAGCGAAAGAACGACTCAGCCTCAAAAGATGCTTCAATTTATATGCACAAAAACAAAACAAACTTGAAGCCAATTTAGCTTTTGGAGCATCACTGAGGGCAATGAGGCAAATAGCCTCTGGCAGATCATTTAAAGATGTATTCTGCCTGCCATTCCTCAAGATGTTACAATATTACAGCTGCTATTTGCTTCAGAAAGTAGGCGAAGGTTGAGGCGCATGGAAAATATGATGGGCCATTGGTCGCTGTAGTGATTTGGGTGTTCACCTTGAATTAAACTGTTGAAACACTTGCATTTTAATGTAGTGAAACCACTGTAGAAATAATCCACACACAGTTCTCCTGGTTGAAATTGGGTAGCCTCCATAAGAAAGTTGGATTTGAGTGGGAACTGATGAGCAGGTGGGCTTGCTCTGAATGCTAAAATTATCAAGAGCTTGCTCAAAATCTATCCAGCAGCATTGCACGTGTAGTCGGAGTAGCAACATCCACACTATGAACATTGTTTTTTCAGTCATGACGAATAAAAATAATCCCTGTCTATGCTGTAAACTACAAGACAACATAGGGGCAACAGTCCCACATAAAGCTTGTAATGCAGACAACCAATGCTAAAAGCTAATCTTCATCAGATTGTATGAAAAGAATCAAGGTTTGGAGAGACCCAGAGACAAAACCACAACCTGATTAAATGCATGATTAAATGCATTTAAACAATATACTTGAAAAAAGTTAGAGAGCAGAACGGGCCAACAGTTCATGACAACATTGTGAGAGAAATAAAACTAGAAAAACAAGGAGTCAGATGGTGTTTCAGATCACCAAAAACAAATAATTTCTTCTTTAGTCTATTACCAGACTGCTACTTTGCAAGTTATCTTGCTAACAGTCAAGTAGACCAATACAATGAAAACAGTGGAAACCATTTCTTCAAGTTCTTGCCACTTGCTAATTTGTTCACAATTCATAACAACAGTCTTCAAACTAAAATGGTGTAAGCAGCATTTTCAAATTTAATGAGAAAAACACAACAGGAAGAACACTACGTAAAACTCTGTGGTTGGTATAAAAACAACCTGACATGAAATAATGACTTTATTATAATTTAATCCTACACAGTGATGTTTGTAGATATAGTTTGCTTATGAGATCCATATGTAAAGTCTGTATAACCAAATGTAAAGGATTTGATGGAGGTGTTAAATAAGTTGGCTCAAAATAATATTTTACACCTTTCATGCTCAAAGGTGCAAAAATTTCTCTTAACGCTGTAACGTGTTAGGAAATCTATTTCAACATAACTTAAGGTGATAATTAGAGTTCCCACATTAAAAGTGCAGATGAAGTGAGCCAACAATAAGCGTCTTTGAGAGTGACGGCGAAACATCTGTTGTCAAGACAGTATGGTTCATTTTTAGTCTGCCATTGCTCAATTATGTCTGCGTTCAGAGGTTAGCGATAAACAAAGAGCTTTTATTGTTTTCACTTTTGAAATTAAGGGAAATTTGTTCAAGTTTAATTAAATTACGGCTCCCTCCACAACACTGAGGCTGTAGTATTTCTTTTGTTCATTGTTTCTTGAAACAATAACAAATCAAAATTGCTTAATGAAGTTATCCTCAATGATGCACTGTGTAAAAATTGTGGAATGTATTTAAACAAAATGGAAGACATGAAACGTCTGTTTTCAGGAATGATTAACTGCTTCCAAAAATTCTTTGCAATTGTGTATTTTGGGGAAAACCACAGAATTAACAAACTATGCTTGAGAAATTAGGTTTTTATTTCCAATTCCAACATCTGGTTTATTAGTATCTTACTTAAAAAGTAATGGGCAGATATTTATGAACACAACAAGGAAGGTCAGTAATGGACCAAATAATCACTATCAAGAACACAGTCAACGGAACCTTCACATTTGACTTTTGCTTATTTGAAGACTGCATTTTCATGGAAAAAAATAATGTGGTTTATGTACTTATTAACAGCACTAGACAGTCAATAAATCATGCTAAAGTTCGATAGAGGTAAAATTTAGCTGCTCGCGATGCTTCGTTCGGACCCTGTGCTGCCCGCCACAGAGCTCGGGGTCTGCCCGCCTCGGGGCTCCAACTTCGCCTCAGCCCGCTATGGATGTGGGTTCCTCCCTCTGCGGACTTCGCACCTTTTTATGTACACTATAAATTATTAGTGCGACTTGAGGAAAATGCATCGAATGTGAGGTTGTAAAAATGCTCTCTACTGGTTGCACAGTATTTATGCACGGTATAGTATTTATCTAAATCCAGTCTTTTTAAAATGTTTTTTTATTGTGGTAAACCTTATATTCTAAATAGCCTGTTGTCTATTTTTTAAGAAATATAATGTTATAATAATATATTAGGAGTAAGAACAAATAGTTTTGTAAATGAAATATTTCTGTATTATGCTAAATTCTGCAGTGCTGAGACTGAGAGATGAGCTAAACATCATCACTATAGAAGAGACCACTCTTGAGGTAATGACACCTGCATGGTGTCACTTAAATTTTTAGTGGAGTGTACATTAATTTGTGTATGGATTTGCACAGTGACCTCATCTTTTTTTCTATTTTATTTTATTTTATTTTTTCAGAACACCAGGGCAGGTGAAACGCTGATTGTTCATCGTTAGTGAGGAGAGCAGTGAGAGAAGAGGCTGTCCATGGCTGATGGATCTTTGAGAACCTGGAGTCCAGCAACATTTAGCAGGTGTATTATCCTATTTTGTAATCTACTGGGAAACTGTGACCCATTACAGAAGACATCGGTTAGAAATCTCTGGGTAATCCTGGACTCAGATTTGAACTTCAGCAGTCACATTAAATCTATAACATCATCAGCATTTTACCATCTCAAAAACACTGCCATAACCAAAGGTATGCTGTCTAAACCAGACCTAGAGGGACTTCATGCGTTTATCTCCAGCAGGTTAGACTACTGTAACGGTCTGCTCACTGGACTCACTAAGTGAGCTATAAGACAGCTGCAGGACGTCCAGAACGCTGCTGCTTGGGTCCTGACTAAAACCAGGAAGTACGACCATATTAGTCCTGTCCTCAGGTCTCTGCACTGGCTTCCTGTTGCTCAGAGAATAGACTTTAAAACAGCTCTGCTTGTGTACAAGTCTCTCCATGGCTTAGCACCAAAGTACATCTCTGACCTGTTGGACCTCTACTCTGACAATGTTCAGACTTAAAACTTTTCTTTTTAGCTGTGCATATGACAACTGAAAGTGTTTTATCGGCACTCTTCTCTTTTAATTTAATTTTAAATTGATTCTTAATTATAATTTTTAAATTTGATTTTATTGTTTTAATTGTAATTCTTGTCTTTGAACTTTTAAACTTGCCTTTTTTTCTGTAAAACACTTTGAATTACTCTGTGTATGAATTGTGCTATACAAATAAACTTGCCTCGCCTATCTGGACATAGATATTCTGTCCCTCATCCACCTGACCTCAGCAGTGTTGATTTGCCTTCTTTTATGAACTATTAGATTATGACACTTAGATTTTTGTCACTTAGGTTTAGAACTGTATCATACTATAGACAGTTTTTCTGCTATATTATACAGATTTCTTTTTTTTTGTTTTTTTGCAATGTTGATTACAAGTTCATCTCTAGTCGAGGACATTAAAGCGAACTTGAAGGACAAGAGGAGCTGAGTGGACTGCTACTGTTTACAGTTGAATTTGAACTTCTAGGGCTCAATGGAAAAAAAATGGATCTAAGTTAGCACAAAGCTGCACAACACAACAGTAGGATCACAGACATGTTCACCATTTATTATTGCCCTTGGCTTTATGCCACAATATAAGACATGTAGACAGATATTTAAAAAAATAAAATCAAAGATTGCTAAATATTACAATAAAGACATTTTAACAGTATTTTCATAATTACATCATACTTCAACATGAATTAAAGTAAGTTTGTGATTAGTCCTAAAAACTGCTGCAGTCTGTTCCTGGAAATAGTAGCAAAACTCCTTTTCCAATGTGGATAAGAGACAGTGGTTTTGAAAAACCTGGCTACAAGTGGAGCATTATTTTAATCTGCGTTCTAAGCACTTTGGATACTATTCACTTCTGTTCACTAATGACCAACTACTGTTCTGACAGTTTTGATTTAACATATTGATTGATATTTTTTGAAAAAAGAAAAAAAAACAACAACAACAAAAAAACAAAAATACTGTCTACCTCACACAGAATTATAATCATGTTTCTATTTGCAAGTTTTTTAGCTGACACATTTGATACAGTAAACCTTGTAAGATGGTATAGTAAGTTTGACAATGACAAATATTTATTGTGAATGATTACGGCGCTATTTATAAGTCCTACTGACATTTTATATTTATCAGTGTTTATCTTGCCTCATGTTTTACTGAAGAAGTCTGAGTGTTACTAATGGACATGTTATGCCTAAAAAGTGTTTTAAATTAATGCCTTGAGAACTTTTGATCAATATGCATTTAAAACATTTAAAATAGAGAGGTTGGGTATTTAAAAATAATTACTTCATACAATAAAACCTTTTAGATTATGCTGAATATGTTATTTGATTTATGTCAGAAAAGCAAACTATGTTTTTTTAAAATTTAGCACAATCTAAAAAAAATGTATTGGTTTACTTTGATAAAATTGAATGCATCAAAGATATATATATATATATATATATATATATATATATATATATATATATATATTTGTTTTTTTTTACAATAAATTAATATAAAATGTAAATGGGTAGTGCAATTACCCCTGGACTTGAAGATCCTCAATTTGAGTCCATGTCTATCTTATCTTTACCATTTTAAAACAGGATTTTGGCTGAGGTCTGAGCTCTCTGTGTGCTTTTAGTTCAACATACAATCTTTCTTGAAGGCTTGGTACATCTGTGTAATGTCTGTACTGAGTGTTTGCTGGAAGCTCTAAGAGAGACATTTGCCAGTCCAGATCCAGACAGTGTTCTGGATCCACAGCAAAAATTAATCATTTGTTCCTTTCCTCATACGTGACCTTTTTGAGTTTTATTAGCAACAGACAAACAAAGCAAAACTATCAAAAACAACCTTCTTCGGAAAGATTAAAAAAAATGATAGCATCTGAGCTCCATCACTAACATTAAACTGAAACAGTTCTCAGAAGCTTTTACCACATCACTGAATGACACGGCAGTCTGTGTATGGGCAGCAAAGTTCAAGGGTTGCTAAATGTAGCTTTGAATCAGCCAAGATTTCTAAAGCAGTAAGAATATTGTTTTTCTATATGTCATTCAAAATTCATTTCCAAGCCACTGATGTCAATGGGTGAGGGTTTCCTTGGGTTAAAAAAAAACAAAAGCTCCTTAAGTAAAGTGCTTAAATTAAGTGGTAGGGTATTTTGCAAACTATTTATTTTAAAAGGGTCAAAAACAAAATTGTTGAACCCCATTTTTCTTGCCCACTACTCAACAACCTTCCCTTATACTGAGGCAACCACAAATTCAAAATGTCAAAGAAGACATCATGTTTCTCAAGCTGCTGTAATAGTTTTTCTTCGGGGGTTATGTGGTTTGTACTGTGAGATTGAACTCTTGTGCTCGGTGTCCATAAGAACAAGGTGATATTTTGCTTTTGTTGCAGTAGAAATTGTTCCACCCTGACATGAGATTGAGCCATACTGACACTGCGACGCATATCTGTGGACATGTTTTTTCTGACTCAGCGCCAAATTTATACTGAATTTCAGCTTCCACTGGAGCTTCCTTTTGAACATGTGTCCGATAAAGGTTTTGAAAATGCATAAACACTTTTAGAGGCAGGCATGTATTTTCAGATAAAGCATATGTTTATATTCCACAAACAGCATAAGTTAATTCAAAACATTAAGTGTTAGACATTATATGCAGTATAGAAGATCACTACGAAGGGCTGTCTTCAGTTGTACTGCGATACAACAAAATTATTTCTGGCACAGCTTCCATAATAGTCAATATAATTACTTAACTAGAAATATTTTGAGAGAATAGACCTCTGCAAAGGCACTGGCACTATCTTGCATTGGTAAAGATATAGTACCGAGACGTGGATTCGAACAGGGGATCCTCTAGTTTGGGGGTAAATGCTCCATCTATTGAGCCCCAAAGCCCATACATCTCACGGTGCATAACACTAATAATTTGTCCCTGTACTTTTTATCAATATTCAATTATTATTTGAGTAATGTTGGTGATGCTTGGTGGTGGTAATATTTGTGCAACAAATAATTTAAAAATAATAATTAACCTACTAAATTACCTATTTTAGAGCAGGTGTAAGTGATCGCCCTGTCCTTTATGTTATTGACAGCTGACCACACATAACCTTTTGAAGTTAATTAATTGCGCGAGAGGCTCATTAAGAGTAAGGCCAAATGCAGGCTTTAATTCAGCAACAGTGTCCTCATCTATCATCATTTGAAAGTTAGTGGGTGTGACAGTGCGCTTCCAGGCAGGGATCTGCACAAGTAACAATGCAAGCACAAGCACTTCAAATGAATGTTTTGTTGATTTACTGAACCAGTCCAAACTCAGATTCCAATGAATTTGACCACATGCATGAATCTGCTGAAGAAGTCATCACAATAGTTTACTGCTAGAAAGTCAGTTTAAATGTGAACTTAAATGTTTGGTTTGTTTATTATGGCACTCTATAATGGTAATATGATTAATTATTGTTTTCTTACATATCATAAGTCATTTGAAAGCGCACAGAAACTAGACACTTAAATGCTGTGAGAGCTGTATTTTTGATCTACATATTGATTAGCTGCTTCACTCTCTGCCAGCCTCTTATCCATTAGGACCATCTTCATGCCTGAGCTGTTCCTTCCTCTCCATGTTTGGGTCTCCCAGCAGTCAGCAGACACATGGATGGTTGCGCTCCACCCGCCCTGCCGTGCTTCTTCTATCCCGTTTGAAAGAGCTCCCTCCAGGCTATCCTGATAGAGTCACTTTCCTCCCTGGAAGAACCCGCTGCACCGTTAGGCCCATGTGATGTTGGGCAGACAGTTGGACGTGTCAGTTTTGCTGTGTCTTCCCCCCTCTCTCTTTCTCTCTCTCCGTCTCCTCTCTGTCAGAAGCCTAGGCGCAGTGGCGGGGCATGACTCACTGAAACGCTGTACTTTCTAATGACACGAGAACGCCGGCTGAGTCGATCTGACCTGACAAGTCTTGCATAAATCACAGCCCTTCGATTTAAGTTGCTTTGAGGAGTGTCAACAAATCCACAGGAGGAATATTAAGGCCGCCGTGTAGGTAAAGTAGGGGCTCCACCTCCGAGAAGTCATTATGGGATGTCTTCCTTCACGCTGTGCAGGGCTGCGTAGACTGCAATGCAAAAGTTTATCTCTCATACACAGTTGGAAATTGCTGCTATAAACATAGGAGACAAATAAAAATCTCAAGTCATTTCCGAGGCACTTCTCAAGCAAGGCCCATTTTCAAGCTTTTCAACCACCTTGCAGCTGTGGTATACAAAATCATTTTTAGGGCGTGATTATATTTTCACACTTGAAAGTTCACACCAAGATCTGCACCAAAACTTATTACAATCTCACAGTTTGGTTGAGCAACTTTTGGCTAGACATTGCACCTTTTTGTCTGTGCACTACAGTATGTGGCCCTGTCTCACATTGGTAAAAAATATAGTTTGCAGACCTACAGATCCAGACTGTGATCCAGAACCACACCATGAAGTAATTTCTTTCTCCTTGGCTCTTTACTGACCTTTCCTGAAAATGTAATCAAAATCGGACCATTTTTGAGCCAAACGCCCTTTTATATAAATTAACCCTAAACTTTTTTCAAACTGAGACGACCTTGTCAGGCCAAAGACCTTTTTGTTGTTTTGAACCACAGTCCACTGGAGCTGACATTTTCACACCTGAAAGTACACAAAAGTTTGCACCAAGATTAACTTTTGGCAACACACAGCACTTTGTCTACATATACTATAGACACTGTTTGTCTAGGTCTTTTGTCTCCATCCATTGCGTGTGTTCACAAAAGATTTAATGGTTGTTGATTTTTTCCCTTGTTTTAAGTTTCTACTTTCTTATTTTGTTTATGTATGTGGTTGAAATGTTTTGTGCCTCAGCACACTCCTTTCACACCATTGGTCAACAATACTGGCCCAAATCAAAAACTTTTTAGATGGACATAAAAAAAAAAAAAAACCTCAAAGAAGTCTAAACATTTTAACCAATTCCATTGTGTGTGAACCCTGTAAACAACATTACAGTAAAAATACAATGTTTTTCTCTGGGAACATTGTGTGGCATGGAAAAGGGTAACTCTAGGCACTGCATGAAAGCGCAGCAATAAATTTCATTAAAGATAATACACCAGAAACCAGCGTCTCTGGGCTTTTATTCACATTGTTTATGGTCTTTAGAGAAACTGATGAGAAGGCACTATGGAGTGTACTACCCAGCATTTAGCTTCTAATCTCATACTTAATCATTCCACTTGAAAGTGTTCAACAACAAAAGCCTCATTTGGAATCAAAGTAATTATATTTTTTTTTCCTGGACAAACAAGCCGAGGCTACAAGCTCTACTTTGCAGAAATAATTTACGCTATCATGAGGCGAGGTGAAAGCAACAAAACATCGCGGCAGGAAGATGCACCTTTCAATGTTAACCAGTATATGAAGCCTCAATACACTTTTCTGCATCTGCTAAATGGCAATCTCTTTCTATTTCCCTGCTACATTAGGTTAGCTTAATACACTTAATAGACCCGCCCCAAAATGTGCTCAAATTGTGGAGTTTTTTCTCCTCCTACAAAACCCCCACTGAAGCAGCATTTTAATTCCATTCATTTAAATAATGCACAGCTATTAGTTATATTAAAGATAGGGAAGGGCTGCCGCCGCTCGACAAACTTTTATGGCTCTGGGGTGCTTTTATCCGCTACTGGCTGCCACTCAAGAAGGAAAAAGAGCAATTTAATCAAACGTGAGACATCTAAACACCGAGGGAAGGGATCGGATGGAAAAGAAGGTTCCCAGAGATGATCAAGAAGTGCGCCATTCGCTTCCATTATTGGTGCTCAGCGACTGGAGGGCACAGGAGGGAGCCCGCTTCAGAAAGACCGTGGGTTAGTGTGTCTGTCAATGTCATGTCACTTCAGGATCACGGATAAAGGGGGAAGGGGGGCAGGGTAGTGGCGGTGGTGGTGGTAGAGGGGCTGGTAAATCGCTGGGAGGGTGCGGCAAGGTCAAAGAATGTACAGTACATCGAATATCTTGAGTGAAGGATGATGGGAATTGCCGTGTACCAATTGGTAGTGAAGAGAATGCTAACAGTGTACAGTAGAGGCAGAGTTCGTGTTCACATATGGCTTCTTTAAATGATACAGTTAGAGTTTGGTGATGTGTTTTCACTAACAATGACTTCTGGTAATGTTCCTGAGCCCATGCAGTGCTTTCCAGTACAGAATCATGTCTGTTTTTAATGAAGTGCTGTTTGAGGGCCTACAATCATAAGCAACCAATACATCCAATTCAAATAATACAGACTCTGCCTTTCTGAAATGCTTCTTTTGTTGCCTTTGTCCCAACTATTTTGAGCACTGATAATGACATGTATGTAATGGCAAAATTTTCCAGTGTCAAAAACTAATTTGTTGTTTATGTTCCATTGTGTATAAAAATATGGTTTTAAGATTTGCAGACCATTGTATTCTCTGATTACTTGACAGGTGGACCTCAGTATGTCGGGCTGGGGAACTGTGTCTCAGAGACTGTTAGGCACGGTTCTTGCTCCATTGCTCTTCACATTATACACTGTTTTTAATTATACCTCTGAGTCCTGCCACATTCAAAAACATTCTGATGACACAGCAATCGTGGCTTGGGTCAAAAATGGACAAGAATAGAGAACTTTTATAGCAGGAGCCAAGAAAACAGTCTCATTCTAAACATCTTTAAAATGAAAGAGATGGTCATTGACTTTAGGCACAATACACCCCCAATTCAAACTGTGACCATCAGTGGAGAAGATATTGAAATAGTGTCCACCTATAAATACCTAGGAGTGCATCTGGACAACAAGCTGGACTGGTCCACATATACAGATGCACTTTATAGGAAAGGCCAAAGCCGGCTATATTTTCTAAGAAAGCTAAGGTCTTTTAATGTAAACAATAAACTGCTGCAGATGTTTTATCAGGCGGCAATGGCTAACTCATTTTTTTATGCTGCAGTCTGCAGAGGTCCTAGGAGACTTGGAAAAACTAATAGAAAGGGCTGGTTCAACTATAGGAAGTAGTTTAGACTCTGGTTGAGGTAGTGGAGCAATGGACACTCAACAGGATGGATGCTATACTGAACAACATGAACCATCCCCTGAATTCAGCTTTTGAACAACAGAGAGCAGACAATGCACATCTGAGGTCAGTGAGCTGCAGGACAGAACACCACAAAAACTCCTTCAGCCTGACTGCCAAAAGACTGTACAACAGTTTATGGCAGATGAAGATTTTTGATTTAACAACTGAATTTCCCTTGGGGATTAATAAAGTCATTTTGAATTTGAATTCTGTTTTAATTTTAATTTTCAGTGTTACAACTTCTTTGGAACTGGGGTTAATGGTCTCTTGCCAGCAGCAGTAGAAGTAGGTAGTAGTAGCAGTATTTCCATCAGCAGTAGCAATACTACTGTTAGCAGTGGCAATTATAGCAGCAGTATTACCAGCAGTAGCAGTAGTACATAGTAGTAGCATTACTAGTAGTTGAAGTAGTAGCAATAATAGTAGTGGTGGTAGTAGTAACAGCAGTGGCTCCCTCCTGTGCCTTACTAATCATACGACCGAATTGTATTACTTTTATATTATACGTATTAATACAATATTGCTTTTACTTCCACATACAAAATGTTGTTCTGATAAAACACTATTTTTACTTGTGTACCATTTTGTTTGTCCTCGTCCACCTCTGAATATGGGAACGTGCAGCTAGGAGTAGAGATGGATAGTGGTCTTTGCAACTACTTGGATGGAAGTTAGCTCGTGAGATTACATGCCTGTACTCGCAACGCAGCAGTGTGATTTATACTTTGTATTACCTCAAATATTACAAGAAAAAAGCCACTCTAAAAGCTTTTTTCACTAAACACGAGGGCTGTTGGAAACGTGATGAAACTGAAAAATAGCTCTATCTTTTCCCCCCTACATCCCACTTTTGTCTTTGATAACAAATAGTCCATTCCGCAACAAATGCCATTCATCTGTAATTTAGTAGCAGTAGTAGTAGTAGTGAATATTAGCTTTCATGCCAAGTATTTTTCACACATTTCCTATCATAGGCTTTTAAAGTTGGCATGACAATAACTAGACAACCAATGTTTGTTTTAAAGTTTGCCCAAAGATGGTGACAGTTTCCATGTTGCAATGTTTGACAAGAAAATACATTTCTACATATGATACCACTTTTACCCCTTCAATACTCAAATTAACATTAGGCACCAACCATCACAAATTCTGCATAAATGGAAACTAACAGACATGTGTTTAATGCCCGTGCTTGCGTAGAGAACATTAGCAAGTAGCTTGATGTTTCACTGTTTTAATAAATGAACAATTAGTGCTAAAGGCTACATGCTAAAAATCACTGAATTCCTATGTTATGCTGGACAAGTATTTACAGAATTATAGCGGACCACAATAGTTTGTCAATGTGGGATCAAAGGAAGCAAATGTTCTATTTTTGCTATGTTAACTTTAGCTAAAGGAACTACAAGATTTGTGTGATTTTACCTGAAAGTCAGTTTGTATAACTATATCCCCATCAACCAGTGAGTTTACTCAAAATGTCTTCTCTACTTGAAATAAATGGGAAAGTCTAATACTGTTGTCATCATTTGCTTCATATAAATTGACTCCAGATCAAGAGCATAAATGGTGATATAGTGGTAAATGGTTGGTTCGTAACTAAGTCAAACAAAATCACCAAAGCAGGCATTCTCCACATCTGTCAGTTGTTTTTATATTCCTAGTCAGCTAACATAAAAGCCTTTCACAGCCAATGTGTGATATAGTTATGTAACATGGACTTCAGTGAAAATGGTAACTGGCTTATGAAGAAAATCACAACTTTCTCCTCCACATTGCAGCTTCTTAAATGGCAAACTAAGCAAACAAACTGCTCCACAGCACGAGGGCATGGGAAAACCAGTGAATCCAAGGTTGTCAGAAAAATATATATTTGCAGAGCAGATCTCAGTGAAGATCTTAGATAATTTTCTTTAAAACTGCAACCACCCACAGGCTTCTGAAGCTCCAGCTGGCAAGCCGTCCTGAGGAGAACAGATTCTACCGCAGCAGGGGCCATAGGGATGAGCATGAGAGAGTAAAAGAAGCCCATTCTGTTGATTAAATTTAGTTGATTTAGCTGTTTGGCTTCTCTCGGGTGGCGTCAGCTCACAAATTATCAGCTTTAAACACTGGATCTTCACTGAGACGCCCCACATTTATCACAAATAGAGGTTATTTTAAAATATCATGGATTCCAGGCTCTGGTTAACTTAATGGTTGTGTAATGCTTTTTTGAAACTATATTATTTTATAGCTACCTGCAATGTACAGATATTGCAAAAGTAATTGTTTTCTGTCATTTCCATTATTGAAAATAAACACTGCAATCAGGAGCCAGTGATTGATGATTAGACTGCCAAAGTCGATAAAAGAGTTGTGTTTTAGAAAAACAATGACATTCATGTTCATTGGGTTTCAGTACTTACTCATAAACTTGGATCTGATAACACTGGCTGTTTAAGAAGAGAAACTCCCAGTCTGTGCCGTAGTCAATGGCTAGCTTCTTCTGAAGTTCACTGGAAATTAAAAAATAACTTTTTTAAACATTATATAAACGAAAGAGACAAAGTAGAAAAGTCAACACTAGAAATAGTAATAGCAACATTTACTAATCTTTAGTGAATACTCACTTACACTTACGCATTTACACATAAGTAGTTTCAAAACTCACAAAACTATAGTTCTCAAAAGTATTATTTCAATTTTAGAGTAGTGTATGTAGTAAAAACTTAGTATGTAGAGCACATGCTGTATGTAATGCCCACTTTATATGTATAACGCACTTTGTTTGTAGTGCATACTTTGTAGGACACACAAAAGAAATTATAATTAATTAAAGGCATTCAACTGTTATTCTTGCACAAACCCATTTGGAACCACACAAGTAGTAGACCATATACAAAATCCACTCCCATCTCCCTTCAAAGTCCCCTCCAGATGCTTTATAAGTTTCTGAAGTGACCGAAGTGTGCTGACACTGTAGCTTTATGCTCCTTCTAGTCACTGACTCCATGGACAGTGTGTTGATGAGGCGGCCCTTAAAAGCCCATTTCTATGCAGAGTCTACAATTATCGGCATTGGCTGGGGCTGCATTCCTTCACTAATCGCATATAAGGGAAGTGAGCCCTATCTCTTAACGGTACACAGGCCTCTATTTCCATATTCATAACCCAGAACGACTAATGGGGTTAACAAATGTTCCGAGCTGCTCAGAGTTTGGCTTTAGTTTGATAAGGTAGAGCTTAGAGAAGATTTCAGACTGGAAAAGCAATGCGGGTCTTTTAGCTGTGTGTTGAAATAGGACAAAGGTTCTCATAGTCAAACAAAATAACTTAACGAGAAAAACATTTTAATTGCATACTTAAAAAGAAGAGATTTAAGGAAACTGCAATTATGAAAACATATCTTGAAGGAAATCATAATATGGTGATTCATTTGACCCGGAGTAACTGAATCTAGGTAGAAGAAGATGGAGAACTAGAGCAGCTCAAGTCACGCTAGCTCCATTCCCTCCTTCCTCCTCATGCAGCCATTTGTTTAGGGGAAAAATCTTGACCTTTTGGTAATTGCCATCTCGGCGGTTGGCTCTCCTCTTTCCCCTACTGTAATGAACAGTTTGCATGCCTGAGGGCCACACAAGCTACTTATCTGCTATTGCCGGCTGGCTTGGAGCACAGTGAAAACATGTGAAGGCAAAACATTGGCCAAGCCGAGGCTTTTGTTCAACTGTACACAGTAGCATTCATTAAAACTATAAAAAAAAAAACCTTCTTGGTAAAACAGCTCATTTAAAGTCATTTCTTTTTCAATTATACAAAATAATGACCGTGTTTGCTGCATTGCTTCGCTTCACTCCACTGTTAAAAAGGTAGCAGGGAGAGTTGGATTATTCATGCCAAGCCAAATCTTTTGTCAACGTGAGCTGGAATAGGCCTATCCGCTGTTGCTCGGTAGGCAGCCAATAGGGTTTGTTTTTCTTCATTAAAATTAGCCCTAGGTACCGCGCAGTGCAAATCCATTACTGTGCAGCTTTCCTAGTCTATTTTAAAGCCATGGTTACATACAGTGCCAACCTGCTTTCAATACTGTAGCATACACATAAATCATCCTACAGTATGTTGATGATTTAGCCATAAATAGGTGAATGGCTAAACACATGCTCTATTTTGCTGCCTTTGTTACCTTATTTCTGCGTTGACTCTTTCATAGGATTCCTCTGCCTTCTTCAGATTGGTCGCCTCCCACTCGGCAGCTAGACAAAACAAAAGGTCAGACAAATTAACAATGTGGACTTGTTGCGTCTAAGCAGCTGCATGTTAGCAAACATAGGCTCCTTGATATACCGTGTTATAAGAAGTGGGGCTGGAGAGATGAAAGAAGCTGAGTATAAACAGAAATGTGTTATTTTCAGGTGCGCTAAGTGCCCAAAGGCTCACAAGCTTATTAGCCGCTTCACACTGACAACTGTGTTAACCAAACGTGGGAAAGAGAGGGGAAGTCGGCGGGAGTTTGAGTTCAGCGCGGATGACCACAGTGGTAAGTGTTTGTAGCGGCGTTGCGCAGGTGGATCTTAGTGACAGGACATCTGATGCTAAAGGAAAACTTGTCATCTTCTTCAAGGGTTTTTGACAGTGACAAAAAAATGTAATAGAACTGTGAGTCCGAGTCAACATGACAGACAGACGCAAGAAAGTGTCTGCACCTGTTGCCACATCAACACTGCTTAGCTGTAAAAACTGGGAATTCACTCTGAAGCCAAGATGACAACAAATATGGCAACAAATAGTAAGCTCAGACAATAGGTGGACAACAGTGGAAATTTAGCACAATAGCAACCTTTCCAATTTCCAGTAACACAAAGATGGCCTAACTAAATAGCGTCATTCTTTTTATGACACTTTTGACAATACAGGATGTCATTTTTTTTTCATCAACGACTCCATGTGTTACCATTTTCTGTTTCCTGATTTTTATCTGAATTTTATACATTGTTTAAAAGACAAAGACAAAACTACTTCCTAAATATGCAAGTTATCATAGGTTATCAGCATTTTAGAATGCAAAGGAAGCCAACCAAATTATAAGTCATAAAGTTACTTCCAATATTACAAGACTTAACATTTAAGTTGACAGGTTATTGTAAAGCACTACAGAACAAATCTATAGGCACAAATACCAGTAAAACATTAGTGTGCCAAAAAGAAATATGTTCTGAATATATGGACTACCACTCAAAAGCAAGTTTGCTGCCATTTTCCAAACGTCCTAGTTAAATATATTATGCTTTTTTTTTTAAGGATTTCTAAAATAGTTTTGGACAGCTTTACATTAGAATTTCACATTTTATAACTAACAATTACGTATATAGTATGTATGCAACACATCCTCTTTGGGGAGCTCTTACAACTTTGAGTCTGCAGAGAAGGCTTGGATTAGGTGCCTGTTGCCCCCTGTTGGCAATGGTGGAGACTGAACAGAGCATAAAATGGCTAATTAGCATGTCTATTAGCAACATGACGCTAAGAGATAGATGAATGGTCTTACTGCTTCATAGTGATGGCAATTTAAGAACTGAGGTGAAACAGTCAGAAATAACCATGTCAGGGCTCAATAACATGCAGGAGCACTTCCTGGTATCATGTGTAGAGCATTATACCTCTTAAAGAGACGACATCAGGACACAGGATTTCTCAAACGTGTGAATGAAACAAAATGCTACTTCAGGTACAGTGTATTTGTTTTATTTCTTTTTTATAGGCCTTTGTCGGCTTTATTGTGTCATGTAGTCGAGAAGTGACATGAAATCATAGAGGAGAGTGCATGGAGAGACATTTGGCAAAGTGTCGGAGTCCAGACTTGAACCCACAACGCCGAGGTAGGCGGTAGTTGCTGTGCACATGCGCCACAGCTCCACCAACTGAGCCACACTGTGATGCTTTCTCCAGGTATGCTTTTGAGGTGCAAACAACATTATAACATGGTTACAAGCTCAAAAAAGTCAATTCAGCATAACAGGGGATCTTTAATGTCATATAATTATTCCTGACTTTGCAGTGGTTCTCAATTACAGCAGCATTGTGCTCAAACTAAAAGCCAGGGTAACTGTATCCACCTAGTGTACAGTATCCTCATTAGCTTAATTATTTTTAAGTTTTGTAAAGTTCACATGTCGCCAATATGTTGTAGAAAATATACAACCCAAGAATAATGACAATAAACTGAAAAAAGTATACGTGAAAAAAAAAAAGTATAATTGTCCCCACATTTGAAGAGACACTACAATTGTACATGTTAACTGAAGCGTGAGGACTACAGGCACTTTCACAGCAGGATTACACATGAAACTGTGAGAGGAGATGGCAGAAAATAAAAGTGAAGAGCGCCTGAAAGGACTCCAATTTAATTGTCTTGCGCTGACGGACCTGGGGATTTTCAGGGGCGTTTGGAAGCGAACAGGTTTGTCTCTTGTCGTCGAGGAAACTCTCTCTCTCTCTCGCTGTGGCAACAGAAAGGAATGTGTTAAGGACTGAGTGGGAAGCTGTCACAGCCCTGGCCGGAATACCAATTAGCATGTTCCTTGCATGTGGTCTCAGCTGGTTGCCCATACAGATACCCCCCGCACAATTCCCCCGACGACTACTTCTTGCCGAACCTTGTACAGATGTGGCATGTCCGAGAGGCAAGCTGTAATTTTTCCATTTTGTATTAGCTATTTTTATAACACAGAGGAGGAGAGGGGGAGAAAGTGTCCCTAACATGCCGCTGATCCCCTTCAAACTCCCAGAGAAAATCACACCCACCAGAGTGTTCTCGTACTGGCCAATCAAAGGGCTGAGGAATGGAAGAGACAGTGAATCCCAAGCGGCTGACTTTTGACCCCTTGCAGCAGCCGTACATGGATAGAAAGAGGAAGTGCAAGACAGAGCAGCGAGGCGTGTACAAGTACAGTGAGCAGGGAACATAGGGAGGGAATACTCGCTCCAGAGCACCAGTCCGGCCGACGTAACCTGCGGCCCAAGTACAGTACACCCCGAAGACCAAATGCTTATCTTCTAATGAGTGCAAGGATTACATTAGTGGCCACGCGGTCAATGTATGTCACGACTTTACCATCAGTGCATGCATGGATTGGTTTATCTGGCCATGCCCCGGCTAATTAGCGATGTAGGCTTTATCAACATAATGGCAGACTTTGACAATCTAATTATTTTCTTGCTGCTCGCTTCTATTACAGAAAAAAAAACCTCCACACGGAAAAATGTAGGACAAATGACTTCATGACATTTTCCTCGGCAGGAAGTGTACTGTACCTCACTTTTAGCACCAGACGTTACCAAGAGGATTGTTAAATCATCAAGGCCGCAGACAAAAATAGCCGAGGTGAAGCACACTGTATAGTAACAGGCCATCTCCTGGCAGGAGTCTCCGGTGCATATACAGGCCTGGGCTGCTCTGTTTACGCACGAAACAGATCGATACCGGGAGGCAATTTCTTCTGTGCCTCCAAGAAAAGAAAAGCCCTTTGCGATATGTGCTACTTAAGAAAACAAAGGCAATTCACATAGGCCACCCTTGAATCATCTTATTCACACAAGCACCTTAAGATAGTTGGTGTAGGAGTGGGCTTTGTTGACTGTATAAATGGCCTTATACATCATCTATTTTGTTCAAAGCCAAATGTATGTATTTCCTTCTTTCCCCAACAGGTACAATTCATGTGTTTTTTACAAGACTTTTAAAAATTTGATATGAATTATTACATGCAAATTGAGAAAGTTATGATTTTACTACTACTAGTGCTAGATGTCTTCTGACTTTCTAAACTTTCAAAATCATTAAAATAAAAAGTACATTTAACGTTACCATTCAAGTACACAGCTTTATACATGGTGCCAAATGTGCAGTGCCTTTAATAGTTTCAGGTCGAGCTCCTTTGTGTTTCCCTGTCTCTCCGTCGCCGGCGCCGTTTTCCCTCCTCAACTGTCAGGCTAAAATATAGGTTGAGCATTCCCCGTAATGAAATGTTTACTGCAGGTTGTAACAATGTATGCTCTAGCCGATGCTATCAACACATACAGTGATGGCATTAATAGCCACGCACTAATATCAAACACACCTGTCACAAGGGTGAATGAAAGCTTGAGTATGTTTGGAAATGAAAGCAACTAGGGTTCAAGAGTCACTGAAGTGGTATAATAAAGTTGCCTTGATTTAAAACCTATTCTAAAAAGGACATTTAGCTGCAATCCAGGGTTACACTGCCATTTCCTTACATCACCATTGATGTGCCGGGCCGAAGCTCAGAAATGATTGTGAAAGTGAAGCGCAGGCTGCTGGGAGTTGAGAAGAGGTCAATCTCGCCCCTGTATAATCGTTGTGTTGGAGTGTCTGATTGTATTAGGGCTGAGTGAATAACAGTAGCTGGCAGAAATAGCATCATGTTTTGAACTATCAGTGCGATTCATAGCCCTGCCACTGACTCAGTTTTGCATTCATTCTCCCACACTCTCATGCGACGCAGGGCTTTTATCCACGGCGGCTGAAGGACAAGAGGATGTACTGAAATTAAGAATGGCTCCATTCACTGCGGCGCTGCTGCTGTGGTAACAATATTATATAAGTCAAGGCGCAGTTGTTCACCTCATGGATATGTACCATGCACAAGGGCCACAACACAGTGGCCTAAATTCAAATATAGACTTTTGTACACACCACTGTAAAGAAACAGGAGTAAAACTGGCTGTTGATTTCCAAATTAAATGTTACTATGCCAATACGGACATTATGAAATTTGACAGAAAGGACCAAACAGCACATTAACAGAATTACTGTTATTGCAATATTGCCAACACACACACAACCCTCTCTATTTATCCAGGCTTGGAACTGGCACCAAGAGTACACTGGCTTGTCACATCCTTGTGGCTGGATATAAGTCTATATTCCCCAAAAAGGAATAGCGTAACATTTATTATGAATATTTTTTAGAAATGTCACAAAATAATATGCATCCTCTATAAACAATGTTGGCATGAATCACATAAATGATGGAAAGTAATAACGATTTAGGATATAATTTAAATGTCTCCATGGCCTTAATGCAACTATGTTAGGACTTAGGCCTATGTGCAACATTACGTGGTATTTTTAACACTGTCATAATTTACTCACTTAAAATATTCAAAAATACACACAAGTGTGTTTAGGCAACAGTAGCAAAATTGCTACAGGTTAAGTTTTGTGGCAAAAAAGCTAAATTAAGGGATTTTTTTTAAGCTGCTTGTTGCCCTAACTTCTTTACATTCTCCATCAGTGCTTGACTTGTTTTGATGTGTCAACACCAGATAATAGCATCCTTTAGTTAATTGAATTTGTGACAACGTGCTGGAAAAGCCAACAGTCCGGATCTGCGACTTGTACCAGCCCCATGCATAATGACTGTTCCCCATTTAAACAGAGGAGAGGGCCCAATGAACAGAATAAACAGTCTGCACGCTGTGAGTTCACTCTGCAACAACTGGGTGCTGTTTATGAATATGTATGATGTAACAAACGCTAGGAGCTGACCTACTTCTGTGTCTCCTCTGCTCATGACTTGGTCCCCTTCTGGGGTAACACTGTCATCTCGCAACATACTGTAATAGCAGGAAGCACGCGACTCCCATGCACAAATCAACATGCTCCGGCTTGAGTTTTTTTTTTTTTTTCTTTTTCTTTTTTTCTGAGGGATGATCACCGTGGTATGCTGTGGGGAAGAGCTCGATAGGTGCTTGCTCATTATAATAGGCTAATCACTCACAGCAGCTTTGGTAATGCTAGTTCTGACAACTTCCGCATGCTAAGATTGGAAATGCTAATCTGCATAAGGTATGTTAAGGCCATTACTAAGCCATAACAGTGCAAGCTTTAGGATCTTTTTCCAGGACATTTAAGGGCATCTGTTGACAATTCCAAAGGTCATCCTCTTTTATTTCATTAAATAATTCATTCACTAACTTCCGTTTACTCCCATGAGGGGTCGTGGGGTGAGTGGGGCCTATCCCAGCAACTATGGGCCTTAGGCAGGGTGCACCATGCATGTTGCCCAGTTAGCTGCAGGGCTGACACAGAGACAAACACAGACAGACAGCCTTTCACCCTTACAATCAGTCACTTGGGGCAATTTAGAGTTACCATATCAACCCATACTAACAAAGGGAGAACACGCAGACTCCGCCCAGAGAAATCGTATGAAGGCCAGCCAGGGATTGACCTCTCGACTTCCATGCTGGTAGACAAGAGCATTAACCTTTGATTTACGCATTTATATTTTATGCCGGGTTCATGTATAAGCATTTGATCATAAAATTAAATTGTACAGAGCTAAATGAAACACTGCCCCATTATTATTATTAGTAGTATTTGCATTTCATTTGAGGACTCTGCCAGAACACATTAAACTATGCCACACTGCCATTATTGATTTAGTGTATTAGAAACACTGCATGAGGCATGAATATAAGGAGATAGATGCATGACGGACAAGCTGGAACAGACAAAAGAGAGTTCTCGACAGAACTGGGGCTGTACACTGGAGAGCCCTCGTCTGCACCATCTTGTAAAATATCTTTATCTGGAATCAGTTTGGTATGGCGCCAAACCCTGGTAGCTTCAGGAGTTGGGAAAGAAGAAAAAAATCTATTTCAGATCAACATAAGAGAGAGTTGCAGCTGGCAGCCAGTCAAACCTGACTTCCAACATTTGATAAGTGAAAACAGGCTAATTTGGTGTATCACTCCAGCGGTTGCAATCCAATACATTCCTCCCGTGGCTATCAAAGCGCTCGCACAAGGGTAAGAGATCGTTTCAACCCCTCAGCAGCTCAAGAGGCGAATGTACAAGCGGCTCATTGTATGGCTAAAAGAGACACTTTTTTATCCTCTTCACGGTCCAACTCGCACTCAAGGTGAGCACAATTATGTTTCAAGGACGCCTCGCCCCCATCAGGGTCAGGGGTCTAAGTAATGGCAGACCCCTCCTGCTTAACATTTTACATCTAATTTGGAAAGTGCCGAACAGAGAGCTTAATTAACATGAGCCCCGGCCGAGCTTCAGAACTAGTAGCGGCACCAATCCCTGTCTTTCGTGTGCATGGCCTTTCATTTGTTGAGTGCTGAAACGCAGCGGTGCAGAACAATTGTCCAGTCTAATGCTTAGGTCTGTTGAGGTTGGGTGTGTAGGAGGCTGACATGGCAATAATTACAACTTCAGTGTCTGTTGAAAAAGAAATAGAAAATCAAATCATGTCCTTCTCTTGCTATGGTAAAGATATTGTGGCCACAATTGGCTAGAACCAAGGATCTTCTAGTTCAATGGTAAATGCTCTATCCACTGAGCCACAAATCCTCTCAATGAATCCAGCAAAACAAAAAATGTGTTCCTTTACCAACCCATTGTGGCTGGGGTTAGTATCTTTGGCCCTATCTCAAAATGATACAGAATCCTTTGTTTCAGAGCTAAAAACTAATTATTGGTTCCTTGGCCCATAACTGACCTGAGAATGAAATCAAAATCCAACTTTTACTTACTAGCTCATTTCTTGTTACAGACTAACAAAAAAAAAAAAAAAAGCTAATAAGCTCCTGACAATGAAAGCAAAGTATAGAGTAAATGTGGATTTCTGCATAAAGTGACCCCATTAGGACCCTTGTTATAAATTTCTTTTGTAAAACCTTTGCTAACAGTCAACACATAAAAGAAAATTCATTAAAACTCACTATACACTTTTGCACTTAACCACTCACTCCATCTAAGTTTATTCCATCTTCATAACTTTAGACGCAATTTAGATGAAAGGAAAAACTCTTCAGTGCAGTGGAGTACAAAGCTAATTTGTTTATTTTACACTGAACTGCATAATTAAAAAACAACAACATGCTAACCTACAGCCACCTTTACCGCCGTTTCATCTATTTGGTTACCCTGCTCATACTTTAACAAGTTGTATTTTGTTTTTGAAAAATACTGAAAACTGAATATTTGAATCTTTTAAAGCTGAACTACATGGTTTTAGTAGTGTCCTCCCAGGTGCTGTTACAGCAACATCTGTTACATATAGTGTTTCCAACCCCAACACCACAGAAGTACAACTACTTTTCCGCTTTTATGTTATTAACAAATATAAAACTTAACCAATCTGCCGCCTGAAAATACAAATGTATGACATCAAACTGAATACTGGTTAGTTCCTGTTTAAGTAGCTTACAATAACAGTACATCTGAGGTGGCAGACAGAGCACAGGGAAAGTTGGACTACTCTGTCAATGACACTCCCCCTGCTGTGTGTCTCCTTCCACTGCAGTGAACTGACTCACCAAAACACTGAACACTAAGAGGCGAGGGAAAATCCTCATGGCGCCTCAGGAAAATGCCACCGCGCTGAGCAAAGACACAGCCCATAAGCTGCAGTGATGACAAATCTACTTCCTGATACACATTTAACTGGAATGACATAGGGTAGGTATAAAAAGGTTGCTTTGGGAAATGGGGTTGTAATCTGTTTGGGACGCCGGCTGTTTGCAGTAAGTGGGTAGCAGGCCGGCGGAGTCAGTAATGCAGACGCCATGGGCTCTATACCAGAAACACTTGAGCAAGCACAAAGGACACAGCAGATAGGGGGAAAAAGGGAACACAGTCAGCTGCAGCTCAGCAAGGACCTAGTAGAAGAGCAGAACGTGTGATCATAGCACCACGGACAGCACTGGTTTGCCCTCTCTAACTCAGCACTACGGAGAGCTCCTGCAGAAAAGCTACTGAGGAAATACAGTGTAGGGGAAAGAAGGCTGCAAGAACATGGGGTAAATGCACATTTCTACTGAAGTGGGACAGGATAGGCTGGGTCAGTATGACAGGCTTTCAGAGGTGTTTCCAATGTCAACAAGGGTCCAAAATGTCCCAAAAAGGTTAGCAGACCACAGTGATAATCCCTTCACTTTGATTTAAACACACATTCTTTTGTAGGCTGAAAAGAGTGTTGAGCAATCTTAAGTAAAGTTGCCAGTGATATTCTAGGAACAATGCTATATGTTCAGATAAACAAAAACATAGCAGTTATTAGCAAAAAGTGCTTCCCGGTCTTAAATAAAGCAATAATAATAAAGCAATAGCTTACCTCTCGCTTTGTGAATTAAAATATATACTGTATATATTGCTTTAACAGAGTCAACTGCTGCTCAGTAAGGATCTACTGAAAAAGCACATTTGATCATAGCACCACAGACAGCTCTGGTTTGCCCTGTCCAACTCAGCACAATGGAGAGCTCTCATAGAACAGCCACTGAGGAAATACAATGTAGGAAAATAAACTCAGCTAGCATTCATTAAAAGCAGCTGTTTCAAGTTTGTATGGGGGGGGTGTCTAACATCTCTTGGTCTGTCACTTACTTACTTAAGGGATTAAGAAATAGAAAAATCTGGAACATGAAACAGTGGACTTTAAAAACTACTATTGTAGCAATACAACGAACAGAAAAATACTCTCTAGTTAAGAGCAGCGCACATATATGTTCCAAGTTTGCTTCAAATGTAATTAATTTATGGTTACCTGTACCAAAATGTGCCATACTGACTTCACCATTAATCCACTCAGTCTTGGAACCTACTTTTTAGATCAGATGTTAAATTTTCCAGAATGGCAGCCAGCAATCAGGCAAAGTGACAGTGACAGCCAGAACACCAGTGTAACCCCTTCTGGAGAGCAAGTTATTTCAATAGACACTGCTCCTTCTCTGAGCACTGCTATGCTAATGTTCCTCCAAATAGGGCCTTTTCAGGACATGTCAGACAGATTAGAGGACTGGAAGGTGAAACGCCGAGACAAGAGAGCAGTGTGGTAACAACAAAGGAAGCCTACGAGGGTGACAGCAGTGGCCCATAGAGCGACACTCAGTAGGGGGTAAACAGGATAGGAAGGGTGTGTTTTGAAGAGGACCCTAGAGGTGTTTTTTTATATCCAAAGTGGCTGGTTTTGAGAGGCGGCAGCTGCTCATGGACTCAACTGCACACAAGTGACGAGCAGTGCTAATATTAGGAGTGACCTCAACCAGCATTGTTGGGCCTGAAGGAGGGGGGTCGGTAAGAAAAGCCTGGTGACCTATAGTGATCCCACAGGCAGCCACTCCCATAAATTTACTATATATACAGTATATATTTATGTATACTGGCATGCGTTGTCCTGACATACATCTCCACACTGCATCAGTCTAATCGGGGGGAAAGAGGATGAGGGAGAGAACGGCAAGTGTGAGTCAAGTTGTCACGCTACGGCTGGCGATACACTCAGGGATAGCTCTCCCCAGGCCCGCAGCGCAGCTCTTTATAGCAGCAGGCTGCTTCTGACACACACACACACACTCTTACAAACTCACCGCAAGAGTAGGACGGCCGTGCACCTGTGTATGAACCGTGTTCAAAGTTCAAAACACATATGCCCATGCAGCTGCAGCAGAATTATTCATAGCTGTGGTTTCTAATATGGGCACTTCTTTAAATACTGACTTAGGTCAGAGGTAGTTCATGTGTACCTTTGGGTCTGTAAAGGCATTCTGAAAGACAAAGTAACACAGCATCTTGTGTGTGTAGTTTTTGCAGCATCTGCTGGTGACAATGGGTATTGTCTTCTACACTTCTTGCTCCGCCTTTCTGACAACTGTGCGCAAATATGGTAGCCCAGTAGGGACATGTGAACAAAATTATTTTATTGAATAAACATTTTTTCTCTAACGGTGGTCCATTCGTTCAGCATAGGCAAGTAACAGAACTAATAACTCCTCTTCTGTTTTATGGAACTTTAAATTAGCATTTAATTTTGATACATGCATGCACACTGTTAAACAGTTTTTGCTGGTGTGATCCATTATGTTTCCTTTTAAACAGATCTATCAGCACAACCAACCAAAACAGAACATGGTTATGTTGGTTGTTTTGGTTGTTTTGTTAGTGTCTTAGCAAGATTGCAACCTTTACTTTTTTTAGTTAGTTTTCAGAAAAGGTGAGTAATGAGCTAAGGAAGAAATCTGATCTGGTAAACTGTTGGACCAAGACATGTAAAGGATTCTGGACCATTTTAAGATAGGACCAAAAAAAAAACACTACCAGCCACAAGGGGTGAATAAAGAAGTAAATCATTAGTTTTAATGGTTTGTTTACTTTTGTGAGATGTAAAGAGTTTGTGGCTAAATAGCATTTACCCCTGAACAGGAATATCCCTGGTCTTAAATCTTTTTGTGGCAACCTGAAAGTACCTCATAACTCCATCTAGCAATACAATGTAGTATATCCAGCCTCCCACACTGCTTCTCTGCATCTAATGCAAAAATGAAATACTACCCATCAGTGTATTTAGCAAAATACATCAAATGTATTTTTTTATGTTACTCCTCAGGCTGATTCCAATCCACAAATGAATGACAATGGTATAGACTATAGAAACAGAATCGGAAATTTCAAGTCTACATTTTTTTGAGGTAAACATTAGTTTTGCACGTATCTGGGATTTGCAGAAACTTCCAACTTTGCAAACGCCCCCAAACTGTCTGCAGATTCAATGGTACCTACAGTCTATTGCTACAACATATACATTTGAATGCAGTACAAAATGATTGCTGTATGGCTTTGTACTACACTCGAGGACGACAAATCTCTCCCTGAGGCAAGGCTCTGAAATTCATGCTTGGTTATATAATTACTCTTACCATATACAGCATAATTACCAACTCCTATATGTGATTAAATAATTATTAAACTCATTATTTCCCCTGTACTCTAGGAAGTCCTTTTCAAATTACAGTGCTTCTTTAACTATCCAATCTTCATCCCTCAATGGACGCTTTTCTTTTTTTTTTCCCAGACTTCATTGCAAGACAGACCCATCTGCTTCATTTACTTTTACAGCCATTCCCTATCCCCATTGGGTCTTGCGCGTTACCTCCTTCACTCCTGGCACCGTCGCAATTATGATCAAAAGCTGGCTGGTGCGCGCATATGTCGGCGTGTGTAATTCCGGTACGAGTGTGGACAAAACAAACTGGAGAAGCCAAACCAACACAGGCCCCTGGTGTCAATTAATTATTTTCAGCATTCCAGATGCTGTTGTTGGGCTGAAGACACAGCTTAGGACCCTTTAAGTAAGACCACAACTCAAGGCTTGGCTAGCGTCACTGATATTAGCAGCCGCAGCCTGATGGCAATTATTTAGACGTCCACTTGCTAATTATAATAGGGGATGACAGGTGCCCGAAACAATTTGAGCGCAAACTGCCTGTGAGCTTGTGTGGTCGTCTCTGCTTACGGACGCAGATAAAGATAGCCAGGCGAACCTCTTGTCAAACAAACATCTCTATTCCCGAATGGTGCGCTTGATGCTTTGTCATGTTGGTACTATAGGAAGCTGAGAGTTACCTGAAGCTGTTGGGATATGGAAATTATCTTGTTGCTTATTGTCAGTATGGAAATGAATGCTATACCTATCCCTCATCCCTATAGAAAAATGAAGGTTAGCACAAGTGCACCAAAATCTGCAAATACAGATTCCAGTTGACAGAATCCATTTCTAAACCCCTAAAAAAATCATAATATAAGCTGTATGTATATAAATCTCATCACATATTATAATCTATTCTGCTGAACAATAATCTAAAAATGCAATATGGCTGTGGTTTCTCAAACCAAGCACCATCTCAGAAAATATTTGGCTTTCAGCATCTTAAATGAACTACAATGAGCAAAACCAGATAAGGACAAAACTGGCACTAAACCGGCGCTAAACCTGGACTAAAACTGGATTAACCTGTGCCTAAATCAGGACTAAGAAGTGGTCTACATTTCAAATGTGACCTGCAAACAGAGAAGGACTAAGAGAGGAAAATAACCACCAAAGTACCACCACCAAAAGAAGCCTGCGTACCACTGGTGGACATTCTCCTGCCTATAAAAACATGAAACTTCCATTGAGCTTTAAGTTCAAAAGCTAACAATCTTGTTTTGAGATGACATAATGATACAAAACTGAAAATCCACTATTGATTTAAGTGTTCAATTTTGTTTTACTGTTATAACTTTTGGTTTGGCTAAGTGTTAAGGGGGAGTCCTAGCAAATCCATTGTAGACCACCCAAGCCATCCCGCTGTCACACCATTTAACTTACATAAAGACACATCAACATATAGTGCAGCTAACCACCCCAGGAGCTGAAGGCAGATATCGAGCCTTCCCCTGGGACTGCGGGGAGCAGGGGGGAGGGGCCACACACGGGTGATGGAGGGTATATCCAATCACTGAAATCAAGGCGGTTGACTGGTGAATAATGAATATAAATGGGATGCTGCAGGCTGCCACAGGCGTGCGAGGCGGCCGAGAGGAGCAGGAGAGTGAGCCAAAGCGTGGCTGTTGACGTGATGGGGTGATTGTGGGGTGTGTTTATGTACACTTAAGACAGGACTGCATTACTGTCTGTCTATCATTCGTCTGCTCCTCTTCCTCGCAGCCCCGCCCGCTCCTCTCGTGTCTGCCAATGAGGCCTATTGACATCCTCCACTGTGACCCTCTGACTCCTGACAACTCCAATCAGTAGGACGAGAGGAAGCGGCGGGGGAGGGGGAATCCACAGCTCACTGTTATGATGTGTCTGAACAAGAGAAAAACACAGATATGCACGCAAATTGTTCCAAATTCGTTTTACTTGCATTGGACTGTGCAGTTAATGGACTTAATGTAAATGAATGTTACTCACAGCTGTAGTGACAGGGCCTAATAGTACTTAACATGCAAGCAGATGTGCATTTCAGTGAGCGCATAACACATGTGTAAAAAGGTTCTTTGTGTGTTTTAATGAACTGAACATTAGAGCTGCCACAATTATGCAAATAAACAGTTGAACCAATAATTGCTATTTTTACATGTTGACATGAACTGTCATAAGTTTTGGATTGGATTTTGTTCTGGCCAAAAATGTGATTGAAAAGGTGCCATGTGCCAATATTCAAATAAATAAATAATTGTAACAAGTCCGATGATGGTTCACATAAATGGCACAGATAAAGCTTGACAGAGCAGTATTGTATTTGTATTTGTATGTATTTCTTTATTTGAATGGGACAGTGCGCCTTAAAGAACAGGCAACAGGTGCCATAAATACGCCGGATTTAGCATAATGCTAATTTCCATCCGTACTTTGTATTTCTTTAAGCTAGCCCCGTCCTGGTGAAGAGATTAATGCTCACAGTTTGAATCTCAGAGGGCAAAGACTACAGCCAAGAGTAGCACTGTGCCAGTCTCAAGCCTGGATAAATTGAACTGCGTCAGATAGGAAATGCATATGAACCACTAGCAGCCAAAAGAAAGTGTAGTTGTCATTGTATTTCTATACATGCTTGATATCTTGTTACCAGTAGTGGACAAAGTACTCAAAAGCTGTACTCAAGTAAAAGTACTGTTACTTCAAAAATAATATTACGCAAGTAGAAGTAAAAGTACCCAATGAAAATCTTCTTCGAGTTTCAAACCCCAAAACTTCTGATGGCAAGTCAGATGTACACCACAGAGAACAAAAACTACTTTTACTTCTGTAGATAATGTAAAGTTTTAATGAAGTGAAAGTAAAAATAAAATCATCCAAAATTGTGTTAGGTAAAAGTATGTTCTACAAAATGCACTGAGAAAGTACTTTTTCTTCCGAAAAATTTAATGAAGTATTTTAATTGAGTAAAAGTATCTGGTTGCTGCCCACTACTGCTTGTTACACTTAGGCTGGTAGGCCAGCAAGGGGTGCTAAGAACCCTGCTGATAAAGTCATTATGCACAAGAAGAAGTCATAGCTTCTCTTTGCAATTTTTACAATAACTTTCTAATCCTGGGGTTTAGTGGAGCATTACTGATGAACTCTATAGAACCAATAATGATTCAAACATGTATACAGTAACAGGTAAATTATGAAAATTCATACTGTAATATTTCTTCCAACAAAACCAAGCACAAATGAAAAGAGTATACAATTCATAGAGTGCTATATATGACATTTAAAATCCAATAGGTTGTATTTCCAGTAAGGCACTCAATGTGGAGGCAGCAGTTCTGTCTGTGAGTGCAACATCATACAACATGTCACCTCCCATTTAGCTGGCAATTATCTATTAGCACCATTGCCTGCTCTGGGGTTTGTGAGCATCACATGCCAAACAAGTGCGACCTGCCATTTTCTATCAACAAGGTCCAGATTTAGATCTTACATTAGTCCCCACACGATGCCAGGCGCCTGTGTAAACGAGAGAGGAAAAACCATTGCACTTTGCTTAACACAAACACAATCCCAGATGGTTTTCTTCTGCGCTCACGAGGAGAGCGAACCCGACGCCATTCGCGCAGACGTATGTGTGATTTTTAACACACACCCCAAAACAGGAGAACACTGTCATCCTCCTTCTTAAAGTTAAAGGCACAAGGAGGATTCAGACTCCCAATTGCTGTTATCCCAGTAAGGAGCTGTGAAATTTGAAGGTACTGTACAACTCCTGAGAAAACTTGAGTTGAAAGATCCTGAATATTCTTAGAAGTTCATATATAGTATGTCTTTTAGTAAGGCAGAGTAAGGCAGTGTATGGAGGAGTGAAATAAAATAATATATACTCACTCTACATGAGAAAATTCTGATGCCAGGTCAAGTTTATATTAGAAAAATACCATATAAGCCATATAAGCTAAGACAGCGCTTGGGATTAAAGATTGATACATATCCTGAGGCGCAGGACAACTGAGGCAGAGCATCTAAGTACAATGGAAAACAACAAATACATATTTTAGTTGTACAACATGCAGGTAGAGGAACTTAAAATATTGTCTTGCATTATTATAACCAGACTTCTAAACTTCAGCTTACTCTGATTGAGGGGTCAGTTATTTGAATTTTTCCTAATCACACTAACACACGTGATAATGCAGTTCATAGTCGGACAATTGCTGCATGTAGTATTTGGAGTGGATTAAGTAATGATTTAGATTAATTTCGGAGGCGTTCAGAAGCCCTTAGCAAACAAGAACAGCAAGTCCAGTGTTTAGAACAAAGCTGACAATTTTTTGACCAATAAAGACAATTTGTGGGCAACTCTGCCAACAGCTTGTTTGATGCTTGTGTCAAAATACTTTTATGAGGTTTGGAAAGTCTCGGTTAACAAGGAGGGAACTCATTTTTCCGTTTCTGTTAGTTGTGTGACATTTACTGCACAATAGTTTGGTTTGGTAATGCATGAACAGTAAATTTCAACAATGTTTTGTTATTAGTCCAATAGTTCACAGGTTTAAAATAGTGCCATGTATTTTACCTGTCTGTTTTCTAAAAGGACAGAGCTACATACAGGCAGAACCACACAAAATATAACTGGCACTTTATGTTCTCATATTTCTCAACATGTCTGAACGCTTGCTGAGCACACAAAAGTCAGGCAGCCATACTGTGTCAAGAGTGAGAGCAGAAAACCAGAAGCACTGTGATTTATGCTTAATCTGGGCACTCACTTTCATAAGGCTATAACGGCACTTTCATTTCAGTGAGTAGTTTGTTGCCCGCCGAGAGCCTGTAAAAACCTGCCATGATATAAAGCGTGGGACTTGTAGCCCTCTGGTTTCCAGGTAGCACTCATTTCACATCGGTGTCTGTTCCTTCATCAGAGCTTTAATATATGTTTCAGCTGCGTGACATATCAGCCAATAATAGGCTTTGTGTTGTTTACAACCAAACCAGATTTTTCCCCTATTTTCTCCTGCCAGCAGTCTCCGGCTCTCAGGCACTCTTTCATAAACACGTAAAAAGCGTCACATTATAAATTCCCTGCTCTATTATTACATTTGCTGTAATGACACATCCCACACAGCCAGTGCCAAAGAGCTCCGCTTGGGAATAGGCCCAAGGCACTATGTTACACCTTGCTAACTGCACTGTAGTGATTGAAATCTTTAAAAAAAAAAAAAAAAAAAAAATCAAGAAAGAAGTGGAAGACCTGTTTTTTCTTGGCTCCTCATTCTCCTTGCTCACTCAGTAGTGCTCTTTTGGACTATTAAGTTCTAGGGCCACTTGGGGTCATCCTCGGCTTCAAGTGCACACTACACGCAGTGAATTACCCAGACTTGAGAACGGAATTCTTAAGCGCACAATTATCTTGAAGAATGGTACTTTGAAAATGTAGGTGCATCGGCCTTGGAAAACATGATACCAGAGGCAGCTGAGAATACAAGCAAAAAGCCTGTCAAATAATATAGCATTGAGTTGAGCTGACAAAATATTTGGTTTCTTTTCAGATAGAAGGACATATGTGAATTTTTGGTTTATACTGGAGCTACAAGAACAACATGTGATCCCCACCATGGCACACTGGTAAAGATATACATTCCCAGACTCGAACAGGGGATGTTCTAGTTCAGGGGTAAATGATCTATTGCTCATATCTCATAATATCATAATAGTAAAGACAAAAAAAAAAAATCTTAGTTGGATTTTTTTAGTTGAAAAATATAGTAACATAAGTAAATGTAATTTTTTAAATGTATATTTTATATGTATTGTTATTTTAAAAGGATTTTATTTAATTTTCAAAGCAAAAATGCAGGAGAATTAGCTTTTACAATAAATTAAGTATAAATTGTCTTTGTACTCATACAGATGAACACTCTATGACCACTTTTTGAAAAATTAATAATAATAATAATGATGTATTGGATCTATATGGCACCTTTCTAGCTTGAACCGCCAACTTTCAGGTTAGTGAGCGAATGTCTTTACCAACTGAGCTACAATGAACAAAACAAACATGTAAACAAATGAGGGGGTACTCACAGTATGACAGAAAGCCCAGGGGGTACGCAACACAAAAAAGTTTGGGAACCACTGCCTTGCCATATTCAAATTTTGCAAGGGTATGTAGCATCCTTTAAAAAAATACTGGATCCAGACGGTGCTCCAAATACACACCAAAAACTAATAATGTCTTCTCTTTGCTTTTTAACATGTCTCTGTAACATATCAACCAACAAATAAACCAACAATAGCAACTAGGAAGGCAGGGTCATCTTATCAATGTCTTTGTCTGAGCTACAAAAGGGCGTGTCAAAGCATTTAATTCAAGAAAAGAACACTACCACAACTAAAAACATTGAGCTAGCATTACAAAGAAAACCTAACTTATAGATTGCATTTGACTAATTCAGTGCTGTTGTTTTTTTAGGCCAGCTCTAAAATAAAAGAGGAAGGAGTATGGTTGGACTTGGACTTAGCAGAAAGACTATTTTGGTCCACCATCAAGATAATCTAGTGGTGTAAAAGTACACTCACACCTAACTTACAGCTTTTTGAAAAGGTAGCCATCCCACAGTATTAACCACACAGAAAAACTCTTTACACTTCTGCATTTCTACCTTGTCTGTGTTATCCCCTACCTCTTGCTACCTCATCTCCTGCATCTTGCATTCATTTCTCATTCATATGTATGTACGAGCATGTTTTGAATGAAAACCATGGTGTGCTGCAGTATCCCCACGGCGGCTCCTGTACAATGGGAAGTAATCAAGCCTTAGTTATACCCAAGCGCATGGGAGAAGATTTAACCCCAACACACACTTATGTAAAAAAAAAAAAAAAAAACTACAGCCGATATGACTGACTTGCCTAATCCAATTACATTAAAAAAAAACTGTTGTTCATTTAAGATGTACATTAAGATGGTATTTTGAGGAATATTTTCTAATTAGCAACAAACAGGCTAATTGTTGTCTACGGTGATTTGTGCCGCTTAACGGGATTGATGTCAGTCAAGCAACCCAGAGTACATCTCCGTGTTTTTAAGCGTGCATACATATCAGTACATTGCTTAAATTTGTTTATTCACACTTGTGTCTAACAGCCCTGACATTTACCAAAATTGATTTCTTTCACAGCCTTTGCATTTGTTTGAACATACAAACGCCGATGACTTCCGTAATCCCATTTTAATTAGAAAGATGTAGCGAGCATGCTAAGCTCACGCGCTCTATTCCCCGCAGCGATGCCACACTGGCAAGGAATCAATCACCAAGGCACCGGTTGCCAGGGAAACGGACGGGGGGCTTCTGCACTACTGTCTGTAAGTGGTAAATGATTGCCGGTGTAACTCATTGGCGGATGTAAGGTTTTTTTTTCTTTATCTCTCTCTACCGTCTCTCTTTCTCTCTCTCTCTCCAGTCTAGCCCTCCTGCCTCTCGTCGCATATCCAGAGAGTTAATTAAAAGCAGCCAACATGAAATAAATCTAAATCGGAGGAGAAATGAAACATACAGGAACAAATTGAATTCCCACGTCAAGGGGTTTGAGGCTAAGGCAGAGGAGAGGTGGTGGTAGTGGTGGAGGAGGAAAAGGGGTTGGTGGTGGTGGTAGTAGTGAAAAATGAATATGCAGCGTGAGAGAGGTGTGAAATGGAGAAAAACACACACAGGAGCCCGGAGAGACGCTGGTGAACGGACCGAGGGAGGAGCAAACAGGAGCAGGTGGATCCAGAGAAAGAGGCTGCAATCTGGACACACTCCCGGAAACACTGAGGCATAACTGAAATACACTCAGACACAGATGATCAGTTTAAGTAAATGATACGGTCTTTTGCTTACCTCCTCTTTTGGTACACTGACAAAAACACTACCACCTAATTTAGTCACATAAGTGTGTATCAAAGGCTTCCTGTGGCCCAGAGACACCGATATGCACCTAGACATAAGTATATAAGCAATATAGATGCTTCATTGTCTGTTCTTACTATGATGCCAAATGACTTGCGGAGATTTGCAGAGCTGTGGATTGAAATTTAAAAAGGTTTTGACAAATGTAACTACAATTATGACTAAGACTATATGCAATAACTGACTTTAATTTAAATTTAACTACAGCAGTTTGACATTAAACTCAGCAGCATATTGAGTTGTTTAAAAAATTAAATAGTATAATTACTAAAGATAATTATTTCAACGTATTAACAAAAAGCTAAATTAATTTATTTTTAGAAATGTTTTCACATTCAAAGGCAAGTAACCCTCTTTATGAAATAACCCATGCAATGCAAGATTGTCTATTAGAGTCTAAATTACTATGTTGGCCCTGAAAGAACATTTCTTGTCTTTTTGTCAAACACATTTAGAAAGTTTAAACATATCACATGGGTAGATTTACATAGTTATGTCTGATCACAACTGCCAGATTGCATGTATTGTATTAATAAACAAATTTCAATACAGTTTAATAAATTGTTTAACTAAATTGTGTTTAATTTGCTTCTTTTTTTTTTTTTTTTACTAATAAGCCTGTCTATTTTTACTGTCTGTCTCGAACAACTACCTCATGAATTAAATATAAATTACATTATAAAATTGCATTTCAAGTAAAAATAATATTTTATGAATAAAATTCTCTATGACCTTCTACGCGATCATAGCCTCAAGTCATGGTCAGATTTCACACTTCTGCTTTAAAAGCAAAAATAATATGCTGAACATATTACTATAAAGGTGCCATCACATAGAAATACAGTATATTAGATCATTCTTATGGTTTGGGATTTACTATCATATATCTGTGGCTAAATATAGAGTACTATCCTAATTAACCAAACATTTCATTAATAAGAAGTCCAATCTTGCAATGGTAAAGATACTGGGCACCATCTTGCCAACTGGCGCACGTCTGATCTTGGCGCAGACAGAGGTAATTTGATATTGTCCTGGACGCTCTCTCTGCAAAGTTCACCACCGGTGCAGCGGAACTTGGTGCTGAACAGGTGAGGCGTGTCAGGAGGCAGCTTGGTCTAAATCTAAGGCATGGTGTGGAGCATGAGAAACCCCTCAATGAGCACTGGCTGATTATTATTATTATTATTGTTAATCATTATTATTGTTAATCATTATTGTTGTTGTTATTATTCTTATTATTATTACAAGAAGAAGAAGAATCAGAAGATGAAAGGATGTGGCATAGTATTGAGCAGAGAGACACTAGAGTTCACATGAAACTCACCAGAAGTTGCAGGTGGTTGTTTTTTGTCTTTCCTCTGCATAAAAGTATCCAATACCCAATGCAGTTTACATCACAGCAGCGAGCTGTCCTCATCCAAATCTCTGAGGTCACAGAGGAAGCGCTCATGTAGCCTGTCTGTGTATAAATCCAGCTTTTAAAATAACTTTATTCCTTATGGTAAAGAAGGGCTCAGAAGAGCAGGGTACAATCCAGCACCACGCAAAAAATCCTCTAAGGAAAGAACGCAGTGCGAACTCTCTGCGCTGCAATGTAGCCTGTGGACCATGCTCTGTTCATGTGGATCATTAATGAAGGTGACAGTTACGCGAGCTGAAGACGGAATACAAAGACGGAGAGATCTAAAAAAAAAAAAAAACAACAACGAAGTGACTGAGTTCTCCCTATGTGGTTTCTTGTTTCATTATCCCGTTTATAAACCAAATCCAAAAAATAAAGATAAATGTGTGCAGTTTGCGTAAAATGTCTCCGCGTTTGCTCTTGTTTGGAGAAGGCCTAATGCGCAGCAGAGGCTGCTGTTTATTGTAGGTCACTGTTAGCAGGAAACATGGCGTTGAAAAAAAGGAATTACAAGAAAAAAAAATAGCAAATTAATGTATTTTTTTCTGAGTGCATTCAAAATTAGGCTACACTTAAAACTATAGGCAATAAGAAATAGCAAAGTAAGTATTTATTCATATTTAGCAACTGTTTTTTTAATCTGTAAATTAATGGATCAACAAATTAGTTAAGCTTTTCCTAGAAAACCAAAACTAAATGTTTAAATTAGGGCTGCAGCTATCAATTATTTTGGTAATCGAGTAATCTATCGATTATTTTGTTCGATTAATTGAGTAATCGAATAAGAGATACTCTTGCGTGTCTGCATATTTTAAAAAGTAACACATTTTAATGCACATCTGTGAATCTGTCAGTCTAACATTTAAGAAGTGTTTTTTTCATATTTTAATGCATTACATTGCAAATAGCTTCATAAATGTAGGTTTTATTATTATACATTATGATATGTTCTACTAATTATATACTTACTTTATACTTACTTATACTGGGCTAGAGTATTATATACTAATTATATATTTAATCAGAATATTTGTAAATGCCTACACAAAACAATGCAAAAGCTGCAGGTGTGCATTCCCCTCACAGTTAAAAAGTATTTTAGTTGTAACCCTCTCTGCTTCTAAAAGTGATATCTATTATCATTTATACACCAGGGGCCTGTTAAAAGACGCTAAACACCACTGAGCCCACACGGCTTATTAGCATAGCTACATAAACAACGTTGGCAAGTTACCGCAGCGGATTGCACATCACACTACGCTGTTCATTTCAGCCAGTTTGCTGCCACCTACTGAACAAAGGTTTTACAGAGGTAATAAGAATGCTTTCTCTGGGATTATTAGTGTTTTTGTGGTCTGCAGGGTCTCCAGAGTCAGTATTTAAGCTGCTCTGTGCGTTAGCTGTAGCATTAGCCAAACAGTGCGACGCTTGGAGGACGCTGTTTCCTCTAAATCCTCTTTCAGGATGGTGCTGTTCTCTACTTAGTTTGTATATACATTTAAAATGCAAACTACAACTCAAATTTATTCAGTTTATAGCCCAACCTTAGTGTGTTGTGCATTAACTGTGCAGAAATTTCGTTCCGTGCATACAAAGTTCCCAGCGCTATGCGCCAAACTTAAATACATTAATTAAACAAAGCTTTGACTTCAAAAAATGCTAATCAAAGCTTTTTACTAATCAAATTACTCGAATAACTCGATGAATCGTTGCTATCTTATAAGATAGTGCTAAGTGCCCATCATGCCCAGACTTGAACCAGAAATCTACTAGTTCAGGGCTAAATGCTCTGTTACTTTGTTACTTCAGTGACCACTTGTGGCTGGGTCTAGTATTAATTTCACCAGTATCTGACAATTAGACTAACAAACCAGAACAAGCCTGAACAGCAGAACCTCTACAGTGGAGCTAAAAAAAATGGGTAAAATTTAATAAACGCATAGAAGCACAGATACCACGTCAAATACTAGGAAGCAGCTGGTCATACAAGAAGGCAGCCAATAAAGAAAGCATACTATCACCACAGTGAAAAGGAAGGTGAGATGTCATTTGTATCAAAGTAGAGTGTCCTTGTGACACCAGGCCTGAAGGGGTTCTTTTTTATAGGTATTCTGTCCAGAACTCACACAAACTGGGAACATCTAACTCTACCTGCTGTTTAAGACATTATTTGTGAAATACTTGGGGAGTAAATTGCTGGGGAAGTGGATATAATACAACTTTAGATAACACAGCACCGAGTTAGTCATTCCGACAGTTCTGCAGTGCAAGTGCATAAACACATGAATTTTGTTGAAGAATAACTCCCACCAACACATGCAGAGTGGGCTAAACAACCTCGATTCTCACTCATAAACAACAACTGTTTATTAAGTGCTGTATTTCCCATTTTCCTGGCATTTAGAATTTACACGTTCGTCTCCGCAGCTACCTAATGCAACCACTGGCTTCTGTCTGGATTTGGCAGCTCATCTGGTTCTGGCTCCCACCGCCGCAGTCAGTGTACAGAAATCAAACCAGCCTCTTATGTATTACAGTTGCTCCGCTGGATAAAGGCCCAAAGCCACTTAATGGGATTATGCCATTTTGCTTATTTGCTACGGAGAGAGAACAACATAACGGACAATTTGTTTCGAGGATGGAAAACAGTAAAGCGTTCTCTGCGGTGTGTACAAGAAAAAATATTGATGAGAAATATCATTGTAAAAATTTTTAGCAACTGAGCTTCTTTTTAGTTTTGGCATTTAGTAGAAAGGCAAAGCTGTGAACAAAACTAATTGGAATTAACTGGTTATAAACATTACTGCTTTAACTAAAATAAAAGAAAAAACTAAGATAATAAGACTTACTTGTTACTGGCAATCCAGGCACAAGGAATACTAATTGTGCTGGTCCCAAGCATGGTTAAATGGAAAGGGTTACATCAGGAAACCTATGCCAAATGAATATGCAAGTCACTGCACACTAGGAAGTAGATGATTTCCTGTGGCGACCCCCATAGGAAAAACATGAAAGAAAAGACAACTAGCAGTTGTTACAAGCTAGTATGTTGCATATATGCAGTACACTATATTCCTTGTTTAAAGCAAAATTTGCAAATGGCATTTCTTTATTATTCCAAGCAAACAAAGAAGTGTACACTTTTGTTGTTATAAAATCTTACTACAAGTACTCGGAGGGTCCAGACCTCTGCCCAGGTATTGGCTCTATGTCACAATAGGTCACAATAGTAAAGATATAGTGCCCAAACTGGGGATCGTCTAGCTCAGGGGTAAATGACTGAGGATTGAACAACAGTAATCATCATTTATTCTTTTACTGACCCCTGGTGGCTCGAGCTAGGATCTAAAAATGTCACTTTTCAAAAAAAGTTGCACATTATATTCACTGTAAAGGCATAAATTAAGGGTCAGTTAACGCAAACCTATGTCTCCAAACACAGACATAGAGGTGAGGGATTATATAATGCTATGGAGCCCTGCTAAGTGGCACTTACTTTAGTAGTAGAGAATTATGGTATTATAAATGTCTTTGCAAACTGTTAATGCACATTTAAACACTACATTTCTAAGCTTATGTGAAAATTGCAGGTTTTGAGTAGATGTCAACATTATTAGAAATCAAAGAAGAAAATAATTTGGGAATTTTTTTAATCTCCAAGAAAATGTTAAGAACATGGAGCTGTTAGTAAATTGACATATTGTATTCGAAGACAGTGCCCCAGCCATAGAAATGCTGGAGTGTTATTTTTCTGTTATTCTGAGAAAGCAGTAGCATTTTGCAGTACTTGAGAGACATGTTGAGCCAAACAAGCCTCTCTCCAACCACTCTTTGTAAAATAGAGCACACATAACATTGGCCTGAAATGATGTACACTCCGGCTAACTCGGCTTGTCCATCTGGCAGCAGGTAGCGCCCGTCTATCCACTGGGATCACCGCATCCCACTCTCTTGCCTCCCACCACTGTCTCTCCAATTAAAAGTTACACATCAGCTTCAAGTCAGACCCAGACTTCCAGATGGCTGGAATGATACAGCAAGCTTTTTCTTCTGGAGCATTGTCAGCGGAGGGATACGGTACCTGCGTGTCTATTTTCCAAAAGTGCAGTGCAGTTGGGCGGCTGGAGGATGCTTTGGGAATAGAGCGGAGTTCTAGTGCTTAGTGAAATCCCTGAACTCCCCTCTGTACTCTGAGACAGCAGCCAAGGCAGAGCAGTGAAGTGCACATTTCAAAAGTTATTATGGAAATACACTGTGCATTTTGTAAAGGTTACATACGTTTATTTTAGTGCCATGACTTCAATTATTTTATTGGGCCTGTCAGTTAGTAGTGTGTATGATTTAAGTAAATATGCGTACTGTGCATACTTTGTTTTGAATTGTCATCGAAATCAAAGAGTGGCTTAGGACTGGGGCTGGGCGATATGGCTAAAAAATAAAATGTTTTTTTTCATTTCTCTGCTGATTTACAATTTGAATCTTTTTTTTTTTCTCACTTAAAAGCCTAAAAGCATAAAAAGCCTATTGAAATGTAGGTTTATTATTTTTAGATGAGATTATAGCATAGTATTTTATTTTATTTTTATTTTTTTGCTGGGCTATATAATCTAAATGTCTGTACAAAAAACAGCAAGGCAGCAGCAAAATGCATTACTCTAACAGTGACATAAATGTGTTTTAGTTTTAGTCCTCTGCTTCTAAAGACCAGATCCATTAAAATGTATACACAAAACAAGACCTGTGAAAAGAGCTAACCCCAGAGCATGTGGCTAATACATACATAAACAAAGATACCTAAGCTGCTGCTGCACATCGTACTACTCTGTTGGCCAAACTGCTTCCCCATCCAAACCAGTACATTACAGAGGTAAAATGACTAGCAGCAGCATTAGCATCAGCATTAGTTAGGACTATACATGGTAGCTCAACTGGTAGAGTGCATGCTGCATACTTGAGCAACCTGGGTTCGAATCTCTCTTGGGTTAATGTCCCCAGTGTCATTTTCCTCTCTATCACCCTGCTTCCTGACAATCTTCACAATGCCTGTCAATTAAAGGCTAAATATATACTTAAAACAATTAATGTCTTGTAGTAATATGCACAAGACAAAGTGTGCAAGTGCTGCACTCATTTTAATGCTTTTCACAAACTGTGTCAACACCTTTAATGACTAATCAAATAGTTTAACAATCTAAGACAAATAATTAAGTTATAACTGCACTGCACTGTTAAAGTTAGTTTTATGGTTCCATTCAACACCTGCAAGTAATGCTGCGGTGAGTTTGGAAATAGATTATTTCACTGGAACTAAGCGGCCAAGCCCAGCTCATTTTGGAAATATAGTGTATCTTTGATGATCTGACATGTTGGAGGTTTTTATGTGTAAAATATTTTTTCTGCTACAATGTCCAAAAAACAGCAGCAAATTTAGGGCCAGCTTAGGGCATTTAGCACTTTTAGGGACCCAATATAAACTGCTTCTATGATCCAAAGACCTCTACATCCTGACTACCCTGGAGTCAGTGTTCAGGGTAAGAGAAAGCGAAAGTACAAATATGGCAATGGTAAACCAGTGCAGCCACTACAACGTAATGGTTGCTGAAGAAAGATGAAAGATGCTAAATACCAGAATTTGGGTCAGAAGTGGCTGTCTATGTTGAGTTATGTTAATGAACCTAAAGGATACTGAATAAAGGAAGTCAAAAGGATTTTAACTACCAAAAATATGGCATAAAACTTCAAATTAAAAGCAAACCAAAAGTAATCATACAGTAGTCCCTCAAAGAACAGAAGTCTCAAAAATCTGGTGGAATCTGAAACTATAATAACAATGAAGCAACAGGAGAATTTCAGAAGTTTGCAACAACTATACAGTTATAGTTCATCTCTTCATATATTTCATTTACTTGGGTAGAAACACAGTTCCAGCTAGGAAGAGTTAACGTTCATGAAAACATTAACTTACATATGAAATTTTGTGATCATAAGCTGATGGAAAAGACCAAGGGCTTTCCAAAACAGAGGCATCCATCCAGTCCTCTCCTAATGCGAGTTTATTTCCACTTAGCTGTGAGGCGCTGACATACATGTAGCCGCCAGTGAGTGCAGATCACAGCGCGGGCGTGTCAGCCTTTATTTTAGCATCACAGCGTCGAGCGTACGTTATCCCACATGCTTAAGTGCAGTTGACAGGTAAATCCCATGGCTGAGCGTTTCTGCTGCTCTCATGCTTCTTTGTGAAAGTATTTCTGTGTTTGAACAACCATCACGTCCCTGGAGACCCCAAGGACTGCAGCCCAAGCAGAATATAGAATCCAACTTAAACAACCGGATCTAGCTAAAATAACCGAGAACATAATCTTTGCAAGTATAGGTTAAGGGAAGGCGGCACAAAGTGTACTGTGGAGGTATGGTCAGAATCCTATTAATACCAAATGGAAAGCCAAGTGTGTAGAGAAGCATCAGTTCTAAATCTACCCGGCAATTAACACCAGTCCAATGTGGGAGATGACTTATGTTTTTCACGTTTCATTAGGATCCTGGCATCAAACCATCTCCACAATTTGCTCTGCTTCATTTTTCAGTCACGTTTTGTTCCAATGAAATCTGACAGGCACGTCTAATGATAAACTGCCAATAGCCCAGTTATTCGTCGCAACATGGGAGTTGAGCAGAATTTCGTCCAACGCTTTTCTCGGACTGCCTTTGGCTCAACCGCTGCCAGGAGAGACTCAGAAGACAGGAGTGCAGAGCTTTAGATGGTCCAGATGAATGTAGCCGGGCTGGAGATTACATCAAAGCCAGCAGATAACAGGCTGGTTAGAGCTTAGCAAGTGGAGGCCTTCAATTTTATCAAGGTCAGGATGTAGAGCTGCATCGAATCCTGCCCAAATGATCAATTGCAATATTTTTTTTCTGAATCTTATGTTGAATTTTCTACTTCTAATATTACTTACTACTCTCCACTACTTGCTTGTGTTGGATTTTTGGTTTGTTAGTATGTAAGCAGAAAAAACTAAAAACACGTTCAGCTTTGGATACAATTTTCAAGAAGAAGCAAGATTTGCAAGATAGAGTCAAACAATTAAAACCAACCCAAAAATATAGGTTTAACCTTATGCTTAGTGCAATTCAGGCAGTATCACACTTAGCTACATAACCATTAGGCTATGTGGATACAGCACTTGTTCACACTGTTCCTATTTTATATACAGTCTAAAGACCATATAGGGTGCAATTACATTCAATACATCCAGTGGTCCTTTTTATAGCCAATGCACATAGCAATTTATACCATGGTCTGGCAGAAAACTTCTTGCACATTGGATGACAGGTGTGCAACAAAACTGTACTGCATATTCAATATTACTTGTAACCATAGCAATTTTATGCAGTGTTACAGTGGTAAGCTAACTGATGAGACAATAAGGCTGTTTACGGCTTTGTGGTGCTCTTTAAATTAAGCAAAATCAGGTAAAGAAGTTAGGTCCAGAGGTAGCCATGTGAGGTTTTAGAACCTGTGCTTCCTCACCAAAGACTTAAAAATGGTACTCTATCTGAGCAGATTAGTATAAGCAGTATGAGCTCAGTGGATCCCAAAATGGTAGGCTGAGATCCAAACATTGGTGGTGGGTAGTTTGAATAGAATGTATAGCTTATGTGAGCCTAATGCTTTACCTTTCGGCTGCTCCCTTTCTTTCAGGTGTCTGCATTTGCATTGGTACATTAACAAGTTTCTAGTTTTGGGCAGTCCATAGGGGAATGAAATGCTGGACATCCTGTAAAGGTTAGAGTAAAATAATTTAGAAAAAAATACTTAAGTGGGTCACAATAAAATTATCCAGAATGGGTCCCAGAATCAGACCACTGTCAGATGACTGAGAGCATTTGCACAGAAAAAGTAAACAAGGGCTATGAAGAAATAGGTAAAAACTATATTTTTTAGCATACATAGCTACACCTGCTGCCAGTAAACAACTCAGATGACGTAATTTGTGAAAGAGCCCTTCTTCAGATGGTTTTATCTTACATATACAACATTGCAATGCTATTCTCAGCTCCTCTGTACTCGCCTGACCCTTTCCTTGCATTCTAAAGTTACAAGCCAGTCAGAGTGTCCACATGGGGTCACCTTGGATAATACCTGGCAGCCATATTGTCTCTCGCTGTCATTCTGTCAAGCTCATTACCTGGTAAATGTGGGCTGAGAGTGAGCCGCGTGGGTGAGCCTGGAGTAGTCAACCCTAGTAAGTGCTAAAGCAGGACGGTGGCCAGTGGGGGACAATACATGGTGATAATTGAGAGCATAATGGTCAATTACACCACGTACACCCCCTGGTTAAATATAACTTATAGTATGGCACATATGTGATGACTGTGATGTATCATATGATCAGTTAGAAAAGGGGTCATACTGTTGGTGAAAGGAGATAATTCTACAAAGAGATCTTAGATGGGATTTTTTTTTTTTTTTTTTTAGATCTTTACAGTATAATAAAAAATCGTGTTTCTATTTGCAAGCTGCTACACTTTTTTGCAAAGTATTGAAGCCAATATTTAAAACAGCACAAGTATAGTGTGTAATTTGTCTTTTGATATGTATGTAACATGAAATATGTGGGGCACCAGTTTATTATTGTGCACTAGCTTTTTATAAACCAACAAAATAGCGCCAGGGTTGAGTTTAAGAAAAGTACTGGCTGAAAGTCAATCTGACTATAAATTGAAAAAAACTATAACTTGGGAAGTACATTAAATTTTCCTGTGACCCACCTTTGGATCCTGACCCACCAGTTGAGAAACACTGCCTTAAGAAGCATGTTTGTAAGAAGTACATGTACAAAAAGTTACTTAAAAGTACTTAAAAGTTATACTTAAAAACTATAAAAAAAACCTCTGCATTAGTTGGAGAAAGTAACAATAGTAACTTTCAGTGAAACCCATTGCAGATAAGACAAGAGTAAACACTGAAATAATGGCATTATTGTCTATGTAAATGCATTTCTTAATGAGTTTTTCCCACCAGCATAAAGTCGTGCTGTTTATGGTTTTTTGTACAACATGCATCTTTAGATGAAAAAGACAATTAAAATGAGGCAAAACGTCATGTGCACAGAGAGTGCACATTTAACAATCCAGGGAAAATCCAAGGTCTAATCCTCGCTGACATAGAAAATAATCTCATTACAGAAAAAATTAACAGCTACTTTTAAATTGCCTGCCTCCATGAAAAGCACAATGTCTTTGTTGTGGTGGTGCGCCAGGGAGGTCAAGGCAAAGTCATTTATCTCTGTTGAGTTGGAAATTAACTTCTGCCTCGGAGCAATTCGACCTAGTGAGAACCCTGCTATTCTGCTGACCTCTCAGGCAACATGTGTGGCAAAAATAGCACGGCGCAGGGCTCCAGCAGATTAGCATCACACTGTACTACAACACAGATTCTCAGGGAAAATGGGGTGAGGTCTACAAAGCATTTAAGTTGCACAATGAGGGGTAGAGAAGAGGCAGTGGGGTTAATCAAAGGGCAACTGTGCATGCGCTGGAAATGCTGGTATAATCCCCACTTTAATAGTCCAAAGTAGGATTTTAAGTATCTGACCACTGTTGACTACCAAGTGGTCATAATGTTATGCTTAATTGGTTTATGTCCAAATAACTTCTTAACCTTCATCAATGTTTATCAAGACTTTTACATTGGAGTTTGTTGAGCACTGGCAGACTATAAGGTAGGTGGTTATTATTCCTGATTGGTGCACTGTAGATCTTTGTTTTTTATTAGAGAAATACCTGAGTGAAGAATGGTGTTAAGTCTTTTTATTGGTATTGTTACAGTGTGTTTGAAAACAGTCTGACACTATGTAGGCAGTTTAAGTAGATTTTGTTTGTACATATTGCTGGTTGTGATCATGAATAACATAAAAAAATGTATAAAAGGGGTAGAAATAAATAAGCTTTGCTTCTTTCTGCTCCTTTTGAACATTAAATACTTTTTTTCCCTTTATAAATATGAATTTATTTTATATCTGTTAACTGTATACCTTACACTAATGACTCAACATTTTAGATTTTTTGTTAATGTATATTGTATTTGTATGTTCAATAAATTCAAAATCAATAATTCAAATTCAAATTAGTATGACGCGGATGACTGCGACAGATTAAAACAAAGATCCGTTAAATTAAAGAGGGCATTAAAGTTGATCATTCTCGATCAAGTAAAACTGAAGAAATATGCTCACAATATGCATGGAAAAATATGGGCAAAGTTATAACAAAAAAACAATTTTGTATTTACATTTTTTTGACTGAGTTCAACATTATATTCTATTCTCAACAAGTATGCAACAAAACCAAGAAAGAGAATGGGAATCTACGTCATATAATGACCGTTGAGTGATGAATCTGCCATGTTGGTGGTCACAGACAGATAAATGCCATAGAGTTGCATTAGAAACAGCGGCATAAAAAGTAAACAAACAAGCCTTGAAACTACTCTTTTAACTGCTTTGTCACTCTTGATGAATATTTATCACACACTAAAGTATTAAAATACTTTCATGTTAACGCAAACTCGAGTAATTTACATCCTAAATTGCTCCATTGTTTTGCTATAGAAAATATCTTGTGTGACCACCGATGTGACGTCACGTCTAAACACACTTATCTGGCTCCACTAAGCCAACCTGTGATACACATAAACTATGAAATTATGATGGCAGCAATAAATAATTAACTAAACAGCAACTACTGTAACCATAATTATTTATTGACAAGATATTTCTTAGCACATGAATGTACCTAATCAAGTTATGTGCATAACACGTTTTTCTTTTTTTTTTTTTTTCCCAACAAAATGTGAATACATGCATTCAATTGTTGTCTTGAAGTTTTGTAATTAAAGGAAATTTCAGTTTATGTGATATGTCTAAACTAGGGCCAGGAATCGATTAAAAAAAGTTAACTAATTAATCGCAAAACTGAAAAAAATTAATCGCGATTGTTTTTAAATTAATAACTATCAGTTATTAATCGCGATTAATTGTATTATGAATTTACGTACAAACACAAAATTATAAATTTAGAACATTTATTTTAAATTAACCTTCACATACTTTACTGTAAACTTGTGCAGTGCAAAAAGTGAAGTGTCGTGCATTACGTTCCTGATCAGCACTAAACTCCGATCCAATCACCTGTCCGTTCACCGCTGACAGGTGGGCGTTTTCCCATCATGCACTGAGCCGTGCAGTCTCCGCAGTTGCTCCTGATGACCTGCGGCGGCTCAGGCGCTGGTCTCGTTTGGATCTCACGGTGCCCGTCGCACTTGTGGCATCAGAGCAAGTCGGGAACAAGTCGGACACAAATCTAACTGGCGTGCACTGCGCACAGACCAACACTGATCGAAACTGCGCAAGTCTGGCTCATCTCGAACGCGCCTGATGGGTGGAAACGGAAATGTGTCGTCTTCTACGCTCGCGTGGTGCATTTCTTCCCCACTGGAAGACCTGTGGCGTGTTGCTGCCTACGTCAGTGTTGTCGTAATATTTTTGTTGTGATCAAATGAATCGATGCGTCAATTGAAATTAACGCGATTAATTCAATAAATTAACGCAATGCGTTAACACGATAGCTTTCCCAGCCCTAGTCTAAACATTAGGTCCATACAGAACAGATAAATGTTGAAAACCCATGTATCATAAAATTTGTTTTACTGCTGCCAAAAAGTTTTTATAGACAGTTTGTTATTGTTTGTCTGTTAGAAGAAAACTCAAAACGAAATTGTCGGATTTTGATAAAAGGTTTTTTAAAGTATTATTTACGATTATGAGTCAGAGCCACAATTTGTCTGTAAGTGACAAAAAATTTCATCAAACTTTTTTTTTTTTTTTAAGAAGCCACAAAAGGTGAAAAGATGAAGTTTTGTTGCAGATCTGAATCACTCTTTGTATGCAGCTTGTTACTTTTGCTACTAACAACTTCGGGGAGGTCTGCATGCTTCTGCTACATATTTATATTTTTGTGACGTCTTGCAATTTGATAAATAAACCCTACTCACTACTATTACTGTAGCTGTCCCAATAGAAAAAGACATTGCCTATATAGATAAAACATGCTAAGATATTTGGAATACACCATATTTTGCCATACAGTACGTATATAGTTCCATTTTTTCTGCTTTACAGTCTGCCTGATCAAATCCTGGTTGCACATTCTCACAACGGCTCACCAGAGATCAATTTCCTCAGCTCTGTTCCCTTTTGTTAGGCCTCCGAGATAGTGTTAGAAAAAGATAATTGTTGTCTACCATACTCCAGCGCATCCAGCACCAACCCACCTGCAAAAAGCACACGCGACGTAGCGCACACGAATCAATACGGCTACGCTAATTGGGCTCTCAACAGGGAGCCAGGAAATGGCTGCAACTCATACCCATTTACACAATCCAAAGAAGATGAAGAGCAAAAATTACATGTGACACGCCAGATGGGAGAACTCTTAGTTATCAATAGAAAAAAGTGCTTCCACAAATAGAACACGGTTACAGACATCTTGCTCTTATCTCGGCTTCAGATCCAATCACATTCAAGTCTGTCCAAAAAGCATTTACAGCACAAAAGGCCCTATATTTTTATTGCATAACTGTTAGGGCACTGCATAAAATGTAAATAAAACAAGAATTAAATGACTTGGAAATCTTATAAAACCAAAATTAATTTGATCAGGTGTTGAAACTGAGATTTTACTGTGAAAATTAATAGCTTTTGAATTTGATGGCTGCAACACATCTCAAAAAGTTGGGGGCAACAAAAGATTAAAAAAGCAGGTGATACACTTTAGAATAAGTCCCTATTATTAAGCAGCAATAGAACGTACATATGATTAACATTTATATACGTTTTGAATAAACAGTGTATAGAGACTGAATTAACACTGATGCTAATAATTTTGTATTGATTAGCTTATTACTCATGACTTAAACATTGATGTCAACAATTATATAACTCATTGTTGGTTATTAATGTTAAAATAATGATTGGTAAATTAAACTAAAATTACTAAACTACAGCTGTATAGCTTGTAGCTATTATAAAGTGTAACTGACCAATAAAAAAACAGAGGTACATATTTAATAGATGGCTGGGTATAAAAGGGGCAGTCTTTATTAATAGTAAGTATGGAATGCTTATAATATTCAGATCCTCAAACGGCACTGCATGATTCAGTACTGGAAATAATCTCGTCACGAGCCATTGTACTCTTTGTGAAAGTCCTAAGCCTGGTTAAATGGAGGGGAGCTGTGATAAGAAAGGTGTCTGGTATAAAACGTTCTCTCTGTGAATCACTGCACACTAAAAGGCAGATTGTTTGCTGTGGTGACCCCAGAAAAGACAAGCTGAAGGAAAAGATGATGATTCAGTTCTGGAAATCACTGCAAACCATTGGATTATGTTTTCCTTTTACATTTCACACAGTGTCCCAACTCTTTTGGAATTGGGTTTGTAGCTTACATTTATTTTCAACAGTAGAACCAGAATCTCATGTGGTCAGAGAAAATCTTAACTGGCTGCTTTAACAAACACTACAGCGCAGGCTTATCTCCTAAGGCTAGAAGCACTTTAAAGATACAGTAGTCAAATAATTATTTAGATTTCCCTTTGGCCCTACTTTAAGCCTATAGAAAATACTCTTATCAGCGTAAAACACCTTTTACAGTCATGCTCAGCTGCTACTAAGATTGTATGTGTATTGAAGAGAACGGTTAAAACATAAGGTAATTGAATACCGTGTAGAGATGCCTAGCAAAATAACTAAAAATCTTTTAAAATTATATTTGGAATTTATTCTTTTTACTGTTTATGAGTCTGCTTATGAATATTACACAGAGCCATATCATATCTTTATCATAAGTTTGCCCCAAATATGGCGTTATCTGATCTCAGAGCAAACAAGATAATGAATCTTAATCCTGCAGGATTCTGCCTAGGCCAGCTCCAAGCAAAACTAGATCACGCCGTTATAATTTATATACAGGACTGGGATAGCTTTTCAAGATGTTCCTTTGGATGTAGTCTCTAAGGGGCTATAATGCACAGGCCAATGTATATAATACACTGCGTGGGATTTCGTGACATCTAGTGGTGCATAAAGCTAGTTATATGGAGATGATCTTGTGACATGTCGGTTTCTGTGACAAAAAGGTATTATTGCACACAAATTCATTACGGATAGTGTTTTTTCCATTCCTTTTAATAAAGGAAAAAAACAACAACTAGATTTTTAAATGACAAGAATGATAGTATTGCATTCTGGTGTAGTTCACTACTTGTCCAGTTTAAAAATCTTGTGACTTTTAGCATGTAGCCTGTAGCTTAACATACTGCTAACCAATGTTCCCTCTAATTTTTCATGTGTCTGGGCATACACACAAGCTTCCTGAGCACACTTAGGACCACTGTGAGCAACATCAGATGTGCACGCTGCGGCCACACACCAGTATCACACTTGTTCCCTCCGAAAACTCACTTGCTACTTTGGTTTCGCTGCATGTTTTGCAGAGTAGACCTTTCTCACTCGAAAAAGAAAAAAACTCACTCAGTTTCACCGCTTGTTCTTCTATTTGCACATACTCCGACAGCCATTCCATCTTAAAAGAACCGCATTTCTTCTTTACTTTGGCTTGGTGAGTGGATGTGTCGCTGCCTGTTCGTTTCGCCATGATAAGGGGTTAGCATTTGCGTCTCTTAACTCTGCCGCACTGTTGTTACCTAGCTAACCTGCACGGCGCGTATAGGCAGGGCACATATGCAAGCACTGTCAATGCTATGATTGGCTGCGTAGCGTAAGTGAACCTTATCGTATCATTGGCTGGACACCTGTCACTCACTGAGTTACAACGCAAAATGGTACAGAAAACAATATTATTGGTCTAATTAATTAGATTAGATTAGGTCTAATATTAGATATTATTTACGTTTATATTGAATTTTATTTTATGCGCTGCATAGATCCAGATGCATAGATTTTCTTGTGCGCTGAGAATGTGCGAGCAGTGCGCAATTGCGCAGGCGCGCAGCTTAGAGGGAACATTGCTGCTAACCCTAATCAGTCAGAGCCATGTCACTTACAAATGTTCTCTAACCAGGCAATCTTCTTTGACTAAAAAAAATACTAAATGCATCTCACTTATGCTTTAAAAGTGAAGTCTGTAGTTTCTAATTTTAGCATCTGGTGATGGAATTTCTCTTAGCATTTCAACACCTTATATCAGTCTTCTACAGCCTATGAGCACCTACAAACATCTGCAAAGACAAGCTGTCTATGAACAAGCCCAGTTAAAACAGGTTAGATGATTTTACTTTAAACAGATGATTTCATGAGATTAGATGTTTATACTTTAAATTGTAGGACCTAAGCTTTCATTCAAAACTGCATTCAATAAAGTAATTGCTTTGTCATGAACACAAGCTTAGACCAATCAAATAATGCTTGAACTTGGTTACCTGGACAGGGCTTGGTATTGTTGAAACCTTTTTGATACCAGTACCTAAACCATAACAGATTTTTGTAACAGTACCTTAACAGTACTTTTTTGATACTATTTTAATTCATCTAAGTAGCATAAAATTAGATAATGCAAGAAATTGCTTCAGAAAAATCACACAGTATAGTACTATACTCTACTAAAATGGACAATAAAGGCACACAACTGTACCATGAATGTCCATGCTTTGTTCAAAAAATCTCTTTGTGAACCTACATCAACACACTTATTTTCATGGTAACCTCTCAAGGATTTTTTTCTTTTACAGCTGTAAAAAAACAAGAACACACTCCTCTTCCCCTGAATGTAAGCGCTGAGTGTTTTGTCATGCGTGCTGTACATCGGGATTGTTTCTCTCCATCTCGCTCCGGCTCTGAATCAGCAGGTCCCTTCGGTAAACAAGGCAGAGCGATTGTTGGATTTGCATATTCCTGAATAAATTATATTGTGTTTGAGCGATAAGCGCTTCACTGCTGTTTGCTAGCCGCCTCTCTCTGCCATGAATTAACCCTGCTCACGAGGGGCCGCAGTTGTGGGAAAAACTGTGGAACTGTGGTCCTCGTGTTGGTCCCTACAGGCTTCCATACTAACAGTAACTCGGTGGCATGGAAAAGAGGAAAGGAAGCAGGGGGACAAGGTTCAAAAAGGTTCAGTAACTGTGGCACCTCTTGGTTAGGAGCCTTGTACACAGTTGCTACGATGTTTCTTTGTATTTTATATTTCCTATTCTTTGTGTTCTTGCGAGTTGTGGATTTTTGACTGCAAACTTTGCAAATAAACATATCAGATATAGTACTGTGAATATACCAGATATTTCCAGGGAACCAAGGCGGAGGTGGAGATAGTGATGTTGGGAGTATAGAAAGGCTTTGTGAACCTAAGATTTGAGGTCTCTTGTGGGATCAGCTTGCAGCAATGACTGGCATTAATGAGAGTATCAGGTGGCCAACAATGTGTATTACTAGTCTGCTAACAGGGGGACTGTGTTTATGCCAGTGGCTTTTAACTGAATTAAGTAGATTTTAAATAGTAGTCTTTAAGGCAAGACAAATAATCTGACAAATTACTTCTGTATTTAACCCTATGCCCTATATGGTGGCCATTTGTGGCCACTTCACTTTATGTTTTTTAACCATTTAAGCTGTGTTAATGATAATGGCATGAAACTTCCCAGGGGTCTGGACTTTAATAAGACCTTTTCATTTTCAACTTCAGCTCTGTAAAAATATCAATAATAAACTGTATACACACAAAAGTCACACTGAGCTCTATCATGGCCATTTGTGGTCCATTGAAACCCATTATAACTACCTTTTTTGATCCCTTGCAATCAACAGTATAAAATCATATAATTCATGTAAAATGTGATTTTTTGGCATTTCATGTCTTATATCTTATATCTATTTTTGAAGCAATTTTGGGTAAGAGTTTCCTATAGGGGAGGATAATGGCTTACTGAACACCAATGAAGCAAATTATTGAGTCAGTTCTGACATAGGTGCGCTCTGGGGGTCAGACACTTTTTTGTTTGTGCATTTAAAAAAAAATAGAGAGTGTGCATGTGGGGTATTGAGGGGGTAAAGTGTCAAAGTGCAGGGGCAGCTTTGAATCAAAGCTGTAGCAGCAGGTAAACAAAAACAAACACTGGCACTGTTTATAAATTTGTCCTGGAGTTCATTCAGGTGCAGCCACTACCAACGCTGTAAGTGAATCCTAATCTAAGAAAGTAAGTCATTCTAGCTTCCAGATCATTTTTATCGCTGGTAACATGGTAAAAATGTTGTATTCTTTGCTTGAATACATGAGATTCTGTGGTATGCTCTGAGAGGAACTGAGGGAGCTAACAGAGGGTTAACATGCCTTGTAGCAGTATTTGTCCATGCTCAAATTAAGTAATAATACAATAAAAACATATTTTGTTACTGTTATGGGTACTGTACTGCCATAAGGATTAAAAAATATTAGCTGCCGTCCATTATAGGGAGTAATGACATCTCCCTCAGATACAAGAACAACACTGTGGTTCCTGGTCATGCCGCACTGGGGCAGCTCTATACTCTTCACAGGGTGCTCGAGGGTTCATGGGAGTTCACCCAACCTGTCTACAGGCATTTGACAGTCTCCCTCATGGGTCCTCATGGGGGCGCTCTGGGTTTATGGTGTCTGGGGCTCTCTGCTAAAGGCTGTATGACCGAAGCAGAAGCTTGGTTCATGGCAGTAAATCAGACTGTTGCTGTAAAGAAGGAGCTGAGTTGAAAGGCAAAGCTCTCGATTTACTGTCGATCTCTGGTCCTACTCTCACCTGTCATGAGCTTGGGGCAAGACCATAAGGACAAAATCTCAGATACAAGCAGGCAAAATAGGTTTCCTCCGCAGGGTATCTGGGCGCTCCTTTAGGTTGTTTTCGCACATGTTGGTGTGCTCATTGGCGTGGCCTCAGGGTGCACTAGATGTAGTTGTTTTTACTTTTCTGTTAGTTCGGTTCCTGTTGCGTTGGTTACCATTACCCTCCAACATTGCACCATAAACCACGTGATAAATGTCAGCTGACCGACAAACTTTTTCTATGACATCGGGCCTCAAGCACTACATTTCAAAGTGTACTTCCGAGGTCTGTCAAACTGTTTATGAGGACACATGCAGAGGCTGTAGCCTTTGCAAAACAGCGCTCTCAAGAAAAAAAGAGTTAAGCTCTGTGTGTTATGCTGTGGAACTCAGTGCAGGATGTGGAAATATTCTCCAACTCTTCGTCATGACGCACAGACCACTCAGGAGATACTACTTCATACACACTGTGTTTTTGGCTGGCAGCTTTTTTCATGCACGCTGAGAGGAACCACTTAATGGACAGCGGACAACGAATCCAGGTGGGTTTACGTCCCGCAAAATCACAGGCAGTAATTATCTCTAGCAAAACTACTGGTGGGTTGGTCTGAAGTTAGCAGCTTTCACACCACAGACACTGCTCCAAGGTGTGGCGAGAGCCTCTGGTGCCTCTCCAAGACCTCCTGTTTAGAGCGGTCGGAGAGCGGCCGTTTAGTATGTCCCTGAGTGCAGCTGCTGTGTTCACACTGACCCAAGTGCACCACACTTGGGTCGAAAGCTCTTTTGCGCTGACCTAACCAGTGTCAGTGTGAAAACGCCCTTAGAGACAGGGTGAGGAACTTGATCACCCGGGAGGAGCTCGTACAAGAGCCGCTGCTCCTCCACATCAAAGGAGCCAGCTGAGACCCGTGCATTAGATGCCTTTTGGACGCCTCCCTGGGGAAGTCTTCTGGGAATATCCAACTGGCAGGAGGACTATGTCTCTTGATTAGCCTGGGAACGTCTTGGGATTAGCTGGAAAAAGCCGAAAGGGAAGTGTCCAGGGAGAGGGAGGTCCAGATTTAGTCTGTTGCCCTCTGTGACCTGTCCCTGGATAAAGCAGTAAAAGATGGATGGAATGTATAGCTAATGACTTCTCTCTATTGTGAAATATTGATGTTTGTCTTTTATAGCCTGAAAAATATATTGTTAGTTATATATATAATGGTTAACATATTAGTGGAATATGTAAGGAATCTGGAACTGAGAGGGTTAAATGATAGCATTTATATCAATTTTGGATTTTATTATTAGCATTGATGCAACTGAAACAAAATTAAGCAGTGAAAGTAGCAAATATGTTCAGTATGTTGTGTTTGTACAGCATTTCGGTAATGTAAACAAGAGCTGAAAACCACAAATATTACATGAAATTGCTCCCTTGACCAAAAATAGACAAAAGATATGAGCTGGCAAAAAACCTGAAAAACTCATATTTTCATGTCTTGAGTTTACAATGAAAACCATTTTACATAAATCATTTGATTTTAAAGTGTCAATTAAGAGGAATCAAAAACTGTAGTTATAAAGGGTGACAATGGGCCACAAATGGCCACAATAGAGCTGAGTGTAGAGTAAAAAGGAACAAGCCCAGAGGGTTAAATGAATAATGACCAGATGTCCATTTAGTGTACGTTTTACCAGTTAAGAAAACATATAATGCATTAATTTGTGTCCACCCAGTGTCTGCTGAAAACAGAACGGCCCAATTTTCTACTGACCTCGAATGCGCCATCCGTTCACAAATTAGAAGTGTGAAAAGAGTCTCTTAAGTCATGAGACAGATTGAACAGGAGACAGAACACAATTTTTGTGTGGGAAAACCAATGTAAGTAGAAGAAGAAATGGTTGCCTGAGCATGTGAATTATAAACTTACAGGTAAACAGGTAAACAACTATATTCAAAGAGAGGTTGTACCGACGAGTTTCGGCTACAGGAAGCAGCCGAAACTAGTAAAGCATGTAAACAAAATACTCCTGTCTGACAAAAAGAAACTTTGAACAGTAGTTTACTTAAGAAGACAGTATGAATTTCCACAAAAGAGGTTGTACTGAGTTTAAAAACAAATTTTGCGTATATTAGCAACAGCTGTTTGAGGCCTTAGATGATGACATACAAATATTGCATTTATAGTTTAGCTTGCATTAAAATCAAGTCAAACTCATGTTGTTATATGAGGTGTTAAAGGAGTTGTTAAATTTGTATAGTGGCACAAAGAAGTGAATGTCAAGCACAAAGCCTGGGGGTGAACAGGAAATAGTTACTGTTTACTGTGGCTAATGCAGCTTTACCTCCAGCCTCACACCTCCACACACCAGCATTTAGTTTCATCTTTCTGTTAAATACGGGCAAACTTTAAAAATCAGCTTCATACACAATTTATATCCTATTCACTATATTACCTGTGACTTCACTTGTGTGACATCACTGTTTATGTAACAGATGCCACTCTCCTGGACCTAGAAAAATGGAGACACAAGCCTGTTTTGGGGTTACCAGTACCTAACGTCCCGTACTGTGCCCCCTTAAATGTGCCTGTATTGTGTAATGTTATTGTTACTTTCGCTGTAAAGCTGCACTATATAATGATATCTAAGAGTGGTCCAAGTGTACAGGGACAGTGGTGCACTCAAAAAGTTTTTTCCAAAATGCATAGATGAAAGTATAAACAGAAAAGCTTATGGGACAGTCAAAATATACCAAAATACTTTTTACTTGGAGAAACCATAGGTTGCTTTTTGCTATAGGCTATGTTATAGGTTATGCTTACATAGAATGTGAGGAAGGTGCTACTTGAATGTGGGTGAAAATGAGTCTTGGGTGCATCACGTAACATTATTACATGTGTGCATCCAGGCAGCATATGGACAACCACCACACTATGTCTAATGCGGCTGTGAGGCGTCAACACACTGGCGCCCTTTTTTAATTACAAATCTGGCATGCTAAAGGAGCCACCAGGAGGAAAGACGAAAAAAAATTTGCTTCACATTTAGGCCTCACCCTTTCCCCCATCCGTTCAGTCGTTTCCCCCTTCGTTCTCCTCCCCTGGCTTCCTTGGGAGAATTGGGCTGGTTGTATTTTGGCTGCGAAAAGGAAAACCGTCGGACGGCAGGGGCATGAATATTCCAAATGACTAATGTTGCACATGCTTATTTTTGACATATCTGGCATCCGCGGGGAAATAAAACACTTCTAATGCAGGGGGGCCATCTGTTATCTGTTGCTGGTGTTTCAAGGCAAACACACACACACAAGCAGAGAGAGATCGACACATACACACACACACACACACACACACACACGTACTAACAGCAGAATCCATCGGGAGCATGCACAACAAACAGCCTCTAAACTCCTATACAAATTGAACACACCTCTTTTTTTTTGGCGTGCGTTTGTCAAGTGCGTCGTAAATCCGGGAGCTGTAGGGTGACAGGGAATGCACACATGCGTTTTTATGCTAGCCATAAATACCTGGGCTTGTCAGTTAGCAGCAGCTGGAGCGGTATAATATGGTGCTGGTGTGAAGAGGGAATAAACTAGCTGCATCACCTTGAAAGGAAAACAAGAGGCGCACACACACACACACAAACACAGCCTTTTTTACTCTTCTCGCCTAGATATGTGTTTGCAAATGTGGCCGAAACCAATACAAGCTATGGTAAACAAGGCTCTCTTATGCATGGATAATCTGTTTGTTATTTTCAGACAATAGGCCAGGCTTATTGCTATGCCAGAACATTTCCATTTGAGTACAGGAATATTTTGGAAAAGGCAAATTTTATGGTGATTTTAATTTCCAGTGCCTGCACACTTTCACAAAAGCTAGAATATTGAAATGGGCTTTTCCAGGGAATGCAGAAGATTGTCCATGCAAAGGTTTGTGAGGCGGAAATGTGAAGTTGTATTGAAATGCGTCTGTGTAATTTCAGCCACTCTCAATAAAAATGATAGCACTAGAGGTAGTTGGATGATTGTATCGGCATAAAAAATACTTGATAAACTAACTTTACATAAAAGACACTGACATTCAAGTATACTGCAGTTGCACAAAACCACAATAAGAAAGACACAGTAAAGGTATTGTAATGACTTGTGAGAATGCAGACCTCCAATAAGACATTTGCCTTGCCTCACAATCTTAATAGTGTCCAGACTTGGGCTGGAACCAGGGATCTTTTAGTTCTGGAGTAAATGCTCTATCAATTGAGCCACAAAGCCCACATATCTCACAATGATAGAAAATAACTAAAGGAACTAAAACGTTTCCTTTACTGGTCTATTGTGGCTGAACTTACTACGCATGGCCCTATCTCACAATAGTACAGAATTGTTAATGACCTTTCTTGAAAATTTCCCTTTTGCCATCACTGCTAGACAATATTGTAAAAGCCAATATCACTGTGATTAGGTTTTAAGTTTATATTTAGTTTTTACGCAGAAGGCCCTTCCTGACAACCCTCTCCCTTAATCCAGGCATGGGACCAACACAAAGAGTTGTGACCGTCTGTGGCTGGATTAGTCTCCAAAATGTAAAATTAAATGTATAAAATATAAGCTGTACCATCAAAAAGTTAGCAAAAAGTCAAATGTAAAATATTGTATGTAACATCCAATACATCAATAAAATATCAAGGAAGAAAAATGTAGCAAATGTAGCATTGCATATAGAAACAGCATTGATTTACTCTGACTACTGATTCATTTTATAGATTGATATTGTAACAGAATTTTTATTAACATTAAAAAATTGTGACCTATGTGTCTATATTTGTTCACCATTTCAATACAGATCAAATTTGCAAAGAATCCGTTGACAGGTCGAAGTGTGAAAAAACAGCATTACCTACAACAAACAAAGCCATGGTAACCCCAGCACACAGGCATAAAGGAAGTAAGATGAATGGGAACATCATGTAACCAGTGTCCCTGGCCTCGTCAAGCCAAGATAATTGGGAAAGATGTTTTCACACATTGTGCCAGAACTGCCTGAAGTGGTCACAAACAACATTTGGACTTCAAATGGACTCCTTTTAGTAAGATTTTTGAGAAAACTCTAATAGGAGAAAAGTGTGTGTTTTGAGCAAAAAAAAGTGAATAAAAATGGGTACAGTCAAATTAGTCTGATGTCTATAGACCCTTTTAAACATGACCTCATCAAAAAGATATTTATACAAGCGTGCAAGGTAAAAACATCTTAGAGCATTGAAAGGGTCAGTCCAGGATGTACCCTGCCTATGACCCATAGTTACCGGTATAGGCTCCAGTACCCTCAACCCTTAACAGAAGCACAAGAAGATGAATGAATGTTGAATAACGTATTAATATATTGTGATAGTAATTATCAGGGAAAAAAACACCATAATCCATCATCCAGGCTTTATTATCAAGATCCCATTGATTATAGTACTACACTGAATATGGCTGTGGCTCACAGAGAAAGTGGCTAAATTAGCACCGTCTGTGTTTATTTGGACAGTGAAAAAAGCACATGTAGGTAATATAAATCGAGAAAAGGGAAGCATACTGAAATGTGGATTAATATTCTAAAAGTATTTATTTGATGTGTAACAAGGTGGAGGTAATTGCGACATGGCATGGTCTGAACTCTGCACTCTAAGTTTAAGGTAATCTCAGTGTATTAGATACTTGCATTGCCGAATTGGTCCAGGTTTCATTTTATTAATAAAATAGCTAGAAATGTAGCTATGATGATGTTTGGAGAGCTGCATAAAGCTAATTTTAGCTTGAGTATCTTTTACCACCCATGCCAAAATGTGCTACAGTATGTCCTCATGTTGTTTACAAACAGTAAATGGATACATAAAAGTAAATGTAAGGATTTTGAGTGGGTATTAAGGGTGCGGTATTGTGTTTTAAGGTGAAATTTCTTACCTCTATCAGCTGCCTTCAAATGGGGATCCTCACCCACCAGACTGCCTGCTCCGGCGTGCATGTCTTTGATCTGCCGGAGCATAATGGAAGCGGAGAGGGACAGAGAATAAGGTCAAAGATCTGTGCACTTACAAGACCTTGAGTATCACCTGCATTAATGCACAAAGCACACAAAAGAGCCACTGTATGTCAACACGCACATGTTGACAAAAAGGGATTTAAAAGAAGATTCCTGCCCGTGACTGTAAGCAGACGGTGAAGATGCTTGTAACGCTTGATGTTGCAAAATTGTGCGCTTCAGGAGGCTCCCAGGGGCCTCTGAGAGACAGTTAATGATGAAAGACAACATGGCTGGATGCTCTTTTATAGGTCGCAAGGGAGAAAAGGCAGCCACAGCCAAAAACTATTTTAGGTCTTAATTGTTTTTTTTAGCACACCACGTTCATTCGGCAAGATCCAAGTTACCTTTTCAGAAGATTTAAAGAGGGATAATCCGTCTACAGTGCCAAGATGTTGATGCTAAATATCAAAATATTAGCTTAAGGGTTAGGGTTGTTGATGCTCCAAGGCAAAACTAAAAAACAGATTATAGTGACAGTGTATAGTAGAAAAACAGCCGCCAACACGGCATCATTTTTATCCCGGTGTGTTTGCGAAGATGACAAACAGTGACAAGTTACCCACATATGGGACAAAGGAAATGTGGAGTTGGACTGGATGACTTGTCGCACATGGAGCAGTGTCATATTTTCCCTCTTTCCTTCGCATGGAAATCAGACTGTACACTCTGAAGGCTGTGCAAGAAGTGAGAGGCGTCGCCAAATGTAACGTGAGTCACCGCTTCAGAGCAAAACAAAAATGAGCTTAAGATCTGAAGCTAAATTTTTGTGACTGAATGGGACTGTAATGTGAAGGTATCATGGCCAAGACCCAGCGAGTTTGATAAATAGGCCAATGGAGGTTGGACCACTCCACTACCGTGATAGATGGTACCCAAAATGGAGTATTGATCTAAGCTGCATTATTTATTTTGCCTTTGTCCAGGTTAGACTCCCATCTGAACCATCTTAAAGGAATACTAATAATATGTCAAAGAGCTATATTTTATCACTGGGCTAAAGTTTAAGAAGGTTTACTGCAAGATATTCAATCACCATTTGTTTTAAAAGACCATTGTATAAAACTTCAGCTTCAACTATCTTGAAATAACATACATTCATAACAACTGAGAATCTTTTTGGAAACAAAGTCAGAGTGGACAAACTGAGCCCTGCTGAAAATACATTTTAAGTGACTTTTAAAGTAACAAATTATCTGACCTACACCTAAGTAATATTTCCCAACAGGGCTACCATAGGTGCTCTCGGGTCATGGATAAGTGGTGTGCAATCTGATATTTTTCTAAAATAACACAATAAGAGTGAAGGAAAGGTTATGCATGTTAACAAATTAAAGATCCTATATTGTGCCTTTTCCAGGCTTTTTGAAATTGTTTTGGACACCTTTGCATTAGCATTTCACCTTTTATAACTTAAAATAATGCATGTATATGTATGGAAAACGTCTTCCTTTGGTTAGCTTTCAATTTGCTGAGAATGCTTGGATTAGGTGTCTGACGCTTTTGACAACAGTAGGGCATACAGACCATAAAATGGCTATTTAGCACGGTTATTAGCAACATGATGCTAACAGATAGATAATGAGTCCAGGAACAGAGTATGGGCTTTAGAAACTGACTCACTGTAACCAGGAACATTTCCTGGTTATAGGTGTCTATGAAGAGCAGTGAGACATGAGCATTTTCAGTTCTTGAGACGGGGACGGGCTCAGCATAGAGGATTATTCAAACAAGCCTGAATGACACAACATACTACTTCATATATATTTTTTCAGGTTAACTACATTATAACCTGGTTAAAAGCTCCAAAAAATTTATTTAGCATAATAGGGGACCTTTAAGGCATTTATGGTATAACTCATAAGAATATATAATATGACCCAATTCAAATAGTCCAAGCTTATACTGTAGACTCAGTTGTATAAGTAATAAATAATCTCAAAGTTCTGGCCAAAATCATTTATTCGATTAATCATTCTAGTATCCAAAAATGCTAAAAAAAAAAAAAACCTACATAAATGGTTAACACTCCCGCCACATAGTAAGAAGCTTGTGGGGTCAAAGCCTGAGGTGGCCTGTAGAGGTATAGATAGTCCATAGAGAATGAATACAAGGGATTTTTTTTTTTTTTTTTTTTTACATGTGTGCATTTATAAATGTTAGCCCTGTGACAAACTGGTCATCATCCAGAGAGTAAGCCACCTAAAGCCCAAAGCAGCTGAGAAAAGTTTCAGCCACCCACGGTCTGCAAAAAGTACATGAAGTAGAAAATAAATGACTGAATAAATGACACTGGTCTTAGGCTTGGTAAAGTTATTGCAGTTATTGTTATTGTGTAAACATGTGTCTTTTCTAAGACATTGTTTGCGACACAGCAAACAATAACCATAACCTGTGTTATGCAGTGCTTTTGCTTCAAGGATATGTCTATACTTCCAGAGAAATTCAGAATGTACAAGAGCAGTATGGAGACACAAATAACTCAAGTATCCTCGCGACAATAGTGAGTGCTCACCTAGACGGTCGCCTCAACAAGACAAGTGTCCAGCGTGTATTGTTGCACTGCGAGAGGCGAGAATAATGGAGGCTGCACTTCAAGCCCAATCTACCTTTTACCGAACATATTTTATGTCCAGAAAGCTATTCCACTTCTTGTTTGTGCCCAAAAAGAAGACAGCTACAGAGCAATGGCTCCAAGCTGCATACACATGCTTTCCCAGTTTGGAAAAAAAAAAAATAGCAAGCTGCTCTCAAAAACTACACGCATCTGAAGGATCTTTATTCTATGGTTCCCCAGTTTTCACAGACGCATGTAATGATTTAGACATACAATGGATGCACCAGGGTATTTGTCCGCTGAGATCCGGGTCTAGCAAATGAAAAGGGGAGCACACATAAATCCAGGAAGCGCCTAATTAATTGACAAGAAGATATTTCGGAATATATAATCATCAAACAGACTTCATTCTGTTCCCCACCGCCATCCTTGCCAACCCACTTTCCCCGGCGACTTACTTAAGAGACTTATCTTATAAATACAGCCCTAATCAAAATAAATGACTAAAAGCTCAGAGGGAGTTAAAGGCTACACACATTTATATCAGAGGAACTGATGCAATTTAAATGGACGCCCGTGTACTGTGCTGTTGGCTGGGGGTCCAAATCACACGGAATACCCACTTATGTAATACGCTCAGGCTTTTTACAGCTCCACGTGGCAGACCTACATTCATGACAGCAACGACACAAACAGCGGCTTTCTTCTGTCTGTGAGTGGAGTTTCCTCAGCGGCGTGTTCAATTGAGTCATTTTTCTTTACAGAAAAAAAAAACACATTTAATTTTTAATGTGCCATATACTTAAGTCAGTTAGCACTACATATTCTCCCTACTTTTTGCTTAAACCTAATAAGGTCCCATAATTAGGTTTTTATGTTGTTTTAAAAGTAAGAAGTATTGGAGACTATTATGTCCTCAGATATTGTCATACTTTGCTGTAACATGATGATACTTTGATAAAAGTAAAACAAACTGTCAAAACTATCCCCATGCTAAGATGCTATGAGACTCAAATGCGGATTCATTTAAAACACTGCTTAAAAGGTGTTGAAATCTTCTATAGACATAAGCTCATATCTTTAATCCAGCCACAGGGAGTGACGAGCCAATGTACTATGAATTATAAGTACTTTACAGTAGAAAAGGGATGTTGTTTACAGGACATTAAAGAATACTAAAAATGCCATGGGATTTTTGTTGCTAATGTCTGTGCTGAAGTGCTGGTGGTGGTTTTGCATGTTTCATGATACAACAAAAACTGAGAATATCCGAACATTAATTCCATTGGTGCTAAAATTTGCAAACGTCAAGCTTGTTTTCACAGTTACATTCACAACACAATTTAATGTAAAGTAATTCAGCATTTTAATATAGCATTTTAATATATAATCACAAGCAGTTTAGGTAGTTGACCATACTGGACTAAAATTACAATGCCTTATTCAATGGCAACAAATGTTCTGTCAAAACTGTAAACTATACCAAATGTTAGTAGTATTTTTAAACTGGTGCAATCAAAAGCTAACACTTCTTGTATAAAAAGGCACTTAATGCCACTTTGTAACAGATCATTGTTTGTTTTCAGTAAATTAACTACTACAAAAAAATGCCCATTTATAAACAGATTTTGGCAAAAGGTAATTTGAGTGTTTTGCTTACTGAACGAAAGCTTTGAAACTGTGGTAATAAGTTCACTTTCACAGTATTTCAGTACAGTACTTTCTTTTGTTAGTGTGCAAAACCAACTTCATTACATTCAAATGTCCATGTAAAGAAACCCACAGGCATCAGCTGTCTTCAAGTTTACATTTATAGTTTATGAGGAGGTTGCAGAAATCACGCCAAGCCTTTTCACACATTTTAGTGGTAAAAGTGGCACCAGTACAATGTTTGCAGTTTACCCAGAATCTCCTCTCTCTCACGACATTGTTGCTAATGCAAACTGAACTCCACTCTGACATTTGTGGAGGCCTCCGCAGAGCATAACTTTTGGACACAAGTGCAGAGAGGGGAGGCAATGTGAAGCCTGCAAAACCCCTTCTGCCCAGTTACACACTCAACATACTAACTATACTAAGTCTTTATAACATTAATATCCTCCTTATCTATGGCTTCCAGGTGTCATTACAAGATGCACTTTTGAAAATCTTCTAATCTGCCACCTGACCAAACAATATCAATAGATATTGCTTTAAAAGAAGCTCCAATGCAATATTTATTGATATGCATGGCCACCTGGCAGCAGAACGGCCCAGCGAATGATTGACGTGTTATCATGAAGTGAAGTTATTAGAGCAAACAGGATATAGTATTCATATAAAGACATCAAAGAGACCAAAGAGAGTTTGAATAGAGGCTCTTTATTATAAAACACTAGGTACAGCATAGACTGATGTCATTTAACAACTCCAGGTCTCTTGAGTTTGAAGAGGATTAATTTACTGCAAGTTGCTGCAAAACTAGATGCAAGCAATTCAAACTACATGACAGATCAAAGATAAATCTTTACAACTATAGATAAATGATCTAATGCCAATGACAAATTCAGAATGATACAATAAGTTATTACCTCCACCAAGGAGGTTAGGTTCAGACCACCAATGGTTGGTTTGTTGGCTGGTTTGCTTGTGACTTTGTGACTTTTACCCCTGAACTAGAAAACCATTGAACTGAGTCCAAGTTTGAGCACTATATCTTCATCATTGCAAGAGGGCAAATGCCTTGGTGGTCTACACAGGTCAAGGGTTCCTAGTTTAGGTTATAAACATTACCCAAAATTTTGTTACACTAAAACAACTTGATTAAGTTTTTCCGGGAACTAAAATAAAGAACATTAAGACACTATTGCCATTGTAGCTACAATAGCAGATAGTCGCAGATAGTTGTACAGCTTGGTCAATGTTACATCCAAATCAAAATGCTAAGCATACAGTATATGAATAGTAGTTGTGGAATATCTCGGTCTATCTGACTAATAGTCTCTTCCCAAAAAATTCAAAAGTTGCAGATTCAACTATCTCTGGATTTGGGGCTCAGCACAAATGTATATGCAGAATTTACTGCTGCAATTTGAGAAATCATGCAAGCAATCAAAGTAACAAAGCATTGTTTAAAGCTCGCCTATTTTAAATAAACTAATCATTGGTCTGGAAGGATCCATTTAGGTGGAAAACGTTATGAATGTGAGGGGTTTGGCTTGCTATAACTTGGTCATACAAAGTTTAATTTCGTTGCTTTCTTTCCCATAAGTGACTGTCACCGGGTTAAAATGGTCCACTAAGGAGATTCCGAGGGCATGCAAGGGAGATCAGACAGTGCTGGGCAGTGTGTGTGTCTGAGATGTGGCTCTGTGAGAGGTAAAATAATGACAGACAAGAGCGGATGGCTGGTAACGCTGTGACCAGGAAAAGCGCCATGTTTGGGGCCTGAGGCAGGGCAGCTGTGAGAAACTTCTCATCCTCCTCTCTTCCCCCGGCTCCTTCTCCCCCTCCGCAGCGCTGTTCAAACAGAGGACAAAGACACCCTGAGTGGCTTCCTTTTTTCCGACGCCGAACATGGCTGCTGGCACTTTCCTCCGCCGTATCTCCAGCTAGCAGCAAGAAGTGCCACGGGTAGTGAGTCATGGCAGTTTTAACAAGCGAATCTTTTGATTAATTTTAATGGCACTTCCGAAACAAAATCTTCCACTAGGAGATTTTTCTCATCCTTTATTACATGTCTCATTGTCACACGAGTTGGGAGAGATTATGGCTGATACTAAAGAAGGGTACAACGACTATATTTTCATACATTTTGCACCTTTTACAGGGTGAGTCATGTCTGCTGAAAAACTATGTTTAGTCTACAGCGGCACTAGTGTAGGCAAAGCTGCAATAAATGTTGGGTTTGTTTCAATTTGTGAACAACAAGCCAAGGCATGAGTCAGAAAAGAAGGTTGTGCTAAATTCAAATGGCTAAAGGGTCATGCAAATAAATAAGAATCACACAATTGGCCAGACTTGCAATAGACAAGCTTTTAATCTTTAGGATAAAATTATATTTCATATGAACGGTCTCTGTGTGTCAGCATGTCTTACCCATGTTACTTAGAGTTCTCTCCTGCTATTCTGTCTTTTTTTCACCATCTAAGGACATGCATGTGTTGGTAAATTGGTAAATTGAAATTGTTCAGAGTGAATGGATGTGACAGTGAATGGTTGTCTGTGTGTCTCTGTGTCAGCCTTGCAACTAACAGTCAAGGGTGTACCCCGTCTAATGCCCATAGCTGCTGGAATAGGCTCCAGTCGCCACTGAAGCCTAACAGGAATAAGCAGAAGAAGATGAATGATTGACTGAATTTTTACTTAAAGGACTTCATGATACTTCTTCCTGATTCCAGTATGCCATCACCTAAATAAATCACAACATTTACAGGTAGGTATAGGCATTTTTGTGTAAATGATGTTCACTGCTGCAATTTTTACAAAATTTACAAAATTAAAAAATGCATGTTATACTATCGCAAAGAACAACTTCTACTTGTATTTCTACTGTACCATCAATGTAAGGCCTCTTGTTATATTTAAGGGTGCTCCGATCGGTGATCTGGCGATCATGGCTAAAAATAGAGTGATCGGTAAAATGGGCCGATCAGAAGGGCCGATCAAATTACAAACAACAAATTACATTTACTGTCCTGCAACTCTGGTTTGATTAAACAGCAGTAGCGTTGTTCTAGCAGTGTTTTTTAAGTTAAGCCCTGGTTATAACTAACACACACCTGCCCTGGCGGTGCTGCTTTATGTCCCGCTTTGTCCCCGCCTGCTCCTGGAGCACACAGGACAGAACCGAAGCGCAGCAGTGTGTGCAAACGCAAATAGAGCTAGCGCTAACCCGCTAACATTTACGTTAAAAGCCTTAAGAAAGTTCAGAGTCCGCCTGTGTCTTGTTATGCGGAGAAAACTGTGCGTTTTGTGGCTTAAACTGCACCAAATGACTTCTAATAGAAAGAGAAAGTAAAAAAGCAGCCCATGTGTCCATGTGTCTGGGAAGAGCACCTTTCATCGTTGTCTTCTCTGTTCTCTTGTGCACGTTTTCTTCATTCAGACGTTGTCAAAACTGGCTGCAGGAGCTGTCTGCTCTTTAGTCCACTGTGTTTCAACCTGGTTTGGCTGCGTGTTACGCGGACGCAGGCGCAGCACCCGCGGACTCGCACTAAAGGCACCAATTAAGAACAGCTGATTTTTACATCAGCGGAGCATTCAAACAAAGCCACACAGACACTGGGCACACATTAAAGGCCGATAATGCAACAGAACCTCTTCTAAAACAAAAATAAGTAGAATTTTGTTGTACTTTTACATTTACAAGTGGAAATAATAATAGCCTGCATACCATACCATGTGATGGTATGGCCATGATCGGTATGATCACAGCAAAGGCTGATGGGTGATCGGCCTCAGAAATCCTGATCGGAGCACCCTTAGTTATATTATATTTAGGATCCAAGTCACATGTGGCACTTTTGTGATTATTAATTCGCTGCTGAAAGTGTCAAAAGTACCTCACACTATGTTAACACATGATTGGTGAATTGGTGAAGTTGTACAAAATACAGCATGTGCTTTTGTACATATCTTAGCTATAACCTATACTGCCGTCTAGGATTCTAGTTTAGCCAATTATAGGTTTAGAAAAAGTGACATTTCTTTTTATGCATGCATCCACATTGGATAGCCATCAACGTGAGGAAAAGCGGCAGCTTGCGCATCGCCGTCACACTTTCAGGTCACGCCAGTTGGCTTCCGTCTCGGCGCGTGACAGCGGTGAGATCCAGAGAGGAGCGGGAACAGGAGAAGGAAAAGAGCAGAAGGGGAGAACATGGCAGTGGAGGACTACCACTTCTTACATCAAACGAATGTTGTCAAAACAGAGCAACAGAGCTGTCCCTGCTAACTGTGACACCATTCAGCTGCTCGTCACACTGTGCGAGGCGAGGCGGAAACCTACTGTATGCCAAGCCAGCAAACTGTTTATTAAAGAAAGCTGGAGACGGCAGAGCGAGTGGGTGCAGCAGTAAAGTGAACATACTGTAGTGTTGTCAAATCTTTGGAAGTAGCACCAAAAAGCCTGCATTTTCTCATCCCTCCATGAAATTGAATGTTGGGAAGGGAAATGAAGTGTGCCATCTAATAACAGTAAACACAATCATTGAAGCTTGAGTTGAAGAAATCAGATATTGAGTGTTGAGACACAAACAGGAATGGCTGTGATTTTTACGAGTGGTATTGTTTGAGTCTGACGCAGCACTTCTGTTGCTAAGTCAAACGCAGAGGTCGGCTTATGTAAAGACATATGGATTTATATCACAGAAGAGCGAACAGTTTATCAAGTGCATAGTTTCGCCAATGTAAGAAGACACTTCCCTTTACATAAAGTGATAATGCATTCATTAATGTACACATCAAAGACGCACACTTAACTTAAAACAGTGTGAGCATATCATTAAGTGCTATAAATGTTGCAGTCTGGGCAAAAACAGATTTTTATCCATATGTTGGTATTTTTACTAAGCACATCAGATGGATCGGCAGAAGTTCTGTACTAAAATTTAAAGAAACAGCTAAATGATCTGGAGCCAGACTTTGGGCCTGAAAGAGCTGTTGTCTAAGCGTGACAGAAGGGAACAGGAGTGGGAATGTCAGCAGCTAAAGGAAACGCTGTCTCCTTGCGGACATCCGCGTACGGGCCCGTCACTTGTCACGATGTGGCACTCTCCCCGCCGCTGACGTGCTGAAACTGAGGCAATATGCCCCATGAAATATTTACTAAAGTTGTCTTTGCCTAAAAAGGAGGATGAGAGGAAAAAGGGGGGCCGGATGAGAGAGATGAAGAGTCTCCCAAATGCTCTTGATGTCAGGCCTCGTTACAGAAGGGGGGCCGCGGCACGAACCTCAGTGGGGAGTCCATTAAATGTTCACACAAATGCACCCCTCACAGTGCGTCACACTCCATCCACCCAGGCCCTAAAATACACTGGTAATTCTGCCGCACTCAAAATATCTTTGCTATAGTACCAGCTAACTACGCTGATATTGCTGTGGATAAGATGGCAGACAGAGTAATGGTGTTCTACAAGAGACCTGAAAACTATACTGTTGCGTCATAGATTGTATAATAGTTTTTTAATACTGAGCTTTTCAAATAGAAAACTGAATTTCATGTCTGTTTAGTGAAAGACAGACTGGACTTCAGGATACAGTAACCAAATGGGTGCTTCTAAAAGGTGTACTGTGTAAGATACTGTAATTTACTGTTGAATCTAATCAAGCACACAGTATTGTACTAAACTTAAATGTTTAAAACCTAAAAGGACTAGGAGAGCACTGACCTCCACCAATGCATTGTAGTTTCACGCTGGATCTAGTCAGTGTCCTGAATGGAAACCAAAAACTAATAATTCGTTCCTTTCTACATTTGTGTTTCCTAAATGTAAAAAAACTGTTACATTTTAGTTATGCTGCTAACAGACCACACTGGTCCTATATTCCAATTTTTACAAATCCTGTAAAATAATACCAGAATTCAGAAAACCAACAAACCAATGACCCAAAACCTAATCATTCAAGATGTTTTGATTTGGTGTCTTTATGCCCAAATGCATGCAATGCAATGCTACCATAAAAGCGCACAGAAAAGAGCAACAAAACGTGTAGAATCTGATGGTTACAAACCAAAGGATACACACTGTACCTTTAAGTTTCACATTATATTTCTGACAGCTAAACATTTTGAGAAAATTTAACTTTCTGATACAATTGACAAGAATACTCTCACTTGACTTTCTATTCATATTTTTCAAATCTCAAAACAAATAAATGTATTTTAAGTTTAACTGGGTAGTAGTAGTAGCAATATTAAGAGTTACAGCATAGTAGTAGTAATAGCAGTAGTAGCAGTAGCTACAGGCTATAAGGTTTCCAAAGTATACATTTGTGAATTCATCAGACAGTGTCCCAAACCAATAACTGTACTAATATAAAAATGCATACAGTGTGGACCAAAATCGACGACATTTGAGGCTGAATGTGCATTTGCTCAAATGTTACAGACTTTGACAAAACTCCAAAAGTGGCAAGGCAGCAGGGGTCAGATTGCAGTCATGTTAAATTTACAGAAAAGACTGAATAATTCGCTCCTAATTGGACACAATGACAGATGCAGTGATTCATTGACAAAGCTCGCTAGAAACAGCAGACACTGCAATGGCCATACATGTGACATTCTCGGTTGCTATGAAGTATGGTATAAATGAGACGCAAGCTTGATGCAGAGTACAGAGCAAAAACATATCATTAGCAACTGAGCTTACACAATTACAAGGTCAATCATTTTACCTGCCTTTTTCTGTATTCTCTTTTCATCATGACTTTTGTATATAATCATACACAAACATGAAGTATGGCCTTGCATAAATTGATCCTTTTTCCTGTTAATGAAAAATATATATGTTCCTTTATGTACGTATGTCAAAGCAGAAGTCATGTATGTTGTGACAATGAGGAATCATAAATGAAACTACTAGGTGTACTACTAAGTCATGTAGGGACATATTGAAATAAGATGCAAATAAGGAAGACAGGTTTTTGCATATATTAATGAGTAAATAAATGAAAAATATATTGCAATGAATTTTTAACTAATACGGGAACAAATAAACTAGACATCTGAATGAACACTATGTTGCCAAGAACATGATCTTACTTGGGAATATACTAATTTCAGTTTACTTATCAAACACAGATGATTATTATTTAATGTTTCCAAGGTTAATCAACAAAAAGAGACTGCCATCTTTAGAAGTAGGCAGGTACAAAGTGTCCCCACTAAGCATATCCTGCATTACCGTTCGAGTAACACCTCAGATTTGGTTTGAATACTAGTGTACAATTACAAAAAGGAAGGGAAAAACACTGAACTCCGTTGACTGGAAGATAGACATACCAAAAAAGAAAAAAAGGTATCACAAAATGGCAATTAAGTGCGTTATATTCATGTGAAAATCAAAAAAATTCCACCATGGCTGTCTGTTAGCAAACACTCTAAAAATAATTGACAAAAGAAAAGTAATGAACAAAGGAAGAATGGAAGAAATAATTTGTTTTTGGTGTGGCTCCAGAATTTTTTTTTTTTAATTATGTACTATTGCAAGATAGAGCCAACTGTGTCAACATCGCTCAAGATTTAACATAAAGTATAGCTTAGCAGATATAGCATCTTCTCTTCATGCACAATCTAAGAGGAAGTTGGCACAAAGATACTAACTCCAGCCACAAGGGGTCAGTAAAGGAACAGATAATTACTTACCAATGATTAGGATGCCATGGTGGAGGTCTTCAGATCTCCACGTGCTTCTAATTAGTTCTACTTGGAAGCTGTTTTCAAATTTTGGCAAAGTCGACTGTTTTGACATTGCATTTAACACAGGCATAACTTCTACACATGTCCAACAAGTCAGAAAAATGTAGATAGTAGTGTTGTAGCACCCAAGACTGGTCTCGAGACCACATGTGGAAATCGCTGTCTCATCTCGGCTGTGTTTTTACATGGTCTTGGTCTGGGATGTGGCAGTTTTCTACCAATCATTACGAGAAAATAACAATAATAATGTTTTTATTGAATTTCTTTAATTAAGGGCTCTGGCTCTGAGAGATTAATAAGTAACATAAAACTGCACTAAGTACTAACAGGGTTTGGTCTTGACCTGGTCTTACTCTTTAAAAGTATTGGTGTTGACTCAGTCTTAAACCCTGAAAGTCTGGGGCCCAGGTTTCAGACTGGTCTTGGTCTCAATTAGTATACTGTAGTCTTGACTTTAACTCTAGTAGATAGTGGTGTTCTACAGCACCCAACCCACAGAAACGTGGCTTGTGACTTCAGGAGCTTGAAAAATATCCAATAGAGTTTATAACCAGAGAAATACTTCACCCAGGCAACACCAGTATTGCCGCAGATTCAGTTGTGGAGATAGCAGTTGTAATGTGGCTACTCGTGCCAACAATAACATTTGGAGTCTGGGCGTATTTCAATGGTGTTTTTCATCGAAAAGACAGGGGACAGGGGTTTGCCTTATAATTTACATTCTATGATGGAGCAACAGTGAGATAAGCCAGGCGGACGGTGAAATCTAATCTGAAGCTCTGTTTTTTTGTCTATGGAAATGACTAGCTTCTTATCGGCCGAGCGGGTTATTTGAGCAGATTCTGGCTGTGGCTTAGCGAAGGGACTCAATCACCGCTGCCTGCCGATAGCCCTCACTTTGGTCCTCCTCCTCCTCTCTCATCTTTTTATCTGGAGGAGCGGAAATGAAAGGATGCTATCTTGCGGCTCTCTACGTCCTCAGTTCAGGAGACAGAGAAGCGCGGACATTTTCTTTTTAGGTCCAAGATAAAAACGTGGTTTATAAACTTGTTTTTCAGAAAGTAATATGTGGGCATTAGATGGACTCCAAATGAACACAAGTTAATTGGATGCTGACTTTATGGATATCAGTGCTTCAGGAGGAGCATTGTAACTGTTTTGGCTAGACTTTTTTCTATTTGCAAGGACTGAAAAATTAAACACAACAAGAAGCAGCTCAGAAGCACAGACCTCCACCAAGGCATTGGCCTTGAAGTAAATATATAGTGGCTACACCTTAACGTGAATCAGGAATTTTCTAGTTCAGGGGTAAATGCGCTATTCTTTGAGCCACAAACTCAAAGAATAAACTAAAGCTAATTTGTTCCTTTTACTGACCACTTGTGGCTGACATTCCTATTTCGCAACTGCACACATTCCTCCAAACGGTGTTCACGAGTCACTAAATAATAATTATTTCTTTCTTTGTCATAATAATATAACACTTTTTCAATTAATCTGCAGTCTAACAACCCAACAAACCAAAATCGGAGAATAAATATAACCTCCTTGTCTGAGGTAGTTCTATGCAAAAGTTTTAGATAGGTTTGAAGAAATATATATATTTCCAGGAGTGGTCACCCTTCTATACACTTGGACTTTTTTATGACAGTTTAGTACAGGATTTTTGTTCATTACTGTTTATATAGTTTATAGTTTATAGTTTTGGGGGTCATACGAGTTGCAGCTTGTAATATTAGCTCTTGTAGAGTGTATTTTGTGCAAGTAAGCAAATTTTGTGGTCAATTATTAAGTTAGTTGCAAGTTAATCCTCAATGTGGTTATCACCAGCTGGAATTATTTTGACTAGTTCTTTCTACTTTCTTTTGAACTTTTCCCTTCTGGAGTCATCTCAGCAAATCATCCTAGCATAAAGTGATGCAAATAGTAATTTAGCATGGGTTGGGTGGGCTGGATGCCCTTCCTGACACAATCCTCTACATTTATCCGGGCTTGGGGCCAGCACAAAAGTACAAAGGCTTTTGTTTGTTTGTTTTTTACTTTTTGTGTCTGCTTTTGTTTAAGGCACCTCACAAATTACATCATTTTCAGAGGGTCAAAACTTTAAGTTAAGAAAATTCTATTAGAAAGTATATGTAGTTCAGAACATCTTGAAGGCAGACTAGACATCGATCAATACCATTAGTGACTTGACAACCATTCTTACTTGGAACAAAAAAAGCACAGAGGAAACCTACTCAAAGGGATTGCATTTTTTAAAAAGACCCATTGTCTCAAAGGATAAGAAAGATGCTTGGGGTCTATGAGATTCACAATCTAGACTCTCTGAATAGGGCCTATAGTTCTTCCAAATATATCTCCAGTCATGTCATCTTCTGAAAATTAAACCGGAAAAAATTGCCAATTTGTAAGACTAAGGGAAGAGAGGTGAAAACGTGGGTGGTTCGCGCTCACCTTGACACTGTCTCCGGTTGTCAGGATGTCCCAGAGCGTGTTCTGAAACATGGTTAGATCCATGTGACGCCCTCCTCCCAGCAACGTCTGAAGAAAGAAAGAATATTTTCTTACTTTGGATCAAACTAAACTGAATACAGCAACATGAGCAACTTTAAACATTTAGCTTGCTTGTCAAAAAGCCATGCAAGATCATTAAATGTGCAAAGGGCGGGGCAGCGCATCTTTACAGGCACTCCATATATAGTAACCCTTTCTATGCTTTTAAATTCTTTATCAAACCCCATGCGTAACCTCTTCCTCAAGTCTTTGCAGAAAAGCACTTATAGATACTGACATGTATCTTAGGAAGCGCACACCATCTCTCAACTCTAGCCGAAGGCCTGCTGACCCCACAGGTACGGCCTTAAAAAAGTGCATTGCATAACTGATAATAAACAGTTTCCCATTCAGCTCACTTCCCAATAATCGCTGCCGCCGTATCTGCTCATTTATTCAAGGCACTCCCTCATTAAACACTTTTACTGCCAAATGGAAAAGTGGACTGCATACACAACCACAATTCAAAAAGTTGGGACACGATGTAAAATGTAAATAAAACAGAATCCAGGGGTTTGCAAATCTCATAAAACATTTTATTCACAACAGAAAACATTTAAAGTGTTGAAACTGAGATACTTTACAATTTGATGGCTGTCTCAAAACTCTAGTGTTATCCATGTTCTACTGTGAATAAATAATGGTTTTATGATATTTCCAAATCATTGCATTGTCTTTATTAATGTTTTACCCAGTGTCATAACTTTTTTTGAACTGGGGTTACAGAAGTAAAATAGCATTCATCACACTGGGAGAGTTGTCGAACAGATATACTGCATGTTTTAATTCAGGGAGGACAAACACATCACTCCTCCACTCTGAATAAACATCGGGCTCTGAGGACAAGGGGCAAAAAAAAAAAAGAAAAAAAGAAAAAAAAACTGACAGGCAAATTAATCTGCTGCCTTTCGCCAAGTGAAATGGAAGTCAGTGAGGCAGTGCGTACCAGTGGATGCCTATCAGTCACAAGGCCTTGTGCAAAAAAATGCTGAATATGATGCCACCGCACTTTGGGATGTGAAGGATGAGGGTATCTTCTAGTTCAGGGGTAAAAGCTCTATCCAATCAGCTACAAACTCAAAGAATGAACTAAAACGTATAGCTTGTTCCTTTACTGACCGCTTGTTAGTATGTTATGGAATATTTATATCATGGAATTGCACAAATTTTGATTTAAAAATCCTGGATGCAGGCCGTGTTTCTGGATCTACCGAATATTATTTATTTCCTTCTTGGCAAATTACTGACTTTTTCGGAATATATCATTAAAATACAATGGTTACATTTTGCGTTCTCTTTCTAACAGACAAACAAAACCAACCAAACAACAAACGAACCAACACTGGAGTAAAGTAAACCTCCTTGCAGAGGTTATGGGGACGGAGATGGAGGGATGGTGCAGCTTTTGTTGTTTATCCATCTGAAACAGTGTCCCCTGGCAGCCATTTTGGCAGGGATGCATCACAGCGGGCGTTGACCTTTAGACACTATGCACAATTAAGCTTAGCTCATAAACAGAAGCATGGACGTGGACATTTAGACTGGAAGGCAGCAGCTGTGAATCACCTTGGACGTGAGAGAGCAGCAGGAAAAAAAAAAGTTCTTTTGTGCTTAGGTCGGTTTTTCAAAGAGAAATAGAAACAGGTTCGGAGCAGAATACAGAGTTCACAGTGTGCAGTGGGAGCAAATGAGCTCAATGTGTTGTGTTTGTGGCTGAAGTTGAGCGTTTGTTATGCAGCGTTTGGTCTTCTGACTCTCTATTGATGGCAGGGCCTTTGTTGAGTGGAGCAGGCTGGACGCTTGTTAAGGGAAAATGTTAAACTGCAGTTCAAACAAAACCTTAACTGAAAACCACAAGTGAGTCCATTCAGTCTGGTAGAGGGACATACTGTGCATTCGGAATGATGCAGATTCTCCACTTTTTAGGCAAGAGGTCAGCCTGGATAATAGGGACAGTGTTAGTATAAATATTTTTGCATAATAGCACCAGTCGACAGTGATCAGTATCTACAAGAAGCTAAACTTAGCAGGATATTTGGTACATATACTATGTTCAAACATTGCTTTTTAAACAAGGCTAACAAGTGCTATTGAAAAGAAAGGCCAATTTTTCCAACTGATGTTAAAGTTATTAGTGGAGTGGTTCTCAACAGAAACTTTATTTTGACCCTGATCAATTCACTGTGATTTTTTACATAACCAAGACTGAAACTGACGCACCTGTAATTGGAAGGGCAACAAAAAAAGTGTAAAAACAGAACATTTTTTGATACGAAATAAAAGACCAAATAAAAATTTAGTGCTATGTTACATTTCATCTGTAGTGCAATTTGTAAGATCCATTTCTCAAAGAAAATCCACCTGCTTCACCTTTAACGAACAAGCTCTACATGTAATGCGGTCCAACTAACACGGAAGCTGACAAAATAGTACGCAAAAATATTACATTATACAGATGGAGAGAGGACCAGAGATCAAATAACATGGTAACATATTGTGCTATGTTATTTGATAGCTCCAACTCGTCCCTGAAGTACAGTTCGACAAACAGCACTTATATCAACCTGGAAACAGAATATTGAGTCGCAGTCATGAAGCGGATCGTCTTGCAAATATGTGGAAACAGCACAGACAAGGAGATTTATTATCATGAACCACCCACACAGTTTAAAGCTATGCATGTGTTCATAGTGAATGCACAAGAAAGACAAGTAATAAATCTGCCAGTTTAATGTGTCGGTTTGCCTAATCGAACTATCTTTGCACTCAATTTAAGTTTTTATCTGCTCAAGCTGCAGATGCAGTTGCACAGCGTGTTGTCCGGTTTGAAAAGTACAGACTTTCAAATCATCAGACAGAAGATGGGAACACTGCGACAAAATAATAGAAGTTGAAGAGAGATTTCCCATGGTAGCCGGGCATCTGCACCGATAGTGAAGCGGGCATATGATCTCCAGAGTCCAAAAAGTTCAATTTAAGTGAATTTTGCCAAAATGTTTCCTGGTACTTTGATTTGGGAAGGGGTAAGACTACAACTTTATTGAGAAATTATAAAATGTTTAGTGTGAAGTCACCAACTTTCGATGTGTATGAAGAGTGAAACAGGGATAGGTCACAGTCTTTATACAAGCCCGAACAACACTAATCTAATGCAATAAAATGTGGTCACCTAAACCAAAATTTAGGCCAATTAATTTTTTCCGCAATTGTACATGGTTTAGTCACTGTGTTGCTGCTCCTGTCTGCTTCTCCAAACTGGGAGTGTGAGACAACTATAAGCTATAAGAGGGTGTATCAAAGAAAACTGCTTCATGTACTGACTGCACTGATGAAGTTCTTATTTCAATCAGAATAATTGCACCCAACTTTGATTTGATTATGTTGTTAAAAAACGACTAACACATCAAATCATACATAATATAAATTTTACATAATACATAATATTAATTTAGGGCAATTATTCAAGTATAGTCAAACTATGAGCTAAAATGACCCATATCTGCTTCAGGAGATTTCTGTACGTCAAAATGGAATCAAGAGAGGAGAAGAGGAAGTAATAAGGACATGATAACTGACTATTTACTGACAACTTATTAAAATGGAAGCAGTGTACAAGAGCATTTGACAAACTAAAAGCATGTTTACAGTAATTGTGACTTAAGCATCAATTAATACATCCCCCTGAAGCCGATAAGCTACAGAATAGCTGTGCAACGTAGCAGTCTGATTAGGCCACCCAAGGGGAAATAATTAAGGAAGCCAAAGCCAAACTTAATATTCTGGCTAACTTACCTTATCTGCCCAGGCCTAATCTCAAAAGGGAACACTAATGCACTTCAGTTTGGAGCTTATCCCTGATGTTATTTTGCAGTTGGGACACATCCACATTGTTTACTAGTAAATATATTTTACTTACATTATGTTCAATTAAGATTAACATTTATTATGTAATGTTATGATTTTTTTACTTCACCAATGCAATTATGTATATTTAATGGCATTGGGTGATTAGTTAGTTTGATAGAAATACTCAAAAAGTAATGATTGGATTTTGTTGACATTTCTGGGAAAAGTCATTAATAGGCATTAATAGGCATGTAGTTGCAATAAGACATGGGGTGGATTCAGAACACTGTCTGGATGCAAACATTATTAAAATATTTTGTACAGATAGGGGTAAGATACTAACACTTGCCACAAGTGGTCAGAGGAGGAACAAATGATTAGTTTTTGTGAATTCAGCAGATATAAGGGCGGAAATTGTGGCTCAATGGATGGAGCATTTACCCCTGAACTATAAGAGCTTCAGGTAAGGTCCAGGTCTGGGCATGATATCTTTATCAATGCAAGATAGGGCCTTAGCTGGCAAAGGTCTGTGCTCTTGAAGTGCTTCTAACATAATGTTAGTCATTGATATATTCTTTACTATTTTGTTGTACTATTAGGTTTTTGGTTTGGTAGAAAAAAATAAATTCATCTGTATTCTCCCATTTCTGCATTTTTTTTCTTCTGCAATTCAATCAAACTTTTGTACAACTTGGACCAGTAACTCCTAATCATTGCAGCCTAGAGTATTAGCCACCAACTTGCGTTCACCTTTTCACCTTTCTGGTTGAAATGATCCCAAAAAACAAGTGACATTTCCAAAATGTTACTTGTATTTTTGCAAGATAAGGCGCACAATATCCCCCGGGTTGGCAATTAAAACTCTATTTTGGTAGAACTTTGGTACAACTCCACCTGCTCTGACAATGTGGCCTACTCCCAATAGAGAAAGTTTCCCAGGAATTTTAATGAATTGTGGAAAAGAATAAACAAAAATATCACAACAGGCATCGAGTTTTCCAGAAGTGCAGCAGTGAAATTTGGCATTTTGCGGCGTACACAATGCCAAAATATCAGAAGGTTCCTGGGGGATTCATTTACATACAGTGCAAAAAAAACAAAAACATTTTTTTTTTCAACTTGGTGGAAGTCAGTTTCTTAGTCATTAATGCAAGTCAGCCATTCTCGCCATGCTTTAGCTTAGCCTTTAGCATCTGCGTGTTCTTTAACCATGCTAATGAGCTGCACCTTTCTTCTTAAGATAAAAGCAAGGTAGATGGGTGGACGGATCGATATATAGCGTCGCACCAGTCTATATTTTGCTCAGTATCCGGCACAGGGAACATTTCATAAAGGCCATAGGGTCGGCTTATCACGGAGCTAAATGCCAATGTAATTATTAGTGTCTGGAGATAGTGGAACGGGAGGCACATCCTGAGGCAGTACACCATATTTAATTAATAAATGTCACTCTGTGGTAGGGGATGGAGCGGAGAGAGGGCGGGGGGGGGTGAGAAACGGAGAAGAAGAAAAGGAGGCGGAGTGACAACAATGCTGATCCTAATGCAAGTACAGAAAGCAGATGTAGAAGCCATAACAAACATGAGATGGAGATTAGCGCCGAGTACAAGAACATGAGCGTACTGGATGGCAGCTGTTACCGAACATTGAGCTGCGGAGATACAGTGAAATGTTCAGGAAGACACCGAGATGCATCAAGGCTATATGCATAATAACAGTGTTTGAACAATATTCTGTATGCAGGAACAGGAAAATATCTTGCACCAAGGAATCAAAAAACTGAAAAGCCAACAAAGTACTTAATAAACAACAATAAAAACTTCAGAATATAAATTATATAAAATATAAAGAAAATCTAAAAACATATTGTATCATTTATATTATCTACAAGTGAGAGCATTTTTTGTCGTAACAATTCAGGGCAGCATTTTATTTAAAACTAATTATGTAATATAAAACCAATTTTTTTGTTTTTGTGATTTTCTTCAGCCATTGTCTGGAATCCCTTTCCCAATCCAGTCTAGTTTTCAGGAAAAGATAAGTTCCAAGACATTTTAACACTGAAGGTGAATGTTATAGGCGACTGGTTAACTACCCTGCCACTGACATACACATAGGCAAGTGTCATTTTATAGAATTTGCATCTTGAGTGGTCAATAGCCTTCACCCAAATTGTGTAGAGAATGGAGATGTTAAAGAATGGAGAAATTATTAGTAAAAATCAGTTTACTAATATTTTAAAAAGCATTCTGCAAATTGTAAAAAGTAGCTTGCTGTTGAATTTGAAAGACTGTTCCAATTTGATGTTTCTCTAGAAATTACCTTGCTCCATATAAATTTAATCAAAAATTAGTAATAACATTCCAGACATAACACACCGTGTTATAAAATAACAAGAAGGTTAACCTTTGGACCTTTCTTTTTATTTAATTTCATTCGACCTCAATTTTGACATTATCATGAAGCAGAATCTGAAATAACTGATATTGGACTAACTTTTGGAAGAAATACATTTTACAAAATTCAAGATCAAAACACTTAACACTATTTGCTTAATATTAAATGTTTTGTTGCAACATATGCAGAAAAAAGATGAGGGCAAAACAGTTTCAAGTCGATACATTTTTTTCTTCTTAAATTGGAGTCTGTTACATCAATGCTGGAGTCGGAAATCTGCTGATACATACGGCTTTTTGCAGAGACAGAAAGGTCAAACAGAAAAATGAAAATGTCTTCCCATAGCATTCCGGGTTTTTCAGTCAGCAGAAATCTCAGTCAGTGTCGGGAGAAGTGGACTGTTTACAGGGGAGGTGCACACTCATGCCAACACTGCTTTGGAAAAACAAGTCCAAGTCCTGCCTTACTTTGGTGAAGGTTGGAGAGGTCAGGAGTCCTGTCTCTTTGTTTTTTGCAGATGTCACAGAGTATACACACAAGCTTGTCACACAGGACACAAACTCCCATGATGCACCCTGCTTCTTCTTCTTGCTCCTTGAGCCCTCTCAATCACTACCCCTCCTCCTGCCATTCGGGGAGTGCTACTTGAGTCATGGCTACACCTGGGACCCTCTTGCCTCTGTGCCATTTCTGTCATTGGATCAGCTGCTGACTGCAGACCTATATTCCCTTTATTCTTGTGTCCACATATTAACTCCAAACTGCCTGAACAACACAGAGGAAGCTATGAAAAACATCGAGGACCTGCAGAGGTTTTAAATACAATACGTTTCTGAAAGCTTCTTGAACGGACGGTCCCAGGACACAAATGGGATTAAAGATGCAATCAATCAAACAGGGAAAGTGTGTGATCGTGTTAAGCATCTTGTAAGAAACATCCCATTTTAGATAAATATAGACAATGATTGGTTTGTGACAATTCCTAGACCCATTCTCAACCCATTTGACCCAAATTTTTGCAAGATGAATGGGTATCTCTTGACATGCTTCTCTGCTTTTGCAGTTACCATTTGCATTGCCCAACTTTTAGATAGCAGCACATGGATCTAAAAACCATTAGCCAAATTAGCAAAGTTAAAAATTTACTTTTAACTGAAATTTTTGCAGTATAATATAAAAACCCTGCGAAGGTAGCCTTACGAATGATTTGCTGAGTTGACTCCGGAACAAAACTGGGCACACGAATAGGATTTAGCATGTAGCCGTTAGCCTATGTTGAACTAACTACCTGGAGAAAACAGAGGCAGCTATGATGCTAAGATGCTTATTTCACTAACCAATCAGTTGAATACCTAGACCTACCTTCTCTAAAATGTATTTAATATGGTTGCCTAAATTGACATTCAATTATTAGCACATAGATCAGGTAGTAAGCCCCATTAGTCAAAGTTTATGGCAGTATTATGTATTAACCCTACATTTACAAACCCTCTCCCAGGGTTACCATAACTTAAGAATTCAGTGACTTTTTTAGTAGAAGACAAAAAGAAGAAAAAAACCCATACAAATCAAGTCCTGCAGAGCTAAAAGAACAGAGGATGGCTCTAAATGTTTCTTATGCAACAGTTCCCTACATTGTTTCTGAAGGCGACACACAGACGTGGATATTCTTGTTTGGAAACAATAGCAGGCGTGCGTTCTGGAGGCAACTGTTAAGCCGTTTCCAAGCAGATGCCTTTTTTCCTCTCGCAAATCAATTGAACACCTACACCTCCCCTCTCCTCTCGCTCACAGACTTTGCCTCATCAGTTTGAAATGGCATTCTCGCATTGTTCTTTTGACTCACTCAGAAATGTCTCAGCCCTATCAGACGTTAATCACCAATACGGCAGGTCAGAGCAGACAAAAAAGACTGGCGTGGCAATATACTCCATTTACAAAACACAATGCAGCACTGTGCTTTCTTCTACAAAGGCGTAGTAAGTGACTCAGGCATTTTGTCCAACTTGAGTGAATGTTTTAGCCTGGCCAACCCTCCTTAGTCTTCTTTTATTGTGTACAAAGAAAAAGTCTGGTCTAGCAGGCAATGAATACAGAGTCTCTGGACACCAACAGCCAATCAAAGATACATGGCACGCAGCAAAGGCAGGGTGACAACCAGGCTTTTATATATATTTATATATATTATAAGTAAAACCTCCTCAATCAATCATCCTGCAAAGCCTGCCCACTTTTAAATATACACTTATGATTGGTGTGTCATCATTTTGACCAACGGAAAATTATTACAATGAGGAATTGACAGACGGGAAATTTTGTGAATGGGTATGGATGACCAGGCCAGTCAGTTTTTGCAGTTAGCATTTGTATTAGTGGCTGGTTGTTGTGGAAGTGGTTGTAACTTTAAACTAGACTTGGTCAGTTCTATTAGCTAATACTTAATTTATAAAGGTGGAATTTGTAATTTGTGATAGACAAATAAGTTTACATTAACAAACTACTGTGTGTATTGTTTTGTACCTAGCGTAACATAAAGATTCAGTGAGTTTTAGCATGTAGCTTTTTAACTTATGTAATGCTAATTGCTCCTATCACTAACATGGCTGCATATAAAACAACCACCTTATTTATGCACAATATTAAATTTTGGTGCCTAATGCTATTTTAACCACAAAAAATGTATTGCTGAACAGTACCAAAAATGCATGAACAGCCTATTTTGCTAACATTAAAAAGGTTTATATGCAGCAAATTACCACTGTTTAAAACTTTGTGTGTGTACAGGACAGATAGATTAGAGCAATTTCATAAGGTGCTTGCTTTCTTCTTGCTTCTGATTGGGTAAAATCAGAGAGAATACCAGAAAACCTAATTCTGTTATTTGTGATGCAGAAAACCTGGGGCATTAGACTGAAACTGATTGCTCTAGAACATATACTTTCCCTTTAAAGAAAACATATTATGCTGTTTTTCATGCTTTTTATATAAATGTGGACACCTTTGCATTTGCATTTCATGTTTTGTAACTTAAAACACTCATATGTATTGGAAGTGTCTTCTTTTGGGGAGCTATTAATTCCAATTCCACTTTAAGGCCCTACTGGCCCTGCCCACAATCAGTCAGCCCAAGCAAGTCTATACTTTGCACTGCAAACTCTGGAAAGTTGTAGCAGGTTACAGTAGAAAGAGTGTAGTTGCCCGACTGCTAAACCTTCCTCTGACTATAGCCCTCTACAGACACTACAGCCTCTTGATTGTTTCCTTTGATTTCACAAGTGAATAAAGTTGTGAGGATTTGAGATTAGACATGAGAGGAGAGTCTCTGAGTGATTGAAGTGAACGGTGGGAGATAGGCAATACATTATATGATGGCTAATTAGCATGGTTATTAGGAAATATTAGCTGAAATTATCTGCCAGTGTATGGGCTTTAAAAAAGCACAGGAGCACTTCCTGGAGAAAGCAGGATTTCACTTGTCTACATAGAGCAGTGATACCAAGCATTTTCAGCTCTAGACATGCGTGAATAAAAGAAAAAATTCAACTTCAGCCCGGCATGATTTTGAGGAGGAAATTAGAACATGGTAAAAAGCTTAGAAAAGTCGAGTTAGCATAATAGGTCCGCTTTAACTGCAATTATATTTCTGAGAGTCTCTTAAAACAGGAAGAAGATTTGGGGAGATTTTCCCCCTTCTGAATTTTGCACTAGACAGAGCTGCAAAGGGAAAAAGCCATCTGTGTGTGACTCTTATCCCTGGCTTCTCCCGAGCCTGGATGAGCCTGAGCCAGCAAATGTCAGTCGGATAAAGACCAAGCCTGACAGACAGACACAGGAGTTTTGTCATTTCGCGTGTCATCCCTTCGCTTGCAAGCCCAATCTTCAGCAGTCTTGAAAGCCCCGAGATGATGGGAGGGGGGTAAGGCTGGGGGGGGAGTGGGGAGAGACGTTCTCATGGTGAGCGTCAGGTTGTGTAAGAGGCACAATAGCTGAAACGCTGAGGATGCATGCTATTCTGGTGCCCCCACGGCCTTTGAGAGCTTTCATTATTGTCTTATGTGCTGTGTGGTGGTGAAAAGAAGGGGGGGAATCGCCATGGAAACATAAAACACATCCAAGCGTTTCCCCGCAAAAGAATATGAGGTTGATATGCAAGATGTTCTTCGAGGAGGTCTGCGGTGTGTCTGGGTCAGATCATATTTGATATGACTTGATATTCAGAGAGAAAGCAAAGCACTCGAGGCTGTTATTATCTGCACGAACAAAGGGTGATGCATTCAAATATATAGTATAATAATCGTATGTCTGCTTTACCATACGGGTGAAAGATGAGGGCTACAGCTGCTCTTTATTATGAGGACCAAGCCTGAGATAGTTTTTGTAGGCCTACAGAAACAAAAAGTAATTTTATTCTATGCAAATTTACAGGTTTCCTCTCCTGAAAACTCCCAAAATCTTGCATAAAATAAAGTTATTAATTTGATGATTTGTTAATGGCTAGATGAATATAATGCTTAGTTGTTATATACAAAAAGGCCAAATTAAATAGTCATATAATAATGCACCACTTTAATAGTAGTAGCGGCAGTAGCTCAGATGGTAGAGCCATTTGTCCACTAACCAGAGAGTCAGCAGTTCGCCCCCACTCTTGCATACTGCTGTTGTGCTCTTGGGCAAGACATTTTACCCAGCTTGCCTCCAGTGTCTATGCACAGTGGTGTATGGATGTGTGCGAGTGTTAGTAAGTGTGGACAGGTGAATGTTTCCTGCATGTAAAACATTTTGAGTGCCCATGAAGGTAGAAAAGCACTATATAAATGTGACCGTTTACCATTCATTTAAAGCATTAATAACTCAGGAAAAGGGAGGCATAGAGTTTGGTAGCATCATTTCACATCACATTCCTCCTAGGAGAATTCTGGTTGAAAATAGGGGATTTTACAAACTTATATATTTATAATTTCTAAAAAGCCTGTAATTTTTGCACCAGTCCTAAGCCTGGAGAGGGTTGTAGCAGAAAGGGCATCCGTAAAACTTATGCAAAATCAATACGCAATTCACTGCACAGTTGGATACATGATGATTTGCTGAAGAAAAATGGCAGAAGGCAAGAAAAGTTTTGTTTTTATGTAAGAATGTGTGATCTAAAAGGAACATGAGTGTATTTTTCCTCTAGCTGTGTTTCTTTTGTATATACTCAGAGAAGGAACAAAATAAATTATTTTCAGGCCTTCCACAACATTGTATGTAGAATAGATGTGTTATTTTGATTTATATACAGTCATATGTAAGCCTTGAACTTCGTAGATAGATGCATTCATTCATGAGAAAATGCATTTAAGGTGGTAATCAGGAAATGAAAGTTGATGTTAAACAGAGTCGCTTGATGTAGGCAAAAGCTCATTTAGACAAGCCAGATTCATTTTGGAATAACGTTCATACATGCATTCATATCAGCAAAATTATAAGGGTGCCCAAATATTTGCACACATTTTTTTCATATTTGATTTTTTTTTATACACCTAAATACTGCTACACTAAAAATTGTTGTTCAGAAAACACCCTAGAACTCAGATGTCACTAAAAAATAATGACATACCTCTGTGATCTTGTTTTGTGAAGACAGAGTCAATTATTATGCAAACTCAGAGAGGTGCCAAAACTTTTACATATGACTGTAATTGATGTATAATATTAAAGTTTTGACTGAACCTAAAACCTAAAACCTAAACCTAAACTTTATTATCACTAAATTTAACAGGAACATTAAAAGACATACAGGAATTCTTTTGCTTTTTTATTGTTACTAGTACTGTAGAGCTCCACGGTATGACTTTCTCAAGTTACAACTGTATAATTATTTTAATTTTACAGCATTACATGTTTTTCATTACTAACAATTACCTTGACGGAATAAGAACTGAAGACTACAGCTTTTGTTCCAATCCACTATAAAAGAAGCTTTTTTCTTATTATGTACTATAATCTACAGGTAATGTACAAATAAGCTCTTAATTGAAAGAAAATGCACAAGCAAAGGTCATGAATTGTTTGTAAACTTTTCTTGTATATTAGTTTCCAACATTTACAGAACATATTTGCATTTGTATGGATTGAGAGCGCACAGCCTTCCTCACTCTTACATCACTAATCGTTGCCTCCACCTGGGAAGCGTGGTTGGTCCCAGAGGGAGGCAGATTCGGTGTGCTCTCCCCGGACGTTGCTCAATGCGTGTCTTGTCTTACCCTTTTTTCTGGGGAAGCTGCGGTTACACAGGCGCAACATCAATAGTGTTTGTCGAGTGGTTAAGGCTGATAAGAATACAAATGATTGCCTTGAGCTTGCTTTAAGGCGGGTTTGTCAGTACAGCTTGTAAGACACAACTCAGAGTGATGTAGTCAGAGCACTACAAACACACTGATTGAACTTAGCTGGATATGTTTAAATGTTTGCCATCAATTATTTTACTTTTATAGAAGAAAATGTTCCAAGTATGCAAAAAGGCAAAAAGATGTTATTTATATGGGCCAGGCTGGTACATCAGATTTTTATTTTACCACTTTTTATTTTGTTTATATGTTGGCACTCTTCCATAAGGGTAACAACAGGAGAATGTGTTGAGAGGTGGAGCTAAAGTATTGTGAGTGGTCAAAAAAAAAAAAAAAATTCTAACTACCTTAACTCTTTACCTAAAATAAGAAACTAATTTCCAAAAACGAGAAGAATGATAAACAATTTTTTGAACTGTATTTAAGCATGTTGTATTAGAAGCTTTATACAATGTCTAAGTGAAGTCAGCATATTACAGTCAAATAAAACAACCTTATTTGTTGTGTGCATTGAACACATAAAGAACTGATGATAAGCCATAGTGCATAGTGAATAGACAGCAACAAACTCATAGCCTGGCCAGGCAGACCTGTAACCTTTCATAGCGAAGTGAAGTAGGTTTTGAGCCCCTACCATTCCAACAATGTCCACCAATCATAATTGTTCATCTAAGCTCTATGCATCGCTTTGTTTTCTCTGATTGGTTGTTTGTTTTTGAACAAATGTTTCGTAGTCTAGCCATTCTATAGGATATATGGGTTTGTTGGTACTCCCTAATAAATTGTAATTGGTTTATCCATCCAATTGGATTAAGAGGTACAGTGGCAAGCAAAAGTATGTACCCCATTCATAAAAGCACTGGGATTTGTGCTCATTCTTCATCTAAAAACAGCTCCAGCTCCTTCAGGTTGAAGGCATTGTACAGCACAGTTTGAGTTGTTTTCTTCAAAAATTGTCCTGTGTTTAGCTCTATCTTTCATTCCTTCAGTTCTGAACAGTTTCCCAGTTCCTACCAATGACAAATATCCCCACAGCAGGACACTGCCATCACCAGGCTTCACTTTAGAGAGGGGGCAGTCAGGTGCTAGGTTTGTGCTACACATAGCATCTTTCATTGATAGTTCATTTTAATTCTATCTGGACAGAGGACCTTCTCGTGTTTGAGGAGTCTTCCATGTGCCTTTTGGCAAACACAAAACATGTTTTGTTATTATTTTCTTCAAGGAATGGCCACTCTTTCACACAGCCCAGCTCTGTGGAGTGTATGGTTCAGAGTGGTCCTGTGGACAGATACAACAGTCTCTGCTGTGGAGCTCTGCAGCTCTTTCAGGGTCACCTTTGGTCTTTTTGTTGCCTCTCTGATGAATGCACTCCTTGGCCGGTTTGTGAGTTTTAGATGGTCTTCTTTAGGCAGGTTTGGTGTGGATCCTTATCTTTTACATGTTGTAATAAATGAAGTGTGTTTTGTGGCATAATGACAGTCGAATTGCAGTCAGGCCAAACTTATCTTACTATTTCTGTGACTTCTGAGGGTAACACTGGGTCTCATTAAAAAGGGGGTACATATTTTTGCACACTCAAGTTTTTCTGTCATATTTTTAATTTGCTTCACAGTATTTTTTATTTCATTTTTTGCATTTTCATAGTTGTTGTCATGTGATGCAAAGTGACTGACATGAACCTCTCAATGATCCATTTAAATTCCAGATTGTAAGCCAACAATAAAGGAAAGGGGGGTATATATTTTTGCTTGTAACTGTAGTTACATTTGCAACAGGAGCCTGCAAATTTTTGTATAAAACAAAAGGACTAGCAACTACTACAGTTCTCTCAATCAGCAAGAAATCTAAATGTGTTTCTTTTACTATTAATTCAGCAAGTAAAATCTTAAATAACTAGAGAGTGTAATTCTTTTCAACTCTCTTAATTTTGTCTGTGAAGACTCACTCATCTAAGCTAATTGAAACACAACAAAAGGTTTAAAAAGAAGTCATCTGAACTTGCTCCGTGACTTTGTTTTTTGTGACTCTCCTAATTTTCTTAATGGAAACATATGAGATTATACACCTGGATTTACATATACCATAGAAAAAGCACTGTTATGAATTCCCCATTGACGTAGCTGGCCACTATTTCATCCGTCCTACATGCCGCCGCGGTGCCATAGTGCTTGGTGGAAATGTGTTTTAAGTGATAGATGACTAGACAGGTACATCTTGATAGGACTTGTTCAGGCACAAAACAATGGCTCTTCACTTAGCTCCATCCCCTGTTCCCTTTGACCTCCCACCGCTTCTATTACCTGTACCACCTGCGCGACCTCCGGCACTTCCAATCTCAGCGCTTACGTAACAGGGGCAACACAAGTAGAAGAAGGACGCAGCGCAGTATGGAGATGTGTCAAAAGCAGGAATACAGACAAACAAATCAAAGTGAGCGGGATCATGATGACACATTATTTCAGTCAGTTCTACTACAAACAGTGTCGCGCTCCACCTCTAGATGCAGCCTGTCGTTTTGCATTATATAACATGAAAGCACTCCAGCTGGGAAAGAAAACATGACCTGTGTGAAGAGAGGTGAGGAACAGCAGCAAGGTGAGGGGAAATGCACACAACCCGGTCTGTGTATTAGTTCAACTGGTACACAACTGGAACATGAAGAAACAAAGCTATTCCCTGCTACCAAAGATGACTACTGTTTATTTTTGATTCTATCCATAGGCCATGGTCACCTTGACCCTTGCTCAAATGTTTCTGTTGTTTTGCAAATGCTGCCAATTGGTCTTGTTAATGGTTGCTGTTACAGCCTAGCCAACTGCACCTATTCACATCTCTTCATAAAATGGGTCTGGAATCCCCTTACTTTGTAGACATTTGCAAACAAAAGAGATCCAGTTGCACCAAATGTAACTTTTTATCTAAAATAAGGCAGCCTCTCTGTAAAGTATAGTGTACTTTTGTTTCAACTAGTCGGGTTGTTTGTCTACCTGTGTCACGTGCCTTTTGTTTCTCTGATTGTGGTTGTACGATATGTCTATTCATTCACATCTAAAGGCAGTTTATTCAGTGTCTGTTCATACCGGCCCCTAAAAAAAACTTTTAAAAGTTATAAACAGTGACTTAAATATGTAGTATGTCAAAAGTCAATGCCTTTTATGTTCAAGTTACACTGCCAACAGACAGACTACATTCGATTTTTTGTTTCAGTACAAGAAATTACTTTGTTAAAATTGCTGCACACATTTGGGTAAACCTGTACCCTGTCCCTATAATAAATCTACAACATAGATTTATATAATGTATATAAATGTCAGTATAATCGTCTTGCACTTTTGCATAAATACAAATTGGCTTTGATGCAGAATACATTCCAAGCCCCGCCTTTATTTTCACCCCATGAGAATAGCTGCCAATTAATTTGATGAGTGACAGCTATTTTGAAAACTCTTGATCTGTCAATGGTCTGATTTGGATCTGACCAGTCAGCTGGTGGCTGTAACTTGACACACTTCCTGTTTTGCCTACATCACAAACAGCAGTAGAGAAAAGTGCTTCTCTGAGGCTGGATTACTTACTATGTTTCTTGCTTCATGTCATCTTAGACTAAAACCATGCAATTCCATAAGAGTACAGTATGCTTTACTGTATAATCCTGAAGCAAACTAACACTATGGCCTACATTCACAGCCACTTAAATAAGACTACAATCCTTAGTAAAGCTTAGGTCTGCACATATTAGTCTTCTAGGTTACTGGCAGTGACGCAAGACTGTACCAGAAAAAGACGAAGGGGAAAAAAACCTGCTTATAAAGCCCCATCTGGGCCCCAAAAATCTCCTCACTCATTAATCCTGGAATCACTGCAAGCTCGCTGCTCCTAAATGTAGGTAAAAGAAAATTCTTCCTCCACCTCAGGCAGGCAGATGAGAACTGTTCCTTTTCAAAATGCGTGGTGTCTCTTTTCTTCTCTCTTTCTGTGCGAGCTACAACAAGAAAACAGCACCAGAGGCCCAGCCCATGACAAAACAAAGAGATTAAATGACCTGTGAATGTGACTTTACAATTCACCATTAGCTCTTATTCAACTTAGACGACTGCTGCCCCCTTCTGGAGCAAAGCGAAACATCATAAACCAACTGATAGAATCCTATAGATTTTGATATGCATCAACTTAGTACAATTACTACCAACTCTATAAGAAATACCGTGGTGAAGAGTTTTTGTAATCTTGCCATCTTGTGCTTGGGATAAAAAAAATAACTCAAGTCTGTTTGCCCTGTTGACTTCCAATACAAAAACAGAATGCAAATATGTGAATCCCCTCTGTGGAGAGATTTGAGTATCGGGCCGGGCCAAATGTCAGCCAGCCCCAGCAGATGGTGAGAAGAGCCGGGCCGAGTGGCTGACCTTAGCGGGTGGTGTCGGAGCAGGGAGTAGGAAAAGATTGCGTCTGTGGATCAGTGAATGTCGCAAGAGCTCAGTATAGTATAGCTCAAAGTAGAAAGCTAACCCTGGATGCTAAATATTATGTGCCAATATATCAAGCCATAGTTGTATAAAGCTGATTTAATTCACATTTTGAAATATCAAGTTTTATGGTGGCTCTGTGGGTAGAATGTGTAACACAGATCTCAAACTACGGGACTAGGGTCTGAATCCCAAACTGACACTTCCCACCCTCTCTACCCTTTGGGTTTTATCTAGCTTCTGTCTTTCTGTCAAATACAAGCTGAAACAGGTTTTAGCCCTAAGGTTTTCCAGGTGAAACGCAGGACACAAGATATAGAATTAAATACCAATTAACATAATACACACTCAACAATTATAATAAAAATCTGTTTGTATGTGTGCCATATTTGATATTTGTTTTAATGAATTACTCAAATATATCTTACAAGCCTTTAGTCCCAACTATACATGGACAACGTATATCTGTTGTGATTTCAACATTAGTGATAGATCAGTGACTTTAGCAAAAAGGACAAAGTTTGCATACAATTGTTAATTAACACAGTTTCAACAATAAAATGCTAGATAATGTAACAATATTTAGACCTTGGTAAACAAAAAGTATTGGGCATAACACTTTCTGTCCTTGATTTTGATGCCTGCTATTTTTTTTTTTTTTTTACTTTTTTCCTGCTCTCAGTCTATTCATTCTGGACTTGGGGAAACCCTATTCAAAAGTCCAAAACATAATGTTAAAATAGTACTATACATTTGTTAGCAATTTCACTCATATTTACAGAAAACCATACAGAATATCTTTCCTTCAGCTTCTGCAAGATTTATTTAAACTCAAGTCTCTGACATCGATCAGAGTCACATTTATTCATATGCTTGTTTTATATTTTGTAGAAATGTGATGAATCATTTGCCTTACTATAGGCAACTATATTAGCTTCTCCAAGGAAAGTGGTATTTTATTCCCATCCATCCCATAATACCCTTCAATTATTTTGTGTTTTCTATTCATTGTACTGTTTAGGTCAAAATCTTCAATCATTTCAAACAGCCGATTTAATTCTTGGATTGAGAGACCCCACAACGGAAAACAGTCCCAATTTATCTCAAGTACATCTCATTCTGTGACCACTGAGCACAACCTAAAAGGCTCTGGAGGAGACACTTAATGGACCAATAAAGGTTTGACTGTTTTGTCCTCAGCTCTGTAATACATCTAAATTCTAAAATTAGTTGTGCACAGTCGTCTGCAGCACGGTGAAAGATTGATTTGCAGCGTGTAATTTAGTCTGAAAGAGAATAGCAGCAAGCATGACAGACTTTTTACACTCTGATAATCCAAAGCTAGATTTGCTAAAGTTGCAAGCTAACGTCAAAATATAAATAGTTCTTTATAATATGATGTTTAGGATAAATGAATTGTTCTTTGTCCATGCAGAACTGGCTTTCTATTCCTATACAGGAGCGGCATGGTCTTCATTTCTGCCTTGTTACTAACTAATGTCTGCCTTTCTGCTTTAGAGTAATCCCTGGGGTGGAGCCAACAATATTAAACTGTGAAACAAGATAGATTTACTTTCATACTAGCAAGCAGTTATGGGGGATTCCCAATCTTTCAGGCAATCCCAATGGTTTTAGTCATGTTTGCACTATAGGTGGTAGAGTCTGGGCTAGAATGCCACAGTTTGGTTTGGTAACTGCTGAGGCGGCTTGCTTTTCTACTGGGTTTAATATTGGCAGACACGTAAACAGTAATATCATACACAAGCTACAAAAGTTGTCTTTTTATGTTAAAAATCTATCTACCAGCCACTTTAATAAATAATAAACTTGTATACAAATCTTTGAGTTGTTTATATGTAACTTGATGAGATACAGTATTTATGTTCACTTTCGCCTGCATTAGTGCTGCAATCTAAACCTTAACTTTTGAACATGTCACAACAAAAACTGTACTTTTTACTGCACCATAGACAGTAAAAGCAATGTTTTTACTTCACAAAGCAAGAGTCATAAGCCACTAACTCTATCTAAAAGAGGAAACAACTGCTGCTAATAAACACTAACACTGCTAATAGATGTTTAGCTGTCTTCGTGAAATATTTTTGACAAGAACAAGGCAAGCTTCTTTGAGAAAACATTGCTATTTTTGTTTTTCCTTTCACTTATCATTTTCACCTGAATAAGAACTTGCTATCAACAAAGCCTGAGGTTTCCTTCCACATTCAGTTATTTAGACTACAATGTTGAAAGCAAAAGGCAATGGATTGCCAAAGTAGTAAGATGGGCCTTATAGGTGACCCAATGAGTACTAAGTGGTCTAGTCAAACTAATGCTTTGAGAACTGCCCTACAAATACACTATGTTTTTAAAAAATACAGTCTTTTTGTTCTTTCTTGATCAGGAAAATACATTGTTTTGTGTCCTTTCTGCAGGAATGAGTCAGGGGCTTTGAAGTGGATGGATAAGTGAAATTCACCTCTGCACCAAAAGCCCATTGCACAAAGAGAAGGGGATCTTCCAGTCAAGGGGTGAATGCTCTATACACTGAGCCCCAAATACCTGTTGTAGCTTCAATCAGTCTTTGGTTCACTCAGAGCTCACTGACCCCTGCTAATGCATCGGCCCCATTTGCCATGACAAAGATGAAGTGCCCAAAGAAATCTGGCCATATCTCGCAATGGTAAACATATAGTGCCCAGACCTGGACTATTTTCAAGTTGAGAGGTAAATGCAAATGTATCCCACTAGGCTGCCAGGACAAACTGATGTTTTGAGAACTGCCCTATCTTTTCTATAATTTGAAAATGCGCTGATTTTTTTAATCATTTTTTTGTTCAGCAGAAGAGGTTTGGTTTTGTTGCCTTTCTGCAGGAATGAGTCAGGGCTTTGAAGGCAGGCGAGTGGAGAGTGGATGGATAAGTGAAATTCACCTCTGCACCAAATGCCTATTGCAAGAAGAGAAGGCAATTTCCCGGAGCTGCCTTCTCCATAGCCTACTGTCCAATCTTGGTCACACATCGCTGCATCTGTATTGTCCTATGTTTAATGCCAAAAGAAGAAGACCATCCTCCATCCTACAAGTGATGTTTTAATAATGTGTTGCTATAGGAGTTGATTGAGTGCAAAGGCTCCTATCTGTTCCAACAGCTTGCAATGTTATTTTTCAAGACATTCTTCTTGAACACCTATGATTACCTTTCAAATGAGAGTGAACTTGAGTCGACATTAACAGTACTTTCTGCAGCAATGGAGGGATATAACATAATAATAGCACACTGAGGGAGCGCCACTTCAGAATATCCCTTTTTCCCCGAAGTGGAGTGCCTTCTTTGATCATCAAATTGTTCTTCTGAAAATCCTCCTGTTCTTGAATTATCTGGGCCGCTGAAGTGGAAACTGAATTTTCAGTGGACGCCAAAGCTTCTTAAAAGAAAAAAAGAGAGAGAAAAGGCAATGGGCAACTAATAAAAAGGTGTGAAAATGACACAAATTGAATCAGCCAGCGATAAAGTAATATATGATCCTATCTCGCTTCGTGACAGTGGAAAAGTAATCAAGGTCTATAGAAGTTACAACAGAGCGCTGATGAGGACATAATTTCTTTTCCATTCACCCCCCACACCCTATAAAACAGAAAAGCATGAAGAACATTCTTCCCTGGGCCGCACAATATTGGAACAAACCAGCATAGCTAGAGAGTTATATTCCCTCATAAAGAAATTATAGTTTTTATTAGATTTTCAGCAAAAAGTTACAAAATTATTTGACAAATTTTGGGAAAGTGAGTTATGGGTAGGTTGGATCTTTTACACTAATTGGGCATAACATTATGACAACCTGCCTATTTCTGGTAACCATGTTATGTGTTATGACCACCTGCCTGATTAACTGTCCCATATGCAACAAACTGTGATTCACTGTGAATTCGGACATCTTTCTATCAGAACCAGCACCAAATTTTTCAGCTACAGTAACTTGCGAAGCAGGAGAATTAAGGGAAATGATATTACTACCATTTTGTCCAATGCCAGTCTCTGTAGATTGGCATAGAGACTGCGTGTGTGTATATATATATATATATATATATATATATATATATATATATATATATATATATATATATATAGTGGTGGGACTCGATTTAAAAAATTAATCTAATAACGGGCTTTGTAATTAATTAATCGCGATTAATCGCATTTTTACCAAATTGCAATATTTATATGTCAGAAATAAAATATAGGTGCTTATTTGTATGTTATGGCATATTTTAACTTTATTTCAAACTAACACCGCATTCAAACAGGACAGTATTTAGCGTTTGTACATCAACCTCTGCCTCTGAGCACGCAGTAACACGCGGCGCCCCTCTCTCCTCCTCTGTGCTCCGTGTGTGACCTCCGCATGGACCTGTCCTCTCTGTCCTTCACATTTGAACCAAATGTTCACAGCTAAAATCCACTCACATTTGGTTTCGGCCAGTGTGAATGTCCAGCCCTGGTTACTGCAAATAATTGCGTTAATTTCTCTGCAATGAATTAATCACGATTAAAGTCCCAGCACTTATAAACATATAAATTAGAAAATATATATATATATATATATATATATAATATATATATATATATATATATATATATATATATATATATATATATATATATATATTTTTTTTTTTTTTTCTAATTTATATATATATACATATAAATTACAAAAAATAAATAAATAAATAAATATATATATATATATATATATATATAAATTAGAAAAGATCGTCGGCTTTACCAATGATATATATTTAAGCTTAAAAAGCAAAATCAGTAATGACAAAAAAATATATTTAATTTTGTAAACTCCCACTGTACATGTGAAGGTTATTTAGTCCAATTATTTTACATTTATTCTAATCCACTGCTTTTAGTACCATTAGATAATTGCTCTTAGTTTGATTTTAATCTAAATAAAACCAAATAAGGCCCCAAATTTAGCATATATACTGTAGACTGTACATAAAAACTGATTTAATTACAAGCTAGAAGCAGTTAGAAACCGCTTACCAAGCAACATCTGGACTTTAATCATGGCTCTTCTAGTTCAGAGGTAAATGCTCTATCCATTGAGCTATACAAAGCCCTTATATCTTACAATGGTAAAGAATCCACTAAATCTAATAATATATTTCTTGACCACCTGTGCTGGAGTTAGTACATTAGTACATTTTTATCTTGTAAAAAATGAGATAGTGCCAAACTTGGACTATGAAATGGTTTAAGTTGAGGGGTAAATGCCATATTTTCCAGTACAGAATTTATTCTGAATCCATATCCAAATAATTTTTCCAATTTCTGAACTTTCCCATAAATCTCATCAAAATCCAACTGCTTATTTTGAGTTCTCTTGCTCACAAACCAACCAACAAACTAACCAATGCTAGCAAAGTTATAACCTCGTCAGGTTACTACTACTAGGTCAACTACTGGAACATAAATGTTTCCTCGGGTCACGTGGGTCATAAGGTAAAAATATTTAAATTATTGGTGAGTGCTGTCTATAGTGTTATTAAAAGTAAGTCACATGGGTCATAAGGTAAAAAATATTTAAATTATTGGTGAGTGCTGTCTATAGTGTTATTAAAAGTAATGACATATGTCATTACTTTTAATAACACCATGCCATTCTACCTCCCGGGCTGTCGTAAATACTAATTCAAAGTGTTGCATACAACCAGCTTAGCAAACTCTCTCATGTTCAACTAGCTGCCTACATCTTCAGTATTTACTTGTCTCACTGAGTCAGCCCACACAAATCTGATGGGTTACTATGAGAGAAATGCTAATGACAACGTATCAACAAGAAAATAAAGCAGTAATAATAATTTGCCAGGCTGTACTTAACCCTACAAAGTAATCCCTCCTAACACAGAAAATTAACTGCTTCTACAGTACAACTGTTGCTGCCCTTGGACCTTTATTGAGGAGCTCACATGGAGCCTGCTAGTCAGTTCTAATTTAAATTGCCTGTTAACTGCTGTCAATGGCGGAGTGTTTAATTTCCCCAGCTTGATCACCGTTTGTTGTGAATGCAGTTAAAGTACACATTTATGAATATTCATATCCATTCAGCCTCTGCATATGCAGCTGAATTCATTAGGAGTGTCTCCCCATTAGCAAACACAAATATCAAATCTGCACCTCTGGTTTCTGCCCACTGCTCCTGACAGGTTCCCTAAGCGGCACTGAAGGATGGGTCAAATGCAGAGAACAATTTTCCCTACGGGACAATAAAGTATACTGTACTTTACCTTACCTTGCCTTTCTGCTTGGCTGTTTTACTGTGGTCTTTTTCTCAAGATCAACCATAAGTTTAAAGTAACTAATTCTCTCTGGGTACTGCGGCTTCCCTAAGGTTAAGGTATACTAAATTGTATCCCTGCATTTGACCCATCCTTCAATGCTGCTGGGGCAACCTGTCAGCAGGCAGCCACGGGGCAGAGGGGACCCTTCTCCAGATCATGAGCCAGGATCCTGGTCAAGAGTACCTAGCTGGAGGATTAGCCTATTGTGCATGTTTTGAAATTAATGGGGGAAACCAGAGCACCCAGAGGAAACCCCCAGACATGGGGAGAACATGCAAACTCCACACAGAAAGTCCACACATGGTCCAGTAGGACCTTCTTGCTGTGAGCCGAGAGTGCTAACCACTAAGCCACAACTCCCACTGTTCAAGGACATGCATGTGTTGGGAGAACTGGTGAATCTAAACTGCCCCTAATAAATCAGTGTGAGAGTCTGTCTGTGTATGTCTCAGTGTCAACCCTTTCCATGGCATATCCTGCCTAAGGCCCAAGTAAAGTACTTTTACTTTGATACAGCTTTGGAGTACTTATTGCACCTCTGACATACACTAAACTACACAACACTAAAGTAGGTCTACGTAAGGTGCACTCATTGAGTAATAACTAACTGGAGTGTGCTATAAGCTAACCACATATAGTCCAACTTATTTTATTCTAACACCAGCAGTGTGACAAGTACACAATGAACTTTTCCTGCCCCGCAGTGGGAGAAGCCAGCAGCAGACGTTTTTTGAGTGTGCATGTGCATATGAATCGCCATTTATAGCATGACAAAGAAGAGGAGAAAATGGAGCTCTAGCCATTTTGTTTACAGCCACAGATTTTGATATGTGCTACCAGTACGATGCGAGTTTAGAGTAAAAAGACAGTGGTGCTTTCACACGTTGTAGCTTGAGGGGAGGAAAAGTGTTCTTCCTGTGCGGAATTTAAATGAATGTAGAAGGGACCTTGTTGAACAGCCAGAGAAAATGTGCATCACATAAAAACAATGGATCCCAAGCATCTGAGAATAGTTTAGTGTTTGGGGAATAAGCAAACTTGGGAAAAGGTTCACTGTCAAAGAACAATGTTTACCAATGTGTTGTATAAATATTTGAATGAAAATATGAATACATTTATTCCACTACATTAGATACAGCTAGACTATTTTAGCAATTATGTCAATGGGACAATAATAACATACATTTACTGTTTGCATGCAATTTAGGAACTGAAATTAACAAAAGAGTATAAGTATGGTTGTGGAAAATAATATCAAATGTATATAAAGAAAGCAATTATGAACAACATACATACAAAAGGAAACTCACCATTGCTTCTGCCTTCTGTAAGCACTCGATTTTCATCTTGAGCAAACACTACTTTGGACTGGATTTCCTCCACTGACAGGCTGTTAAGAAAGAAGATAATTAATTATTTTTTACGTAATTTACTTCATTAAGTTTTACTTAATTTAATTTGAATTTTTACTTAATTTACTTCAGAGCAAAACATTTTATTATCACAAATTAAAAAAAATACTACTGGTGTTTTTAGAAGGCAGCATTTACCTTTTTGTACATTATGCATTGTAACCATGGAGCACAATGCTAGAAGTACATCACTAATGTTTGTGATGTTTCAAGTGTATAATATGAGCATGTAGTACACCTCAGGCAAATTCACATGCCACCCAATACACACAGGTGAATGTGCTACAAAGATTAGCTAACATCAAAGTAATACCTTAAAATTAAATTGATACTTGAGGTATTTTGACACAATGGCAACAGCCCACAATACACTGTAGAGAACAATCACAAACACCCTTATCTAACACCACTTAGATCTTTTCTCTGACAATTCTTTTCCACTGCTGTATTTTTTTCCAAGTCGTTCCACCTAAACCAACACTACTGAGCTAAGATAATGACTGCGTAGTCTGGATCAATCCCCGGAGTCCATCAGAAGCGGAAGTGCAGGCAAACATACAAAGCAAAACGCTTGTTCCGCTACCGAGGATCGATGCTCGGGGTAAGTGCTGCAGGAAAACAATGTCTCTAGCTATTGTGTGGCTGTACTGGAAAAAAAAAAAATCTAATGTAAAGAAAGTAGCAAGCATCACGTTTAGAGCCGGAGTTGGAGTGAGACAGTGATAAAGATTAGGGCAGCCTCGCACTCACACAGATGATTCCTGATGGAAAGGAAAGGGATAAAAAGCACAACCTGTTCAGGAGCCTTTGGGAGGCTCCATCATGGTTCATTTCCTGAAGCAGTTGGTACACTCTATTTATAGGCCAGCATACTGGTACCAGTTAATCCTGCAGTGGGCTGCCAAATGACTGCCAGCTGGCACTCTGGCTCGCTCGGTGTGTGTTGCTCGGGAAGGTTGTGGCTGAAATAATGGTGAAAAAGTCCACAATACCTTATTGACCACAAGGTGTTAGTGTTTTTCTATCACCTCCATTCTCAACCTGATAATATGACAGGAAATAAAGGTTTGCTAAATGGAAAGTATCCCATTTTTTCTTGAATTTGAGAAAAAGTTTTCTGTGAAATTATAGCCTACTTTAAGACATAATATAAGCTTCGTTATAGGGCGAGGACTTTAACGTTAATCACGATTAATTAATTATAGAGAAGTAAAAAATAAATAACTAAATACTTATAAATACTAATAATAAACACCTTTAATCGCACTTGTCTATGACAACACGGAACTTTTCTCAGTGACCTAGTTTCTGGCGCATGGTAACCAGGGCTGGACATCCACACTGGTCCTTGTGTCTATACGAGTGCAGGTAACTCCCAGGTCGGTCCGTCCTGCGCATTCAGCGTAGGGCTTCACTTCTTTTCTTTCACTTTGAAATGAGCTGCTTCGAGGCGCTGCTCAACGCATCGCCGATCATTCTCACAGCTGACTGACGCACTGATGCTAACAGGAGACAGCAATCCATTGGGTTCAGACGCAAAGGGAGGAGAGAGAGGAGAGAGGCGTAACACGCTCCTGTGTTACTTGGTGCATTCAGAGGCAGAGATCGATGCACAGGCACTGACTACTGCCCTGTTTGACCATGGTGTTAGTTTGAAATCAAGTTAAAATGGGCCAGAACATACAAATAAGCGCCTATATTGTATTTCTGACATATAAATATTGCAATTTGATAAAATTGCGATTAATCGTGATTAATTAATTACAAAGCCTGTAATTAGTTAGATTTTTTTTTTAATCGAGTCCCACCAGTACTTTATTATTAACAATTTTAATAAGGAAATAGGGGTGCGCTCCCATTGGCTTTTGAATTCATGGCTGCCGGGAGAAGTGAGAAAAAACAGTGCAGCTTAAAAAATAAAAAACAAATAGAAAAAGAAGGTTAGCAAAGTGAAACATGTAAAAGTATTTCCAATGCATTTATGTGAGGTTTAACAAAGCAGAGATAATAGTTTGTGTGCATTGGCCTATCACTACACGTAAAAGTTTGAAGCTCCAAGCTTTAGTTTTATGTTATGTACTAGTATTTTGAGGTGAGTTGGGCATAGAAAAAAAATCCATCTTTTTTGTTTGTTTTTTGTTCGAACAAATAACAGAACTAAACCAAAAGAACAAGAACAAACAAAATATGGCGCTTTCTTATACAGCAGCTCTGCCAGGTCACCAGGCAGGTGGCCCAGCAGAGGCTGCCACAACCTCTCAAAAACAGCACAGTTTTCCTCACAGGAGCCAATGATCCAATAATGCTCTTTATATAAAATATAATCTCTAATATCTCTAATCATTACAAGTTGGTAAGCATTGATGGTTCACCTAGTAGAGCATGTTACAGAGCAACCCAGTTTGATTCCCCACTTGGGCAGGTGTGCTCCATTCCATTCACGTCTCTCTCCCAAATTTCCAGTCATTCTCTATCAAATTAAGGCAAAGGCAGAAGATAAATCTTTAAACTGAACACAAGTCTCTGCGCTTACTCTGAAACTGCAAAACACTGACTGAATATTTATGTGTAAACGCAATTACCAGAATAATCAGCAGCATGTCAAATCCTGACATTATTTTTGTATTCAACTATGTGTTTCAGTTAGGATTCAAAACTTTCAGAAAAAAAAGAAAAACTCGTCAGGCAATTACTGGTGTCTAAATGGGCATCGAAATGAGATTAGTTCACAGTATAAATGAGAGAACAATTATCTGCGAATCTGCATTAAAGATAATTAGCAATTCCAATAGAGTGGATTAAGAACGGGGTAGTGTTTTGCTAAGTGTCATTACAGACAAAGCCAAGAGCTTTTTGGTACATGAGAAAGAGTTTAGCGCATGTTAATCCCATACAAAGTCAGCAAACTGCCAGGCAATATGCAAGCATCAGGTATAGCAGTGACTTTATCATAATGCCAAGTAAATCAAGCTTGACAGAAAGATATGTGTGAGGGAAAAACTGGTGATGTGGCATACAAAACCACTATGTCTTACTTTATTCAAATGGGCATCGATACATGTCCTGCTTCAAGATAGCCAGCTCACCGAATCCCATTGACTGATGGGCTGAAACAATGGCCCGCATAGAAATAAGCAGCACTTGCAGATATTTCAGCTTAGTAATGTGTTTGTTTAAGCGTGGCCCGCAGAGAGACTTACCGTTAAGGCGTGGAGTGGATGGATGGCTGGGGAGGGGACTGGGGGAGCGGGGCGGCTGAATAATAGTACATATCTAGATGTGGGAATGCATAAGCGGGCACATAGAGCTACCTCGGAAAAATCGCTGCACAAGCACTTTGGCGATGAAGCAGCCATATGTTTTATACAGGGCATTCAGTTTACTATGCCCAGTCCTGCTAGCTTTTCCTTAAGGTGGGAGATGGTCAGTTGGGTTAGGAAAAGATAAAAAACATAGCAAAGCGCAACTGGAGAGCACAGACCACCACAAAAATATCAGCAATGGTAAAGATATGGTGTCCAGATCTAAACTTGAACCAGGAATTTTCTAGTCCATGGCTAAATGCTCTGCTTAATAAGACAAAGTATACCCAAATAGAACATAATGGAAAGTAATCCACAAAAAGTCTTTATTTCTTCCCCTACTAACCCCTTGTTGGTGAGGTTAGTCCTTGGCCCTATCTCGCAATGGTAACATTTAGTACCCAGACAGGAATTCAAATCAACAATCTTAGAGTTCAGGGGTAAATGCTCTATCCATTGAGCCATGAAACACTTATGGATTAAAGAATCCACCAAAACAAATAATTTTCTCATTTTCTGACCTCTTGTGGATGGAATTAGTATCTCAGGCCGTATCTCGCAATGGTAAAAAAACATTGTGAAAAATCACTGGATCCAGACCCAAAAATTAATCATATCTTTCATGGCACATTTAAGATGGCCCTGAGGTGTAACACCAAATAGTCTTTTGATGTAGATTTTTTTTTTTTTAAATCTTGCCTTAAAAATAAACACATCCCTCAAATATAAAAAATATACAAAAAATTTAAATAAATGTCTATATTAAAAAAGGAGCATCATCAAAATAGGTTTTGTCCACAAGAAAAATAAAAGCAGAGGAAGATGTTTAAATGTTGCCTCAAAAAATAAACTCACCTCTAAAAATTTAAAAGAGCCAACTAAATAGTCATGTTTCAATTTTTTAAAAAGCTTGTTTCAAAAAACTCAAGATAAAATAAACTTTTCTAAAAACAAAAAGCTCTCTCCAAAATAAAAAAGCATGTCACAAAATAAGATAAAAAAATCTTCTATTTATGAAAATCAGACTTTCCACTATTTAAATAAAGTTAATCTAAAATAAAACACACAGCCTTAAATTAAAAGAGGGTGCTGTTTACCCAAAATGACTCCCCCCTTTTAAATTCAATTTTAAAAGGGTTCAGCCAATGGCTAAGGAAGTCAGGCTGCAGTTTTGAATACCCGGATGTGCCACTCTTGCATTCACACTCTACAGCTGCTGCTTGTCTACATCAAGCCAGCACAGGAAGAGGATTATTCTCATCGTGTGTTACAGTTGTCATGAGGGGGCTGCAGACTGATGTTGTACCAGCACTAACCTGTCTACAAGATGAGGAGACAAGTCCGGACTTTGTTTATGCAGAGAAACATGGAGGAAGAAAGAGCCATTATTATGCCATTGAACCTGGGACAGAGGCAGGACGACACGTCAAGTCATAATACAGTATTAATAATAAAGTTATATAATAAATATGTGTTTTGAGTACTGGAGTTCTTTAAAAGTGAAGTCAAGCTAGTAATTGTAATATAACACTAGGTCTTGGCATATTTTGATTGCCACAGAGCAACAGGTTCTGTCTGTTTTGTGGTCAGGCATCGGCAGCGCTGCACTCACTTCCGTAGCATTACACAGCTGAACCCTTTTAAAATTTGTGGCAGGGTTTTCTTTTTCTGGCAACCTTAATTTAAAAGGGTGAGACATTTGGGGGAAACAGCGCCCTCTGTTAATTTGAAGCTGTGTGTTTTAATTTTAGATGAACTGTATTTAAATAGTGAAAAGTCTTTTTTTCTTAAATAGAAGAATATTTTTTATTTTGTGACATGCTTTTTACTTTAGAAAAGTTTATTTTATGTTAATGATAAAATAATGAGTTTTTTTAAACAAGCTTTTAAAAATTGAGACATGGCTTTATTTTAATGGACTCTTTAATTTTTAGAGACGAGTTTATTTTTTGATGCAACACATCAAAATCTTCCTCTGCTTTTATTTTTCTACTGGACAAAAACAATCTTGATAATGCTCTTTTTTAAATATAGACATTTATTTTAATTTTTCATATTTTTTTTATATTTGAGGGATGTGTATTTTTTAAGACAAGATTTTAAAAAATCTACATCTGCTTTTCTTTTTCTAGTGGACAAAAAACATTTTGATGTTGCACCTCAGGGCCACCATACACATTACTGTCCTTTCCTTAAATGTCTAGAAAATCCAACTATTACTTTTTGAGTTATCTTGCTAGCCAAAAAACTAATCAGCACCAGCAAAAACATAGCTGGCCGAGATAATCATTGGATATTACAAAGGTAATCATCTGTGGACCACCAAGTATATTTAAGAAACTAAGGCTTCTCATGCACAAGTCGTTCTGAATTTGAACTAGAAGATTAGATAGTAGGGGGTGACAAGTGTTGGTGATTGGATATTAAACAATGCAAACAAAGCCATGGATTATTTGAGAAAGTTTGCTGAAGAATAAATGGCAGAAATAGTTTTAGGAGAATGAGATGCGTGCACTGAGCTCAAACCGATGAGATGTCAATGCTTCAGAAGTTAGGAGGGACTAATGTTTTGCTCCAGACATATTGATGTGAGCCAGATACTCATAAAACAGCCATTTATCTTACATAGCAGCAGCAGAAGACAACAAATACTCTCTTAATAATCATCTCTTATGGGTGTTTTTTTTCTGCTCTCGTCTAAAATATGAGTGAATTTTGTTTATTTCTAGCCCCATCTGATGTTACATCAATTATAGTAATTCAAAGTGTCTCTTATAATGTTACTTTGTGTTCATGCTGTTCACACACATAATGTCTATTAACGGCACAGTATATTCTACATTGTACCAAACCAAACCAAAGTAGGAATTCACAATATGACAATAATAAATCTAATTTGTTTACAAGGAAAAGGAATTAGCATAAGGTTGTGAGAAAGAAATGGGAAGCTAAAAACACTCGGATAGCTCAAACCTGCACCAACTGAAAAAACATAACAGTGCCCAAATTTAGACTTGTCTCTAGTACAGAGGTAAATTCTCTATCTAATGAAATAAAGAACTCCTATATCCCACAATTGTTAAGAATTCAGTAAAATGTATTATTTGTTCTTTTACTGCCCACTTGTGGCTGTGAGTATTTTTGGCTCCATCTTGCAATTGTGCAGAATCCCTTCAAATCTTTCTAGATTTAGATGGTATTCCTTGGCCCATTACTGACCTTTTCTGAAATGTTATAATCTGACTTTTCCTTTATGAGTTATCTTGCTACCTCACAAACCAATCAACAAACCCTTGCTACACTGTTGAACAATATGCATGTATGTCAGTATCATGCATTTTGTAGTACTTTTAACCCACAATATTAGCAGCATAAATGTCAATTAGGTGCATTTGTTTGTTTTTTTCTTCTATTAATTCAAAAGCAAAGTGGCTTATGATTTTTGCAGGATTATGTGTGGCTTGACCAGAATGGGATGCTCCAGTGTGCACACTGCTTGGCCCTGGTTTGCTATAGCCAGAAGTGGAAGACAATGATGGATGGTGTGAGAATGGAGCCAATGGCAGTGGAGAACCGGATTAACAAAGCCCGTGGCCTTTTGGAAGAACATCCACTGCTGGGCACCCTTGGTTATGGAGCTCATGTTCATGTCCTACTTAGTGCCTTTAGAGGTGGTTTCAATGACACTCCAGCACTACCAGTGATAAAAGCTGCTCAAAACTTTATATATTTGGACAGTATACTGGCTTAAGACCAACTGTGTCATGTGGAAATGAGGGCTTTTGAGGTAAGACAGTAGAAAAGGCAAGTGTTCAGCCCCGTGGTGCTCCCATGCTGGTGGTTAGAGGAGGTGTGCTTTCTCAGCCTTACACTTCTTCCTGTCTGTCAGAAAGCTAGTGGTCCAAGGACAAAATATCTCAACCGGTCAACTGGGAGAGCCCTGCGTAGAGGGGCTTTGGTGATGTAAGACATGTAAGTTAGAACAAAGATCAAAAATCTTTTGTAGAGAAAATGTGTTGTAAATGCCTGACTTACATTTTAGTTAGATACAGTACATACAACATTTTCCTCTAATACAATGTAGTCAGTTAGAAACAAATGCGGAGGGACCTCTGCCTATGCACTGGGCTTATCATGCAGGTGTCCAGATCAGGACTCAACCAGTGATCTTCTATTGCAGGGGTAAATGCTATTATTTAGCAATGTTTGTTAACCATGTCCAGAGAAAAATATTAGATGCAATGCACACTACTAATGTTGGAACAATTATTCACAGTTAATAGTAACATTTGCAAATAAGTCGGTGATGCAGAGACCAGAGAGTTTGTATTGGGAACCTCCAACTGACCAGATACGTATATAGAAAAAAAATCTTAATCTCAACTGCTCTCACTGGACCCACTTTACAAAATCAAAACTGTTTTTCAATGTTTTTCAACCATGAACTTAATGACATTTTAAACACATCACCTTTTTATAAAAACTGAACATTGAAATTCTATTGAACCACGCCGCAACCCATTTTAAGGTCCTGACTCACCATTTGAGAATCACTCAGGATTTAAAGATGTAAAGCCAAGCAGATAAATAAGCATCAGTGTGTAAGACTGCAACAATTTTGTGGTAGCTTGTATCAATAAGATGCAATCATCATGATATTTACCTGCCATCCTTATTGCTGTCCAAAAGGTTGAAAAGGTTCATTGCAGAACTGTTGGATCTTGTGTGACCTAAAAGAGAAAATCATATGTGGGGTAGTGTAAAATAACTGTTGACAGACACGCTGAGCAGCCTCGAGACATGATAAAAACATGATTAGCTGAATTTGTTGCTATCACACATCTCTACTATGAACCTAATGCAAGCTGAGGAAAGTAGATTTTAAAACATGGGAGCGGAGGGGGGAAGAGGTGATTCTTTGGCAATCAGGCAATGAGTCAGTCATGCTGCGCAAAAACATTTGGTTTCCCTGTATGGAAAAAAAACTCATGTCAGAGTCCAGAATGCAATCAGGAGGCTTTGTGGTGCAGCGGCTGCTATGACAGTGATTTCCCTCTTCTCCCCATTCACCAGCGCCGACAGATGAAAAGGCGACGTGCAAACTTCCTCGCCGAGCATGTGACCCCGACCGATTCGTTTTGTGTGAAGTGGGAGGGAAGAGGAAGTTCTCGTATGCATCTCCTGCATCATCAGTGCAGGCACAAGTGGAGAAAAAGGGGCAAAGTGATTGGCCTCTAAGTCTGGGGGAAAAGCACTTTACATAATGTTAATTGCGCATCCGCTGCAATTACCTTTCCGTACTAATTACAGAAAAGCTAATTGTGAAATTAGCATTTTTTTCAACAGTGTACAGTAGGACGCCTGCTTGAGTGGGGCTTTAAAAAAGACCTCATGAATTGCCTTGTAAAATGAATCCACTTAGGTTAAGACGATCTCAATGTGACTTCGCCAAATTCCTCACTCCCTAGTTGTTGACGCAACCAAGCTCGGCTCCTATTTCTCCGCAATAAACGCGACATCTGTCATATTAGGCGCCCTGTTCTTTAGTTCACGGTTTTTATTCCCTACCCAACATTTGACATTCTCAACTCGTTTTCCAGTCACCAAACGGGTGCACAAACGCACAGGAGAGAAATGGTTGTGAAGCCTCCCTTTGCTGCAAGAGCTGTAGCTATGAAAAACAACTATAAGGACGATGGATGGAGGAGAGCAGTGGTATAAAGGTAAGAGCTGGGAGGGAGAGGTTGAATCTTTAGGCCCGTGGCACATATAGGGGGCTATGTTTACTAATGGACACTATCACTCATCCACCCATGTTGCCCAGGCGATAGCACAGCGCACTCATAAAAAGCACACCGGCACAAAAGAGGGGAGAGAAAATGAAAGATATCAGCAGGAGATTGGAGATCTATGCCTTGGCTACAAACCGTGTTATCCAAACAAGAGCTGCCTTTGTTAACTCGGCACTCCAAGACTAACAAAAACACACATTCTGCCTGCTTTTATATATACACAAGCCACACGCAATATTTCCAGGCAGGAAATTACCCCTTTCTGTGAGCTGAAAAATGTGTTTAGGATGGAAATAGATGAAAAGGCTGCAGGTGTTGCGCTGAACTTTTACTTAACAAGAAAAGAAAGGCAAAGCAGGAATCAGGGTTTTAATCTAAATGCTGCATCCTGTGGAATTATTCACAAGGTGGTGCATTCAGAAAAGACTGCGCCAACTTGAAAATGAATTGTTTTGTAATTTAAATGTGCTTAGGTATTCAGCAGCATCCTGACTGTGGTTTTTCTAAAAAAAAATGGATCCACATATTTTTGAGCTGTACAGCAGAAATGATGGCAATGTTTAAAATAAATGTTGTGGCATTAAAGGTGGTTGAAATTAAACACATCAATATGCCATCATTTACAATAGAAATCTTAGAAAAGGAATCTTTTAAGACGTTTGTTTGTTTTGCTTTTATATAAGGTATCTTTTTAAACGAATGTATAGCCCATAAGCAAAGCTTTGGCCAATAGAATGCTCATACATTCAAGGAAGGGATGCTATGCTAATGGTCCATTAAATTAATAGCTGCTGATAATACAGAAAAAAAATAATCAAAGTGAAATATGGACTATTGACAACACATTCACAACAAGAAGCATAAAAAGCATAGAAGCATAACTATGTTGATGTAGGAAGATAGAGGGGAATCAACTTGGCTAAAGTTAGTTTTGTTCATACATAATAAGTAAAATATGTGCTCTTGGTATTTGTAATGCTTAACTTTATGAGCTGATACATTTTGGAAAGTGGCTGGTACAGTGGCACAGTGCTAGCCACTTTTTTTAATGTTTGTATATAATCAAATCAGTATTGTGTTCACCACAGTATAACTCAGACTCTGTGTATTTACTGAATGTCTCTCTGCTCATAATTTGCTGTCATGTTTTTAGTGTTCTATCGAATAAAGCCTTGAAATGCTGAATGATCTAAAAATAAGTAAATAAATAAAGTGCAGCAGTACATATGGTTGTCTAGTACCAAAACAAGACAAGCTTTGTTAGCTTCTTTGCTTTTTTGTTCAGGAGAGGACTCCTGGTGATCCAGTCAACAGGCAGCAGTGTATAGCTTGTATAGTGACTGAAATCAATCAGGTACCTTTAATCAATATTTAAGCATCTCTAAAAGCAAGCCACCAATTTGGCACACACTTAACAGCAATGTAAGTTGTGCAAATCTGTGCAAAGATAACAATAAAATAGTATTAAATAAAGTTTATTTTTAAATAGATGGATAAAAACTCACCCATTTACACATTTGTAGGCCTCTCTAGAGTTCCACTATGTCCTTAATCCCTTCTTTTTATATTGTGTTTAATTGTAAGGCTAAATATCAGACAGCAGAGACATTCAAGGTTAGCTCTTAAGTGCTTATTGAGAGAAGACCTTCGATGGAGAGGATAAAAGACGGAGAGGACAAATTGACAAAAGCAAAAGGTACACACTGTAACCCTCAATACTTAGACTCACTGAGGGTTAGCATGACCTTATGGGCTCAGACAAAAATGGAGGACCATGACACAGTTCACCAAGACTCAACAACTATTTCTCAATGGGGGATTATTATGAGTTGTACAGTCAAATAAAAAGCAGATTTTACACAAGAAACAAGTAAAAAATTAGTAACACTTTGGTAAATAACTACTAATTACCAGCACTGTCCAAAAAGCTGTACCAATCCTTCAACATTTTAAAAAATGGCTGCAGAAAACGTGTAGGTGTATAGCTGGGGCTGTAAAGAAATAGTAGTTTCCAATTTATATTTACAAGACAGACAACTCAAAATCTGAACTCTAGTACTGATACTTCAAAAAAATATTAATCAAGTAGAAGTAAAAGTAGTCAACAAATTTATCACTAGAGTAATGGTAAAAAGTAGTAAGACTCTCACTAAAACTACTACAGTGACTACTATTCATACTACTCACACTGCTGCTGTTGCTGCTAACACTACTGATACTACAACTTCTTACTTTTACTATTAGTCCTGTTACTGCTGCTGCTTCTGCTACTAAATTACACCTAAACCCTAAACTCAAACCTAGGACCTTCTAGTTGCGAGGTTACAATGCAACTCATCTTTGCCACCAAGGTTAAAAAACACTTTACAATACTTAAGTAAATGTAATTTTCCCTCCAAAATGAAATCAAATATATAAGAAAATGCATTGAGAAGGTACATTTTATTTAACATATATGTAGGTAGAACTAGAAGTGTTTAGTGATATGACTGCCATCTCAGTACATTTCACTTCTGCCTAAACACGCTCTTTCTGCAAAACAGGACTCGCAGGGAGACGGCAGAAGACACGGTCCACTGAAGAAATCAGGTCAACCCCTGGATTAGCAGATGAACTTCAGAAAATCCCTACAAACTGCCAATGAACTCAGAGGCCCTGTAGCTTTGCATCCAGGGACAACAGATATGTGAAAAAATATATACTGTTCATCTTGATGTGATGTGAGTGGATCATATCAAATTTATTAAAGAAAGACCGTGATGTGAACTCAAAGCTTATGGCATTATGGGAAGAATTTTTCTTTGTTATTCCGCTGGGATTTCCTTTACATTCCCACAGATGTCAGCAAAATGTAAATGAATCACAAATAAATGCCTATGGATCCTATATTAAAATATCTCCATCATTGAACATCCTATTTTTTAAATCACAGGAAGCATAATGTCTTTGATGGTGAAAGTAACCTGTCCCTTTAAAATCTCACAATAAGCGTGCACCGATCCCTGGAGACCTGTTTGAGCGACAGCACTGGTAAAGGGAAAGACTGTTACCTTCTCCTTTGCAGGCTCAGCTGCTTGCTTCTCTGGCTTTTCATTTCGAGTTTGACACAAGCTATTGACAAGCCATAAAGAGAAAAAACAAGACAATAATGGAAAGAAAATACAGTTGATGTGTGAAATGTTGCTATTTAATTGCGATATGGCTCAATAGCTGTCCTCATGGGGTCTCTGTTGGAGTTTTATGATTTAGAATAATAAAGGGACTGGTATACAAATGTGTTGTTTACAAGGATGTTGTAAAAAAAAAAAAAAAAAAAAAAAAAAAAAAAAAAAAAGCCATACTAGGCAAAAATTAAAACAATAAAATGTATCAGCAAAAAAGAACAATTTTTTAGATGCACTTTGGTAAATTGGCTACTGAAAAAAGTCTGCTGGATACAATGTACTGGATTCAAGACATAAGAGAAATGAACATAAAGCCCATAGAGTAGAACAGCGCCACTATGGCAAACTGAAGCCAAAATTTTGTTTTCCTTTCAGCTTTTCACTTCTAGCATCACTACTGCAAGTCATCTACATCCTAGGTTTTTACTAAAAGAAAAGCAGAAAAGAAAGCTGCTGTTATTGGGGGTGAGTGGGTGGTTGGTTGGGTCCAGAACGGAAAAAAATAAATCTCCCCGTGGTGCTTTAACACTAAGGAATAATACAAATTAGTATACATTTTCCCCAAATTTTCAGTTGCCTTGCCTTGTCTTATTATCATATGTCAGGAGTTACATATTTTGTTGACAGAGGCAGCAACAAATATTGCCCACTGTGGCTTTTTAATGAATCCCAGTGGTTGGTCTTCCATTGGATGTTGAGTTGACAGGTCATGACAAGAAAATTATATAATGTTTAAGAGTTGTGACATGAAAGTAGCTGCATCTACCTTATATTTTAATGTTTGGAGAGTTTTTATGGGGGGCAGGCTTTTAAAGAATATGAATAAAATGATTGCAAACAAGTTAAATTATCAGTGCCAACAAAATGTAAAGGTAAAGCCAAGTAATTATAAAATGCTATGGAGAAGAAATATAATTTATGTGACGAAGGATGCATCTGAATAACAGCAATTAAAAGGATTGAAAAGTCCCAAACGCTTAGGTTGCTCTTCTAAAAATAAAAACTTATTAAAACTTGTATTAAAATTAAAAAGACATATGTTATGTCCAGCTTAAGCACCATTCAAAATCATTAACAGAAAGAGACAATAACTTATGGCTATAGGCAATTTTAAAGTGTTAGCAAGAGAAAATGAACAGCTAGAAAAAGATTGCCTTGTCTTTAAGTAATTGAATCCACTCAAGATGTACGGCACACATGCCATCTTCATTATTAGAAGAGCATAATAAAAGAGGCCAGATGGATGGCAAACATGGACAGGACATGCCAACGCGCCGGAAGAAATGAAAACTGATGAAGATGAGCAGTAATGGAGCTAAAAGATACAGTCTCAGCATCGTGGGGGGCCGCTGACGTCTGGCAAAGGTCAGCCGGCGCAGCGGGAAGCAAGATGGATGCCCCTCACGCCATATCTTCATGACCTTTATCCCAATCAAGACTGCTAAGTTTGGATCCAAGCTGACACTAATTACCAAGGATTTAGGGTGTCCGTCATGTGTCCAAGTTTAGAAATGGTCAAGTCAAGTTGTTAGGATGCTATTATTTCTACACAACAGGATAATGTTATAATGTTGTTCTGGACATGATTGTGTTGTTGATTTTGTGGCCTGTTTCAGTAACAAATCAGTCACCTACTCTGTTTGGGTCTCTAAAAAGGATAATAGTCCCTCCAGGGCTACCATACATCACAAGTTTTGAAAAAAGTAACATGTAACATGTAACATGTAATTGGAATCCACATAACACAACTCCACCACACACAACCAACATCTGCACCTTCACGTTCACAAAAATCTATAACAAACATACAAAACTAAAGCTGACAGGCTTTAAAGCAGAACTCAGTAACTTTTTTACCTTAAATTAGGGCTGCAGCTATCGATTATTTTGGTAATCAAGTAATCTATTGATTATTTTGTTCAATTAATCGAGTAATCAAATAAGAGATACTCTTGCGTGTCTGCATATTTTAAAAAGTAGCACATTTTAATGCACATCTGTGAATCTGTCAGTCTAACATTAAGAAGTGTTTTTTCACATTTTAATGCATTACATTGCAAATAGCTTTGTAAATGTAGGTTTTATTATTATATACATTATGATATGATCTACTAATTATATACTTACTTACTGGGCTATATTATTATATACTAATTATATATTTAATCAGAATATTTGTAAATGCCTATACAAAACAATGTAAAAGCTCCCCCTGGTGTCTCTGGGCTGAAATTGACACTTGCAAGTCTGAGTGTAGCGGACCCGGAGTCACAGAAGTCTTGGGTCTCATGAGAAAGTGGCATATCCCGTTTAGCAAAACAACAAGCTAGCGGTGGCTTTATTTCTTGATTTTCTTTGTGTCAGAGCAGCCAAATGGAAGAAAAACTTTGTAAAGATACGTGGAAGGGGAAACAGAAGTAAAGACAAGCGAGAGGTCACATAGGAGTCAACTGGACATGAGTATTTACAATAATGCTTTACTCTGAACTGTATGGAGAGCTTTATAGAGGAAAGTAAGGCAAAAAGAGTGAAGAAACGAGCAGAGTTACTGAGTTCCGCTTTAATGGTTGAAAAGGTATGTCCAGTCATACAAAGTAGTTTGCAGAACTGTGTCACTGCAGAATACATGACAAAAATGTTACAGCAAAATTTGATGGGAGAAGTATAAAGCTATTATAAGAGGCCCTGCTGCTGTGGCCAGATGGCATTAAAACAGATTCAAGCCACAAGCATGAGCAAGTATGAGTTACCCATATCAAATTCTCACCCATATCAAAAAAGATCTTTCCATTTTTCCTCAGGCTACTGCAAAAATCCAACAAAATCCAGTCTGGAAAGGCACCTTAGTCGCATATATCATCATATTTTATGGAAACAACTTCTTACTACCCCTTATTTGCAAGAATGACTATAATACTTTCAAGTAGAAGTTGGAGTAGATGAAATTTGGCCCTGAATGTAGAGCACACTGCCACCTTTTTTGTTTGAATTGTTGACTATAACAAAAAACTACACAATATTCAGGTATTGGTCCTATCCTGTAATGGTAAAGATATTATGCTTACACTTGGATTTAACTAGGGATCTACTGGGGAAATGCTTAATTCACTGGCCTAGCTTATGGTAATCAATCCACTAAAACTAATAATTTGTTCCTTTACTGTTTCCTTGTGGAGTTGGAGTTGGTCCTATCTCGCAACAGTACAGAATGCTTTAAAAAATACCTGGCTCCTGACTGTACTATTTTGGACCCACACCAAAAACTAACTTCTTCCTTGGCCCATTACTGACCTTTCCAAACTATGTAATCAACCTGAGTTACCTTGCTAATTGACCAACCAAAAAACAAATCAAAAGGCAGGGCTAAAATAGAACAGAATCAAGAACACAAAAAAACATTCAACCTTTCTCTACTTGTCATCTGGAAGTCCACGTGTTGTTCCAGGCAAATCAGAGTTGGACATGATGAACCGTCTGGATAGGTAATAAAAAGCAGTCCATGCATGTAATTTTGCTCAAAAAAGTTGCATATTGCATGTTTCATTTACTAAATCCTCTCGGACTGCTGTGCAAAAAATGACTGTGCCTATTTCTTATCCAGCCGCTCAACCTTCTGTACATTCACATTTGAGAGTTTGAACATCACTTAAATGCCAAAGCGCCGTGTGCTTGGGGCGATAAGGGAATTTTCCTGTGAGTCACAAGTTTGGGGAAAGGAGAAGGGGAGCCGCAAGACCTGCAATATGGCTGTTGTTCAGTGCTGTACTCCTAGTCAATGTAATTCAACGGCACAGGCATGTGTATTTAACCCTTCCAGCTGTTTTTGATGTCAGTGCCATTCTTCATCCTGTCCTTCTGGCCCGAGGAACTGAGGTCAATTTACTTCTGTTCGACGCAAAAAGCAGAGCAGAAATGAAATGAGAGGTGCCCCGTGGTAGCAGGGGCGGTGACCTAACTGCATCGGCAAAACCGTAGCAATCTGGTGAAGAGGGCAAATTCGCTCCGTATGAACTGACTGTATTATGTCAGGTTAAAGATGCCGCGACACTTACCCCTGTCCCCCGTCTTCAGTGCCTTCAGTGTTTGCTCTTTAAGTCGCTCGGCCTCGTGCTTCCTCCTCTTGTGTTCTTCTAATTTAAGCTGGAGGTCCTCGGCGACCTGCTGGAGCTCTCGCAACTGTGCCTGGACACAGATAACAATGAGTAGTAAAACATAAAAGTACAGCATCACAATATGGTCAATTTTTTTAATTAGAAAATTGTTTTAAAATCTCCCATTTCATTCTTTGCGATTTTCAAATAAAAGGCATTTGCCCTATCTCACAGTGGTAAAGATATAATGCCCAGACCTGGACTCAATATTTATTTTTGATATTTTTGCTCTTTTACTACATGTTCCAACCACTGCTATGCCTTGTAGACAAAATGAGAATTTGAAAGGGGACATTAATGTTTTTTTGCTTCTGTGTAGATGGTAAAGATTTGTGACATTTAAAAACATTAACTTTTAAAATTCTGTGATGTAGAATAGGAAGCTCTACTTTAGTCACTAGATGCTTCTAGAGAGTCCCATCACTAAGCCCTATGAAAAGGTAAGAGAGGAAATATGCACACTTAACAGGTATTCTTAAGGCCAACTACTGTGGAGTTTACAACAACATGGTAAGGGCCTCATACAATGTCCACTTTACCGACTTCAGTATATAGTTCTTTCTTTGGAGCATGTGAGCCTTCAATATCTAGAGCAGTCAATGTCATTTGTCACTCACATTGACAAATACTGATAAATTATATGTAATCTTAGCACAATGTATCTACAGTTCCAAGAATATACACAAAAAGACAAATGGTGCCCTCTCCTTTTCAAATCCTTTCTTAGACATTATTATTATAAAAGGCAAACGCATTTACAAAAAGAAAAGAAGTGCACAATACAATATTTAAATCACAGGGCGCTGCTGTCACAGCAAAAATGACAGCTTTTGACAGCCAACCATAAACTATCATCACTCTCTGTAATAGACCAATTAATATGAAAGAATGGTGGCTTCTGTCTGTGTATATCTCTGTGTATGTGTATGTGTGTGTCAATACTGCCATCCAATCTCTCCTGTGAGACTGTGGCGCTGCAGTGATGGATTCTGCTCGGTTCCGATAGGGATGGCTACCTTTCTAGGGCACGCCGCTCGCTTAGGCACCTTCAGTTCACTGCAGTGATTTATGGGCTCCATTTTGAGGCGGAACAAGAATGTGTTTATTTCAACTTACTTCTACCACATCAACAATAGAAACAACAAAAGGTACTTATATTATATAAATTACAGTCTTAGAACAATGAAAAATTAAAATAGGGTACAAAAGTAAATTTATTTCAGTAATTCAATTTAAAGTGTGCTGTAAAGTATATTAATAGTTGAAATATATAATACATACAATTATTTTTGCATTCTCCAGTGACAGGTTGCAACAGAAGGTCATCCGGCATAAAAACAAACAAACAAACTCTCAAATCACTGTGACTGGTTCACTGTGGCAACCTCTTACTAAAAAGGAATCTGTAACATCATGACCAACTGCCTATTGCTGCCTAATAAGCCCATGGGCAACAAACATTTTACCAGAACTTCTTCAGCAAGTTGAGATTATAGTAGCTGGTCCAGGAACACCCCACACAGCTGCAGGTTTGGAGATTCCCTGACCCCTTGTCAAAAGGGCTCAAATTCTTAAGCTTGCTCATTTTTCTCGTTCCTTACACATCAACTTTATGGCCAAAGTGTTCACTCACCTCCTAATAATCTGTGGTATTCACTTCCCCCTGCCAGTGGTCATAATGTTATGTTAGTGTGATTGAATGAAATGGACTTTTTATTATATTAAGTTTTGTTACTGTGGGTCTGTACTTTGAGTGAGTGATAGTATTAGCTTTTGCAATTAAGAAGATTGTGTTGAGTTCAAATTCAATGTCAGATAAATAGGTTTAAGTAGATACTTAATGCAATCCTGTGCACTTTTCCCTTTGTTATAAGGCATCATCGAGAGGTACAATCAACACAAAGATAATCGCACACCTCCTGAATAGAACATTTCATTGAATACCGATTTGTTTTCAATTAACCAGAGGATTCCTGTGTCTGCTCGTTCTAGACCAATGAATCGTTATCCTCCGCTTTCATTGTATAATTTGATTTAAAAAGTGCCCTGATTCTCTTCTCTCCTTTAACCCTCAAACTTCGGGAAAGGTTCGCTTTAGGAGGTTTTGTAAGATGAGCCCCTGGGGTACAACCTTGCCATATCAACAGATACACACAGAGGGGGGGCGGGGTGGATGCACCGGGAGCATGGTGACACTTCAGCCTAGATCTGCCAATCACATGACACACAGGAAGAGGAGAGAGAGAGAGAAGTGCACATTCACAAACCATCAGCTGGCCTTCAGTCAAAGTACGTAATTTTCCCTATATGACAGTCTTGATTTTATAACAGTGCTCCAAGAACACCTTGAACTGATAAAACCGGGAAATGTGCCACACTTATTAAAAACTCTGAAATATTCATCAGCTTTTTATTACTTTTAATGTTGGTGGCTTAAAACAACTTCTTCCAAATAGAGCAGGAACACTTAAAGCAGTATAATGCATTAAGTAATGAGCCGAGTCAACCGTTAAATAAAACTTACTAACATCCAAAAAGATCCTGAGAAGCCAAAAACTGAAGATTTAATTTGTGCCAAACTCCGGGGCTCTAGTTTCTAATTTGGCAGAGTGCTTGTCAAACTAAATGTGCAACTGGAGGGGAGCGAGGGAAGAATGTCATTAAGGCCTGGTAAGAAAGCATGTCAATATAATATCCAATATGCAATAACCTCGCAATGTTTACAGAGTCCAGATTTCATAAATAGAAACACTGAGATATGAAGTGGAAAAAGACAGAGCTTACAAGAATTATGCAAACTAATAATTTAAGTACAGTGAATTTGTAGTGGATTTACGGATTAGGGAAATTTTGGATTTAGAAGTTGTATTTTCAGTTTGTAAAGGAAAAAATACAGAGTACAAATATGATGGTGACAGAAAACTGTGTTAAAAGTGCTATAATAAACTGGTTTTGATTAACGATGTTGCTCAAGACATTATAAAAATCCTGGATGCTGGCGTCAGTTATAAGCAGCCTAGTTTAGCCACAGCTCTAATGTTTCTGACCTTTTATAGTTTAAAGAGCCACACAACCTTTAAGCTGATAAGCTGTAGAAATGGGTCTTTTGCTGTACATATAACTGATTATGGTCCTATTGTTGACATATTAGTACAAATAAAATCACAACTGACATTTTGTGGTGAAAATAGACCATTATGATCTTCTACGGTACCACACCTTTGCCGCCTTCCCTGCTCGTGCTTTCCTCCCAGACGTCTCTTGTTGCCATGCGGAGGACATCCATTACAGTACCCTGATAGCTGTCAGTCAAAGATCCAATCCCGGCCTCTGCTCAGCCATACCCTTGTATGTTGTTTTATTTTAAATGTTATTGTTTATGTTACAAGCAGAGAACACCCATTTTATAAATGTCTTAAAAGTTTGATATTTAGGAAGTTAAGCCAGACAAATCCTGACAGCAAGGTGACATTTAAACTGAAGCAAACAAAATCTGAGTAGAAACACAATCTACAGATGGCAGACGATTCTGGTATCTTACAGTATGGCACCAAAATCACTCAAAGCATGATTCACAAACCATGACCTTCACAGTCAGTCAGCAGACACCTATGTTTTTCAATCAACCAAAATCTCTATCACCAAAACACCAAATGAGGTATATCTTTTGGCAAGTACCAAGTACTATACCGCCAGTCGAGATCACACACTTGTCAATGCACTGAAGTTCTTCTGGCAGCACATGGTGTACCAAAAATCTGAAGCCTCTCTATGTTCATCCTTTGAGTTTGTCACCTGTTCCTATATTTCTGCCAAAATGAAGATAGATAGATGTCTTGACGGTGGAATATTCTCCGTGGGCTAAGGTTGGTGTTTGCAGCAGACGCATGGAGCAGCAGGTGTTATGAGCACGTCTGGTCAAAACAATATCACAGAGCACAAGCTGCTCATTTAGAAGTGGATTCTTCGAATGCGGCGCATAGAAAAGGAAATTAACCTACATTCTGTCTCAATCAAGGCATTTAGCCAGGAAACCAGGTAATAACACTTCATTTACTGAGTAACTGTAGCCAAGGTGAGAAGCTAATGAAATATTTTTAAACAATACCTGTACACAAAATGGTCTGAAGATGTGTAGACTGTTTTCTAATGTTTCTGTAGCTAATAAAGTAATCTTATTACCTTTACCAAGGAGGAGATAATTTGACTGGCGTTGGTTTGTTGATCTATCTGTTGGTTTGTTAGCAAAATACAAGAAAATAACAGATTTTAAAGAAATTTGCAGGAAAGGTCAGCAATAAGGAAAGTATTTATTTTTGGTGTGGATCCAGAACACTGGGTGGATTCAGGAGTTTTATACATCACTGTGTCATTGAGAGATAGGGATCAAATGATTAGTTGATTGTTTTTCGTCATATGAAACTATAAGAGCTTTGTGGCTCAGAACTAGAAGATCTCCCAAGTCCAGGTCTGGGTACTATACTATACAACTGCGAGATAGGGTCACCGCCCTGGCAGAGGTCTGCATTCAAGTGCTGTTTTTAAACATGGTAATATAATGTAAAGAATTTAAATTAGAAACAGTGAGTAGAAACATGAATAAAATTTAAAAAATAATTTATTTATACAATCAACCTAAAATTCAACAATTTTGGATTCTTATTACTGCTACCAAAATGTTGTCCTTTGGTTTGACAATTAAGAAGCCACAAATAGCTGGGCATGCAGAGAGGTTTCTGACAATTTATTTGTTCAACCGCCAGTTTTTTGTTCCCAGTCTACTGTATATTGTATGCACTGCCCACTGCAGACCATATATGGACATTGTAATGAACATTGTGTTTTTTGGGGACATGTTTGAACACGCGGCCTGAACAGGATAAAGCTTTCGAGGGAACATCCTGTTACAACGGGATGCCATTAGAGCCGTACCTGTTTCTCCCTCCAGAGCAGCACTCCCTCCTCGATCAGCTGCTGTTTGAGTCTCAGACCCTCGTCCAAGGCCCTCATCTGGCCCTCCACGAATGCACGCTCTCGCTGCCCCAGATTCCTGAAGAGAGAGAGAAAGAGGATATGCACTCCATTCATTACCAACGGAAAAAACATTGGCCACCTCTGCTATGGCCACTGTGAGATGGCGCAATTCAATATTTAAGGGCCTCACAATGCAGCAGGAATCCAAATGGGAAAAAAGTAAAGTAAATAAGATGCTGTGTGCCTGGGCTAAATTGTTTTTACAGTCTGGCACAACACAATACGAGTGTGGAGCTTGTGAAAACATAATGAGATATAGTCTGGATGTGGTTTTGGAAGCAAACAACGGCGAATGGAATAAAACCGCAGTGTAAAATAAAAAAGTTACATTGGTGCAGAGAGATGTGGTTCAAAACATCATAAAAATGACCTGTGTTCTCATAAATATTGTTAGACATCTGCTCAAATACAAACACAATTCCAAGAAGTAGGAATGGTTTTATTTATTTTGTTCACAATAGAACATAAACAGCATATCAGATATTAAAACATACATTTTTGGTGAATCACTGCCTATCTTTATTTCTGAGTGACTCCACCTTTCTAAAATGCTTCTTTTTTATCCAGTCATGTTTTAATTAGTACCTCTTACATTTACAGCCTTTTGTTCTTCATGTCCCAACATTTTGAGGGTCTAAAATTTTTCATGAAATGATAAAACGTCCCAGTTTTAACACCTGACATAATGTTATGTTCAGTTGAGAATAAAATGATTTAATGACCCTACTTTTTTGTAATTGGGTATATAGAATCAGTATATAGAGAAGGGTTGGTGCAAAATCAATGACCTGTTGTTTTTCTTAAAATGGTAAATGGCAAAATGTTAGTATGCTTCAGCATACGTTGCATATGCTCTGTTGTGAAGAATATATGGTTTTCTGAGATTGTTGCATTTTGTTTTTCTTAGTTTTTTGTCCCAACTTTTTAAAATTCAGTTTGTACAAGCCATAATGTCTTATACAAATATGTACATTTCTAACCAAAAAAGAGAAAGAAAAATTGTATGATCACATTTGTGTTATACCTGTTCTTATAACCATTAAGTAACACCCTATTCTCTGCCTCATAGGCTTAGACCACAGTGACACCATGCCCCCTGGTGGTACTTTGTATGAGTCACTGTCGCACTGGACCACATGAATTTTACCAATCATGCTGTTGCTATATTAAGTGTCCGTATGTTTAGGACAAACTCGTGATGATGGGAAATCTGTGCCTGCATGTTATTTTTCAATATTCATTCTCAGTTGTGATGGAACTGACCAGCAAGAGTTCTGGCAGCGAGCGGGGCTGTTGTATTCGTCTGAGGCGTCGCAGCAATCTGGCAGGAGGCACGGGAGGAACCAGTCCAACGCACGAACCAGAGAAGAGAGGAGAGCACACAAGATATCAACAACAAGAACACAACAATATGCTTTTATTCTAATGAGTTTTGTCAATTCAAAATCACAGCATGAGAAATACACATGGACATCAATCTAAATATAAATACAATTAGCTAGTTGGTTATAAATGTTTGCTAGATACACTATTAATATTGAAGACATTCTGTGGCACATGGGTCAGGTTACAGAGAAATTAGATATTCATGTATGCCAGCAGAGAAAGGGTATAAGGGTTATTTTTCATTGTATCAGAACACACACTGAACAATGTGTTCTTAGAGACTGACAATAAAAGACTGGATAAGCAATAATTAATATCCCTGCATGTGATTGTCAAATTACCACAGTATTAAAGGAATACTATGGAGGAATTTTATGAAAAGGTTTAATGAGTCTTAACAAAATGGTACTATCTGATACCACAGCAAAGGGATCCCCTGTAAATAATGGAGGAGGTGAATGCATCTGTAATTTAATCTGTTAATTTCATTGCTGTAGGAGATAAATATTATTCTGTTCTACAAAATGTGAAACAAGACATTAAGTTTTCTGAAAGCACAGAGTTTTATTCAAATATTGAGTTGACATCTCCATTGGTAATAAAAGCAGAACAGTGCAGTCTACAGAAAGTAGGCCAAAATCTCAAAATCTGTTTTACAAAAAAGAGCAAGGAAGGCTGGGAGTTGAAATAATGGGGAAAGAAGCAGAAGGCTTAAAGACACATCTCCAACTGTTCTATCTATTGCTCAGCTCTTGTATGTTTTCAGCACAAAACACTAGTGATGTGACAAAGTGGAGACAACACTATGTATTAATTTTAAACTAAGTCAAGTAGCACTGGAGAACAAACTGAAAGAGGAGCTGAAAGTATGTTTTTGGGCATTGAGTGGCCTATTATAGAAAAAAATAATGGTAAGAGGCCTTAATGACAAATACAGGATGGTATATGATTAAGTGTATGACAAGTCTACACACATCCGGAGGCATCTGTTAAAAATGTTCTCTTTACTATATTTAGGAGGTTATTATTTCTAACTTGATGTTATTTCTAGTTCTTAAAACTGTTCAAAATAAAAATGCATACTAATAAACTATAGTAAATTGTGTTCATAAAATTTTAGGGCAACCTTTTAGACCAGTAAGATGCAAGCAATTTTGGTGTACTTAGCAACATATACTGTATTCCCATGAGCTATTTATAAAAATAAAATGTGATTTTTTATTTTTTTACAAGAATAAACCAGTTCACCGCTGAGTCACAGAAAGTTGGCCTTCTTGTCCTTGAAAGACATTGAAGCAGAAAATGTTATCTACCAACTGCGTTGCTTCAGAAAGCTTTAGTTAATTAAGTTCCACTTTTGAGAAAGTACAGTTTAAAAGACTCACCACAGATGCCATCATTGACTCGTGATGATGGGATGTAGTGTGGGCGGAAACCCAAGTTAGTGCAGTAGAACCGGCCACGAGGACAAGCTGAGGTGCCTGGAGAAAAGTGAGGCCAGGATTAAGGTTACAATTAGCTTTACAGACTACAGAATAAACTGAGCAATTGACCAACATGCAGGAATTGACTTAAAAAGTATGTTTATTAAATAGGTACCCGGCAAAACCAGCAGATATAGTCTACTCCTTCTCCTATAATAAAGATACTCCTTGAAAACAGGTATTAGTTTGTCATGTTATGTATTCTCTCTCAAAAATGATTTGTTAACATCTGGCCCTTGTTCAGTTGTTACTGCATTAGTGATCAAATTTTATTAGTGATAATTTGATTTGACTTCATATTACTAAAATGTAATGCCATTCTCTGTTTTGTCATAATGGCACCTAAGAGTTATTATCATGGTCTGGGCATGAGGTACACTCCAAGGTATTCTCTGCACAATAAAAAAGAGAAATCACTTTTTTTTTTTTTAATTCACTTCATTGTTTAGTTATTTGAAGAAAATGTGTTGTGCTGTCACAATCTCTAAACTAAAACACAAATGTTAAATTCATAAATTCCGTTGCAACTCATACACTTTTTTGTAATCCGTGAAGACCTTTACCTGGTTCATCAGAGCCGTCCTGACAATCACAGTAGTCATCGTTCACCTGCTCAAAGGGAATCATTTTAGATCCGTCTATGCAAAGGAAGGATTTCTTCTCTCTGTAGAATCTTTTATCTGGTTTTAAAAATTACAAGGTCAATCGATTAAAAAGCGGACCAGTCTTTTGTGGTGAAATTCACTGTCTACACCTATGCTACAGCGCTAACAAACTAAGAGTACGATTATATAATAGTACAGCAATGACAGCCTACTAAATCCTCAGAACATGAACCATTCGCTTAACTGAGTTTGTTACCAATGCGTCTACCTGGCTTAATAGCACAAATACCTCTTATTGTCAATAATAGTGTAAGCTAGTTCGCCTTGAGCTAACCGCTATCCCGGGACAGCAAACTTACACGAAGAGGATATTCCTCTTATTTTCCGCGAGTCTACGAGGTCTGACCAAAAGACAGCGGCAACAATAATGTGAAAACGCATGATAAAGATAAAATGAAGTAAATTATGCCAGTTTTCATTCATAACTTTTGAATTCATGATTTGTCTCAAACATTTAAACTAAACTGCCCTGACTTCCTGAAACACGCGGTCCCGTGACACCGCCGTGGGTTTCGATTGGCTGACAATATGCACCCAGAAACCCCTTCGGCCAATAGTTCGTCAGATGGACTAGAAGCGCACAAATAGCAGTACAAAACAGGTATTCTTATTCAGACTTTACTTAAATCAGTATTACTGAGCTCTGTAAGACATTTCCCGTGGTTTACGTTTATCAGATTTTTTTCTTCTTATAAGTAAAAGAAAGACGTCTGGTCAAAGATTTGCTGATAGATTGATTATTTCTGTACACATTTTCTTATTTCTCCGAGGAAACACCTACGTCATTTTTTGTAAGTTTTAAGTAAAATACGTAAATTAACTGGTAATATGCTAATGTATTCCTTTTATCCCGGTACTCTTATCAGTAGCTACAGATTTAAAATTAAAAGCTCAAAATATTCTCAGTGGTATTTTCACAATTATTCCCTTATGGTTATATTCTTTCAAATAATGTCTTTAATCATAAAGGAATAAGATGTCAGTGGTTCACTAAGTCAAGTCAAGCTTGCTATAACACATCCTCTATTCATTTTCATCACATTTTAATTTTCTAGATGAGCCGTAGCTTTGGTCTCATTATTTTAGGCTATAACCATAGGACTTTTTTTTCTGCTTATTCAAATTTAACACATTTATTCAGTTTATTCAAATGCATTTGTATAATTTATGAATATGAAACATTAATTGTAACATGATTGCTTAATTTAATATTTACCACATGAAACAAGGTAGGAGTTTACATCTTTTATTTTAAAAAAAGCAAATCTTTACAAAATATACAGTAATACAATTTAAAAGTAGTCTATCACAGTGACTGAATCTTAAAGAGGCAAAAGACATTGTGAAATGTCACATGATTTCAAATTATTCATTTTTCATTAAGTCTTGTGTACAAACCAGCATTGCATAGTGACTCTTTGCTTTGGAGATAGGACAGGTCTCGGATCATGTTTGGGAATGGGTAAGAGTCCAGTGGTGGGCGTAGAGGAAACATTGGCATCAGTCCTGATGTCATATATGGAGACATAAAACCTGCCATACCTGCAGCATTAGCAGAGGAGTAAGCCAGCCTGAGGGGGCCCATGCTGAGACGGGGACTGAGGCCGTACATGCTGTCTCCCCCTGCAGCAGTGGGGGGCATGTGCACTGCAGAAAAGGCCGATTTGTTGCCCACAGCACTAAGTGCTCCAGGCAGCCCCACAGGAGGCCTTACTGCACTATCATCGGAGTCGATTTTGTTCTCTTTAGAGCTCAGGATGAGTTCTATTGATTTGACAATGTCTCCCTTACAAGTCCTCACTGTCGACTCCAGCATGTCCCGTTTCTGATGAGGAAAGATCTTGGCCATAATGTCAGTGGGGTCCCGCTCTACTGTTGGTTTGTCTGACTCATTTCCTGACTCTAGGTCTGAAGATGAAGACCTTTGCGGACTGTCAGAGTGCTCAGAGTGATGGTCGAATCTTGGGGATGGACTTGTGCTGCCATCACTGAGTGAGGCAGTGTTGTCCTGGTTTGGTGACAGCTCTTTCTCATGGGGAGATGGGAGTCGGGAGGAGTGAGGCGCAAACATGGGACGACCCATGAATCCGTTGTAAAAGGGGAACTTGTTTAATTTGTCATCTGGAAAAAAAAAAGAAGAAAAAGATTAAAACATGCATTTTGTCTTTCTTACCACAACTTGAATAAATATCAAAACAGATACGCTTAAACTCATATTCAATCTATTACCTAATTTGCCAATATATTATATAATACAAAAAATGTACCTTCTTTTTGGTTTTCTGTGGCAAATACATCAAATCCAGGAGACGTTTGAGCAGCTGGTCCCTGTGTAGACTGACCCACAGTGGACCCCTGGGGAACTCCACTCTCCCCAATGATGCCTGCTCCTGGATACATCATCCTTAGCTCGCGGGCCTCGTTCTCCTCTTGGGCCTGTTGGCGCCGTAGTGCCACCTGTGCCGCCATCACCCGCTGCCTCTCTGCTATCAGGGTGCATTTGGCGCACACGCAGTCCCTCCAGCGGCAGAAACGCTTGTGGCCTTTGAGCGCTGATACAACACCATGATTCCTGCATCTCGCACACTTTGGTGTACGTGGGTAGCCCCTCTCCATAGTGGGGTTACAAGCCCGTAGGAAGAGTGGAGGTGGCCGCAGTAGAGATGGGGGAACTGGCAGGTTTCCCAGAGGAGTAGAGCTGTGCGGGGACAGGCTGAGAGGTCTGATCCTGCTGTCCATAGCTCCAAGTTGAGTTGTGACTCTAATGACAGTGGCTCCTTGGTGCAGCTCCTTAAATGCGACTTTCCAGGTGGCTGGGCCTGAAACACAACACCCAGTTCCCGCCCCTTCCTTCTCAGAGAGCTAAAACCCTAGCATGTTTATTTGCACCAAGACGAATAGTGGCTTAATCAGATGAAACTGAGTACAAATGCATCTGCGGTTTGAAAAAACTTTATCACACTAACTCTATAAACAAATAACTATATTTTAACAGGCTTTTTAATGGGTTTCATCTTTTTTTTTTTTCTTGTTGCTTTTTGTAAAAACTACAAAGATGAATGAATAGTGGTCTACAACTGTTACGGGGATTCAGAAATGCACAGTTGACTATAAATGGACACCAAGCAATTTAGAGAAAGTAGTACAGCTTACATGATTGAACCAATGTAATCTGTATGTGACATCATTTGTCACATACAGAGGGTAAAAAAAAAGAAATGAAAAAAAGGTATTAAAATAAAATAGGTAAAAAGCAGGCAAAGCAGTTTAATTATTTAAGGTTAATCCTTAACAGCCCATGATTCAAAAGAGATGAGCCTCACCTTCGTATAGCCCACAGCCATTTTGTATTTACTTATATAGGAAGTTTGAATCTCTTAAGTCACAGAATGGCACTGTAATAACGATGGCCGAGTTTGTAAGGTGTTGCCAAAAATCTTTTCTAATCTTTCTACCCTGCAAAAAAAAAAAAAAAACTGTTGCCTCAGGTTACTCACTTACAATGGCTTCTACAATGGCCATTTTGGTTTCCCTACCGAGCAATGCATATTCACGAGGAGGATGTTTTTAACAAAACAATGGCACTAATAGTCACAATGAAGAAACCAGGTAATTATCTAACCTGGTTATTCTGGTGAACAAATCACCTTGACAAAAGACCCATCTGTCAACAAACACCCAGATTGACGGATTACTAATCACACCTTGTCACATGTTTCATTCATTTCTTCATGTTCTGGCTAGATCTGGTTACAAGCAGGAGATTGCCTTACTATTATGGCTATTATTACACACTTAAGCAGAAAATGACAAACACTTTGCAAGTCAGCAGGGAGAGTACTTAACTAAAAGAATATAGTGTGAAGTTTGAAAATTGCGCCAATGGTGAAAACTACAACACAAAACTTAACGCAAAATATTACCTCATTTTGAATGCTGTCTTCCCTGGACATTAAAACAGTTCTAGTGAGATTTGCACACCATTGTATTCTGTTTTTAGTTACATTTTACACAGTGTTAGACATTTTTAGAATTGGGGTTGTATTACAAGTTATTGAAGGCAGTCTAAAATGGTTCCAATAGTCAACTATCAAGCCTCTCCTAATTATCTGTAGATAAGAGTGAGACATCAGTGGTTTGCCTGTAGTTGCGGCCCCCGTCTGAATAATGGATGTGGGTTAAAGAGGCAGTGGATGGAAGCTCTCAAACCCCCTTGTGGCATTTTTACTGAGATAATGATTCCCTGAAGGGCATCTCTGAGGAAGGGCTGCTGCAGCAAAAAGCAACACAAATTGCTTCTGGCACAAAACACAACGACTCTATGCTATTATTAGCCGCTAATATGACTACACTTACAGTACAGGCGTATAGGCGATGCTTTGTTGTGAAGCATGGGTGATTTAGGAGTAAAAGATATGGAGTGTGCTTATACTGTGACTAAGTTGCCAATTTAGCTCTTGCATAGCTTCCAACTTTTTCTATCCTTGTGTGAAAGTTATAACCAACTACCTACTGTTTGCTAGCAGTAGTCTTATACACTAATGTGCAAAAGTCTTAAACAAGTTTTTAAAAAAACCTATGACCAAAAAAGGTGTAGCAAAGTATAAAAAACAAAACACAAAATCACAAAAAAAGAAGAATTATAAATCAGAGCATAGACCTCTGCCAAGGTCCTTGCAATAGTAAAAATGCAGTGGCCCAACCTGGACTCAAACTCGAAGAGCTTCTAGTTCAGGGGTAAATTCTTTTGAGAGACCAAAACCGTTATATCTCACAGTGGTAAAGAATTTACTAAAACTAATAATTTTTTCTTTTAATGAGTGAAGTTAGTACCTTTGATCTGTATCTCAAAATGTTAAAGATTCCTATAAAACACTGAATTTAAACTATTAAATTGCACTTTTTATAGTAGCATATATTCTTATATTGCACAGAGAAACTGAACACCATTTATTTTAGGAACAATTGTTTCCACTTGCTTTTTGCATAACTAACTCCTAATTAACCTGCACTGGTAAAGGTAGTCTATCTTCACACTTGACCCCTGCCGTGCAGAGCTACTTTTCCTTAATACCCTAAGCAAAAGGTGTTATCCTTAACTACTGTCATTAATGAAACTGGAGGCCATTAAATAGGCCTAAACTGTCAATATTTGGTTAAGCTAACTGGAGAGGGAGGCATTCACAAGCATGCATATGTACATCCACACTACCAAAATGATGTCCTTTCCAACTGTTCCAACCAATATGAAGAGGAGCCAAGTCGGAGTTGTACGGTTGGATGGGGAGCCAATCTCTGGATGCACACAAAACACTCTTTATCTCAAATGACCAAGATCTTCCAGATACAAGATCCCAAATATGAAGAACATAATTCTGATAGTATGGGTAACGTCCAAAAATATATATGCATGCTCTGAACACCTACCCCCTTGAGGACTTCCAGAGATGCAATGAAGAATAGAAAGAGCAATAGGAGTGTTGTATACACTCACAAGATTGCATACTTTTTTTTTTCTTCACTAAATCATCTTGGTTCCTTTCAACTTTTCCCTTGCAAGGTTGCCACAACAAATCATCTGCTTCCTAGTATGCAGAAATTTGCATAGTGATTTGGTGTAGATTTTACACCAGATGCCCTTCCTGATGGGACTGGCTTGTGACCCTTGTGGCTGTATTTTTTTTCCCTCAATAAATACATTATTCACTGTCATTGCTTTCTGGATACACCTTATATTTATAACCCATGTTCAGTATATCATAATTTGACTTAGCTAACAAAAGCCCAAGATTTTCACAAAGCATATTTATGTAGTGGATCTTTTTAGTCGCATACCTAGCAAAATTCTTTGGATTTGTGGAGCTATATTATGCACACCTGCATATTGAAAGTCATACATCAGTTTGCAAGTTGTGTACTGGAATTTGTCATAACAAAACCATCTCTATTGTACAAGGTGAGGTTTCAAATGAACAAGCAAGTCTGCTATTTGCAGAAAGATGCTCCTGGAGTTAGGGTCCTGGATAGATAGGGGTTTGGTGTTCCAGCTGCACACACTACACGGCCGACATGAAGATAATCTGAAATGCATCCATCAACACTGGGAGTGTGCTGAAAACATAAATAAAGGCCAGTGATGCAGATGCACATTGCTGTCTGGATGCACATGCTGCGCTTATCATTTCATCTGGTGTGAGGTGGAATTTGAGATTTGGATTTGTGGCTTGCAAGTTTATCCAGGCACTTTCTAACATGGCTTTTTATACAAGCTGAGTAGGTGGTAGGTTATATAGGGACGTTGTAGGATGTGATATAGATGTGTGTTCCAAATAGCTTACATTATTTTTAGTTTTTCCATTTAAATGAGAGACAAAGGTAATATTTATAATATGGTTATGTTATGCTAAATCATATTTGCAGGTAACAAAATAATGTCTTCTGAATCACACAAACCTACCCTATTTTATCCAGTTAGAGGTTTCAAATGCAGTTAATTCAGCCACAGAGTGTCACAAGTCAGTGAACCAGAGCACCTTGATGAGAAGTGGGCTACTGGAACAAGACGGAAATGGACGAGATACGAGAACAAGGCTCTGTTGGAATGCTACTACTCCAGTAATCCTAGTCAGAGGGGTTCCAACATCCACAAGCGGCACCTGCTTTCACAACTTGAGATTGACGAGGTACAGCACAAATGCTACGGCAAGGGGGAGCCAGGACGCAAGGTCAGAGGGGAGTTAACACCAACTAATAAGCACAATAAGCACTATCACACTGTATATGTATATACATATCTTTTGAAGAGCAGCAGGTAATTTGCCTTAACAAAATACTGTGTGTATATATATATATATATATATATATATATATATATATATATATATATATATATACACACACACAGATGACAGAAAAGTAGCTAAAAAGACTACAGTTTAATGCAAGGCCTTAAAACAACATTGTAGTCCAGTTCCAAATAAAGAACTGCCTATTTTCTAACTCGACTTCTGCACTGCGTAGAGCAAAGGGATTAGCGGGGATAAGTGCAGTTGGAGTAGATAGGGCTAGACAGTGTCTTAATTGTGTTTTTAACAGATCGGCCCATGTCAGATATGGTGTTTCATCACGGCCGTGTGCCTCCTAGGACAGGGCTTTATCACTGCAGCCCCTTATCTCAAGCAAGGTGGCTGCTAATCTACTCACAAATCTCACAAAACCTGATTATGGCTTGCACTGTCAGAGATGGAGAAGTTGAGCAAGACAGAAAGACACTAAACTATTTGGATTTAACTGAAAATGGGAGTATTGCAGTGTCACTGAATGGTTCTATACAATGGTTTATTTGGTTTCAACACTACTTCTGCAACCTTTTAAAAGTTGTTACTACTGCCAAAGTTCAGAAAGTGTCACATGACACGTCTTCGGCATAGTAACACGTTTGAGTTTCCATCACTTCAAGTTTCAGCAAATTCCCTTCTCTTTCAACAAGTGAAGAGTCGTGCCCTTTGTATGTTTGCTCTCTCATCTGTCACTCCACACTCTTCTCAGTGAAGTGTAGTGCAACAATCTAATCTTTACCAATTATGTGAAAATGGACAATACTAGTTATTTTAGTTATGTTAGTAAAGTCATTAGTGTTCAGTGTCATGCGCCAGGCCTCAGTGGAATTAAAAATCTGTTTTAGAGACACTTTCAAAATACTTTCTAGTGTTTTTATTTGTGTGCCAGGGGATGTTGACTGTTGCGTAGCTGTTGGACTTGTTGCATCTGTTTATAAGAGCCTAGAGCAAGAGTTACTGCTTTGGAAAGATTTTCACACAACTTTCTCAGGGGATTAGACAGACGGGCTGCTTTGAGGTGCAAAACTTCACTGATACATAATGTAGATTTTCACACTATTCTACAATAATATTTATGCTGTCACACAGATACGTGTTTACTATTTCTATTAGCCAAAAATATAACATAGCTTGACAAAACTTACAAAAATAATAAAAAATAAACAATTAATAAGTATTGAAAAATGTAGAAGACATATGCAATATACAGACAGGTACTGCAATTCAACTAAGTAATATTATAGCAAAAATGTTTCATTTAACCTTTATTTTACCAGGTTGAACATTGAGAACAAATTCTTAATTAGTGTTGACCTGGAAAAAAAAACTTTTCTGCACACTGCTTAAGAACAAGCAAAACAAGCCTTATTAAAGCATTTGTGTATTTTATTAATAAATCTTTTAGTTTTCTAGGATAACCGTAACTACTGCTCTAAAGAAAAACTAGATAGCAAAAACTTGTACACCAATGTCAAGTTTTAGAAATATGTCTATAATAGATCATGTAGAATTTGTCATTGGCAATGTGTTGCCTCCAAATTGTCCCAAAAAAAAGTGTTTTTTGTTTGTTTGTTTTGCATTAATAAATGCACCCAGCGGTATTTAGTGGTATTCATGCAGAAATAAACCCATGCAGGTGTATTTTAGGCTTTTATGAAGAATTGTTTGGGAAGTCAGCATTTGTCTCAAATTATGTTAAAAACATAAAGTGCTACAAAATGACATAAAGGCTTGCAAAAATAAAATGACAAAGATAGTCATTTTGGCATTTTTCACCCCCAAAAATTTTTATTTTCTTATCAATCTATGCATACACATTTAATTCTTTATATCTTATGACATATGAAACAATTATATAAAATTGTGCTAGTTTTTTAAGAGAACACCTTAGCTGACATTACTCTCCAGCTCCAGCAAAAAGGAGTAAAGGAAGCATCTATAATGCACTTGTCTACACACCTGTGCATCTGAATACATGGCACAATAGATTATCCTTGTCTGTGTATTAGATTTTATATTGGCCTATCTGTTCCCATCTCCTTCTCCCCCATGGACTATTCCTTCATTTACCTGCTCCCGGCTCTTGCACCTTTACTGGTGGTCCGAGCCTGGTAGGTATCCATCAGGGCCCCTCACTTAGCCCTGCAATGCCTCAGCGCCAGTGAACAATGGTGGGCCCGAGGGAGCCAAGTTTACTCTGCTGTGTGGGTGGGTGGTTGAGCATCCATGTGTGTTGCCATGTTAATCGCGCTTATTACATCTGCATCGATACGGAAATGCAGGTAGCGTGTGTGTTGCGTTTAAGTGCACTAATGACCAGTGTGTGTCTGAGGGTGTAGGGAACATTAGTAGCTTTGGTTCTGGTCAGGTGACAGTGAATGCTACCTTCAATAAACAGGTGAGGGCTGAACCAGAGAGTTTGTCGTTCCGCACTTAGCCTTGGATACCCTCTTGCTTCCAGTCAAACATCTCACTTCTTCACTTAACGATACACTTACAGAGTGACACCCTAGTAATCAGAGATGGAAGAAGTATTTCAAATCAGTACTCAAGTAAAAGTAAAAGTTACGTTAAAATAATATTACTTAATTCAGAGTAACACTGGAGTACTACAACTAAAATACTTACTGTTTTTTTACCACTACTAATACTACTACAACTACTACCACAACTGCTACTACTAGTTACTAGTACATTTACAACTATGACCACTGTCACTACTACTGTTACAACTACTACAGAGGCTAGTACTATCCTTACTATAATCACTACACGTTAGCCCTGGGTTTTGTCTTGTAAAATTTAAGACCTTTTTTTAAGACTTTTTAATGCCACCTAGAGCAAAATTCAACAGCATCATCAACAGAACAATAATCTGTATGAATTTTACACTACACTACGGATTTATCAGTACTACTCTCTGAAACGCAGTGGTTTCATTTTAAAAGTCTAATACAGATGAAAGAACTCCAGCTGCATTAAAAACTCATGAATAAATTAATCATGCATTTCAATGATAACATTTCTTCAATAAATATATTTTGTTGCGGTGACTCTACTTTTTGTAATATTAACATTATGTTTTGACACATTTTAAGACCTAGATGGACAAAATTTATTACCTACTCATAACATTTAATACTTTTAAGGCCTTGATTTTGACAAGATCAATTTTAATACCTATTTAATGCTTTTAAGGCCTTGATTTTGACAAGATCAATTTTAATACCTATTTAATACGTTTAAGGCCTTGATTTTGACAAGATCAATTTTAATACCTATTTATAGATTGCCTGGAAAATCCAGACTGATATGTCTCTGTGTTATTCTACAGAGAAATATCAGTCTGGTCACCACGCCGTCCGCAGTGGTTTACTCAAATCCAAACCATACCGTGCATTTTGATTGGTTTATTTAAGTCACATGTTCTTTGCGAGCAGCGTCACTCGTACACATCTCCTCGCAACAACAATCAAGATGGCGCACCGAGGAGCCGAGAGTTTGTTTCATTCAGCGATATGGTACGGTAATGTTGAATGCCTTGTGGCTTCACTACTCCGTTTGTTTACTTTCTTACTTTCTTGTTGCTTTGTTAACGTCACGTCCGCCATTTTCTGATTGGCTAACTCCGCTGTCCGTTAACTCGGGTTTGCTCCGCCCTAGAAATCAAATTGATGCGACCAGACTCATCCGCTGGTACAGCGGTGAGTCTGGAATTTCCAGGCAACGTATTTAATGCTTTTAAGACCTTGGGGCTTCCCTGTACTACTGCTACCAATGTCACTGCTACTTTCACCAGTACTACTACTGTTACCACTATTACTGTCACTATTTTTACCTCCCAATTGGCCTGAGGTACTCCGACTTATACTCAGAAAATACATTTTCTTAAACCTGTCACAAGAGGTCACAAGCCAGTGTGCTCTTTGTGCCTGGCCCAAGCCTGGATAAATGAGTGTTGCATAAGGAAAATCATCTGGCTTAAAATGGCATTTTTCAAGCCAAACCAATATAGAAAGCAAACCACACTTGGAGGTGGATGATTTGCTACTGCGACCAAACGAAGAAAAACTCGAAAGAAAACAAGACCTTTTGTTGAAAAGAATGTACTTAAGGAAATTACTTGAGTAAAAAGTATCAAGTTACCTTCCACCAAACTTAGTGGCAGATGCAAACAACCGAGCTCAACAGCTTTAAAGAATCAGGTTTTGAAGTGTGTGATGTCTTCATAAAATCGTGACACTTCAGTTTACATTGGTATTGCCTTTTCTAAATGGACTATGACTGTCAGATTAAAGAATTCCCAAAATCTTAAGTGGGCTATTGCAGGCTCATTACAAAGCACCCAAATGAAACAAATTCCCCTTTGCCTTTCTCACATACAAATTAGCAAACAATCAGACCTCCAAAGTGTTGTTTACCAAAGTGATCTGTCGTCATCCTGTTAGCAAAGGCTTCTGGGTGATACTCTGTTTGCCGAAGAGATTTACTCCACCTGTGAGGGCCTTCAGATCTCCGCTCCACACTCGCAGACACACCTGAAGTCAGCTACCGGGAAAGTCAGGTTGTGTATTCTGCCCACAAACAAAGACATCATTAGAAATCAATTAGGCAAAAAACTGCTTATCCATTAAAATGTAAAAAAAAAAAAAAAAAAAAAAAAAACTCTAAAAGCTACTCCAAATTCTGCATGCTACATTTCCCCTTTCTGACTTTTTGCAAATGTGTGTGGATCCCGCCTGGGAGATTGTAGTATTGTGAGATTGAGCCACAAATACAAACTCCAGGGACAATGGCTCAGTAAATCAACAAATCAGTATTTTTTCTGGTTTCTTCATCGTTGTGAAATATAGAGGCTCTGTGGTTCGATCAATGTAGCATTTACCCTTGAATTAGAAGATCCCATATTATTACAGAGGACATGTCAGGTGATGATATTTATAGACAGTTTCGATTGTTGTATGTCCAAGCCAATACATTTTCACATAAGTTTGGTTTGTGTACAGATAAAGTGAAGCTGACATTGTTTAGAGCATATTGTACTCCTTTGTACACAGCTCATTTATAGACAAACTACAGAAAAAACTGTTTGCAAAGGCTGCAGGTGGCACACAATGATTCCCTACAAGTGCTTCTGAAGATGGACGAGTGCAAATGAAATGTTTGTCACAGCAGGAATTAACACTTTACACAGTTTTACGGAACCTCATGTATAATTTTATCTGTAGGTTAAACAAATTTAAAAATGAACTTATCTTGTCAGTAACAAACATCAAGTTGAGTGCAATACGCTACCCATCCATGTTGTGGAGACACTGGTACAGCTGCCTTTTTAAAGAGTCAATTTAACAATTGTATGTTTTGGGTTTTTTTTTTTGTTTTTTTTTGTATTGTTTATTTTTTATATCATTATTGGGACCATATGAGTCTGGAATAAAGTTGAATTAAACTGAATTGAAATATACAATATCTGCCATCATGATGTGTCATTATTAGACTAAGTTGACACAGCATTCATGAAGCCTGCATGACTAAAACAAAACTACATTGTATGAAAAGGAGCAAGTGGAGCATAACAAGAAGGTGTGTTGCTATCAGATGAACAGGAAGCACAGGAAGAGACATCAGTGTTGTACATCTCTGCAGCCAGTTATGGGAAAATCTCCTACTCTTTCACTAACAGACAATAACAGCTTGGAAATTGTTAAACATTGTCTCTGATAGCAACTGACATCTACAAACAAATCAGCTGCCAGTTCAGATTACAGGTAAGTTGAAACATGAGACACACAAGCACTTATGAGTCAGTTAGTATCTAGGATTGTGTACAAATATAAAGTACAGTACTGCGCAAAGGTTTTAGGCAGGTGTGAAATGCTGTTAACTAAGAGCGGTTTGAAATACAGAATTTTAATTTTTTGTAATGAAAACTTCAGAAAAGGTCAGTTTAGATCCAGAAGTGTTTAAGGAGATTCTGTACCATTTTGAGATAACAAAGTTAAAAACTCCACTCACTAAAAGAACATGATTAGTTTTTGTAAATTTTTATTACCATTGTGAGATATAAGGGTTTTGTGGCTCAATGAAAAAAGCATTATTTATCTATTTTGAGTGCAGGTCTGGGCATTATCTCTTTAACATTGTGAGATAGGACCAGTGCCTTGGCAGAGCTCTACACTCTGAGTACTTAATTCTCTTCTTATCATGCTATTTTTGTACCTTGATCCACCTTTCTTTATTCATTGTTTTTTGGCTTATTATTTTGCTTACTGTTTTGTGAATTTGCATTAGCTTGTTGAAATGTTAACATAATTTCTGTAAACGCCTGACATAATTCAGAAAGACATTTTGTAACACTGAAAACTACTGTCTCTGCCCATAGCATACCAGGAGGCTAAAGTTTCACTTGAACCTAGACCATTTAGTACAACAGAAACCACTGACTTGTGATAAATCTGTTCCACCTCAAGAGAAATATGACAACACTTTCTTTATGTTTATCTGAGCTTTTATAACTGGTCTTGTGTTTTGTTCCTTCTTACTGTTTTGGCAAGCAGTCAAATACAGATTAAGAACGTCCTGCTTGAAAGACAGATACAGTAGATGTCAATCAAATGAGCACTTGAAAACACTTGCAATTCTTGCTGTGCAACTGTGAATCTATAAACGGCACAGAATACTATTAAACCAAATGCACATAATGATTAAGCTAGAAGTGGGCAGTTTAACACAATGTTGTGATAACATTACTGGTCAGAGCTAACATTTTGGTATAATATTATATATTATATGAAGAAAGCAACATTTAGGAACTAAAATCACCCAGACAACACTAAATCTTTGGACTTCAAGCCCATCTTTCCTTCATCTTTACTGCATTGGTACTAAACCATAGCAACTGCAAGGACTGACACCTGGATTTGGTTCAAAGCCATTTGGGAAACATACTCAGTCATGTACACACACAAAGAAGCAGATAACAATACACAGTGCAGTCTATTCACAACTATGGACTGCGAAATGCTGGCTGCATGCAGATCCAGCCCCGATAAATGATAAATACAGAATAAAGTACTGACCACAGGTGAGAACAAAGGCTATTTTTCAAAAACATCTCCAAATAAAAGGTGGGCCTAGATCTTTTTTTGGGGAGGAACGTTTTGAAGATCTGTCCGCTCCTCACAGATAAACAGGATCTTTTATCAGTTTAGATGTTTTATAATTGTACAACTGGAGTCCCATCATTGATGCGGGTTTTAGATTCTAAGAACTGCAACCTTAAGTTCACAGGATTTGGGTGAATTTATCTGATCATAATGCTCTGAATCGCAAAAGCGGCTTATCATCATCATCGTTTGGTTTGGACCCTCTTCTGTAAGGCTTCAGAGAGTGTGAGAAAGTACTAAATCCCACTGAAGTTCTAAAACTGTTTACAAACGTCATAACACTTTAATAAAAAAACAAAAAAAAATATTGTTGAAAAATTCTATGCTGTCTGAATTTTTTTCAGTCATCTTTTAAGCTAATTTACTGAAATGGTTAAAAAGATCTTTGTACTAACACTCTTCATCAAACTTAATATAATGATAGCTTATACAGGAATATACAACATTCATCTACACTTTACTCCTAATAGGTGTGTGGCTAAAGCATATACCAGCTACTTTACTGTCACATATTGTGGATGTTTTTGGCTCTGTGTTGGGGAATTGAACAGTTGACCTCCCTAACATTATATGAAAGGTAGCTTAAGCATATTCCTTTAGACTTGAGGCGGCGTTAGGGTGATACATCCTGGACATACCCAGGTAATTGCAATGCTACATTAAGAGACATAAACGGACTTCACTCTTACTTTCTACCATAAGATAACCCATAATTGTGCAGTACAGGATGGACAATAAACATAGCTGATAAATAAGACTAATTGATTTGGTAACAACAGTTGGTTTGTCACAGAGTTAAAACATACCATCCACAAGCCTTTGCCTTAAGCTGATGCCTCTTCATTCCACAAAGCTTCATGGAAATTTATATTTTTGTCCAATCCAGCAAAAAGACACTGAACTGAAGTATGTTATCTCAGTCATCTTTTACAACTGTCATATTGAGGTACTAATTTCTAGTTCAAGTGAATTTGTTTAAACTTGTTATAAAAAATATAATTACAAGGCAGAATTTATTGGTAGTTTCTTGTAACAAAAATGCATCTTTGAAAAGAGCTGTGTTGAGCTGTTGTGTTTGGTGGAGCTGTATTGATTAGAGATGCAACACCAACAATGGTGACATTTTTTCTGGGAACTGAACACGAACACAACTTGAATAGGAAAAATGTAGCCAGTGAACAAAGCTTTGACACTTTGTTGAATAGTGTCAGTCGTAAACACACCTGCACATGAATCCTCTGCTTTTTCCTGGCTTGGTTCATGGGTCAGTGTGCAGTTAGATGTGGCATTCAGAGGAGCTTCTAATTTTGGGCTCAGGGCTTAATGAGAGGACAAGAAAACAACCTGCTGGTGAGAACGAGGGGGACAGCCCCAAAAAACTGGCCCTGCAAGAAAACGTACAAAGGGGAGCTTAGAGAACCTCTGATGTCAATCCTGCAGCAGTCCAGTGCCTCATTGAAGCCAAAAAGGTCTCCACTGTGATGCCTTTGTCCGATCTTGGTCAGGTTTGTCTCTCGCCTATAATAATGAACTCTTTGACAAGTGATTAACTTCATTGTTGGCTTCATCTGTTTTGTTTACGGAGTTGTAACAGCAGGCACTGAAGCTGACGAGGAGTTCATCACCTCTTAAGCTTCTTCCACGAACACCTGAGGGAAGGTACAAAAATGTTAGGAAAACTTAAACCATATATAACCTAAAAATTACAAAGTAGGTCTGACCTCCAAACTACTGGGTTCATTTTAGTCCATGCAGTTCAGTGGATTCTGTCAGATGGCAGAAAATGGTTGTTAGTGAAAGTCAGTTAAGATTTTTTTTACATATATTTAATGACCTAAATTTTGCTGAAAACTGTGTTTAACCCAATTAAACAGTAGGAATATTTCTATTACAGATTGAGATATTTTGCTTCAGACATCCTCTACTTTTTATCATAAAATTACATCATTAAAGTCATTCCTTTAACATGCAGAGCAAATGGATCACTTTAATGTCTCTGAAACCACAGCAAAGAACTACTGTAATTAGCCTTTAGCCTATTAAGTCAATAAGCTAAAACACGTTTCCTCTTTTGCTTATGAATAGCAGGATTTGTCTATCCTGAAATCGGACAAATTTGTCCCTTTTCTTTGAGAGGTCTTTGATCCTCTCAGGTCATCAGGGGGCACTGGAGTCCCTAAAGAGATGACGACCCCCCGAGGGGAGAATTGTTTTTACCCCAGCTGTGATTTGCTTGTGCTGCAACATCTAATTCTAAATACCATTCGGTCAAATCAATGGGCAGACCTTGTCTTATTAATGCTGGCCTGGTTTACTACAGCAGGCAGGGTGCTCAAACCCCCCACAGAGGAAGGCAAGCTGAGGCTGCCCGTTACAACAAAACAACACACCACTCCACAACAGCATGGCACTTCCTCAGCCAGCAAATGAGATGAAAGCTTTAAACCATGAAAATAGTGGTTCGAAAGGTTTGTGAAGCCCCGCTACCCCGCTAGCACAGAATAAAGATGGGCTGTCCACCTGCAACAAAAGCCGCACACAACAGGGGAAAACATCAAAGAGTGATTCTGTCAGGAAAAAAACAGCTATTTGTTAAAAGGAGCCCACTGTGAAAAACGCAGGTGAATTTTCAGGTAATAGCACATTGCTGTGAAGCGCTACAGTTTATTTGTGTTTCTACTGCTTTACAGCAGCAAACCATTCATTACAGGATGCTAAACAAAACTTTCGCTCATTTCCACTGCTCTGATATTTTGACTTCAACAATGGCAGAAAAACAACAACTTATAAAGCAAATAAACCAAATTAATATTTGATATCTTTTTTCTACAGAGCAAAAACATAACATTATAGATATTTGAATTCTATTTGTTGTCATGTAAAGCATTGATTTATTAACATATCAAGCAGATAAACTACTGAGCCTCAAAGTGAACCAAAAAGTAAGAATGACGTGCCATAGATGTAGTAAACATTTGATTCTCAGTGTCATTTCTTCACTTTGACGTTTTAAAATGTACAAGGTTTCATTCTCAGATGTCTAAACGAGTCGATTGTGTTGGTAAGTGAGTTTTTGTTCCTTCTTCACAGGTGGATTTACCTGAACACAATAAGTGCAACATGATCACCTCTGCTCAGAATAAACCTTCAAAGATGTTAAACAAGGTGTGAAATTCTTCGGACAGGGATTCTTTAAGCTAACTGAAGAGGGCTATTAAAAGAAACTGTCACTGCTTTTGTGAAAGACGTGAACGTACTGAGAAACTAAATTCAAGGTCGCTCTCACAACACGTTTGGCAATTTTGTGCAACCCAAAAAAGATGGAACACTATGTAAAATGGAAAAAAATATTCACAATAAAACATCAGGTCACATCAGGTATTGAAACTGACACATTTTACCATTTTGTGAAAGCAATAGCACATTTTAAATTTGATGGCCTCAACACCTCTCAAAAAAGCTAATTTTGTACTAAAGTTGATTTAAAAAGGACTAAGGAAAAGTAGGAAACACTATGGTCAGAAGAATCTAAATTTTATAATAAATACAAACCCATGACACAAAGAAGACAGCAGTTTCGGCAAGTTGTTCAGATATGGCTTATTTTTGCATAATACAGCTATAACCTGTGCAAACTGTGTTCAAATACAATGACTGCTGGAAGTGTTCCTTATCTAGAGCTGGGCAGTGTAAGGACAATACTGTATACCAGGGAATGTAAAACATCCCAACGATATCATTTCCATTACTGTTGTTTAAATCCTCTGGGGAACTGTGCAATAGTTCATTCATTCATTTTCTTCTGCTTATTCCCGTTAGGGGTCGTGGGTGACTGGAACCTATCCCATTAACTTTGGGCCTTAGGTGGGATACACCCTGGACAGGGGCCAGCTTGTCGCAGTTTAGTTTATATTAAATACCTAAAAAGTGTATCAACATTCAGGATGCAGAGAAGAAAGATGCGGACGTGTTGGAGGATAAACTGTTGTGCTGGGTTGTGACCAGTTTCAAATTAACTTATATGTCATTTCGAGCATAAATACATCCAAAACAGTTCAAACTCTACCCTTTAAAATTCTCTTTTTATATCCACAAATCTTACTGAAGTGTTGCAAATTAACATAATTAGTTGCAAAATGCTCCTCCAACTGTTTTTATAGTAAAACTTTCTTTTCTAGCCTTTTGTTGCCACTGCCTGAACTTTTTAGAGACATGTCGCTTCCATCATATTCAAAATTATTATTTGTCATGAAATGGTAAAACATCTCAGTTTCAACACATGAACCCTTGTTCTATTGTGAATAAAATATGTTTAAACCATTTGATATTGCTTTTATTAACATTCGGGTTTGTAAAATCCATGTTCACGAGCTTATCATGAAAATCTCTAATCATATATTGACATTCCTATGAAAGCTTGAGTTGCTGTAAAATGAAGCACATTTAACATTTTAAGCAGTGAGTAAGACTGGCAAACGGCAAGTAATGACAGTCGACTAATCGGAATAAAAAATCTGTACAGCACATAAACACAAGGCTATTGCTTGGCTTTTTTATGATGCAATATTCCCTACACTAGAAATCAATCCACGTATGTCCGCCACGTCCTCAATCATGTTCGGAATACGTTTCTGCTGATGAGCGGTAATTGCCATCCGTCTCAATATGTGCGATGTCATGACTCCGACGCTGTAAGTGTACAAATGCGAGTTTGTCTTGAGATTTTTTTTCCCTAGCTCATGAATTATTCCACGGGTATAATGTCGTTGGATAAAAACTTTGGGTGAGTAATTGCGTAAGTAGACTCATCAGTATCCAAAGTGAAGTAAATCGTATCATTTTGTAGCTAAATTATTCCAACTAGCAAATCACTCAGGGGATTTTTTTTCTTTTTTTTTTTGTATAAATGGAAGCGACAATTGACTCATGCAGCTTTGACAGCGATTGTGAGCAGATTTAGAAATGTGAGAAAGGTTGTGCCGCATTTTTCATCCGTGGGCGAGTTTTAATTCACACTCACAACTCCCAGCATGCCTCTATTCCTTCCACCTGACTGTGCTCTTTAGGCAGCCCACTGTGGCCTATGTGACCGTATAGTGGTCCTGCTACCTATTCAAGAGATTTATTTTCTCCAGTGATTGACTCCGAAAAGAAGTGGTCTCGTAATCCCCAAATGTTTCCCCTGTGTTGAGGAGAGGTCGCCATTGTTGTAGACCCTGGGAGTCCCGCCTGGTTGTATGATGGTCATGCTGGGCATTAAGAGGCAATGGGAGGGGTCGGATTTTTAACAGCTGGGGAGATGCAACTTTGGGAGCGTGACGGATCAGATCTGCGACTCGAAATGTTTGTTTAAAGTCAATGAAACAAAATGGAGAAGGCAGGCTGTTGGTGTACTATATCAAAGCAAGAGAGATAGAAAAATTTACAAGCCATTACTCACCAACACTTCTGCCTTGTCAACAGGGCTAAAGTGACAGATGAATGCTACACTTTCCCCACAACAAAACAAGCCAATTTGTCTCTGTCAGCCAGTGTTTTACTTCATCTTTGAGATCTCGCACTGCACGGTCAACTTGTCAAGTAGGTTCTGTGCAGCAAGAATCACAACTTTTCCTCCTATAGCAAGAGAAACATAGCGACAATAGTCATTAGGTATGTCATGAATAAGCAAGCAATAGTAAAAGAGTAACACATTCACGTTATTTCAATACGTTTTTGCAGTTCCGTTGCACATTATTGCAAATGGTTGCAGATAAGGACCCCACATTACTGGGTAGGTAATTATTTGGGTTTCAGGTAGCAGGTGGTGATGGAGGCAGTGCAATCCGTGATCAGAGTCCAGAGCGTCCTCCAGATAAGCATCGACCCCTGCGGCATTCCCTGGGAGTCCCCACATCATTACATGTCATACAAAATGTGGGAAAGGAGTGTAGGTCTGACAAAATACTGTGGATCGCTCAGGGTTATGACTTGTACAACCATAGCAGTAAAATGGTTTCATACAGACAGTATTGACAGATGGCAATAAAAATGTAACAAGTACTCTCAAATTGGCAAATATCCAAGTTATGGTTATGGCTAGTAATTTTTATGAGGTGGACAGAGCATGTGCCAACTCTGACCTAAAGCAATGTAATATGAAAGTCTAACCCTAATAGTGTCTCAGTGGTCGTGCCATAAGCCAAGAAATGGCAACAGAGAAAATTTAAGATCAATTTATTCCAGCTTGCACATAAATTGTATAGTTGTTGTTTAATTTCTTGCAGTACTAAGTCAAGAAACAGAAAAAAACCCTTTACCAGTATAAAAATTTTCCAAAAGTATTCATAGGCTGTTATTACAGATCCACTCTGTAATCCACTTTCACCTAAAATGGGTTTAGACAGAGTTAGGGATCCCAAAACCAGGCATTTGTTCCTTTCTCAGTTTGCGCCCTCTCTACCTGTTAACATTTGTTATTATGTTGCTAACAAACAAAATTGGCCCTCACAATTGAATCCTGTAATAAATTTTACATGTTTCTTGGTCCATTACTGACTTTTCCTGATCGACAAAACCCGACCATAACTTTATGTCGTTATGTTGCCAACAGAATAGCAAACCAACAGCAGCAAAAACATAAGTATCAAAGCACAACCACCTATATAATAGATCTGAGTTGATCTTTGTTTCCTAATCACTGTAGTTTACAGTTAATACCAACAAAAACACTTGTAGTAGTACACCTTGAAGTCTGAGCGGTACATAGACATATTTTTAAATGACTAACATTTGAATTAACTTTGTGTGAAGTTAAAGTTGTTTTTTTTTACAAGCTTGTTTACATTTTGTTTTTATTTTACTTTTACGGAACAGTTTTTCAGTTTGTTCTAGTACAAGCAGATAAGCATGTCAGCCCCACCACATCTCACAAACATCTCCAGATTGCTGCTCTGACTTGTTGGCAGATGATGTACATACGTGACAAATCTATCTCCATCTCAATAATAATCACATCTCTCTCTCTCTCTGGCTGTTGCTGCTTTTGTATGGAGGTTTCAAGTCATCACCGATAAGGAACGTACTGTTAATCAGATGGGCCCAGCGATCGGCTTCCCTGCAACATGCACACCTTGCCATGCTCTCTTCCTATGAGAAATTCAGATGTAATCCTATTAAGCTCTTCACTGTGGCACTAATGGGACTTGGCAGATAGCACTTTATGAGTTACTAGAGAACCATTATCTTCCTATGATGCAAAGATGTGGAAAAAGGTCATTAGGGCAGTAATAATGCATTACTACTCTAAGTTTAGCTCTAATTACCTGTGTCAAGGACCTGTGACCTAATTACCTGTGTGTTGGTTGGTTTGGCTGCAGGTTGGTTAGTCTGTTAACAACATAACTCAAAAATGTATTGTCAAATTTTTATTACAAATTCTGGAAAAGTAGTAATGAACCAAGGAAAAATTTATTAGTTTTTAGTGTGGATGCAAAACACTATCTGGAAGATTCTAGAGCCCTTCAGCCACAAGGGGTCAGTAAAGGAATAAAAACAGGTTTGAGTACTATATCTTACCATTACAAGATACCACACTTCAATGCGTTAATACCGTTGATGTCTTTTCTAAACTAGGAACAAGCTGATCATTATCAAGCTGGCTATTACCTGATCAAATCTGAGGCCATTACCCACAAAAAAATCTGTGTCATTCCAAACCTAGGTTTATATAAACAATATTACTTGCCAAAAACTACCAGTGTCTTGCTACATTTCAGCAAAGTGTATAAGCCTCATACATTTTCAGATTTTCAAACCCATAATAAAACATTCTGTGAAATAGCATACAATGGTTTCTACAATGCATGTAATGTCACTCCCATTAACTCTAGACATCTTCATCACAAAACTTCAAACGATAAGACTTCAAAACTCCAAAACCAGTATTAATTTATCCATGCGGCACTAAAAGGACAGTTTCAATTACCTGGGGATGTATGAAAATGGCTCCTTGAGGGCACTGATCCTCCATCCTGCCTGCAGTCATTAATTAGATCTAATCAACACCGCAGGGAAAAGTTGCTGTCAGGACTAATTAGCCAAAATGGAGCTTCTGTAATGGGAAACAAATGAACAACAACAGCTAACAGTAGCAGCCGGCTCCACGTTTCATGACTCATTCACTCTCAGCGGGAGAGATTTTTTTGTAGCCGCACCATTTTGAATTATATTAGCGCTTGATTACTGTTTTTGAAGGGGTGTGTACCGATTATAATCCATTTTGGAGATTTTTAATGGTGTCATGTTTTTTCAAATTTCTGATTTGTCAATCTGTAATAAATCAGTCTCAATCTATTTGCAGCTAAATTGCGTCATGCATTTTGGTAGGTGAGGCTGTCTATTGCAAAATGTTTTTCCCTTCAAACACTTAGAGGTCATGAGAAATGTTGACTTAATCCTCTTCTGTTAAAGAGAGTCAAGGCAAAAAAGAAGCTTTGTTTGTCCCGCAGAGTTGGGAACAAAAGGGATCGGGATTGGGAAAAAAGCGTACGCACACACCACCTGCAATTAAGAGCTTAAACTCCGGGCCTTAAGTACAAAACACTCAATGTAAGAAGAGGAAACGTTCAGATTAGAAGGGAAGTATTAGTCGCATGAGTGACAATGAGGACTTATGACACAGAATATGAGTTACAGGACACTTAAAGGACAGTGAGTCACCTTATACTTTATGATAACTATAGGCTATTGATGACGATTAATGACGTGGGCTGGGAGCCAGCACCGCGGTCACACAGGGAAGAACAATCCTCTGTTTGTTTGTCCATATGTTAGACGAGCTAATTAATATGTAGACATCTGCCAAGCTAGAAGAGGTGTTAAGTTGTCATGTGAAATGCATAAACACAGAGGTGGCATTTGGAAATAACAGCGCCAGTGCAGTGAAATCTTTAGGAGAAAACGTTGAAACGCAAACCTGTCTTTGCGAAATATTTCAAACCGTCTGAACTTTACAGAAAATGTCAGCTTCATTAAAAGCGAACTGGGTCAAACGCATCGAGTAGAAATTAAAATCAAGCCAAGCAGATGAGATGATTGTAATTAACTCTTCAATCAGGCAGGAGTGTGGGAAAGATAGGGTTGTATTTTACATTTACTGCTAAACTCCAAGGGCCTTGTTAGATGATGCAGTGTGACTGCTGTCAGATTAAATCATCAGCTATGTATAGGAGCAACAATAGCACTTAAAAAGCTGCTTAACTTCTTCCAAACTTTTCTCTTGCTCTTATGTGATACTGTATAGGCAGAGTGCTTGTGGGACATTGTAACAACTAGCTTCAGTGAGCAAATAGCTATTAGCATAACAAAGGTAGGAGTAGAAATTTTAATAGGATTTTTCAAATGCGTATAATTGTATTCATTTGACCTCTCTGGATTTTGCCATGCAAGTACTTTACTTACTGTGGTGTGAGTTTTATTTCCCTCTTTTCTATACAGAATATTTTGTTTTAAGTTCAGATTCATTTAATCTGTTATTTTTGTAGATTTTGCCACCATCATCTCCATAAAATATATCTATATAGGCAATTGAATGTATCCAACTAGAATACCAGACCTTACCAGATCTTACTATAGTAAAGATGCTCAGATCTAGATCAAAACTGGGGCTCTTTTAGTTTACTGAAGTACAAAGCATTTATATTGGCCAACAGAAAATAATTCACCAAAAACACTTAAGAAAAACTAAGACTTTACATTATGACGCTCTAATCCATATTGTCCAATTGTTTTGCATATTAAATAGATGCCTTTTAAACTGACACATTAGTTATAAAACATAATTCCATTCCCTATACCTCTGCGAATAGAGGATTTCATTTTTTATTGGGATTTACTTTTATATTCGTGCAGCCAATTTTAACCAGGAATTGATTGAAGTGAGAAACAGAAGAACTTCAAACTGCTGAGGAGGATTATGGAAATGTCATTTACAGACACACTTCTGCTGCTGCCATACTTCACTTCTCTCGGCTTCATTACCGCCGATAATTACAAAACTCACCACTGCGTCTGATGTGATAAGGTCAGTCGGTTTTCACCAACAGAGAGACAGAATAACGGCGCCTATTTATTTATCTACAAAGGCTGAGCTGGAAAATGGCCGCAGTGTATCTTCTTTACTGCCGCTCGTCCACAGAGGAGCCTGTAATTAGCTGATGCGTGAGAAGATGATTTAGGCACAATTAGTTTTCATTCTTTATTTAAAAATATTGCATATAATGATGCCATTAACTTTAACTACTTGGGTTTCTTGTCAGACTTGCTTCACATGACTGCATAAGCTGCCCTGCATAATAGCTGAATCAGTTTTGAAGAAAGGTTTTCTGTTAACCTAATAGTGCCCATCTTGATTTTGCCAAAAAATAACAAAAAGTCAGTAGGGGGTAAAATGTGACTCAGACACAAATGAGTAATGCAAATTAGTTACACAGATCCCTGTCAATCAACGTTTGCATAAAAAAGCAAAATTACAGTAGGACTACTACCACTGTAGCGATATTTTAGTTCAAAACACATAATGAAATCACTCAGGTTTGTATGTCTTAATTACATTCAGCTCCCTCTTTTTATCAGCAGCTGCCACAGTGAATCATCTGATCTGCATATTTCAGTTTGCCATGAGTTTTTACAACCCATTCCAACCTTCTTATCCAGGCTTGGGACCGGCACAAGGAGGTACTAATTTGTGACCCCTTGTGGCTGGAAATAGTACTTATGAGACAACATGGGTTGGAACACCAAACCTTCTGCATGCTCTACCCCAGTGGTTCCCAACCTTTTAGGTTTTGTGTGCCCCCAGGACCTGATTTAGTCCTGGTTTGGACCTGGCTTAGTCCTGGTTTAGTCTAAGTTTAGTCCTGGTTTGGACCTGGTTTAGACTTGGTTTAGACCTAGTTTTGTTCTCATTAATTCCTGGTTTATTCCTGGTTTTAGGCCTGTATTTTTTTCCTGGTTGAGTTCTGGTTTTGTCCTGGTTTAGACCAAGTTTAGTTCTGGTTTAGGCTTGGGTTGTTCCTGGTTGTTTTCTGGTTTTAGACCTGGTTTAGTCCTGGTTTAGATACAGCTTAGTCTTGGTTTAGTCTTTGTTTAGTTCTGGTTTTAGGCATGGTTTAGTCCTGATTTAGTCTTGGTCTGAACTGGTTTTGACTTGGTTTAGACCTAGTTTAGTTCTGATTAATTCCTTGTTTATTTGTGGTTTTAGGCCTGATATTTTTTCCTGGTTGAGTTCTGGTTTAGTCCTGGTTTAGACCTGGTTTAGACCTGGTTTAACCACTGTTTTGTCCCTCTTTAGTGTCCTATCTCTCTGTATAGTCCTGGGTTAGTCCTGATTTAGGTTTATTTTATTTTAAAGCCAAATATATAGGTATAGATATTAATATATAAAGGTACTATAAATTATCAAATAACTCAACATACCCCCTACAATGTGCTTGCATACCCCTAGGGGTCCCCATACCTCTGGTTGGGAAACACTGCTTTACCCTACCAACTGACCTATACTAACCCTTGACTAATCATACTAATAAAAAGAGTAAATTCTGTAATGACAGCTAATTTAGAACCATGTTCCTACTATATACAGAGTATGGGCCACACCTTACAATATAAGGTAAGCTTGCCCTATGTTCAAATATCGCAGGGCCATCACTGTCAGAATATTGCAGTTTTTATAGTATTGTGCAGGCTCACCATAAGCCAAAAACCTGAATGGCATCTTTATAGTTGTAACACTTACACAGTGTGTGGGTGATTACCTGCAGTGTCACTGGGCTGTGCGCTCATGTTGCGGGTGGTACATCACGGCGCCTGTTGGTAGATCATGTGTGAAGCTGAAGTTGGGCCATGCTGGTATCCACTGAGGTCTTGTGGTGGGTGGCAGCGGCGCCCATCCCAATACTAGCTGTAGGGGATGTACATCAAGCCAGCCGTGTAATCCCTCTCTGAGTCGGGACGCACTGTCGGAGCAGGAAAATAAATATGGACGGGTGAGCTGCTGAATATGGGAGATAGGGGGAAGCTATTAGCAAAGGACAGCAACAATTAGGGATTTGGAAATAAAAGTTTTATAGCACGTATTTTTACAGCTGGTACTAAAAGGACTACACAAACATATCAGAAAAATTACCAACCTAAAAAAAGTCTCCAATTTAATGTGTTAATATAGTTCAAACAAAAAGTTACCTTATTACACTTGAGCTAAGGCAAAATGTGGATAATAGGTTTGTGTTAAAATTCTAATAAGCCTAAATGTTTAAAAGAAAGCAGGCTGGAAACAATAGCCTAAAAGACACAATATATTACAGCATTTTTACATGGTCTCCTTTAAAGTTGGAAAAAAAAGTTGTTTGCTATGCACAGTCTCACCACTAGATGCCACAACAACTCTTCTTATAAGCTACAAAAGTTTTTCTCCAACTGAGTCTTCACAAATCCTGCATTTGATGTTTCCATAACACTAAATCGTAAAGTGTCAACTAGTCTCAAGCACCTTACATAACTTCACACACAATGATGCTGGTCATTCATCCCTTGTATGAATTAATATGACTTTTATAAATCACCTAGGCCTTGTCCAACACTGGTCAATTCTGTGTCATGCCCCAATGTTAATGAAGTCTTGCATTTAAAAAGCTCAAGAGCATTATGTAGTACATGTTTTCTTTTACATGTGGATTTTTTTTAATTATTATTATTTTTTTTTTTTGCAGGCACAGTGTGGTTTCTCTTGATAAAGACATCAACAGAAATGGTTACATGAATAAATGTGTTATCAGATATGTCAAATTTCCCAAAAATAATTGCTTGTCAAAGAGGTAAACATCAGAGGTGAAGGCTGTAGTTTCAGAAAATCACCACAAGATGACACACTACAATCCTAAAATGCTGGGCACAACTCAAATGTGATGATACAAACAGCACTCATTAGAATATTTTTTGATTAAATATCATCAAACAACCAATATAGTTCATAAATAAATTACAATTCCTAAATTTAGGGCTGAATAATAACAACAACAACAAAAGTAAACACAAACAAACAAAACTCTACTAAAACTGAAATATCTAATGAAATTTTAAGTTTAGTTGGCTCTATCCAATCTAAGTTATGATTTAATAATTTTAAAGGCTTATACTACTTAACCTTAAATTCAATAAACTGCTAATTAAGTGGTCTAAAAATATAGGAAAAAGCAAAACTGTAAGCAAGCTATGTTTAAAATTCTAAGAGCAGTTACAAAAAACAACCAAAAAATGTATTGTGATAGTTTAAGACAATCTAAATGAAATGTTCAATCCAATTGTTCCTTATCTTGCGTAAATGCTTTACAAAAGTAGTTCAATTGTAAATATCTATGACTAAATTTGTTTAAATCATTAGTTTGTATGACATCATTTTAATCAATTATATTAAGAGTATTTTCCACACTTTCAGTCACAGTCACATACACAGTGCAGCCTGAACTGGAGAAGTATCAGGTGTGGGGTTAACAGTAATAATTGAGACCACTGGGGCACGGCGACTCGCAGCAACAGTTGACCTCATTAAGAAAAGACAGTTGTTAGAGAGATTCAGAGCAACAGGCGTTTGTGACATCAAAGTGTAACTACAGCCTCAGAGGGACAACTCTCTGTGGACTGAACTGGCAACGTAAGGCATCATAAACAACATAGTGCAAGCTGAGTAGTAATTGTGTCAATAAATGTTAACGCCTTTTTAATGACATTATGACGACAGTGTAGTCTACGGGTCACAGTGTATCAGGTGAGTCCAATTAAAAGCCAAAGTGCATCTTTATTTCATCCACCAAGGGATTAAGAAGGGTGACTGAACTACAATAACCCATAATACTATAATTACTCTTTATTGACACTCGTTCAGAATAATTGGGATGATAGCGTGTTATGCAACTTCTGGTAGGCTGCCAGTACATGATGTAAGCTTATGAGAGAATGAGTTTCTACAATGCTAAATGCTATAGTGTAAATAATAATATAAGTTCAAAGTTACATAGATTCATATTTAGAGTTGTAATTATTTATTTCTACCAAGCAGGTTTTATTATTATCTGCATTAGTTAATTGGTTTGTTAGGTTTTGATTACATTTTTTAAGAAAGTCAGTCATGGGCCAAGTAAGAAAAAATAAGTTTTTGGTGTGAATTCAGAAAACACTCTGGATCCAGGATGTTTTCAAAGATTCTGTACCACTATGAGACAAAATCAATAAATCCAGCCCCAAGGAGTTAGTAAAGGAACAAATAAGTTTAAGTTGATTCTTTATGAATACAAAAATACACTGCCTGGCCAAGTCGCCACCTGGATTTAACAAAGTAAATAGGTAACAGCCTCCCTGCAGTGGGTCAGGTCTGGCTTCAGCAGTATTATGTCCCCAAAGAATGAGGTCAGCTGGCTACCTACATATACTGAATGACCAGGTTACTCCATCAATGGATTTTTTCCTTTCCTGATGGCACGGGCTTATTACATGAAGACATTGCCAGGATTCATCGAGCTCAAATTGTGAAAGAGTGGTTCAGGAAGCATGAGACATCATTTTCACACATGAATTGGCCACCACAGAGTCCAGACCTTGACCTCACAGAGAATCTTTGGGATGTGCTGGAGTGACTGCCTGGCCAAGTCACACACTAGTATTTTGTTGGACCTTTAGCTTTGATTACGGCATGCATTTACTGTGGCATCGTTTCAAAAAGCTCCTGCAATGTCACAACATGTATTTACATGCAGCATTGTATACATTTTTTGCCAAGATCTTGTATTGTTGATGGGAGAGTCAGACCACTGCGCCATGTCTTCTCCAGTACATCCCAAAGATTGTCCGTGGGTTTAAGGTCTGGACTCTGTGATGGCCAGTTCATGTGTGAACATAACGTTTCTGAACCTAGACCTGACCAACTGCAGGAAGGCTCTTACATATTTACTTAGTTAATTCCAGGTATCGACTTTTTTTTGGCCAGGCAGTGTATAAGGGCATTGTTGCTCAATAGCTAGAGCATTTGACCCTGAACTAGAGCCAGCTCATGTCTGGACAAGTTTAGACACTATATCTTTAATGTTGTGAGATAGTGCCAATGCAATGGCGGAGGTCTGTGTTTTCCCATTGCTTCTAGTTGTACTGTACATTATACTAGAACCTGTGATAACCAACCAATGTGTTATTACCTTTATCAGCCTATTTCTAATGGCTATGTAAAAACTACAATTTATTTATTCTTTGTAACACTGCATGCTTGTTTGCTTGCTAGAGATTTGTTTTTTCCAATAGATGCATTTTCCCACTCTTAAATAAACATCCCCCATCCTCCATATGAAGCCAGAAGCAGACAAGACATTTATATTCTAGTCTTCTCCTAACTTATTCAAAAGTTTTTCTTCACTTTCTGATAGATTCCCCATATCCCTTTTGCAACAGTGCCTTGTGTGCTAATACTGTTACTACTGAATGAGGCAGGCGTGATGGGGTGAGTCAAGGACTGAGGTGTGAACAATGTATCAGTATTCTCAGTGTGCAACCGTAACTCCTCAGTCCAAGTGTGAGAGCATGGCTCCCCTCTCTAAAGAATGCAGCTATAGTGAGCCATTGTCCAAGGACCCACACGGAATGACAACTATTCCACGTTATAGACTTCCACATGCAGAAAACTGCCAGGATATTTCTACATGATTTCAAAGTAAAATCATGCAGGGTTTTTGAAAAGACAAGAATTAAAAAGTTCAATCCTTTTATGTAGTTAATTTATTGCCTACTGTAGATAGTTGCCAACTCACATCCAGCGTGTGGAAACTGGCACAAATAACACTGAGCCTAAAAAATGTGGTGTTCCAAATGGGGCCAGTACAAATTAACTAAGATTAAGTCCATTGAAATATATAGGATGAGTCTAGAATGGCGCTGTGAAATGACCCATATTTTGGTTCACACAATCACAATGAGATAACTGTAGTGAAGAAAGCTAAGTTCTGTCACTGTATACATGAAAAACTGCAAAAAATGAAATTGAAATGAAATTATACCAGCCTTGTCAGGTGTGGCCATTCATAAGACAAAGCCTGTGCTATTGCTCCTGTCTGCTTCACTAAACTGGGAGTGTGCTGATAATGGTCTAATATAGGGTATAAGATATTTATCTAAAAGCTAGCACAGAATTTAGTTTGTTTCGTTTTTAGTTGAATGTTAACAATTCTTTCCTATTTTTCATGTGTCGCTAAAACTTACAACCACACAGAAGCAGCGCTTTTACTCTGTACAAATGGAGTATTTTCTTTTGGGTCACTACTTTTTGTACTCCTGCCAAAGTGCCAGTGCCAGCGAGAAAACCCTTTGCAGCTCATTTCCATGCTGGGCACAATCAGGCGACAGAGAAAAGATTGAAAGGGGCTGAGTTGAATGAGTGCCATGTTCAACCATGCAGACAGCCCACTCACTCACTCTCTCTCTCTCTCTCTGTCCTGGCCGAACAGTGTGCCAGTGTTTTTGAACTGTGTCACATCGGTGGAGGGGTGTCGACCTACCGTGATTATTTATCAGCTCTCAAGGTCTTGCAGCAATCGCCCTACATTTGACATTCTTTAAATGGCCACATCAGCAGACAGATAATCATCAAGATAAAGAAGAGGAGCATCCCCAGTGCCAATGTACAGCGAGGGGGAGGAGGAGGGTGGAGTGGGGTTTTATGGGAGGGAGGGGTGACTATAAAGGAAAGCCACTGGACGTTCTCAATCCCACGCTGTTGCTTCATCACTGCCCTCAAACAAGCCCCGAGCCATGGCGTTTAACGGGACCTGGAAAGTAGACCACAGTGAGAATTATGACAAGTTCATGGAACAAATGGGTGAGTGAGGCCTATATTAAAATGTCTTGTTGGCTTTTATATAAAGTTTTATAGGTCAGTGGTTCTCAAACTTTTCACTGAGTAACACCACAGAAGACATTTGGCTTTGTATCTTAAGCATGACTATAACTAAAATTAAACTAGAACTAAACTGTGTTTAAACTGGGACTAAGCGCACGTACTGGACCACATCAAGATTTAACCCAGGACTAAATTAGGACGTAACTAGGTTGTAGTTTTCTATTTAAACTTAAGGTTGTAGACACCCCTGAGCACAACTACACAGGACATGCCTGTGTATCAACCACAGTTTAGTACCACTATTATAGGCAATTCCTCAGTGAGGAGGCAGTTTGCTGACATTGAGAAAGCTGAAGTTAACCTAATGTGATGTAAATGTATGTTTTTGTTTCTAAGGCGTTAATGTCATGAAGCGCAAGCTAGCCGAGCACGACAACCTAAAAATCACAATTGAGCAAAACGGAAACAACTTCCACATCAAGGAATCCAGCACTTTCCGTACCAAAGACATCGACTTCACTCTGGGTGTCCCATTCGATTACACCCTGGCTGATGGCACTGAAGTCTCTGTGAGTCACCCAGACATCTTTTTACTGAAATTTAAAAACAGAAAAAGTATTACAAAAGTTGCAATATTGTCTGACACCTTGCAGGGTACATGGGAGTTGGCAGGAGACATGCTTAATGGCAAGTTCACCAGAAAAGACAACAACAAGGTCCTGACCACCACTAGGGCTCTTGTGGGAGGAGAGTTGGTGCAGGTTAGTCCAATGCATAGTATCCTATCCATCCAAACTAATTTCAATTTTAAATTGTTCATTGTTGAACATTGATTGAAAAACAATTGACATTGTTCATTATCATTCGTTGTTTTCACAGAGTTACAACTATGAAGGTGTGGATGCCAAGAGAACCTTTAAGAAGCAGTAAAGGGAATTTTATATTTTTTTCATAGTCAACACAGTATAGATTGTATGTGTTTTAACATTTTTACAAGCAAAATTTTGACACAGTTTTATCTGCTATACCTCAAATGAATAAAAGACAGTAGACAAACTTGTTCCTAATATAAACACAATTAATTAACAGATAAATAGTTTACCTATTTGTGTTAAAGTGGCATACAGCTGTGCAGACTGGACAGCATGGTCATGTGATCAGCTGCTGCAGAGTGACAATGAGAAGCTACACAAAGAAATTTCAGCTTCTTATATTTCTTGGAGCGAGAGCCAATACAAGCATATCATCTCAACAATGCAAAAAGAAGTGTTTAACTCTGACAGTGCGTACTCATGCAGAAATATTGGTTCAAATATGTCTTCATTTGAGAACAATTTAGATGTGTGATTCCATCAAAGTATCGTAGCATAAAAAACTCTTCATAAAATGTAATAAGTTGATTTCCTTCAACATTGCTTATCTAAGTGTAATACAAGTACCAACTAACTCTTTTGTAATAAAGTAAAATGTTGTATTGTTCAATTCTGCACAAATCTATTTCCAAATTTTAACATGAAGCATAAAACATGAACTAATTATTTTTGCATGGGTAAAAACCAGTACGGGAAGGTCTTAAGGTGCTTTATAACAATCTAACCTAGCAATGATTGCACTAAGGGTGAATGGCGTCTACGTTTTTCTGTATGTTTTTAACCAGCTGTGAAATAACATTTGCACTATATTTTGTCATGTATTTTATAGTCAGTAAAGGACTTTGAATATCAGTCTTTCTTTGTAAATTATTTTATCTGCCAAGGCGGTTATCAAGTCCACAGATAAGCTTGGCAATCATGTAACATTTTATGAGCGTCATAAGTTTACAAACACTGGCCCTCTGAGGAAGTGTGCCTGGTATGATTACATGATGACAGCAGGGTCTTGTGCAGTCATGTGCTTCCCTTTAGGGGTTATCTTCAGATGTAGGACTGTCTGTAATATGTAGAGGACAATAGTTCATTCAGTAGTACAAGCTTCCATTTGGTTATACAAATGTAATGAGCAGCTTTGACCACAAGAGGGGGATATCTAACTGTTTTTATTGGCATAGCTCATGGCGCCCAATCTTTAGGTGACCTCTATTTTGAAGGAGTGAACAATGAATTCGATTAGAAAAGCTTATTTTAGTAGCTCAGTTCAAAAAGTGAGTATACTGATACAATGCACACAGAGTAAAATATTTCACGTATTTATTTATTTTAATTGAGATTATCTGTACTTTAGTCTTTTTTTATGTAGGACTGTATGTGTGTATTGAAATCAAATCTATCAAATCTATTATAGCTATTACAATATATAAAGGAGGCTATTGCTGGGCACCACAAGGCCTATGCCAATCGATCTCAGCCCCCCGCCAAGCCCCTGAGTGGCACCCTCTTTCAAAAATGTGTAAGCCGCCGCACGGGGGCTAATCTGGCAAAGACAGGGCTGCTTTGAACATGGTCTGGCCCTGCACCCACAGAGAGAGCTAGACACGGGGGGATGTCCTCTGAGAATAATGCTGTGAGCAGAAGGAATCAGCTGCAAGGAGATGGCGATTGTTTTGAGTGGATGACTAATAATTCTGATTGTAGTCATTTGTGTGTGACGTTAAACCAAATTGTTTGTTTGTTTATGTATTATTTGATAGGGACAATGCATAATACAGTAGATATTCTACAAACCAGAGATAGCTACATGGAAAATGTTCATCTGTAGTTCAAATGTAGTTAATTTGTTTATTTCATCCGAGAAATTGCCAGATTAAAATTGCAGGTAAATAAGTTTGGGCACTGTTCACAAATCACGCTGTTCTGTTCCGTTAATTGAATTTCATAATATCAGTGTCTTGAGTATCATCTTATAGGAGTTTACATACACATTTGCTTATATTGTAGTTAATTTAAGAGGTGGAAGAAGTATTCAATTAAAAGTAGACATAAAATATATCTACAAATAAGAATAAGAAAACCTTTATTAGTCCCTCAGTGGGGCATTGCATTGTTGCAACAGCATAAGTACAGCACACAGTGGTATCACACAAGAGCACAAAGTGTATCAGAGACCAGTCACACAATATGCCACACAGTATGATTATGTTATTATTCAGAGGGCTTAATCTAGTGGTACTTGGGTCATTTCATTTTCCAAAAACCCTTTGATCATATGATGAGGTTTAAATGTTGAAATACACACATTTAAACTGGTGAAAAGTTGTTGTACCAGCAAAAATGTCATAATCAATACTTTCTGGCCTAGAAAATTCTACATATGTGTACTACAGTAAAAATGGCATTTGGATGGTAAATATTTTCTGTGCTACTTTAGAATCACTGTACTGAAGTACGTATAGTTACTTTCCACTTCTGGCTGGTTCCATATGATGCAAGTAATGAGTGCAGTGTGCTTTTAAGGCCATAAGATAGCGCTGCAGAGCTCCTCCTCTTTACAGTAAGGGCCTAAGTCATTGTATGATGTCATCCCTCAGTCAAATTATCACATGACACACACCTCATCTGACCAGACAGAAAAAGCCAATACAATCACTGCACCTCCACTCATACTGCTAAAATCATATCTCCTGTTACTTTATGAGAACCACAAGGGCAGTGAAAACCAAGAAAGTGGTGGGAGAGTTAGTCTTCTGTGTTTTGATTGCTGAGAGACTGAGAAGGCAGGGGCCCACCCAAGGGAGAGGGAAGTAAATCACTAAAGTGGACAGAGAACAGACAGAGGACGAAGAGACACAGGGCAAGAAGAAAAGCACTTACCTCCTCTTCCTTCTCCTGCTGCGAAATCAAATTCACTGACTCACTCTGAAGTCATCGGTCCATCTGAAACTGTAAAAAAAATATATAAAAGACATCAGCGGCTGATTGGGAAAAGCAGACACATGCCCCTGTTAGGACAATCACCTCATGGACAATGACTGTGCAAACCTTTGCAGAGACTCATGCTAGCTGCTGTGTGTGATGAGTCATTACCTAGTGCTCAGTACTTTACTGGAGGAGCCTGACAAACTTTTGTGATTAGGAAGTAATCACAATGTCACTCTCACTGTTTACTGTATATTCTTGGAATTAATCCAGCTAATATGCAAGATGTGAGAGTGGTGATTAAACTTAAAAATTAGCTTAAGTAAGATAAAAAAAAAAAAACTTAAATAGAGCGTAGAGTCCCATTTGACATTCGAGTGGCATAAAACTTACCTGGGTTAGCGGTTTAACTGGCTACAGTTTTACTAGTAGTTTTATATTATAGTGCACATTGTTATTGTTTTTGCAACACTGTTAAATATATACAGTAGCATGTATAAAAATGTGTTTTAAAATAGCTAAATAACAAATAAGTTTACTGTAAAATGAAAATGGCCACTGTTACCCCAGTGTATAAGACAGATTTATGTGGCTAATTCATTGCACAATGATACAGTTAGCGAGGGTATGCTAACACTTGCTAAGTAGCTTAGAGATTTAGTTCTACCAACCATTCTGGCCTTCAGGTATGAACCGTGCTTGGATGAATGACTGTCTTTTAAACATTTTTAGAGGTAGACAAGACAAACACTTCGTTAACTGAAGCATTAGGAGGGAGGCGTCAGATGGACATCACCCAAACAAAAAAAATCGTTGCTGAATCACTTCACGTGAAAAAAAAAGAGAGAAAATAATCGAGATTAAAGTTGTAATTTTAAGAGGATAAAAAAAAGTTTTGAAAATAAAGTCGTCATTTTATGAGAATAATGTCATAATATAAAGTCTTATTTTGGCTATGACTTCATTCGCATAAAATTACCATTTTATATTTTACAAATTTATTCTTGTAGTGCCCATAAATATTTTTTTTTCCATGTGGCCCTAAATGCCATCTTAAACTTGAGCTAATAAAAACCTTCTTTTATGTAACAAAAAAGACCACACAATGAATCAATAAATTAATAGGATATATATGAAGTGCTATTTTGCACATTTAACTGTAAAAACTTAGCTTTAGAGTAAGGACATTTTTCCTGGCTGCTAAAGGAGCACAAGTGTGAGGGGACAGAAACACCTCTTTAATGGACTTGTCAAAGGACTAACACCATTTACTAAGTGTTGACACTTGAGTGTATGCAAGCACGCATCCAGATAGATATGTCCTTTATCCCCCACAAACACTTCTTCTCAGTCAATTTATTCATTCTTTATATGTGTAGGAAATCACTGTGTGCCACCTGGTGTGACTGAGCCAGCAGAGAAGAGAGAGGGACTAAATTGACGTTGGCCCGTGTCTCAGGAGTGGCCCACCCCTGGGTTAGGTGGGCTATTCTTGAAGAGGGCAGGAGGAGGTCTGCAGCTCCCCTGACGCGCACACCACTTTATAGGATCTCATATTATGTTTGCAGGGTCTGCCGGGACTGCGGGGGAGGTGTTATCAAATGACGTGAGAGAGGAGAGGAAACTGGACTGTAAGCAGCTGGATTTCTTTGTGGGTTAAAAGCAGTCAAGTCAAAATACTTTATTTAAGGGTTGTGCTGTTGCTATTTTAGTTTATCTCACTGTTTCTACAGCTGTAAGCAAGGGCTTCAAAAGAGCCTCACTAAACAAAACAGTTACTGTACTTGAACTGGCCCTTGAGGCTCAGAGAACATAAAGATTTTTAGTAAAAAGTTGAAGTAGTAGTTTAGTAGAAGTATTATAGCACTGTATTAGCAGAAGTGGGTAGTAGTAGTACCCAGATGTGGAAAGTAAATAGACTTATATTTTATATATTTTAATTATATTTAAAGAAAATAACAGTACTTTCTTGAGTACAGATTTTGAGTAATTTTTCCACCGCTGGTACTAGCAGTAGTAGTATTAGTAGCCATAGTATTAAGGGGCAATATAATTAGTTGTAGCTGTAGTAGCAGTAATAATCGCAACAGTAATGGTAGGCTTTAATTGTAAATTTTGTATTGTCAAAAATACTTTAGACTCAATACTTGTTACTTTTACTCATGTATTGAATGTATGAAATGTATGTATGAATGTATGAAAATGAAATGTATGAAACTAGATAATTATATAACAATAATTAGAAATATAAAATAGCAAAGCATGACAAATTGCATCCTAGTATGTTGGAAAGGAAATTATTGAGAAAACTTCAACACTGAAGGCCAGCTGCTCAATAGTCACAAGTGGTCAACAATTTAATTGAAATTCATTTCATAGAGAGAACATCCAGAAAGACTCAACCACTATGACAGCAGGAATGACGTCAATCTTTAATGGCATATGGCCTTGAATGTCTTCATTTTACATTTTCATAAAAACTTCTTTTTGATCAACTTTTTTTCTGATTTCAAAAACAAACAAACCTCTGCAATTCACTGAAATACACTTTCCTCCTCACAGCGGTCTACATAAGATACATAAATACCAACAGTACTGTATAAGAAAAAACAAAAAAAACCCACACACATGCCGTGAACATGCACAAAACACGCAAGTACATACAGTACACAATTATTAGGGGAGAATTAGCGCTTTTTACTTGGAGAATTGGGGATGTTTTCATTGGATTGGTTTCCAGGGTCATCAGTACCAGTCAAAAGATCTTCTCTGGGATTTCACAGTGAATTATGTAGGTAAAACATATTCAAACTTTACATACAGTCCACTCAGTCAATTACAAACACATAAAAAGCTCTTAAAATTACCAAATGAATATACAAATAAACTTACATTAATACTTATATTGAATTGTATAATGGGCTATAAAACAATACAGATAAAAACACGCACACACCTTATAAATACTTATAAATTTGGTGCCCCATTTGGCTAAAAAAAAGCAATCCTGCTTCATAAAATCAGTTAATATTATGTGCATATTATAGTTCATTACAAAAACACTGACTATATGATTCAACCAGCTCAATGTTGATTGCAGAAAACTGGGTTAAAAATTACTGGGAAGATTGTTTTTCTGCGTTTTATACTCCTAAACGTCACATCTTTTTGAAATGTGACACAACCCCATCAGTGAATATACAAGATACACTTTGTGTTTTGACTTGAATGAAAATCTGATGTAAAAATGTCAAGAATATGATCAGATATGTCAAACAGCAAAGAGATTATTGCAGGCCCGCAAAACACACAATTACAAAAAGTTGTTTTTTTACCCCTGTCCGATCATTGTTATGTAAATTTGAGTTGTACAAAAGCAATCCCCTAAAAATAGACAAAAGAGACAAATTGCTTAAAGTGAATATTGTTTCTGATGCAGAGTTGCTCTTTTGGAGTGACTCCAAAAGAGAGGCAAAAAAAAAAAAAGTCATATCATACTTCACAAGAAATCAAAATGAAGACTACAAAGCAGTCAAAACTGAATAATTTCACTAGCCTCAACAGCTCTCCAGTGTAAAAAAATGCCTTTGGTCTTTTGTTTCTCTATACTGAGCTGCTGTCCTCCTGCTTCACAACAAAGAGGTTCCTAATTATAGCCGGGCTAGGTTTGGAAGTGTGCTGCATCGTCCGGGTCACTCTTTCACCAGAGATGGCTTTTTCCTGTCAATGCCACTCTTGAGTTGATCCCGAGCTGCAAAAGAAAAAAAAAAAAAAAAAAAATACATTCGGGGCTAAATTTGTAATCACTTGGTTAACAGTGACTGCTCAGTTGTACGGCAAAAGACAAGTGTTTGCTGCATTGGGTTTAAACACACTTGAGCAAACCAAAAATCCACACATGCACTGTGCAAAAGTCTTAGACAGGTTTTTAAGAAAAAATAAAAAAATAATGTATCAATGTACAAAAATACTCAAAATAAAGAAGAAAATAAAGAAGAAAAATAAAAACTAGAACCATTTAGAGAGCGTAGACCTCTGCACTGGTCCTATCTCACAATGGGAAAGATATACTGCCTAGACCTGGACTCAAACTCAAAGATTATCTAGTACAGGGGTAAATGCTTTTTCCGCTTAGCCATAAACCCTTATATATAGGTAGGTAAATAATTCACCAAAACAAATTATGGTACAGAATCTCTCAAAACACTGCTGGATCTAAACAGTGATCTGGATCCAAACCAAAAGTATTCATTTTGTCCTATTTGTGTCTTGTTATTTATTAAAGCTCTCTTCATTACCAGTATTTTTCACACCTTACTAAAACTTTTGCACAGTACTATAAAGCAATAAAAAACTAAATCAACACATGACTGCTTTGGTATAACAGAGCGACTTGCCACTTTATAATGGCAAACAAGAAGCATGAATATGAAAGTAGTTCCTTACACACTTTAACAACAATCAAACAATTCAAACAAACATCTTTTTGATTACAAAAATACCTTTTGTCTTTCTTTAAAATATCTAAAAATGTACAGCATTGTTTTTTCCTTTTTTTGCAAATTCATGCTTCAACATGTATTTATTAATCATAATAACATTAATATGAATGATATACAGAATAGTAATAATTATAGTCATAGAATAACACTAGCCGTTAGCATTTTGTTCACACTTCCGCACGTTTGGCCTTTCTTCATGGCTGCATAAGAACGCTCTTTTGGTCTCTATACTTGCATATACTCCACAATGCAAAGTTAGTGGCCTGCTTATCTTCGGAGAGGCAGACAAAAAGGTGTGTGCGCTTCTGTCATGCATGCCTTGTACCTTATTCAAAAGGTGTCAAGAGGAAGTGTAGCCAAAGTGCTGCCGGTCCATTTCAAACTATGTAACAGTATAAAAAAGAGGGACGTCTTCATATAGGGAGGAGGGGTTGGACTTGATGTGTGATGGAGGCTGGGGTCTGGTATGTCCTGAGGCCCGTGAGGCTGCTGCTGCCTGAGAGACACAGACACAGAGAGACAAGGGAGAGAAGGAGTGAGGTTGCCATGGTCACTGCACACAATGTCAGCTAATGAAAACACAAGGGATCATGGTGAACTGTTGCACAGAATAAACATTCATGGAAATATGACCTCCATTTTGTGAATTTGAGTTTAATAAATAAATAAAGGACATTTTCACTGGCTTTGGGTTGATTGTCTGTTAGCAACTAGTCTGCTAGCACCAGTAATTTTCTGACAAGAGGTTTTCCCATTAATTTTTATGACAAAGATGTTTTTCGACAGCAAAAATGAATGGGTGTTGTTGCTGATAAAAAAAAAAAAATTAAAGAAAAATTTGTGGTGGTTGATAAATGAAATCTGACCATAAGCTGTCAAACTATAGTGCCACATTTCTGCAACTACCATAAAATAAAATAAAATATAAAAAAAAGTATACAGTCGTATTAGTATAGTATAAGCTTATCAAGTTCCTCAAAGCGCTTTACAATTTGGTCCATTATTCATTCAAACTCGGTGGTGAGCTACTTCTGTAGCCACAGCTGCCCTGTCACAGACACATAGGCAAGGTGGGTGAAGTGTCTTGCCCAAAAACACAACAACAGTATGCGAGGCCAGGAGCGGGGCTTGAACCACCAATCTTCAAATCTTCAAATTAGCGGGCAAGCATCTCTACCGACTGAGCTACTGCCACCCAATTACCCCTTGGCCACATTAAATAAAACTGCTAAAGCTCATACTTTCGTTAATGTTTGCTAACCATTTGACATTACACATGTAGGCGATTGGTAGTCAATTGCCAAAATTTGATTATTCAGAAATTGATTTAATATTAGTCACTAATATAAAAACCTTCAGTGAAAGTGTACCGTGGACTGCTGAAATTATGGCACCATGCTTTTGAGCACAGCGTAGTAATAGACTTTTTTCTGTTACTCATACACAACAAAAACTGACATACTATCAATATTTCTTGTTATATTCTGGTCAATTCTGCAAAGAAAAAAAACGACCTCAGTTTTCCCAGCTTTACCCACAAGTCTACAAGTTCAAATCAGTGCCAGAAGGAGAAGGCGACACAGTGAGAGGCAGTGGAGGTGCGATTTACACCTTTGTTCCCGGCCGCTGCTACCATCAATGGTCATGAAGTCGGCAGACACTCACCGACGGTACGCTGCCCAATAGGAGCCGGAGCAAGGTCAGTCCTCCTGGGTTCGAATTGTACACAAGAAGAAGCAGTCAGCAAGGGCCGTCACAGCCGCCCAGGGCCACCATCACACATCAGGAACCTGTACACACAAAGAACAAGATCTAGTTTGAAACTGACTACAAGAATCGAATCTTGCAGATTCAACAACCCATGAGCACTTTAGTCAATGTTTGGAAAGTTGAACCATTTACTTGAAGCAAAATCTTATTAAAAAAAGAAAATTATACAGGTAAAAACTGTTGGCATATGGAAAACACAAATACAGTTTGAAATAGTTTCTATAAAATGTGAAGACTGGACCTCCAAGGGCTGGAACTTCAAGGGTGAAAAGAAAATCAAAACATTAGTCATTGTGACAATACCTTGATTTTGTACTAATCTTTCCATAAATATTTAGTCACAGTTTTTCGAGGCAATGTTGTGGATGTAATTTTTCTCAATTACTTGTATTTTACTGCAACCTTTATGACACATGACCTGTATTATCATTTCATGTATAAAATAATTACACTTAAAAAAATCAATCAAACATTGTAACTATAATCAACTTCCCCGCAATCCACCTTTAGGTCCCAACCCACCATTTTGAAACCACTGGCTTAAGGCAAATATAAAATGTCGTTCAAAGAGCTTAGTTCATACATACAAGAGACAGATAATATCATACAAGAAACAGATAATATCTTCACGTGATTAGACACACTTCTAATAATCAGTTATCTAACATACAGTATGTCAGCTGACAACAAATCTACTGAAATATTTTGAACGTCTTCTCCTCAACTGTATCTCCTTTGTCTCCAGTGATCCCATTCTGATCCACATCTTCAGAAATCCCCCCTCTCAAACAAAGAAGGAAAGGTTAACCCCCTTGACCCCCCTCAAACTGCCCCCAGATGTAACTCCGAAAATAGAGATCTCACAGAGACTGTGGAACCTCAAGTTCAGGAAGAAAAGAGAAACTCTCTGAAACAATAAACAATTAGAACACCAAACATGACCTAAAGAGAAGGAGAGGCAGACAGAGAGGAGACTGGAGTTCCCTGAGCACACAGAGGGACATGGCTGGCCTAGCTAATGCCCTGTTGCGCGTTCAATCAGGGATGAGCAAATCGATGCATTATACTATTGCATGGCTAGGCTAACACGATGCATACTTTCAGACCACCCTATTTGTTCAGGCTGAGATGCCAAGGTTAAAGATTGGGTTGATCATTGAACATGCCGGAGCAGATTAGGCAAAGGTTTAGTGATTCTCAAGCTTAATGTGTTACATCTAATAACTCAGGCTGGGCGCATAATGTGAGATAGGTAAACAAGTAGTGTTTGAGAATGTGTGGGGGGATGATGGTTCTCATGAATGTGTGCAGTGTTGTTCACAAAGGTTGGCTCCATGTAGCAATACTGTTATCAGCAAACATTGATCTCATGCAGTAAAAAGGATCTGTTGTTTCAAGTGATGCCAGAGTTGCAATTGTGTCTCGGTACAGATGGTAACAAAAACATGTTTTAGCTCATTTACAGTTAATGATAAAAGGCCAATACTTAAAAACAAATGGTGGTATGTGAACATGGATAGCATGAGCGTCACAAGTCATTAGTAGCTGACTCCCAGGTTGTTGCTACAGGATGTTCAGTCAGTAATATGTCCGTCTCTGTCTGTCTACTTTGCAACATCAACAAAATGCGTTTTCAGTTGGTAGGTAGAGCATGCGGCCCATATACTGAGAGACTACACCTTGCCTCAGCATCGAGAATTTAAGTCCAGACTCCGACAATTCACCAAATGTCTCTCTCTCCTCTCTCCCCCATGACTAGTAGGTTGGGTTTATTAACATTGATTAAATTATTTGTTGTGCAGTACTTATTTGAGAACAATAAGCTAACACTCTAACATAGCAGCTTTAGTTGCATGTAGATGCTAATTTGAAACTATTAAAGACACAACAAAATCCTTCCTTTAGTGATGTCTTGTAACTGAAGTTAGTATATTTGGCCCCATCTCATAATAATACAGAATCTTTGAACAATTTCTGGATTTAGACTGAAAGACTGTGACTTCTTACTTGGCTCCTAAAAATGTTTGCAAACAGACAAACAAAACACCCTACCAACAAGCCAACAGTAGTAGAAACATAACCTCCCACAGGTAGTAACATATAGTTTACAGATGTACAATGAAGTTGATTCAAAATAATAACTCAAATGTCTTTCCCCAGTTTCTACCTGTGTAGCATGACCATGAAAACAGTTTGCTCTCTGAAGCACCCTTAATCTGTAGAAAAGCCTTTAGGCCACAGCCGTGGTTCTCACATGCCAGAGAAGGTGAGGGGAGCTGGGCACAGGTGAAAGCAGCTGCTGACACTCCTCTAGCTCCTGAGAGCCAGTGCTGGGACCGGGCCACACTGAAGCAGCATGTACTTCTGACTGTATGTGTTATTATTCAGCGGGGGGCAAAGAATAAAGTCCCACTTCCTTATTAGAAGGGGCCCCAGCTGCCCCTGTGCTCTCTTGTTGGAGTTCAGTCCAGCGCAGGAACCATTGGTTTTGTCAGGCGAATGGCCAAGAGCTCCTCAGGGCAAGCAGCCAGACTACCTAAACTCTCACATACAAGCATGCACGGTAGGAGCACAGAATCACACACTACTAGGGTTTGTCAGACGGAAAATCTGGATTACCTTTCTCTTCAGTTCACTACGCATTAATGTCCACTATTAGCTTGTCACTGGAACCAGGCCTGTGCCAGCGCATGAATGTCAAATAAAATCCAACTCTCAGATGAATGCGCTTAGGGTTAGAGTCAAGAGTTAGTATAGTCCTCACCTCCAGACCAGACCTTCACAAACCTATTAAATGGTCTTGACTTTGATGTGACAAGGTACATATTCTTAAATCAACTGTAAACGCCACAGAGTGGCAATACACAGTATTGTCTTCAAGGGATATTTTTAGTTGTTTTCTTTCTTATTCTTTTTCCTATCCTTGTAGAAGTCTTGTAGAGTCTATCACACCATCTTAAGGCTTGAGGCTGTGTATTCAGTATCTTGGACAATATGCAGTTAATCACAGGGCTAACATTTAAATACAGCAACTTATAATCACTCACTCTCACCTTCATTTACTATGTTGAAAAAGTGTAAATGGTAAAAGTTATGTTTTTGCCAAAGTGGTTTGTTTTTCTGTGAACAACATAACAAAATTATGGTCAAAATTATACAGTAAATGTACATGACTGATAGCCATTGTTCCATTTTGAGTTGATTGTTGGCAATTACGCTTTTTTTTTTTTTTTTTCTCTGAGATAAGGAATACATGTTTTTAAGATATTTTCCATGCAGTGCCATTGTCATCTTTGGATATCTTCCAATTTTAACCTGCAGCTAGTGACACCACCGGAGATTAAATTTCCAAAATGGCAGTTATCTTGACAGGCAAAATGCCAGGTGATTAGTGAGGCTCATTATCCGCCCTGACTAAAGACTTCAGCACAGGGTGGACAATAGCGCTTCAGCTTCAGCTGTTATACACAAATCCCCCACAGTTGCACTTCCTAAAGCAACATACTCTTCCTGTGAGTGGCCACAGTCTGACCACTTACAGACCACAAGCCAAGGTACGATAGCCTCAACAGTCTATGAATCACATTGTGATGGATAACTCTCACTGTGAGTAACAGTTCACCAATGCTGCTTTTTGCTGAATGTATGAAGCAGCAATAGCAGACACAATGTGGTGCAAGCCAGAATAGTCTCACAGTAACCTCAGCTCAAGTTTATTCTTGTCCCATTGCAGCTAAAAGTGTTTCAAAATATTTCTCAAGCACTTTGTCTACCCACTCACTGCCAGACAAATAATGTGCTTTCCCAGCTAAAGTCTATCAATTTCTGAGACAGGCAAGGCCAAAAACTCAAGGTCTAGTGCAGATGAAATGTTTGTTTATAAAGCTGCAACATGTCAGAGACGGTTGCAGCATCGGTTCAACAGGAAATTAACTGCATCTTGGTTTTAATACATTCATAGGTTTTATTCACACAACATTGTTTAGTATGGGTTTTGACTAACTGTATACATTTCATAAGCATTATATTTATGTCTGGATTATTAGAACTTTGCATGACTTTCCTTTAATTTAAACTTTACAAGTCAACTTGTAACAGTAGTCTCTTTTGTTACCTTGTTTTTTCCAGAATTGATTGTTGTTGATGAATGTTTTTGTAAAGTGTCAAAGATGCCAATTCTACCTACAGTCAGTAAATAAATAATTAGTTTTGGTTCTTATGCTATTAAAGAGATAAAAAGGAGGTTGTGGCTCAATAGATAGGGCCTTTACCCCTTAACCAGAACATCCCTAGATCAGGTCAGGTAAAGGCACAATGTCTTTACCACTGCGAGGGCCAATGCTCCTAGTTTTATATCAGTCAAATCACACAAAATCCATTACATAACATATTTTTTCTTATTTCTTAGTCGTTCCAGAAAAGAGTGTAGACACCAAATCATGGTTTACGTCAAGACTTTAATCCCTTAATTTGAACTTTTTTTCAACCTACCACAGAGGAATTACCCTCATATTTCTGGTTTTTATATCTGTCTATGTCTGTTGCCAGTGCATATTAACTGCATGTGAAGTGAATATGGATATATTGCCTTATAGCTATGTACTTTACATAGCAGACACCATAATTTTGCCATAATGTAGCTTATATATGTCTGCTCTGTGTAATTATGTCTCGATTAGGACTGAAGCCTGACTTTGCCCTCCACTGTGCGCCGGATGTGGGGATGTTGTTGTTTCACCATGGGGTAATATCCACTGGGGCGGCCTGACTGACCAAATGACTTCCTCCCAGTTTGATAGAGGAATAATTATTTCCTCCAAGCCCCTCCCTTCTTACACACACTTCCTCCTTTCTTGACAAAGAAGAAATCCCCTGAAATATCAAAGACCTTTTTTCTCTCTCTCTCTATGATGCACAGATACAAGGGCAGGTACAAGACTAGCACTAATCAACAGCTAGATGAATGTTAGCCTGCACCACCACCACCCACCTACTCCCTAGCAGCTCCCTCAGGGGTCGCTGGGACATGTCTCTTCCTGTCCCAGGCCGGAGGGAGGGAAGTGGTGACAGTGCGACTGGCGCCTCGTGCACGTACAGTCAGTCAACACAGATGCACACGGTAGCAGGGGATTTGTTGAGCTTTGTGGTTTGTTTTTTTACAGCATTTGAATCAGACATTGGGACATGTGCTATTGTGGGCTCCGGCATAAACAGCAATAACTACAGCTTCAATCAAAGTGCCTAAAATAAATTCCTTTCTAATTTATGTTAACCCAAGACATCATCTAATTATTTTAATAAAGATTCATAAAACACATCCCTCTAGGCCCGTTCTGGGTGGCTCAGCAGTTCACATCGAATATTCGCCGTTTATGACCTTTCCGAGCATTACATCCTCTCTTTGTCCCATCGTCCTTATAATTCTCCAAAGCGCACTTCTTTGTCATAAAACAGAAATTCCAAAGCACTTTTTAGATTAAAAATTGTATTTCATCCCGGCAGCGTTTGACAAAATGATAAACACAGACTAATATCTGCTGTATACTGCCTGCCAATAACTTTATAAGACATTATTGTGTGATGCTGTGCGCAATAATAGATTTTGAGATCATATTACTACCAAGAGCAATAAATATCAGTCAAGATTCTAGTCTACAAAGATGGCTCTAATTTTGAACATTTGATATGAAATTGAACAAAAGGTTTTTCACTAGAATACAAGAATGACTTTTCTTTTGTCATCATACCATTGTCTCAAAAGACATACATCTGAATTTGGTGTTAAGATTATTGATAATCAAAGCTCTGGAGTGGTGAAGTGATTTTAACATCACAATAATTAAAGCATAACAAATATGATTAGTGAAAACAAATATGATTTTATTTCAATAATCCATCAGTTTAGTTCTGGCTCTTTGCTCTGATTGTAGACAATGACAAATTAATTAATATATTTAGCTTCAAGCTACCAACAAGAATTTTTCTACATTTACTAAAGTAAACTTTAAACTTGTGCTCTTTTCAGTGATATAATTGTTTTTGTGGTAGATGTAGGTAGGTGTCATACCTTGGCAATGTGAGTAAGAAAAATGGGCTTGAGATCATTGTAGATTTGTTGCCCAATAAATCAAAAATACAAATTTCTTTTATGAAAGACCTAGTTAGAGGTGATGCTCATGTTAAGCAAACAGTTCAGCAGTTATAGCTTGAAGAACTTTGGCATTTTGCAAAAGCAATGATTTTGGACTTGACACGCCCACTTTTTTTAAACCTGATTTTTTTCACAAAAAACTAAAAGAGATACCTGCTACAAACTTTGCACGCTTGCTATTGGTTACATGAACAATAATCACACCAAGTTTGAAGCAAATCAAGTGGCATTTTTTTCTAAATTGTGTTGCTTTCACAATGACTCTGTAGTTAAACCATAGAGAAAAAATATGTTCTGTAAAAAATGGGTTACAATATAAAAAAATCTGGAAGTACTTTACTGCTGTGGTTGGACACTGTACATCAAAGTCATGTTGTTTTCTAATATTTATACAAAATCAGGGGCGCACTAATGTTGACTACATGTGTCATCTACAGTAGACAAGCTAAACAGAATAAATGTAGCTATTATGGGATGCCACTCTTGTACACTGACTACAGTAGCTTAAGGGAAGCTACAAATCTTCTGTATGATGCAGCACTAGTACAGCTTCACATTTGAGACAGCAGAGGAGCAGCTGGTTACATGGAGCTGAAGGAGCCACAGCGGCAGGTGCACACGATGGAAGCCTAAAGTGGCCCCAGGAGAATTATGGGTAATGACTGCCATTGAACCAGGACTAAAAGAGTTCAGCAGTCCTTGGGTGACTGTGCTGTATAACCTCTACCACTGGTTTAATATCAAAGCAGCTCTTATTAGCATTTGCCTCATATTTGCTGAGCTCTACCTTGTTATTAAAACATTGGCGCTCGTTGCATATTCCGTTTGACTTTTTGCCTTTGATGCCTGGGATCAAACTTGAGCATTCAACCTACTAAAAAAAGCCAGGATAGGAAAAGATAATGGTATTCTACCTTTATAACCTGCTGGATTCACAGTACACCTTAAAAGACTAATCTGTTCAAGTTTTTACTCTGCCAACAAAATATTTGCTGCTTAGATGACTGAGATGCTATATAGTGTTTGTAAACAATATCTCTGCGTTTGAAAGCATGGCGCCTTAAGTTAAGTTGACAACAACACATTTCTATGGAGGAATATGCATTAGCAATTAGAACTGACTAATATATGGGTACTATTAATTCAAATTAAAGTAATATTCAACAACAAAATTCAACAACAAAATCAACAACAATCATTCATTTTAGCAGTCCTAGTTTGCTTCCAGGTAATAATGAATAAGGAAAAAAATGCTTCTCTCGTCACCAGAAGAGCTTGAGGGCACACAGAGTACAGCAACGCCATGTGACCATCCTTATATACGTATGCTTAGAAATGGGACAGACCATGTTTACACTAAGTGTCACAACATTTACAGAAGTATTTTTATGTATGTGGTAGTTATGTGCGTTGAAGCTGTTACTCACACATACTTCAGCAGAACTGCCTGGACTTCCATCCCTGAGGAGTTCCATCTGCAGGTGGGAGCCAGCGAATCTAAACAACCAGAGACACAGATGTTCAGATGTACACGTGGAACTGCTAAACGTACTGTAAATCTTCTTTGTTAAGATTCAACATGCAGGATTTGTTAGTAAGCAAACTCTTGCCACTTCTCACACTGGCCCTTCCTCATGTGAGCGCTACCGCAGTTGGGCCAAATTTCAAATGTCCCACAGAATATGAGTCTAGTTGCGAACTTTAATGCTAACTACAAATGTAACATAAGTCTGTACCATTTACCCAACCATAAAAAGATACTGTCATATTTAAGCATTGCTGGATGATGGTCCCTTTAAAGCGGGATATAGTACAATGAGGACTTCTATACACTAAGAAACTATGATAAAATGACAAAAACTATTAAAGCTAGATTTACTAATGAAGAACTTTGTCTGTCTTTAGATTAAATTTTCTTTGTGTTTATGCTAATGATACCTTAAAAACAAAGTCACCCAAAACGATTCAATATACATAGAACCTCATAATCTTATTTTTTATTAGTTGTTGCAAGTTGTGAAATTTTTGCATTTGTTGGACAACTACTACTGTTATTCACAACAAAGCCATGTGAAGTCATGTGATGCTTTCAGACTGGATGTGTGTGCAATGTGTGAGGGATGCATCTCCCCAAATATGCCAGCTAGGCACTTTCACCTCATTAAAATTCTGACATCATCTGAGCTCCAGCTCTTGTCTTTGCTTGGGGCCCTTTGTGCTTAACTAACCTTATATCTGGAAGAAAAATATGGAAATATAAAAGATGAAAGAGCAATTCGACTGAGCTCTCCTTATGAGGCTAAATATGCTGGGGCTTGAAATAAGTAAGGATCAATAAAAGCTTGAAAACCTATCACCAAAACAAAAATGTGAAACAGTAGAAGAGAAAACAGGCTTCATGAGAGGGGATCAATACTGAACTCTGACGTGAACTCACAGTGGAGCTGGGCAGATTAGAGGACCTCAATAAACTGCACCATGGTCGGAGCAGAGCAGGGATTTAATTAATGAAGCAGGTGATGCTCAAGTAATAGTACAGAGCTTTCACACAGACAATTTTGTGAGGTGTGATAGTGGTAATTGGCATAAAGTCACAATTTAAAACTAAATCTTTACTTTCGTCTGATATCAGAGAAACAAAGCATCACGTAAAATATATGGAAACATATTTACAATCAACCTGAGTGAATTCATATACTCAAAACTGTTGTGAAGAGAAGGCGCTAAATTGGTATAATCTGGCCAGCCTAGGTTTAGTTAGTGTTATATTACAACTATGAGCCATTTCATTAACAGTTTCCATTAAGTTTCAGTAGAGAAGTAAGAAAAGTCTATTTAAATAACACACTGATTTTATACTTTCCTGACTTTCTCCTGTTACAAAATTATCACATACATAACATAGGGAACCCTTAAGGAAGGAATTATAATCAATAAAATGATCACTATAGATTTTTCAACTACTTGGCTCTAGTTGTTAAGCAGCTGTAAAGATTAAAAAATTTCCAATCAAAACCGAGGGAGGAATGGGCACTAAAACAAATCCCCTGTGATTTACTATATTTCATTTCTACAAGTGTAAAAAAAACTAATTGCGTTTTTTTTAAGACAGAAAAAGACTATAACCTAATCTTATATTGCAAAGTGCTTACGACTTCTTATATTCTGCCTGATTACGTAATAAAATCTTACAGCAATATCCAATGGCAGTTCATCTTTTCAGTGTAAATCAAAGACAGCGTGTGTGTGATGAGTTCATGTGATTTCAGATGTGACGACAGTTCGTGCACAGGAGCAGGTAAAGGCAGGTGGTGGGTGCACTGGGACAATGGGTGGCTTTACCTGAGCGTGGAGCGAGGAGGGGTAGGTGAAAGCGGGTGGGAGGGCCGGCGACAGCTCCGCCGGGTACAGTGGGTATGACGCCCACACATCTGGGCTGCTGGGATAGAGAGCAGGCACTGTGAGCTCATCTGTGGAAAGAAGAAGAGGAGGAGTGCGGTGAAGAGGGTGGCCAGTGGATGGGCAGGGGGTGGGGTGACGGCAGAGGTGCGACATGGGTGACAATAATCTGAAGTAGCTTCCTCGTACCAGCCTTTAGAGGAAAAAACCCCAGATGTGAAGATTAACCCGTGAGTGAAAAGGAGGGTGACAGCGGCGAGTCGTACAAAGTGAGTTTTTAAAATGTAGAAGAATTCAATCAGATAAATGCACAATTTTGAGAAGCGTTTCCCCTGTGCTCTCTGCGTCTCCTGGTAACGACTTATCGAAGCATGATCAGAAAAATGCCAGATTTAAACACGGCTTATCAGGAAATGACAGCAATTTCTCTCCTGCAGATTACGTCATGCTTTCATTAATGGTTTCCTTCCATGCACCCAGAGTACGCACACCCTTCTCTCTGCCAATAAGAAAAACACACACACATCTGAGATAAGAGCAGTTTGGTCATTGAGGAGGAATGTACAACCACAGCTGGCCTGCGTTCACCCATCAATAGCTGATTCTTGCTGAATCCTTAACCCCTTGAAAAATCTTTAACTTAATGGGAGAAAGGTACAAGGCTGCATTAGCAAATACCACATACAGGTTTGGATAATGAGCAATATAAACAATTAATCTAGCTCCAATAAAGTAAAGAAGCAAGAACCTTTTGCTCACGGGTTACTAAAAATACAAACCCACAAAAAGATTGTTTCTCTCATGAGCAACCACTTTAATAGCATCTATCTTCAGATTAATTTCAGGTCGCAGCTGGAAGACAAATACTTGTTTTAAATAGAAATAGAAACAGCTGGCTTGACTCGAGAAATGAGAAACCTGGGGGCTTAAAAAACACCAAAACAGACACACCATAGTAGGAGGATCTCGTGGACAGACGGCAGAGTGAAGGCTATACTCACATGGGTCTCTGCTGATGAACTGTGGCCCGGGGCTCTGCTGGGACGGAGGGGGGTTGGGAGTGCCAACCAGCTTGTTCTTGGCCATTTTGGTGTTGGCCTTGGCGAACTCCAAACGCAAGGTCTGTGGGATTTCTGGATCAAACCGGACACCCTGCGATCAAAGGCAAAAGTAGCAGAAGTGGTCAGAGGAAAAATGGCTTCCTAGAAAGGCTTTCAGCATAGTTTAATAGAAGTGATCAAAGCTAGTGGAACAATTTAGTAGCTGTGCAAAACCACAGGAATGTACAGGAATGATAATAAAGTCATCACTATTTACTTGTGAAATTTACTTTAGGCAGTTCCAAGTACAGTGTTGTTAACATTTTATGAAGTGAGTTATTGACTTATAACAAATTTCTCAAAAGAAACCATTCAAATTCAAATTATTTACAAGCTTCTACAATTGCTTAGACAAGCTAGTTTCTTGGAAGATTGCTAAAAGATGACCCTTGGGAGGTGAGTGTAAGAGAGATTAGGGTTCACCACATGACCACTCTTAATAAGGTTAAACATTAGTTTGGCAATGCTTTGCTTTGGAAACAGTAACCTCATAAAGTCATTGTTTTTTTTCTCTTTACCACAGTTCTAATGACACTATATATAATGACAGACCTCACATGTTGTTTAGAGGTGGGGTAGGCAATTTTACACAGCAACAGCCTTGCCTATAGGCTCTGCGAGGTCCAATTTATACACATACTGCAAATGTTTTGGGTTTGGCAACAATTTTAGATCTTGCACTGCCTTAAAAAAATATGATGAAGAAATTGTCACTCTGCTTAATGTAATGTTTTAGATAACATCCTGCAGTTGAAGCCACTTTTAGTCTTTTACAGTCTGTAGCCTGCTGTAAATGGCTCACAGAGGATTAGAGAGTTATTCTGGTTCACTGCATGTGATGACTGATGACACTCGCAAATGAAAATCAGAACAAACCTGGTATGATGTCACTGCAGCCACAGGGCAGTCTAGCCAAAAGGCCTCTCTATGCTCCTACTGAACTCTGTAACTGTATCAAGCATCAAATCCCGTGTTTGGCATGACTTACAGTGAGAATCAGTGTTTGAAACAAGCCATAAATACTGGCAAAGTGTTGAGATGCCGCTGCTGGATGGCTTCTGAAATACCAAAGCCCATAATAAGCATGGCAATGGTATTCTCTATTAGGACTGTGTTCACACTACAGTATGTTATATATGTTTTTAAAAGTGATTTCTGCGTGCGGAGTTTAAAACTAGCATCAAATTCGCATAGGTAAGATGAACATGTATATGGATGTTTGTTAGCTTAGTATGTTAGCTTGTTGTCACTGATGATTTTATTACATGAACTTGTTTGAGACTCTGAGCTACAGTGCTCAATTACTTTTAGAGTTACAGTGAAATGCAATCATAAATGCAAACACTTGACATTACATAGCTAAATACTTATTATTATTAATTATAATAACTATTAGCGTTGTTTAATTACTGGTTTGTTGGCAAGATAATTCAAAAGGGTTTTTATGGATTTTGCAAGAGCATCATTAATAAACAAAGGAAGAAATGGATATGGAACACTGTCTGGATCCATATTCTTTACAGTTGTGATTTGTTGCTCAGTGAAAGAGAATTTACCCCTGAACTAGAATATAAGGTCAATGCCTTGGGGGAGGTCTGCACTCTCCAACTACTTCTCATGTTTCCTTTCACTGTGCAAAGACAAGCATGTATAGTCAAACTGATAATTCTGAAGTATAATTCTAATAATAAAAACATATAATTATCTGATGATCTCTATAGTCTGTATATAAATAAGAGGTATTCAGTTACACTTTTTTTGGTCTGCTTAAGTAGATCGAACTAATCCTAATCTGATTCAGAAGGATAAGCTGTAAAATGAATGCAAAAATATATTATAATGTATTCTTGGCCATATTGGCACATTTTGGACTAGTGTGAACAAAGCCTCACAGAGCTACATCAAAAAACTCCCCATGTTCAGCAAAAAAAATCTTTTTTCCCTCAATTACTCTTGCCTGAGGGAAAATGAGAAATGTGACATAAACAAAAGGCCTGGTTCTTTAAAAAAAACAATGTAGCTATTTGTTTGGCTGCCTCATAAGTAACACAGCCTGGACTAATTTTACCAGTGCCCATAAACACCCTCTAATTAACCTCCTTTGATTGTCTATAAAACACACGAAGGTCAGATCAATAGAGAGGGAAAGCACTGAAGTTCTCTGCAGTAAAAATCTCAATCCTGCAGGCTGGTGCAAATCAGAGCTGAAACAAGCGCGGGACGGATCTTCTCATGAAGGGGAGGGAATTAACTGGGATATCTGAGGCTCAGTGCTCTCGCAGCCTCTGCCAGTCGAAGGTATAATAAGTTACATGGTCATAATGAGGCCCAGTTTGAACGGCTTTAAGAGCGATCAAATTACCACCTTGATTCATGTAATCTTTTTAGCTTCTTATAGTTTTAACGATGAACTTAATCAAGTCAAAAATGCTATAAGTGTAACAAAACTAAGTACAAAAAACACTTTTATATTCAACCATTTAGCTTATACTGTGTATGTTTTCACCGATATTGGTATGTTGGTAAGTAATGATCAGATTATTATTAATAAATGAATGATCAAGGGATAAAGGTTTTTGGTGTGGATCTGATATACAGGAGCCAGGATTTTTTAGGAAAGATATTAACTCCAGCCACCAGGTGTCAGTAAACAAATTAATAGTTTTAGTGGATTCTGAAATGTAAGGGCAACACACACTACCTCAATGGATTCCCCTGAACTAAAAGATCCCCTGTTTGAGTCCAGGCCTGGGCACTACTGTGCCCTTTGCAAAGATAGGGCCAATGCCTTGGCAGAGGTCTGTGTTGTCCAAGTGATTCTAGTTAGTTAAGATAAATTAAAAACCAATGGTTAGACTTTGTTTAAATTTTCAGAAAAGGTCTGTAATGGGCCACAGGTAAAATTATTAGTTATTGGTCAACACAGTCTGGATTCAGGATTTTATGACTCTATACCATTTTAAAATATGGCCACATATACCTGTGACCCTAACTACAGCTACAATAAACAAAAAAAACTTCTAGCAGGAGATATGTTAACCACTTAACCTTAATGTCCTTTAGAGTCTAGGTATTCTGGCACTATACCATTGTTACCATTGTGAGATAGGGCCCATACCTAGTTGGTGGTCTGCACACTCTAGGTAGACTATATTTCCAAAAGTATTAGTTCACCTGCCTTTACACGCATATGAACGTAAGTGACATCCCATTCTTAATCCATATGGTTTAAAATGACGTCGGCCCACCCTTTACATCTATCTATGTCAGCCATCTACATGTCTGATGTTCATCCCAAAGGTGTTCTGTCAGGTTGAGGTCAGGACTCTGTGCAGGCCAGTCAAGTTCTTCCACACCAAACTCCCTCATCCATGTCTTTATGGACCGTGCTTTGTGCACTGGTGCAGTCATGTTGAAACAGGAAGTGGCCATCCACAAACTGTTCCCATAATGTTGGGCATGAAATTGTCCAAAATCTCTTGGTCTGCTGAAGCATTCAGAGTTACTTTTACCCAAACTAAGGGGCCAAGCCCAGCTCCTAAAAACAACCCCACACCATAACCCAAATTCAGTTATTTGGGTGAGTGAGTGAATACTTTTGGAAATATAGTGTACTTCTAGTTGAGCTTTTTCTGTCTTTCCCCTACTTCGATATGCAGATAGATGTTTGCAAACTCTGCCTTATTTCCATATGACCCAGGGGACTGTGCTTTCCCCCGACAAGCTCAAAACAAGCTCAATTCTCAGCCCCACAGAGCCATTCTGAGAAAACAGTCTCACTATTGTTGGCACATAATCAGATGATAATTTCTATCCTTCTCTCAACTCTCTTTGCTTTGCCTTTGATGCACACCAATATGTCGGCATCTGAGAACTTGACCGACTCCTCTCGAAGTTGTCATGGTCCCACTTTGGAGTATGATAAAACAACATCTTTTTTGGTGACAGCAAGATCAGTAAAAAGAAATGTGGGTGGTGTATATCTAGACGTTAAAAAAAACAATGGCAAAATATAGCAGTGCGAAAGTTTGTTTGAAGAGAGAGGAATAAAGCCCTAAGAGAACTGGTTGTGTTTTGAATTTGACTCATCAAGGCGAAGCTGAAATAAGTGAGATTAAAATTAAACCCTAGATCAATATCTTCTATTTATACGTGGAGGAAGAGCTAATTTTCCTGTGCTGAAAGTCAGTGACCTTGCAGGATGTATGGTGAGGCTTCAAGGAAAAGGCTTTTGTTTCACACTTGGAGTAGATGTGCACTTCACATACACTACAGGGATTCATTTTATTAAGATACATTTGCTTTACAGACATAACTGTTTTGGACTTTCTAAAGAAAATAGAAAAGATACTACCAAAATCTCACTTAAAAAGATTAGAAGACATTTATGACCTATGTTTTTATCAACAAAGTTTATTTAAGCACAATCATACCATTTAGAGATGAGATAGTCTTTATGAGATTATTTCCTTCTCTGATTGGTTGTATGTTTTTCAAATAGTATTGCTACTGCCTCGTTTTCTGTTGGCTAAATGTCAATCCCCTTTAATTCAATGTGTGTCCATTTGTTCTGCTACCTACAGATCAAACTTAAATTGACATGGACTGGGCTAATTCTTAAAATGAAATGCCAGGATAAGGGTTGGTTGTAATTGCTTTTAAAAGTGCATTTATATTTAACTTTATTTCATTGTGGTAACTAACTTAGCTATATGATAGATTTGGTATTGGAGAAAATGCTAATAATTACTTACAATTATGTAAATCACACAATGATGAATGTTAAAACATAACCTTTCACAAAACACACCAAAAATATGTCCTTGCCTTACAGCAATGTTCTTCTCATGGCAGATATACTATATGCATGCAGAAGCTAGTCATCACCAGATATACAAGAGCTGAGCTGGTAGTTGTGGAGAGGGCATGACACTTACGTTCAAGGCATTCTTAGCAGCCTCCGCCTCTGATCGACTGTCAAAGCTGACAAACCCCACCGGCTGGGGAGACAAGCAGACAGAACAAAAGAGAAGAAAACATGGTTAAAGGCACAATACTGAGTCTGCACTTCTGTCTGAGTGACAGAGACATACACATTTATTATTTTATTTTTCCCGTCCGTCGTATCCTGTTTATGCTGGGAGAGGAGAGGGGGAGGGAAATGCTCACCGGACACTCACATTTTACTAGCAGAGTTCATCGTTCAGCTCCCCTATGTCCAAATATGGGCAATAAGGGAGAAAGAAAGTGCATGTGAAGATTGTAAGATATAGGCAGGGAGGAAAAGCTGCAAAAGAACAAGAAGTGAAAAGGGTAGGAAAAGAGAATAAATATAGAGAAGGTAGAAGAGGGTTACAAGGATTTTCCAATACATTCCTGTCATTCCGTAATCTGGTGATATTGATTTAGTGTACCACGTTTCACAACAAGTCCATTAGAACTGCATCCACAAATTACGTAAAAGTTAGAGGTGGTATTCCAAACCCGTACTCAAATAAACGTTACTTTAAAACTACTTTACTCAAATAACAACATTATTACTTGAGTAAAAGTAAAAAAAATCTCTAAGCAACCACTTTCCCTACTACTGCTACTACTAAATCCACTACTACTGCCACCATTACTGCTACTCTAGCTGCTACTACTAGTGAGACAACTACCACTGATACAACTAACTCCACTACTAGCACTGACACAATATTTCTGCTGCTGCTGCTAACAAAACTACTACTACTAATGCTACTAATACTACCACTACTTCTGCTGCTACACTAGGATCAAATCCAGGACCTGAAAGTTATGAGATAAGTGAGATACTACCTACTTTGCTTCTCCTCAAAATGTACTCATATAAAAGTAAAAGTATGTTTTAGAAAATGTACTCAGAAAGTATGTACTTATACTTTCCACCTCTAGTAAAAGCAAGTACGTCTGTTTTCTAACTTTTGTTGCACATAAAAAGACAACGTTATTCTGCAGAGCGAAAAGAGAAAATGAATTCTCTAAACATGTTGCTCCCAGGGGGTCACGCTGCTGCCTGTGATCTGGAAAAGCATGGCAGGGTTATGGGAATTTTGTACAAGTGGAGAAGAAGAGGAAGACGGAGGAGGAGGGAAGAAAAAACAACGACAGGCCATGTGAAGACGTCAGGAGTGTAACAGAATATAAATAGAAAGGCTCGGGCTTTTGCTATATATGGAGATGCCTGCGTGCTGTTTGACTGAAAAAGAAGAAAGATCAATGGATTTTAGTAAGTACTGTCACTGCCATTAGCTGGAAGAAAATCAAAGTTGTGAGGCCAACAGAAGCATTTTGTGAGACGGGCTCAGATCAGGTGACATCTGTCAAGTAAAAAAATGGCAATTACAAAGCTGTGGATAAGGGTGAAGAGTTTAAACACAGACCAAAGTGCACAGTCTCTTACTTATTCATTAACATGTAATACCAAACTTGCAAGGTCCACATTTTTGACATTACTGTCTTTTCACTATAACTGAAGTCAAAGTTGCAAAGTAAGGCTTCTGTTCCCATTAGTATGCATTCTTTAACACATTAACTCAATTTTTGTTGAAATGCATGGTATTATTGTCTATAGACATAGACACATGCCATAAATGAGCGAGAGGGGAATAAACCTTTGCTGTCAGTTACAATAATAATGTATAGTTAAAAATAGAACGTGCTGTATTTATTGTTAATGGCACCTATTTTCCATAATCACTAGAAAAAGTAAAGAAAAAGGCTTATACTTTTATAGCCTAAGCACCACACGACAATGGCATCAATCACCTTCAAAATTTTGGTGATTGACAGGTGTGATTGCCCACCCCCTAATTATTTATAAATCATTTGTTTAAAAATATTCCAAAATGTAGCAATTGTTGTAAGCTGAATACCTCAGGTAAAATAGAGATTTAACATTGTCACAGCTTTTCTCAACAAATATATTTCTGACATGGTTACTGACATGAAATTTTATGCCGGCGTTTATGTCATTAACAATCCAATTAATCCATGCATACAGAGAAACCAAAATATATAAATTCAGAAATTCAGTTATGGGTAATTAAAGGGAAAGACACAGTAAAAGTAAAGAAAAGGAGGTGCAAAAAGGCGTGGAAAGCCATGAAACCATCTAAAATCTATTAGTAATCAGAACGCAATCCTGCTTCTTGTCTCACCTATAAAAAATGTGGCTCATCTCATGATGGATAAACGCAAAGAGCTCTCTCAAGACCTGTTGTTGCAAAACATGCTTATGGCATTTGTCACAGACGGATTTCTAAACTTCTTAATGTTCCATTGAGCAGTGTTGGAACCATAATCCGGAAGTGGAAACATCGTTCCACATAATTTTTTTTAGAAACAAGTTGACGTGTTAAATACTAATTTTAACCCTCTGTATAACTGGTCTCAACATAATTCACAACATAATTATAATTAGCTTCCCAACTAGGAACCATAAAACAAGCAAAATCCTTAAATCCATGCAACAGGATCTTGGTGTTGCAAAGACAGATTCCTTTCTTCTTTGTATTTCTAGGTATTATACTCAGCATATTCGATCTAAATCACCTTAAACCCTTCTAATGAGCGTGTCATGTCTTTATGGGATACAACCTAATGTGCTAACAACTACACCGACATGAAGCTAAATTGCTTAACTCTGAACATGGACACCTGCCAGCCGAGCTCATTTTCAGTCCTGCTCCCCTCGGGGCAAAACTAAAAAAGCGTCAGTACGGCTCTTGTCAAAATGCTGGCTTTGACACCTCAAAATTCTTCTCCCCATCTCCGCACGTCCCACCGGAGTAGATGGGCTGTGACTACAAGCAAGTATCCCTCCGCCTAAGGCAAGTTGGTGCAACGCTCTGCCCACCATCCCCCCTTCTGTAAACTTTTCTTTCTATTCTAGGTAACTTCCTGTCGAACGGTGTTAATCCTTCATAGTCAGACTGATAATGCCAAAGGGGAGAGGAGTCGATTGTAAAGGTGTTGATGAAGAACAACTGTGTAACCCCAGCAGCAGAGTGACGAGTGATTAGTGTTTTTGTGCTCGGCACGTGAGGCATACCTGTTTCGAAGTGAGTTTTATCAAGGAGCCTTCATAGCCCTGCAACAAAGAAAAACATTGACAAAATAACCTCACTTTAGAAGCAATACATAAAACAACACTGTAACATTAAACATTAAACTGAACATAGAAGTGGACAATGAGACAGAAATGCAAAATGTATTTTTACATTTTACATTTTACATTAGGAGGTTATGTTTTGCCAGCATTGGTTTGTTGGTTTGTTTGTTACCAAGATAACTAGGAAAAGTTAAAGTACAAAGAAAGAAATTATTAGTTTTTGGTGTGGATGCAGAATGCTATTGTGAGATGGGGGCACATAATACTAACGCCAGCCACAAGGAGTCCATATGAATTTAACTCAATAGCAATAGGCAGTGTTGCATTGTTCTATCTTGTAATGGTTACAGTAAGCGTATTGATGCTAGACATCTTTTACCCAATCAGAGGAGAGACCTACTATACTGATATATTATATCCGTTATTGATCAAGTATTATTGTAAAACAACTGTTACAAGATGATGACAGTTTCATACTGATAATAGATCTGAATGTTTAAAAGAATAAATATGCACATATTTTTTCAAGTCTGGCATTCTTTGCATAACATCACCTAAGCTAGGTACTTTAACACTAAATGAAGACCATATGGGCCGTATTATTATGTCTTTACCTATGATCTGAGATTTACTGCTTTCAACACTCATGATACAAGCCATTCACTATGAGTACTCGGCGTGAGCATTATCTAAGTGAGCGATTTGATGCATAGCAATTGTTCCATTATTCATTTTAACCATGCAGCTCCTGTTCCATTAAAGTGCATTATACCAGGGCGCCAGTCCAAAAAAGCATCCATGTGCATTATAGCGAGCCCTACTGTTTTGTGCTGTGAGTGACCAAGTCAATTTTATTGAGGTGAAACAAATAGCCTTGTTTTTCAAGCCTTGGTCGGGGCAGGGAGCCATTTTTCCATGAAGCTTCCCATGGATCAAGATGTGATTGAACTTCGGCTTTAGGAGCACAGACACTCGAACCTCCAGAGAGTTTTCCATTGCCGTTTATTTCATCACCATTAATGGAGGTCCAATTGACTGGTGGAAAGAAAGCGGCTAAGAATAGCAGCGAGCCCCCATCCATTTAAAACATACAAACATACCTTAAATGGTCTGAAGAGGAGATAGAGCTCCCGTGGCTTAATATCCAGAGGTAGCCCACTGACAAATAGCGTTCGGACCTGAGGAAGACAGAGAGAAAGAAAGATCATGTATTTTTCATTAACCTCCACTAGTTATAAATAGCCACCTTGATACCTGACAGTAACAGATGAGAATATGAGGGAGGGCACTGGATAGAAGAGCTAAATAGTTCTCAAGGCTGGTTTTATAGCAAGAGACTTCTGATATGGATGTCTTTGTGCTAGGCAAAACATCACTATTTCAAACCTTAGGTGCATTGTATTCTTCTGTGTAATCTATAGCGGGCTGAGTTTTATGGCTGTCCTCCCTTGCAGCTCTACCCTCTGTTTTACATTTGAACTTTTCAACTTGCATCCCGAGCCTCGCTTTTCCTGGGATTTACAATGTATATGCTAAGAAAGTAAAATGTAATTATTGTAGTTTTGAGAAAGCCCACACAGGGAATGACAATACTATGACGCCAGAAGAAAAAAGTGTTTTAAATTAGCACAGTGTTTACTTCAGGTGCACTGTAGGTGAAGTCCGTCAAAGGAGAGGGTTTTACTATGCTATCTTAAATCAACATTTGCGCATGGATATGGCACACATTCCCTCATGTGCACATAAAAAGTAGCAGAAAAGATACAATACAGCTGTAATCTAGACGAAACTGCCTCAGCCAGAAACTATGAGGAGAATGCACTGAATAGGAAGAGCAATTTAAATATATGGGCTGGAAAACACATTTTCCATAACATGCTACTATAACATCAACAACAAAGTGTAATGATTGTAAAAAATGATGCATTAACTGCCATTTGTGGGAAACAAAAGCAGCAACTTCCTATTATGAACATGGTTGTCCAGCGTACAAAAACAGATCAGGTGCCAAGAAAGTCTTGTATAAACTGAATGATGCTTGTTTCAACATTTGATCGTGCAGGCATATTAGTAATACTACAAATATTTGATAAGACAAAAGGCAACTACACGGCAGAAATGTTATGGTTGTATGTCACCTCCAATGAATGTAGATAAGGTTACATTGTTTAGATAAGAATCCAGGAAAATGTTAAATTCTTACAAGTAGTTTAAAAAGATCTTGATGGCGAGCATAAGCCTAGGGTCCAAACAAAGGTCAACTGCAATCTTTACTCAGCCAACACATAATGTACTGATAGGCCCATGTCTGAATTTTAATTGATGCTGCAAAAAAATCAGGAGTAAAACTATGAAACCGTTTGGTCATACCACAATATTTGACTGGTCTGGTAGTCATATTGTTTTCTGGCAACAGCTGTGAAAAAGATAACAAATCAAAGACGACAACTTGGCAAATAGATTATTTTCCCTTGTTCACAGAACACTGCAGCACAACTTCATATTTACTGCATGTTTTTCAAATTATGTTGCTACATTTTAAAGAAAATGTTCAAATTTGGTGGTTGGCAACTGGTGTTATGGCCAGTTTATCTATGAAATACACAGACATAATGGCATGTATTGAAAATAGGTTTTAACATTTTATATTTGGGCTTCCAATAAGCTGAACTTTGATACGATATTCCACCTCTTCATAGCCAACTTTGTTCTCGCAGCCAAGAGGTTCTCACTATAGAATGTGCATTTAATAACTAAATTATTCATTCATTCATTTTCTTCCGCTTATTCCCGTTAAGGGTCGCGGGTGACTGGAGCCTATCCCAGTAACTTTGAGCCGTAGGCAGGGTACACCCCAGGCAGGGGCCAGCTTGTCACAGGGCTGACACGGTGGCAGAGTGGTTAGTGCTCTTGCCTTCCAGCAAGGAGATCATGGGTTTGAGCCCATCACACAAAATCTCTGGGTGGAGTCTGCATGTCCTCCCCATGTTACTGTGGGTTCTCTCCAGGTACTCTGGCTTCCTCCCACCATTCAAAGACATGCATGTGTTAGATGAATTGCCCCTAGTGATTGAATGTGAGAGTGAATGTTTGTCTCTGTGTCAGCCCATAATTAAATTATTTTAGGCAATATCAGCATTTGCTGTATCCATATCACAACAAATTTACAGTATTACAATAATTGTATCACTTTTCATATGACTATTCTTGTAGCTAGCTAGCTATAGAATAAAATTTTGTTAAACATGTACTATACTAAATGAGTCATTTAGATATTATAAAATCTAAATATTTAAGAATGTTTTCACTCGTGCTTAAATAAATAGACTTCTATGGATTACCTAGAGCTAAATTATAATTATTACTGGGTGTTGGTTGGTACAGTATGGTGTGCATAAGAAGACACAGCAGACCAAGTGCATTAGGGCATCTCCAAACAACTCCACCCTGCACTCCCACTTTGAGAACCTGATAACTGTGTTTGAATGTGAAATCTAATCATTTATTCAATAATCCTATTCTATTTCAGGCTGATTTTGGGCTAAACCCACAGCTATGCACTTACACTGAGTAGCTCACGGCTTCATTAGATTGAGTATTCACAACTCGGGGGACAAAGGAACTGCTGAACTAACACTGCACTTCATTCCCACATGTAACTTGATCGTCAGGCGGCCGATACCAAACACACAGCAACACACAAACAAAGGGGATTAGCTTAGCAACGAGAGGTGTAATCACAGGGCTAGCCAAAAATATGAAAATCACCTTCACCATGTTTCTCCCCTTCAATCTTATCTTATCAGTGGTACCCTGCTGGGCTGTCACTGGCCTGTGTCTCCGCCAGATCTGTTTAAATAAGAACTCTGAGGGGAGTCCTTTTAAGGAGTTAGCGAGAACAAAGAGTGATGCAGGGTGTTGTCAATCACAGCAGAGCAGGGGTAGTCACATAAAGCCTTATTTTCACTAGGTGGCACAAAATGGTTCAGGTGGGTATGGCACAGGAAAGGTAGCCCAAAAAGAAAGCATTATCTCCAGTGATGTTGCACAAGTGCAACTAAGTGTGTAAAGCATTTCTCAAGCAAGCCTTTAAAGACTTGGATGTCTTGCTAAGCAGAGTTCAGCAATAAACAATAGGCATTATCCTCAGCCAATTTCCCCCATTTTAGGGACTTAATATATAATATAGGCACATGCCAATAAATTTTAATATGTGGAAAAGTCAATGTATTTCACTAGTTCAATTAAAAACAAAACATATTATTTAATGCAGATTCAATACAGGGTGAAATATTTACAAGACTTACTTAAGTTTGTTGGAGTAATTATGGCTTACAGGTAAACTAAAATGCATTATCCCATTAGAATGTATACAGTATATATAATATTACATAATCAACATAATTAAAAGAAATAAATGCTTGAACTAGTTCACTTATTCTGTGTACTAAATCTATAAACGTGCCCTTTACTTTTTGAATTCAACTACTAAAGTAAGTTTACTTTTTCTGTTTTGGTGTTTTTTAATCTAATTTATTGATGTGTGCCTGTTAGTGCAACATTTAAATTCATGAGAGACATATTATCCAAAACTATAAACAGCTGTTGGTGATAAATGCTAGCTTTTAATACAATTTAAAATACCACATGAATTATTGTTCTGTTTTGAACTATAACCATGAAAAATAGATGCTTATTTTTTGTCTGATTTATTTTCTCCTTTTTGATTTGACATTAGTAAAGACATTGTTTAGCTCCACCTTTTTGAAAGCAGACCACACACTTTGGACCAAAGCACTATCAATGTGGTGCAGTACCCTTTTTAGGAATTCTTTAGATGCCTTTGGGGTAATGGTAACATACTGACCCGACCTGTACCAACCTGGATTAATTGACCAGTGAAAATAGTGCTCAAATGGAAAATCCATTCAGGTGTTTGGAGAACTCCTGTTTCACTTTTCCAATTCTTCGGATGCTAAGCATTATAAATGTGTTTTTTCAGTGACCATAACTCTTGCTAAAGCTGCACACGACCCCAAATAAATGCCAAAAAGACATCAGAGGCTAAACTTAAGATGTTGGATGGTGCACTCACTCTCTGCTTAAGAGACGACAGATTTATACTTTGCTTTTAAGTTTTGTTTAACTTGATGATGGATAAAGCTGAACATTCGAATCACTACAAAGCAGAAAACTATGGTATGACTTCAAAAATACAGTCACATTATGGGGTTAATCTAGAGTTTAAATTATGAAAGTCAGTATTATTGATGACATGTTCTCCAATGGTAACATAAGTAGTAAGTTGGAAGAATTTTACTTTATAGGCTCTTATAAGGGACTTATTTCAACTAGATTATAATAACCACATCATGAAGTTTGTATTTTGATTTGAACAAGAACAAAAATACAGTCAACAATGAATCACAAGCCAGTGTGCTCTCTGTGCCGGTCCCAAGCCCAGATAAATGGAGAGTGTTGTATAAAGAAGGGCATCTGATGTAAAACCTATGCCAACTCAATATGCAAATCAAATTATATGCATGCTAGGAGAAAGGCTATTTTCTGAGGTGACCCCAAAAAGGAAAAGCTGAAAGAAAAGTTGGCTGCTATCAGTGACCCCATCTTTAAACTGCTATCTTCAGTCAGAGAGTAGAGAGTTGGATATAAGTAAAGACAAACACACGCTCAACAATGACTGCAAACAATGGGACATTCTTGGCTTGGTCGGGCCTCATTCCAGAGACTTCCTGACGTCAGCTGTTGTGATATATGATCGGTTTGCGTTGTGTCCGGTGTAGAGCTGGCTGCACATGCTCCAATCCTGGATGAATCACGGCAAATGTGTCAACGGTGCTTCTCTCTCGAAGACATCTGCTGTTGATTACACTATCAGTCGGTATTTATGTTTCCACTTCCAAAAAGGCGGGGGTGAGCTAGCTGCCGCCAGGTTAAGTGAGACATTGTGATGCAGTAAACTAGAGCGCAGGTCGAGCCAGAGGTTGAGCAGATTCTGCAAAGATAAGCCTTCTGCTGCACTTTTATTGGGTTTTAAAGCCATTGTTTTATTGGCTCCTTGTGAGTCACATACCTACATTTCCATAGTGCTGAGTCGCTCCCTGTGAGCCTTTTGAATCATTGACCATTTATGGTCTGCACACAGATCCAATACACAGACAGGCTTCGATCAGAAACAGCAGTCCCTGCTGACCAGAAGCCAGCTGAGAGCTTCACAGCCGGCCTACGGGAGCAGTTCCCTGGCAACGACATAGGCAAGCCCCTAGCCAAAAACATCAGACGGTATTAGGGCCACTTCTGTACTAAGTCCCAGAAGATCACACACCTTAATCTGAGATTCCAGATCGAAAGACGCCCACCCTGGCTTGTTTCGTACTTTTAAATAACAATTATTCTAACAATATGACTTTTTTTTAAACTGCATTCACAGTAAACAGATATTTTACTGCAATATGAAAAGTAAATAAAAAAGCTTAAAATTTACAATGAGATAAATCTAGTGGTGCAAAAGTGCACAAAGGTTTTCCTGATAAATTACTGAAGTTAACAGTGTGACAGTGTGTTTATTTTAGTAGGTAAGTATAAACCTCACAATGCACTCAAAAAAGATTAGGAAACATAAATGGAATACAGTTTCAGGTAAACCACCTAAGATATATGTAAGGTAAAGACATTGTACACAAGTTTTACTATAGCTCAAACAGGTACTGAATGATAACCACAGGTTAGTAAAACTACCTGTTTGAGATAAGGAGCACTGTTATCTTTTCAATAATATTTAAATGGGCACACATTTACCTCTCAGGAAAGTTATATTTTGGCCAGTGTTAATTAAAATTATTCCCTTCAATTTTGAGAAAGTACCAAAGATTCTAGCTCAAGCAACAAGGGGTCAGTAAAGGAACAAATTAATAATTTGATTCTCCTTATTTTTAAATATTTTAAGATACAAGGGCTTTGTGGCTCAATGCATGGAGCATTTACCCCTTAACCAGAAGATCCTGGGTTCAAGGACGAATGTCTTAGTGGAGGTTCTCTGAATGCATATTACAAACTGGAATTATCAGTTTATTTATTAATATACATAAAAATTCATAAATTCATGATTTGATTCTTTCTTTTTTAAGTGATTTGTACAACTTAAAGGCTGGAACAATGTATATATCAATCTAGTACATATAAAAAATATCAATACTTTCTGATAGAATCTAATTAAGAAATTTGTGACACAATTTGTTGGCTTATTTATGCAACATTTCTATTCAGTCAGCACTGTAGACACATTAAATTGGTAACCCCCAACGCCTGTAACGCTTCATTATAATGTGACTTTGTTCTTTCTCACAAATTTGCTCTGACTTTAATTGAGTGCTTTTTTGACCGTTTATTCTGGCCAAAAACTAGGGACACGACCTTGCTGCGATGAGAGATGACTGCCGTGTGTTTCTTTCTCCGTCTCTGTGTGTACCAAAGTGTGTTAATACATGGAGGTCCTTCAAACCAGATGTGGCAGGACACAGCTCTAACCTTGGGAGGGTATGTCGGTAGGGTACAGCAAGTTTATGAGGTGCATAGAATGATACAGTGACAAAAAAAATATCGGGGAAAGAATCATTCAACACACCTACGCAAGTTACTTTCAAAAACAGTTCTCTGTGCAACCTAGCAAAAATCACAGTCTACCAAACAACTTGAGGATGTTCAGGTAAAGTTGTTTGAGTGGTAGGGCTGACAATCTCCCACACTCTTGTAGTATCTAAGCAGTTGGCACTATTTTTTATCTTCATCTTTGACAATTGAAAAGGTGCAGGTTTGCAAAGTGTCAAGCAACCATGAATGGATGACTTGGTTTGTCACTAATCGCCAAGGTGCAAAGAGTCAAGTTTCAGTCAGGGTCAGGAGTCGTAGGTTAGTCCTGGGTTATTGTGTTGGCCAGAGGTCAGCTGCAGGGTTGGCAACACTCTGGACATCTAGAGCAAGCTTTTGTTTTACTCGTTCCCTCACTCCCACAAGTGCTTTTTGGCCGGCGATTATGGTCCGGTAAGAGTCTGTAAATGTTCCAACAGGTTAACCTTTAAAAGACATTTAAAACTAATGGCCTAGGAAAGCAAAGCACTTCACTGTGTTTTTCCTTCTCTTGCTCCATACCTTTGCTTCAAATCTATTCTGGTAAAAAGAATAGAGACCCCCACTCCATTCAAAAAGCTCTTCAGATTATTTGGAAGATGTTTGGAAGAGAGAACGGTTCACACATTGTCAGCGGCATATCATTCTGTCGTCTTCACTGTTAGCTTATGAAATGTCAAAAGTCTTGCAAACTTTCAGGCAACTTCTTTGTATCTTGTGCTCTTCCTTTTGCCTTATCTGTACTTGTTCATGAATAGACTTAACATTCCTCAAGCGCTCATTAACATGAACAAATCGTCTGCATTAGCCTGGTCTCTGCTCTCTTTGTTGCTGTTTGCCCAAGTAGACACTTTATGGTGTTTGGTTTTGAGGTTGGGTGCGCACAGGGTTAAGGTTTATGATGCAAAGGAAGAGGAAAACACGAGACACTAAGTAATCCTGGATGTCTCTGTGAAGACGTGTTGAGTTTCTGTGATAATGCAGCTGTTACTCTGGCTTGGTCAGTGACTGCAATCTCTCATTTAGGGCTGCAACCAATGGATAGGACTATAACAGATTCTGGTACATTCCTCCTTCACAAATTAATCTAATGTAAAAGATGCAGTCAAGTAAATATGAAATTTTGGCCTGGGATAACCATATGTCCTGACTTGACCAAGCTCCTTATTCTCAACTAAAATGTCCCAGTTTTGATTAATCCCAGCCACTAGTTTAGCCATTATTCCCAAAAATTGCTGAAACATCAACACATCTAAACAGATGCTTGTTTATCTTTATGTGTCAATAGTATGTCTTAAGAAAGTTCGATTTTTGAAGCTCTTGACTTAGGTTTAAATGCTGCTAATGCCATTCTTGTTTTGTTCTTTCAGATTTTAAAATTTTCACAATTTAATGTAGGTTTGCAATGAAAAATTATGACAGTGGTTAATTAGGTGTGTACCAACAAACCAGAGACATTTAAAAACATTGATGCCGGCACCTTGTTTACTGTCTGCTTGTCTTCCTTGATATATTGCAGTGACAACTAATTACTCACAAATTGTGACATTACATCAATTGTGTAACACAATTGGCAGTTACAGTCCACAGTAAAATGCATAACTTTTTAGTAATACTACTTACTTTATATGCACTTTATATTGTCTAAAGTACATGAAAGTAAAAGTATTTGAAAGTACTTTATGCAATTGTACAACAATTTCTTCTACTACTAAAACTACGTTTGCTACTACTACTACTACATACCTAGAGGGAATTTCTGTGTCAAATGTAGTACCAACTTTCCCATTTGATTTAGTTTTTTATTTATTTAAAGTAAAAGTAACATTTTTCCTCAAGCTAAAGTATGTTGATGAAAATGTTACTAGTTATTCTATCAGTGTTCTTAACATTCAACATCTACACTCTACATTAGTTTGGAGTAGCAAGGTTAACAACTCCTAAACATTAAAGGCACTTGATGAAGTATGCTGTTTTTCTCAGCTCATCCTAGTGTTTGCATTAAGGGAGTTTTGTTTTCCTTAAACCAATCACCTGAGTAAGGCATATTTCAATTTGGGGTGGAGATTACAGTGTCCTTTTACAAGTTGTCCCACCTTCTGAGGCTAATCTTCAGTGTTTTGACCTTGGATGGCTGACTCTCACTATGGGCATATCCAGACAGACAGGCAGACTAGATTCTCCCCTTAAAGCGTTCTGCCTGGCTCGCTCCTGTCTTCAGGCCTCTTCCCATGACCATAAACGGCCCTTGTGCTTTGGAGATCTCAGGGTCATGCTTTCCACTTATGTAGCGATAAGGGGATGGAGGAGTCGGTCTGCTGGGACTAAAATGGTTGCGGATCAAAATGAAAAGGGTGGGGTGGATGAAGAGTGGCAAAATGTGAACAGTACCAAGGCTGGCGGAATGAATGGAGGAAATGGTGAGAGAGCGAGATAAAAAGGGTGGGTCTGGTGAAAGGAAGTAGGGAAGGAACCAAGGGGGAAGAGAGATAAAGGAGAGAGAGAGTTTAGTATGGATGGAGAGGTGGTTTAAGGAAAGATAAACTAATGCGTTATTTGAGGGAACTCAAGCCATTGTATGGTGGTACACTTTGAGCAGACAGCACTGAAGTACAGTATGACAAAGCAACATGGTTGACGCTATCTAGGAAAAATTCAATTATAATTTCAATGTGCTAGAAATAAATAACCTCACTGTTGGTCAGCTTATATATAGATATATATATATATAAAATACCTGATGTGATTTGTCTGTCTTGCTTTTTTTCTTTTTTGGCTTTTTACATCCAGTCTCCTTTGCCAGCAGTTCCTGACGCTAAGCCTTGTTGTTGTCATTTCAAAAAGCTCTCATTGTGCAGCTGACAAAAGCTAAGATGACAATTCCCTTGGTGCTTTTATAAATAAACTCCAAACAGAAGCTAATATTATTATTAAGCATGTTAAGTTGGACAGTTAAAATAGTTATGTCGGCCCAGGAAGTTGTGTTTCCACCTGCATTGTTTTTTTTTTGTTTTTTTTTTTTTGGGGGGGGGGGGGGGGGTTGGTTTGTTAATAAGATAACTTTAAAAGTAATGAACGGATTGTGATGACATTTATAGTGGCAGAATGTAACTTGCCCATTTCTTTTTTGGCTCCTTTTACTCTATGGAGCTTCCCCTACATTTTGAATAGTATTGTGTTCTCACAACAACTCATTTAACCAGCAAACAGACTGTGAAACAATTTCTAGAAATGGTTACTTTCTTAGAAAAGGTTACTATGTCCCTATTTAATAAAAGAGCAGTAATGGGTTAAGGTTGAAATGATATGCTTTTGGTGCGGCTCTGGATCACCATGAAGATCCAGGAAATATTTTGATAGGGTCAAAAATACTAATTCCAACCACAAGGGGCCAGTAAAGAAACACATAATTATATTTAGCGGATTCCTTACCATGAAAAGAAATGTAAGGGATGTGTGACTTAATTAACAGAGGACTGGCCTTGAATCCAGCCATAGGGGGTCAGTACATTTTTTTTATTAGTTTTAGTGGATTCTTTGGCATTGTGAGTTATGCAGGCTTAATAAATAACATTCGCCACTTGCTGTTTTGAGCACCACAATGGGTGCTATATCTTTACTTCTGCACAATAGGGCCTTGGCAGAGGACTACTTTTAAATAATTTTTTCTATATTTGGTCTTTACTGCAATCAGTGATCTGTAGGACTCTTGCTGGTTCCCCTAACCAAATGAAGCTCCCCTCTGATAACATCTCATGTCACTGAGAGTTAATCTATTTGCTTGCCCTTTTCATAGATACACGTATGGACCACACACAAGGCCACTACGTCGTGCCTTGGACCACCCTTAGCTTCAGTCGCGCTACTCCCTCCGACGACAGAGCTCCCCACCTACATCTCCTCATCGGAAAGGTCACGCTGGCCATATGACCTGCTATTTGAAGAGGACTCGGTGGATACCCAAAGCAGGCCAAGCACAATCCAATTACACCCCAGGGAGATACGCCGCATTTGCTGAACTCCGCATGAGTGAGATTCTGTTTCTCCTCAGCTGCTTGTAAAGATTCACTAAGGTGTTTACGGTCAGCAAGGAGGCCACAGCAACAGATGTCTACAAAGGGTCAAACTCGTAATGCTGTTTTACATCCAGGAAAGACAGATTTACAGCTTAAGTTAAATAGAGAGAACACAGCATTCCCTGAATTTAATCATTGGTGGATAATGCGGCACAGTTTGAAAGTGAACTTACAAGGTACAAGAGGATGAGCAGTTCTTTACAAAGTAAATATGAGTTAGCAATAAGGAAGCTAACAGTGAGGAGGTCAAAGGCCAAGCCTGGTCTACTCATTTTTATGGTTATGATGCATTCTATATACAAACTGTACAACTTGTCTGCACCCATACATGTCAATGTTTTGGCAACTATTAATGTTTCAATCATAGAAGTGCGAAAGCTCTTCACTCCATGGGCTGTGGCACTGTGTGACCTACACACAAACACTGTAACACAAACATATCTGGAATTTGTCACCTCATTTGAATCTTTATATAACCCTCAAATGACACTTCAAAAATGATTTGCAATTTTGAATAAAGCCATATAAGAAGGTAATAAGGGATGCCATGTAAAATAAATACAATGTTCATTCTCGATATTACAGCTGCAGAGTGTAAAACTAGCTAGCATTATCCAAAAAATAATAATTTGACAACATTAATCTAAATGAAGTTTACTTGTGGTTTGATGCATGACACCTTTTGAGTACCTTGATTTGGCAGCTTGGCATGGCAATGGTAGATTTATGTCTAATGTGCACTGTTTAATATAAAGTGCATTATATACAAGTGCATTGGGGGCACGGTGGCAGTTAGTTTTCTCGCCTACCAACAATGAGATCGTGAGTTCGATCCTCAGGCCGGCCAATACACAAACTCTCTGTGTGGAGCGTGTTAGCATGGGTTCTCTCCAGGTACTCTGGTTAACTGAATTGGTGACTCTAAAATTGCCCCTAGTAAATGAATGTGAGAGTGAATGGTTGTCTGTCTGTGTATCTCTCTGTGTCAGCCCTGCAACAAGCTGGCCCCTGTCCAGGGTGTACCAAAGTACCCAAAGTTACTGGGATAAGCTCCAGTCACCCGCAACCCCTAAAGGGAATAAGTGGAAGAAGATGAATGAATGAATGGGTTATGTTTGAAGTTGGTTGTTTATAAGAACATGCCATAACACTAGTTGTCCATATATGGTGTGGAAACCGCTGCTGCTTGAACATATCTTTGACATTTAACATGCAAGAAGTTGTTTGTCACCTCCACTGCATCGGTGACCATTGAGTGCTATGCAACGTGAAAGCATCCAGAACACCTGATAATAACGCTTATCAAATCAGCCGGTCAGATAAGAGGCTCAAACCTGCATACCTCCATCTGCAGCAGGACCATGTTTGGGGGAGCACTGGACCATGTTTGATAAACACTAAGCATCATCAAGCTTTGGTGATGGCATGTGAGCTTGGCCAATGAAGCGGGCATGAGAAGGAAGGCTGCCTGCTACGGTGCTTTACTGGTGCGAATCAGTGATCCAGTGAGTTGCATACTACAGATGGGACATGGGGAGGGAGGTGGTGCTGTTGTTGTTCAGCATGTGAGTGTCATACCAACGAGGCTGTTAAACTTTGCCTTTCATAGTTTATGGTTACTTAAGAACAAAGCAGTGGAGCGTTTTACAGAGAGTGGCTTTAATGATGAGGGAACATTGTGTATGTTTGAGCCCAGGATATAGAGATGGGAACATAAAATTAAATCAGGACAGTCACTGAGGATGAACTTGAACGCTCTTGGAAAAAGTGCAAGTCATCCCATCGTATTTAGAAATTAGTCATTAATCTTGAGTCATGTGTCTTTCTGAATTTAAACACCTGCTTTTCTCTGTCAGTGTGCAGTGTCCTCCCCTGCATACAAAATATTACATATTGTTTCATAAAATCATGTCTGTTTAACCTTAGATACGTTAATCCACTCAAGTGAATTTATGTTGGTGCCAGTCTGGATGGCCTCCAAACATATTCACAACCATTGGATTCCTCTGGCCATTACTCCACTGTCTAGACGCTGCAAGACACAACCTCCTGTAAATTATTTGTCCTTACAAGGATCACAACAGGAATTGGGCTGCACATTTTTAGAAAACCATGCAATATGTGATCACTTTTTTCACAATAACAATATGATTGGTGATGTTTGAATTTCCATAATAATGTAAAAATTTTATTCAGTTTTATTTATGAAGAGATACAAGGCTCTAGATGACTAGGCATTTATCAAAACTTTAGGACAGACACAGACCGTAAATATGACTTTTTAAGGTTTTTAATTAGACACTAAGGCTCCAGACAATTTATGTGTAAATTTCTGTCAGATGGAAGTCAGAAATGTTACTGCAATACACTTGGTTGCAAAATACTGCTTTTGATAGCGCAATAACAATACATTTGGAAAATATTGCGCAGTTCACATAAGAACCTCTTCACAAAATTTCTACACTTAGATATCAAGCATTGTTCTAAGAGAAATAGAATTTGAGTCATGAATTAAAGTCCATATATAGCAGCCTCTTATTGAGTGTCATTAATGTTACTGCGTGCATGAAGCCTTTGAGAACTAGCCATTAGGTTTCCAAGAAGTCAGTATTTCTCTCCACATCAGCTGTGCGCTCTGCATCCATAGAAACCTCTTACAGCAGTGCACCAAATATGGTATCCCATCAGGCCGCATGACTATTCAGTTACAAAGTGACGAACGCTATAGCCAGCTTAATTTAATTGCTGCAAGAGAAATAACTGATACAATCTGATATACCTTCCTTACATCACTTGGCTGCGGACAGTGGAGCTCTACAATAACAAATCAGTGCTTGGATTAGAGATACCTTGGAGCCAAAACAAACCACCCCATGCAAAGTACTACAAATGTATTTACCAAGAAAGACGAGATGGAGTTGAAACCCTATTGTGCAACTATACTAATGTTTGAGGAAGAAATTTGGCTATTGTCCAGCACGTCAAGAGAGTAAATAAACTAAGGCGCCCATTTTCTGAACATACATTCTTGGCTAATATGTAATTAAATAAAACTAATGAAACAGTTGCTCCTTCCTGGAGTTCACTCCAATAGGTCTGGATTACAAAGAGCTATTGCCTACATGTTGCAGCAGCAGTTGTTTGAACTTCAATTGCTCCCCTAGCTTCACTGAAAACTAATTCATGCTGGCTAAGATATTCCCTTTACTACTGCTTTCCAGTGATGTGTGAAGTCTGGCTTTATGGTACAGTAACAAGCAGAAGTGGTGGGCTAAGTATCCGCAGTCTACTTCAGAGTCCATGAGCATTCAAAAACTATAAGCTACTTATTGTCCAGTTATCAATATGTTACACATTTTTCATATTTTCCTCATTTTTAGCTAGTAGTCAAGCAAGTCCTTGGTGTTTTTACCTGACTATAACTCATTGCCATGTTTCATAAAGGACCTTTACATAAATTATAAATCTGAATGATCTTAAAATATTAAACAAAGCCAGATCACAACTGCAGCATTGCCAACGCTAGCTTACTATGCTATCCCTAATATTAGCGCACCACACAACTTTTCCAAAACATGCTCGTAATAAAAATAGAATAAAACAGTGATTAGACAAAAACAGCAGACAAGTCGCCAAATATATTAACTAATTATACAGCTTAAGCGAAACTAGTGAAGCTATTTCTTAAGGGACTATAGTTCTGTTCGGAAGAGGTTAATTAAGATGTCGTTATGGGTCAAGTACGGACCTCACAACAGCGCCAGGTGCGCGTCGGGGTACATACCTCTTCTTCGTGGTTGGTGAACTCAGTCTGTTCGTTTTCCTTCTCGATTTTGTTGTTATTCATGGCGACTCTATCACTTTCACTCGAGCTTCTTCTTCTCTTGTTCTTCCTCCTTTCTTTTCCGCCGTATTCTTCCAGGACCCAAATTTAACAAAGCACCCTTCTCCGACAGAGGCAACAAACACACTCCGCGTCCGGCCGCTGTCCTTCTGACCCGGGCTTCCCCACTACTTTGGCGGCATCAATCTGTAAATAACCGGCTTTATTGTTTGAAGAGGTAAGAAAAAAAAAACTCACGACACGTTTTTAAATGCTGTCAGATATTCCCCCGCATTCCCAGTGAAGCTTCTCCGCAGGCTCTTTTTGCTGTTCGCCCCTCGTTTGTAATACGCTAAAATGTTCAGTGGACTGCGCCGCGGGCAAACTTCTCTCCCCATCTCCGCGTCAGGAGGAGAGAGGAGCGGGGGAGGGAGGGAGGGAGGGAGGGAGGGGAGGGCCCAGGGTGGGGCTGAGAGCCAAGGTAGTGCGTTCACCACCGCCACCCACCGCTGCGCTTTATCAAGTTTTATCAAGTGCCAAAAGAGTGACAGTGGAAAAAACAGTGCCAATCACTAATCACCTTCTGGATCAGCTGAAAGTTATTTTAATCGCTGCTGCATTCCTTCAATAGCAGTGCTGTCTCCGGGCTGACTGATGTGAGGACCTGAACTACAGTACGTACATTTCTCTTAGCTATACTATTTATACAGGTGTAACTATAGCCTGAAGGGTACAACCAGGCATTTTCCTCAAAAGAATGCATTTCTTCATATTTTTTTCTTCAATGAAACGTACAGGCATCAGTAAAACAGGGAGCTACAAGCTACTGTTTTTTAGTTTTCTTTTTTATTATTTCCATTATTGCAGAGTTGTGAGCCTACTCATTGTACTGTAACTGTAAATCCAAATAGCATTGTTGAAAGTAAGTCAGTGAATGTAGTTAAAGGTTCTGTATTATGCTTTTTGGACACTTTGCATTAGTATTTCATGCTTTTATAACTTAAAATAATGTATATCTGTGTTTCCCGCTAAACATTTTTCAGTTAAGGTGGTAACCAATTCATAGTGCCTCCAAATAGTTAAACCCACAAATTAATATAATTTATACACCCCAATTAAAACTCCAAAAAGCCACAGTTTAAACATATTATTAAACTAAAAGCATTACAATTGGGTTTTAGTGGAATACAATACATTTATATATTACTTTATGTAGCCTACTAAATGGTAGTCAAGGTAGGTGCTTATAGCCAAGGTGTTGCCCTCTGCTGGCAACAGTGGGGAATGGACAGAGCATAAAATGTCTAATTAGCACAGCATTAGCAACATGACACTAAAAGATAGATAAATGACTTCCTAGTGACGGCAATTTAAGTGCTGAAATTATCAGAATGAGTCTGGGGATGTTGTATGGGCTTTAGAAATGTGTAGGAGCACTTCCTGGTATGTTTCTAGGTAGAGCTGTGAGACCCGGGCGTTTTCAGCTCTTGAGAAGGGGACGGGCTGAGCATACAGGATTATTCAACCAAGCGTGAATGAAACAAAATACTGCTCCAGGTATAACATGGTTAAGGCTCAAAAAAGCCAATTTAGCATAATAGGATACCTTTAAGTGTAGCGGTTCCCAACTGATGGATCTGGACCTAAAGTGTGTTACATACATTTTGAATAAAGTTTCAACATTCTGAGTTTATTTGAAGCCTAAATTTTGTTTTAGTTAAATGAAATAGTGGAGCTGATTTTCAAATACACCTGTTATAAACATCGCAGTAAACAGGGAACCAATTTGACAAACAGTGGAGTTTAGTGTATCCTCCTGTCACATGGTGGAAGCCATAAATGTGCCATCACAGTAAACAAATCTACAATGTTGACTTGTCCAAAAAGTGTAAAATAACCTATACATAAAACATATTGAATTTATTTTTGCCTTGTAAAGATAAGGGTATAACAAGTGAATTTCTTTGCTTGTGAGATTATTAAAGTCCAATCTCATCTAATCTAATAGGCCTATGGTGTGCACTGCTCAGGAATACTATAGATAGACTTTGTCCATCAGATGTTATAACGCAAGTATTCATTTTGCACTAAGGTGCCATTATAAGATTTTAATTAAGGTTTTTAATAATGAACAATCAAATTAATCTAATCATTAGTATTAAACCAATTAGTATTGCAATGGGTCAGTTCTGTCATAGTAGTTAAATGAGTTGAAATAGCTTTAATAGAAGATAGCTAAAACTGCAGTGTTCTTGCTTTAGTTTGAGTAGAAAACAATACTAAACCTTTGATGTTTTGTTAAAAGCTTATGCATATTTTAAAGGGCTGGTTGCGTCATATCGGCATGACAAGCAATCATTCACTTACTGCCTGATGTGACTTTCATATGGAAGTGTTTAAAAAGTAACTAATTGCCCTATACCTTAACAGAGTCTGTGTGTGTTTAAAGGTTAACTCAACTGCGTGTCATCCTGGTGGTTTCTGTCATCACCCTGGCATCACACGGCGTCTTGTTACCCAGCGCTGCATGACTCTTCTCCTGTCTCACCCCGCCTGCCTCCACGCCTGGAAACACAGCAGCACTTAACATGATTCATCATCCGAGCGAGAGACACACTATTATCAGCTTGACTCTTGGTAAATTTCACATGGTCACATCACAACTCCAGAGATTTTGTGGTTTCTGGCAAATTTGTACTTAGCAAAGTGTCACTTTAAAATGTTTATATAGATTTAGAATGACCAATACTTGTGAATTAGTGGTTCTTAACCGGTCTGATTATGGTACCCAATTTTATTCCTAATCCTTTTATCATGACCAACTTTTTAATTAATTCATCTTACATGATTTCTCGTTCGGGGTCTGGATCCTATCTCAGCAACTATGGCCTTAGTCAGGGTACACTCTGTAAAGTTGCACAGAGATACACAGACAAGCCTTCACTCATACATTTATTCATTAGATATCTTTGGATGGTATGTGGAAGCTGTAATACTCCTACAGTAACATGGGTAGGACATGCAGGTTCCATCCAGAGACCGTCATTATTATCATCATTAGTCGACCCAGGGATCGAACCCACAATCTCCATGCTGAGAGGCAGAGGGACTAACCACCAGCAACCATGCGAATCTTTCTAAACTATTTTACTTTTATCAATATTCCAGCCACAAGAGGGCAATGGGACAAGCCAAAAAGAAAGAAGATTTGGGCTTAAATAAAGATCAACATTGAAACTATGTTCAACCTGCTAGCAAGCCACTTTTGGGGCCAGACCCACCAGTTGGAAATTACTGCTGTAAATGATACCATGTCTGACTAATGCATGTGAGCTCACCTATATGATTTATGGACTCTGAGTGAAGAAACAGCCAAGCTCTTGAGCCACAGAAGTGATGTCTCAACAACAGAAGAGCAGAGCAAACACTAAAAAAGTTACTGGCATGCCTATTATTGTCTACAGAAGCCGGTGGAAAAAAGCTTTTAAAGGAGTGATCAGGTGACGAGCCAGCCTTGAACGCTCCCTTGTTTCAAAACATTTATTTTCAGCAGTCGTTTTTTACTTTGAATTCGAAGATGAAAACTTTTTGAGTTGACAGGAGCGGCACGACAGTAAGGACTTTGACTATATGTCGTGTGACGTTTATTGCGCAGGACAGAAGCTTGCATTTTCTGACAAGCCAGAGCACAAAAGCGACGATTTGCTGAACTTGCACCTGAAAAACTAACTAAAAACAGTCATTGTGGATTGGTCACAGAAGATATGGCTGCCTTTTCCCCTTTTGAGATCATGTCTGTATCAATTGCACAAGATTTGAAACACAAAGAAAGGACAGCTTGTTTTATGCTGATGAGAAGCATTTCGGGACAACTTGAACAAGGAGGAGGGTCTCTCGGAGTCTTCGAAGCGGATAAAAATGGAAATGCCCCCCCCCCCCCACACCGCTCGACACCCCGGTATCAAAGCTTACCCAGAGTCTAGGGAACAGGGGGGAGGGCGTAGGAAGGAGGAGACAAGGAAGGAAGGAGGGAGGCAAGGAGTGGAGATGTCCCAGCTGTGGTTGACAGGTCTCAGGGCTGAGCTGTGTGGTCTGATGCTCTGAGAGGGTGAAGGGTGGGGGGATGGGGGACGGAAGGAGGGCCCCCCTCTAAAACGCACACTAGGAGAAGAGAGGAGCAGCGAGGAGACACACTGGTCACGGTGTCCTGGGTAACATGTCAGCGAGCTTTGACACGGTCCAGCCGAACATGAAGATATCTGAGGGTTATCAGGAGAAAGCAAGTACAGGGGGTCCAAGTGTGTCTGCTAACTAGCTGTATTTTTAGAGTCGCATGGCTAATAAAGGCATAAAGATCCACACTGCAAATCCAAAAATGTGGGCTGTTATAATCTCTATTAAAATGTTTTTAAGTTTGGGCAGCAAAAAGTTTGAATAGACAATATTATAAGATGTTTTTAATTCAGGTTAGAAAAAAGATGTTTTAGTTGGATAACAGTTATGTTATACTTACTGGTTGTTTGCTTTGATGCTTACTGTGTTAGCAGGGTTACACAAAAATGAATGGATGGAATTAGATTTGATTTAGTTTTAGTTGAGTGCTTCTAGTTTACTACTTTAAACAAGTATTTTAATTAATGTTGTGTTAGACAAAAAAGGAATTTCATTAAGATTAGAAAATAGTTCAGTTTATTTGTTATCATTATGTGTTTGACATATACTGGGGTACCTCCAGGCAGGAATGAAAACTACAAATACTGATATTGAATATTTTTTTCATCTAAAATATTGAATTAAACACAATTTATTGTATGTTTGCAGTAAAAAATAACATAACAAGTCTTCTGTTATTTAATTTGGCATGACTGGAGCACATGACATTTAACGGCCAAAGAGCATTCGCTTCACAGCATATTTCAAACACACAGTGAGAAACATGACCAAAAACAAGAGGGTGGGACCAAGGATTGAGACACAAATCAGATTATCTGATATTGTCGTCTGGATCACTGACTCATAGCTAAAAGGCCAGCTTGATATGAGCAACCAAAGCAGAATCTATGATGACACAACGCCGATGTATCGACCAGTGATGTATCCCTGGGGGAGGAGGCTCCCCGCTGCTCTCTCTCACTCTACTCAATCATGTCTTTTTCTGCACTTTTTACATTCCTTTGACACCGACCGCTGCACACGTCATGGTTACTTACTTCCACCAAAACAACCACAGAGGGAAAAATGTCTGATAGAACAATGTTGCAATGTGTAAAAACAAACATGTAGGTCTGGCGGCGGCTCTGGCAGGGGAACGCACTTCACCCGTCTGAGTGACACGGCCTAAGAGGCTCTTGTTTGGGCAGAAAGCCAGCCATTCCTTTCCTTTGACTCTGTGATACATGATGTTCCTCCCTTATGGTTAGTGCCCTTTGATCTTCCTCTAAGATCACTAATGAGCAATTTGTGGTCAGATTGACCCGCTCTAATTGGGCTTGAGAGGCCCAACTCTTTGTTTTTAGTTTACTTAGCTTTTCCTGTGGCATCTTCTCAACCCTAAACCACTGTTTATTCAAGCTCACAGTGACATAAAGATCACATTAGCTCAGTAAAACAGGGGCTTTTAAAGATGGACCCTAATTGTCTAAAGTTGGTCTGTTCGTTATCCAGGCTTTCAAGTGGCGTCTTAACGATCTGTACCATCTACATGTGTTTTAGTAATGTCATTTGTGGCGATACATTTTTCAGTCTATGCTATCTTTACCAAAACTGTAATTGAGTTACATTTTGCTTATGTGCATGATTTAAGTGCAAACCTTGCATTTGAGTTACTTAGTGTCAATCAAAAAATGCATGCCAGGAGAGAACATGTAGTAGTGCAAAATGTAGTCGCCGAGTTTTTGTTAGCACAGATGGATAATAAAGTTAAATCACAGTTCAGAACTTGATCTTTGTTGATCCTTGTTTTCTCTAATTCTCTAATTAGTTGGATGCTTTTAAACTGCATTGGCCAAGAGTCAGCTGAGTCTGATACAGTATATCTATTCGTGCATTTAAAGGTAGGTTTGTGCTGATCCCAAACATGGATAAATAATGAGGGTTACACCAAGAAGGATATAAAAAAAACTTCTTCCAAAATTAAGATTTACCATACATACATAAGAATTGTTGAAATAGGAGGTCTTCTGCTGGCATCAACCTTTTTACTGGCTCTAATGGAAAGACACTTAAGGCTATTAGCTCAAGTTCAGCCCATCTAAATGAATGTACAAGAAAGCATTCAGATAAACACTATAAGATTTATATTTGTTTTTTGTCTTCATATTACCTGCACTAGAGTGACAGATTGAAGAACATTAAGTAGGCTGCATTACTGACTGTTGAGGTAGAACGTGGGCTTACCCTCAAGGGCACAGCTGGGGTCGCCGTGTGCCACTGTGTGTTAAATCTTGACAAGCCGAAAACATATACACACTCGAATCACCTCTGTGTCCTCTCTTCTATACAAAGACATTTGAGGTATAGGAAAGCAGAAGTCTGTGTTATTAACTGTACACTTAAGCTTCCATGGCTCAGTGCGTAGAGCAAGGCTTTAGTGGAGAGCACAAACCATGTTAAGTATGTCTCCCAGGCCTAAATTCCCAAATGTTGACACAGGTCTTCATAATGGACTGTAATGCCGAGTGTGTTGAGTGGCTTGAAAATCTCTAAAAGCAGGTCAAAGGAAAGTGTGTAACAATATAGCATGTCCTTTTGTGTGCAGTGAAACAATAAAAAGTTACATTTAAACTGATTGCTTAATGTTGGTCATTTTTTCCCTTGTAAAATGCAATGCTAATTGTAAACATTACAAACTAAATTTCAAAAACAGAGCAATGTGTAAAATAAAAACAGAAAATCTTGCTCACATACTTCTAGAGCTATAGCATTTGTGTAAACTGTGACAATGACTTCTGAAGGTGTTCCTGGTCCATGCAGTGAGTACAGAATCATGCATGATTTTATGGCTGCTTGAAGGCCCGAGGATAACAAGCATCCAATACATCCAATACTAATAACACAGTTTGTCCTTCTAAAATGTTGCTTTTTTTGCAGTTATGTTACAAACCTATTGCCCAGTTAATTGCAAAATACTTCTCTAGCTGTCTGTGAAGCTTTCGTTTGCAGCCTTTAGTTGCCCTATCCTAACTTTATTGAGACTTATTGCTGTCATAATTTTTATATAATAGTAAAATGTCTCACTTTCAACACCTTGTATTATATGGTAATTAAAGGTTCATTTAATAGATTTGCAGATTATAGCAATGTTTTTTTTATTTACATTTTACACTATATCCCAAGCTTTTTCAGATTGGGGGAGTTTGATATCCAGTATATTTGGTCCCTGTTGAGATGAAATTAATAGTTTCTGTAGGTATGCAACTGGACTCACTGCAGCCTATAGGTCACATTGCACTTTTCAAAGGTGGATCAGACTTGGATGCAAAGGTCAGCTGTCAAAAAGGCTTTATACTCCAAAAACCAACTGGTGGCCTGTTTGAACATGACTGACTATGGTCACATTAAACTACAACCCAGTCTACTGCTAGTACAATGCATTTTTAGGCAAGGCACTACAGGGAAACAGTGTCATATTTTTAAATAACAGATATACTAAAACTTCCCCAGGAGATGGGCATCAACAAAGGAAAAAAGTATTGCAAGTTTTGTGTAATTGAATGTTTTAATATGAAAATGGGCGTTATCTACTTCATGCCCTAATTTACATACATTTCAAAAAAATAAATCTGAATATTTGAGGAAGCCAGGTTCTAATTTGTTGGTTCATTTTGTAGACATATTGGTTTTTTTTTTACAGAGAAAATTTATGGACATCTTATTCTGTGTTTCATTAAAGACTTGTCTTTACTGAACACCCTAATGAGTAATTTTCTTTATTTTAGTGTGAGCACAGATGTTAAGAATCTCAAAACTGCCCACCGCATGAAAAAACCACCTTCACCTGTAGTGTCTCACCTTAATAGTTCAAAATTGGGAAATTCTGCATCTCTCTAGTCTGCAATATACACTCTAGTCATAAGCACAAAAGAGAATAACAGGCACTGTATGCAAGACAAATATTCACTTGAGGTAATCATATGAAAAGAACTGCAAATACCAGCGTGATATACAAAAGTCTGTGTAATAAATGGGTAGAGGTTGATAATTCAGTTTTGCTGCGGTGCACTAAAGGGGGTATAAATAACCACTGCTAAAAATAAAACAACGGTCCAACTTCCTTTTCAAACTCCTATCATTGTATCCATTCTTAACCACATTCAAAGGCCACACTTGTTCCCCATGAGGTCCTTGTCACTCGTCACTTTTGTGCAACTGTGCTGGACATACATCTCGCTTGTCACATTAAAGTAAACTGATAGGCCGGTAATATCCCAAAATAAAAAGGGGAAAAGAAGTGAGAACAGAAAGGGACCTAGACGTGGCCCCTGCTGCACCCTGGTGCTGAAATAATTAGCCCCTAGTTGACGTGGACTCCTGATGGGATGGGAATGTGACATGCTCAGATGAGTATTGGCAGTGCGGGACGCCAGCTGTGGGCTTCCAACAGTGAACTGCTCTAGTGTGGACTGCCCTACCCATAAAGCAAAGTGGCATTAAGTTTGTATTACGACCGTTACATTATATGTTAGATGAAATAAAATATTGTTCCTCGATCAATAAGACTGTGATAGAAGCTGTTTCCATCGGGCTAGTGGAGCAGATATGAATGGTGGGGTAGAGGGCATTATTCAGGCTCATTCAGAGGCAGAAATGCAAGGGGAAACCACACCCGCATTGGTTACATTAAACCAGGCTCCATGGGATTACCCGGTTACCCATGGCACCAATTTGGCAAAGCCTGGTGGGACGGCGCGAGACTGGCAAATCCGCACCACGCCCAAAGCCCTACTTTGAGGAATCACTTTTGTTCCCTAAACAAAATTGGCAACTGTTAAATCCTCTTAGCCTTGATAAATAAAAGGAGAATTTTTCTCATTTTATCTTATTTTGAAACATGTAAAATAGGTTGGCATTCATTTCTGAAACAAAGGCATCAAAGCAGCTGTTCCCTCATCACAAAATCAATAGCATCTCATCATGGCTCATAATATACAATTTCTATTTTTCTTTGTATTTTTGGACATTCTGCCATTTTAAAATTCCCTTTATTATTATCTAGTTTATACGATATACTTGTATTACTGGTATTCACTGTGGACAACAAAGGAAGAACTCCATTATTAATGTAACGTGTTTCCTTAGTGTGCATATGACAATAAACGCATTTTTTAGTTATTACTTATTAGATTCACTTTGTATCCCGACAGTGTGGCAGAATTTTATTGTTTATTCTTGTACAACAATTATCTGAAATATCTAATCTTGATCTGATTATAATCCTGAATAATTGGATTTTGGAAATCTTGAAAACATACAAAAAAATCATCCTTCACTTGCACAGTCTTTATTGCAATGGCGTTTTTTTTTTTATCTTCTACAATGTAAGAAGTTATAAATACAGTTAAATATTGCTACTAAATGGCACATGGTGTACACTTCATGTCAAAAATATATTAAAAAGTCACAACAATGCGCAAGAAACATTCAGATGAACTGAGAAAATGGATTGTTGGCTAAAGAAGTAACACAAATTAAAAGTGCAACCAAGTGAAAGTTAAGGTTGTAGTGTCTTGTGCAGTTGCAGTAAAATACCAGTTTGAATTAGCTTCTCACTGGAGTGCCACTTCCCTTCACAGTCTTCTTCAAATGGTGGTAATTGGGCAGAATTTTCATGAGGAAATCCAGTTGAAGAGTCTGAGGCTAAAACACAACAAAATCCCATGTTATCTCTATCAGTGCAAGCCAAATGTAGTCGAAAAGAGCTACTAACCTGGGGCTTCTCACTCTGAACACGCCTGATACACTTTGAGCCATAAACAACGGTGTTTTCAGGCACTACCTCACATGTGTTGATCTGGCAGCACGCGCCGATGATGCACCCGCTGGTCAGGATCACGTTCCTACCAAGATCAGCTGTAAAGCCAAAACAAAGCCTAGAGTCAAATACTGAATACATGTTTAAAAGTGTTTACGATGTTTTGCAGCAGAAATTACCTTTAGATTCGATTACATTGTTATCCCCGACCTTTAAAGATCTGGAGACTGGAGATGAATTGTTAAGGATTTGCATCTTGAATTAATTAATAAATAGTGGGCAGAACAAAAAAGTGGACTGTGGGGAGGTCAAAATGATTTTCAAATAGCCTACAAGTATTACTTAAAATAATAATAATAAATTTGTTTCTGTTAAAAGTAGGTCACAACAAAAATCACTCAGAGACCCACAAAGATTAAGGAACTATTGTAATAGAATAATAATTACAAAATATGAAAATGTGTGAATAATAATAATAATAATAATAATAATACATTTGCACAATTTACATAAAGCCATTTTCTCTTTGTAGAAAAGGGTGTGAAACTTATTACTAAATGGGACACTGGAATATTAGCTTAGCAGTGCACTCTGGTGGACAACCTAAATAATGACTTTAAACAACATTTAAAGTTGCCAGTACAAAAATTCTATTAGAGGTTGTTACTGCTGAACAAAGGCGATATAACGGGGTTTAGTGAGGATACCGCATCCAACTTCAAAAACATTGTTGGTGCCAATAGTCAGTCGTCTTTGGCTCAAGTCCCTCTGCGTCTAGCATGATGTTCTCGGGATAACTACACACAAAAATATAAAGCAAAATTTAACTGAAAAGCTGAAGATATTGTATAAGATATTATTACGTAGACAGTACCTGTTAATGATAAGAGCCTGTTCTTCTATCAGATTTCCCTCTCCAATAACGATGGGCCCTGCTTCTGCAATGATCCTGGCTTTGGGGTGGACCACTGTTCTAGCACCTGCACAGACAACATTATGTTTAATATCACAGAATAATGATGGGTTTAATGAATGTAATGGAGAAAGAATAAAAAAAAAAACCTCACCAATGGTCACGTCTCCTTTTATTTCGCTTTCAACACAAACCACGGCTCCAGCTGCGATTTTAGCACTGCAAGGCAAACATAAAAGCTTAAAGTAAAAGCATAAACAATTAACACAACCAAGAAAGTACTGTTTACTCTTACAAAAATTAGGATAACCAGTGCTAGCTTTAGCCCAATTAAAACCATTGCGCACATATTTTCAAAGGCCTGACGCCAAAAACATGTCTTGATTTGACCGAATAATTGTAAAAAAAAAAAAAAAAAAAGGAATAAATAAAACATTTGACGACCTTTTCTGTGCTATAATTTGCTTGCTGGCGTCTGACATCTTTCAGAGGATGTTGAAGATGTTTTATCGACGATTGATTGTTTTCCCTGGGTCCCACTCGGAGCTCAGAGATGGAGTTTGGATGAAAAGATACGTGTGAATGTTTGCTGCCATCTGCTGGATACTGTTAGAAACATGCCGGTGGGTAGAAAAAGCTTTCTTTATTATTTTTTTATTAGCTTTTTATGTATTGTTTGGTTTATTCAATTATTTCATATCCGTTATAAATAACAACAACATATATTTTGCTAAATTAACGTTAGAAATGAATATTAAAAATGAACAACCCTTTCACAAATTCTTCTGAGACAAAGAGGACATTGACACCAGTCTGGAGTTAACCGGCACCATCAGCACCACAGGTGAGGTCTTTGCTCCTGCATCAAAGGTAAATAACACTATGAAGAAAACGTGCACATCTAAATGTACTTTGGAAATAAATACATTTATCCCTCAAATTGATTCTGAATTTAGAGATACATGTGACATGGAATTAAATATTGTAGAGCTGGACAATGCTGTTTAAAAACTGACTTTGAGAAAGTCAGAAGGTCAGGATGGTCTTACAGCTTCTACAACTTTTATTGGTTGTTTTGGAATGATATAAGAGAATTGCTCTTTGAAGCACTAAATGAATGTTTACAAAATGATACATTGCTAATCCCCAAACCAAACAAAGACAGAACAATTATATACAACTTAAGACCAATAACACTTTTAAATGTTGATTATAAAATATTCACTCATATGTTGGCTAATAGACTTGGGCTTGGCCTCTTAGTTCCAGTGAAAGGAACTCTGAATGCTTCACCAGGAGATTTTGGACAATTCCATGCTCCCAACTTTGTGGAACAGTTTGGGCATGGCCACTTCCTGTTCCAACATGACTGCACCAGAGCACAAAGCACGGTCCATAAAGACGTGGAAGAGTGAGTTTGGTGTGGAAGAACTTGACTGGGCTGCACAGAGTCCTGACCTCAACCTGACAGAACACCTTTGGGATGAATTAGAGCATCACAGGAAGGCATCCATGTCATCACCCATTGCCCCAGACGTGTTCCAATGTTCATGTCCTTCCCAGGCAGGTGTCCTCTGTTTGGCTAACATTTGACTAATTCACCAAGGATACATCAGTGGATCCTTCACTGCCTTTCATCGGCCAAAATCACCCACAATGAACTGCAGCTTTTTTTTTTTTTTTTTAAATGGCAGGACATGGGCATGTATCACTTTTAAAAGCATGTTTTTGCATGTTTGAGATTATTTATAAGCTAAAATGAAGTATTTTACACTACCATGGTGCCTGCCACCCCTAAAAGACCCCTCCCCTTGGTGCCCTACCAAGTCCACCCCAGGTGAACTCCCCCCTCCCTGTTTATAAAAGACTAATGAAATGATAAACATTGTATTAATATAATACACATGTAAAGATTTTCCAGGTATAACTGAAAAAATAAAACTAAAGCAAAGTGCATGGTCAGGAGCTGTGACTGTGGTGACGCTGCTCAGTCACTCAGAAGTCTGTTCCATTAGCTGTTTAAGGACACTTGCCTTGGGTTAGAAGTAAGTGGCTTTAGAAGAAATCACTTTGAAGGCAAGGCAAGGTACCTGGGATTTGAGAAACACCAATGATCTTCTGTTCCTGCCTCAAATGTAAATGGAAACCACTCTGTCTAAATGAACAGCAGTGTGTACTGTACACCACTTTCTCAAACATTGCAACTTCAAATACTTAAAGTTTTGTCTCAAAGAGACCATACTGCCTAATGCCCAAGAAATGCTCTCCAATGTCTCAGAAATATAGGAAAGTAGTGGAGAAGCGGCATTGGTCATCTTTTGTCTGAAGGATGCAGAAATAATCCTCCACCTCAGCCTCACCTGCAGCAAAATGGCTCCGGTGCCAAGAAAAGTCATGGTGAAGCAGTGTCTGATCCCCACTTTCTCTCTCAAGGAAGCCACAACCTTCTATATTTTAAGGCGGACTTTTGCCTTGTATTACTCAAAGGTAAAGAGCACTTTCCACCAACAGCTAAAGAAAACAATGTCACATTTCCAAATCATTATAGTAGAGTAGAACAGCACTAAAGAAGCCCATCACATCAGCAGATAATCGCAGACCTTTTACATCAAAGGTCAAATTAACTTTTTCAAAAACATTACTTTATGGTCAGGAACAATGGAATGAGGAAGAGCGCCTCTGGTCCTGCAGTCAGCACCAGAGGAAAGTGTCACAGAAACACTCCTGCCTTCCCACATCTCAGGCTCCAGCCTTCAACATGCAGCACACCTCACATTTAGAGGAAGGGACTAGGGAAGGCTCTGTGGAAACACCACTTCACTCTATCTGCTTCAAAAATTCAACATCAACAGGAAACAGTTTGGGCCAGACAGAGAGAGAAGCTTCTGGTGGATTACAAGTGACCACCAGAGGAGGCTCCTCTGCCTCCTCCTCATCTTGTTTACCATCTAACAAACCTCAGCTACTGCATAGGTTTTTGATTAATACATAGATTAAAATGTCTTAAAGGTTTATTGAAGCTCTTACTTTATTGATATACTTGGTTTTCAATTTGAACTACTGAAAAAAACTACACTATATTCTAAATTATTAATGTAGGACTGCAGTTACAGTGCATAATGTCATCCTAGTTTATATATACTATGTATTTTTAGACACTTAAATTTGAAAAATAGGCTTATATTGTATAAAATGTTATAACAGTTTCGTTCAAATACAGATTTAGCATTAGTGAAGGAATTTCAGAGTGATAACAGAATCAAGAAAATTTTATTTTTACTTTTTACTGTAAATTCTGTATTAAATAAATGTATCAATAAATATTTATGTTAAAGAACTATTTTGTCAAGCTAATAAATGTGTATGAAACAACTGTCGTATGTGTGGTGAGTTTATTCACAACCGGAAGCTGAAAGCGGAGACGCAAACTGAAATAGTTTTACGTAGCGGGACTAAGTTTTACTTTATTGCTATGTTGCCGCTCAAAGTATTAATGCAAGTTTATATGAATAGATCACGTGACTCCATCGCCTAGTTACGATGATGTCATCTGGCTGTCATACTTTATAATTCTAGAGTTCACCTTTAGAACACCTCATTTACTCTCAGCACCTGAACACACACACACACTTTTGTGGACATTTTGCAGAGAAACTCTTGAAAAAATATGCCTTTAGAAAGGAAAAACCCAGCTCCTCTGATGAGGAAAAGCCTTAAGGCTTTTAAAAACATCCAGGCGATGAAGCTGAAGATCGAGGTCGGTCCACGGCCAAAACCTGTCTCCTCCTCCTCAGTGGCCAAGCCACAGGTGAAGCTCGATGATGAGCGTTTGGCTGCAGTTTGCAGTAAAATTAAGCAGACCCCTAGAGCACCACCCAAAAAGGCTGTCCTATTATCTGACGAGGAGACAGAGAAACTCCTGAAGAGGATGTCGGAGGTACAATGCACTTTCTGCTCATTGTTTACAAAAAACATTACATTAGAAACAATACAATAACACATTCATCAAATAATACTATCTCACAAAGAAACCCATATTATGTTGCACATTTACATGTACTTGATTAAATACTCATTGTAACATTTCCTCTTGTCATTACAGAGCACAGCAGCTCCAGCTCAGAGGCTCCAGGCGCAGACACTCTCTGCTGTATCGCCGGACACTTCTAATCCCGTCAGGAAGGCAACGCGCAAACGCCACCTGTCCCCTCTTCGATCAGAGTCGCCTCCTGCTAAAATTTGCCGTGGACCTAAAACAAGGCCCGAAACCAAAGTGGCCAAACAAATGAGCCCCACTGGAACCAGCAAACAGGCAAAAGCCAAGGAAGAGGAGGCCAAGCAGAGGGTGAGTGGGTAAGTGAGTGAGTGGGTGGCCATGCAGCAGAAATTGGCCTGCTAGCCATTCATAGCTGTTTCCACCACAGTTCAGTTGGTAGAGACGTTCACCCCCAAACCCGAAGGGTAATGGTTCGAGCCCTGCCACGGACATTGGATACTGTCGTGTCTTTGGGTGCGACAGTGAGAGGCAGGGACGCTGTGATGCAGGCCAGGTGTGCCACAGTAGCAGAGGACGACGAGGCGCTCCCAGACAATGAAAGTGCACATCTGTGTGTGTGTGAGACAAGTCTCCACAGTGTCTGCCACAATACCAGTGGAAAAATCATTTTTCTGAAGCAATTTACTTGAATAAAATTTAAAAGTAAAAATGATCCTTACTTCCCAGTCTACATAATGTTCATATATGGTTCCCAGAGATATACAAATTCTTTCCATTTTCCTTTGGCAATATATGTTAGTCTTTCCAGGCTGATTCTGAAAGTTCCTGCAGTTCAGTCAGTTTCTGTGTTTGTGTGAAGTCTTCAGGATACACGCCAAGCACAAAGTTTCACATTTAGAGGGATATTCAAATTAAAAACCTCTGACAAACATTTGATTATATCTTTCCAGAATTTCTGTTTCTTCAGACATTGCCATAAACAGTGAAGAAGAGTTCCTTTTTCATCCAGACATTTAGTACAGGTGTCAGGAATATTAGAGAGCCATTTAATGAAGTTTTACAGGGGTTATACACATCCTCATCAGACGTTTATATTGAAGCAGCTTATATTGTGTACTGGTTGTTTGTCTCTGCACCATGAAGCAAGCCTTATTTCATTCCATTTCATCTCTGTTTTCTTGGCTCTCTCATCTCTCCAGGCCTTTAGCTTATTCATAGCTGAATCTTTAGAGGTGGACATTAGTAAATTATAAAGTGCAGAGAGCAAACATTTTATTTTAAAAGAAACATGCATTATCTGTGTGTGTGTGTGTACCTAATAAAGTGGCCGGTGAGTGTATATATAGATACACTCACACTTTATTAGGTACACCTTGCTAGTACCGGCCTGAACCGTTGATACAAGGCAGGATGGTTCCATGCTTTCATGTTGTTGACGCCAAATTCTGACCCTACCATCCGAATGTCGCAGCAGAAATCGAGACTCATCAGACCAGACAACTTTTTTCCAATCTTCTATGGTCCAATTTTGGTGAGCCTGTGTGAATTGAAGCCTCAATTTCCTGTTCTTAGCTGACAGGAGTGGCACCCGGTGTGGTCTTCTGCTGCTGTAGCCCATCTTCCTCAAGGTTCGCTGTGTTGTGCGTTCAGAGATGCTCTTCTGCATACCTAGGTTGAACCAAGTGGTTATTTGAGTTACTGTTGCCTTTCTATCAGCTCGAACCAGTCTGGCCATTCTCCTCTGACCTCTGGCATCAACAAGGCATTTTCACCCACAGAACTGCCGCTCACTGGATATTTTCTCTTTTTCGGACCATTCTCTGTAAACCCTATAGATGGTTGTGCGTGAAAATTCCAGTAGATCAGCAGTTTCTGAAATACTCAGACCAGCCGTCTGGCACCAACAACCATGCCACTTTCAAAGTCACTTAAATCACCTTTGTTCCCCATTCTGATGCTCGGTTTGAACTGCAGCAGATCGTCGTGACCATGTCTACAGCCTAAATGCACTGAGTTGGTGCCATGTGATTGGCTGATTAGAAATTTGCGTTAACGAGCAGTTGAACAGGTGTGCCTAATAAAGCGGCCTGTGAGTGTGTATATTTGTATGTGTATATTTGTGTGTATATATATATATATATATATATATATATATATATATATATATATATATATATATATATTATATATATATATATATATTTGTGTATATATATATATATATATACACACACATATGTTTATGAGGACTGTGATTTTTTTCAATGACAATGATTTTCCTATCTGCCCCGACTGAGAGAAAGGTGATATTAATAAAAAAAAATGTAAATTTATATGTATATTTTTCTACACTACATATCAGTTATAGTATAGTTGCCGTTTTAATAATATAAGCAGTCTTGTAAAAGCATATTTGACATACTTATTTGAGTATTACTTGTAGTCTAGCAATAGGATTATTTTAAAATACACTACAACATTGTAAAACTATACAATAAACTTTTTTTTATTCAGATAACATGTATTGCAAACACTGATATCAGGAAGTACTGACTTAAAGCAAACAGCATGCTGTCGTAAACTATGCAATGTTTGTGGGCTATAATTCATAAAATTAAAATAAACAAACAAAGGAACATGAAATAAAGCAGTATGTTTTTTACGTAATAGTAATTATAGGCTACCGACAAACGGTATTCATTAAACTAAAAAGCAGTTTGCCAAAAGTAGATTAAGGAGTTAAAAATGGTGATTCACTTTTGTTCAAATTTGTGGATTTAATTTGAAATGCGGCTCCATAGCGGAAGTAGTGCGTCGGGTTGCGTGTGCTTTGATAGACGCACGCTCTTGAAGCGGAGCGAGGCTTTCAGTCTCTTCTTGGACCAACAGCGAGCGGCAGAACGAGCTCCCGAGTCCGCTGCTGTTCACCGACACTTTACCCATGATATTACACTCATAATATTCACAATAAAATATGAAAGGTCTATTGTTTCTGATGGAAGCGATGGAGGGTAGCAGTTTTTGGCGAGTCTACAACGTGTGGTCAACTTTGTGGAAATATGTAACAAATGAGAAGTAACATGGAGCAGTCGGCCACTCTGGACATCGAAACGCTTAAGGTGAGCTTTGACCTATGAAAAGTCAAATATATTGTAATATGTTCCGTTTATTGTCAACATTTCGCATTGACATAGATTTGTTGTGCATTAGCATGTATTTAAACCTAAAATAGCTACTTTTGATCCAGCCAGTTAAAGTCCACTATTGAAAACCTTTTTGCAACAAGTGCACCACGGGCACATTCCATTAAACTTACATGATGGTTACCTGTCTCCTTCTCCAGCCTTGAACTGCTCTCAGGCTGAAATATACTGATTAGTAGCCTCTGACCAGGGAGCCTCGGGGCGCCTTCCTGGAGTTCTTTACATATCTCTCCTGGGTCCCACTCGGAGCTCAGAGATGGAGTTTGGATGAAAAGATACGTGTGAGTGTTTGCTGCCATCTGCTGGATACTGTTAGAAACATGCCGGTGGGTAAGTAAAGCTTTTTATATTCATTTTTTTTACTAGGTTTTTATGTATTATTTGGTCTAATAAATGATTTCATATTCTTGTTATAAATGACAACAACACATATTTTACTGAATTAATGGTATATTGCGTTGGAAATTAGTATTAAAAATGAATAACCCTCAATATTACATTCTTAGGCTACATGGCTAGGTGATTCATATTTGTTCAAAAGTCAGAAAATAATTTACAAAACCTAAAAACAAGAAGACGACAAAGATGAAGATATTTTTAAAGTAAATATTTTTTTAAAAATCTTTTGTCCTTGAATAGATTTTTGTCAATTACTGTAAATTATAGACTAAATATATTCAGATTGTAATAAATAGGCTTCATTTTTCACATTAACGAAAATATGACCATACTTATACGTCATTTTAAATTTTAGAAATATTGGTTGATGGATGGGATTGTGGTGTTAATGCATGTCCTGCAGGGGACAACATTTTACACAAAGTTTAAAAAAACTTTCCATATTTATTAACATTTGGAAAGTAATTTATTAGATATACTAATATTCAAGGATGTTATTGCTTTGTGTGGTTATCATATATGTTATATGTTAATGGACACTTTAACATATCTTCTAATAAACTTTCCAACATAACATTTTCAGGAGAAAAAAATAGAACATTAATGATAATAATAATTTAACTATTTTTAATATATTACAGTAGTTTCTGTGCATTTAACTTTGAACATTAAGCAAACACATGCAACATGTTAAAATATGGTAATGTGAGATTTGTTTCTGGGTTGTTCTGGTGTGAAAGAAAAGGTTACATTAAAACACATCATTATTATTATTCATATTTTATATACCATGCTTTATAAGTCAGACCCAGACATAGCTTGAGCAGCTCTCAGTTTGTCAGCATCTGTCACTGTGAACCTGCCACTGTGTCCTAGTCTTTGCTTTTGTGTTGAAGACTGCAGCCATTATTGAATATAGTCATTTTAAGTAAATTATTATTGTCTGCAGATTGAAGTACCTTGCCCCTTGACATCCAACCTGACTTCTGATCCCAAAGATGTCATCCGGCTCAGGGTCCCAGCTCCCTGCTGCAGCTCCACTGAGGACAGCTCTGCTGTTGGATCCTTCAGCAGAGGAAACACTGATGATCTGGACCTCCTCTCTTCCCCAAAGAAGGAAGGTCCAGATCATCATTCCACTGTCTCCGCAGGTAGACTGTCATCTGGGAAGACAACCAAAGCCACCAAGGCATCCACGGCTCCTCTGATGAGGAAAAGCCTGAAGGCCTTCAGAAATCTCCAAGCCATGAAACTGAGGATCGCGGTCGGTCCACGGCCAAAACCTGTCTCCTCCTCAGTGGACAGGCCACAGGTGGTGTTCGATGATGAGCGTTTGGCTGCACTTTGCAGCAAAATTAGGCAGACCTACAGGGCACTACCCAACAAGGCTGTCCTATTATCTGAGGAGGAAGGAGAGAAACTCCTGAAGAGAAAGTTGAAGGTACAATGCACCTTCTGCTCAATGTTTACAAAAACATTACACATTTACTTTTTAATCTCTATAGACAACCAGTACATCAGCACCAGTCTGGAAACCAGCTCCATCAATGGTACAGGACCTGGCCATGCCTCCTGTTGGTCTATCAGACTGGCCACGGCCCCTGACGGCCTTTGGTCTCTGGAGAAGAGTGTCCCAGCTGAGAAAGCATCAACGCTCCCTCATCCTGGTTGATGGTATCCAATCCCTGCTTCCTGATTTCAACTGCAAAAAGAATAAAACAGAAAGACTCACAAGAACAAAGAAAGAAATATCCAATCTTTGGAAGAGACCCTGCAGGGTGGCTGGGTGCTCCAAACCTAGGGACTCCCTGAGACCCTGAAATAGGGTGAGAAGTTCAGTCACTGGCAGGGAGCTTCATTACATCTGACTGACTGCAGCAGCACCAACACCAGCAGAAACCTGCTGTACCATGATCCAATGGGAGAGGGGAGGCTCTCTCTGGGTCAAGAACAAAAATGTCTATAGCCTGTTTGACTCTGATCACTTGAATCTCACACAGACCCACACATACACACAAGAGTATTCTCAACCACATTCACACCACTTATTTATAAACAGAGTTCATTTGGCCTTTTTATACTTGAGTAGCCGACTCCCTCATGACCACACAAACAAAATGTATTCTCAGCCACACTCCCAGCGCTCTGTTACATCGATCCTAACACACCAAGACCAGTTTATTGGTGTTCAGTGTTTTTATTCTCATGCATTTTGCAAGGTAGAACAACAGAATTCCATTTAAAATGTATGTAATAAAGCTCTGCTGCTGCGGTGGTTTAGGGAGGCAATCTAACCAAAAACTTAATTTCCCTTTATTTTGAAGAGAGGCTTAGATTTATTTGATTTTCATTGAAAAAGTATTATAATATGTCAAAATTATAGTATGTCAAAAATATGCTGTTATAACGGAAATCAATGGGCCCAAACGCGTACCGAAGTTAACGAGTGAAAGTTTTTACAAAAACCTGTCCTTGCTCCAAAAATAATGTTGTAACTTCTCAGCACTGATGAGTCGTGAAACATGGACTTGGATCGACGATTTTTTAATTTTCAAGGCAAGAGTCAAGCAGGTCTAACCCCGAGTGATGAGGTAGGCAGGTATTTAAACAGATTGGTTTGTTTTACAACAGGATGAAGAAACAAAAGGAACATTGCATGGGATGATACATATCAAAAGATGAAAGGAGATGTGAGGTGGGGTGAGATAGGCTTCCTGGTTACAAGGATATGCTAATGTGATTGGCATCTTGAGTTTCCTCTATCGACATGTGGCAAATGGCACGAAATAACATTACAAGTCAGGATCTATAAAATTTCTATCACAATAAAAAGGCATCAAAACCAATGTTATTAATTACTGACTTATTCAAGGCTCTAATAACATCACCCCAAATGATCTGCTCTGCACCTCATTTTTGGATTTAGTGTTTTTGTCATATAAAAAATTGTGTTTTTGATGACAAAAAGGCTGTAAAAACATAAAAAATATTAATAAATGATAATAAACTTTATATCTATGGTTAGGTCTTAAGTGGGAGAAAAGATTTTATGCGAGAGAAAAAAAATTGATACTTTTATAGCGATTTTAATGAGCCCCAAATGAGTCCCAAAGTTAAAGAGTGTATGTAAATTTTTAAGGTGCCCTGAGGGATAAAGAATCACTGTAACATTTCCTCTTCTCATTACAGAGCACACCACCAGCACAGAAGAGTTCTGACTGGAAGGGTGCGTGCAAATGCCACCTGTCCCCTCTTCACTCTGCGTCCCCACCTGGACCAGAAAGCGTACTTTTACATATTTATTAGTGTAATTCTTTTCTTTGCTCCTCTGCATTGTAACTCTCCATTGCAACCACTGACATTACGAAGTACTGACTTACAGCAAAACAGCATGCTTTTGTAAAACGTACAATATTTGTGGATTATAAAATTACATAATAATAATTATAGGCTTCAGACAAATGGTGTTTATGGGAGTCTTTGCTACTGTCATGAAGATGGTAGACATTATTAAGTAATTTTAAATAAATTTTCATTGTCTTCAGATTGAAGTAGTCTACCTTGCCCTGGACATCCTACCTGACTTCTGGTCCTGAAAATGTTGTCCTGCAGAGGGTCCCGGCTCCACTGAGGACACCTCTGTCATTGGCATCAGAGCTACAGAAGGAAACATGGATGATCTGGACCTTCTCTCTTCCACAAAGATCATCATATCTCTGTCTCCACAGGTAGACTGTTGTCTGGGAAGACAGCCAAAGAACAACGGTCCACCAAGGCATCCACGGCTCCTCTGATGAGAAAAAGCTTCAAGGCTTTTGAAAGAATCCAGGCCCTGAAGCCGAGGATCTCAGTTGCTCCACAGCCCAAACATGCCTCCTCCTCAGTGGTCAAGCCACAAGTAACACTTAATGATGAGCTTCTGGCTGCAGTTTGCACCAAAATAGGGCAGCCTGAGACCACCACCCACCAGTCTTGTTATCAGGGGATAAGGCAGAGAGACTCCTGAAGAGCAACTTTCTGCTCATTGTTTACAAAGACCATTAGATTAGAAACTATGCAATAAAACTTTGCTTTTTATTCTTCTGAGACAAAGAGGACATTGGCACCAGTCTGGAGTTAACCGGCACCATCAGCACCACAGGTGAGGTCTTTGCTCCTGCATCAAAGGTAAATAACACTATGAAGAAAATGTGCACATCTAAATGTACTTTGGAAATAAATACATTTATCTCTCAAATTGATTCTGAATTTAGAGATACATGTGACATGGAATTAAATATTGTAGAGCTGGACAATGCTGTTTAAAAACTGACTTTGAGAAAGTCAGAAGGTCAGGATGGTCTTACAGCTTCTACAACTTTTATTGGTTGTTTTGGAATGATATAAGAGAATTGCTCTTTGAAGCACTAAATGAATGTTTACAAAATGATACATTGCTAATCCCCAAACCAAACAAAGACAGAACAATTATATACAACTTAAGACCAATAACACTTTTAAATGTTGATTATAAAATATTCACTCATCAGTGTTGAGCATGAACGAGTTCAAATGAACGCGCTCACTGAACACGTTAATTTTTCTGTGAACTTTGAACTGAACGCAACACATTTGTAAATCAAGAACTTGAACGTGAATTTGTTCAGATAATGTGAGATGAACGACGTACGTCACTGTTGGGGTTCAATTAAACGTCGGAATTTGTTTTCACCTGAGTCGAGTGACGAGGTCTGCTCGCACTTTTTAAACAGCGCAGTCACTCACTGCACACGGGCTCCACTCCAAAACTGCACCGCTTCACCAGAGAGCGCTTGTGCGCGCAATGCATCTTGGGTAACGTAGTGTGAAGCCAAAGACAGTCGAATCTAATATCTTTGACTTCACACTACGTTACCCATGATGCACTCCACAAGCAAGCATTACAACAAGCGTAGCCTTCATAGCAACGCCGGAGCAGGCAGCAGCAGTCAGTCTGACAATGGCAGTGCAAGTGAAGGCACAGAGAACACAGACGATGCTGCCTCTAACTATGATCATTTACAGACATTTTACCAGAGGTGGGACCAAGTCACTGTTTTGCAAGTCACAAGTAAGTCTCAAGTCTTTGGCCTCAAGTCAGAGTCAAAGTCCAAGTCAATGACAGGCAAGTCCGAGTCAAGTCCCAAGTCAATGCCTCACAAGTCCAAGTCGAGTCACAAGTCCTACACTTTCTGTTTCAAATCCTTTCAAGTCTTTTTAACCCTTAGGACTCCAAATTTAATGTTTGTCACGTTTTATATTGTTGAATTTACTCTCATGTCCCACCTTAGAAAAACAAATATACGATAAACAGATGGTAAATTGTTTGCTGTGCTATTTACATTTATTATTTTTATTTATTATTTAGTTATTTACAATTTATTGTAACGCCCTAAGACTAGAAGAGGCCTACACAGAAAACAGGTTTCTGAATACTTTAAAAGTAAAGCCAAGTTCTTTAGTATCAGTGATGTACAATAAAGCTAAATACCTCACCAGTACATTGTACACTGCTCAAAAAAATAAAGGGAACACTTAAACAAAACAATGTAACTCCAAGTCAATCACACTTCTGTGAAATCAAACTGTGTCCACTTAGGAAGCAACACTGATTGACATCAGTTTCACTGCTGTTGTACAAATGGAACTAGACAACAGGTGGAAGTTATAGGCAATTAGCAAGACACCCCCAATAAAGGAGTGGTTCTGCAGGAGGTGACCACAGACCACTTCTCAGTTCCTATGCTTTCTGGCTGATGTTTTGGTCACTTTTGAATGCTGGCGGTGCTTTCACTCTAGTGCTAGCATGAGACGGAGTCTACAACCCACACAGGTGGCTCAGGTAGTGCAGCTTATCCAGGATGGCACATCAATGCGAGCTGTGGCAAGAAGGTTTGCTGTGTCTGTCAGCGTAGTGTCCAGAGCATGGAGGCGCTACCAGGAGACAGGCCAGTACATCAGGAGACGTGGAGGAGGCCGTAGGAGGGCAACAACCCAGCAGCAAGACCACTACCTCCTCCTTTGTGCAAGGAGGAACAGGAGGAGCACTGCCAGAGCCCTGCAAAATGACCTCCAGCAGGCCACAAATGTGCATGTGTCTGCTCAAACGGTCAGAAACAGACTCTATGAGGGTGCTATGGGGGCCCGACGTCCACAGGTGCAGGACATTTGGCATTTGCCAGAGAACACCAAGATTGGCAAATTTGCCACTGGCGCCCTCTGCTCTTCACTGATGAAAGCAGGTTCACACTGAGCACATGTGACAGACGTGACAGAGTCTGGAGACGCCGCGGAGAACGTTCTGCTGCCCGCAACATCCTCCAGCGTGACCGGTTTGGCAGTGGGTCAGTAATGGTGTGGGTGGCATTTCTTTGGAGGCCGCACAGCCCTCCATGTGCTCGCCAGAGGTAGCCTGACTGCCATTAGGTACCGAGATGAGATCCTCAGACCCCTTGTGAGACCATACGCTGGTGCGGTTGGGCCTGGGTTCATCCTAATGCTAGACAATGCTAGACCTCATGTGGCTGGAGTGTGTCAGCAGTTCCTGTAAGATGAAGGCATTGATGCTATGGACTGGCCCGCCCGTTCCCCAGACCTGAATCCAACTCAGCACATCTGGGACATCATGTCTCGCTCCATCCACCAACGCCACGTTGCACCACAGACTGTCCAGGAGTTGGCAGATGCTTTAATCCAGGTCTGGGAGTAGATCCTCAGGAGACCATCCGCCACCTCATCAGGAGCATGCCCAGGCGTTGTAAGGAGGTCATACAGGCAAGTGGAGGCCACACACACTACTGAGCCTCATTTTGACTTGTTTTAAGGACATTACATCAAAGGTTGGATCAGCCTGTTGTGTGTTTCTTACACTTTAATTTTTTTTTTTTAGCAGTGTATATTCTCTGTACCAATAAACTGTACTCTTCTGGCCTTGCCAGATGTTCACATGCTTCAAATAAGAGAAATTCTCTCACATTTGAAGATTTACAAAGTGAATACTGCTCACTATACAGTTTACTGAATAGCGACACCTGTGGGAAAAAGGGATACTGCAGGTTCATGATGTATGGTCAGAGCCATGAGCTCCAGCTCCAACACAGAGACAACACTGCAGAAAGCTCCAGCTGGTGTTCATTTTTCACTGTTTACTGTCTGAGCTCACCTGCACAGGTAAAGATCTCCTCTGTGTGATCACATAAAGCCGCGTGTGCGTCACGTGATTCACGGAGGCTAAGTCTCTCTCAGACCCCACATATTCGCCTTTAGACCTCTATTGCAAATGATTATTTTTTACTTTTAGATTTTTTTTATTTGTTGATTTTGTTTTAGTTTTTATTAAGTGTAGTCTGCACCTGAACGCCTCATGTCTGTGTCTGGGGTGAGCTGCTCTCAGCTGTGAGGAGAGGGAGGGTCACAGAGGCAGCAGCTCCGTCCGCGTCCCTCTGACATTAAAACTAAGTTCTGGTGATTAAATAACTCTTTTATGATTGTGTTTGGAGTTAAACATCGGAGGAACATTAAAAGCTTATAATTAATTAATTATCATAATTCTGTTCAGATTTGGTTTTGAACTAGACCTGGTTTAATCAGTCAGTAAGTTTTGATTTAGCCATAGTTTAAATAAGTGAAGCCTTATATCTCTTCATAAAGTAAAATTGAACTTTTACTATGTCTGTGGTAAAGCCTTAACCTCATGATGGGTATCCAAATAACAGCAACCATATCGTCATTACATTATTCAACTTAGTTTTTGTGTATTGCATGTATTTTTATTATTATTGTGCAGTCCTACTCTACATTTGTTTTTTAATAGCAAATAAAATAAAATGTCTTTTTGCTTAATATGCATGCATTTTACCTCCATGTAACCAGATCCACTATTAACTAGGAGATGTATCTCAGATGTCCCCCTCTGTTTTTGGGATTGCCCCCCTCACACACAAGCAGAGCTTCAAGGGGATCGAGTTACCACCCTCTTGACCTTCTCCAATGTGCAGTCTACTACAGTAGGCACAGAAAGGAAGTGACGGACACGTTTTGGACATGACCTGACTCGGGCCATTCCTGCAAGCTGCAGACAGTCATCTACAAGATAAACACAGCCACAGGTGTAAAGTAACTACTTTAACTCAAGTAATTTTATAAAGAACATTTTTAACATAAAAATTTGAAAAACAAAATGGCTGAAAAGTTGGTAACAACAACCAGAAAGTGCCATATTCAATACAAGTTTTGGTTCAGTAGCAGCAGCAGTAGTAGTTGTTGTTGTAGCACTTGGTACAGTAGATTTTACTGTAGTTGCAAAAAACAACGTACTACTTAAACTGCTTGGCAATTATGTAAACTTTACATTTAATATTGTGTTCTACTTTAGAAAGAGTGTGTTGAAGAGTGTTGAATACCCTCTGAACACAGCACTATACCTCCATTTAAAATCTATGCCAAAAATGTTACAAAGCTTGACTCTGTTTTGTAATGCAGTAACAAAGACTTTTCACAGTTTGGCTCTGAAACATAGTTGGCAAAATACGATTTGTATTATTTTAAGTGGAAAATGATTATTGTTGCCATGAATCCAGAGCCAATATTTATTGTTTTTCTAGATTTGTTTCTTCAGCATAAGTGTTGTCAGGTGTTGGAAGGCAAAACCCTCAAAACAGATTCAACCTGCTGCTTTTCAAGAAGATGAAATGGGAACAATGTTTTGTCTTCTGCTATACCATTTGCTTTTTCTATAGTAAACATTCAGTTGAGATAGGTTCCAGATGTATCAGGTTAAGTGTGTCCTTGCGACCTAAAAGGCTGAGTGTTTTCCTGGTTAAACTTGGGCCAGACCTTTGCTTCTTTCATTCACTCTCTGTTTCCATATTGTACTGTCTTTTATCTCAAACGCAGCACCTTTCAATTGCTAAAACATGCCCTCCATATATACAGAGAGGTAATATTCTTTGGCTTTATGGAAAAGAGTAAAACTTACTCTAATGAGTGTTTAAAAATACAGTGTGTTTTGTTTAAATATAGTTAAAATGTGTACCCCCCTCCCCCCAAATACACGAATAAATAAATGCATACATAAGGACATAAATAAATGGCTGAATAGTACTATTGTTAAAGTGTTTTCTTCACCTGCAGGCCCAGCTTCTGTCGCTTCTGCCTTGCTCCATCGCGCCCTCATGTGGCGGTCTGCGGAACACGAGAGGAGAGAAGTTTTCCTAGGTGCAGAGACTTATTCAGTGCAGAAATACACCGGTTGATTATGAATGAAAGGGCCACCAAACGTGAGTTCTTATGGGGCCAAACTGTCTGCATAGATTATAGTATGCTATTTACAGAGGAGTAATATTTAATTATAGCCTGAATGTGGTCAAATATGTCCAGATTGCCTAGCCTAAAAAACGTAAAATATTTGTTAAACTACGATGCGATGAGTAAAGATGGCAACAGGAGAGCACTGTGGCCAAAAAATAAGCTATCCTAGGCTACTTCATTAGCCTAAATTAGCCCCTGCAACGTAGTTAGCTAATATATGCGGTTAATTAGATTATGCAAAATCAAACAGTATAAACCTTTTACACAATGTCTGTTTTGTTATTATTTATTTAATATTTTGATTTTACAAAATAATTTAACTGTGAGCTACAGTATAGTGATTTACGAAATTACGCAACCAGCAACCACGTACAGGTGCCGGTTGCTAAGAGCATCTTTTAATTCGTGAATGCGTCACCTCAAAACTTTCAAACTTCTGGCTGTGAGAAAAACCGCACATTTTAAGCTTCACTCGACTATATCTTCAAAAAGGAGATTTTAACCAACGACTTTTACCAACAAAACTTCTACTGACCACCCGCTGACAAAGACTACAAGGCCATTTACAGGAAAAAACGTGAGATTTTTCATTTCCATATCGACGTTGTTGCCTATGGGCTTTCTCAATAAAACACCACACAGGCCCCATTTCATTTAGCAAAATTACCGTTTATCAATATTTTAATTGTATTTTTTTTAGTGCAAGTGTCACTTACGAAATAAGTCTTTTTGTCTCTGTGCCATAAAAGACGTCTGAAAGTAAGTTAAAGTATTTAACGTTAGCTAATACGGCTTTGAAGGCTATTATTATTTAAAATTAAACAAAACATTAGCTAACGTTAACGCTACACAACATAACGGCAAAGGCTGTAGGCCTATATTTTTATTATTATTAATTGTTTCAGGGTACACATAATCCTGTATAAATAGTAACATGAACAAATAGAGACCTCTAACAGGCCTATTAGTCCATATGGGCCCAATACATTTCTTATTAGCAGTTTAGCGCTTTATTTACCAGTTTGTGTTCATGAGAATTTTAAAAAACAGCGAACAACAATTGGTCCAGGTGAGTAGTAAACCCTAAAAAATATTCATGAATAACCCCACCACTTTAATGAAACACAGTAGCAGTAAAGTCCTAGGCCTACTGCAGCTATGAACGGTTACTCTAAAAAGCCCATATTATTAATAAAAAATGTAAATGTTTCTATAGGAGCACTCTTTTTTTTTATAAATTTCACCTAAAAACACGTTCCATTATACATATAAAGATTTTTATAATCTATATTTTCAGTTGAGTGTATAAATGTAAGACATCATGATACAGTTATGACAGGTGTAGTATGTTGACTGATGTATTTATTTCCACAGCTCTGTGTGGATCGATGGCCCAGCGCTGGTCCTGGACGACCCGGCCGGGGTGTCCCGACGTGCTCCTCCTGCACAGGCTGCACACACCCACCACACCCACAATTACTTCTGCCCCTGCCTCCGCAGGCCCCTCTAACTCTGCCTTTATGTCTTTCTGTCCACAGGAGACACAGGGCGACTTCTGGACCTGCATCCAGGCTCCCAACCCTGAGCGACCTGGTATCCCACGCCTGATCCTGCGCAGGATCCCCGCCTCAGGCCCTAAGTTCTCCCACACACTCTCCCTCTCATCTCCCTTCTTCCCATCTTCCTCTTCCTCTCCCTTCTTTCCATCTTTCCTTTCCTCCACTTCTTCCTCCTCCTCCTCTTCCAGCACTGACTCTGACTCTTGCTCCTCTGCTCCTGCTCCTCGCTCTCTTAAACGCTCTCGTTCTGCAGATAGGATCTATAGGCTGAGCTCTAGCTCCTCCTCCTGCTCCTCTCCCTCTTGCTCACCTCCTCATTCCACCTTCCTCTTTCCCCTTCTTACTGAAGGCCCTGAGCTCAGTTGTAGCTCTAGCTCCTCATCCTGCTCTTCTCCCCACTGCTCATCCTCTTTCCCCGCTTGCTCCTCTTCTCTCTGTTCTCCTCCTGCTAAGGTCCCTAAGATCTTACCCCCTTTTCCTGCTAAGATCCGTAAGATCTTGCCTCCTGCCAAGGGTCCTAAAATCTTGCCTCCTCCTCCTGCTAAGGTCCCTAAGATCTTGCCTCCTCCTTCTGCTGTGGTCTCTAAGCGCTCCCTCTCTCCTCCTGCTTCTAAGCTGAGCTTCTCTGTGCTCCCTGCCTCCTTTTCTCTGGATGTCTCTGTGACTCCTCCTCAGTCACAGCGTAAGGCTCCAGCTGCTCCTCGTGAGCACCTGGTGCCTCCTCCCAGTGCTTCCAGGACTAACTCTGTAGTTTCCTCTGCTCCCCCCAGGGCCCCTCGCACCTCCTGGGCCCCTCGCCAGTCCTGGGCTCCTCCCACCTCCAGGACTCCTGCCACCTCCCGGGCTCCTCCCACCTCCAGGACTCCTGCCACCTCCCGAGCTCCTCCCATCTCCAGGGCTCCTGCCACCTCCCGGGCTCCTCCCATCCCCCGGGCTCCTCCCACCCCTGCCGCTCCTCTCTCGTCCCAGCCCGGGCGTGGGCCTGTGCCCCTGTTCCCTGGACCCACGCCGGACTGGGTGAGGAGGATGGAGGACTGGGAGAGGCAGCGTTCGCTCGACTGGAAGCACTGGAAAAGGTCAAATAAACCACCAAGGCCACATCCACAAAAGAGACACTTTTACACTGTCTGAGAACTGATGCTCTCCCTCTCTGTCTGTTTTTGAGGTGTGCTGCGAGTGCGCTGAGAGTTTCCAGGGCCAACAACATTATGGGCAGAAATCTGGGTATCAACTAAATAAGTAGGAACTAACATTTATACATTTATTTTTAGCTCCTAAGTGTTCAGTGTTGTCTTGTGCTCTGTGTTACCCAAAAAAAAAAAAAAAAAAACATGGTGGTGGTGTTTAGGTTAAATGTATTACATGCTCTATGTTGTCCACATCACAGGACAGTATTGTAGATTGTTTTCTAATATAAAATTGGTGTTGGTGGTGGTTAGTATTTTAAGTTGTTTCCTAATATAAAAAAAAACAAAACATGGGTGTTGGTGGTGGTTAGTACTAGATTAAGTTAAATGTATTTGGTGTAAGTGTTGTCTGTCTTGTCCTGTTGTTTTGTGTGTTACAAAAAAACAAACAAAAAAAACAAAACAAAACAGATGGGTGTTGGTGGTGGTTAGCATTTAAGTTTTTTCTAATATAAAAATGGTGTTGGTGGTGGTTAGTACTAGATAAGTTAAATGTATTTGGTGTTAAGTGTTGTCTGTCTTGTCCTGTTGTTTTGTGTGTTACAAAAAAAACACAAAAAAAAAACAGATGGGTGATGGTGGTGGTTAGCATTTAAGTTTTTTCTAATATAAAATTGGTGTTGGTGGTGGTTAGTATTTTAAGTTGTTTCCTAATATAAAAAAAAAACAAAAAACATGGGTGTTGGTGGTGGTTAGTATTTAAGTTTTTTTCTAATATAAAAATGGTGTTGGTGGTGGTTAGTACTAGATAAGTTAAATGTATTTGGTGTTAAGTGTTGTCTGTCTTGTCCTGTTGTTTTGTGTGTTACAAAAAAAAACCAAAAAAAAAAAAAAACATGGGTGTTGGTGGTGGTTATCAGTTTAAGTTATTTTATACGTTGTATTAAGTTAAGTATTGTATGGTGACGTGACGAAGTGTAAGTATTTGTTTATTTACATGACTGCAGTCCTAACACTTCAACTGTAAAAGGTGAGTATTTTTACTTTTGATTAATGTGTTGCCTTTACAGTTTCACTTGCCATCTTTTCATTTTGCTTTTTCAGAAGTCGAGAGACAAAACGATGCAGCAGTAAAGTCCAAAGGGAAATGAAGAGATGACGAAATAAATCAAGGAAGATGCTATATAAGAGATGTGGAGGAGAGGAAAGCAAGCAAAAACAAAGACAGAAATTGTAATAATAAAGAAACAGGTGAAGGAATTAGACCTGGTAAAGTAAAGTTTTACAAATCTATTTCTCTTCTCTTAAAGTGACAGAGAAAGTGGAGTGATGGAGAGGAGGAGGGAGGACAAGTCAAAACCTTCATACTAAGGGTAAATGACTATTGTCCAGCAGATCTTCCTTCACCACATATTTAAGAGCAGTGTACGGACTCTTTGTGTTACAAGACAAAACAATTTGAGAAAACATTTGAAATTTAGCAGATTTTCTCATTTATATGCATCAGTCAGATGATGAACTAGTATTTCACCGTCACAGAGACATGCTGTTGTCGTAACATAACAGATGAAGTGTAGGAAGAAGAGTTGATGTAGAACAAGACCAAATGAAAATAGATATAAAATAAAGAGAATAGGAGCGCCAACAACAAATAGAATATATGTATTATATATTTAGAGTTTGTTTTAGTGGTGTTAAGTCATTTAAATGTTCCAGTATATTCTCCTGAGACTAACCTTTGCTTTACTTATTTGCTTTATTGCTTTTAGACCAATGGTGGTGTGGCTGCCATGAAGACAATAGGATCTGGAGAGGTTGAAAAGAATGGATGTATTAGAGGAAGACGTACTGATGTAAAACAAGACAAAATGAAAATAAATGGGAAGTGGAGAGAATACAGAAGCCAACAACAAACAAAAGATATGTATTTGACTCTTTTATTTGTTTATGATTTGATCATGATTCCTGAGACTAAACTTTGCTTGTTTCTTGTTTTTAGGTGCACAATGTTCTGGTTGGGTTCAAAAGCCAACAGCAAAGAAAAGATAAGTATTTAATTGTTTTTTATTAAGGTTAATTCAACTACATTCACCTTATACTAAACTTTGTTTTGTTTCATTGCTTTTAGGTGCAAGGGCCTGAGTCTGGTTGGACAAAAAGATCTGAGGGATCATAAGAAGACAAAGAAAAGATATGTATTTATGTTTTTATTAAGTATTGTAAGATGTATGATAAATCAACATAATGCCACTGAATTATTACTATTGAGCAACACAACAGTCACTAAATATGGAAGACCAGGGTGTGCAAGACAAATGTTAAAACATAAAATTATATATCTTTATTAAATTGTTTCAAATTGTGTTGAGAGTTTCAGTGTTCATCTATAATCCCCTGAGACTAAAGTTTGCTTATTTTGTTTTATTGCTTTTAGGTGCAAGGCGCAAAATGGTCTGGCAGCAACGAAGACAAGAACAATAAAAGATATGTGTTTCTGTTTTCATAACTTGTATCGCATACAATACATGATAAGTTACTATCTCAGACTAAATTTTGCTTCTTTTTTATTGAGCTTTTATTTAGGAATTGAAATGAGGCAAAAATAAGAGAAAATGAAAATATGTGAACAAGGGAAGAGCCAAAACGAAACTAAAGATATGTATTTATGTGTTCATATAGTGGTCATAATTTACATGCTCTGCATTATTCCACTGAGACTAACTTTTTTTTGTTTTTGTTATAGGTGCAAGCCAGCAACAACAAACAAGATATGTATTTTGAGTTTATCTAAGTTGTGTCGATAAGTGATTTATTTAATTTCATCTACGTACTGTAGATAAAAATGTTCTTGTAAAATACAAATATATGGTCAAAAGAAAAGATATGTATTTTAGTGTACATAATAAGTTTGCTAAATGTTCAGCTACATCTCTGAGAATAAACCTCTGTTCTTCTGTTATTCTAATGGTTTGTTTTTATATGAAAGGTCTGGCTACCATAAATAGAAGATGTGAAGAGGACAAACATTTATGTAATGTATTTCTTTGACACACATTTTATATAATTTTTTTGTATTCTAAACACAACAGTCTTGTGATTATTGTAATGTTCCTTTACTGTTTTGATTGACTTCATGTTTTGGACCTGAGAAAAAAGGGAAGAACCAGAGAGGGAACCACAAGACACAAGTCACAACAAAGGTTTGGACTATCTCATAGTAAGTGTAATGATTTGTTATTGGAAAAATGTTTTGTTTATTTCTTTCTTTTATGTTTTCAGATTACAGATTACTACTCACACTTCCCATAAGGTTTTCACATTGGATTACAGCACTAAGTAAGGTAATTTTGTTTGTGCAATTGAATCAGATATAAAATATAGGCAAATACACTGCGAAGCTTGATTCATCAGTGAGAAACTGGTCTGTTGTAGGCTTCCTGTCGGACATGTCCTTCAAATCAAACTCTGGCATCTACTTGTCATCCCTGGGACAAACTGCGCATGCGCTAAACCCAAAACTCAGTTGTGAAGATGTGGCGGAGGTTGTAGAACCATGAACATTTTTTACATACGTACTGTAATGATTCACACTTACAGGAGTGGAATTTATCTCTTTATCTGAATAATGATTGATAAACCAATTATAGCCTACCGTGTGCCCTTAAACTTAATAAGTAATGAGATGTTATAGCATAATTTCATGCCTAATATCAGGCACTCGTCATAGCTATGTGCTTAATGACATTGGAATTGCATTGTGTTAAAGTCACTAATATTTTTCCTGTACGTTAGTGTGCAAGTTCCTCACAGTAGAGCTGCAGGAAGCTCTGGAGAAAACTGGCCGCTCCAAAGAGGTCCTGGAGCTTGGACAGGTCCTGGACACAGGGAAGAGGAAGAGGAAAATTAAATACAACACTTCGTAAGTGTTTTTGATTTTTATTGTTTTTAATATAATGTCATTGAGTTAAGAAAAAAATATGCTGTTGTATATTCATATGGTTGTTATGATTTCAGTGAAACCCGGCTGACAGAGGCAGTAGACAACATCTGTGAGCGTATCCTGCAGTATAGTGTTCACGCAGAGCGGCCTGGCAGCCTTCGATATGCAAAGGTACAACAAATTTGAGTATGTTCAATGTCTAGACCTACATTTCATACAGCGGTTTTTATAATTAATATTTTTTTCTTATGCTAATGGAGAGTCTAAGGCCAGAGGATGTCGTCTTGTACAGTCTTGTTTAGCCTTTTGAAATTAATGTTGTTGTTATGGACTGTATGAAAAAAATTGATTTAAATAATTCAAAATGTATTGTGTGCTTACTTTAGGGTGCCAGTCAGACGATGACGACACTGAAGAACCTTGTCCATAAAGGTGTAAATGTAGATCTGGGCATGCCTTTTGAACTGTGGGACGAGCCATCTGTTGAGGTGACTGATATGAAAAAACAGGTATGTGTCCATCTGTAAACTTGTTACTGTTGAAACTGTACACTTGTGCTTACACAATTATGTATATTGTTCAGTGTGAGACGATGCTGGAGGAGTATGAGGAGGTCGTTGAGGACTGGTATTTTCATCATCAGGACGAAAGACTGGAGAACTTTCTCTGCTTGAGACACGTGCTCAAGAAATCAGACCAAGGTGAGTGAGGCAAGCTACGCTATGTAGAAGAGGGTTATATTTAGCTTGTGTCACTTAGACATTTCTTTTAAAAAAAATAGCACAGTCTGCAACAAAAATAGCAACATAAAAGCTATAAATACCACAGATGAAAATGTCAGATCTGGAAAGAAGCACTTATTGTAGAGTTTTACATTACTTATTCTATTCCTTTCCCAGAATGTCTCAAAGAGGTGTGGAAAGGAGACATGGGGGCCCAAGGAGGGACAGCAAGTGCCGTGACAGAGGCTAAAGAAAGGGACAGCACAACCGAGAAGACACATGATGCATCAGAGCTTTGAGGGAAAATATACCACAATACAAGAAATAACCTCAACATCAAGTGTTGCATGCAAACACTCCACAGTAGCTACACAGTATTTCTGCAATGTTGTGAAGCGTTTACTGTGCAATGTAGTGTAAATGAGAACATTTTTGTACTATTACTGTCAGAATTCAACTGTTGCACTTTTTAAAGCTTTTGTATTTTGGGATACTGATTGCATGCAGTTAATGCTGTTCTCCTGTTGTACACTACTATGGTGCTCATTACGTTTTTAACTGACATGCAGTATGTAAAATATGAAGTTTTCAATGAAGCAATATTTTTTATGGTTGTGACAAATAAAGCAACAGTTTACATTTTCGTTACCCTTTTCTCTGATCTTGTATTTTTACGGGGGTACTGCTACTATTATTATTGCCCACTTTTACACTGAGGTGAGGTCAAAAAATATATTTAGACTACTCATTTAGAAATTATAAAACATTACTTGATTAAATGCATACGTATGTTTTGGGAAAATATACTCTACTATTGAGAAAAAGTATCTTAATTGTTCCTTTAGTTTCCAGTGTTGAGCATGAACGAGTTCAAATGAACGCGCACACTGAACACGTTAATTTTTCTGTGAACTTTGAACTGAACGCAACACATTTGTAAATCAAGAACTTGAACGTGAATTTGTTCAGATAATGTGAGATGAACGACGTACGTCACTGTTGGGGTTCAATTAAACGTCGGAATTTGTTTTCACCTGAGTCGAGTGACGAGGTCTGCTCGCACTTTTTAAACAGCGCAGTCACTCACTGCCCACGGGCTCCACTCCAAAACTGCACCGCTTCACCAGAGAGCGCTTGTGCGCGCAACGCATCTTGGGTAACGTAGTGTGAAGCCAAAGACAGTCGAATTTAATATCTTTGACTTCACACTACGTTACCCATGATGCGCTCCACAAGCAAGCATTACAACAAGCGTAGCCTTCATAGCAACGCCGGAGCAGGCAGCAGCAGTCAGTCTGACAATGGCAGTGCAAGTGAAGGCACAGAGAACACAGACGATGCTGCCTCTAACTATGATCATTTACAGACATTTTACCAGAGGTGGGACCAAGTCACTGTTTTGCAAGTCACAAGTAAGTCTCAAGTCTTTGGCCTCAAGTCCGAGTCAAAGTCCAAGTCAATGACAGGCAAGTCCGAGTCAAGTCCCAAGTCAATGCCTCACAAGTCCAAGTCGAGTCACAAGTCCTACACTTTCTGTTTCAAATCCTTTCAAGTCTTTTTAACCCTTAGGACTCCAAATTTAATGTTTGTCACGTTTTATATTGTTGAATTTACTCTCATGTCCCACCTTAGAAAAACAAATATACGATAAACAGATGGTAAATTGTTTGCTGTACTATTTACATTTATTATTTTTATTTATTATTTAGTTATTTACAATTTATTGTAACGCCCTAAGACTAGAAGAGGCCTACACAGAAAACAGGTTTCTGAATACTTTAAAAGTAAAGCCAAGTTCTTTAGTATCAGTGATGTACAATAAAGCTAAATACCTCACCAGTACATTGTACACTGCTCAAAAAAATAAAGGGAACACTTAAACAAAACAATGTAACTCCAAGTCAATCACACTTCTGTGAAATCAAACTGTGTCCACTTAGGAAGCAACACTGATTGACATCAGTTTCACTGCTGTTGTACAAATGGAATAGACAACAGGTGGAAATTATAGGCAATTAGCAAGACACCCCCAATAAAGGAGTGGTTCTGCAGGAGGTGACCACAGACCACTTCTCAGTTCCTATGCTTTCTGGCTGATGTTTTGGTCACTTTTGAATGCTGGCGGTGCTTTCACTCTAGTGCTAGCATGAGACGGAGTCTACAACCCACACAGGTGGCTCAGGTAGTGCAGCTTATCCAGGATGGCACATCAATGCGAGCTGTGGCAAGAAGGTTTGCTGTGTCTGTCAGCGTAGTGTCCAGAGCATGGAGGCGCTACCAGGAGACAGGCCAGTACATCAGGAGACGTGGAGGAGGCCGTAGGAGGGCAACAACCCAGCAGCAAGACCACTACCTCCTCCTTTGTGCAAGGAGGAACAGGAGGAGCACTGCCAGAGCCCTGCAAAATGACCTCCAGCAGGCCACAAATGTGCATGTGTCTGCTCAAACGGTCAGAAACAGACTCCATGAGGGTGCTATGGGGGCCCGACGTCCACAGGTGCAGGACGTTTGGCATTTGCCAGAGAACACCAAGATTGGCAAATTCGCGACTGGCGCCCTGTGCTCTTCACAGATGAAAGCAGGTTCACACTGAGCACATGTGACAGACGTGACAGAGTCTGGAGACGCCGCGGAGAACGTTCTGCTGCCTGCAACATCCTCCAGCGTGACTGGTTTGGCAGTGGGTCAGTAATGGTGTGGGGTGGCATTTCTTTGGGGGCCGCACAGCCCTCCATGTGCTCGCCAGAGGTAGCCTGACTGCCATTAGGTACCGAGATGAGATCCTCAGACCCCTTGTGAGACCATACGCTGGTGCGGTTGGCCCTGGGTTCATCCTAATGCTAGACGATGCTAGACCTCATGTGGCTGGAGTGTGTCAGCAGTTCCTGTAAGATGAAGGCATTGATGCTATGGACTGGCCCCGCCCGTTCCCCAGACCTGAATCCAACTGAGCACATCTGGGACATCATGTCTCGCTCCATCCACCAACGCCACGTTGCACCACAGACTGTCCAGGAGTTGGCAGATGCTTTAATCCAGGTCTGGGAGTAGATCCTCAGGAGACCATCCGCCACCTCATCAGGAGCATGCCCAGGCGTTGTAAGGTCATACAGGCGTGGAGGCCACACACACTACTGAGCCTCATTTTGACTTGTTTTAAGGACATTACATCAAAGTTGGATCAGCCTGTTGTGTGTTTCTTACACTTTAATTTTTTTTTTTTAGCAGTGTATATTCTCTGTACCAATAAACTGTACTCTTCTGGCCTTGCCAGATGTTCACATGCTTCAAATAAGAGAAATTCTCTCACATTTGAAGATTTACAAAGTGAATACTGCTCACTATACAGTTTACTGAACAGCGACACCTGTGGGAAAAAGGGATACTGCAGGTTCATGATGTATGGTCAGAACCATGAGCTCCAGCTCCAAAACAGAGACAACACTGCAGAAAGCTCCAGCTGGTGCCCATTACTGCGCTAAGGAGTTTAATTAGGCTAATTGTTTCTCGCACACTTAAAAAAAATAAAAAAACTTACCTTTCTGTGCAAGCTTATATATGCAAAAACGTCCATTTTGTGTGATAGAATTTAAGATCTACAGTGAGGCTAGAAGGTAGGTACATGTATCGTGATAGAAGTCATAGTTTGAAAAACAAGTTCAGCCTTTCATTTACATATCTCACCTAAAAAATAAAATGAACTGAACTTTGAACTAGTTCAAAATTAAAATTGTAAACTATGAACGTGAACAGTTCACTTTGAACATGTGTGAACTGAGCTTTGATCTAGTTCAGGAAAAGTGTGAACTTGCACAACACTGTCACTCATATGTTGGCTAATAGACTTATGATATGCATTATCATATGCAGGTATTACTTCATTGGAAGTTGGAACATAATTTTAGTCCACACATTGCTACAATCTGGAATAACAAGTATATATTACAAAAATGGAAATTCTTGTTCTATAAAGAATGGGTAGCTAAAGGTGTGTGGGCTATAGACCATTTAATGCATAGGAATGGTATAATGTTGGAGTTTAATGAATTTAAAAACAAATTTAACCTGGAATGTACTAATAAAAGTTCATCTATTGTAAATAAATTAATTTCTCCAGCTTTGTTAAACTTGGTAAAAACAAGTGTACAATACTCTGCTTTGTTTATTGGGAATTATAGCTTTGTAGATGTCAAATGTAATCATTTAATTTTAAGATCATCTTTGACAGTAGAATGGTTTCCCCAGCCAGGTAAACGGAAAAAAAAAAAAAAAAAAAAAAAGACAATGCCATCATTAGAACAAGATACTTGTCATTTCCTTTGTTACCAAAATTGAAAGAAATTAATTTCAAAACAATAATATTTATCCATGCAAAAAAAATCTGACAATTAGATTCTATTTAGAGCATAATTTGTGCAAGTTTTGTGGAAATGAAATTCAATCTCAAGAAGACTTATTTTATGATTGTACCACCGTAAATGAATTAATGCCTCCCTGTATTTATCTATATTTGTTTATTTTATTTTTTGTTATTTGGTGCTGCTTGAACTTTTCATTCTGTGCAGTAAGTTGTATTGCCTTTTCGAGTGTTAAACTTAAAAAAACAAAAAAACAAACAATCCAGTCAGTCCTTATCATGGCGGACAATGACGTACATCTGGTTATAGATTAAGGAGCTAGGAAGTTCCTTGACGATTAGGGCTTTTCGCATTCATCCCAAATTTTCTGTCTCCTGGATGTATAATAAGAATCATGTTTACAGTACACAGCAATTCACCAAGGATACATCAGTGGATCCTTCACTGCCTTTCATCGGCCAAAATCACCCACAATGAACTGCAGCTTTTTTTTTTTTTTTAAATGGCAGGACATGGGCATGTATCACTTTTAAAAGCATGTTTTTGCATGTTTGAGATTATTTATAAGCTAAAATGAAGTATTTTACACTACCATGGTGCCTGCCACCCCTAAAAGACCCCTCCCCTTGGTGCCCTACCAAGTCCACCCCAGGTGAACTTCCCCCCTCCCTGTTTATAAAAGACTAATGAAATGATAAATATTGTATTAATATAATACACATGTAAAGATTTTCCAGGTATAACTGAAAAAATAAAACTAAAGCAAAGTGCATGGTCAGGAGCTGTGACTGTGGTGACGCTGCTCAGTCACTCAGAAGTCTGTTCCATTAGCTGTTTAAGGACACTTGCCTTGGGTTAGAAGTAAGTGGCTTTAGAAGAAATCACTTTGAAGGCAAGGCAAGGTACCTGGGATTTGAGAAACACCAATGATCTTCTGTTCCTGCCTCAAATGTAAATGGAAACCACTCTGTCTAAATGAACAGCAGTGTGTACTGTACACCACTTTCTCAAACATTGCAACTTCAAATACTTAAAGTTTTGTCTCAAAGAGACCATACTGCCTAATGCCCAAGAAATGCTCTCCAATGTCTCAGAAATATAGGAAAGTAGTGGAGAAGCGGCATTGGTCATCTTTTGTCTGAAGGATGCAGAAATAATCCTCCACCTCAGCCTCACCTGCAGCAAAATGGCTCCGGTGCCAAGAAAAGTCATGGTGAAGCAGTGTCTGATCCCCACTTTCTCTCTCAAGGAAGCCACAACCTTCTATATTTTAAGGCGGACTTTTGCCTTGTATTACTCAAAGGTAAAGAGCACTTTCCACCAACAGCTAAAGAAAACAATCTCACATTTCCAAATCATTATAGTAGAGTAGAACAGCACTAAAGAAGCTCATCACATCAGCAGATAATCGCAGACCTTTTACATCAAAGGTCAAATTAACTTTTTCAAAAACATTACTTTATGGTCAGGAACAATGGAATGAGGAAGAGCGCCTCTGGTCCTGCAGTCAGCACCAGAGGAAAGTGTCACAGAAACACTCCTGCCTTCCCACATCTCAGGCTCCAGCCTTCAACATGCAGCACACCTCACATTTAGAGGAAGGGACTAGGGAAGGCTCTGTGGAAACACCACTTCACTCTATCTGCTTCAAAAATTCAACATCAACAGGAAACAGTTTGGGCCAGACAGAGAGAGAAGCTTCTGGTGGATTACAAGTGACCACCAGAGGAGGCTCCTCTGCCTCCTCCTCATCTTGTTTACCATCTAACAAACCTCAGCTCCTGCATAGGTTTTTGATTAATACATAGATTAAAATGTCTTAAAGGTTTATTGAAGCTCTTACTTTATTGATATACTTGGTTTTCGATTTGAACTACTGAAAAAAACAAACACTATATTCTAAATTATTAATGTAGGACTGCAGTTACAGTGCATAATGTCATCCTAGTTTATATATACTATGTATTTTTAGACACTTAAACAAATTTGAAAAATAGGCTTATATTGTATAAAATGTTATAACAGTTTCGTTCAAATACAGATTTAGCATTAGTGAAGGAATTTCAGAGTGAAAACAGAATCAAGAAAATTTTATTTTTACTTTTTACTGTAAATTCTGTATTAAATAAATGTATCAATAAATATTTATGTTAAAGAACTATTTTGTCAAGCTAATAAATGTGTATGAAACAACTGTCGTATGTGTGGTGAATTTATTCACAACCGGAAGCTGAAAGCGGAGACGCAAACTGAAATAGTTTTACGTAGCGTGACTAAGTTTTACTTTATTGCTATGTTGCCGCTCAAAGTATTAATGCAAGTTTATATGAATAGATCACGTGACTCCATCGCCTAGTTACGATGATGTCATCTGGCTGTCATACTTTATAATTCTAGAGTTCACCTTTAGAACACCTCATTTACTCTCAGCACCTGAACACACACACACACTTTTGTGGACATTTTGCAGAGAAACTCTTGAAAAAATATGCCTTTAGAAAGGAAAAACCCAGCTCCTCTGATGAGGAAAAGCCTTAAGGCTTTTAAAAACATCCAGGCGATGAAGCTGAAGATCGAGGTCGGTCCACGGCCAAAACCTGTCTCCTCCTCCTCAGTGGCCAAGCCACAGGTGAAGCTCGATGATGAGCGTTTGGCTGCAGTTTGCAGTAAAATTAAGCAGACCCCTAGAGCACCACCCAAAAAGGCTGTCCTATTATCTGACGAGGAGACAGAGAAACTCCTGAAGAGGATGTCGGAGGTACAATGCACTTTCTGCTCATTGTTTACAAAAAACATTACATTAGAAACAATACAATAACACATTCATCAAATAATACTATCTCACAAAGAAACCCATATTATGTTGCACATTTACATGTACTTGATTAAATACTCATTGTAACATTTCCTCTTGTCATTACAGAGCACAGCAGCTCCAGCTCAGAGGCTCCAGGCGCAGACACTCTCTGCTGTATCGCCGGACACTTCTAATCCCGTCAGGAAGGCAACGCGCAAACGCCACCTGTCCCCTCTTCGATCAGAGTCGCCTCCTGCTAAAATTTGCCGTGGACCTAAAACAAGGCCCGAAACCAAAGTGGCCAAACAAATGAGCCCCACTGGAACCAGCAAACAGGCAAAAGCCAAGGAAGAGGAGGCCAAGCAGAGGGTGAGTGGGTAAGTGAGTGAGTGGGTGGCCATGCAGCAGAAATTGGCCTGCTAGCCATTCATAGCTGTTTCCACCACAGTTCAGTTGGTAGAGACGTTCACCCCCAAACCCGAAGGGTAATGGTTCGAGCCCTGCCACGGACATTGGATACTGTCGTGTCTTTGGGTGCGACAGTGAGAGGCAGGGACGCTGTGATGCAGGCCAGGTGTGCCACAGTAGCAGAGGACGACGAGGCGCTCCCAGACAATGAAAGTGCACATCTGTGTGTGAGACAAGTCTCCACAGTGTCTGCCACAATACCAGTGGAAAAATCATTTTTCTGAAGCAATTTACTTGAATAAAATTTAAAAGTAAAAATGATCCTTACTTCCCAGTCTACATAATGTTCATATATGGTTCCCAGAGATATACAAATTCTTTCCATTTTCCTTTGGCAATATATGTTAGTCTTTCCAGGCTGATTCTGAAAGTTCCTTTACTTCATAAAAGGGAGGATGCACACTTTTCCAACTTAGCACAATAACTCTCCTCGCTTATAGTCCAAAATCAAGCAGTTCAGTCAGTTTCTGTGTTTGTGTGAAGTCTTCAGGATACTCGCCAAGCACAAAGTTTCACATTTAGAGGGATATTCAAATTAAAAACCTCTGACAAACATTTGATTACATCTTTCCAGAATTTCTGTTTCTTCAGACATTGCCATAAACAGTGAAGAAGAGTTCCTTTTTCATCCAGACATTTAGTACAGGTGTCAGGAATATTAGAGAGCCATTTAATGAAGTTTTACAGGGGTTATACACATCCTCATCAGACGTTTATATTGAAGCAGCTTATATTGTGTACTGGTTGTTTGTCTCTGCACCTTGAAGCAAGCCTTATTTCATTCCATTTCATCTCTGTTTTCTTGGCTCTCTCATCTCTCCAGGCCTTTAGCTTATTCATAGCTGAATCTTTAGAGGTGGACATTAGTAAATTATAAAGTGCAGAGAGCAAACATTTTATTTTAAAAGAAACATGCATTATCTCTGTGTGTGTGTGTGTGTACCTAATAAAATGGCCGGTGAGTGTATATATAGATACACTCACCGGCCTCTTTATTAGGTACACCTTGCTAGTACCGAGTTGTTCCCCTTTTGCCTTCAGAACTGCCTTAATCCTTCGTGGCATAGATTCAACAAGGTCCTGGAAACATTTCTCAGAGAGTTTTGTCCATATTGACATGATAGCATCTGCAGTTGCTGCAGATTTGTCGGCTGCACATCCATGATGCGAATCTCCCGTTCCACCACATCCCAAAGGTGCTCTATTGGATTGAGATCTGGTGACTGTGGAGGCCATTTGAGTACAGTGAACTCAGTCATGTTCAAGAAACCAGTCTGAGATGATTGGAGCTTTATGACATGGCGCGTTATCCTGCTGGAAGTAGCCATCAGAAGATGGGTACACCGTGGTCATAAAGGATATGGTCAGGACATGGTCAGCAACAATACTCAGGTAGGCTGTGGCGTTGCAACGATGCTCAATTGGTACTAAGGGGCCCAATGTATGCCAAGAAAATATCCCCCACACCATTACACCACCACCACCACCAGCCTGAACTGTTGATACAAGGCAGGATGGTTCCATGCTTTCATGTTGTTGACGCCAAATTCTGACCCTACCATCCGAATGTCGCAGCAGAAATCGAGACTCATCGGACCATAGAAGATTGGAAAAAAGTTGCCTGGTCTAATTTTGGTGAGCCTGTGTGAATTGAAGCCTCAATTTCCTGTTCTTAGCTGACAGGAGTGGCACCCGGTGTGGTCTTCTGCTGCTGTAGCCCATCTTCCTCAAGGTTCGCTGTGTTGTGCGTTCAGAGATGCTCTTCTGCATACCTAGGTTGAACCAAGTGGTTATTTGAGTTACTGTTGCCTTTCTATCAGCTCGAACCAGTCTGGCCATTCTCCTCTGACCTCTGGCATCAACAAGGCATTTTCACCCACAGAACTGCCGCTCACTGGATATTTTCTCTTTTTCGGACCATTCTCTGTAAACCCTATAGATGGTTGTGCGTGAAAATTCCAGTAGATCAGCAGGTTCCGAAATACTCAGACCAGCCGTCTGGCACCAACAACCATGCCACTTTCAAAGTCACTTAAATCACCTTTCTTCCCCATTCTGATGCTCGGTTTGAACTGCAGCAGATCGTCGTGACCATGTCTACAGCCTAAATGCACTGAGTTGGTGCCATGTGATTGGCTGATTAGAAATTTGAGTTAACGCGCAGTTGGACAGGTGTGCCTAATAAAGCGGCCTGTGAGTGTGTATATGTTTGTATATACACATAAGTTTATGAGGACTGCGATTTTTTTCAATGACATAATGATTTTCCTATCTGCCCCGACTGAGAGAAAGTTGATATTAATAAAAAATGTAAATGTATATGTATATTTTTCTACACTACATATCAGTTATAGTATAGTTGCCGTTTTAATAATATAATCAGTCTTGTAAAAGCATATTTGACATACTTATTTGAGTATTACTTGTGGTCTGACAATAGGATTATTTTAAAATACACTACAACATTGTAAAACTATACAATAAACTTTTTTTTTATTCAGATAACATGTATTGCAAACACTGATATCAGGAAGTACTGACTTAAAGCAAACAGCATGCTGTCGTAAACTATGCAATGTTTGTGGGCTATAATTCATAAAATTAAAATAAACAAACAAAGGAACATGAAATAAAGCAGTATGTTTTTTACGTAATAGTAATTATAGGCTACCGACAAACGGTATTCATTAAACTAAAAAGCAGTTTGCCAAAAGTAGATTAAGGAGTTAAAAATGGTGATTCACTTTTGTTCAAATTTGTGGATTTAATTTGAAATGCGGCTCCATAGCGGAAGTAGTGCGTCGGGTTGCGTGTGCTTTGATAGACGCACGCTCTTGAAGCGGAGCGAAGCTTTCAGTCTCTTCTTGGACCAACAGCGAGCGGCAGAACGAGCTCCCGAGTCCGCTGCTGTTCACCGACACTTTACCCATGATATTACACTCATAATATTCACAATAAAATATGAAAGGTCTATTGTTTCTGATGGAAGCGATGGAGGGTAGCAGTTTTTGGCGAGTCTACAACGTGTGGTCAACTTTGTGGAAATATGTAACAAATGAGAAGTAACATGGAGCAGTCGGCCACTCTGGACATCGAAACGCTTAAGGTGAGCTTTGACCTATGAAAAGTCAAATATATTGTAATATGTTCCGTTTATTGTCAACATTTCGCATTGACATAGATTTGTTGTGCATTAGCATGTATTTAAACCTAAAATGGCTACTTTTGATCCAGCCAGTTAAAGTCCACTATTGAAAACCTTTTTGCAACAAGTGCACCACGGGCGCATCCCATTAAACTTACATGATGGTTACCTGTCTCCTTCTCCAGCCTTGAACTGCTCTCAGGCTGAAATATACTGATTAGTAGCCTCTGACCAGGGAGCCTCGGGGCGCCTTCCTGGAGTTCTTTACATATCTCTCCTGAGCACTATGGCTCATACTCGGTGCTTTCTCCTATTCAACAATCGCAGTAATGTGACAGCTTATGAATATTCTTCCTGCATGGCTTCTCATTATCATTCCAGTCCAGCGCAGGAGCCGGTAACCTCTGGGTACAGTCAGTGTGTGGATATGGTCTCCTTTTTCCTGCAGTGGCGTGTCAGGAAACGCGCACACGAGTCCGCTCACTGCGCACAAAACATACAAAGGGTCACTTCTGCGCCCCTAGCCCAAGACTTAGACACACCTCCCGTATAGTGACACATTTTTAAAGTAAGTTTTATTATAATTTTAATGTTAAAGGATTTTATTTTTGATAAGAAAGGGATGCACAATAGGAGGCGCTCTTCTGTCTCAGCAAAGAGGTTGTGGGTTCAATCCTCAGGTCAGTCACCACACATTCTCTCGGAGTGGAGTCTGCGTGTTCTCTTTCTGTTACAGTGGGTTCTTTCCAGGTACTCCTGCTTCTTCAACCGTCCAAAGACATATATGTGTTAGGAGAGTCTGTAAATCTGAATTTCACTATCATTCACTATAAGGGTGAGTTAATGGTTGCCCATTGCCCAGGGTATACCCCACCTAAGGCCCATAGTTGCTAGGCCAGGCTCTACCTACCCGCAACCTCTTACAGTGCCGCCTGGAGGAGGTGAATAATCAGTATATTCAGTGATATTGTTTACCACAAATGCACAACTTTGGCGGTATCATGTTTTTTTATTCATTATTCAAAAACTCAAGACAGGCTATACATCACCACAGGGTTTCAAACAGTTCCACATGGAAACTCAAAAGTGTCTGTTTCAGCAAAAGCAATTAAAAAAAAAAAGTTGGCTTGCTGTGTAAAATGTAGATAAACCAGAACGCAATTGTCAGCAAATCGCAGCATTTCTATTCAAAGTAGTCAAACATAATCAACATTTGTAGCGTTAAACTGAGAAATTTTACTATTGAATTTGATAGCTGCAAAACATCTAAAAATAAGTATTAGTGTTAGATTTATGGATGCTTATAATCTTTAGATCTTTAAATAACACTACATCAAAAACAAGCAAGCTAGTGTCCTGGAAATCCTATTGCTTGGGCTCAGGAACACTTCCAGAAGTCACTGTGTGCAAGTTAAAGTTGCCTCTTGAGAAAAAGAAGTCATGTGTGAGTGCAATACAGGAATGCTTGTTCATGCCACTGTTTTCTCTGAGACAAAGATCATATAAAATGGACTGAGGCAAAATGGACAACTGTTCTATGGCCAGATCAAACAGAATTTGAGAAAGACATACCCAGTTGGACCCCCTTGAGATTTCAGGCTTCTACTCTGCATTACTGCTTCTGTCAATAGCCACATACTCATAAGTCCAACAAATGACAGACTAAACAGAAGAAAACTTAGTGCAAGGACTTTGTTTTGTATTCGCTGTGACATTGTGTGCACTGATGAATGCAAATGACTGTGGGGTGCTGTCCAAAACGGCCCTCTCATAGGATTAGCTCCGGATTAGTAAGGAAAACTATTGTACTGTGGAGAAGTGTCTGTCAATTTGCATTAGCAGTTTATCATCTTCTCCTGTCATCAACAACAAGGGGGAAGCAACAAACATGAACAAAGCCGACCTTAAAGTCACAGAAAGGTCAGAGTTGTTTGGCTTTATGTACCAAAACATTATAAGGAGACGCTATAGGAAATTCTTTGTGACAGGCTTCTTCAAACGGCTTGTGTGATGTTGGCCGCCTTTGATTGAGCAGCTGCGACCTTTTTGTTGCGTTGGCCTTATTGGAGATCTTTGATCCCTCCCAGTGTTGACGTACAGTAGAGGTTACCTTGTAGCTTTGAGCTGAGGGGGAGTGCGCTGCCATCCATCGAGAGAGAAAGGGCAACCACGCTGCACAAGATGAATCCATTGACAAGCCCCGGTCGCTGCTATTGTTACTCCAGCGCCGATGATGGAGCTACAAAAATTGAATTTCACATCTAAGTGTGCCGGCTATTGACATCGGTGCTCAAGCTTGATTTTCGCATCAACAGAATGTGAAATGCTCATGCCAATATAATTGTCTATCCAAGGCTTGCTTTCAGGCTCCTGTCAAATGAATTGTGCTTTAACTGAGGTTGGGAACAAGATTTTCTGGTGTGTTTTATAAAGAATTGTTTTATAGAAATACTTCTTTTGTTTATTCCCATTAGAGGTTTTGGGTAACTATTGGCTTTAGGCAGGGTACATCCTGGGCAATGGCCAGTTAGTCAAACATAAATATACACAGACAACCACTCGCTCTCACATTCACTGCGAGCACTGTATAGATACAATTCTCCTGTCTTTGGATGGTGAAAGGAAGCTTGAAGCTTGAGTATCCATGTGGAGGACATACTTCTCACGTAAGTGTCTTACTAAGAGACAGGCGCACAAAACACTGTCATTGTACACCCCAGTAAATATTTGAATATATGAGCTAATGTAAATATATAATAATACAATATATTTATATTTTAGTTTTGTTACATAATTTAGCAGGTGCTAAAGCCCAAGGACATACAAAAACCAGAGTTCCTTGTTTAAAATATTCAGGCCAAAAGATGCAACATATTCTCTAAGTGTAAAAGGGGATTGTGGATATTCTGTAAATTGCAACCGATTTCAGAGTAGACAGTACGAGAGTCTGACGACATGATACAGGCAAAATTACAGTTACAACTTACTGGGTTATCTACTCCCAATTTCATCACAACAGCTTTTTCCATGTTTTTGAAATATAATTATTAACCTGGCTCACAGCTACAACAAGAACAATGCCAAGCAGCAAATCAGGTTAATTATGAATATTTATTTACAGAAAAATTAACCAAATTAAGACAAAATAAATTAGTACTGTCAACATTCAACTTTAATAGTAATAGTACAAACAGTTGAAGAGTTCTGTTAAAAACAGAAACTTTGTGTTGAACACTTGTGTTTGGTCGTGTCTCATCGATGTATAGTGCAAGAACGGTATGACTGATATCATGGCATTTATGGTTTTCAGATAATGCAATTTAAAAACTATTGGTAATTGTCCCATGCTATGACTACAGCTGAGTTATAACTTAGTTTTTTCTGCCTTTCTTAGATACAAACACAAGACAGACAAGAAATTAGGGAGAGAGATAAGGTAATAACATATTGCTAAGTTGAACCTAGGCTGCTCTGGTATTTGGTATATGCACTCGACCAGGTGAGCCATCAAGTTGTAGCTATATTATTTACACTTCCAGATTGACTGCATACATTTTGCCATCCAACCAATGAAAAGATACAGTGGGGCAAAAAAGTATTTAGTCAGCCACCAATTGTGCAAGTTCTCCCACTTAAAAAGATGAGAGAGGCCTGTAATTTTCATCATAGGTATACCTCAACTATGAGAGACAAAATGAGAAAAAAAATTCAGAAAAATCACATTGTCTGATTTTTAAAGAATTTATTTGCAAATTATGGCAGAAAATAAGTATTTGGTCAATAACAAACGTTCATCTCAATACTTTGTTATATACCCTTTGTTGGCAATGGCAGAGGTCAAACGTTTTCTGTAAGTCCTCACAAGGTTTTCACAAACTGTTGGTGGTATTTTGGCCCATTCCTCCATGCAGATCTCCTCTAGAGCAGTGATGTTTTGGGGCTGTCGCTGGGCAACACGGACTTTCAACTCCCTCCAAAGATTTTCTATGGGGTTGAGATCTGGCTAGGCCACTCCAGGACCTTGAAATGCTTCTTACGAAGCCACTCCTTCGTTACCCGGGCAGTGTGTTTGGGATCATTGTCATGCTGAAAGACCCAGCCACGTTTCATCTTCAATGCCCTTGCTGATGGAAGGAGGTTTTCACTCAAAATCTGACGATACATGGCCCCATTCATTCTTTCCTTTACACGGATCAGTCGTCCTGGTCCCTTTGCTGAAAAACAGCCCCAAAGCATGATGTTCCCACCCCCATGCTTTACAGTAGGTATGGTGTTCTTTGGATGCAACGCAGCATTCTTTCTCCTCCAAACACGACGAGTAGAGTTTTTACCAAAAAGTTCTATTTTGGTTTCATCTGACCATATGACATTCTCCCAGTCCTCTTCTGGATCATCCAAATGCTCCCTAGCAAACTTCAGACGGGCCTGCACATGTACTGGCTTTAGCAGGGGGACACGTCTGGCACTGCAGGATTTGAGTCCCTGGCGGCGTAGTGTGTTACTGATGGTAGCCTTTGTTACTTTGGTCCCAGCTCTCTGCAGGTCATTCACTAGGTCCCCCCGTGTGGTTCTGGGATTTTTGCTCACCGTTCTTGTGATCATTTTGACCTCACGGGGTGAGATCTTGTGGGGAGCCCCAGAGGGAGGGAGATTATCAGTGGTCTTGTATGTCTTCCATTTCCTAATAATTGCTCCCACAGTTGATTTCTTCACACCAAGCTGCTTACCTATTGCAGATTCAGTCTTCCCAGCCTGGTGCAGGTCTACAATTTAGTTTCTGGTGTCCTTTGACAGCTCTTTGGTCTTGGCCATAGTGGAGTTTGGAGTGGGACTGTTTGAGTTTGTGGACAGGTGTCTTTTATATAGATAACCAGTTCAAACAGGTGCCATTAATACAGGTAACGAGTGGAGGACAGAGGAGCCTCTTACAGAAGAAGTTACAGCTCTGTGAGAGACACAAATCTTGCTTGTTTGTAGGTGACCAAATACTTATTTTCCACCATAATTTGCAAATAAATTCTTTAAAAATCAGACATGTGATTTTCTGGATTTTTTTTTCTCATTTTGTCTCTCATAGTTGAGGTATACCTATGATGAAAATTACAGGCCTCTCTCATCTTTTTAAGTGGGAGAACTTGCATAATTGGTGGCTGACTAAATACTTTTTTGCTCCACTGTAGAGCCTTTGCTCTGGTGAGTCAGGCTTCATATGGCGCAACACAGTATATTTAACGTCCACAATGGACCATACAGTGCTTAAAATATATATACAAAAGAGCAGCTGAACAAAGGGAGATCGTTTTAAATAGAAATTTGTTCCAAAGAGAAAGAGAAATAAGAGGACAAGTTCACAATGCCACCTGAAGGTAAAGAACTAGGTCACAGGGATGCAAACTTTCTCATGACATGACGTTAGTTGTCGACGCTCCAGCGTCATGTTTTTTGCACAGTTACGTTTTCCACTCTTTGTATGAAGTGCTGGGCAGATTGATGCTCACTGTACAACCATTAGTGCGACTGTGTTTTCTTACCTCCAGCTGAGGCTGCCCTGTGGGACTCCACTGGCACCGTTGAGTGAGGCCCCGTTAGCCGATTTGCTGATTAACATTATGAAGAATTAATATCTTCTGATTTTCTTTCATTAGTGGCTTGTGGGTGACGCGGCGCAGAGGCAGCCCAATGCAGCTGTTTGATCAGAGCGCCATGTAAAATATCAGGCTAACGTTAATTGATGAAGATGAGGCATGCTGGCAGTGAGAAGGGACTGCTGGGTAATTGCTGGCTTCGGCTGGCTGTAAGTGTGTAGTCGAAGCTCTAAGGAGTGGCTTTTCTTCCCTAAAGTGAAAACACAAAGTGACAGTCAGCTCAGAACTTAAAAGGGACTGGAGTCTACTGTACTAATATAGATTTAGTCGTGTGATAAGTCTATAAGGAGCCGTGGACTGCAGCCTAAACAGATTTTTGTCATATACCTTAGAGAAACCACTTACTGTATAGGTGTCAAGACTCTAACAATAGAAAGTGCACTCTGTGTGTCCTGAATCTATACAATATAAGGATTTTACCTTGAACTGAACTACTGAAATAACACGTTTACACAATATTCTAATGTATTGAAAGTTATAACTGCTAAGGATTTTTCTGACCTTGCAGTGAAGGTTGATTTCCTCAAAAGCTCCTGTGACTGGCTGACACAGATTCAGTCTCTACCAAACTGTCCAGGTTGAATATAGGTTAAGGAGAGACACTGCCGGTAAACAGATTTTTTTCCTAACAAATAACAATGTGTATTTTTTTCTGTAGATTACTGACATAAATATTGGAAAGAGTTTAAATAAGTGAATTAGGGATTATATACACAAAAATGTAAAGTGTGCATTCATTTCTAGAAATGATATCCGAAACTTGGATAATGCCCGGTTTAAAATTCTCAATTCATTTTGTCGACATGCTACATAAAAAACATTTTTACAGAGGGGATTTTTGACTTTGTCTTTCAGTAAACTTTTAGCCTTTAAAAAACAAATTTCACTTTGTTTGTACGTGTAAAATGACAAATAAATAGGACTAGGATTTGTATAGCAAGAAAACCCTCAGAGAAAACCTTCAAAAATATAGTTAAGTGGAGTGGAGTGAGAGAAAAACAAATTTTGGGGAATCTCATTTTGAGGAAAAAACAGCCTTTAAAATTATTATTTTCAATAGAAATGTATGGACACAAGTGAATAAATGTATTAAACAAACACCCTAATGTGTAATGTGGACATTTTCTTGAATTCAGTGTAAAAGCTTACATGTTAAAAGGCACCAATGTGCCTTTTAACATGTAACCTAAAAAAAAAAAAAAAAAAAAAAAATGCACCTGTAGTGTCAAGCCTTTTTGAAGCCTAAAAGGGATTCAAGTGTACTGTACTAATACAGTATTTAGTCGTGTGATAAGTCTGCAAGGAGGCTGAAAACATTTTTATAGTGTACCTGAGAAAAACTGCTTACTGTGTAGGTGTCAGGGTGCCTAAGAATAGAAAGTGCATGTAATCATGGCTTGTGTAGTAGGTGTAAATCTGTGGTAGGTTGGGAGTAGTCGTCAGACCGTTATGTTGGAGGTAGTGACATTTGTCTTGCACCTACAGAACACACGAGAACGTATGAGAATTTAATCAGACAGGTCTGATTACTGAGCTCAAACAAGCTCCGTTTGGACAAGGATTAAAAGGCATCAGCAATGACTTGAACTAGATTTCCTTCTCAAACATTTAATCTAAACCGTTCCACTTCTTTTTGCTTCTGCTTTTAGTTCTACTCCTCTTGTTTACAGGGACAAAAGATTAAAGAAAGCTTGGGTTAGAACTAGAAATATGTTTAAATCCTCTGTAGAACTATAAGTTGCCTGCGAGGTGCACTTTCATTTCTATTCAAAAAAACATTACTTGAAGCATTCGGAGATGGTAGAGATAATGTATAGTGCCTAGACCTGAACTCAAATCTTAGTGCAGGGATAAATGCTATGTCATGGCACAAAGCCTATATAGTTCACGGTGAAGAATCCAGTCCTTGATTAAATGTATTTGTTGTATTTATTTTTTCTTTTACTGACCTCTTGTGGCTGGAGTTAGTATAATTGGCCCTATCTTACCATGGAACAAAATCCTTTAAAAGAAACTTGTTCAAGATCAACACAAACAGCTATGCATTTATTTTTTGGCCAATTACTGACCTTTAGAGAAAATGTCATTAAAGTCTGACAGTGACTTTGCGTTTTCTTGTCATTCAACCAATAATCCAACATTAGTGAAAAATTTGACAGAGGTAAAAATACAAGATGACAGAAACAAATTTGAGGGAAGATTTTCTAACTGGTGAAAAATGTGCTGTGTAACCAATAGTGAGTGTTGCATAGTTAAAGTTGCCTCTGAGTTGTCCACCTGCTGCACCTCGGGGGTCACGAGCGTCTGGGCTGTGAGCGGCATGTTTAAACAACACATTGACAAAGCGTCAGCTACAATGCACTCCTCCATTCGCTCTGTGAATAAGCAGGCTTTAGTAGGCCTGACTCCACCAGGCTAATGTATGCATTAAAAGTCTGCAAAGAAATCACAGGATCCACTAGGTTCGGAAACAGTGGGTTGCCATAGAAATTACAAGAGCTGAAGTTTCCCTTGGCAACAGTGAATTTAAAATAGACTAAATGTGTCCAGAATGGGCATCGCTTTAGGCAAAAGTCAGTTTTAGGACAGCTTTTGTATTGACTTTTGTGTATTAACATTGCCAGGAGGAAGTTGAATTTGATTGGCGGAGGTATGGAGGAATATAAGGTCCTCGATGCTAAATATAGATTACAATGCTGAACGCAAGAGTGTTTGGCAAGAACTAGAAGTGAATAGTTGAGAAGCACTTTAACTTTACAAAAAACATTTAGATTTAGCATCCAGACTTGGACTCAAATTTGGGATTATCTAGTTCAGGGGTAAATGCTCCCTCCATTTAGCCATAAAGCCCTTCTAACTGACAATGGTAAATCCACTAAAACTAACCTTTTGTTCCTTTACTGTCCTCCTGTGGCTGGAGTTAGTATTTTCTGGGATCTTGCAATGATTAAAAATATATATACTGAATCCAGATGTTTTTTCAGATTCACACCAAAAGCTAATAATTTTTCCATGGCCTATTACTGACAACAGATTACTCATAGATTACAGTGCTCAACAGAAGAGTGGTTTTACTGTTATGAAAAGTTATAACTTCACAGGACTTGTATGACCCTGCGTTGACAGTTTATATTCCGCCTTTGTGTAAGCACCTCTCATAATGCTCTTGTCCCTCAGCCGGATCGCTGGGTAAATTGGAAGCGCTGACATTTCTAGGCCAGCACCACGGGTCATTTGTATCTGCTGCAAAGTCACAGCCTCCATCGGCGAGACATCTGCCACTTTTTGGCAGACGTGACCCAAAGTATTCATCCAAGGAAACAATCACTTAAGGAGGAGATGAAGTTGTGTTGTGCAGGCAAGAAAGAATGATAGGAATCGCATGAAGGAGTGGGGAATAGACTTCACCAAACAAGCAAACATGACATTTCAAAAAGGGTTATATGTGAAATGAAAAAGATATTTGCCACAATTGCTACTGTGCAAACCTCAAAAATACAAACCCAATTTAAAAAATGTTGGCACACTGAACACAATGATTTCCAAAGCTTTTATTTGATTTACAATAGACCCAAAACAATATAGAAGATGTGAGAAATGAGATATTTTACTATTTCATAAAAAAATATTGTCTCATTTTGAATTCAATGGCAGCAACACATCTAAAAAGTTAGGACAAAGGCATGTTAGGCAACAAAAGGTTGGAAAAGTAAGTATACAGCTGGATGAGCATTTAGAAACTTATTAAGAAGATCTGTACTGGAAATCACTGCATGGATCAGGAACACTTCCAGAAGTAATTGTCTGTGTCTGTGTCTAAGACTGTATCATGCAAAGAAGAAGCCATAAGTGAACACGATTCTGAAACACACTGTCTTCTCTTGGCCAAAGCTAATTTAAAATGGACCGAGGCAAACTGGAAAACCTATCCATGGTCAATCCCATTTGGCTGAGAGAAGACAGATGTGTTTTTTTTTTTTTTTTTTTAAATTGGGGTTTTTCAGTTGTCTTTTGGATATTTCTTGCTTTAAAATTCAGTGAGATTTTCGAAGGCGCCAGTAATCGATTTATTTTTTCACAGTGTAATGTTTAATTATTGACTAGAAATTCAGAAGTAGTTTGAGATTCAACAAACAAAGGCTTCGGAGATGCATAAATGTCTTATGTGCTCCTATGAGTTTGTATGCATTGTCTGAGCTGACACAGTACATCTTGATTCAGCTTCACACTAGGATTTATTTCTGAAAATCTTTTCAGACGCTGAATCCACAATAGCTGGGTGCGATTATGTGTCCTGGGTTGTAAAATGGAAAAGTAAGGAGTTTTCTGTATCTTAAAGATTTATGTATATGTGGTGAGGCTTTTGGTCAATCCATTTAGGCCTCTCTGGAAAAGTAATTAGCTGGCCAGGGCTAAAAAAGTCTTGCTTGCTCTGCCACAGATAATGAGAGCCTGTCAGAAAACATAGCCTCTAATGATGAGTGCCATCAGTGTTGTATGCTAATGACGTGGTGGGTATGAATAAGGCATGCGGGCCGTGGATCTCAGACTTGACTAATGCATGGATCGTACCCTCTGTGCCTCCTCTGGGAAAACCAAGCACAGGTGTGGCCATTACCGATGCATGTGTTGTGCAATTAAAGCGTTTTAGTAAGCACAGTGAATTAGCAGCACTCCCAGGGAAATCAGGAGAAAGTTATCACAAGTCTTTGACATCAGTTGATCTTGCATTTCGGTAGGCGGCTTTAAGGTGTCTGGACTTCAAATCTCAGTATTGTCTTCTATTCGGAGACACTTTTTTACATTAAGAAATACATCTGTAACCTGGAAATGTACAGTATGATTTTTTTTTTTTACCTGGATGTATGTAATGTTTTTTGCTCTCACTGGTTGTTTTTTTTTTTTTTAGTTTGGCAGAAAGATAACTCAAAAAGTGAATTTTATGACATTTTCTGGAAAGGTCAGTCTAGCCAAGGAAAAAGCGATTAGTTTTTGGTGTGGATCCAGACATTTTTTTAAAGATTCTATGCAATTGCAAGATAGGGCCAGTACCTTGACAGAGGTCTGCTCTGCCTGGATGCTTTTCGTTACTTTTGAGTATGCTTTGGAGAAAATGTTTTTACAAAAGAAGCATTTGAAAGTAAGCAAACCATTCCTTTTTTTAGCCTTGTGGCAAGTTTGGTAGTATTGTAGCCTCTCCGCAAAAAGGTCAGGAGTTCAAACCTCAGTTCAGAACTAGCAGTAGCAATTCAATTAGTTACTAAGTAGTATTTTCACTGAATAGTTTATTTTTACTCCAACCACTTTTACTTCTTTGTTTTTGAAATGTCTTAAACAGCATAGTTTTTAGAGTTTTTACTAGTGTTATATTGTAGAAAGTACATTCCAATTCATGGCACAAGTACTTGTTTTTGGTATTAACCACTGCTCTTCAGCAGAACATCTTATCTAGCTTCTTTTTTTTTTGACTGGCCACTATGCTTTCTTCATTTTCAGTGGTAGAGAGTGGGATGGCAGTGTAAATCCATCCTGTCCACAGCTAACAGGACAGTTTAGAGGGGGCAGCCGTGCGTCTCCTGATGGGAGTTTCACTCTGTCAGCTCACGGTCACGATCGGCTGGAGAACAGCACCTGCACGCTCTGGGCTGGACCACTGCACCTGACACACATCAGCGTCTCTGATCTCAAATCACAGCCTTCGGCAGCTCCTCACAGGAAAATACATTCTTCCATATACAGAGGGAGGCTCCTGTGGCTTAAACTCACACTGATGTTGGTTAATGGATGCACTATTCTATAAGCAAGTATGAGAAATATTCCACCACTATATTTTCTAAAAGAATGTGATCCTTTAAAAAAAAGGTATAATAAGCAGAATTCTGGGCCATTACTTGTAAACAAACCTAGCCCTGGGTTTAACCATGGGATTAGAAAGATGTTGCATTTTGTATCATTCACCTCCACTGGGCCTTAGGTGTGGAATATACTGAATCTTTGTTGCGAGAGGAATTTTATCTTTATTATTATAGATTACTAGTTCCACAGGTGTATTAATCTGCAAACATCAACAAGTAGTTGGCAAGATAGCACTTTGAACGAGTTTGTTTTGACTACTACTCCTTGATGTGAAATGATTTTCCTCAGCCTTTTCACCCAAAGTTATTCCAATTTAAAAGGCAGTTTAATTCAATATTTAACCAAAACAGTTTAAAAGTTATACAAAAATCTATTAAGGTCAGTAAAGAACTAAATAATTACGTTTTGTATGGATCTGGATCACTGTCTGGATTTTTTTGCAGATTTTTTTAACATTGTGACATTGTGCAGTGTGCTTCAATGGATAGAGCACTTGCCCTTAAGTTAGACAATCCTAGGTTGGAGTCTAGATTTGAGAGCAATTTTTTTCCCGTTGCGAGATGGAGCCAATACCTTATCCAAGTACTTATACATAGTTTAGTACTTTATTATCTTGCTTAATATCTTATAAAATAAAATGTGCCAAGGTATCAGTGGTTTTCCTATCTTTCTTACTGTGACATTTTGAAAGCACCTCATTCCTATAATCAAATGAAAGTGTGTAGCATATGAGAGAAGCTCAATATTTAAAGACATCTATGGAAAAATCTCCATAACCTTCCTATATTTTGATGCACAACACAGTTCTGAGTCTGCTTTGTGAATGCATTGCAGATTTTATTGTGAAAATGTGATGGGCAGAAACATTATAAAGCTCGCAGCCTGAAGGGAGCTGTAAACAGGTCGGCTACAGGAAGCTGTCACTCACCCTGACACTTTATAAGAATGCAAGGCCGCACTTTGACAAAATGTCAACAAGTAATTAACAGAGAAAACAGCTGTGGCATGTGATTAAAACTCAACAAATCATTTTATTTAAGCTACAGGCAGAAATGTCAAGAAGTTTACTTGCCAAATTAGTGACTGTGGATAAACATGGTTGCTGGGCGCGGTGTACAAAAGCGAAGTAAGTAGACCTTTAAGGGGGCCATTGCTGCTGCTCAGTATCTTGATCGGTTTAGGACTAGGTTGAGATGGATCTTGACTGATGAGCCCAGTGTCTGCAGCAAAATGAAACATACAACCTTTTGTTTTGCCGGGTGATGTGTTATCTCTCTTAATAAAATAACGTCACCCAAATGACCTTGTCTTTTAGGCACGCAGCGTGATGGATTACTCTGCTCCTGCTTCTATTTAGGACTTCAGCATGTAGCACTGCTGTAGCCAGATATGTAATCATAAAAGCAAACTATCGAGAGAAACAAACTGTACGGCTCTTATTTGAAAGGCTTGTAGTGTGTTCAACATGCACATTTTAATTGAGGGAACTTGATATAGATTTTTAACTTGATGAGCAAACAATACTATGTGGCCATTGGTTGATCTACTCTAAACCACTTGTCAATGTTGAAGTAATGGCTGCCTTTCAATAATACAGAGAAAGTGGCCATTTCAGCCCTGGCTCAGTTTGCTTCCACATAGGAACAGCTCAAAAGAGAAAAATAGACAAAAGGGAAGCAAGAGACAAGCAGATAATAGTGGCAATGAATTTACATTTGTTCAGAATGGGGAAGGTAATTGTTGGACACTGTGGTCTGCTAAATTCCGAGCTATACATATTAGGTGAGCTCTAATCTTGAGTTTAATGTCTTTTTTATTAAAATGAAAACAAAAAAAGTTTACTGTTGTTGGGGCCTTTGTTATTAGGAATTTTATTAGGTGAGAATATTCAGCATGTGAAAGCTTTTGGATCAGATACATTTGGATCTGCTCTTATTGGTTGTCATTCTACTTGTCAACACTAAACACTAAATGGTGACAAAACATCTCATACTTAAAAATTGTCTATGTTTATTTTTAGTGTATCAATAAGATAAAAGCAGAATTGTTTGTGTTGTTGTTGTGGGGGGAGTGGTATGACTTGGAAGCATACAGGAAAGAGTTTTTGGAACATACATCTTACATCTTTCATTCTCAATTTAGATCAGCTCTTTTTTCAGCTTTGGTTTTACATTGTGTCCCTTATATTTAGCTACACATTTCTGTGCTTCAGCCTAGAGCCATTTCCGAGATGCTTACGAGGTAATAACCACTCACAGTGTGGGATTGCCTGTGCTGAGTTAATACGTCCAACTGACAGAAAGGTGTGTTTGCGTTGCAGATTACCCAGGAGCACTTCATCCTGGCGTCGCAGTCTCTCCACCTCCAGCGGCCCGGCTGCGAGACCGTTTACCCAGTGGGCGTCTATGGCTGGAGGAAGAGATGCCTGTACTTCTTTCTGCTGCTGCTGCTAGTCACCATGATTGTTAACCTGGCCCTCACCGTCTGGATCATCAAAGTCATGAATTTCTCTATGGTGGGTTCACACAAAGACAAAATGTCCCATCCATGTCTAATGGGGCTAGATATTGGAAAAAACATGCATTGCCCCTTTGCCCGAAGCCTTTTTAATTGACTTCAAAATATAAAGACCATCAAGGTTTTGGAATAATTTCTTAGTAGTAGGCTAACTTAATGTGACTTGATGATGATGAGTCAGACTCTTATAATGGGAATGTACTGTAGGAAGAGCAACACTTTATCACATTTTAAGTGGAAATATGTTTTACAATTTATTCTAAATTTATTTCTTAAATATACATGGCAAGAAATATGGTATTTAGACAACTAAAACAGACTGTAGCAGGGGCCTCAGTGGCTCACCTTGTACTAAAGCAGCCCAGGCTGTTCGTATTTTCATCTTGGGTCTATTTACTCTGTTATTCGCTCCCCGATCTCTCTCCCTTTATTTTCTGCTATTTTCTGCTATCTACTATGTCTATTCAATTATAATGGCAAAAGCTTTAAATATTTAAAAGATACTGCAGCAAACGTTAAGTCTAAACCAGGACCAAACCTCAACCTTAGTATAAACTTGGACTAAATCTAGCAATAAACCAGGTCTAAAACTAGGAGTTTTATTTGGACACATCACAATCTAAATACGTACTGTACTTGGATTGGAAGTAAATGTCATGGAAGACCATATAACAATAATTTTTAGACCTTTGCGATACAGATATTGTTGCTATTGCTATAATAAACATATGACTGTGACTATTATAATATTATGGTATCTTCTTATTATAATGTGCAAGTAAAATCCTCCATTCAAACAGTGGGTAGTCATATTTTAATGTCTTTTTTAACTTTGTATTGCCAATTTCATTTAATTTTTCAGGATTTCTCTCCTGAATTGAAAAATGATGTGGGATGTTTTAATAGGCTTTTTTATTCATGAAAGGAGTATAAGCGTCAACGGGCTGCATGGGTAAACAAAGTGAACAAACACCATAAAGAGACAGAGAAAAATGACATTGGCAATTTTAATAAACACAAACAGAGCAAAGCCAGAGAAAGGCTTTAGACCAATGCCATCAACAAAATGAGAAATAACAAAAAATGGATAGCTTTTTTCACTTGCTTGTGTTAAAATTATTTTTTGTAAATTTGGGTAATGTTTTAACTTCAGATCTGAAGAGTAATTAGGGAGTACAAAAGAAATCATTCCAAGCATGTACTGGGGCTAGTTCATCCAGTTTAAGACACATAGTAACAAAATGTGAAGTTTTACAGCTTGCTATCTGTATCTTCACTTGTGTAATATGTAGGTCAAGTATTCCCTTTAATCTTAGTCATAATTGTTTGACCCTAATACAAACTCACAAAGCGTGAAGTGCACAGTGTATTCAAACATCTCGTCCCATGCTGAGCGCCTTTTCTCCTCTGGCTTTGGTAAAGAATTAGAAAAAACAGCGGACTGCCTTGACACATAACATGTTTATCTGGCGGAGGGAGCGCAGACAGACAGACGCAGCCAGTCTCAGTGACATATTCCAGGACAATACACACAATTTAGCACTTTGTCAACAAACTCCTGATGGCAGCTTCCCCCCTCTCAGTGACGGATGCATCCCTTGACTATTGCTATCGCTCCTCGACTCCTTCAGCTACCATCAATCTGTGTCAGGAGTAAAGATCCTATCAACGCCGTTGGTGTTGTGCCACAAAATGTACTCTGCTGCTCCCCGTCTCTTAGGCTTTAGGCTCACTGCAAAAATATGCTCCAGCCTGCACCTCACTTAGAGTTGTCTAAAACTATTTAGGCCACACATTTTACTCTATAGTTTGCCAAGTAGAGGTGAACTAATATTGATGTATGCTATCGCACAATACAGGTATAATCACATATTTTTGAGTGAAGTCTTTATGTCGTCCCTGTGTCTCCGTGGGGATTGGTGAGTGTAAATTGACCCTAATGAATGAATGTGAGAGTAAATCCTTGTCTGTATATGACTCTCAAAGTCAGCCCTGTGACTAATTGGGCACTGTCCAGGGTGTGCCCCATCGAAGGCCCATAGTTGCTGCAGTTGGCTCCAGCCACACTGAACAGAAACAAGCAGAAGATAAATATCACCAACTGTAACATCTGTATTGCAAAAAAGTATGTCTATTATATAAAATGTTATTTTTGCCTAGTTTTCCTAGTTGACCTGGTTTATTTCTGATTTTATTTTAGTTTTATGTTGATTGAACCTTGTCTTCTTTTATTTTCTGTGAATCATCTGCCTTCTAGTGCGCAGTCATTTGTGTATTACTTGATATAGGTTTTACACCAGATGCCCTTCCTGACACAATTCTCTCAATTTATCGTATTTTATTTAGCTGGTAAATGACAAAACAAAGATAATTTATTTGCACCTTATTTATAAGCATCATTCAATATAAGCTCTGTAGCTCTTAAGCTAGTCAGAAGTACATAAGTATCTGGATATCTCTTCTGCAGTAGTAGTAGTAGTAGTAGTAGTAGTAGTAGTAGTAGTAGTAGTAGTAGTAGTATAATTGTACATATTAAAAAGAATATATAGCCCAACTTGATATAAAATGACCCCATTTTATATCAGGATGCTAGACACAACATGTCTGTGACGCACTTCCACGGTCAAGGTGATCCAGTCTGACTCACTCGATGAGGTAAAGATCAGTAATGTTAGTGTTTGATATTTAGTTTGGCTTTTGTTCCGCTATCATCTACACATCCTTTTTATAATTAAATCAATTGTGCTTTGTACAGGACATTTTAAACATGTCATCCATTACAGATCATCTTCAGATCGTTTTCAGTGATGGAGATGAGTTAACCTGCCTTTTTCATTTCCCTTCATATTAGTTTTGAAAGAGACGAACCAAGGAACATTTTCCACCTGCTTTAGCTGTCATTTTACTGATGCAATTTTTTGCTCAGGGCATCATGACCTCAAAAACCATTCACCAGCTTAACACTTTATTAGGTAGGCCTACACCATGATAGTACTTTGTTGGACCTTCTTTTGCATGCAGATCTGCCTAAATCCTTTATGCCATAGACTTGAAAAGATTGTGGAACATTTGAGATTTTGGTCCCTTTTGATTTTTTTCTGGAGCCCTAAAGTGTAAAAATTCCATTAAATCAGTTACTGAAACCTATCACACTACATTTTAAATCTGTTAATTTACCTTTTTCTATTCTATTCTAACGCTCAGATTGAACTTCAGTGGGTCTGACTAGAAAATCTCCACTTGCTAGTTAATTCATCGAATTACTGTCTTGGGATTGGCTATGTGCGTTAACAAGCAGTTAAAATATACTGTATAACTGTAAGTGGCCATTAATAACCATATATTTGTAGCTCATTACTATAAAACCACTATTATGTTTTTCACCTGGTCTTAGAACATAAATCATTAAAATCTTTTTTGACATAACTTCAATGAGGGTAGTGGGTACCAAAGGATGAGGAATTTCATTTATAGTCAGAAGGAAAGAAAGCTATTTATTGTCCTCTAATTCTAAAGCATAAGAATTATAGGATAACTCTTAGTGTTTATTAGTTTTCATAGCTAGTTTACTGCCAACAGCTTTGCAACCCTTATTATTTTAGTTAGTTTGGAGTTTCCATTGGTGAGGAGCCACTCTCAGTCTCTGTCACCTGGAAATTGTCCACTGAAGTCCTCTAAGAAGTGTGTTAGGATGCAAATGTCTGAATTATTCAAACTTGCAGACTTTAACCAGCTACATGTAATATATAGTGAATGGAGCCTACCATATATGCATAGTTACCTATAGAAAAAAACAATGTAGTAATAAACATTTTAATATTTATGCAGCAAATAAGACTAACTCTAAAAAGCTGAATTAATATTGTCAACACTCACAACTGTAAATAGCCCCATCTTCCCTCTATACCCAAATCCACAACTGCATTTCCATAAGCTAGAATATGTATTTCAGCTGTGCACCTTGAGATTCCCCTAACAGAATTCTTATGTAAAAACTGCTGATAACTTGTGAGTACTGTTATAAAAAAAAGTCAATGCCCAATTTCCCTGCAAGTTCAGAAAGTCCCTGCTGATCTATGTTTTACATATCATTTGAATATGAGACATTTTCCGGCCCAGTGCAGCCATACCAGACCCATACAGTCCCATCAGTTTCCTATTAGATAGACTGCATTTCCCTTTTGTCATTTCCATAGGACCTCTCCACAGTCAGCTGCCACATTATCCGCGCCACTCCTCACTCTGCCTGCTGCCGCATGCAGGATGTCAGCCTGTCACCTCCATGTCATGTCCTACTTCTTCCCTGTCACTCAAAGCCGCCTGGGCACCAGTCGCTTTGCCCGAGAAACCACGGCTATACAGCTAACAGTTTTCTGCTCTCGGGAAGTTCAATCATTAGGATGTGTGGATGGACACTGATGTGTTGCTGTTTTTTGTGTGTTTGTGTTTTGCAGGATGGAATGGGACACCTCAAGTTGAACCAAGATGGCATCCGGCTCGAGGGAATCTCTGAGTTTCTTTCTCCGCTCTATGTGAATGAGATCCAGTCCAGAGGGGTGAGTTTGTAGCAGGGTATCACTGTCAATGACTGATGCTACAAATGCACTATACATATACATTCACTCTTAGCTCAGTCAAGACCAAAATTGGACTGGGCTCTTCCAGTCAGTTTTTTTTCCATATGTGGGTGAGTGGTTAAAAAAAAAAAAGTTGAATCTTTTTTAATCACATCCTAGCCACTCTAAAGTTTCCCTTGTGTGTCTTGCTTTGAATGAAGTCATAAATACTAGCATATAATAATTTGTTCAAAATGAAATATATTCATTGGTAGTGCAGGTACAAGGTTCAAATTCAGGGTTCAGTTAGCACAAAGGATACTGACATGCCAGGGTGCTCTTTGTGCTGGTTCCAAGCCCAAATAAATGGAGATGATTGACTTAGGACGGTCATGTGACTTAACCCTCATGCCATACTTAAAAAAAAAATCACATTCTTCCTCTTAAAGCCCTAAAAGGGCTGGGCTACAATCAGTGTTATCTAATAGAAATTATAAGGTTATTTCCCACAATGCAATGAGAAAATGGTAGATTCGGTGGTGATTTTTTATTTTATTTATTTTTTTCTATATTTTTTATGCTCACATCCTTTTAGAGAGGAATTAACATGATTTAACATTTCTGTATGGCAATGGTAGTAGAGTTAAAATAAGTTATTTTAATTTAAGTCAGTGGGACCAAAAAGGGCTTTAAGAGGAAGAATGTGAGTTTTTTGCCCAGACAGTTGAAATTCTAAAATTCATTTATTAATGAGCATCTTTGTCAAATATCATTACCCTAGCGTAAGAAATGGCAAAAGCCAGATTGATATAACTTTGGCAAAAAGTTGCTAACGTTACATCAATCTGGAATGGCTCCTGTTGAAAACGTTTGTGAAGGGGCGGGACATTCAGTAGAATACTGGGAGGTGATTGGATAAAGCGCCAGCTTTGTAGTTAAACAACAAACCTTTCTGACAATAAAACAACACAATAAAGACGCTGTTAGAAGATTTTTGCTGTTTTTGTAAATGTAAAAGCAGCATACCTTATGTGTTTCCGCGTTGCCATGCTGTTAACAAGTATCGCTTAAAGTTCTTGTTGTCGGAAAAACTAAAACCCCCCACTCACAGCAATACTGCCACACCATTGGCCTGGCCACCACTGGCTCGGACCCAAACGGATCAGTGGGAACTTCACAAGATGGATTTTGTGAATTTGTGAGCTCACAAATTTCACGACAATCCAGCTGGCTGTGCAAGGTAAATAAGAAACACCAAAGTGAAAGCAAAAAAATGCATTTGAAAAACCCAAAAAGGATGTTAGAAGGGCCAGAGGGTTAAAAACCTACATCAAATTTCCCATGTGATGATTCACTGTGCTGATGAAAGAGGTAATTTAATATCAGCCCAGCATTTGTTTTGCACATCAACAGGCTCTCTGTAGATCTTTTAGATGTGTATTTTAGTGTAGATTGGTTTTGATTTCACCAGAATCAGAGGCCTCATACTCTTCCTTTCAATTACACTCAGAACAAAAGTAGCTTTGTGCAGCTCCAGGGTAATGAGGTCTATAACACATCATCTGCAAAAGACCTTCACATCTAAATCATTGAAGTATTGCTAACCTCCAAGGAAGCGTGTCAAACATTGAACACAAATGTTTTCTACTCGTTTAAACAGCATTTACTGATGCTTGAGTGCTAGATAGATTTATTTTGGGCGCCATGAGTATACTAGGAAATTAATTGACACTTGCAATAGAAGTATAACATGCATGTTTTTTAATCCACTGTCCTATTTTTCCTCCATTTTTCTTATGGCTAAATGTAGCAAACATTCATCCAAACATCCATTTTCTTCCATTTATCTGGGGTCCGCTTGTATGGGCAACTCTTTAAGTGGTGACCCCCATACTTCCCTCTCCCTGGATACTTCCTCCAGCTCCTCATTCCCAAGCTAACCAAGAGACATCCAGCTGCCTCCAGCGTGTCCCGAGTCAACCCTGGGCCATTCTCCTATAGCAAACTCACATCAAAAGTCTATGCTAGTTTATCATTTCCTCTGCTCTTTCCAACTATTTTTTTATATACAATTTTTAGTCTAAAATTTGTTGCAAGACACACTCGCACAGCTTCTTGGTTCGCACTTGATTTGATTCCCCTCACAGCTGAAAAGTTAAAATCAATTTATCAACAATAGCTCTGACTTACAGCGCCGCAATTTGTGCCAGTACCTGACTAGAGAGCATTAAGTTAGTCCTCTCCTCATCGAGTGCTTCTCCTCCACCTCATTTCCTGCCCCCCCATCCAACAGTGCACTATCGGGCCTCCCATCGTCTTGGGATTGGTAATGGTTTTCCTCTCTTCTTGGCCACATACAACCCCACTGCAGATTACAAACGAACAGAGAGGGACCGGAGTTTCCCCCTGCCGGATTTCCAATCAAACCCACACGATAGATGCCCCATCCTCCCCTTTTCTCCTCTTTGATGTTTAGTAGATTAACCAACACAGCCGCAAAGTTGTTCCAAATTTCCTTTCTCCCACACGGATAGCACACACTCAGTTGGATCATCCCCTTTTTCAGTGATTAGGCATGCTGCAGGAAGCAATTTCAAGCATTGGAAGCCGGGATCCTGTGTAAATTTGCTTTTTTTTTTTTTATGAGGACCGATGACGGAGAAAGTGACTCGATTGCGGCTACAATTTGCCACAGCGGATTGAGAAACAACCAGCGATTGCCCACTTGGTCTTTGATGTTTTAGCCGGAGCTTAATGTTGATTTAAATATAACACTGGCTCACTTTAGCATTAGCAAACAGAAGGCCAGAGCTTGCAGTGTGGGTCATGCTGATCACTTCTATTCCTTTCAGCTGTTTTCTTTCAGTGGTCGCCACAGCAAATCATCTGCCTTCATCCAACCCTATCCTCTGCAGCCTCTTCTCTCATGTCCTCTTTCACTACGTCCATAAATCTCCTCTTTGGTCTTCCCCTAGGCCTCCATCTCTAATCTCAGCATCCTTACTTCAATACATTCTCTATCCCTTCCCTGTACATGTCTAAAGACCATCTCAGTCTGGCCTCTCTGACTTTATCTCCAAAACATCCAACATGAGCTGCCCCTCTGATGTGCCCATTCCTAATCCCATCCATCTTCATCATTCCCAAAGAGAACCTCAACATCTTCAGCTCTCATACCTCCAGCTCTGCCTCCTGTCTTTTTCTCAGTGCCAATATCTCTCAAACATGGCTTCTCTCTTCTTTAGATTTTCCTCCACCTGCTTTCACTTCAGACCACAAAGTCAAACATGGCCACACCAGAAAGCCGATTTGGCCATGGCGTTACTACCAGCAGACATTTTTACTGAGTTGTTTTACAGATGGGCAGGCAGGCGGCCTTCTTATCTATGAGCACCAGGACAAAAATGGCAGCGGGTCACTCGATATTTCTCACCTGAGGAAGTATGTCAAGCGCGGAGTGAGGAGAGCAGGGATTATGGTCGTTCAGTGGAGAGCGGAGAGCACAGTGCCGTTCCTCAGTCAGATAACAAGCACTGATCAATAAGCCATTACCACGCACAGCAGTGAATACTTTACTGCTTAAATACGGTAGGAATAAGGACACATGGAAGAAGTACTCAAGTACGGTTTCCTCAAAATAAAATAAAAATAACTACTTGAGCAGAATTTAAAAAGTCAAATCTGTCTTAGAGAAGCAGAAACAAACAAATACTAAATGTAAAATTTACAAGTAAGCTTTTATTGAAGATTTTTTTCTAGCAACTACTATTACTACTACACATCTACCTTTACTTCTACTAATGTCACTACTACTGCTATTCCTGCTGTTGGTACTATAAAGGCACAAGGCACTACTGCTGCTACTACTGCAACAAATCTGCTTGTACTGCTGCAAAGTACTAGTATTAGTAGTAATACAATTACTGCTATTACTTGTGCTATACCCACTTTGCCACAAAAGATTTGTCTACACATTTTGAAAGAATGTACACAGAACATACATTTTCTTCAGTACTAACGATAACAACAAATCGACTTTTTTTTGCCACTGCTGCTTCTAGTGCTACTGCTACCACTACTGCGACAACTACTTCTGCTGATGCTACTACTGTATAAAAGTACTGCTATTGCTACTGCAGTTTCTTCAAAAAATGCACTACTGTAAGTAATTTACTTGAGTAAAAGTATTTTATAACTTTATACTTCTGGCCAAAGTGTGTGACTCAGCCCGTGTCTCTGGTTTTACCATCCACAAATCAATCAGGTCTTTGAATCCTCATCAATGGTGTGAGCTGTAATCTGTGAATACCAAGTGGAAACGCTCCTCTGTGGAATCTGGCACAGACTCTGAGCTGGCACTGAACTACAGGCAGAGCAGCCCTTAAACCAGCACATTCAGTAGCATGTTGGGAAATGGATGCTGCTAACTTCACACATAATGTTCACAGATGGGAGAGAATAATGCTTTTTAGCCTTTGGCCACTATTAATTTATGCAAAACATTTTGTGCTTTTTCTACCACACATGCACGCTCAATTACTACTGAAAATCAGTTAACATTAAAAATACACATACAAAATCTGTTTTCACATAACACATTTTAGTTACAAATGAAATATATCAGCTTGTACGACTCACAATAAGTCTAACCCTTATAAAAGTTTTAATAGTTAGTAGTTTATAATTAGGTGATTAATTAGTCATTATTTAGTGGAAAATAGATTCAGTTATAAATAAGCCCCTATAACAAGGGCAAAGGCCTGAATTCACAAAAGGCCAAAAGTCCTTGCTGACCTTCAAGACAAGAACTGTGTGTTTTCAGACGATAATAAATATATTTTAATCAGTATTGCCTCATAATAACAGAAATTTAAGTATTGCCTGAGAACAGTAGTGGAACAAATACTCAAAATATATACTCAAGTCATGAAAGTACTGTTACTTTTAAATAATGTAACTCACATTTTCTCAGTGAAACATTTGTACATCAGAAATGTATGTACCAGAAACAAAATCAAACAAAAAAGTATGTATAACAAAAAGTACTTTTCATCTAACAACATACAAGACATTTTGATGCTTTACACTCAAGATATTATTTTGCAGCAGTATAGTTGCATTTGAAAATCATAAAAATGTTGTGTTGCTTTATCCACTATGCCCCCAAAACAACACAGCTGCCTCTTCAAGCTCTGTGCCAATCTGAACCTCTTCGAAATTAGGACTCCATTGTTGCCTTAATTCATGCGGCTGATTTTGCCGTAATCTCTCCACATCGTCAACAGCGACTGGTTGGTGGAGTTCGCTGTAGCTCTGAGCTCCGCCTTTTCCCGAGCTGTCTGTCAAACTGACAGGCAGACGGATGGGATGAAGATTGTGTATATTATTTTTGCCTGCCCCTGGGGCTTCCCCTATGCACGTCTGTCCCACCTTTCACTGTCAGCACAGCATTACAATGGCACACTAAGCCAATATGAGGACATTGGGAAGTGGAGACTGTTATCTTTCATTTCTTTTCTATCATTCATTCATTTATTTATTTTGTTATTTCTGTTAGGGGTTGTAGTTGCCAAGCTCAGCAACTGTGGGATTGAGGCGGGGCACACCTTAGATAATGGTCAGTTAGATTCACTATTCACTGTCACATTCACTATATGAGCAAGTTTAGATTCACCAGTTCATCTATGCATGCATGTTTCTGAAAAAGAATAGTGTTGAATGCAATCTGAAGAAGAGAAGATGATACTGTATATACTCTGTGTAGTTTCTGAGTACATTTTCTAAATTTGAGCATTTTTGTGAGGAAAACATTAATGATTTTGATTAAGGCATCTGGCCAAAACGCGTTAGCATTTACCTTTCTTGATTTAGCCAAAAACAAACTGATGTGAGTATCTCTGTCCTGAAATAAATTTTTGTGAAAGCTAGATGTGCTACCCTTCTGATTTTTGATCACTTCTTTATATTTGGGTTCATCATTTAACAAAGCTTTGAAGACTTACAATCTCTTCTGTGATCTAATAATTTTGTCTCAGAATGAGTACAGGTGTTTTCTGTTTTGCGTTTTGTTTGGCAAGGTGGATCAGCCCAGAGTAGTACTATTACTAGTGGTAGTAATATTAGTTGTAGCAACAGTAGTTGTAGTAATAGTAGTAGCAATTGTAGTGGTAGTACTGCAGAAGTGGTTGTAGATTTTTAAAAGTTATTTGTATTCAAGTCTTTTCATTCAATACCTCTACTCAAGTAATAATTTTGTTTAGTATACATTACTTCTACTTGAGTAATAATAATTTGAAGTAATAGTTTTCTTTCTGTAGTACAGCTGAGTACTTCCACCACCTGGATTTTTTGGCAGGTGGAGTGAGATTGCCATTTCACCCTGCATAGTGGTTGTAATTTTACACCTTTTTCTAGAACTCCGTGTTGAAATTTCATCTGGCACAGGACCATTGCATTTATAATTTCAAGTGTTTGTGAAAGCTCTCACATTTCTATCTCCTTTCATAGACGCTTCAAACGGCGCATCAAATGGTGAGCGTACAAAGACAAATCAGATGCGTTGGAGGCTTTTGAGTCGCTGGAATCTCAGTAATGGCAACACCAGGGAAACATCTCTGCACTTTATTGTCACGAGTTTTTGTATAGCTCAGAAGTAGGATTTCTAAAAGTTTACATCCAGCTTTCATTTAGTTTTTGTAACTTGGAAACATTTGCTTTTCTCATTTGTCTCGCCTCAATTGCTCCCATTTTGTGCATTAAAGCCCGATGCGGCTTCAGGACAAGGTCATATAATATTGTAAGCTGTGGTGATCTATGTTGCAACTCACATACTGATGTATTTTTGTGGGTTTCCGTTTTTAATGCAGGTATGTATTTATGTTGAATACGACGACATTTCACTGATTGGTTTCTCCCCCGGGCTGAACGTGCTCTGAAAAGAATCCGTGGCCTTTTGGTGGGGAGCTGCAGCCATGAATAAACGGCTTAAAGATGCTACTAAAATTCATAATAGATATAATTCACCTCTAACATTTCTTTTGCTTAATTTGTCCTTGAATATTTGCATTAGGACACACACTTAGGCAATCAAGTCAAGTTTTTATTTCTAGGGACCTCAAATTGCTTCACATTCAGGTTTCTTTATTACAGTAAAATGGTTCCTTCATGCAATAATCACTATTAGATATTGTATGTCATCGACAAGCCCAAATCTCTAGAGGAAGGCCTAAATCACCTAAGCTTTGTCAGCCATCTTAGTTCTTTTTATATACCAATAATTAGTATTATCCTTTCTGAAGTCATGCTAGTCTGCTAGCATGGCATTGGCCCCATCTCGCAATTGTGTGGAGATACTGGCCAGAAATGGTGAATGCTCTACCCATTGAGCCACAAAGCTAATATATTTCACAGTGGTCCAAACCAGAAAATAATCTTACTCACTGACCCCTTGTGGCTGGAGTTGGTATCTGGCAAATGTATGGATTGAAATCCCTTTCCCGGATCCAGATGGTGTTCTTAATCAATACCAAAAGTGAATAATGTCGTTAGCCCTATTATTGACCTTTCCTAAAAAATGCTGCAAAATAGAACTATTACTTTTCTTAAATGATCTTGGTAATAGACTAAGTAACAAAGAACCAACTCAATTAAAACATAAGCTCTGTTGTGGAGGACAATATACAACCAAATATAAAGCACTGCACAAAGCCTGTCCTGTTTCAGATAAACATTATAGGTATTGCAATTGGTTGGATTGTTACTGGCAGATTAAATGGAATAGATCCCAGAAACACTTCGCTACTGGCCAGGCTATAAACCCCCACTTGGTTCAGTCTCACAGTTTAAAAATAGCTTTTCTCATCTCACCAGCTACATCTCCCAAAGTACTTTTAGCCCAAGTTTGCTACATTGCATAAACATTAGCCAACGCTGCCACTTCAAATTTCTGAAGTATTCATGATGAAATATGACTATAAATCTGCTCCCAAATCTTTTTTTTTTTTTTTTCCAAATATCGAAGCTTTTTGCAACTTAACTTTTTAAATTCAGAAATACTTGCTCACTCCCGCTGAGGTGGCTAGTGGTATCTCTGTTTACCATTTTGGCTGGTGGCAGTGATGTTATTCATTGTATGCAGGGAGGCTCCTGTGCCTCGCAGCAGCCATGGTAATTTTTCAGTCTGACTGCAACTTACGACAACAGTCTCTATTTATGTGCATTGGCTCTGATCTGCTCTTGACCTTCCTGAACGGGCGCGGTGACTAAAAAAGCCTTTTATGTGATCCCAGTGTTGGTGTTTCAGCCGCGCCCCCGAAGGAAACAGTTTTAGGAGCTAGAAACTCTTTAAAAGGATACTTCAAATCAAGATTTCTTCATCGCTTCTTGGAGAACTTCGGGTTCACGACATGCATTTTTATGGGAGACGAGCATTGAAATTTAATGAATGACCTTTCCAAATTACACACCTCAACAACTTAAGAGAACCTGTTAGAATTTGACGTCTCTTTGGGGAAATTAATCAAAGTTTGTCTGCTCTACTGAATATTTATTTACAAGTGAAGTGGAACTGTACTTAGGCTGCAACAAGATCTGGAGAAGTTTGATTAACACTGCTTAAAGGTTAAGAGTGTAGTTTATTCACAACATCTGGTAGCAAAACAGCAGAAAACTATTACATTCACCTTGGACACTCCTCTCTAGAGCAGTTTTTGCTCTAAAGGACCCATATTTCTCACAGGGGCTATATTACGATTGTTTTAAATGTTGGGGTGTTTTGAGGCCTCAGAATGGCCATGCCAGAGAATAATACAGAAAACACAACTCCAGGTATGTTCTTAATAAGGGAGCGACATTATAACATGGTAGAAAGCTCAGAAAAGTCAATTTTGCATAATATGAACCTTTTAATTATAAGGACTGTGATTCTACTTCCTGGTTTGGTTTAGTTCAGTAATTTCCAAGTCTAATGGTTGGTTTTTTTGAGTGTTTTTTTTAATGTTTTAATGTAATGAATAAAACAGTCTCGTCACCTTTATAGACCTTTTGGCCAGTTTCTTTTTGGTCTTGTTTGTGTTGTTTTGAGGTTTCTTTTTAATATTGCACTACTGTAATTTTTTTTTTTCTAATTAAGAAATTTTGGCGACTCGAATAAAATCTTTGGGGAGCCACTTAATTTTGGATCTAGACCGAGTGTTTGGGAACCACTCAATGTAATCACCTATGGTAGCCCTGCAGGGATATGCTGTTGTCTATGAACAAATCCAATGGGAATGGGACAGTTGATGTGTTTACTTAAAAAAGTTCTATGGTTAGAAGAAGAAACCGTTATGTGCTTCTAGTCTTGCAGTTTTTCCCAATTGGGCAGCTGTAGGAACAGAAACATAAAGCCACTTTCTTGGGGTTTTATGAAGCGTTAGAATGTATTTGTATAACATAGACAGATGCGGTGTGTAATTTTTGAAAACATAGTGTGATGATGTGTTCTGGTTAACTTCACTAAATGTTGCGCTTGAATGCATGTTCAGAAGATGCATTCACAACAACTCTGATTGGAGGTTTTGCAGTTTTTTTGACATGCTGGATTTAAAATGTCATACACTTTTAAAAGACAGGATTGTGTAGATTATATAGGACTGCTCATCTGGATGTTAGCTTCTGTTAACATTTTAAGCGTGTTTGGTCTCTTTCTTCTTTCATACTCCAGGAAAGCGTGTTGGTCCTGCGATCTGAAAAGAATGTTACGCTAAACGCCCGAAACGACCAGGGCCATCTGATGGGTCAGCTGACTGTGGGTGAGTTCAGCTCCTTATGCTCCTAAAATTCTCTTTTATACTTTATTGTGTTGCTGTCATTTTAGGGGTCACCTATTTTAACAGCCCCCTGTCATGTAGAGTTAAAAAATGACTTCATCAATATGGTCAGATGTTTATTGCAGATTTTATTTAAGATTTACTTCTAGGCTTGCACTGGGTTTATATATTCCCATTATAGCTTGATGGATGTTAAAATTAATGCCTTTAATCAAGATCTTCGACTTGGGGTAGTTTCTTCCAAACACAATATTTGAAGGCTTAATTGAAAGGGCAATGGATTCTGCTTATTATCATCAAGTTGAGCCATTAGTCAGTCCAAATTACTGGAGTCATTTACATGATTAATGACCACTAAAAGTAAATGGCTTGCTTATTAACATTAATAGCAATTGATCTTAGCCGAGCATAAGTTACGAGTTGATGCTGATTTGACAGAGCCGGTGATATGATGCTTTTCGGTCACGCTTGACCTTCCTCTAAAAATTAGTGCCTGCTTTTGTAGAAAGTGCATTTTGTCTGAAATTAGATGGAACTTGGCGAGAATAATTACATTCCCTCGCTGTTGCAGCTCGTGGATTAATAGAGGAGCGAGGGGAGGGGGGAGAGGCAGGGCTACGTTAAAAGTTTCTGCATGCACATCTGGAAAAACACCAAAGTCTGAGGAACAAGAATTAATATTCCACACCAGCGGAACAGATTACTGATTTGTCTCCATTCTTTGTAAAAGCATGGCTGATCCAGCTTTGCTCGCGCCTTTCATTTGCACAGCAAGCACTCCACAAAGTATTTCACATTGCCAATAGCCTTATGTGCCCAAATGTAGTTTTCCAAAACTCATTTAACAAAAACTCAAACTTCCACAAAACTGGTTGTATGCTAAACTAGTAGAATACTATTAACTTTTTTATACAAACTACTGAAATATAACATGACCAGTAACAACCAGTAACTGACCCTGATAAATCCATCCATCCATCCATTTTCTACCGCTTATTCCCGTTAGGGGTCGCGGGTGACTGGAGCCTATCCCAGTAACTTTGGGCCGAAGGCGGGGTACACCCTGGACAGGGGCCAGCTTGTCGCAGGGCTGACACAGAGACGAACACAGACAGACAACCATTCACTCTCACATTCATTCACTAGGGTCAATTTAGAGTCACCAATTCACCTAACACATGCATGTCTTTGGACGGTGGGAGGAAGCCGGAGAACCCGGAGAGAACCCACGGTAACACGGAGAGGACATGCAGACTCCACCCAGAGAGTTCGTGCGATGGTGTGTATTGGTCCGCCCGGGGCTCGAACCCACGACCTCCTTGCTGGGAGGCGAGAACGCTAACCGCTCTGCCACCGTGCACCCCCCCTGATAAATCAAATTAAAAAAAAAAAGTTGGTGGATATGCAAACTTTTGCATCATGGATTTTAATTTATTGTTTGACAACTAAAGGCAGAGCATCTTGGTCTCATTTAATAATCTTTACATTTAATTGAGCATTTAACTGCATTAGTTTCCAGAGAAAGCCTCTTGGATAAGAGGTGAAAAGTCTTCAACTTGAAAAATCCAATCCAGATGACTGCTTTTTAACTTTTGTTGCAAAGCCCAAGCTTAACTAAAGAGATACATACAGCAACCTTAGTAACAAGAATAGAGGCACTTTGTGTAAAATGTAAATAAAACAGAATGCTATGATCTGCAAATATCATAAAAACACATTATATTCAATAGACATTTAACCTTCCAACCTTCAAAAGCTTGTTTTGAAAAAAAGTTGGAGGGGAGGCAACAAAACACTGGAAAAAAAAAAGCTTTAATATTTTGCAACTAATTTGGTCAAATATGTTTTCATGAGAGTATTCCAGATTACTGTTTTCTGGTTTTATTAACATTTACATTACACCATGTTGCGACTTTGGAATTGGTTTTGTAGGCCTATAACACTGTTAGGATACACGTCACTTTTTTCAATTACGTGTCACAAAGACAATAAAAACCATCAACTGTAACAGCAGAAGTTCACACTTTATAACAAAATATGAATCTAGTCAAAGATAAATCACTGGAGTAGAGAATACTAACACCTGCCTATAAAAAGTATTTTCAAAAGAATTCATTTTTATCTAACAAATCAAATAATCTAAAGTAAAACAAGGGAAGAGTCTGGAGGACCATAACAAATACTCCCCATACTAAAAGTTAGAAACTGTATGTAATAGCAAAAATCCAACTTAATTATATAGGTATTTACTGCCATTGTCAATACAGTAGCGTTGCTTAAATTATGTTTCCATGGCAACTACCGAGCTGGCTGAAAGTTTTGTCAGATTTAAAAACTGATCTAACACAAATGACCCCAATGACCCAAAGTCAACTTACAGCTACAGCATCAACAAATATAAGCAAAGTAGCAACAATTCTGCTGCGATTTAATTAATGAGCTTAAGTATGCATCAGGTCCTTGGAATATCTGTGAAAAATTAAATATGTCTGAATTGGTGACCTTGTCTTCTGCAGGACCTGAGGCTGTGGAGGCCCAGTGTCAGAGACTAGAGGTACGCAGCAGTGACGGAGGAAGACTGCTGTTTACCGCCGATGAAGAGGAAGTCTTCATGACCACAGAAAAATTCACAGTCACAGGTGAAACACATGTGTAAGACAGAGTACATAACCCAAAAAATGCTGGGACGAGAAGAGAACACCTGCCATATAATCTGAATGTTCGCTTTCTAAATTAATTTTATTGAGTTTTCAACAACATAATCAGCTTTTCTAACAAAAAGAAGCAAATATATATCTGCAATAAACTAGCTTGTTGTGGTCTAATTGCGATCATTCAGATAGTCCTGAATCAAAAACTGATCTCATTTGTCGAGTCAGCACGGGTTTTCATTGCCAAAACAAAGCTTCCCTTATAAGTATCCTGTACTAATTTAGTAACTCTTTTTCTTTCTTTACTGTGGCTCACTTTTCAGGAATGGTCAAAACCACCACACTACTGATTGTAACATAGATCAGCAATCCTCAAGAAAACAAGAAGCCAAAAAAACACAAAAAAACACAAAATGCTTATGTTTTCGTAAATAATGCCATGTGAAAAATTTTGTTGATGTGAATGGTTCTTAGCAACAGCTGTTTCTGGTTTTAGAAAGCACTGGCTATTTTTGTTTTGTGAATCCAACACAATGCATTTATTGTTTAGTCTATATTGCACATTGAGTGGCAAAAATATAGGAAGTCCTGCAGTTCAAAAAGCTGTGAATAAACCAGAGCTACACAGCTATACTTCCAGTATTCTGAATGGTACACACACATTTACTCTTTATAAATAATACATTGCAACACTACATGTACTGTACTGTATGACAAGCATTTTATATTAATGCACATAAAGACAAACTAACAAGAAGCACAAACTCTAACATGAAATACTTAACATTTATACAGCAGCTCAAATATGTCTATACTTAGAGTAGGACATTCATCTGCACTGTCAGTAGGTTTTGTGAGTTAAAGTTAACATATGTCTGTGGTTGGTTTGATCTCTTGCAGGCTCTGAAGGTGCTGTGTTTGGTCATTCAGTAGAAACTCCCTTAATCCTGGCGAAGTTGACTGAAGACCTCAAGTAAGTTCATAATCACCGACTTTAAAGAAACCCATTAAAGCTTAATGCTGCGTGTTCATATCTTCTTGCGTTAAGATCAGGCTCTTTAAAAAATGAAGATAAATGTACCATGGCATATCAAAGTTCAGCTTAAAGAAGGAAAAAAAAGGTGGTAGGAGCTATTATTCACTAGTATCCTTATCCTAAAGCACCCTCTTGTCCACTCAAGTGCCACTGCGACTACGATTTACAAACTAAACTCAGCGATTATTTCAATTTCACAGCCCAAGAGAGACTTAATGTGTTAGTTATTCTCTGGAATTGACAAAGACAAGAGGCTAATATTCAGATCCATATCAGAGCGGTCCTTTGGTGTGCACATGATCTCTGATCCATTAACGCTAAACCAGTGCGGTTTGTTGTCCACCTCACCGTCCTGAAGGGAAGCCGGGATCAAAGTTGGCAGAAAAAGCAGTGTTCTGGCAGCTAATTCCTCTGCAGTGAGAGGAATACAGATGAGGAGCGCTTCAGAGCAAACAGGCTCGGCTCACAGTGACCGGCTGCACTGTGGCCTATATGTTAACTAGAGTCACTGGACTGGAGAGGACACGGCTACTGAAACCTCTATGTGATGTTTCGATAGATATCTAGATATCTAAGATATCTAGATGGTTTTAATGCATTATCAACATGAGAACTGTACACACAATTTGAACTTTATATATAGAGCTGCCGCTGTATGGCTCAGTGGCAGAGCTACAGGGCAACTACAGCCTGCCTCGACGTCATGGGTTTGAATCTGGACTCCGACAATTTGCCAAATGTCTTTTCCTGTTCTGCCCCTGTTTTTCTTCCAATAAAGCATAAAAAAACTTAAAAAAAAAACTTTATATAGCCTATAGCAGAGACAGAGCCCATTTACCCATTTCATTTACTCTCACATTCATTAACTATGGGCAGTTTAGATTCACCAATTCATTGGAGAGAGAAAACCATACCTGAAGAGAACACGGGTGACATGAAAGTGCTAACCACTCTGACAGGGTGCATCCCATGTTCTAATTATAAATATTCAATGTAACAGACAGGACTTTTAAACCAAATGCAAGTCAAGTTTAACTGCAACTTTCTACTCCTAAAGAATATTCAAATAATCCACACAGGGATGCACAACTTTATAGCAACATATGATATAGAATACCTACATTGACAATTCCAGTATTGATAGACAGTGACATTGTAAAAACACATGACTTTAAAGCTTTTCTAAAACTGCTTTTTATATTGTATATATAACTCTCCCAGGGAGCAAACTGAAGCTAGTAAATAAATAAGATGTCTACAAAAATACAAAATAATAGCAAATAGATATGATGGTTCCTTTTAGTATTTTGTTGTTCACAAGTTGCAGTCTTTGATCAATAAAACCTGAACAGACATTGCTTAACTATTGTGGTTCTGCAACTACTTGTCTAGCATAAGAATTCAGTGACTGGAGCTTTAATGACCACATAATATGTCCCAACAATACTGCATCTGTTAACAAAAAAAACATCTATTTATCTTTGAGAGTGGATGGAGCAACTTTACCAGAAACTACTTAGATGCAACCATTCACTCTCACATCCCGTCACTGTATGGGCAGTTTTGATTTAGCAATTCACCTAGATGCATGTCTTTGGTGGGAGGAAGCTGAGGCTACAACAGAAGTCTTATTAAATATAACATTTTCTTCCAGCAAACTGTGTCCTCAGATTCAGTCTCTTTTGCACAAGATGTTCTCAGTGTCTATAGTTATATACACAGCTGTCCAATATAAATGACTAAGACCTGCTGCTCTGGAGAATCCAAAAAGCAAAGCTAACTGCACAAACTGAAAAAGGCTTAAACAAAATGAGTGAGCCCACATACTTTTCCTCGAAATGCAGTACCAAGTGTAATTAAATGTTGATTATTCTTGCGCGTTACTCGACGAGGTGTGATGATGGCAGACGATGACAAACCTGCGCTCTTGTGTACTCACTCAAAGCGTAGTGGGACAAGTACAGCTGCTTCAAAGTACGGAAAGATCTCAGGTGGCTCTCTTTGATTTGCTCTCACCTCTCTCCTTCATCTCTAGATTACTGTTGGCTTGCCAAGAAAGGCAACGCAGCACAAAGCCACCTAGATTTCCTTTAACTTGGAGTGGTTTACTTGTGGCAGGTGGCGAATGGTCTGAGGGGAGAGACCTGTGAGCGTATTTAGGTAGAAATCAAGGACTTAAATAAATGTTGGTATAATAATTGAGAATGTGAGCTGCTACTTAGAAAGAGGTAAAATCAGTCCAGTACTAATTTATATTTTAGGGCATAAAATCGAACACCTGCATTACTCTAGATGACATCATATTCGTGATGAATTTGTCTCATCAATCAGCGAGCTATTCTGGTGCAATGTCAAGGCTTTTTAAGGATGTTATAAGCCAGTATAAAAGGCATTTATCTAAGCATACACAGTAATGTGCAAATGTCTTAGACAGGTTTTTAAAAAGACTTAGAACAAAAAAAATACGTGCATAATGAACAAAAATAACCAAAATTGCAAAAGAATATATATTCAACTTGTAATTTTAAAGATATAATGCCCAGACCTGGCCTCAAACTCGATGATCTTCTACTTTAAGGTAAATGCTCTTTTAATTGAGCCGTAGAACTCTTTGATCTAACAATGATAAATAATCTACTAAAACTCATCCCTTGTTCTTTCAGAGCAGGGGTGCCCAAACTTTTTCCCTCATAGGGCCAAAGCGGAAATGTATTAGCGAGCCCAGGGCCAAACGCAATACTCTTTTGCCTGTAATGAGATCATATGCGAACAGATCTATAATAAAACCTATTTTAACTATTACATTATTTAAGTGGACTGACTTGTTAGACTCCCTACCAATCATTGACAGACAGTATATTCAGTGCACAATAGAAACTAAGTAGATACCCCTCTTACGAAGGGCCCTACTTTGAGCAGTCTGTATCTAAAAATGAGGCAGATTCTTATAAAACACTCCCAGATCTAAACAGTGATTTGGATCCAATTAATCATTTAGTCCTTGTCCCAAAAGATTTTCAGAAAAGGTCATAAAAAAAAAAAAAAAATACTGTATTTAATATAGCACTCTTAGATAACAGCACTGTTCATACCTCACTAAAACATTTGCACAGTATAGTATTTGAGATGAAATTTCAAATACACAAATACCTAATTCTCTTCTTAGTCTTATGGAGGTGACAGTATACGTCATAGGGTACCACAATTACAAAAAAAAAAAAAAAAATCTAATGGGATATTGTAGGATGCTTTTACATTTCTCATTTCTGACTAAGCGTTATGAAAAATGATAGTATTATGCATGCTTACATACCGCTATGTCATAATCCATATGAGTTTTTAGGCTTATAACACAAAACAATAATGCCATTTGTGTTTGCATATTGAACATATTTCATTTCGTGGCAGCAGGGCAAAGTAAAAGTGAGCCGAGACACCATCGCTGCATGGACTTATTATAATGTCTTGGATATGTAGAAGCATTTGACAAAAAATGTAATGAATAAATTGGGTTGAGATAAAAAGGCCATTTATTGAATGGCCTGACACAGTGCAGTTATTCATTACACTCCACTGTGCAAATTTACCAGGGTTTTCCAATTCAAATACACCTGCCAGCGGTTTGAGGTGATGATAATGTTGGCGTTTGACTAAAGCAGCTTCAAGAAGGAATGGCTTCACTAAAACACACAATGCAGTCAATCATTTATACTACAGAGTAATCATTTTTTTACATCTCAATCACCGCTTTCAAGTTTACAAAATAGCTGAAGGCTGTGACGATAGGAAAACAGCTAAAACAAATAACAACAACAACAAATAATATTGGCTATAGAACTTATCAGATTTATCATTGAAGTGGCTATATTATGCTTTTTTTTCACTAGTATTTCACATTTTATAACTTATAAAAAGAATGTATACAGTATGTATGGAAAGCATCATATTTTGGGGAGATGTGCAGAGAACGCTTGGATTAGGTGTCTGTCGCCCCCTGCTGATAATGGTGGGGAATGAACAGAGCATAAAATGGCTAATTAGCATAACCATTAGCAACAGATAAATGAGCTCACAGATTCGTATAGACAGCTATTTAAGCACTGAAATGATTAGAACAAGTCCAGTGACGATGTATGGGCTTTAGAAATGCGCAGTAGTACTTCCTGGTTTTACGTGTCTATAGTCATATGTGCGAGAGAAAAAAAAAAAAAATACTACCATCAGATATGTTTTTGAGGTGCAAACAACCTCAAAACAGATCTGAATGTATGCAAATGTGATTGACAGAGCTTGTGCATATGATTACTAGTCTATAAAATACCCTTCTAACAGAGCTAACGGCATCTACAGTGGGTCAAAAAATAGCCTTTGTTTCTTTGGTCCCAGCTCTCTGCAGGTCATTCACTAGGTCCCCCGTGTGGTTCTGGGATTTTTGCTCACCGTTCTTGTGATCATTTTGACCCCACGGGGTGAGATCTTGTGGGGAGCCCCAGATCGAGGGAGATTATCAGTGGTCTTGTATGTCTTCCATTTCCTAATAATTGCTCCCACAGTTGATTTCTTCACACCAAGCTGCTTACCTATTGCAGATTCAGTCTTCCCAGCCTGGTGCAGGTCTACAATTTAGTTTCTGGTGTCCTTTGACAGCTCTTTGGTCTTGGCCATAGTGGAGTTTGGAGTGGGACTGTTTGAGGTTGTGGACAGGTGTCTTTAATATAGATAACCAGTTCAAACAGGTGCCATTAATACAGGTAACAAGTGGAGGACAGAGGAGCCTCTTACAGAAGAAGTTACAGCTCTGTGAGAGACACAAATCTTGCTTGTTTGTAGATGACCAAATACTTATTTTCCACCATAATTTGCAAATAAATTCTTTAAAAACCAGACAATGTGATTTTCTGGATTTTTTTTCTCATTTTGTCTCTCATAGTTGAGGTATACCTATGATGAAAATTACAGGCCTCTCTCATCTTTTTAAGTGGGAGAACTTGCACAATTGGTGGCTGACTAAATACTTTTTTGCCCCACTGTATTTCCAAATTCAGTACATGTTGCTGCACGTGTTAGAAAGCTGACTGTGTCCAATGCTTATACACTGAAGATTGTCCTCTTACAGCCACGTCTCTCAGTTTGTCATTTCCTGCCCTGGGTTCACAGTTTTATTACCTTCAATCATCGCTGTTGTCGGCCCGAGTCCAGCCTTTTCACCTTGCTGCACACAATGTCAAAACACCTTGTTTTTGAGTCCCTCTCTCTGTCCTCTGATGCCACCGAAGCTTAAGACAGAGATTGAGATATTACAAAATCACACGCAGGGAAATTGGCTCGAGGATTTGTTTTGTTTTGATTTCTGGGCCCCATTCAGAAATTATAGGCCTGGGTTTTGAAAATATTTGTCAATTACATAATGACATTATTTCTGGCTTGGCGCTAAAATGGTGGCTTGATACACAGCAGCATGACAAGTGGTTTCATTGTGGCATTTCTGTCACGTCGTTTCACTTAGTTTGGCTCCCAGTATTACTTGTGTAGGAAACATGCTTTATTTTGCGGCATAGAAATAAAAATATCAGCTTTTAAAGGCTACAGCTCTGAAAAACAAGAGATGACTTCAAAATTATTAGTACCTCAGTTTTTATCTGAACACGTTGCCTTATTTTGCGAAAAGTTGCCAATATTTCTCCTAATTTTCAAATACTATTGTTCTTTAGAGCATAATTTTAAGATTCCCTTTTAAACTAAACTGTAATATTGTTTTGACTAAAGAACATTCAGAAATCAGTATTGGGTGCAATAATCCTGTTTTCCTGTTTCTTGCTCTCCACCAGTTTTTCATGTCTTTAACTTTATACCACTCTCTTAGTTTTGCTTGATGGTCTGTGAGCTCATAAAGCAGAGTGAGGTGTGTGAAGGAATTTACCAGACACTGGCCTGGAATGGTTGTCAGACTCACAGAGAGGATGATTTAAGAATAAATTGCAGTGGTCTCTTATTTTTCTCCAGAGCTGTATTTGTTGTCAGGTTTAGTCTCAGTGTACAAAGCTTACCACACATTTGAAAGCTCACCCATTTCCAGACCAAAGACATGTTACGCTGAGGATATAGCCTTTTCCAGTTTACTTCACAACAACTTACTCTAAAGTCCTCTCCCCTCTGTCCTGATCTCGGAGGTTTCCAGGACACACTCGGCACTCGCTGTGTCCACACAACTGACAGCTTCATTAAGAAGATAACGGAGAACAACTCTTCTAAGGCCACTTGGCTTTTCTGCCATCAAATTGGGTTGGACTGAGATGGAGCGGCGGTGCGGGCTAGACCATTTTCTGGTTTTAAACTGAGGTAGAGAGAAGGATTGCTACACATAATCAGTTTGGTAGAGTAAACAAAACCTTTAATTGAAAGTACATTACCTTAAAATCTGAAAAGGTCTAAAAGATTTATCAAGTAAATTTAGAGTGAAGATTACTGGGTTAACAAGATTTTTTTGCACTTATAATGAAATGAAACTTGAAGCATTCAGAAAGCACAAACCTCCACCATTGGCCTTATGTCGCAGTAGCAAAGATTTAGTACTCAGACCTAGACTTGATCCAGGGATCTCCTAGTTCAGGAGTAAATGCTCTATCATAGCTCCACAGAGTTTCTATCTCACAGAGGTAAGGAATCTACTAAAATATTAATCTAGATATTATCTGGATTTACACCAAAAATAAATAATTTATTTACCTTACTAGTTTACTTTACTGATTCCCTGTGGCTGGAGTTATGTAGTATATTTTTGGCTCCATCTTGCAATGGTAGAGAATCAGTTTAAAAAAATTAAATATGTCTTGGGGCAGTATGGAGCCTTTCTAAACATTTCACCAAAATTTAACTATTACTATTTGAATTACCTTGGTATCAGACAAACAAACCAACAAACCAGTGCTCATGAAAACATAACCTCCTTTGGTGAGGGTTAGCCTAGACCAAGCTAAGACTGAACCTAAATAGTTTTTGTTTTTTTTAAGATTCTTCTGGTCTACTGCTTATACTTTTACAACAGCTTATTTAAACTGTATCTGAAGAAATGTTAATAGTTTCTATCAATTGTTGTATTTAATATCAATATAGCCTTTAGGAGATGATCCCTCTGTCCATGCCTTGCCGACTCTCCAGCGTTTCACTGTAACCAAACAATATTATTTTTACCATCCCATCAGCTCCAGCCATCAGTAGTTTGAGCTCCTGCCTCTGTACAGCTGCTACGATACAGTGTCTGACCTTTCCACAGAAGTAAAGGTCATCCTGTACATGTGAAGAAAAGCCGGTGAGATTTCCCACAGAACTGGAAAGCTTGTCATAAACAGCATTTATGATTCCAAATACCTTATACAGTAAAGTCAACCACAGCTATGGCTATGCATTTTTAAATTATGGCTTCTGTACTGCGCAGTTTCTAATGGGTGTAGACTTGGTACAACTTCAACATGTTCACCACTCTCAAGATCTGTTATGATAGCAGTGTTCAAAATCAAATTACTGAAGGTCTACTTTAGTGAATGAATCATATCAAGGGCAAAAAGATTAATTATTAGGATAGCTTTTATTAAAATGAATCACCAGCTACACACAAGGACCAACATCTTCACAATGGAGATTTGCTGAATTAAAAAAAAAAAAAAAAGAGCTAGATAGTGCCCATTGGCTTCACATCCATTTCCATGTCTCACGTTACATACAAACAACTAACCTTGTTAGATCGAATTAGGGCTATAGAAGGTCAGCTAAATGCGAAGCTGCAGACTATGCATATGCATCATTGAACATAATTGGCACTTAGGGAAAGAACTCCAAGAGGCTATAATAAATAAACATATTGCTATTATATAAAATTAACACAGATAAATAAACATATTGCAAATGAGTTCAGACACTGCACATCAGAATGCAGATGAGTATAGCACTGCAAAATCAGCCATTAACAATCATATCCCACCATGCACAAGCCATAAATGTCAATATTAGTTTAAAATAGCACATTTCAGTGATTCTGAGTACACGTCAGTCATACAAACATAAAAATGCAAAATGACCCACAATAACATAAAGTGAAAACAGTGGGAGGTATTTAGCTTGTGTTGTTTTGATGGTGAGAAGCAAGGTCCTCCAAAAATCCAATACAGAGAGCAACACTGGTGTTCTGAGATGTATAGAAGGGTTACAAACTCCACAAAAATGTTTTTTGTACTTTTTTGGTCCTCTTATTGGCAAATCTATCAACTGCAACCACTATCGAACAGAAGAACTGTTTGCCTTTAATTAGCAGCCCCTGTGGCTGACACACACAACCTGTGAACTAACATACTGCCACATACTGGCCAGAGGTACAAACCAACCAATACTGTACATGTATGGTTCAAAATGGCTCTTACACACCAGCCTCTACTTGTTTTAGGCAGAAGCGAAGAACGATTAACAAAAAAGCACAAGTAAGAGACATTGTACTCTGACAAATCAATGCCCTGGTGGCAATTTCAAAGTCCAAAGTTTGATGCCACCATAAGTGATCGAGGGTTTTTGCATTAGCTTGAGTCATGCTTAAGGTGAATAAACCAAATGCTCTGACTTACAGAGATTGTTTTTGTTCTTGATGATAAGGTCCACATGGTTTTTACAGTGATTCCACATCTCACAGTGGAGAAGACGTTCGTAATTAGCACATGGTTGTAGTTTCTACTCCACTCACTGAATAAGATCTGATATTCTGCTATCTAACAAAAACATTCACATTCCTCATAAGAAAAAAAAAACATTTAACATGGTAAAGACAAAAACAAACAATGATAAGTGCAATAAGTATAATAATAAATAAAATGTCTATGGAATTGCACATTTTACCCAGGCTACTGTAATATGCTGCAAGTCAGTTCAAGACAAACTTTCCTTTCAACTCAAGTTCTGTATTAGCCTAATATCTGACACATTAAAATGAAAAATGTATTATTTATTTAACCATTGCAATGACCTGATTTCTTGAGGAAGGATTTAATCATCTTGTGTTTACTGCTTGGACATGAGCCAGAGCATCATCCCTTCAAAACAATCACAGTGTACTGAGGAAGTGTGCTTCAGAAAATAGGCCATATTATTTAACATTTACATTAATCGTCTTTTTCCATACTTTCTTGTAATTTCAGTTTCATTTAAAGTGATGCTTGCTGGTTTTTACTACAGAGCAGTTAAGATGTAATGCTTCATTTTGCCTTTAGATAGTGGTCCATAAGCTCCCTATACTTATAAATGGAAGTGATCTGTGATGGTTATAAAACCCGAGTGGGAGACATTTTAATTTAATTCATTTAATGCTTTGTTTTGGACTGTGTCTGATACAAGCACTTTTGAAAATTGAACACTTTGTCTTGTGGCAGAATTGTTTCTCAGTGTGTTTGGGGTGACAACAGAGCCATTTGCTTGACATCTCTCCAACTTGTTAACACTGTCTTCCCTGTTGAATGATTTTGGATTGGAAACAGAAGCAAACTGTTTAAATTATTTAGTATATTTTAAATGAAATGAGTTAAAACAGTGGTTCTCAAAACTGCCACTTCAGAAAATACTTGGCTTTTAAAGTACCATCTTTAATGGATTAAAATTAGCATTACTAAATAAAGACAAAACAGGGACAAAACTAGGTCTAAACCAGGTCTTTACCAGGTCTAAACCAGGACTAAGCCAGAGCAAAACCAGGTCTAAATCAGGGATAAACCAGGACTAAGCAGTGGTCTATCTACACAAAATTAATGAAGAAGCCTGCATGTCACCATTGATACCCCTACCACAGTTTGAGAACCAGTGAGTTAAAACATCTGTCCTTGTTATTAGTACAGGTTCACAGGCATAAACAGTTGAAAGTCGAAAACCTTTCTCACATCAGTATCTAGTGAAAGCTTATTCTGACTCTAAGAGGCTTTGCAAATGCAGATGAAATTCATTTGCTTTTTCTCCTGCCTATATTCAGTCGCGCATAATCCAAAAATGTGTGTCACTTTCAGAGGGTATGGAGATTTAAGCGATTTCAAGACAGCCCCTTTAAGTCTTCCATTTAAAATTCATTGAAAACAGATTTGGGGTAGATGTGGGGGAGAAAATCAATTTGAAACGGTTATGAGTTATGAAAACAAATCCCACATTGATTGGCTCTCAGACTTCTCCCGCTCTGTGTAAACAAATAGTCCACGGGAGGGAAATGCAGATTAAAATTAGCCTCTGTGTAGCTGAAGGTCACAATCAACTGATACAATTATAGGCTACTTTAACATGGACGCAGCTTTAACAATCCCACTAAGGGCGAAATGCATTAACACAAGAGTCAAAAACATAAATATGCTAGTTTAGACTTGGGAGTCATTTTTACTGATTTATTACTTCGTAGCTTTGGGTGCATTCAGTAAGAGGATTTATTTAGGCAAGAAGTAATTAGTCTGTGATGCACATACACTAACTAAAAAAAAAAAAAATTAACCTTGGAAGCATTTTTAAGTGTAATGTTCAACTAGCTCAAAAAAAAAAAGAGCATATACACCAATCAGTGATGCAGTCGTATGAAAAAGTTTGGGCACCCCTGATCATTTTCAAGATTATCCTTTATAAATCATTGTTGTTCGGATGAGCAATTTCAGTTAAATATATCATATAGCAGGAAAAACACAGTGATATTTGAGAAGTGAAATGAAGTTTATAGGATTTACAGAAAGTGTGCAATAATTACTTAAATAAAAGTAGGCAGGTGCATAAATTTGGGCACCCTTGTTTTATTGATTTTAATACCTATAGCACTAATTATTGGAACACAAAATTTGTTTGGTAAGCTCATTGACCCTTGACCTACATGCACAGGTGAAGCCGATCATTAAGGTGGCCAGTTGCAAGTTGTTCTCCTCTTTGCATCTTCTCTGAAGAGTGGCAACATGGGAGCCTCAAAACAACTATCAAATGACCTGAAAACAAAGATTGTTCAACATCATGGTTTAGGGGAAGGATACAAAAAGCTAGCTCAGAAATTTCAGCTGTCAGTTTCCACTGTGAGGAACATAGTGAGGAAATAGAAGACCACAGGCATAGTTCTAGTTAAGGCCCGGCGTGGCAGAGGCGAAGGATGGTGAGAACAGTCAAACTCAACCCACAGACCAGCTCCACAGACCCACAACATGATCTTGCTGCAGATGGTGTCACTGTGCATAGATCAACTATTCAACACACTTTGCACAAGGAGATGCTGTATGGGAGAGTAATGCCCACGGAAGCCTTTTCTGCGCACATGCCACAAACAGAGTCGCTTGAGGTATGCTAAAGCACAGGTGGACAAGCCAGCTTCATTTTGGAATAAGGTGCTGTGGACTGATGAAACTAAAATTGAGTTATCTGGACATAACAAGGGGCGGTATGCATGGTAGAAGAAGAGCACAGCATTCCAAGACAAACACTAGCTACCCACAGTAAAATTTGGTGGTGGTTCCATCATGCTGTGGGCCTGTGTGGCCAGTGCAGGGACTGGAAATCTTGCTAAAGTTGAAGGTCGCATGGATTCCTGTCAGTATCAGCAGATTCTTGCAAACAATGTTCAAGAATCAGTGACAAAGTTGAAGTTGCGCCGGGGCTGGATACTGCTCAAATTCTACTAAGGCAAGACAAGTACAACGTTCTGGAATGGCCATCTCAGTCCCCAGACCTGAATATTATTGAAAATCTGTGGTGCGATTTAAAGCGGGCTGTCCATGCTCGGGCACCATCAAACTTGACTGTACTGGAGATGTTTTGTAAAGAAGAATGGTCAAAAATACCTTCAACCAGGATCCAGACCCTCATTGGAAGCTATAGGAAGCGTTTAGAGGCTGTTATTTCTTCAAAAATTTATATTTCTACTAAATATTGATGAAATTTTTCTGTCGGGGTGCCCAAATTTATGCACCTGCCTACCTTTGTTTAAGTAATTATTGCACACTTTCTGTAAATCTTATAAACTTCATTTCACTTCTCAAATATCCCTGTGTTTGTCTGCTATATGATATATTTATGAAATTGCTGATCCGAACAACCAATGATTTATAAAGGATAGTCTTGAAAATGATCAGGGGTGCCCAAACTTTTTCATACGACATTAAGGCCACCTGCCTTCACTCCCCATGTGCAGCACCAGACTGCAAGAACTGCTGTTTTGCAAATGCTCTGACACAGTCGCCAGGCCATCACAGTTGAGCCCTTTTCAAACTCACTCAAATCCTTACGTTTGCCCATTTTTCCTGCTTCTAACACATAAACCTTAAAATGTTCACTTGCAGCCTAATATATTCCCCCCACTAACATGTGCCATGATAAAGGGATAATTTGTGTTGTATTCACATCGTCAGTGAATAAAACCAGTGAATCAGTGGTCATAATGTTCTGCCTGATTGGTGTAAATTAGTTGCTTTTTTTTTGTTTTTCAGACTGGAGTCTCCCACTCGGACCCTGACCATGGAGGCTCCCCGGGGGGTGGAGGTGAGCGCAGCCCAGGGAACGATGCAGATCAGCGGCAGAAAGGACCTGCAGCTGGAGTCCACAGAGGGAGAGGTGGGGAAGAACAACATCAGCCATAGGCCCAGTCATTTTCATATTCATTTTCTCAAATTTAATGCTTTCCTTTACTGATGACATGGCAATGGCACCTGAAGGTGTTATTAAAATTTAAGCATTCCTACTTCTCAAATACAATATGGATTAGCAAAATTAATGCTCCAGCTTGAAGTTATGATGCTTAATACATATTTGGTTTTCAGCATGTCCTTGCGAAATTATATGAAAAATAAACTGCCAAGAAATAGCAGTGTGAATAGTCCCTTAAGACACACTAGAAACCATCTTAAAGATCCCATATTATGCTTTTTTCAGAATTTTAGAAATAGTTGTAAACACCTTTGCATTGGCATGTCACTTTTATAACTTAGCAGAATTAGAGGATGAAAACTTTGCACATCAATAATATGTCCTAATAAAGTCTCACATTTGCAAGTTAGATGGTGTGTGGGAATCTTTTCTATTTGATGTTTTATAACTTAAAATAATGTGTATGTATGGAAAACCTTCTTCTTGGGAGCTGTTAACTCTGACTTTGCAGAAAATGCTTAGATTAGGTGTCTGTCGCCCCCCGGCTGCTGGCAACGGTGGGGAATGGACAGAGCATAAAATGGCTATTAACAACGTGACGTGAACAGATAAATCACCTTACTGCTTCACAGTGACACAGTGATAGTGAAATTATCAGAGTGAGTCCGGTGTTGGTGTATGGGCTTTAGAAACGCGCAGGAGCTCTTCCTGGTTTCAGGAGTCTGTGTAGAACTGAGACTGAGCGTGCAAGTTCTTAGGGAACCGGACAGCATCAGCACACAGGAATACTCAAACATGCATGAATTAAACTACATAATATTTCACGTTTTTCAGGTGGAAACAACATTTTAACTTTGGTAATAGCTCAAAAAAGTTGATTTAAGCATAAAAGGAGAGTAGAAAGATTGTATTAATTTTATAGTTAAGTTATAGGGTATTTAGATACTGTAGATTGTTCACCAATGAATCAATATTTTCAGTTAGATTGTAATTAATAGTCAACAGTCATAAAACATTTTTTTCTAATATTGTGCAATCTTTTTAGGTAATATCTATCACCGCCAAAGCATTAAAACTCTCACCATTTGAAAATTCCTTGATTCTATCATTTGTTCTCCGTTCATCAAGTTTTCTGCAAATTTCAAGAAAAGGAGGCCATACCTTGAATTATATGGCTGAAAGTTGAACAAATCAACCACAGGAAAAACATATCCTCCTTTGCAGAAGCAAAAATAGTAATCACTTAAGATGTAATTAATCCTGTATGGGAAAATAAAGGAAGTATTATTTTTGGATTATAATCATCACAACATTGCCGCACATAAAACCATGTTGCTAATAGAAATCTCTTTAAAAATATCCAGATAAAAGTAAAGCTTTTCTCATTTTTCCATATGCTCACTTGGCAGATGAGCTGCTCTGTTCATGCCACATGTCACATTGTATTTACTGATTGCACCAGAGCCATTTATCAGCCGAGGAGGCAATGCATCACTTCAGGGCACCTCTGGTGTTGTTATTTGAATGACTTTCAGCTCATGTGATTTTTGTTCTTTTCTCTTTTTTTACAGATACTTTTAGATGCCAGCACTATCCAGCTGGGGAATCTTCCTCTCGGCACATACGCTAAGTCCACGAGTCAGGCCTCCCAAGCACAGACTGTATATGAGGTGTGCGTTTGTCCCAGCGGAAAGGTGTACCTGTCTCCAGCCGACAGTAGCTCCACCTGCCAGGCCATGAACAACATCTGCCTCTGGAGCTGACCTGGGACCAGCATCCAACATCTGCTGCCAAGCTGCTGGGACCTCTGGTGGATTGGATGACCTGTGGGGAGGGGGAGGAGGAGGAGGAGCTCTTTCTCACCAAATAAAATGGGTGAAAGGACATGCTATAAACAAACGGTGGCTGTGACTATTGTGCCACTCTGAGTTTGGAAAGAAATCTGAAGATGGCAGCTCTCTGATATCAGGAATATTAAACTGGGACATGAAGGATATTTTATTTTTCTACTCAACACGCAAAGACAGTTTCTAAAAAGCATAAAACACTGGTGCCTTCAGAGTTCAAAAAGTCATTGTGAACTGGTAAAAACTGGCCCTGTCCATGTCTGTGTGTAAGAGGTCATATACAACCTGGATAGAAAGCACAAGTCTAAGGATGCTTCATTTTCCATTGTAAGCAGTTGTTTAACTTAAAATTAAATATGTTGGACGTAACATGGTCTTTATATTACTCTCTCCCAAGCATTTTTTCTTAATAACAAAAATGATAAAGCTGTATTTTCTGGCTGCCCAGGACAGTAGACTTGAACAATGTGAGCACTGAGAATAAAGGTCAACCTTGGCAGTGCCACTGGGAGCGAGGCGGGCAGTGTGTCCGTGGGCTGTGGGAGTACAAAATCTATTTCACCGCTCTCTAGCAGAGACAGACAGAGGCTGGAAAAGGCTACAAGGCCAATTCCATGTCACATTCACAACTCAACTCTTTATATATTATATTTGTCAACAAATTTCTGTCAAATGATTTGAAATGATATTCAAACAAAACGAGATGGCTATGGCTTGGCCAAGACAGTGATTTGTTTATTTGAATGGGACACATTAATGAATGGGCAAAAGGTGCCGTAAATACGCTGGATTTAGCACAATGCTAATTTCCATCCATAGTCCCATGTGAAAAAAATAAATAAATAATAAGGTCACAGGGCAAACCCTTAGAGAAATGCCTGTATTGACAGACAACCATTCACTTTTCCATTCAATCACTATGGGCAATTTTTTGATTCACCAATTCACCTACAGTATACTTCACATGCACTATGTCCACTAACTACTCTGCTACCATGCACCCAAATATGGCCATTTTTTTAATCATAAGTCTATCAATGTAATCTTGTGGTTTATTGAATGTCTCCTGGGGCTCTTCACTTTTGGAAGATTGCTGAGCTACAATAGCACATGATGTGGTAAAGGTCAAAGAGAGAGAAAAAACAAGTGTCAACAAAACAAAAGTGTCTTGTTAAATATAAGACATTAGAACACTGTGAAGATCCAGTCTGTTCATAGCTGACAAGCAGGTAAAATTGTTCTTTAGAGCAACTAAATGAACTATCCGGTGTATTTACTTTGTATTAGTGACAACAGATCTAATCAGATTTTAGTGCCTGAAGTTATGCAAATACTTAATTTTAGACGAGGAAGCTGACTGGAGAAAATATTATCAATTCACAAAAGGAGCTTGAACATTTTGCCCAGAGCTAAAAACAGCCTTTTTGGCAGTTTTACCAATGCCAAATATTCATTAAGCTCCAATAGGCACCAGACACTGAAGACTTTGAATGTTTAGGCAGCTCTGGACCTTAATCTTGTAGCTAAAAACAATATACTTGGCAAAAGCTGCTCAGTTTGAATACCCTTGTACTGTTGACATTGTTCTCAGTAAATGTATTTTAGCCTAATTTAAGGTGCTGCCCAAGAAGTCGGCTATTTTTATATCTAGGTACGTGGTATTCTGGTACATGCATATCTGTGGCATTATAGAAAACATGCTGAGCAAACTAAAAACGCAAAGTTTGCCAGTCAACATGCGGAGACAGTTTTATTGAGATATATTGGTTTGTGCTGCCATCTACTGGTTGGGTCAGCAAACACCCTCACCCACAATTGATTTTACACAAAGTTTAAAAATCCATCCTATCTCTGTTATACCGAAACTGCTTAGAAGTAAAAAACATTACCTCTATTAATTGGGAGTTTTTATTTTAATAAGAACACATACTGAATTTAAAAGGGCAGTCAATTCCATAAAAAACATCAAATTTAACAAAACTAAAATCTTTTAACTCATGTAAGCTTAGTTACAGTGGTCAGAGATGTTAGAAAATAGCATAAATAAAATTATGCTGTTTTTGAGTCAGATAAAACTAAATGCTAAAATAAAGTATAGTAATTAAAAGAAAGGCCCAATGCAATGTTTATACTGAATATGGTGGTATAGGTCTTAATTTGACGGCAACCGTCTTCTTTAGAAGCTGACCACTAATGGCTGTTAGGCCAGTAGTCTCCAAGCCCATTTTCTATACATTTACTGAAATATCCTGAGATATTATGGCATACAACCTCAAACCCTTTTATAGCATCTCTTATAATCATAAAATACATTTATAATAACTTGTAATACTGTTTATACAATGTACTATATTTAGCTGAAATGTAATACTTTAAAATTCCCTCTAAAATATTGTTTGCCGTATTTAATTCAATCATAGCCTTTGTGCTGCGTTTTAAAATTTTAAAAGTAAATATTTGTGGGCCATGCACAGAGCATTAATATGGTACTTTTATTCAGAGGTACAATCTCTTGTTCTGTCAGTACTTATAGGGGCCTCTATAGTTTGGATGAATATTTCTCCCGCCTCCAGTTCTCCCAGCAACGTACAGATTGTGCCTGGAATGACAAGGATGAGATGAAACGCTCATCTTTTCAAAACTAATCATGTAAAGCATATAATTGTGTCATTAAAACTCACCTTAAATTTTCATCTTGCAGGTCATCAGCTTTGTGGGCAGATTTTGAAATGTTCATGCCAGGGGGGATCCTGTCAGGATATCTCACTGCGAGTTTGGAGCCCATCAACTCAAATCCCTAAAAAAGTCCACAGTACACAAAAATGTCAACATTTAAATAATAGGTAAACCAATTTAATTCAAATAAAGCCTGAATAATTAATTTAAAAAACAAATTAGTTTTACTTGGATCAACACTGATTCTCTTTTCACAATCCATCTGATAACATTTTCAAGTAGAAACACTCAGATTACAGATCCACACTGGCTCTAGACAGTGATCCGAATACAAACAAAACTATTAATTTCTTCCTAGGTAATTTACCAACCTTTCCTGAATCTTTTATGCAAATACGACAGTCACATTTTAGGTTTTGGCACTAAAAGTCAAAATTGGTTTTAACTTGCAAAAGTAAATAATCCTTGATAACACACCAACAACTCAAGTCAAAATCCAACCATACCCTTGAGTTATCTTGCTGACAGACTAACCAAGACAAACAAAAACAAAACCTCTTTGGTGAAGGTATATAGCCAGTCAGACCAACTCTTTTCCTATTCTAAGAAGTTAGGCTAAATGAATAGAAGGTATATAAATACTGTGTGCTCATATGCTTACATGAAATCTTCGTATTGCATCATCACAGTGCTGCTGTTGTGTAAAGTTGATAAAGGCACAGCGTTTAGCAGATAGATGCTTCATACTATAAATCATCCCAACCCTGAGGAGAGACAACATAAGGACCTTTACAACATAAATAATATAGTCACTGAGTTTATTCTGCTGAATTGAGACTGTAATATCACTTGACCTCAAAGATGATACTAAACACTTACTTGTTGAAAATGTTGGTTAATAAGGTCTCAGTTACGGAAAAAGACAAGTTTCCCACCCATACTGGAAACAGTTCTCTGTCCAACGAAAAAAGAAAAATTGATTAGTGCTGAACCTGATACACTTCTCAAACCATTAAGAGCACAAACAGTCATTCATAAAGGCAGTATGAAAGCCTATAATGATTATCTGCTCTGTTAAGACATACTGCTTAATTAGGGAAGAGGCAACATCAATATCTCAGGAAGGGTATGCCATAAGTCCAGAGCTGCATTTGCTAGTCCAGTACACAATATCAAAAAGTCAATGGACCTGAACAGCATTCTCAGTAAAGGTCAAGTTGTATCTACTGCATGTTACAGTAGTATGTAAATAGTACACAGATGAGCCATTATTCTCGGTTCAAACTCATCACTTACTGGTGCCATGATGAAGAGAAAATCTGTGGTATGTGGTGTTGTATGTCTGTGTCAGTGGTCATAATGTTATGCCTGATTGGTGTATGTGTACTCACGGCGCTTGTACTGCACTGCTGGACTTTGAAGCCACAGTGCAATCTGGTTTTGCCTGGCTCTGGTGGTTCTGGACCGGGACTAGAAGTTTGTTCTCAGGCATGGTCTTTGATGAGTCCTGGGCCAGGGGAAGAGGAGAAACAGCAGGGGTTGCTTTGGCAGAGAGGACAGGGGAGACTCCAGTCACACTGGCCACCTGCTGCAGTGGGACAGGGGCAGGCTCTAAAAAAATTAAAGACAATATTACTAATGAAAAAAGGTATGCGTGGGTGGATGGAGTTATTTCCCCACAGGTGCATTTAAAAATAGAATATCATAGAAAAGTGATGTTATTTTAGTAGTTTAATTCCAAAAGTGCAACAAACATTTAGATTCAGAACACAGAATAAAATATACTTTTTTTTATTATGATGATAGCCGTTTTCATTAATTGTAAGCCAGCCATGTCATCACAATTAAACCAAATAAATGCTTGTGTGTACTAAATCACTTTACATTGAACTACTGAAATATGTTTACCACAATATTCTATTTTTTAGCTGGCTTTTTTACCTGGCTGTTTGTTTAATTTGAACAGAACCTCCCGAGCTTTATCTACAGTCCCATGTATAATTAAAGCATTTGAGCTTTGGTCCTTAGTGAATCCATACTCCTGAAAGAAAACAAGATTTGTAATCAATTCAAAATTTTACAAAACTCAAACATAAGCAATAACACTTGTCTCTCACCATTAGCTGTGTTATCTGCACTCGCATCAGTTCTTGAGCAGCTTCTGAGCAAGAGCTGTCAAGTTTGAGAACCTCCTTAAAAGCACTGGCTGCCTCCTCATACCTCTGTCACAGTTAATGAAGATCAAGAAAAGTGAATAAGAAAAAAAAAGTATTTAAAGCTCTAATAATGCAGTTTCCTACAAATTCTCTTTATGAAGTCTATGGAGGTTGATTATTAGATAGTATAAACCTTTTTGAATGGCAAAATATGGGATTTTTTTTTATCATTTAATTCTTAGCAATTATAAACATTGCACATTGTATTTAATTTTTTTTACTCAATCAATTGAAAATCAACTTTTCAGCATCTAGAAAGTCATTGGACTGTCAAGTATAATTGTATCCATGTATGAAATCATTACATGGTACCATTAAGAACTAATCTGAGGCAGGGAAAAGATGAGTTTGAGTTGTCTTTTCTTCTTTCTTTTTTATTAAAACATACATTAAACATATATTTTGTATTTCAATAAATGAGTTGCATAATGTTCAAGTTCAGTTTTAGACTATGGGTTAAAATTAGGTCATGGTGTGTCTCCATAGTCTTCTGAAACACTGAGAATTTTATTTTAGATCATTCAAAAGCTGTTTTGTACAGATATGGATTTACCTTCAGGCCTGCCAAAGCTCTGCCTTTTCTAAACAGACCTTTAACCCAGCCTGGGCACATACTCAAAGACAGCTCTGTGTCGTTTAAGGACTTCTCATACTCATGCATCTTTTCAAAGCAGAACGCACGATTGCCAAATAACCTGCGATGGAAACAATGTTAAAACAGCTGTCCAACTGTAAGTTGTATTACACTACTTGTTTTATTGAGTAAAAAAAATATGGACCTACTTATACTCAGTTGGGTTGTATCTGATGGCATCTGTGAAATATTTTACAGCCATAATAAAATCTCCAGCGGTGGCAAATTTATTACCCATCACTGAAAAGGGGAAAAAACACAATTATACATAAGACAAAGTTGATATTTTTATGACTATTAAAAAGAGGAAACCCACTTGCAAGTTGAGTACTTATTTTTATGTAGTCTTCCATTTTAGGGCTAGATGTGGCAATATCCTGGAAAGTTTAAAGAGGGAATAAGCATTTTTCTTTACTAGCCAGACGTATTAGGCACCATCAGTCTTAAAGCTGCACTACCTGATTTCTTTTTCCTGTATTTTGGCAAAGATAATTATTTAGTTATTAGTACAGCATAACATCAGTCATCTGAGAATAAATTAGACTTTGAGGTCACCTGTGGGCTGTATTATAAGGGTTTTTGTTTAGAGCGAGGGAAGGAACAGTTTAACCAATCACACGTTTTCATAGGACAAGAGCACTCTGATTGATCAATACATTCTTTATCCAGAACTAGACTATCGGAAATAATGTGAAGGAGCTATTGTTTTATTTCAAAATGTATAGCTTATTCACAGTATTTTTATTTTTTATTTTAAAGAATTAAAAATAAACTCCAGATCTCTGCTGTTATTGTGATAGCTCCTGAGTTATGTACAGATTTCCAGGTTTGTGTGAGACTGTGATAGAGCGTCGCGAAGGAGAGGAATTAGGAAAGGGGAGCGTATCATTCAAACTCAACATTTAGACGCATCACTTTTACAGTCACAAAATCAGGTAGTGCAGATTTAAAAGTACTGTAAAATACAGCCATACATTTTAGCTCACCTTCTTTTCAACATGATTTTCTTCATTATTTGGTTTCTCTGGTGTTTTTGGTTCTTCTTTAACCGGAGTCTTCTTTTTTTCTTTATTTTCCTGCTTTTGCTCCAGCTGGCGTTTAGCTATTTGAGCAGCTTTGGTAACAAAATAACTTGTCAAGTCCAACTCCTAAAAAGCAGAGAAAAGGTTTAGGAACTAGTGTGTATTCTCATAAAATGGTTTAAGCCATTTTATAAACTGTAGAGATTTGTAAAAAAATTTTACCTCATTTTCTTCATTACTGGATTCGTCTGAAGTATAATCACTGCTTTCTGAATCTTGGCCCAAAGCCCAATCTTTAACGCTTAATTTTTTTTCTTTAGATTTATCATTATAATGTTTATCCCCAGCTTGTGAAGTTATGTCCTTAAGCTGTAAAACAAAATAATATTAGAATTGCTTAGATGTATAATTGAGTTTTTAAACTAAATATTAAGCGTGATCTGTCACCTCTTTATCTTGTGTCTGATTCTGTTGTTCTTTTTCAAGGCGTTTTCTTTCTTTTTGTCTCTGTGGGACAAATTACATAAAAGCACAAGATCAATGCACTATACCACATGATGATACAGTCAAAACAGCAAAATATATACCTGTTTCTTAAGATGCTTCCTTTCAGCCTTTTCTTTACTTTTCTTTTCTTCTAGTAATAATTTAGCTTTTCTTTCAGCATCCTAAAATGTAACGGTTCTGTACATTACAACTACACCAAATAAACAAAATACAATAAAAAAAAATAAAAACGTACACTTACGCTCTCTTTAAAGTCACCGGCAGAAGCTTCCATAAGACCACAAGAATCCAGATCTACAAATTCAGAGTAGGACAGCTTTGTAGAGCTCTTCTTGTTAATATGATACTTATTTTGACTAGAATCCCATTCAAGGTCATAATCGTCTACAATTTCTATGTCTTCATCTCCATCTTCCATTTGTGCTAGTGAAAGGATTTGGTTTAAAATTACAACAAACCTCTGGACAAGTTATTTAGAACTAGTTATTCATTGTACTGTATTTTACATGCACTTACCTATTAGGCCATATTGTATTATTCTTTGCATGCCAGGGTTTCCATCGAACATATTCACAACCCTTTGCTGGAAAGTAGTCAGAAATTATAGTCAGTTTAACAGGTTGTTTACTTGACCATTATAGTTCCAGTTCATTCTAGTTTCGTTTTCGTACAACTAACGCTAGCTCGCATATGGTCGTTGAAGGTAAACAAAGCAAAAACAAGGAAGAGTCTCTTAAATTGAATGGGGGATACAACCAACAAAGATTACGATTATATAACAGTCCAAAGACCAAAATGTGTTTTACCAAATGTGGGACAAACTTTTCCCACAATAGCATTAGCATGTCAGCTACCCATAACGCTGTCCCGCCACGGCCACAAAAAGAAAACGTGGTCGTGTTTGGGGCTTTGCTGCAGGCAAAGGCACAGAGGAAGAGGAAGAGAGACCAATTTGTTACCTACCATCATGTGAAGTTTTGCATAAACTGAAAAAGAATCGAACAAAATGAGAAATGTAACGCTAGTTGTTGCAGAAAACAGAACCGGTTTGTTAGCATAAGTTATAAATCAGAACACCTGTTTCCTTACCGTCTTCGTCTTTATAGAATGACATTTTGGTTTGGTTATCTTCCACCGCCACTCAATATACGGTATACTTTATGTGCTAGTAATAATAAAATCCCGGAATAACTTTACTTGCGCATAGATCTTAAAACGGATGTGGACGAGCTCGGTTGCGCATGCGCATCGTATGCTTGCTGTGCTACATAATAAAGGCGGTGGAGGTAAGGCTAGCTGTATTACATAACAATCTGAAGAAAATAAACATCTGTAATACATATTAATACTAAAGAAAACAATACAATAATAAACACACAGTATAAACCGTAAATTAAGATAATAAATGTCTTTATTGCATCATTCTAAATCATTAACAAATCCACATTTAAGAGAAACTTTTTGTTATAAATAACCACATAAGATGATAAAGCCAAATTGCAAGGATAAGAAACAAGTGATTATTAGCTTATGTTTTATGAAATTGATATGTAAGATTATATACAGTTATCTGATAAGCTGTAATACACAACACCAATAAGGTAGTAAATTGATGTTTTTTAAAGAAGGGAGATTTTTCTGCCTGAGGAATGTGTCATTGATAATCTTACATTCATAAAATTTAATAGCAGGTCCCTTACACATAATTTGTCATTCAGACCAACAGTACATAAATCTGGTTGCAAGTGTTATTAAAAGTAACAATCCATACTGTAAATAATCTTACACAGGGTTAAGAAATAAAAGCACACAATTTGTCTCATATACAGGGAGTTAAAGTGCTGCAGCAGTGCGAGTATTACCTCCCCTGGAACTCGTGAAGATGCCATCTTTGTCCAAGATGTAATCTGGCCTCTTCTCCTTCTATTAGAGTTCAAAGGTAAACCCTGAGTTATAAACCATACCAAATAGTCTATAGGTTACTGCCTGTACAGTAACAGCAAACAAGCCTTTTAGGCAATTGTGAATTCAAACTTTAGATGGTAGTAGGACACTCTGATTTATTCCACAGTTTGTCCAAGGCGAACAGAGAAGGCAATAAGTCTTTTGTAGACTGAGCTGAGCAGAATTATGGCTCCTACAACCATGCCACAGATCAGACTGAAAGCCCATCGGGGACCAAGGTTAGTGTAGACATAGGCCACAAAGACCGGGCCTAATGTCCGTGCTCCGCTGCCTGAAGCCGTCAGCCATCCCATGTAAACACCCTGTACAATGACATTAGTGTACAATGAAATACACCTACAATATCAATGAAAAAATTGTATATTATTTAACAAACATTAGCTGATTTTTACCTGTGGTTTGGGTCCCAGGATTTTGGAATACAGAGTGTAGGACATGACATTGCATGCTGGGTATCCCACACCAATTAGGAAGTCAGATATGATGTACTGAGCGAGGTGAATTGCTGGGGTGTACTGGCACCAGGTCTGTTCAAACGGGCATCCAGTTGGCTCCACTGTGCTGTTAGGAGCCACTGAGACTAGAGCCATTTTACTGACCTGTGTATTATTTTTGAGATCTACAAACACAGAACATAAACTCATCAACACTTGTGAATATACAACAGTACAGAGTATAATGTTTGACATACCTGCCCACTGTATTTTGGGGTAATGACTTCCCCATGGGAGTAGAATAAAAAAGCCACAGAATATAATTGCCAGGCCTATTAACAGTACAGGACGATCCCCATACCTAAAAACAAATGACTTCTCAGTAACAGCAATACCAAGAATTTGAATTTACACTTTATGTATTTCAAATACCTTTGTGCAGCCAGTTTTACAACAAGAAACACAAGGATGGATTCAAAACCAATACAGCAAATTATGATGCCGTTGTATAACACAGCTTCTTTTCTTGTCCAAGCAAACATGTCCATGGACAAAGGGGTAGCAATACTGAAAATGGTGAGAAAAATTACTGAATGAAAAAAAAAAAAAATCTTTTGATTCTTCATATTTTGAAATACATACGTTTCAAAGATAGCAAAGATAAACATGACAATAAAGAAGAGGACATTAGATGTGAGGACAGCAATCTGGTCGACACTTTCCCCAGCTTCTACACTATCTTCAACATTATCTATAGCAGAGCACACATTTATGTTATATTATTGCACATTTTTACCAGAGGAATACCAAGAAATAACGAATGGGTAATGAATACCATCTGTTGTGTAGTTGATGCTGGATTGAATGTATCTTCCATAATCATCAACATGATGCTCTCTGTTTGCAAGACAAATATTTGTTATTTTGGTAATTTTAGAGATAGAAACTGAATATACTAGTCTATTCTCACTTCAATATAAAAAAAACCAGCAGAATGTTGATAAGACCCAGTGCTGCAGCCAGTAACGCAGGAGCCGTATACATGTTAAGCTGAAGATCAATGAACTTAAGTGTGACGCCATGCTCACCAATGAAAGACAAACATGCCTGAAGAGCTGAAAAATACAACACTTTGAATGTACTGTAGTTATTCAATATTTAATCTCTCACAACACTTATGACTTCTCCATACCTGGACCCAGAATGAAACCCAAAGCCTGGCAGGCGCTCATGTTTGCCATTGCTCCGGTCCTCTCCTTCAGGGATGTAGCTCCAGCCACATATGATCTTACCACAGCTACATTACCTACAACAACAAGACTCTGTGAACATGTATGGTAAAAATGTGTGTGTAAATGAAAAAGGGTTTCTATAATACCTGCTCCAAAACCCACAAAGGCTCTTGACATAAGCATGTGGTACTTGTTCTCTGTCTTAGGAAGGTAAACATAGGCATAATAGATGTTGGCTGAAAGGTTGATGAAGATGGAGCAGGCCAGTGGTTCCCTGCGTGGACGGTGGTTTGACCACAGACCAAAAAGAGGCGAAGCTACCATTTGACCAAGGCTGTAGGCAGCTACCACCCATCCCAGGAAGCTGGCATCAGCACTCGCATCAATCTACAACAAAGACCACATACATTTATTGTGAAAAAAGTAATAGGTAAGCAATTAGAAAAGCTTTATAATAAAACAAATACATGATTATAAGGAGACGGTATAGCATGCAACAACATCAGTCTCTCTACCCTGTGACATCCTTAGTTCCAGTCATGAACTTAAAACATCACTGCAGCCTCTTTCACTTCTTGTTTTTTTGTTTGTTTGTTTTTTTACCTATGCTAGTCTTCAATCTGGTAGAAAAACCCAACAGTTACTGACCTCTTGTAAATAGGGCCACAGTGAGGTTATGACAATAGTAAAACCTAAAAAAGAAAAATAAGTTGCACACAATCAAAAATATTTAACCAGATATGTCATAAAAACACACTTATGGATATATATATTAGTTGAATATTATTGTTTAATGTTAATATTTTATTCAATGTATTGTATAGTTTGAACAGGACACTGCATATTTGCTCACCGACACTGCTGAGAAACATTGTGAAATACATGACTCGGATAGACCTCCACCGACTCCTGTACTCTCCATCCTGGCAGTCACTGAACACAGGCAAAACAACAGAGTCGTTGGGTCTCTTTATATTACAGTGGATAATATTTAGAAGAGGCGGGGTGGTAGTCCCCTGTGAACTCATATGACTTCTATTTTACATAATGCATGTAAAATAGAAGTACAATGAGGTCATGAGCTGTCCGGTTGAATGTTGACACCAAAAAACTATGTTAGTGAACTCTACTCACCTGCTGGCATCATCCCTCAGCAGTGGAGTTGTGTCATCGACAATTTGCGACATTTTGCCAGAAACTGAGCAAAATATAGTTGTTCAAGCTTTCAAAATCAAACCACTCTAATTAAACACGGAGGGGTCAATGAACAGGTCCGCAGATGCAAAGCTAACTTTTTTAACTAGTGCAGAAAAGCCAAGAACAACCGCTAAACGCTACGAAATCAAACACCAAAATTATACCGCTTCGCCAGCACCAAATATTTAGTTAAGTCTTGCAATATCCTAATCAAAGGTGATGCCATACCGCACACATTACTAAAAAATAACACAACCTGGACTATGATCTGTTGCAGCTAACTATGATCACTTCTAAACGATACCAGACCACTTTCCGGTTATTTATTTCAAAACAAAATTACAACAAAATCGACAAATATAAAGCTTAACAATATGATGGTTCTTTTTGTATAAAACGTTCATTTAATTTAAATATTCATATAATAAATAACTATTTGTTACTAAATTGTATGTATAAAAGGATCGAGGTCATAAATGGTCGTAATGCAACTTTATAGTGTTATTTTGAAGTGTTCAGTTACTTCCGAAAGTATGTCGTTTCTGATTGGTTTATTTTGACAGTGAGCACGTGAGATTTTATAAAGCGTAAACATTAAATTTAACGTTAGCCAGTTAACTACCGACTCTGACTAGACACGTCCCGCCCAACCAGACAGGACAAATGATCACAAAAAAATAAAAAATACGCAGATTATTTATTATACATCCATGGGTTTGCTTTATTCAACAAATACAGGCTCCACCCCGTGTCCATTTTTGGAAAAGTGAAAGTGAAAATTGAAACTGGTGCCACACGAAGCAACGACGAAGCATGCTATGAACTGGGCATTAGCATTTAATTATTTTATCAAATAAGGATACGATTTAAGTGCACATGTATTTGCAGCTTGCGTGTAAATCAACAATTTACTTGAACTTGTAGTCCTGTGCTGCTACAGAATGGGTAGGTCGAAGGTTTACTAAACTGGTTGCCTTATCCATTTAACCTCTGTCTTATTAGTGTATGACCCTGTGGTTGTTTGAATTAAATAACCTAAAATGATGTTTGTCTATAGATCTACAAATGCTTGTCATTTGGCTGGAGGCTTTTCTTTATGCGTCGCTCATTCACGCTGCACCTGGTAAGTCACCGTCAAATATTCAAAGTACTTACAACGGCGTGGTACCCTGTTAAATGAATAATATATTAAGTCTCACTATTGTAAAGTAATGTACAAATTAGAAAACAGGTTAGGTTACACAGTCCTGTTTTTCCCGTAAGTGAAAGCAGAGCCGCTTCTCTTTTGTTCCAAAGAAATGTGCCAATAATAAATGTGGTTGATGATATTTTGATGTATCATCAGCTAACCTCTCAACAGAAAGTAAAAAAAAAATAAAATAAAATAAGCATCAACATAGATACTTTGGTCATTAAATAATAATAAATAGTAATAAATGTTGTTGAATGAGTGTGTTCTTTCCTATCATTTATGCAAAACACTAACCTGATTCTGCCCATGATATTTGTTTTGCAGTGTCGGAAAATTTTGTGGTCTCCGTGAGCTCGGATGTGTCAGTACACACTAAACATACAGCTACTTTACCATGCTGGCTCAGTCCACAACAAAGTGCTGAAGACATGGAGGTTAACTGGTTCTATGCTGAACAATTTGATGCTCCAGTTATGCTTTACAAGGACAAGACACTCAGCAGTGCATCTCACCCAGCTTCCTACACAGGGAGAGTTTCATTTGACCAGAAGGATGCATCTTCAGGTGGTTTGCAGGATGGAGATGTGACACTCAAACTGGTAAATGTCACACTCGCAGATGCAGGAAAGTACACTTGTTATGTTAGCAGTGAGAAGCATCATGACAGGGCAAGTGTCAACCTCTTTGTGACCCGTAAGTACCATAAAAAATATATATTTACTCAAGTTGTTGCTAAGTGTGAATTCACATAAATGCTTATTTTTGTGCTTAGAAACTGGAGTTGAACCTTTGCTGACAGCAGTGGTGAAAGAGAACAACCAAGTGAATGTGAGCTGTGAGTCTGAGGGGTGGTATCCACAGCCTAAGTTACAGTGGTCCGACGGGAGCAGGACTCTTACTCCCAAAGCTCTTGTCTACAGTAAAGCCCTGTCCGGCCTCGTGTCTGTCCACAGCTGGCTGCTTGTGTCCAGCTCCTCTGCTGTGTCCTGTTCAGTGGGTTTATCTGGTGAAGAGGCCATAGAGGGAAGGATACGTGTGACCCCCAGTCTACAGGCTCAAGAAGGTATGTTGTGTTTGTCTTTATTTTACTTAAATTTTTTTGTGACAACAATAACAAAATCTTGGTTATTTTTTAGGTTCGGGATCCTCAGTGGCTGGATGGGTTCTCTTTGCATTTGTTGCAGTTGCACTAGTTGGAGTACTTGGATTTCTTTTGTTTAAATACAGAGGTAAACCTTATTACTAGTGATGGATTTTTAATGTATGATCAGTGTACATAATACATTGTCTAAAATATTTATTTAATTTTAGAAAAAGGGACCGATACTGAGGGTAAGAAACACTGCAGTATCATATATACAAATACTTTAACTGTAAATTTTATATATCACAAAGTACTATTATTTTTGTTCTTTAGTTGTTCCTCCTGAGTCTGAGAAACTTTTACCCAAAGGTAAGATTTGAAAGCTATATAAAATGTAATGTGACATGATCAGTTGATATAACCCTGTAAAAATGTGTTTCTGCTTTATTTGTAGATGTGTTAGCAGTTCTTGATGAGGCCAATTATGGTAACCTGCCTACAAATTCCATTAATTTTATATAATATCAAGCTATATGTGATTTTAATTTTTTTTTCCCCTTTCAACAGTTAATGTTGGACTTGAGAAGACTGATAATGAATTCATAATTTTAAAGGACAATAAACTGAGGGATGCCAGCTGTGCGATTCCTGATGGAGACAAAGTCACCTGTATCACAGCTGTCAGAGGAACACCTGGATTCACTTCTGGCAAACACTACTGGGAAGTCTCTTTGGGGGTTAATGGCAATGCAGAAATCCCCCCCAAACAGTCCTGGTGGATTGGTGTAACAAGTCAGTCTGTGATTCCCAAGGATTGTCATCTTTTGCCAACTCCTGATAATGGTTTTTGGTTCTTGTCCTCATCTCCTGACAAAGTGGGATACCTACAATTTAGCACAAACCCTGCCATCTTACTCCCTGTGTGTGCACCTCCACGAAAGATTGGGGTGTTTTTAGATTATGAAGGTGGAGAGCTAGCATTTTATAATGTGGAGGACAGAAGTCTCATTGGCCTTTTCGCTGTAAAATTTTCAGGGGAATTATTTCCACTTTTTAATCCTGGTAAGGGTGATAAAGCACCAATGGAGATAATACAGAGAAACTGAATGACTAACCCAGAGTCATAGAGACCACTGATGAAGTCAAAGTGACAGTGAATGAAACTGTTTAGGAAAGATATCAGTCACAGGTACCATTGTATTTCTGTATGTAATGAAAAAATAAATGGTTTTAATTATTTTTATTGCATGATATAGAGTAGGATACAATGTATTAAATTTTGTGTTTGTGTGTTCTGGATATTAACTATGACAAACTAAAAACCTTGTGCAGCTAGTTTATTTTGTTTCGTATATATTTAAACTTGTGGATATTTTTACTGTTTTAATTAAACAATAGGAATTATTATAAACATTTGTAAGTCTCTGTGTCCTGTAAAATTAGCATGACCTATGGCTTAACTGAAATTGTAATACTTATCTATATTCATTTATAAACAATATCACTAATAATACATTGTCAATGTATGATGCTGATCCATAATGTATTACTGAGAATTTATAAATATATGTGGACCTTTAGCATGTATTTATATGCTGTATGTCCTTTTTGTCATGTGGTTTTGTATATTTGTCATAAAATAAAGAAAATGCTGTAAGCTACTTATTTGCATTTTTGTTTGTCATTTGGTTGTCCAGTCACTTTTTAAAGTAGTCAACATTGTTTCTGATTGGTTTAAAGTTATGAGTACATTGAGGCCCAGAGACCCCAGAGATGTCATAGTTTACTGTGTCCCAATGAAAAATAAGAGAAAGTATAAAGCAGACGATGACTTGTGAAGGTGACTTGCCTGTAAATGAAAAAGTGTTTGCTACATTATTAAAAAGGTTTTTTAACTTGACCTGGGATGCTGCAGAATATATATATTATAGTCTTAGTTCATTATGCACTTGGGCCTACTCCTGTCCTGTATTGTAGTCTCAACTAATAAGTATTAGTGTTGTGAGATCAGTGTGTGTATTACCAGTTGATAGATCAAATAAAATGACCATAATTTGTTCAATGTAAAAAGGTGACTGAAAATATATTTATTAAAAAAAATAACTTAAATACAAACACACTGATCAACAAAGAGACTGCAGTTTATTGGCTTAAAACTCCTAGTCCACATGTGTCCATTTATGGAGGAAAAAGTATAAACTACAAGGGCAAATAAATAACCTAAAATCATATGTGTTTTGCATTTAGATCCACACATTTATTGGATCATTCACTCTGCTCCTGGTCATCTCCAATAAAGCAGTTAGAAAAAGTTATTCCAAAAGGCTTGCTTTGTACATTACTATTATCATCCCTCAATACTAACTTAATATAGAAAATTTGAGTTTAGACAGGTTACACTATGTTTTGTCCCTATTTATTATTTCAAAATAAATGTGAAAGGACTTTTTTTGAAGTCACTTTTTCTTTTGTAACAAAATTAACAAAAATCTAAAATGCGTGACTTGTTGATGTTCTGTTGTATGTCAGCTTTTATGTCACATTAGATCTAAACACCAACCTACAAATACCTAATTAATTTACTTATTTTATGTAATAGTGCACAGGTTAAAATCAGTCACATTAGTGTTTCAACATGATTCTTCACTTGTCTGTTTTATAGTGTCAGAAAAGTTTGTGCTCTCTGTAAAATCCAACATGTCAGTACACAACAAACATACAGCTACTTTACCATGCTGGCTCAGTCCACAACAAAGTGCTGAAGACATGGAGGTTAACTGGTTTTCCGCTGAACAATTTGATGCCCCAATAATGATCAAAGCAGTCAACAGTGTTCATCAGCAAGCTTTCTACAGAGGGAGTTTCTTTTGGCCAAAAGGGTGCATGCTCAGGTGGTTTGCAGGATGGAGATATGATGCTCAAACTGGTAAATGTCACACTCGCAGATGCAGGAGAGTTGTTATGTTAGCAGAGATCAGCATCATGACAAGGCAAGAGTCAACCTCCTTGTGACCCTTAAATACCACCAAAAATATTATTAATCTAATGGTCGGCAAGTTTCACACTTGGATCCATGTGGAAATTCACAATCTACAGGCTCAAGAAGGTATGTCAAATTTGCATTTATTTTTATTTACAATATTTAGTGACAAGAATAACAAAATCCTGGTATTTTTTAGTTTTGGGATCCTCAGTGGCTGGATGGTTGCTGTTTGCAGTTGCACTAATTGGAGTTCTCAGATTATTTTTTCTTCATTAAATATAGAGGTAAACCCTGCCACCAGTGATTTATGAATGTAAATATCAATATATGAAAAAAAAAGCCTATTTAATTTTAGGAAATGAGTCAGAATCTCTACCCCCAAGGATGACAGTAAGAAACAGTACAATGTCCTATAGAGTGTTACACACATGGTTTTAAAACATTAAGTTTTATTTTCTCGATCTTCTTAAAATCCAGGTGAATCTGAGATACTTTTATCCAAGGGTAAGATGTAAAAGCACCATTAAGCAATACTATTGGAAATGCAGCAGCATGATGTGTGTTTGTGGAGCCTGGATATTAACTACCACAAACTAAAAACCTTGTGCAGCTAGCTACTTTATTGAGTAACAGGCAATTTTTAGTTAAATTCGTTTTACTGTTCTAATGCAACTAAAGGTGCCATGAAGGTGAGTCCCAAATATCTGCAGTAACAGTGTCCTGTAAAATTAGCAAGATATCTAACTTGACTGAAAATGTATTTTAACACTAATATTTAATCAATACTAATATGTCTTATGATAATGATATCTGATATTGCTAATGTACAGTATGGTTATGTGTAGCTTTATTGCTGGTTAAAGTAAATGCATACTTTTAAAGTTGTACTACTTACTGTGTGGTTGTATAAAGAGATTTTTTCAAAACAGTGCCCATTTTCATCTAGTTTATATTATATGATTTCAAACTCACGTGACAATCCAGTTTAGGAAAACACAGAAAAATGTCATACACTTTAATAAGTACAGGTAGTATTTACAACATATGTACACCGTTACACAATACTAACTCTGTATCACTACCTTTCATATATTTACATTGTGAATATGACCATAAGCTGAATCTGAATAGACAAAATTTAAAAATTATGATATACAATAAATTCAAGTAGACGTGCCTTAATACATATTTATGATAATGGTATAGAGGTATGCACGAACCACTTCACAGGTGAATTATGGTCCAGGAATACTTTTTTAACACTCGAGTTGGGGGCACAATGCTACTCTATAAGAAACAAACTATACAAATACATACGTATCTCAGTCCCAATAACTGTGTGGATATCACCAATGGAAACACTGGTCTGTTCCTCCATGGCTTTGCACATTCATGTTTGGTCATTAGCTTTCAGCAGAAAACTCTAGACCTACTTGCTGCCTGGGACCTTTTTGGAGGTCTAAAATTCACATCTCACTTTTTTTTTTTAACTTTTTCTCTTTTATAAAGTAGAAATTACATACAACAGTTGTACTAAAACATTCACAGCTTGCACAAGTGTGAATTTTTCTTTAGCTTCACCTGTTTAGTTATAAAAAGACCCTTGTTCATTTCAATCAAACAGAATGCTCCCATGACATTTACCAAATAATGGAAACCCCAGCATTAAGGGTTTTTGTTTATGCTAAATGCTGGTGGTTTGTACATCAATGCTATGCGTTTTTGCAGCTCTGTACCAACACTATGAGACTGCTGCAGCTGCACTCAGCCTCCTGCCCTGCTTCTTGAGGAGTTGGATACGATTGTGAACGTAAAACTTGATGGCCCTCCAGTCCCGGTGGTTGCCCGCCAGCATCGGGCACAGCTCTAGGCAGCGCTCACAGTCGGCTTTAGCCGGGACTCGTAGCTCAAGGAGGTTCTTCTTTAGATGAGTCTCTACTGCTACACGCTCCGCCTCAGACCAGGGGCGCTTCAACACACCACGCTTTCCTGTGAGAACAAGATGTTAAAATAGTTCTGGGCTTCACTAAAGATTAGAGTCCAGAATAGCACTGGAAACTGCATTTTTTTTCATCTCAGCGTCTCTCCTAGTCTTAACACCATTCCAGGCAAGTGTCTGTTTTATTCCTTCGCACACCTCACTCTGCTTTATGAGCTCACAGACCATCAAGGAAAACTAAGAAAGTAATATACGTTACCCAACAGCAATGTCCCCAATCCCATTGCACATCAGAGCTGCACAAACACTTGAGCACTTTGTTAAAAACTCACTTCTATTCATTGGCATTCAATTTAGCTTAAACAAGCACCTTGGCTTTTTACTTATATTGTATTTGAATACAGTTTTTAGTTAGAAATTGATATTTATTTATTCTATTGCATGTTGTTTTTACATATTGTTTTTCACGGTCTTCTATTGGCTTTATTGTTATATACTCGTCCTTTAATAAATGTGTGTATTTAATGCTGTGAAATATATCTGTGGCTTGTACAGCACTTTGCCAACCAAGGCTGTTTTAAATGTGCTACAGAAATAAAGTTTGACTTGACAATGTGAAAAACTGGGGGAGAGCAAGACGCAGGACAGCTGGAATTACAAAGTTAGTTATTCCCGCAAATACTGATTTTTAAGTAATGTTCTTTAGACAAAACTTTATCATTTTGTGAATCTTTGAATTATTCATGTTCTGCAAACACTGTATAATTTTAAAAATTTTGATGTGTTGTAGTTGCCTTTTGAATTATGCTCTAAAGAACAAAAGTTTTATTTGGGTATTTGGTTAAAGATTGTCAGCAGGTCACAAAAAAGTGTTCAGTCAAATTGCATCTACTAAATAAAACTGATCATGTTGCAGTGGTCTTGAGAGCTTTTTTTCCTGAGCTGTATTATAAGGCTGGTACCTGATTTTGGTGGAGTAGGTTTCTTCTTTGGGTCATTAGGTGCAGTTGTAGCAGTGGGTGGAGCTACTGGTGGTTTCTTCTTTCTCGGAGGTCGTCCGCGGCCTTTTTTCTTCACAGTCACCTCAACTTTCGCCTTCACCTCCTCCTTCTCTTGTTCAGCTTCCGATTCTTCAGAAAAGGACTGTGCTGAGTTGCCGGACATCACTATAGGAAAGAAACAAGTTTTATACAATTATAACAAAAACAAGTCAGTAATATCCTTAATATGAACTGATTATAAATGAAATTCTATTTGTAATCCAATAAAAAAGAAACACAGGGCTTTATCTATATAATGACATGTACTGATTGCATGGGTTTACCATTTTTATCTGATTTAATCCCTTACCATCCAACTCCAGGCAGATTTGCTGCAGACTCATTCCTCGGAAAAGCACTCCCTGTTTCTCTCCGTAAAGAATAACTCGACCCACACGTCCCATTAGTGAATGGTCCTGGATAATACTGGAGCAGTTCTGTGTCACATGGTATTCACGATCCAGAAAGTCCTCCAGACGTTTGGTTACAGCCCCCTGCCCCTCCCCCTCCTCTAATAACAACAGTTGAGTGAGGATGGCTACCTGGCGGCGCACTCGTGTTGCTGTAAGTGGTCCGGGAGTTTTTGCTCCACTAGCTCGAGCCAGGTTTCTCAAAAGATCTGTGCCTCTTAGCGGTGTTGCTGGAGAGTGGTAGGGTCGAGAGAAGACATAGGGGCTCTCTGGGTCCACACCAACATTTGGGCTGGTTTGGAGGAGCAGGTCTAGGCACGATTCAGAGTGGGGTGGGAGAATAAGTGGCTGGACACGCCCCCTTTTACCCAAGACACTAGCCCGCGGCAAGTGACAAAGGACATGCCGCTCAAAGGGGGAGAGTAAGGCTTCCATGCCTGAAGGGGGGCTGGTGGGGTTTGTGCTGGGCATCAAACGTTTGCGGTAGTCCTGGATAGTGAGCTTGGCAACTTCACATTCTCTGTGGCGATTGTAGAGGATGAGGAGGGACAGGCTTGAATGGCAGAGGAGGCGCCACGCTTCGGCAGAGTGAGGAGATCGGGTCAAAGACAGGAAGGACGAATGCTGCTGGTGGTGCAGATACCGAACCAAACAGGAGAGGGATGAGAGGAGAGGAGACGTGTGCTGTCTGGGGGAGCTAAGAAGACAAATATAACAAGTCAAAACCAAAGATGCCCAAACAATTTCTAGACATGTAGTTTAATTATCAATTGTACTGAAAAGAAATAAATAAAAGAAAATATCTACACAAGAGCCTGAAACCCACATTCAGAACAGAAACACACAACAATACACACCTTCCAGACTCTCCATTCTTTACAGTTGGTGCTTCATCTTCTCCTGCACTCAAATCCAAATCCTCATCCGGATCAACGTCTGGCTCTGGTGTCGGTGGAGGGACCAGCTCTTCTTGACTCCCGGAATTGTCCACCGCAGGCTTTTGGGACCCCTCGTGGTTCTCCCTCTTCATCCTGCGTCCTCTCTTGAGAGGGGGCGGCGGCGATGGACTCTTTACCCGTTGCACCACAGGGGGCGAAGAGCATTTCGGAGCAGGTGAGGGTAAACTGTGCCCTTTCTTGTTGGGAGTCTGTGAAGAAGATGGCGGTGAGAGCGAGAGTGAGAAGGAAACTGTGCCTTGATTGGACCGTCCTGCTGGCGATTCCCTTTCTCTGGAGAAAAGAGAGGGAACGTTCGAATGCTGGGGGACAGCGAATGAGTGGTTTTGAGGAGCAGAGGTGGGCAATGCGGAGTGGGGGTGTGGGACACTGCCATTTGAATTAGTATGGAGGTGAGCCATCTCCATCGCCGTCCTGACCTCTGGCTGGTTGCTGTGGTACTTCTCCAGGTGGCGGGCCAGAGAGCGGTAATTCCGACCACAGTAAGGACAATGCTGCCGATGGCTCAGTACTGTGCTACTAGAGCTACTAATGTTTATGTTAATATTATTGTTGATGTTGGTGGTTGGGGGGGCCATGGCACTAAGAGCCGACTGTGTCTGGGACCTCACAGCGGGAGCGATGGGACGAGAAAAAGAGGAGCAGGGTCGTCCCGGTCCTCTAGAAGTAGTAGGAGAGCTCTTCTTTTTGGAGTTGACCGGCACGGGGATCTTGCGCTTTTTGCGGCGACGGAGCATCCTGCCTCTTATCTCCTCAATTTCCTCCTCTTCGTCGTCATCGTCATCATCATCTTCTTCCTCCTCTTCGTCCTCCTCGCGGTCTGAGTCGCTGGCCTCAGAGTGGGTGAGGGGGGATGAGGAAGGGGACAATGACCAAGACGGAGTGAGGTAATCCGAAACAGACAGGGAGAGTGGGTGTGGGCCAGCTTCGTCCTCCTGGTTAGACACAAAGAACAGTTAAGTATACCGCTTGTGAGGGTTATGGTCAGACATTCTATATCTACATTTTTTAGGTCAAGGTCACATAAAGTTTAAATATTTTTCTGCATATCTTAGGTGGTTTAAGCACACTTACTACTATATCCAAAATCTTTTTATTGAGTAGTATTGCAAGGGTTTTATTGCTTTTTTGGATAGTTTTTACAAGTAAAGTTGACACAACTACTGAAAAAAATTGAAAAATTGATTCTTTTATTATATTACTTAAGCTTATGGATTTTTTATATTCTGCTTCTGACATGCAACACTGTGTAAGGCACCAACATTTGAAACTAAAATCTCTATAAAACTATCCAAAACTATAAACGTTAATTAGTTACATATTTAAACATACATTTTACAGCTGATGTGTGAGCTCACCATTGCATTGTCGCCCCAGTCACTGAGGCTGTAGTCCACAGTGATCTCCTCTCCTTTGGCGATGTCCCGTATAGCTATGACAACCAGCCGAACCTGGGTGCCACAGTGAACTTCCCGAATACGGCAGTTGGGTGGTGGGTGAAAAAGCACCGGCCCTCGAACACCACTGGCTCCTTCCTCCCCAAGCTCTGGCACACTAATATAAAGCAAGTGTCATTAACATCCCAGATTTTTTGGGAGATTATTTTAGAACTTGTTTTAGTATATTACCAAAGCTGAGCAGGATCAGTCAGGTAGTATGGACTTCCAGGTGGAGCCAGGCGGTCTTCTGCCCCCTCTGGGTACTGGCCCTCACCTGAGATTGAGTACATTTTTTTTTTTAGATATACCCATGAATAGTTATTATGGAAAGAAACCACTCATTGCCTATAAGTGGAGCAGCAACAAATAAAGACTCAGCATGTGGCAAAGTGTGTGCATTTCTTCATACCAGGACTGTAGCTGTGTTCTGACATGCTTTCCTCCTCCTCATCTTCTGTTACATACGCTCGGTCACACACCTTCACAGGTGTCCCCTTCCTCTTTCTCCCACACACCCGGCTGCAGAAACACAGACAGAACATCCTTTAGCATGATGAGAAAATGAAGGCAAATATAGGCAAAAAGTCAAACTTTAGATGTTATCGTAGAGGAGGCTGGTGTGATCTAAGCTAATGTATGCTGCAGAGCAAGGCTTCAGACTGTGCACACAATTATAAAGCTGGGAACTTATACTTACAGTTCTTCTAGTTAGTCCTACTTAACAAATCAAGGATTGCATTTTACATACATGCAGGCAAAATATTAAACATAAACTATAAACTTTTATTGAAATGGAAATGATCAAATATTAATTTCAATGGATTGGTCTGGCTTTACTTAAAAATTAATAGACATTGTAAATTAGTAAATGCTGTTTCATGTTTTGCTGTTTTTGGCACATTTTATGTCTATAATCTACACAATCCCAGGGAGCTGGGGGTTCATTTGGTTATTGGTTAGTCGCCAGTGAGAGCTGTGTTTACCCATGGCCACATAGTCACTTTTGCAGCAACTGAGCACAGAAAGGGATCATACACTGTCGGTTTGTAAAAATAAAATAAAATGAAAATATGATTGCGTATGCACAGTAATAATAAGTGCTCAGCTTTTCCAGACAGGGGAACATGACACATGAATGATTACTCCTGCTGGGTGCGTGCTAACATGCAAAGCTGCTACAGTAGGACTAGCTTGTTAGCCCCAAATGGCTAACATTAGGACTTTTGCTCCGTCAAAACATCAGAAAATCAACAATGACAAATAGCAGCGGTTGAACACGGCTACAGAGAGACGCACAACCATAATCCACGAGTGCTCCGGGTAGAAACTAATCAGAAAACACTTCCCGTGCTCCGTTTTCTTGCAAAATAATGTGAAAACCGTGCACTCTGTAGCCGTTACGTTAACTAAACAAACGTTCTACTCCCGGTCAATACCGCAGCGATCACGGTGACACACCCGGGCTGCACTCACCCCCGCGGCGGCGGCGGCTTGCTGCCATCCCCGTCGCTGTCGAGGGTCGGTGGCTCCCGGTAGTCAAAAGGCGAGCGTACGCTCTCCGCCATTAGGGCTCCCTTCCCTACCTCTCTCAGGCTCCTGTAGGCTGCACAGCGCGCATGTGCGCCACATCCTTCTGGGCCCTACATGGTGGTGAATTAGACTGCACCATCAGAGAGGAAATATCGCTCCCAGTATACCGTTTACATTTTACATAAAACATAAAGCAGCCCCATCGATCCAATTGATTAATTATTAAGTCTCCTCATTTCCCCATCAGTGTTTTATCATTACATAGATAATAAAAATGTATGTAGATAAGATTTCATACAATTCAAAAATAAAAAAAGACACAATATCAATGTATAGAGGAAATGTAAATATTGAATGTGTCGTTATATGCACATATCGCTTGTTATTACATTTTTGTTTTGTTTTTGAGAAAATAATGCTGCCATTAGCAAATATAAGGGTAATGATTGAGTTTATTTTTAATGCACATCCTGTAATCTATCACAAAAATAAAATACATCAGTGGTGTTACAAAATGAGTAAAGTCACAGCTGATTTGCACACTATATTGTGTAATACTAATACTACAGAGAAGTGAGGTTAATGCTTTAGACGAACATTAAAGTGTCATTGCAGCTATTGCAATGGATCACAATACAATATAATGTAGCTTCAATGAGAAGCACTGGTCTAAACAGTGTAGCAGCACATTCAAGTATATTACCAAGAGAAACTAGAGCAGCATACATATGATCATCACAGACTGTGCCAAACCAAAAACAACACAGGCATTCAGTCCATATATTAAACAGGAAAAGTGATTATCTGTAATAAATAAGTAAGTTAATAAGCTGGTATGTCAAAAGCGATTAGACTTCTTAAAAAAGCAAAAGGTACAGACTTGGTTGCACTTAGGTCACAGTTTAACAGTCATATTCTGGCTACATTCTAGGTATAATTAAATTGTTAGTGTTACTCACCAATAAACCAACTTAAATAAAATAAATAAAACACTGTGTACAAAAGATAACATCTTAAACAGTCTGCCACACTACAATTCAAACAACTTTTTAAAGTTAAAAAACTGCACTTGCAATTGTGGGAAACTAAAGGTCATTTAGCACATACTTTGGAAATACCAATATCTGGGAAAAGCTGTCTTCAAGGTTTTCTTCAAGGATATTAGTTGTAATGTTTGGTTAAGCAGTACATTTCTTGTAACATCGAGCATTCAAAGCTATTCCACACAGTTTAATATTTAATTTGGAATACTTAACAGGGAAAGCTGGCTGTTAGTGTCACATGAGTTCATTCAGCACTACCAGGTTAAATTTCGTCTTTTCCCTCTCTCTCCGAGTGCAGTTTGTGAAGAGTCTGTGTTGCATGGTCAGCCCAGTGGACGAGCTCCAACAACACTCTATAGGTCCACATTTTGAGTGCAAATACACCAGTGGACCCATCAACTTCCTGTAGAAGATAGAATAAAAAGTTTAGGCATTAGCATGTGTGTTAATATATTACAAAGTCACTAACCAAAGTTGCACTATTTAATTAAGTAGCATTAGTTAACATGGAGTTATAAACCAAAGCAAACACAAGCAGTACATTCATTTTCTTGTTCAGGCCTAAGTGCACAGATTTGAGATGGCCAGTCACTTGGTCTCTGTGGGAATGTGAACGGGGAAGCATCTGGACTTGTACTGTAAGTCCTCTTTACCCTTGTCCTTGTGTTTTTCAGTGAAAGCACTGTTTGTTGGAGTGGCATGCCATTGCTTGTACATCATTTGTAGTGGGTGTTTGTGATGTAGCATTGTCAGCGCGTAAAATCTGGTCATCACTGAAACATTTGTAGTGAGTGCTCTAACTTGGACCAAAATTTATTTGATTTGTATATTTGGTCCTGTAGACTATTGCATCTGTTGCTTTATTAAAAAAAATAAACCATAAAGTGGGAAGAATATAGTTTTGAGATCCAGCAAAGTAATCACATGCTTACACTATAAAAAATAAGATACTGTTGTGTAGTTTTTGCACATCAAGCATGGCCTCTTGATGACACCTGTATCTCTGGTGTGAATAATTCAAGAATAGTTGGCAACTTGTAATCAAGTAAACAAATCTAGAAACAGTCTCAATGTGCTATGGGTCCAAAGATTTAGGATAAAAACACAATTAACACATGCAATTTCTAATATTTACAAATATCAGTTCATAAAGTAAAAAAATAAATAAAAAATAAATAAAAAAACAGAGGCAAATGTGTGGCTCAACTTTTGCACCAGGACATATGCGGTGTGCTGTACCTCATTGCACTGATGGTCTGGGGTGACCTCCAGGATTGTTTCTTCAGTTTCCATCAAGGCTTTGGTGCTGCGAAGTAAATACTCCAGACGCTGGTGGACATTTTTTCTCATGCTTTCATAGTCACCCTCCAGTTCGCCCCACTCCTCCTCCTCCTTCACGATGATACAGTGAAGCAGCCCAAGACACTGGCGCAGCGCTGAGTGCAGCAACAGCACCTGCTCCTCAGTGCTGGGCTCCTCACGGTCTTCCGACGGAGACACAATGCGGCCACCATCCGGGATGTAGTTCTCGAAGAATGACTCTTTCTCCCTCTAAATGAGTTTTAATTAATATGTTAAACTAAGCAAAACAGCAAGGTGTACTTTTGTTTTTATTTTAGACTAATTTGACACTGAGTGAATAGTGACAATGATATTGATTGTATAAATCAAATGAAGAGCCTTAAATGGAATAAGGTACAGCAGGATGAAAAAATCCAATACACTTTATCCATTAGCCCGCCCCCCTAGAGGAAACTGGGAGGAGGGGGCTCTCAGCGTGATTACGCTCTGCATCAAAGCATCCATTCTAAAAAACAGCTACCAGTGAACTCTAATGGCCAAAGTCTAACACAAACACTTACATTAGTACCCACAGGTAAGCTAGCGGCTACACTCCAAAACACGCTGTCTATACAAGTGCCAAGGACAGGATGAGAGTATTGTGTAGATAAAACGACATTGCAAGCGATAACTCACAAACAGCTGAAGAAGATGGGTACACTCGTGGTGCAGTAGTCGGGCGAGAGCCACAGCTCTGCCCGTCCGGCCAGCGCCAGACACCGGCTGGTCTGGCTCGTCCGCGGTTATTTGCTTCTGCTGCTCCTGCTCTGCCATTTGCCCTCCAGCCCTGTTTTATAGGTGGCCTAACCAAGCTGGATATCGACCGAGCAACACCGTCTCCCTCCAATGTCGTAAATGTTAGCGTTACCGTAGTTTAGCTGACTGAAGGCAAGCCGGTGGTCCGATCAGAGTCAGCGGTGTTGTGTCGGTGTTCGTGTCCCATATACGCACAGAGCGGGATTTAATTGGTTCCGCAAGCCACGGGGGCGTATTAGGGGGACGCACAGGAGAGCCCTTCTTCCAAAAAACGCCACCGTGTGGCCCACCCATCCCAAACAAACAGTCACATCCTGTTAGGAAAAACCACAGAGTATTAATCTGGGAAAGACTTAGCTGGATGAAACAATCCTGTAAAACTGAGACCACTTAAGATGTAGCCTATCAGTACTTTTCCTCGAATAAACAAGCGACTTACCAAACCATTCCTTAGAAAATGTGGCTATATTAGGTGAATAATCTTTGACTTTTCTCAAAGTATTTGAACATTTACCCTCAGGGGCGGACTGGGACTGAAAAACAGCCCTGGAGTCTGGCCAGCCCCCCCCCCAAAAAAGAAGTTGTTTATGATAGTAAACTAAAAATCAAAAATCTTTAGATCTTCTAGTCATTTATTATCGTATTAAATAAAAAAAACATAATTTCAAGATTTCAGGAAATTGTTTATGGTTGTACAAAGTAAATAAAATAAATACATTTTTAAAAACTGACTGATCTGACTGAACTATTTCTAAACCAGGACTAAACCACACATGGTCCACACGTCAAATTCAAGTCCCTAAACTTTAATCATCAGGTTTAGACCTGGTTTTGTACAGGTTTAGTCCTGGATTTGAATCTGATTTGATCCTGGCACAGACCTGATTAAGACCTGGTTTTGTCCCTGTTTAGACCTGGTTTAGCCATAGTTTTGGACAGCGTATACCTATTTTAGTTAGGATTTAGTCTTGGTTAGACCTGGTTGTGTCATGTTTTAGATATAGTTTAGTCCTGGATTACACTATGGCTTATTATTGGAGGGCTTGGGAACATCCCTGGATTTAATTCACATTAGATATAGTTGCAATAGTAGGTTTAAAAGCTGTCATCTGGACTTGGTTTTAAAGTTGAAGACGTTTCACCTTTTATCCAAGAGGCTTTCTCACTTCTGAAATTTGACTGTAAGAGAGCTCTCTTTAAAACCAAGTCCAGATGACAGCTTTTAAACCTACTATTGCAATGGAATCAGCCTGGATGAATGAGTCTTCACAGCCATATTAGATATAATATTATTCATATTGTTACTGTTATGATAGTGTTTTAGAGCTATGTATAGGAAGTGGAATAAATATGTCGTAGCCACTTGCTCTGTACACCGCTCTAACTGAGGTAAAACTTCATCTGGTTCTGTGGGTCCCTGAGCCTGAGCAGCGCTGGGCCCCCACCACTCTCAGCCTCTTCATCCTCATGTTGTGCTGTACTGGTGGATGTGGCTTTAGCACTGCTGCTGTCAAACAGTTGTGTTATTTTTTTACACTTGGACGCCTCACATGCAAGCGACTTAAGCTTCTTTTCCCTGACTTTCTCTGCTCCGCCCTTCTCCTTTCGTTTTATTAACCGTTTTTTATCCATTACGTAAACGCACCGCAGCCTCTGCTCACGCGCCACCGCCGTCTTCACGGCCGCCTGTCGGCCGCTTCTTGCAGGTTTGTTCGAGTGCCTGCTGCAATGAGTGGCTGCCATGGATGTATCCATGGTGGCTGCAGCTGTTCTGCCTTCCTCTTCTACTCTGCTTTTGCGCATCAGCGCGGCTGCGCCCTTTCTGGCCTGGTTGTGTATGTGTTTATGGAGTCTATGTAAAACGGCCCACCGGCCGTCTCAGCGACCGGCCGTTCTGTGATCCTCCAGAATGCACAGATGGCCAGTCCGCCCCTGTTTACCCTACGTGTCTGCCTAGACATGTCTGTCTAGACATGTAGGTGCCCAGGTAAACATTACAGTGTTTTTGTCATGTAATAATAAAATTTTATTGAAGCGACAATTTAGTTTTTTTTTAAGATTAGCAATCATTTAGAGAAAATGCATTAATTTCATAATACAAGTCATCGTATAAATAAAGAAAACACATAGACACAAAGCAAAACCAAGTTAAAATTAATAAATAAGAGCCTACACAATAGTAACAACAACACACTGTTTCTTTCTTGTTTTTCTTTCAAAACTAGAGTCCTGAACATTTTCACATTTTTATAATATTTCACTTAATAGAACGTGTAATCAAATGTTACAGATTTAAAATGTGTGTTATGTGAAATGTGTGTATGAAAAAAATATGTAGGCCTATAAATACTTGACCACACCACACTTTTTCATTTCCATCCTCGTTGCACTACACAGTCTTAGCACGAATCACTCTTTTTCCTCTTTTATTTTGATGAGAGGTTGTTTAATGAGTTGCTGTGGTCAAACAATTTTTAATCAATTGTGTAAATATAACAACATGATATACTAACATGATCTCAATCTGGATCTAAGCCCAGTCAGTCATTCAACTACAGCACTTTTAAGTTTACAAGTGATGTTTACTCAGTGTTTAGTTTGGTTGACCACTGGTTTATTTGTTTATTTATTTGGATCCCCATTAGCTGAAAAGCAAATGCTATCAGCTAGTCTTCCTGGGGTCCATTTTTAAAATGAAATTTTATCCCATCACTTCACATATCACAAATATGAAAACTTGGTTTAAAACACAATACAATACATCCACATAGATCCATTTACTGCTACAATTTGTACATATTAAACGTACATGATATTCAAGTAATAATCATTTTCATTTCAAAAAATGACTCCTCAAATTATTTTTGAATGAAAACTTATTCCTGAGCTGGTGAGTTTCAATGGGAATGTTATTCCAGATGACTGTGGCTCTGTACATAACAGTTTTCTTCATAAAACTGCTTTTAGGGTGTTGTGCTAATAGATGATCATTAGCTGCTATTCTGGTATTATAATCATGCAAAGAATTGCAATAAACTATTTGATTTAATAGAAAAACTGGCATTGTCAGAGTCAGTGTATTATGTATCAAGGCACCCAGTGTGACTAATATTCTTTGGTTTAGATTGAGCCAGGAAAGACTATTAGATCTCTACTTGTTCTCCTTGAACATCCCAGAACAAGTCTTGCAGCTTTGTTTTGGACCACTTGAATTTTTGCCAGGTCTTTTTGGGATGCAGAAGACCACACTTCAGAGCAGTATGACAAGTGGCGCAGAATTAATGACTTTGTAACCACTTTGTACATAATGACACAATTTTTTTGTTGCTGCAATGCTGCGACCCATTCTGGTGACAACATGCTCTGTCCAAGACTACTGTCAATGACCAGGCCCAGTAGTTCAGCCTTATCAACCTGTTGTATACTTTCACTGGAAATATGCAGTTTTAAATTTGGTTCAAGCCTCAACTTTTGTTTTGACCCAATGATCATACTTTTAGTTTTGGCAATATTTAGGACCAACTTATTTCTCTTAACTCACTCATACACCAAATCCAATTCTCTAGACAGAACCTGATTTAGTAGGTCACATGAATCTGCAGCATAATAAACAAAGGAGTCATCTGCATGCATTGTTACTGAGGCTTTCTTCACAGTTAAAGGCAAATCATTAATAAAAACAGAGAACAAAAGAGGCCCCAGACAGCTTCCTTGAGGTAATCCACATACTAAACTTTTACAATTTGACAAACTACCATTATAAAAAACTCTGAGTTCTATGGGAAAGACAACTTTGCATCAGTGTAACGGCAGAATGAGTAAAACCATAGCTTTTAAGTTTCCTCTATTAAAATATGATGATCTATTACATCAAAAACTGCACTAAAATCTAACATCACCACACCAACTAAAAAAAAATACAAAAAGGTAGTAGTGGAAAATAGTTCTTTTAATTTAGATGACCATAAATTATTTTCCCCTCGCCCTATACAATATAATATTGACATTAAAAACAACATTTAAAATCTAAGCCAGCTATAGGTTAAAAATTGGGCTTCGGTAACTAAACAATTTAAATTACAGCAAAGAGCATAAAGCATAACAAAGCAGCAGCTAGCAAACTGCAAAAGAAAGAGAACAACAATTAGCATACTACTTTTAGCAAATTACAAAAACACACAACTGAATAGTTACCTTGGCTTTTACAACTCCATAACTCTAACAGGACTCAGTCTTGTGAACTGGCACCAGGGCCCACTCGGCTTAAACACACAGCCAACATCCCCATCATTGAACAAGTGCAGCATGGCATGCACTCCTGCACTCTTTTAGTAGGATTGCTAATCAACCAATGGTGCAGCAGCATAAGGCGGGTCACACAACTGGTGCATTTATGACACTGCTGCCGGTGGGTTTTTTATAAACCACCCGGTTACATACATGTAGAATGGTCCTTTCTATATGCATGCTGAAATATTGTCATTAAGATATATTTCTGAAAATATGTAAAGATTTGCGCATAAATAATTTTTTCCATAACCTTACTAAGAGCAGGGAGAATACTTATAGGCCTGCAGTTTTGACCTTTAAAGGGTAATTTATGATCTTTGATTAATGGAATGATTTTGCCTTCCTTCCACAGAGTGGGATAAATCCCACACATTATACACTGATTAAATATATGACACAAAGGAGCAGCAATATATTCAGCTGTTTTGATTAATACTACACTCTCAAAGTTGTCTGTCCCTGAACTACCATGTACAGGAAGTGACTTTAACAGGGCCATCACCGCTGCAGTTTCCACACAATGAAAGTCAAACTTACAATTTTTATCAGACATGATTTAATTTGTAATCAGTTCACAGCAATTAGTATTAGTTGCATCCAAACCTTTTCTCAAGTTACTCACTTTATCTACAAAATAATTATTGAAGTAATCTATAATGTGTTTGGATTTTGCTATAAATCTTCCATCAGTCTCAACAAATGAAGTACATACATTTCTATTTCTACCCATTACTTCATTTAGGATGTTCCAAAGATTTGTACCATCATGTTTCACATTGTCAATCCTATTTTTGCAGTATTCTTCTTTCTTTTATTCAGTTTAGTTACTTGGTTCCTTAGCTTACAGTATTTCAGTCTGTCCTCCAATAATCCTGATTTTACAGCCACTCTTTTCGCATCATCTCTCAGTTTCATCATATTTTTCAGTGCTAAATCAACCCACTTGGCAGCATTAGTTTTTGATGTAACCTTTTTTTCGTAGGTGCATATTTATTAATAATATTCATAAATATGCTCATTAAAGAATCAAAGGAATCCTCCGGGTTATGTCCGCTATACACATCATTCCAATCAACACAACGTACTTGATTAACAATATTATTAAAACTAGATACTTTATAAAACCGCTTATGTACAAAATTGATTTTAGTTTTAGGAACTTTGGTTTTCTTAGTTAAAGCAACGAGATTATGGTCACTAAAACCTACTGGTATTGACACAATCTTAGTACACAGCTCTGGTATATTAGTATAAATATGGTCAATGCATGTGGCAGTAGTAATGCCGGCCTTATTAGTAAAAATCCTTGTTGGTAAGTTGACAATTTGATGCAGACTGCAAGCACCCATATAAGAATGAATCTTCTTTTTCTTTGTACAGCTATCTTCATTCCAATCAGTATTCATATCTCCAAACAAATACAACTCACCACTCACCAGTATCTTCTCTTAGATAAACTTTCTTCAGTAGGGCTATGCCGAAATGCTGTGAAATGGTTTAATGCATATCTCCATGGTAGATGTATTACTAATGTTATTAAGTGCCCTTCTTATCTTAAACAATACTTGGTCATACACAATTATATTATTCATTATATTCCTTTAGACATTTACTACTAGTAGCACTCCTACTGTGTGTTGTTTGCTTTGTACTGTGTATGTAAGGTATTTTGTCTCCTGTGCCCTGTCTGTATGTGTGTAGTATGGATGGTACGAACCACCTTGAAAAAGAGAAGGCACATCTCAAGGAGCTATCCAAAATGATTGAATGAAATGAATTTAGGAGTCCCACTTGCTGCTCTTGGTTGACTTGATTTAGGTTCAGATTTTAGCAAGGGGTTCATGTTTATTACAAGGCCACCATTATGATAATGTTACTCCAATTAATACTTTCAAGTGACTCTTTTGAGCAATTTTTCTGAAATGTTTTACGTTAAAATTGTGTGAAGTATCCAGATCATGCTTCTGCTTGTACAGTACAGGCCAGTTCAAAAAGGTTTTCTGACGGCAAAGAAGCAAGAAATCCAACCTACCACAAGGGGGAGCCCAATCCTAATGTCACTCCACACAAGTCTCAACTCTTACCTGAAAGTAAATCAAAAAATAATGACGCTAGTACAAAACAAGACTATTTTGGGTGTTAAAGATGTTGTTGTACTCATGTATACAATTATAAATAAAAAGTCTAGCGTTGTAATCAAGACCAGGAGAAGATGAAGGCACACTGAGGACGCCTTAGAGCAGGGGTCTCCAACCTTTTTGGGTTTGAGGGCTACCCAAAAGATGAGAATTTGTACTGAGGGCAAAATAATCCTCTATATTAAAGTCTTGACATGCCTTTCAAATGAGACTAGGATTGTATGATTGTTTGCTTTGCATTAATGATAATGTTTATAAAAAATAATCTTGTAATTAAACATAAAAACAAGTAAAAAAAAAAAAAATATGACTAAAACACTGCAGTAGTCACTGTTTATAAATATCCCTCGCGGGCACCTCACAAGCTGCAGAACGGCTACCTGGTGCTCGCGGGCACCTCGTTGGTGACCCCTGCCTTAGAGGCTCATCTGGTAAAACGTATACTGTACAAAGAAGAACATACTGGGACCAGACTCCACCAAGTCTAATCCTAGTTTAGAGTCTAAGTTATGTCCCTTTTAGACCTGGTTACAGTAATGCTGGTTAAGTCCTGGTTTAGTCCTAGTTTAGACCTGGTTTAATCCTGGTTTAGACCTGGCTTATTTTATGCCATCAAAGGTGGTAATTGCAAAGACATATATTTTCTTGAGAGCCACAGCATTAGGAAACACTAACTTACACTACTAGTTTCTTTCCTGTGTGGATTTTCCTGTGCACAGCCAGATAATCAGCACACGCCTAACTAATCTAACAAGTTTTGTGCTGCAAGTAATCCATGTTGAGAAGTTACATGCATTAAAATCATCAAACTTATAAGGGTGCCCAAACATTTGCACAGCCATTTTTTCATATTTCATTTCAGTTCATACATCTAAATACTGCTACACTAAAAACTGTTGTTAGGAAAACATCCTAGAACTCAGATGTCATTAGAAAATGACTGACATACCTTTGTGACTTTTTTACGTGAAAACCGAGTGAATTATTATCCAACTTCAGAGGGGTGCTTATCACTGTAGCTGTATAAAAAACCTGTTATTAAAATGGTTAATTTCCCTGGTTTTGGAGCAGGGGTCGGGGTTTTATTTTATACCAAACACTCCCAGATAAAGAGTTTGCATCAGGAAGGACATCTTGCATAAAAAAATTACCTATGTGAATGATTTGCTGTGGGATTCCCTGAAAGAAAGGGAGCAACTCGAGTGTCTTAAAACAATAGAAAATATGTTCTTGTACTGGTTTGTACAGAGTACAGGTGTGGCTGGGTGGAACATTCAAGAATTGTTTTTAAATGTAATTACTGATGATTAATGGTAATATGTGACGAATGAGGCAAAACTAAATATCAAAATAAATTTGTTCTAAAGCATCTCGAACCTCTGTTTGGGCTGGAGTGGTGTTTTGCCATCTCTTATTCTTTCCCCATCTGTAATAAAAACAAAATCTCAGGGAATTTTTTAAGTGTTGTGTCGATTTAGAGAACGCACTAACTGTTTTATTTTAATGGGTTTGGTATCCCATGTAACAACAGGATTAGCAATGGTCCATAACAATATCGTGCGTCAGATGTGATGCATCGGTGAGTAGTTTAAGTTCATGTCAAACGCGTTTTAGCTAATGCCTGGGATTATGATTTGGCACTAAGCAGAACAGGCTGTTTTGCTTTGTTTTTGAGTTGCCCTGGTAATAATGTGTTATTGAAACAGTTTATTGCACTTTTCTTTACATGTGACAGAGATAAATGGTTTTGAATTTTTTTGATAAAGGATATGTAAGACCTAAGACAAACTCCAATAGCTTTGTGAATCCTCTACATTTGTGTCAGGCGAACATATAGCTCCTGTGATCCTTTCAAAGGGTCAATGTCTTTTTAATTGTTTTGGTCCAGCAATACTTTTTGGTGCAAAAAATTGACTGCATACATGATTAACTAACATTAGCTAAAAAGACCATCAAATGTCATTTTACATTAGTTCTTGTCATTCATTCATTCAGGCCTATCTTTGTAAGGTGAGAGTAAGCCAGAGTACAGGAGAGAACTGACAAGAGGACAACTGGGCAACCTCCTTGCTGGAAGGAGAATACTAACCACTCTGCCACTGTGCCACCCCTGGTCAGTTGACTGTAAATATGTTGAGCAAAGCTGTGGTCATTGTCTTTGAATCAAGAAGCAGACTGAGAGATACAGAAGCAATAGAACAGACTAAATGTTCTGTAAAAGAGGCCTGTGAAATTCAACTTTTAAACCACTGATGATCATATAAATACAATATATTTCCAAAAGTATTTGCTCCCCTACCTTTACACGCATATGATTAACTTAATATATACCTTAAGTGACATCCCATTCTTAATCCATATGGTTTAATATGACATCGGCCCACGCTTTGCATCTATCTTCTCATCCAATGAAAGTCACTGACAACCCCACTCTATAATCTGAATTCAGTTATTTGGGTGAATGAGCAATTACTTTTGGAAATATAGTGTATGTAGCCCATGGAACAGTGTTTACCAAATATGGGCATGGAGATGGTAAAACTGATTTTAAACTGTGTGACATAAAGGTGTTAGAATAATTTAGAGAAATACATAATGTAAGTTTCTGTAAAAAGTAAGTCCCGAAAAATTATTAAAATGATAAAACTGGGTTCTGTGTGAATTTTGCACTAATAGAATCTTTGTGAGTTGTTGTTAGTAGTGCATATTCAGTGGCCTCATTGACAGCCATACATAACACACAGCCTATGCCATTGTTCCTGCCCACTTCTTTAAACTGGGCGTATGCTGACTCTGCCAATGCTACTAACAAGAACAAGAAATGACCCGGGCACTTGCTGTTAATCAGAGTTATCTGAAAAGGTTTAGACAGCCATGCATTGAAAATAACAACACTATGGGAAATGACAATGGTAAACATGTGGAACTTTCAGGGCCAATGTATTTAAACCCACAACATGCTATTCACATATGGCCTTATCTCTTATTTAAACTACAGTTTGTTGTAGTTTGTACACATTCACATACACAGTTCATGATTGAATAAAATTACTTGAAAAAACAACAATTAAAATGTAATTGTCTACTCGATGATAAAAACACTAGTCTTCCAAAAACAAAAATTTAATGTAAGAGTGGATCTTTCCTTAGCCTACTCCTGCCTAATTTGGCTGTAGTTTGCATTTATATTTCACTCTCTATATTTCACTAACAGCCCAATAGCTTTGGTCTGCTTGGTTCCCCCAACACGTTCAGGGCATCCAAATCCACTGTGATTTTCTCCTGAGTCCCGTGCAGTTCTGAGCCACCCATATGCTCTCCTCTGTGGCCTGAATGGTTTAGGCGTGCCTGTGGATGAGTCTCTGACCTCCAAAAGCTATTAACCTGACAATACTAATATCAACTTTCAAACCACTCTCAGTAGCTATTACAAACATTTTCCCCTGAAGAAAATGTTTTTACAGTTGGAATCCTGTAATTGACCACTGGAATGCACTACCTCACAAGCATCCATACATCAAAGGCAGAGTGTACATAAAAAGGCAATGTTAATTGGGCAATACCTTTTAAATAATAAAAGTAAAAATAAATAAAAAATAATAAAAAGTAATGCTGCATTGAGATTAAAATCCCAGCACCAGACAGTCAATAGTAAAAAAGCTTGCTACAAGACAAATGGTCCTTCTTGACTTACAAATTCCAGCTAAATGTGAGGGCTTTTAAAAGGCTTGTTTGTTATGGTTTGTTACATACAAATGAATTGTATGCAATTTATTTACCATATAGACTGTGTTTAAGAGTGACAGCATATGATTTACAGAGCAGGTTGGGACTTCTGTTGCTCAACTTTGGCCTCTTTTAAGTCACAACTATGGCAATGACATCTGCCCCATATGTCAGCCATGCTCTGTCACATTGTTAAGAGGCATTTGAGGTAAGCCACTGTTTACCCAAAGCTGAAAACAACTTAAACTGATATGTACTTCTTTATTGCGTGTTGTGTGAAGTGCGAACAATAAACATTTTGTTATATAATGAAATGTGATATTAAATGTCCAACAAACTAAACTCTCATTTTTACTGCTCCCAATATATATTTTGGCATAGGTTTTATGCTGGATGCCCTTCCTGTTCTTTTATCTGGGTTTGGGATTGACCCTTAGTGGCTTCTTAGATGTTTACTTAGGATTTTTATGTCAACCTTCTAACATTTTACAAGCTTTTAAATTTGCTATAAAATTTCGGTTTTCTTCTTCAGTATTGCTCACAAACAATGAGCACATTAGTAGCTGTAAACCAATTTTAATTGGAGGTGTGGTTGGCTTAGCTAATGTCTACGCCCTGTGCAGTTCAGGACATTCTCTTCTACAGGACTAATGCTAAAAATACAACACAACAATGTGAGGTGTGCCGTGCACTATAACACACAGGTTCAGATGGCAAGAATATTTAACTTTAAGCAAATTACATACAGAGGCCAAGCATGAACCACATACAACCTGTCAAAACGTTATGAAAAATTGGTAAATTATAGCTCAAGCCGATTGTTATTATTCAGAGATGTTCTCTGATGTGGCTTGTGGCATCTGTACTTGTCTCCACTGTAGTACTGTAGCTGTCTGTAGTACTTCTACTTTTACTCTACAGGAAACTTAATTATCTTATCATGAATAAATTAATGAATGAAGACACATTATTAAACATTACTGACTTTATTGTTATTAGTTTAGTGTAAAGTATAAATTATCGGATGTGTGTAAAGTTTATTGAGTAATGTTTTTGCTGCCTTAGGTGGTATTCTTTTATTTATTTCTGTATCTCAATTTTATCATCAATTGTTAATTGTTACCTGTCAAATCAATGTAAGGTGTGGTTAGTGCACATTGTCCAGCAGCTTTTGTTTGTCTCAATTTGTTGTTGCAGTGGTTTATAATGGACAATGGCAGCTGGTAATGATAATGGGAGGGCACATGACTCAAGCCTACAGTAATATTTACAACAAAAATTTATAAAAATGGTCATCTGGATTTGATTTTTTAAAGTTGAAGACGTTTCACCTCTTATCCAAGAGGCTTTCTCAATTCTGAAGCTGAACGGGTAGGAGAGCTGGTTCATATGCCCCTAGGAAGAAGGCGTTAGACCTAAAACTAACTTGTATTGGTTCAGGAGATTATGAAGAGCTTGAGTGGTTTTGGGTCATTAGGAGTCCTTTGTCCTCAGCTGGAGTGAGAGTGGTTAACCCTCCCCAGCCTGGGCAGCTCCTACAGATGTTAATGACCTGAGTGAAACTGGTTTGTTTTGTTTGGGTTTCAGGAGGCTGTTGTAGACAGAAGGAAGGTTGTATCTGAGACCACCATTTCTGTTTAAAGAAGGTTTATCTTTTTTGACAAAGATTACTTATTTCACTCCTCGCTCAAACCATCCTTTCTTTCTGGCTAAGATTTGGACCTCATTGTTATCAAAGGAGTGTCTTCAACTTTAAAATATCAACTACTACTTTTTAACTTTTTGTTGCGATGCAATTACCCTGGATGAGTGAGAGTCTTCACAGACCTACAGTAATATTATATAAGACAATAAGGTCTCATACTGTGCTTTACTATACAAGAACTCCACAAGATGTTTTCTAAATAGGACAGCAAAAACCCTCACACCATTTTTGTTTTCCACCTAATTTGAGTAAGTTCATAGTGCCAATACTATGATACAATACAAATACAATACAAATTTATCCCATGTGTGATAAAATCCTTGAGGAGCTGGAGACATATCTGTAGTGAAGACGCTCTTAGCCAGTATGACCTGATACGGTATGTTCAAATGAATGGCAAATTATGAACATCATATGTTTTGCATATTCACGCACAACAATCACTGGTGTCATCAAGGGCACACACACTCAACGTGCGGTTAGAAAAAAAATCTTAACATGCCAAAACCAGCTGGCACCTCTAACAAAACTTGCAACACGCCCATATCTTGTATAACAAAGAGCAATCATGTGATGCATCTGATTCTGGAGGATTTCAGCTGCCATAAACTTTTTCTACGACGTTCTCTGCCACAGAGACATTATGAAAAGGATGGATATAACTTAAGATGTCAAGTTCATTGGTATATCTTGGAGCAGGGGTCTGCAACCTTCTGGATCCAAAGAGCCAACTGTTCCCAAAAATACAAAATTTTGATTCTGTGAAGAGCTGCAATCAATTTTAATGCACAAAAGTTGCTGAGCCGATAACTGAAATATAGCCGATGGGTGGTCAGTGGTTATTGTTAAATAAAAAAATACCTAATGCTAAAGTTAAATTCAAGTTTGCTAAAGTTTCACATATAACAGTTTAGGCCCTGTGTGTGTATCAATAAAGTTCTTAGATTATGACTCCCCACGTATTCATCTTAAGATATCTATTTAATCATTATACTTTTGATTCATATAGCATGTACTGATGTGTCTTTGCTTAAACACTACTTACTGTATGTTCTCTTATCTTTATTTAGTAATTTCCTTAGTGATGACAGCTTATGCTGAGTTCTAACAACATGTGTAACATAACATACCTTTAGATAAGCTTTGTCAGATTTATAATCAGGCCAGCGCCCAGCATCCGCTCTTTTGATAGTGAGAACAGACTTACTGTTCCAAAACCACATTTATAGGTATGTATAGAATGGACCTTAGTCATAAATTTGTCATTCTTGTATTTTCCTTTTACTATAAAACCTGCTCTTTGGTGTCATCCCAAGACCGGGGGAGCTCTCTCTCTTAGAGATGCTTAGACCGGTGGCAGAGCTACGGCAACAAGCGCTCTCTTCTTGAGATTGAATTCTGTTCTTTTGATTTAATACTATAATTTGCTCTATGCATTATTTTTTGATTCGTGTCAATCTGTATTTTTGATCCTGTTGATCTCAAATAATCTGGGCGGCATTTGAAAGACATCTTCTGGTTCTCAGAGTCACTTTTTGACAAAGAACATGCAGCAAGTACCGTCTGATTTATGAGGTCTAATTAGCTAAAGTTAACCCCCCCCCAAAAAAATCCTGCATTTCAAAACTAACCACAATCTGTGTTAAATACTGTACTGATTATCTCACAGAGAACTAGAGTTACATGCTGTAACTACTGTTGCACTTCTTATCAGTCTGTGCATGCAACTGCCTTTACAATTGGGGCTATAACAGTTTCTCAGTCAAAGGAGAAAATTTTACTTTAAATTGACAAGACAATGCAGGATGAAGAGATTGAGTTAAAAAAAACTATAAATGTTTTTACTTTAGGTCACTGTAGGACCTATGGTTTTATGCTAAGTATTAAAGGTACACTCAAGCTTTCATTTAATTTCATTTCTTTATTTGAGCAGAATACATAAAAGCCTGTTCCGACACAACAACTCAGCCCTTAGACAATGCTCAAAAGGAGTAGGATGAAGTGTGAACTTGTAAACTCCTACCCCCCTTTCAACATTAATATTAGATATTTAAAATCAATGAACATTAGCATTTTTACAATATACACAAGGCTAAGGATCTTAAAGCACCACTACATGGTTATATACACGTTGTCAATACAGTAACTATGGAAGCATACCAAAGCATTTATCTTTTCCATGTACATGTATACATGCACCCCCGCGTACCATAGACGCGCATGCGAAAACATTTGTCATTCCAAAAGATGTAAACTGTAACAAAATCCGTCAGTACCATACACATGCATGCATGCAAGCTTTGAGTAATCTATGTATAATATTCACATTTTGCTGGTTATACGTATAATCAAGCGTCATATAATCTTTATATATTCATTATAATAAAAAACTTCAGTGTTGTGAGTGTTTGCAGTGTCATGATAATGTAATGTGTTCATCTTCATGCATTCTTTGAGAAATGTGTGACTTTGTAACTGTGAGGGAAACACACTAGGCCTCATTGTAGATACTGAGATAAAACACAAAGATGGATAGAGTTTAATTTGCTTCCTGATTGTAGTTTAGTGCATAACATGATGGACATGTCACAGGCTACCTACATTACTTCATGGGTTGTAAATTTCCACTCCTTTTTTTATAACTCCATAATAAAGACCTTGATGAACTTTGGTGGATGTGACAAAATGAGTGTCCGCAGCAGGTGCAGGGGTTGGCACCAGTTCAATTGGGATGGTCCCATATGTATGTTTACAAACAAAATTTGAGTAGCAACTGTCTAGATGAATAATAACTTGTTATTTTCAAGGACATATGAAAATTAGTGTTACCAAATATGTATAAAAGATCATGTTTGAATGAGCTCGGGGCTTTTGTGGAGACCGGACATGAGCTCTGTTTGTTGTGTCATCCAATAAACTTTTCTGCACTGGACTCTCTCTCGTCTGCTCCTTGTTTTTGGATAAATTATGCATTTTTATTCTTAAAGGTGAAGGTTGTTTTATACTCATCTGCTTATTCCTTTATTCACCATAGGTTGTCTTAGGTCATAGCACCTTTTCAAATATATTCATCTTTGTTGGACCACATTCCTCCTCCCACATTGGATAGGAACTTAGAAGACCTATGACCCAGCTAAAACACACCTGCAGTTAATCTGACTGACATCTGACATTGCTTTTAACCATGTAAAGCAAGTTGTGATGCATTATTGTATGAAAAGTGCTTTATAAATAAAGTTTGATTGATTGAGTGGATTGAGGCTTTACATATCTTTAACCCATTCACCATAAGTCTCAAAGCACCAAAACAAATGAGTTTGACTGGTGTAAAGTTTATTACATAATATTTTTGCTGCGTTAGGTAATATTCTTTGATTTATTTCTGTGCTCTATTATTAATAACATAACTCTATTATTAAGTGTTAATTGTTACCTGTCAAATCAGCGTGAAATGTGGTTAGGGCACATCGTCCAACAGCTTTTTTTTTTTTTTTTTTTTTGACTTCCTTGGCAACAGTCTAACAGTTAGAAATCCAGAGCCTTGTCTCAGTTTGATGTTGTAGTGGTTTTTATTTGCTCGGATAATGGCAGCTGGTGAATGAATCAAGCCTATTTAACTTTAAATTGACAAGACAATGCAGGTGCAGGTTGTTTTATACTCGTCTGCTTATTCCTTTATTGAATTTACATAAACAGATGTCAGATGCCCACAGAGCTGCAAGAGCAGTGCTAAAGAGCCACATGCAGCTCTAAAACCATTGATTGCTGATGTCTGTCTTAGGGCATAGCACCTCTGCAAATATATTCATCAAATATATTCATTCATATTTTTGGACAGCATTCCTCCTCCCACATTGGATAGGAACTTCATAAGACCTATGACCCAGCTAAAACACACCTGCAATCTATTAAACAACTATTGAAGTCACAGAAATAATAATGGCATAATCTTTTTAGGGACATACCTGTAGACTGAAAACAATGCTCCTGTTGTGCCAAAACAATCAGGCAACATTCAGAGAGTTTGAAATGTACTGTATGCAGTTGTTTTAATAAGCCCAATTATGTGATCAGTAGTCATTCACATGGACCAGTATGTCAGGGGTAGATAATAAATCACAC